>CP106724.1:83094273-84499273 GCA_025506655.1 Gossypium rotundifolium | reverse complement strand
AATATTTTCTCGATACTTCTTGAAATAGGTATCGATACCGGATCGATACTTCATAGGGTTTATGAGAGACAGAATACTATTTTGGTATCGTTTTTAAGAAAGGTATCAATTATTTTCAAAATGTATCGATACCAAAAGCATGGTATCGATAATTTTTAAGGTTTCTGAAAACAGAATGCCTTTTTGGTCTTGATTTTTCTAAGGGTAACGATATTTTCAAAATTATCGATACCTATCCATAAGGTATCGATACCTTTTGTCCTGGAGCAAATTTGACTTGTTTAAAAACACATTTAAAATGATTTTAACATGATTGAAATCATTTTGACTTGGTTAAAATCATTTACACTTAATTTTAAAATTGTTTCAAAGTTTTATCTTTTAGACTTCAAGTTTAAAAATTATTTTGTCAATTTTAGCTTATATTTAAAAACACTTTTAATTTGTTATATCAAAATCTTTTATCAAATAAAGTTTAGTTTAACAATCTCCCCCCTTTTGATATAACAAAACATTTGGTAAATTTGTTTTTGAATAATTACTCCCCCTTAATAAAAGACATTTTAAATTTGAGGCCAAAATAAATGTTGTCATTCAAGTAGGCATTCATTTTTACTCAAAAAAATTTGGTCACAAAGATTTGCATTTAGTTATCATCAAAGAGTAATCAATCAATTTATCTTTTCTTCTCCCCCTTTTTGGCATATCAAAAGACAAATAAAGCTTAAGGAGAAAAGAAGTTAGCTCATCAAAAGATAGATAAAGTTGAATGAGAAAAAAAATTGTATCTTAAAATACAAAGAAAGCAATAAAGTGAAATAAAAGGATATAGGCATAAACATAAAAATAAAGGTGCAAATGTTATGAAAATGAAATGTATGGTCTAGAGCTGGTCTAATCATCATGATGAGGGGAGAAAGGAGGCGTCGAAGGGAAACGGGCTAAGAGAGATGTCATTTGCGTCTTCAAATCGAGAGACAAGATTTAACATCTTCCCTAAGACCTCGAATGTCATTACTCAAGGAATGGATAGCATCGAGGATAGCACTATTAACCTCAGACGAGGGTTAAATAGCATGTGAAGAAAAAGTCGGTGGAGGAACGGTCTCGGGTACTGGAATATCGTCAAAAGCAGCGTCGACATTGTTATCTTTATTATCTGCCAGATGGTCATGTTTCATCCAAGTGGTGGTGGCAGCATCGAAATGATATCCCACATGATGTAGGGCCCCATAACTAATAGGTTGGTTAGAAGAAACGGGGTGTCTCCATGGGTGCTAATTCCTAATTGCCTTAAAAAGTATGACAAATACGTACCATGAGGAAGAGTGACATTTGTATTCATCCCTATTCCAATAGCTTTCATAATGTCATTAAACAAGATAAGTGCAATGCCAGGACGCCTATCGGATTAAAACAATCAAGCCATCAATAATCAGTGTTTCGAAGCTTGGTATGTTTTTTGATAGGTCTTAGGTTCCAAGTGAGAATTAAATAGAGGACATGATCATGGAGATTGAGTTCGGATGCTGATCTGGACTGGATAAAAAGGGAGGGATCAAAATGCCATTTTTCATTAAAGGAACCTTTAGAATGTAAGTGAAGATAAATCGCCAAACTCTTTGAGAGTGAGGCAAATAGGAGTCCCCATTAAAAATGAGGTAATGGCAGTAATGGTATCGCCGGACTCATCATGTTCGAGTTTGACATATGAAAAGAAAGCTCGAACAAGATTTAAATAAGTTGGCAAAAAAATAATTAAAAATTCCATCCACCCCTAATTTGTAAAATAAGTAGATAAGCAAAGCTAATAGCCGCTAACATGGCCACATCAACTTTCCTAGCCTCCCAAACACGTTTTTAATGCAAAATATGAGTTAAAAATATATCGAGTGTGTGAGTCTTGAAAACAAGTGCTAAATGGTGACCTCAACTCACTAGATGGATTATAAGAAGATGTACCAGTCCTCAACGCTTCTTTGGGGTCATACTAACTATTAACCACTTAGAAAAACACTAAAACGAAAAAAAAATATCTCTTTGAGGAATTTTGTCAAACACTTGGTGCGTTAAGGTTTGAGAAAAATTTTAGCAAAGATCTTTAGGAACAAATGACCTATTGCAATAAAACATAATTTGTATTGTTCCAAATATCCCAATAAACCATCAAAAAACATAATTTCAACCTACATTTTTCAAAATCAACAAGTTGAAAGTTTTAGTTATTTACCTCAAAAATGTTGAAATAGGAAAAATCTTTAAGCAAGGATGAGCAAATTTTCTGAAAAGGATGTTTGAAAATGTAAAAGGGCCAATATTTGTCGAAAAAATAAAGAAATTTGAAAAAATTAGGAGATGAGAGGTTTTTCTGTGGAGGGTAAAACAAGTTTTAGGTTTCTTTGGTTTAAAACAGCAGCAGGTACCTTTAAATCCCCAGTGGTATCGATATTTTTTCACGAGTATCGATATTTTTAAGTTGGTATCGACACCAAATTACCATTCTATTTTCCAAGTGTAGTAAAACGACAAAAATGAGATTTTTAGGTTGTATAATTTTCTAAGGGTCCTGACATGACTCCAAAATTGTTCCTAAACATTTCATATGCATAAGGATATGTAGTGTGAGTAAAATGCATGAAACAAAGATATGTTCAAAAAATTACTAAATTGATACCACACCTCTAAAATGTAAAAGGAAATGAAGTCAAAATAGAACAATTTTTCACATGAAACTCCCTTTACCCTTTTTGCATATAAAAGCCATGAAATTTATCCTCAACAAGCTTTTTACGATAAAATAATCAAATAAGGTACAAGAAGATTGTAACACAAAGTCAAGGCAAGGTTGTTAAACCTAGTTCTCCCCTAAGTGTCCAAAATCTTTCTTTGTCTAATGGTTTTGTAAAAATGTCAGCTAATTGGTTTAAGGTGTCTATATTCTCTAGAACTATTTCACCCTTTTGGACATGATCTCTAATGAAATGATATCTAATTTCAATGTGTTTAGTTTCAGAATGTTGGATGGGATTTTTAGTGAGACAAATAGCACTGGTATTGTCACACTTGATAGGAACGGTATCTACATCAATTCCATAGTCCTTAAGTTGATGTTTCATCCATAAAATTTGAGCACAACAATTACCAATAGAAATATATTCTGCTTCGGTGGTGGACAATGCAACATTATTTTGTTTCTTTGAAAACCATGAAATTAGCATGTTGCCTAAAAATTGACAAGTACTGGAGGTGCTTTTCCTATCTAATTTGCAACCTCCAAAATCCGCATTCGAGAAAGCATGCAAGGTAAAGGATGAGTCTCTAGAGTACCAAAGACCTAAATTTGAAGTATCTCTAAGGTATCTAAAGATTCTGTTAAGGGCTTGTAAATGTGATTCCTTAGGACAAGATTGATATCTAGCACACTACACTAAACATAATATTGAGACTACTTGCAATAAGATAAAGCAAAGAACCAATCATTGACCTATATATTTTTAAATCGACACATTTACATTCCTCATCTTTGTCAAGCTTTGTAGAAGAACTCATTGGAGTAGCTAGTGGTTTGAGAGTGTCCATCCTAAACTTTTTAAGCATGTCCCTTGTGTACTTAGCTTAATTAATGAAGATATCATCCTTTCTTTGCTTGATTTGGAGACCCAAGAAGAAATTTAGTTCTCCCATCATGCTCATCTCAAACTCACCTTGCATTAGCTTAGAAAATTCTTGAAAAAGAATATCATTAGTAGAACCAAAAATAATATCATCAATATAGATTTAAACTACTAATAAATCTTTGCATTTTCTTTTACTAAAAAGTGTTGTGTCAACCTTCCCTTTACAAAAATATTTTTCAATAATAAAATTTGATAATCTTTCCTACCAAGCTCTAGGAGCTTGTTTCAGACCATATAATGCTTTTGAAAGTTTGAAAATATTGTTTCGATATTTTGGATCTTCAAAACGGGTGATTGTTCAACATATACTTCTTCATTTATAAAACCATTTAGAAAAACAGTTTTTACATCCATTTGATATAATTTAAAATTATTAAAGCATGCAAAAGCTAAAAGTATTCTAGTGGCTTCCATCCGAGCTACGGGAGCATATGTTTCATCATAATCTATTCCTTCCTCTTGAGTGTAACATTGAGCAACAAGCCTTATTCCTCACTATGTTACACCACTCTTATCTAGTTTGTTCCTAAAAACCCACCCATTTAGTACCTATAGTAGATTTATCACTAGGTCTATCAACTAGGGTCCATACTTCACTTCTCTTAAATTGATTTAACTCTTCTTGCATAGCCAATATCCAATAATCATCATTTAATGCTTCTTTGGTATTTTTAGGCTCAATACATGAGATAAATGCAACATACTTACAAGTATTTCTAAGAGAAGATATAGTAATTACCCCTTGGGATGGATCTCCCAAAATCATACCATCCTTCACATAGTTGAACTCTCTTGGATGAGTAACTTCTCTTTCCTCAATTGAAAGTTCTTCTAGAGCATCTTGTATTTTTTCTTGAATTTTTTCATTTGATGATTGATCCTCTTTATTGAAAAATTCTACATTATCATTATCAACACAAAAATTCTTTCTAGAAGGAGGATTAGAGTCATAAAAAATAACATGTATAGACTCTTCTACTACTAAAGTTCTTTTGTTAACAACTTGATAAGCTTTAGAATTTAAATAATAATAAAGAAAAATTCATTCATCACTTTTTGCATCAAATTTACCAAGATTATCTTTCCCATTGTTTAAAACAAAACATTTGCATCCAAAGGGATGAAAATAGCTAATGTTAGGCTTTTTGTTTTTGAAAAGTTCATATGGAGTTTTCTTTGAAATAGGCCTAATCATAACTCTATTAATCACATAGAAAGCGGTGTTTGTGGCTTCTGCCCAAAAATATTTTGGTAAATTATTTTTACAAAGCATGGTTCTAACCATTTCCTCTAAAGTTCTATTTTTCCTCTCAACAACTCCATTTTGTTGAGAGGTTCTAGGTGCAAAAAAATTATGGCTAATTCCATTCAAGTTGCAAAAATTTTCAAAACCAAGATTTTGAAATTCGGTTCCATGGTCACTTCTAATACTAGTGATAGAGTAACCTTTTTCATTTTGGTTCATTTTTTAAAATGTGATGAATTTTTCTAAAGCTTCATCTTTAGTACTTAAGAAAAGAACCCAAGTAAACCTAGAATAGTCATCAACAAGCACAAAAGCATATTGTTTTCCACCCAAGCTAGATGTCCTAATTGGACCAAACAAGTCTATGTGAATTAATTGAAGAACTCTACTAATTGACACATCATTAATAGGTTTAAAAGAAACTCTTTTATGTTTACCCTTAATACAAGCATCAAAAACATTATTCACATCAAAGTCAATTTTAGGTAATCCTCTTACTAAGTCATTTTCAACTAATTTATGCAATATGCTCATGCTAGCATGTCCTAGTTTTCTATGCCATAACAAAGAGTTATTCTTATTTTTAGCAATAAGACATAAGCTAGAGTTATGCATATCATCTAAATGCACCACACACACACACACACACACACACACACACACACACATATATATATATATATATATTATCCTATGTCCTACAAGCATAATCTTATTAGAAGCAATGTCAATGACTTTACAACATTTAGACTCAAATATAGCATTGAAACATTTATCACAAAATTGACTAATACTTAGAAGATTATGCTTAAGACTGTTGACATACAAGACATTTTCAATAATGATAGCAGAGTTTTTACCAATAGAGCCTATTCCTTCAATTTGTTTTGTAGAGTTGTCACCAAATGTAACTTCTCTTTCACTTTTTGGCTTCAAATCAATAAAGTGACTCTTTTCACTGATCATGTGTCTTGAGCATCCACTATCGATGTACCATAAGTTTTTCTTTAAATAACCCACCTCAAAGCAATGCTCATTTTCCTATAAACATAGAATTAAGATTTGATTTTTGGTGCCTAAATTCTTTTGGGTCCATAAGCATTAGTTCCTATAATTTTAGTCCCTTTGGGTATCCATTTTGAAATCAAGCTCCTATCTTGAGAAGTTATGAGTCCTTTAGGGACCCATACACTTTTAATGATTTTTCTCTTGTAAAAATTTTGGGGACCTCTATGTTTATAGAAATTAAAGATATTTTTAACAAATTTTTGTTTTGAATTTTCTCCTTTTTCTAAAACTTCGTTAGAGTGAGCTTTTTCACTCTTAAGCAACTCAAGTTGCTTTTGATGATCCTCATTAGCTTTTGAAAGTAAATTATGCATGTCTAAATTTTTCATTTCAAAGTCATTAATAATTTCTTGCATTTTATTTACTTTCTCTTTAAGTTCATGATTGGTTTTAGAAAGTAAGTCATTTTCATTTCTCAATTTTGAAACATTTTTCTTGTGTTTTGACATCATGACTTCAAATTCCAAACTTAATTCATCATAAGCATCTTGGAACTCATCAAAAGAATAATCATTTAAAGTAGATGAGTTAGAAGTTACCTTAATATCATCAATGGCCATAAAGCAAAGATTGGCTACTTCTTGATCTTCATTGTCCAACGAATTCTCATCACTCCAAGTAACAATATGAGCCTTAAACTTTGGTTTGCTTGACCCTCTTTTCTTCCATTGAGGACACTCAAACTTGATGTGTCCCGGCTTCTTACATTCATAGCAATGATAGGGTCCTTATCTTTGGTAGATTCATTCTTAAGTCCTTCCTTCTTTTGGAATTGTCTTCCTTTATTAGACATCATGAACCTCTTAAATCTTTTTGCAAACATTGTTATTTCTTCATCATCATCATTATTGCTAGAGTCTTCATCCTTCTCACAAGTTGTTGATTTGAATGCAACTCCCACTTTTTTGGAACTTCTTTGATTTCCTTTGCGTTGTAGTTTATCTTCATTTCATACGTCAACAAGGAGCCATTGGTTTCCTTTACGTTGTAGTTTATCTTCATTTCATATGTCAACAAGAAACCAATGAGCTCATCAAGGGAGAGTTAGCTGAGATCCTTTGACTCTTCTATTGCAGTCACTTTAGGTTCCCAAGATGTTGGGAGACTATTCAACATCTTCTTTACCATCTCCTTGTTGAGATATGTCTTCTCAAGATCTTTGAGACCATTGATGATATGAGTAAAGCGATCAGACATCTCATTGACTCATTCTTCCGGTTTTGCCTTAAACAATTCATAACCAAGGGTGAGAAAACTTATCTTGGACTCATTAACTCCACTTGTCCCTTCATGGGTGACTTCAAGTTTATCCTAAATTTCTTTTGCATTGTCACACAAGGAGACTCTGTTGTACTCATTTGGACCAAGAGCACAAAATAGAATGTGCAGAGCCTTTGCATTTAACTGCACCTTCTTGATATCATTTTCATCCCATTCACTCTCTTCCTTTGGGATAACAACACCTTCGACCCTATTTATTGGGATGGATGGCCCATTAGTAACTATCCTCCAAACTTCATAATAGTTGGCTTCAATGAATAACTTCATTCTTGTTCTCCAATATGAGTAGTTGGGCCATTGAATAGTAAAGGCCTCATAGTGGAATGCCTTTCTCCCAATATAGTAAAATTTTTCTCCGATGCCATGAAAGAAATTTCTTGACTTGTAGCTTCTATCTTGAATACCTTGAAGATCTTCTCTCTTGGTGGTAAAACAGTCTCTAGAGTTTTAGCTCTGATATCAATTGATAGCTCGAATAAGCAAACCGAAACTGCCAATAGAGGGGATGAATTGGCCTTAAAAATTTTGGTGAAATCTATAACAACCTAAATTTTAGAGGAGGCAACTTGGGAAACAGAAGAGTCAATGAGAGCACAGTATCTGGATTTATTCTCAGGTACGAAATTTCGAGGACGAAATTTTCTAAAAGAGGGAGAGCTGTCACAGCCTAAATTTTAGTGGTGTCCATAAACAGTGATTCAATATCACTAATTCCGACAAGTAAGTTTGAAAATTTAGTAATTAATAATTACGAGTCAAGTGTGAATTTAAAAATATATTTGAATTAGGGAATTTTGTGAATTAAAATAAATTATTAGGTCAAATGAGTCAAGAACGAGGTATCGGGACCTCAAATTCATAAACTGAACAATAAATATTTTTAAAAATATTTATGGAGTGTTATTGAGTTAGTATTAAAGTTTCGTTAGGAAATATTAATGCTTTGATAGTTAATTAATTAAAAAGGACCAAATTGTAAAAGGTGCAAAACTTGCTAAAATGATTAAATAGCTTAAGTATCAAATGAGGGAGGATTAAAAAGGAAAATTAGTCTAAAGGGAATGGCTGAGGTGGCATAAGCAAGAAAAAAAATTTGAAATTAGGTGAAATAAGGGCAAAATTGTAAATTTTACAAAATTAAACAAATTAAATATCAATTAAAAGAGAAATCTAGACATTTTTTCAAAATTTACAGTCAAAAATGCCATAGAAGAGTTCCCCCAAGCTGGTTTTTCCATAATTTTACTCTATGTGAGTGTATTTCTTGCCATTTTCTTGTAATTTTTGTGTTTTAAGACTTTTGCAATTAGGTCCAACTATCTAATTCAATAGTTTTTTATTTTATGGGTGACTTTAAAAGTTACCATAAATAAGTGTTGTATGTTTATGATGAATTTACAGGGATTTGAAGCTTTAATTTCATTAAATGATGATTTTATTAAGTGATTCTAATAGAAAATGATTTTTAGGACCTAATTGTGAAAAAGTTGTGAATTAGGGTTTTGTGCTGAAATTATAAATTCCAAAGGCTGTTTAGTAGTTTAAAATAGTTAGATAAAGTGTTAATTAAGAAGAATTAGCTCAATTGATGGGTTAATTGAGCAGGGAATAATTTGTAAAAATTGTAAAATTTGGGGTAGAAGTGTAATTCTAAATATTAAAGGGCATAAATTATGAAGTAGAGTGAAATTGAGATAAATGCTAATGAATACATGATTCTATAATTATAGATCAAGAACCCGAAGTAAATCGTAGAAAGGAAAAATTGCTAGAATAGTCCTTGAATTTCTATAACTTTTGCAAATTAGCCCAGGTAAGTTCATATGGCTAAATTAATGAATTGTTATAATAAAATCTCATGAATGCTATGGTATGTTATTGTGTATGAATGTTTGAATAAAAGTTCTAATTTAGTGGAACATCGAATTGAATACTTTCGTTCTGTAACACCCCTATCCCGTGTCCGTCGCCGGATTAAGGTTAGAAGTGTTACCGAACAGATTGAAAACGTTTACATAATTTCACACAATCATTCATCAATATCATTCATAATGTCCCTTAAATAGGTCAACGAGACCTTAAACATGCTTATGAACCGAGTCGGGACTAAATCGAACACATACAAAATTTCATGGAAAAATAAAAACTTTTCTAAATACAGGGGATACACGCTCGTGGGGGTAGGCCGTGCCTCACCCACGGCTACTTGACACACCGTGTGCCCTCCCCGTGGTCATATACAACCAAAATCAACACGGCTACTAAGCACGCCCGTGTGCTAAAGCCGTGTCCTACAAGGTCATATACTGCCATTTCTCACACGACCTCTAGGCACGCCCGTGCCATGACCGTGTACTTCTTAAACTAACTACTGATTTTACCCCACGGTTACTAGGCATGCCCGTGTGCCAAGACCATGTGACATTATAGATCATTTGCAAGACCAAAATGCCACCCAAATGGGTCATACCTACAAACAACCATTCTCATCACATGTCATGCATATATGGAAACCAAATACATACAAAAATGACCATTCAATTTATACATCCAATACCAATCTCATCTATGCTTATCAACTAGATTTCATATCATCACAAGCATTAATCATCCATTTGCTTAGCCAAAACTTAACCATTTCATATGCATCAAGCCATACCAAAACATACATCATATGAATCATTCATTCAAACATTTAAACAACCCAAAACTTGCCAAAACACATGGCTAAGTTCACTTCATAAACATATACACATATCTAGCCTATACATGCCATAATTAGCTATATACATTTTCAAAAGGGTACCAAAATGAGTTTAGTAGTGTGATGACGATCCTTGACGGTCCCAAGCCTTCAGTAGCTTTGACGACCTATAAAACAGAGAAAAACACACACATAGAGTAAGCTTTACAAAGCTTAGTAAGTCATAATACAAATAAACTTAGCATAAAGGCATATACGCATAAATTACATTGACACATAACATTTACTTAGCAAACTATCACATATTGCTTTGGTTCATATACTTGGACACAATTGCCACATTCATTCATACAAGAATCATATGTATATATATACAACTCTTTCTTAAACATTCTTGCATCTCATTCTCGTTCTAATATTCAATCATACCTTTCTTCAAATCAAAGTCATATAGGTACTTACCTTTTATACACACTTAATGTACATACCAAACGTATCTGAGACGAATATACATTCTCGTAATTGTTCACAGCTCAGATTTACTCATTGAACAGTTTAGAATCTAATAAGATACTCGGAAACTCAGAATGATTGTACAATACCAACGTCCCAGACATAGCTAAAATACTCATTCACTCACTCATAGTAACTCATCAACTACAAAGGTTCAATACATACCTTATCTAACACATAATTATTCAACTTCCAAGCTATTCAATGCTCGATATTACATGTCGATCGTCCTTAATATTCGTTCAACTTAATCGCACACTCAGTGCTATATACATAATTGAAGCATATTAATCATCGCACACTTAGTGCCTATTCTTTTAATAGACTTGTCTCGACGTTGCGCACACAGTGCCAATTCAATAAGGCGAAGCTTTCATGTCATCGCACACACAGTGCTATTTATTTCTTATAATCGCACACTTAATGCCTATTCTTTTAATCGACTTGTCTCAATGTCGCACACACAGTGCCAATTCAATAAGCCAAAGCTTTCTTATCATCGCACACACAGTGCTATTCATTTCTTATAATCGCACACTTAGTGCCGTGATTTGTTGTCGAAACTTAAATGACATCGCACACTTAGTGCATTAATACAAAATCGAACTTAATTCGGTATCGCACACACAGTGCCAATCATAAAAGCCGAAGCTTCCATTACTTCACACACACAGTGCTATTTAACCCCATCATAATTTCAATTACGCACACTTAGTGCCTCATTTCTCAACATCATACAGGTGGCATTTCTAATTCAATAACTAGCATTCAATTCCCATCACATAGATATAAACTAACTTGTATTATATCCGAACTTACTTACTATATTAAACTTATCACGGAATTTATATGCATAATCCTCTCATAAGCATCCATTATCAACATTAGTCATATAAACAATTACAATTTCATGCAAGTACGTTTATTTACATAGTGACTTACCTCGGATTCGATTTATCGGAATGAAACGGCTACTCGGTTACTTTCGCTTTCCCACAATCTAAGTCTATTTTCCTCAGTTCTTGATCTAAACATATTCAGAATTAACCCTTTTATTCACTTATTCATACAATTCAATCCATGGACACACATTTAGGGCTATTTGCAAATTAACCCTCACATTTGCATACTTTATTAATTTAGTCCATTTTTCTCAAAACATCAAATTCACAAAATCTACACATACACATGCTTAGTCGAATGCATATACATCTCATACAAGTCCATATTTTCCATCAAATTTGCTATTTAGTCCTTCAAATTACCATTTTCTCAATTTAGCCATATTTAGCTAAATTCATCAAAAATTCAAGAACAAAGTATGTTCATCTAATTCATATCTTTCATTTAACACAAAAAATCATCAAAAAGCTTAACATATCATCAATGGCATCTCACACAAACATTATCAATTCATCAAATTGAGACATGGGTTTGATAGCTCTCAAAGCAACGATTACAAAAACGTTGAAATTATCAAAAACTGATCAAAACACATACCGATTTAAGCTTGAACTTTGGCTGAATGAAACAAAGTCTAACCCTTTCTTTTCTTTTCTACATTCGATGGATTAACACCATCGAAATGGTCACCATTTTCTTTTTATTAAATTATAAAAACATTATTAAACACTTTACCAATTTACCATTAATGAAAACCATTATAATTCATATAATTTATGGCTATTTTTGTCCTTTAATAAGCCACTAACTTATAAATGGTTTATTTTCCATTTAAGCCTCCATCTTTACAAAGCCACAACACATTGGTACTTTAACAAATAGCATGCTAGTTTTGCATTCAATGCAATTCAATCCTTTTGTAAAATTAAACACACAGACTGACAAATTAGCTCACGAAAATTTACCACATGCTTAATCACATATCAACAGAACTGAAAATAATATAAAAATATATTATGGACTCATATTTGTGGTCCCAAAACCACTGTTCTGACTAGGGTATAAATCGGACTGTTACATGTTTAGTGACTAATACGCATTGACGGAAAAGACCATAGTTGGACCATGGCAATATGTGATATGTGATTTTCGTATAAGACCATAGTTGGGCTATGGCATCGGTGTGATATGTGTTTCCGTATAAGACTATAGTTGGGCTATGGCATCGATGTGATTTGTGTTTCCGTATAAGAAAATAGCTGGGCTATGGCATCGGTGTGATATATGTTTCCGTATAAGACCATAGCTAGGCTATGGCATCGGTGTGATATGTGTTTCCTTGTAAGACCGTAGCTAGGCTATGGCTTCGGTGTGTGATATGTGACTATGTGCAAGACCGTAATTATACTATGGCATTGTGAAAACAAAGTACTCAATTCCAAACCATTCCCTACTTTGATTAAGAAAAGTAAGCGATAAATGGACCCAAGAGATTAAAATCGGTTAATTATTGATATTGAGCTTAATCAAGTGAATTTTATCATTGATTTTATGATTGACAGGATGGATTAGTGAAATTATATATTGTATGATTGTTATAAGATGTTCGGTAAGAATTATTTTCTACGCCTATGAGCTTGCTAAGCTTTCATAAGCTTATATTCGTGTGTTTAATATTCTTGTAGATTAACATAGATACGGAGGATCGGATCAGCACGAAGGATCATACTATCCAGATTATTTTCGGTAGCTTTTGTTAATCATCTTTTGATTTATATGGCATGTATAGGAGTTTAGTAAAAATGATATAGATAGAATAGTAATGGTATGACTTGAATGATAAAATATGTATTATAACCTAGTGTGATGAATATGTTAGAATATATGTAAATGATATATGTTTTGGTCTGGATTTGGTTGATTGGGTTGAACTATATTGGTATATGAAAGTGTTAAATGCAGGTTAATGGTGTTTGGGTGAGAAAAATGGTCTAAAATGGCCAATTTTTGTCCAGACGGGCAGACACATGGGCATGTGTCTCAGCCGTGTGGACAGCACGGCCTGGAACATGGGTGTGTGCCATGGCCGTGTGAAGTCTACACCTATTTTATGAAAAATTATAAAAATTTAATTGATCTCACGACTTAAGCACACGGGAATGTGACTCGGTCCTATGACCTCAATTTGATGATGATGTCATAAATAGAATGCACCCTAATTTGAACACAGCCTGAAGCACGGCCGTGTCCTGAACCCACACGGGCGAGTGACCCATTTTACATGAAAATTTTTCCAAGTTCTTTAAAAAGTTTCTGAAGTTCTCGGTTTAGTCCCAAACCACTTCTGATGCATGTTTTGGGTCTCGAAGGCTCGTAATAGGGACAATATGTATGTTTTTGAAAAGTTTTAAATTTGACTGGAAATTCATGTCTCGGTTTTGAATGTTTGCTTGTGAATAAATCCAGTAATGCCTCGTACTCTATTCTGACGTCTGATACGGGTAAAGGGTGTTACAAAAGCAAAAGTAAGAATGAAACAAAGAACACAAAGAATTTAGAGTGGTTCGGCCTTAATTGCCTACTCCACTACCTTAGCTTTCTACCACTAAGGATTTTCCCATATTCACTAATTTGTTCAACCTTTGAGGACAAGGTTACCTTACAACTCCTTAATATTTCTACCTGCAAATCTTCAGTTTCAAACCCTTTCAAAGAGATAGAAATGAGCAAACAAAGAAACAATCCTTACAAGATAAAATTATTTGCAAATTGAAGCACAAATACAATAAGATACACTTGAGCAAAAGAATAGAGATAAAGCTCACAAGTGTATGTAAGAAGAATATGAAAATTTAAGATCTAAGGTTGTTTGATTGATGCTTTTTGCTTGAAAGTGTTTTCTTAGATGTTGTAGGACTTTGAAAGATGGTATTTATACCCCCTAATAGATTTCCAACTGTGAAGCTTGTTGGTGAAGTTAATATGGTTGTTGGGGATGTAAAACCAGATCATTTATTTTACCTGCAACTTCGAGTATCAATACCTCCAAAAAAGGTATCGATATTTTTTGTCATAAATGTTAATTCAGTAACCGTTGGAATGAAATAATTGATACTTAATAAATATTTTTATCGATAATTCCTCAAATAGGTATCGATACCGGATCGATACTTCGTAGGGTTTATGAGAAACATAATACAATTTTGGTATCATTTTTAAGAAATGTATCGATTATTTTCAAAATGTATCGATACCAAAAGTATGGTATCGATAATTTTTAAGGTTTCTAAAAACAGAATGCTTTTTTTGTTTCGATTTTTCTAAGGGTATCAATATTTTCAAAATTATCGATACTTGTCCATAAGGTATCGATATATTTTTTTTCCTGAGCAAATTTGACTTGTTTAAAAAACATTTAAAATGATTTTAACATGATTGAAATCATTTTGACTTGGTTAAAATCATTTGCACTTGATTTTAAAATTGTTTCAAAGTTTTATCTTTTAGACTTCAAGTTTAAAAATTATTTTTCAATTTTAGCTTATATTCAAAAACAATTTTAATTTGTTATATCAAAATTTTTTATCAAATAAAGCATAGTTTAATGTAATTGCTTAAAAAGGGTTGTTATAAATGGTCTTCATTTTGATTTCTTAATGCACTTCAATGTATATGGTTAGTCTGAGTTGATTTGGCAATGAATGTGATATCTTGTACTTGAAGTTGGTAACCAGGTCAAGTGTGGGGTATCACACTAAGTACAATATAAAGTTGGTGTTTTTTACTTTGTTCTCAAAGGTATGTTTTTCAATCAACAAATGATTCTCGAGAAATTTCATTAAGTGTTTTGCAAGGATGTTGATCAATTTTAGAAGAGATGGAAGAGGAAAGACAGGCACATCCTCATCTCATACCTTATCCTTATCCTTTTACTTGGAGACCAAGTTGATTGTTTTACTTGAATATGAAGGAAGTTATAGATATATATTCAAGATATTTTAAAGATAAAATCAACTTTAAAATGATGATAAATCTTATCTAAATGCGTTTTGGATGAGGACTTGAATAAGCTTATACATATGTAGCTGATTGGCATTACTTTGGTGTGGTATTGGAGTGTATCTTTTGATTATCTTGTTGATTTTTTTTTTTTTTTTTTTGCTGTTTTGTTTAACACTCTTGTAGGTATTTCATTGGAGAGTAAACTTTGATTTTATGTAAAGTTATTTTGGGGTGAAGGATTGTAACAATTGGGTTCATTATTGGAGTTGCAATTATCCATTATGTAAAGGTAGATTGGGCTTAAGCATTTAAATGATTCGGATTATTGTTGAATAAAATCATTCACTAAGTGAGACTCTGCAGAGTAGGATTGGTGAATTTAATTTGCGTTCACAAATATTATGTGTTGATTTCTCTTTGTACCTTACTCACATTTTATAAATTGTCTTGTTCAAACTTGTGCAACATCAGCTACTTCATCTAATTTCTTCGCTACAAAACCCACAGTAACCCACAGTAGCATTAAGTAACTAAAGCACAGATCCATATTATTCTCTCTTTTGTTTTTTTTTTTTTTCTTCTCCATTGTTCTAACTTTTATTAAACAACTCAAGGAGAACAATTCTTAAACAAGCCATCATAGATGAATCATGCCATATAAAAATACTCATAGCCAGAGTTTTTTTCAACAAAAAAAAATCTCTTACTTGGGTAGCATTGATCAAGAAATTTTAAATAGGTGAGAGTTTTCATGATAGCATATTAAAATCATAGTGGATAGCTCCATTTTCCCCTTTTTCTTCCTCTTTTCTTCACAACTTCAATGTTTAGAAAGAAAAAGAAATGACTAACCATAAGACGGTTAGGTTAAGATTTTGAAAGAATAAGTATAAATTTATTTTTAATATAAAATAATATAACAAATATAAAATAGTGATATAGTGAAAATGTAAAAAATATATAGCATATTTAACGTAGAACATGAAGAGAATGTTATTCCATTAATAACATTTAACAATTAAGTCATCATTTTATAAGATTTAAAAATAAAAGTAATTTTAATTATTTAACTTAGTTTACCCTTAATTCGCCAACCTATAAAAATCAAAAATCTTTTTCCATAAAAATGCTTAAATGACATTTTCTTATTAAAAAATTTATCTCAATTTCATTATATCTTTCTACATAAAATAAATATTATTCTCATCCAGTGCCGACTTCTTTTGATGAACTTAAAATGGACGGTTAAGGCCGGTGTTCATGTCATTTTCATTACAAACATTTCAATAAAAAAGGAAATTGGGTTTTTCTATTTAAAATAAAATTAATTTTATTTTGTAAACGTGATAGACATAATTAATGCTATATATGCAAAATCAATTTGACTTGCACATGAAGTGACAAATGTCAATGCGTGAATGAAAATTTTGTTGACGAGTGGGGGAGGGTGTCACTTCGCACCCCCACTTGGTTAATTCACCACTTTGATTTTTGCACTCCAAATCTGTTTTCTTGATTTCTTATTTCAACTTTTTGACATACTTCTAGGCTGTAATTGAAACAATTTTCTTTTAATAATTGGGTTAACATCATATTTGGTATCTATCATTCTCTTGAATGTTTAATTTGGTACCTATATTTTTTCTCTCAGTTCCATACTTAAATTTAATTTTAATGTTCAATTTGACATTTAATTTTTTTTTCAAATTGATGCTTGTATTTTTCTTTGTTTCGTATAAATACTTAAATTTAATTTCAGTGTTCAATTTAATATTTGAGTTTATGTTTTATCTTAATTAAGTATTTATTTTTTAGCAGAGCATGCATGTCAAATATTTACTAGACCACATAACATTGTTTTGTTTGGGTACCAAACTAAATATTGAAGCCCAACTTAAGTACTAAATTAAAATAAAAACTCAAATCCTAAATTAATTATTGAAATCAAATATAGATATTTTTTATTTTTTATAGAAATTTCCATTTTCACGGCTTCATTTGTCCTTGTCCATTAATAGACTTAGAGAAAGGAGAAGAAAGCTCGATTCTATAATAAAACAATTAAAATTGATAAATAAAAATGTGACACCAATGTATGAATATCTTAAAAGTGATACACTAACAGCCTTAGTAATATAGTCAGAATTAGAATGACAAAATTTATACTTTAATTTGTCTAAATTATAGTTGATGCCTTGGCTATTTTTGATCATAACACATCTTGGCTTGTTGAGGTGATAAAATCAAAGGTTTGTATTTAATATATTGTCTCTATGCACTTATACTAAATTTCATGAAGACATACGTCTAAAAATAAATATAGATACTTAAAACTTGTCATAAGTGGTATTAGCCTATTAGGTCACTATTAGTGTTTAATTTTATAAAATAATACTGTAACAAAAAGAAATTCTAAATTTTGATTGGAAATTTCGTTATTTTAAAATTTTACCCTTCAACAATTTACTTATTTTTATGGAGCTGTTAAGTTCCAAGAACGCTGCGAATATAACTCTCATAAATGCAAGTACCATAAGCATCAGAAAAAAGACAGAGTTCAGGGATGTTGGGCCTAAACATTTCTCTATATGCTTAAATTGGACTAAACAACACCTTATTTAGGGCTAAATTATTGAAAAGTAACAAGCCCAAATCACACTAGATTTTGGGAAGGAGCCTCAAAACACTTTGAAACATAGGTTGAAGTCTTAACTTCTAGTATTATGCAATTTCTAACCAAAATATCTTTCATGCTTGTTTCCTGACCTATAGAGATGATTTTAATTTTTCGAGGTTTATGGTTTCTTTTTTTTCCTTTCTCTCTAAAATTTAAATTTAAATCCTCCTTTTTAAAGTATAACGTATCTTATTATTACACAAAAACACTTCTCACATTATTTTAGTCTTAGTAATCACAGCTGGAGTAACATGTTGGTCATATCGTGAGCCAGTCTTCATGAATGTACCATAAATTTCTGAACAAATATTTCTTGTACATGCCAGTTAACGTTAAGCTATGTTTGATTGCTAGATTCTAAACCAGCGAACGATATAGGAGAACGATATAGAAGTGCCAATTACATCGTGAATAAAGCAAACAAGATGGCAAGAGATATCAAATGTTGTTGTACTAGTTTTCAATAATATTCTAATAAAAATGTAAAACATAATAATTTAATAAGATGATATATATATATATATATTAAATTGAATATTTTATTTTTTGACTCATATAGAGTGGTGATTATAGTTTTATCAAACATGAATTCAAATCTTATATAAAAAAATTAAATATTTTTGTACTATTGATTCTTTTTCTTTTGTTTTGAAGATAAATTCAACATTTTAATATTTACAAGTATCACCACCATCTATTTTATGGCTAATTAAATATCTAACATAACCTAAATAATTTTTTTAAAAGACATTGTTGTATTGTTATAAAATTAGGCTATTAATCAACTAAGAAAAAGGCTATTAATTACATAAAAAAATAGGCTATCAAATTCTAGCTAAAGAATTTTTGCGAGACAACTTTTATATTAGGGTATAGATAATAATTTGGGGTGAAAACAATTTTAAACTCACTAAATCGAAATGAATTCAACTGAAATAACTTAAAATAAAATCAATTTTTTCTTTTTTATTTAATTGGTTTATTTGATCAATTTTTATTTTAATAATTTAAATTGGATAAATCAATTAATTTTTTAATTATTAAACATAAATCTCATTTTATACCCAAACTCAAAATAAAATACATACCCAATACTCGAACTCAATTAAAAAATGCATAATATATATATATATATATATATATATATAATTAAATTTATTATACTTTTATATTTTCAAGAAAAATATATAATGATACATTTAACTTTAATGATTACATTTTTTAAAACCTTTAAAAAGAGTCAAATTATTTTCTTAATGAAATGCTTATTAAAATATATTTTTAATGATGTTGACGTGACAACTCACATATATTCCTATAACGTATCATTATTTGTCTTGTATATCATATTAATAAAAATTTATAAAAATATTAAAAAATCAAAATTAAAAAATACATAAAAGTTCATAAAATTAAGAAAATGGTCTCAAGTACATGTGGATTCCCATTCCTCTATAGATTATCATGATTAAAATTTTAACATTTTAGTCCGTGACAAAAGACGACAATTCAACTCTTTTGAAATATTGAAGCGTAAATTTGATTTTTTAAAAAAGTTAAAGGTAAAATTTAACTAAAAATAAGAATCAAATTTAAAAATATATATAAATAATAAAGATTAAAAACAGGGTGAAGTCGAATAATTTTTAGGGGCGGATGAAATATTAATTTTTTATAGTTTATATATTTATAATTTGTAAAAGATTAAATTGAATTTTTATAATTTTAAGGGGGGCCAAAGTGTAATTTTATATTTACTAATTTAAAATCTTTAAAAAATTTTAAAAGCCTAAATAGAAATATTATATTTTAAGGAGGCCGGGGCCCATGCCAACCCCTAACTTCGCCTCTAATTAAAAATAAACAACTCAACACTTAGAACATTTTTTTACTGGTAAACTGTTGAGCAATTTTCACTATCTTGTATTATTGGAAACAAAAATTCTTCAAAATTATTAAATCTAAATGGTAAGTTAATTAACTAATTTTATCCTTTCATGTAGAATAGAAGTCATTGGCTTAATCTCACAATGAAATTTTGTTTAATATATTTTCTTTATTTAATCTCGAGAATAATCGTACTTAATTTCATCCGACCTGTGATTGAAACTTAGATAACTTGATAAAGAGGTATTACACTTTAATATGCCATCAGAATATTGAGAATATAAATATATAATTTTTAATTTATTTGTGATATTTTTTCCTTGAATTACGTTATTTATATTTTTAACTATATTATTTATACTTATATGTTATTTATTATTGATTTAGGAGATAACTAGAGAAAAGAGCTTAAAGTTTATTTTAGCAAATTTTGTGTATTAAAATTTTAATACAACATAACTTCAGTATTTTGATAATAATTTGAGCTATAAAATTCTATTTTGGCCTCATAATATACTGATTCAAAAGAAATTAAAAGATATAATCAAAATTGTTTCACAACTCAAGCTAAAAAGTATCATGATGCACAAATTGCCAAAAACCTAGAAAATTTTTACTTTATTTA
Source organism: Gossypium rotundifolium (assembly GCA_025506655.1). Lineage (NCBI taxonomy): Eukaryota > Viridiplantae > Streptophyta > Magnoliopsida > Malvales > Malvaceae > Gossypium > Gossypium rotundifolium. The sequence continues at coordinate 84,478,690 of CP106724.1, read as the reverse complement.
ATTAAGGGCATTTTGTATTTTATACAATATATTCTTTTTACCCTATAAATAGATATTACTCGATTAAGATGAGGACATACATATATCTAAATATAACCATCTTAGTTTTATTTTATTTTTGTGTTTATTTTCTTTATGAGTTTCTAAACCCTATTTTCTAGTTAAAGGATTATCAAAATTTGATTCAATAAATTCGAGAGATTTAATTTGTTCTTAATGCTTCTTTGGTCTTTAGTATTTGTGCATCTTCTATTTGAATTATATTCATTTTATTAAATATCGTCAATATTTGATAGCTTAGAATAATTGTCTTATCAATTAGAATAATTAAATTTGTAATCGTTTAATTCATTTTAATACTTGTGACGAATTGCATAATTGTTTATGTCGTAATTTATGATTCTGTGATTTTGATGTGTGATTGGAATGACGGAAATGTGAAAGTGTTCACAATCGCAACAAGTAATAAAGTGATAAGTAAATGTCGAGTTATCGTACCCACAGGGACTGTGAAAAGAATTATTTATGAATGCAATTAAAAACACTTTGGTGAAAAACAATATTTTGATTTGAAAGGGTGATTAAAAACTAGGATTTTAACAAAGTAAAATAAATAAAAAATAAAATAAAAGTTCTAATGCATGATTTCAAAAGATGATTTTAATCAAGATGACATAATTGTGCTAGGTTAATTATACTTTTTAACTTAGAATTATTAAACTCATGTTTATGTTGTTACGAATAAATTCACGGCAACTCGATAATTTGCTAACTTATGAACATACTTACCTACCAAAATCCATTCATCTCTTGACTATATCTCTATGTCCATTCAACCGATTAAATAAATTTTAGTAGACAAATATATTAATGCACATACATACTTATGAAATCAAAATAATCTCTTGTACATATCTCTATGTCAATTCAAATAATTAATTCAATCTCATAAGCACATAAAAGATTAAGTGAGGTAACAATGTATTCCTACCTTAAAACAGTTTAATTACAATAATTTTGCAAGTTATGCAAGGCAATTGTATCTCTCGATACCGTTGCTAATTTAACCCTCAGCTACATTAGATGATTAAACATGCACAGATTAAGTGTCGTGTCAATTAATTACAATTTTAATCCATTTAAATAATTAATTTATTAGTTACCTTACAATTGTAATGCAAGAATAACTTAGTCATGGTTTTACTTAATCAAACATCTTACCGAGGCTTATAACAATACAAACACAATTTTAATAAATTAAGTAGACGAAATGCAATCAACCTAACACGAATTAAATTTAAGCCATATCAATAAAATTAAACATATCAACATCACAAATATTTAAAGACATGTTCATCATAACAACAATAGAATTAAAAAGGATAGGGAACAAGAAGCAAATCCCGTGTTTCTCCGTGGCTTGACCGGTTTGCTCCACTCTTCCTTCTTCACTTGTTCTTGTCGAACCGAGGCTTCCATGAACACTTGAGTGCTGCTCCAAATGATGGATGAATGACTCTTTTTCAAGAGGTGAAATCAACAAGAGGACAAAGGAAAATGGATGGGAAATAAAGAGAGAAAGTTGAGAGAGGAGAGAAGATATGAGAATGTTGTGGTGTGTTGAAATGAGCGGGGTTTTTATAGGGTGAGAGGGCTGCTAAAAATAGCCAAAATCAGCCAAAGAGCCCTCCCATGGCTAGCCACACATGTGGCAAGTTTGAAGTTTTCAAACTTGCTATATTAAGGTAGGGGCAAATCTAGAAAGGCACAAATAGTGGAGGGGTTTATTTGCAATTTGAAAAAGTCTTCAAGGGCCATTTTGCAAGCTAATTAATCAGCCAAGAAGGCTGATTGGGTCAGCATGTGGGACGATTTTGGGCTGCCCAGTAATTGGTCGGTTCAGTTTTCTCGGTTCAGCGCAATTGGGTCACTTTTCATAATTAATTAATAATAATTTATTTAACCCAATTTAAATTGGATATAAATTAAAATTAATTATATTATGAATTAATACACATAATTTGGACCGTCTTAGGCTAAAAAATTTGATTCCTCTTGATGCTTCAAAATTGCTTCTCGGTTTTGCGCTTCTAGTAGTGTCTACCGAGCCATTTTTCGCCCTTTGTGCAATTCTGTCAAAAATGATCAAATTTTATTATAAAATTAATTAAAATTCAACATGTTAATAATTTAAGTACAAATTAATTATTTTATAATTATTATATATTTTTCGACAAGAATTTTATCAAAATTGCATGAATTTGTTTAAAATGGCATGAAAAAGTGTGTATATTTTCATGTTTCCACACCCCCAAACTTAATTCATTGCTCGTCCCGAGTAATGCACAAATTGAAAAGAATTTCTCGGAAACACCTTTGAAGAATTTCTTCAGAACAAAATTCTTCCCAAAATTATGAATTTAGCATATTTATGCTCAAGAACAAGAATTTTGATAATTATGCTACTTAAGTATACATATCATTCAAATTAATCTAAATAACTATTATGATAGCAAAAATAGACTAAATGCTTTCTTAATAAAAACATGTAAATCCCTACCAATTTGATTTTATTACCTTATTTAAGATTAAGCTACAATCATCAAGTTTAATTTATGCCTTCATATGTTGAACATAGCAATTTCTCTCCACTAATGTAAGTAGCACAGAAACTAGAATCAATAGGTCTTTTAAATAGGTTGAAACGTGGTTAGGCTAGGGGTAGGTAAAAGATAGATATATTTAGGCTAAAAACCCTAGACTCAGCTTGAATCGAACCTTCAAAATAATTACCTTCAATACATCAACTTATTTTGCCTTCACCTGCTCTTTTGTACATCTATTTCTTTCGAGTACATATGCTCTCTGTAACACCCCTTACCCATATTCGACGCCGAAACAGGGTACGAAGCATTACCAAACTCACATCACAAGCAAGCACACAATTCCAAGTCATAAAATTTGCGTCCAAATTAAAACCATCCATATTCAATCATAAAGTCCCTTATACGAGCCTATGAGGCCCAAAACAAGTATTTGAAGCGGTTCGGGACTAAATCGAGAACTTTAGAAACTTTTACAAAACTTAGAAATTTTTTACTAGATGCAGGGTTCACAAGCTCGTGTGATCCAAGGGACACACCCGTGCTTCAGGCCGTGTTCAAATTAGGGTGCTCTCTGACTTGTGCCACACGGCCGTGCCACACATCCGTGTGCTAGGCCATGTAGCACACACTGTTGAGACACACGTTCGTGTCTCTGCCTGTGTAGCACACACGGCTGAGACACACGCCCGTGTCTCTGCCCGTGTGCTCAATTTTAGACATTCTATTTTTCAAAATTTAGGATCAGGGGACACACGGCCGGAACACATGCCCGTGGGGCAGACCGTGTGTCACATACGGCCTAGACACATGCCTGTGTGTCTACATGTGTGGAAAAAACCAAGGCTATTTACCAAGCCATTTTGCCACCCACACTTGTACACATCTACACAACATCTCATGGCATAAATTCAAGTATGTAAATACAACCAAACAACCACAAACAAGACAATAGCATGTCATTCTTATACCATCATTTATCATGCTTAAAACATCATACTTAGCCCGATAAAAACATACTAATTTCACATTCACAAGAGGGCATTAACATACGAATAAACTTATAATCAGCATAAGCCATCATTCATGGCTATATATAAGATAAAGCATTAACAATTACAAGCCAACACATATGGCCAAATTAATCATGACACATATAACAAATTAACCTAGTCCCTATACATGACATAGACTTAAAAAACTTGAATTCATTTATACCCAAAATGACAGCTTGGTAGTGTGATAGGATCTCTGGCGATTTTCAACCAAAGCTAGCTCAATAACCCTATAAGACGTTGGAAAGGAAGGGGGTAAGCTATATATATATCTTAATAAGTCCATACAAAAATAATAAGCAACTCTTACCAATCTTTTATCAAGTCCAACAATTTAAACACAAGATAATACAAATTACTATAAATTTCACAGTTATAATTCTTATTCGATCATAATATTTACTCTATCAACTTATAAGCATAATTTAACATATCTTAGCATTAGCCTAACAACCATAATCTCTCATTTGTAACATATTACAGCAAATAACAAATCATTTCAAACCTCATAGTAAACATGCTTATTAATTATGAGTATTATCTTTCAATTGCCTAAGTTCTTATCTTCCCATTTTTTCATATCCGATAAGTCTCAATTTGCATGAATAAAACATGCTAAATCATAACTCAATTTGGCCCGAAAGCCAATCATATAATCGTCAACCGAATTTATCATGAATTCATACATCACAAGTATAGACTAATAATGACAAGGTTTTCACAAAATCATTCTCGTGGAAATCATGAACTCACAATTTCATGAAGTCCATGCTTATAAACTTTACGTACATACCTGCACCGATTCGTAATTACTTACATACTCTTTTTCTTCTTTGACATACCCATTGAATTTTCCCGTCAAACTACTATTGGATACACAGAAAATCTTACACATAAGTGCCACATATGTAGCCAATGCTACCTCATATCTCATAAAACATATAGGCTCACTCTCGAGCTATCTGCGTGCCTGCTCACACAAGCTATCAATTGAGACGTCGCTACGGGGTGCTGCTTACACAAGCTATCAGGCATCCGCAACATATGCCGGTACACCCACCACCAAGATGGGACGTCTGAGACCAAAGACCGGACACATAAATCACATAATTACATGGGTTCCTAGTGACATGTCACTTGTATCCTAATCTATTCCTAAGGTTCAACCGGATTTCTCTCTTGCCGAAATTTTGTCTAATATGCTCATAGAATCAATCATACATTTCATGAAATATCAAAAAATTAAAATACAAATATAACATTGCATTATTTACATACGAACTTACCTCGGCGTGGAAACGGTAAAAAGGACTAAATTGTTAAATACTTATTTTTTTCCGTTCTAGGTTCGAGCCTCATTTTTCTTGATCTATAATATCAAATTTAACTCATTTAATCATTATACTATTCAAATCAACCCAAAATCACATTATGAAAAAAATTACATTTTCCTAAACTTTTGACAATTTGCATTTTTGTCCCTAGGCTCGTAAAATGAATTTCATTCAACTTCTTAAAAACCCAAGGCTATTCGAACCTATTTCATGCTCATAAAAGCCCACATTTATCATTTATTCACATTTTTACACACATTTTACAACTTTTACAAATAAGTCCTTTTAGGCATTTTCATCGAAAATCACTTAACAAAAGTCGTTTAACAAACAACAAACATGCATTTTCTACCATCAAACATCAAAATACATAATTGTTCAACATGGATAAAATTTTAGACTTTGACATCTCTTCAAATTGGTGGTAGAAATAGATAGATCATGTTACAAGGATTTTAAAAACATAAAAATCATTAAAAACGGGGCTAGAACGGACTTACAATCGAGCTTGGAAGCTTGAAAAACCCTAGCCATGTCTTCTCCATGTAAAATTTGGCAAAGGGGAAGAAGATGAGCAAAAATTGGCTTTTAATTTGGCTTTTTAATTCATTTAATTACCAAATTACTAAAATACCCTTAATGAAAAACTTTAGAAACATACCAAACCATGTCCATTTTTGTCCACCAACTTAACCAATGGTCTAATTACCATTTAAGAACCTCTAATTTAAAATTTCATTGCAATTGGACACCTTTAACATATAGAATTCAAGTTTTGCACTTTTTGTAATTTAGTACTTTTGACTAAATTAAGTGCCCAAACGTCAAAATTTTCGAACGAAATTTTCACAAAATCGTTCCATAAAATTGTAGACCATAAAAATATAATAAAAATAAATTTCTCTGCGTCAAATTTGTGGTCCTGAAATCACTGTTCCGACTAGACCTAAAATCGGGCTGTTACACTCTTTTTTCTCTTTTTTTTCCTTTTTTTCCCCAAGTATTTTGTTGTATGTACTACAATTTTTTTGAGCATTTGATACTTCTTTTCAACTCCCCCAAACTTGTTTTGAAGAATATTCTAAATAGTACTGAATCTAGTGTTTGGGATAATTTAAAGATAATTAAGAGGAAAGTGATGGCTAAATATTGCAAAGGTTCAAATAAAATTAGGCCATATAGTCTCAAATTTGGGTTTTAATGGATAAAAATTCATCAAGGTTGGCTTGAAAGACTCAAACGGCCCAAACAAAAGTTGCCTAAATCATTTTCAACGTTCCCTGCTTCTTAAGATTTTGCCTCAAGCAATTACTAAGTCAATTCTAGAGATTTAAACTTTCATGCACGCCGAGCTTTTTCTAAGAAACAAAAATTTTATGGTATGATTTACACACTTTATTAAGAGTACATTTGTGTCATAATTCAGCCAACATAGCAATTATTGAAATAATAGAATTTTATTCATACTAAAGTTTAGCATACTTAACAAAATTTCAAATTTTGAACAAAATATATCCTAATTATAATTAAAAGAAAATTTTATTCTAAGAGAAAATAATTTCAATTTTTCGTCCCCTTACTTAAGATGAAAATGTCCCTATTGTTAAAAACAATAGAGAAAATGAAAATATAGAAGTGAATAGATACTGTACACCAGGTAGGATCCCAGAAAAAGGAGGTGAGTCAAATTTGACTGCTTAAATACCAAGCTCTTCCTAGACAGATCAAATCCTAGACATGTATATATCTATTGCCACAATTCCTATTTTATAAATTGTTCAATTTTATTAATGATTTCTATGCGAGAAATAGAAATATCCTAAGAGATAAAATAAAATAAAGTAGAGACAAGATCTCCCCTTTTTATTTACAGAACCTTCAGAATCTGATCGCCTCGTTCCTTCCTCGACATTGGAGTCCATGGTTTGAGTATTAAGTCTGGAAATTCAAGCAAAAAAAAGGGTTATGAAATATATATTTTTTTAAATATATCTCTGGTTGAGTTATCCTGAATTTTTGAGTATCTCCAGTAAGCTTGTTGTTGCAACTACATGTGTTGCAGCATAGCCATTATACCAAATTGTTCACATCGTGGAATGGTGCTAGATAAAGGGACTCTCAGCGTCGAACTTAGGAAATCTATTAAGGGAGGTTTCAGTTTCAGCGGTGGTTGAATAGTCGATGGTAAGGTTTAAATTTGAAGAGGGTGGCAGTTTTAAGGATAGTTTCGGTGCGGTAGTTGGTGACATTAAATAAAGGTGTTCCAGGTGGTGATTCAAGGAGCTAAGGGCTACAACATTAAGGGGTTAAGTGAGATGCACTATTGGGCTACTTGGGAGTAGAGGTGGAGCAAGGTAAGGGCTATAGGTTTGTACGAAAAAGGGTTGAATATTTCCCTTCTTAGTAGTGTCTTAAGCCAAATGGCAGCTCCTTTTTGGATCCTAAGCTCCTGTACTAAAAATAAACTAAAAAAAACTCAAAGAAATTAGTGTTTGGGTTAAAATTTGACCCTTTATTTAACAAAACAAATACTTAAATTCTTTGTGCCACTAAGAAAAATATTTTTTTGAAAAATTACATTAAATTAAACTCTTAGAAAAGACTGGAGGGGTCACAGATGGTCCCGCTTAAGTCTCAATCTCCTAGACAGAGTTTTAATTAATGTCATGAACCAAAGAAATTTTATCTAAGTCTACCATTTTATTCAAATGAGAAAAAAAAACTAAAAATATAAAATAACGATAGAGAAAGTGAAGAGAACTCCCTCCATTTTATTCAGGATCGTCATTGACCCCGGTGGTGTCAAATGGCCATTTGTCATACCAACCATAACCATCTAGGAAGTAATCATATTCTTTCCCATCAAATCTATCCAACATCTTATTAGGGAAAGAAAACCCTTAATGATATTTTCTGGTGGCCTTGTATAACTTTTGTAATTCTTACAAATCCTCCAACCCGTGACTTAAATATCTGCAAGAATCCATCCGGCACCCTTCTTGTGCTTTTCCAAAACAACAAATGACTCTTCTTCTTGATTCTTGGTGAACTCAACTGAAATCATGATAGGTAAAAATGGAGATAAACCCAAATAATCATATTTCAAATGAGGAGGCAAAGTCTTCAGTTCCAATTCGACTGGCTCTTCAATCAACAATTTTGGTTGTGTGTACTCCCGAGCTAATAACTCTAATGATTCCAGTGGAACTTCCTGAGTGAATCCCTTTGTTTTAGCTTCTAACAGAGCCAAACACTCCTCGTCTTCATCATCACTTGGTGAATCTGCTAGCAGAATACATTCTAATGGATCATCTACAGAATTGAGCTCCAGCTCTGTAGAAGCCAGCGATTCCATCTTGGAAATAGCAGAACAGTCTTCAACTACATCTTGGGATTTAGTAGCATCTAAGTCATTAAAAGTCTCATTGTCATCAAAAATTTCTTTCAACTGAGTATCTCGTTACTGCTTCTAGAATCGTTGAGGATATGGCAATGGCGGAATCTTAGCTTTAATCAAACAACTCTTCTGTGGAAATTTTTCTGCATCTGAAAAGGGTGTTTGTAATACCCCTAACCCGTATCCATCTCCAGATCATGGTTATAGAGTATTACTAAAACTTTTCAGAACATTGATAAATCATGTAAATCACAATTTATTAATCGAGATTGTTAAGAACATCCTTTAAATGAACCATCGAGGCCCAATACGCGCATTAGATCGAGTTGGGACTTATTCAAACTCTAGAAATTTTTTACAAAATTTTAAATTTTTCTAAAATGCAGGGCTCACACGCCCGTGTGGCCCAAGGGACACGGCCATATGACCCTTAGACATGCCCGTGCTTCAAGCCGTGTCCAATTTAGGTTGCTCTCTAACTTGCGCCACACGGCAATGCCACACTCCCGTATGCTAGGCCGTGTGGTTAATTAATTTAATTCAAATTAGGTGCAGGTTTCACATGGCCATGACACATGCTAGTGTTCAAGGCCGTGTCACCCACACGACTAAGACACACGCCCGTGTCTCTGCCCGTCTACTCAATTCTGAGAATTCAATTTTCAAAATTAAAATGCAGGGGACACACGGCCAGACAACACGCCCATGACACATGGCCTGGACACACGTCCGTGTGTCTACCGTGTGGACAAAATAAGGCCATTTCTAGCCTCATTTCTCACCCAAATTTTCCATCTTCCTACACCAACACTTACAAGAATAATCCAACCAATTTCAAGTATAATTCAAGTCAATTTCTATCATCCAAACTAATACATTTCATCATTTATTTGTTTTTAATTACTTCCCTTTATGTAATTTACATAATTTGCAGCATTAGATGTTCATACTTATCATTTTAGTTAATGTATTGATTCAACCATAACATATATCAAAACATAAGTGTATTAGCCATTCCAATGGCTAAGTTTCATTCATTACTTACACAACATCATTTGATTTAGTTATCTTATACATGCCATTAAAAAAACTAAGATTTTCATTTATACCAAAACAAAAGGTTAATAGTGTGATGATTTGCTCCGACCAATCTCTAACCTTCCGAGCTTTGAGCACTCTAAAACATGGAAAAATAAAACCTAGTAAGCATATCATGCTTAGGAAGCTCGTATAACATAAACTAAACTTACCATTACATTCAAAATATAACCATACAAAACATATTTTCCAACTATTTGACAATTTGCCTATTTACATACATTCAATGAAAATGTTCATCACAAATATACCAAAATGCATAGATGAGCTCATCATGCCATATGCATATTTTATTCGTTGAAACATTGAATTTTCAATGGATATTTCAAGTAGTACACTCGAAGTGTACAATTTCATTATTCGTCAATTCATGTCCAATAGTACCTTATAGGTACACTCTCGAGCCACATATTACACAGTAGAAATTACCAGTCCAAGCTAAATTCTAACCGTAACATATACTCTAAGGGCTTTGTCAGATTACCAGTCTAGGCTAAATCCTTTATATGACAAAGAATTCCCTATAGAGTTTATTCTGGATTACCAGTCCAAGCTAAATCCAGTCAATTAGGATTATTAGTCCAGGCTAAATCCTAATTGAAACATATACTCGAGAGGCTCATTTTGGATTACCCATCTGGGCTAAATCCATTCTGCAGCACATGCAGTTTCAATAGGGAAATCACCTTTTTATCCATCGGAATTCAATATTCAATGAATTTAATCCTTTTTCAATAATTTTCTAAACATGTATCATTTCATTCATTGCCATATCTAAGTAATTCACATACATGATTTCATATAACATAATCAATGTAATATAACATTCAAACCAATACATTTCTATACTTATTTATGTTATACGAACTTGATATTTGTTCGTATATAAAATCTACTAATCCAAAATCTTTTCCTTTCCTCGATTTAGCTCTTTGTTTGGTACTTCTGGATCTATATAAATGAATTTAATCATCAATTCAATCCATTTCATATTCTATTGGACTCAATTTAGAATCTAGGTAAAAGTACCATTTTGCCCCTACACTTTTGATAAATTTCAATTTCATCCCTAGGCTCGAAAATTAAAATTCATGCAATTTAATCCTTATTCCAAGCCTAACCAAAATTCCAATATAATTTTAACAACACATATATTCTCAAAATTTTAGAATTTTCCATGAATTTTACCATTTTTTAATTTAGTCCCTAAATCAAATTTCCATCAATTTTCCCTTTGAAAAAGTTGTTTATATATCAAAAACCTTTCATTTTCTACAATAAACTTTTAAATTTCAGCATATTCATCTAGGGAAAATTTTCTATACATTGATATCTATTCAATTAACCCTCCAAATAGAGAAATTAAGCTTTCTCGATCTCAAAAATATAAAAATTACTAAAAACGGGACATAGGAACTTACCAATTTATGCCTTGAAAGCTTGTTTTCTCCTTCCTAGGGGTTTTCTCTTTTAATTTTTCTCATTTTCAATTTAGTCCTTAACCTTTTCTAATTTTTCCATGGATGATTCACCAAAAATATCTACATATTTTTCATCAATGGTCTAATTACCATTTAAGGACCTCAAGTTTTGAATTCCATAGCTATTTAATGCTACAAGAATTAAAATTTGACATTTTATCCAACTTAGTCCTTTCTACAATTAAACACCTAATTAATAAAATTTTCTTATCAAAATTCTCTTGCAATCATTCTATCACATTACTAATCATTTCATAATTAAAATATTTTATCTTTCTAGCTCAAATTTGTGGTTGCGAAACCACTATTCGACTTCATTGAAATTGGACTGTTGCAACTCTCCCCTCTTAAGGATGTTGTAACAGTCTAGTTTATACCCTAGTCAGAACAGTGATTTCGGGACCACAAATTTGAATTCGTATAATATTTTAATATTATTTTCTGTGCCGTTGATATGTGAATTAGCATGTGGTAAATTTTCGTAAGCGAATTTGTCTATTTGCATGTTTAATTTGACAAAAGGACTAAAATGCATCAAATGTGAAAGTTACTTTCTATTTGTTAAAGTATCAATGTGTTGTGGCTTTGTAAGTTGTGGCCTTAAGTGGAAAATAGACCACTTTTAAGGTAGTGGACATTAGAAGGACAAATGTGCCCTTAATGTATGTTTGTTTGAATTATTATGGAAGGGTTAAATGAGTAATTTGATTAAATAAAGGTTAATAAACCAAAATCAATTGAAAAAGCCATGTTCATCTTTATTTGATGACCGAATAAGAGAAAAAAAAAACAAGGGTTTTGAGCTTTGGATGTTTCGGCTAGCTTTAAGCAAGATTAAGGTAAGTTTTGACTTCGATTTTTGATAATTTTTATGTTTTTTTAATCGTTGCTTTGAGAGCTACAAAACCAATGCCTTAATTTTGTGTTTTGATGATGTATGTGAAATATGCCATTGATGATTTTACAAGCTTTGTGGTGTTTTATGATGTTAAATGGACGATTTAAGCTTGATGAACATGTTTTGTTCTTGAAGTTTGTTGAATTTAGCTAAATAGGGCTAAATTAAGAAAATGGTAAATAGAAGGACTAAATTGCAAATTTGATGAAATATTTGGGCTTATATAGTCCCTAGAGAGGTTTGGCCAAGCATGTGTGTATGTGGATTTTGTGAATTTGATGTTTTGTGAAAAATGGACTAAATTGATAAAGTGTGCAAATATGAGGGTTAAATTGTAAATAGCCCAAAATATATGTGTTTGGATTTAATTGAATGGAATGGTGAATAAAAGGGTTAATTCTGAATATGTTTAGATCAAGAACCGAGGAAAACAGATTTAGATTGCGGGAAAGCAAAAATAACCGAGTAGCCATTTTCGTTCGATAAACCAAATCTGAGGTAAGTCACTATGCAAATAAACTTATCTGTATTGAATTGAATATATGTATTCATATGTCTATTGATGAAAATAAATGAGCATGGGATGCTAAGTGCGTGAATTTCGAAATAAGTTCGATATAGTGATAAAGCCAAGAAGTCCCGTATGAACCTAGGAATAAATAGGATTAGCTATGTCATGACATAGGTATCTGTTCTATTTTATCATGTAAGACCACATCCCGGACGTTGGCGTTGACTTGAAATTTCGTGTAAGACCTCGTTTGGGACATAGGCATCAATATGAATTATATGGAAAAGACCTCGTTTGGGACGTAGGCATCGATATGAACTTTATGAGTAAGACCATGTCTGGGACATCGGCATCATATTGACTCGTGTAAGACCACATCTGGGATGTTGGCATCGTTATAATCTGTACGTGTAAGACCCTACCTGGGATAGTGGCATCGATATACAAGTGCTTGTATGACCTCGTCTGGGACGTTGGCATTGTACTACTATTCTGAGCTTTCTGAGTATCCTACAAGGTTCCTAAAGGTTCAACGGGCAAGTCTGCAATTCGAATGGTATATTTGAGCTATGATCAATTAAGTGAATGAATATCCGATTCAGGTACGTTGAATGCGCATTATGTATGCATGAAAGGTAAGTGTGCATATGACTTTGATTTGAAGAAAGGTATGTTTGAATAGGATAATGTGAATGAGATTCAAGGAAGATTATGAATAAGCTATGTGCTTCAAATGAGTTTTGAATGGATAAATGTGACCAATGTAGCCATAAGTATGAATCAAGCATATACATGATAAATTGTTAAGTGAATGAGATGTGCAAATGTATCAAATTGCATATATGCTTTTTATGCCAAGTTTATTTGTATATAACTTACTAAGCTTTTGGAAAGCCTACTCTGTGTATGTGTGTTTTCTCTGTTTTATAGGTCGTCGAAGCTACTAAAGGCTTGGGATTATCAAGGATCGTCACCACACTACAAAAACTTATTTTGGTACCCTTTTGGAAATGTATATGGCTAATTATGACATGTATAGGCTAGATAGATGTATATGTTTATGAAGTGAGCATGGCCATGTGTATTGGCAAGTTTTTGAGTTGATAAATGTTTGAATGAATGAGTTATGAAGCATATATTTAGTATGTTTTGATGCAAATGAAATGGTTAAGTTTTGGTTAAGCAAATGGATGATACATGTTTGAAATGAAGTATGATTTTGTTTGTAATTTGGTATGAATGGAACTGGTATTGAATGTGTGGATGAAGTGAACTGTTTGATATGTTTTGGTTGCCATATATGCATATTATGGTTAGCTATATATTGCTGGTAGGAAGACCCTAAGTGGGTGGCATATTGGCCTTGAGAAAGGGCCTATAATGTCACACGATTGAGGCACACGGGTGTGCCTAAAGACCGTGGGAAAATTGGCAAAATGTGGCTTAAATTACACATGGCCTCGACACGGGTGTGTTTGATGGCCGTGTGAGAAATGGCAGTATGTGATCTAGTAGTACACGGCCTTAGTACACGGGCGTGCTTGGTGACCATGTTGATTTTGGCAGTAAACTACCACAGGGAGGACACATGGGAGTGTCAAGTAGCCATAGGTGAGGCACGGCCTACCCTCACGGTCGTGTGTCCCTTATACCTTAGAAAAGTTTCAAATTTTTATGAAATTACGTATGTGTTTCGGTTTAGTCCTGACTCAGTTTATAAGCATGCTTAAGGTCTCGATGACCTACTTAAGGGACATTATGATTGATATTGATTAATGGTTGTACAATTAATTCTATAAATGTTTTCGATCTGTCTGGTAACGCCTTTAACCCTAATCCGGTGATCGAACACTGGATAGGGGTGTTACAGATTTTCGTCCTCAAAAATCTTACCAATAAAGAGATTAGGGTACTGCTTTCTCATGGTATCTTCTGGCTCCCAAGTAGCTTTTTCAATACCATGTTTTTGGGGTTTTTTACTGAAATGGGGTGGAAAAAAAAAAAAATCAAAATGAGATAGGATTTTGATTATTTACCGAAATAGGGTAACCAGCTTGGTCACGCCACTCCCATAGGCGGCACCATTCTGATGTCCGTCGACAGAACCTGAACAATGGACTGCCATAGGCGGCACCGCCTGGACAATAGACTGCCAGAGGCGGCACCAAAGCCAGGACAATGGCCTTGCAGAGGCGGCACCAATAGTAGATAATTCACCCCCTAAAATGTGAAGCAAAGCAAAGCAACTGAAGCAATGAGAAAAAAAAAGAAGAAGAAGAAGGAGAAGAAGGTGGTGGTGTCAGAAAAAGAAAGAGGAAGAGAAAAAAAAGAAGAAGCAGAAGCAGCAGAAAAAGAAGAAGAAGAAGAAGAAGGTGGTGTCGGCTTTCCACTATTTTTTTCTTCTTTTCCCTGCATGCCTCACTGTTCTAACTGTTTTTGTTGCAGGTGAAGGCTGACACAGGGTGGTGCCGCCTATGGGAGTGGCGTGACCACCCTGGTTACCCCATTTCGGTAAATAACCGAAATCCCATCCCATTTTGGTATTTTTTTTTTTTCCACCCCATTTCAGTAAAAAAACCCATGTTTTTGCCAAAGAACTTTTACCAATCCCACCTTTTTATTTCTTAGCTATTTTATTTCCCATGCCAGAATCTTGATCGGTTCTTCAGTATATGTCATATCAGGCTGAATCTCCACTCGTCGTAGAAATAACATGTGAAGGATCTGATCAATATCGTCGTAACATTGATACATGAAAGATATTATGGATTTTATCAAGCTCTGGTGATAATGCCAATCGATATGCAACCGGTCCAATTCTTTCAATAATTTCACAGGGCCCGATAAATCTTGGACTCAAATTTCCCTTTTGTCCAAATCGAAAAACTTTCTTCCAAGGTGACACTTTTAAGAATACCTTGTCACCAAATTCAAATTCTATTTCTTTTCCTTTAAGGTCGGCATAAGACTTTTGTCTATCAAAAGCTACTTTCAAACTATCTCGAATCACCTTTACCTATTCTTATGTTTCCCGAATTAAATCAATTCCAAGAATCTTCTTTTCACTAAGCTCTATCTAATACAATGGTGTTCTACATTTTTGACCATACAGAGCTTCATATGGTGCCATTTTAATACTGCACTGATAACTATTGTTATAAGCAAATTCAATCAAAGATAAATATTTTTCCCAATTACCTTCAAATTCAAGTACACAACACCGTAAAATATCCTCCAAAATCTGTATAACACATTCAGACTGGCCATCTGACTGAGGATGAAATGCAGTATTGAAATGCAACTGTGTACCTAATACTTCTTGTAATTTATTCCAAAATTAGGATGTAAACGGGGATCTCAATAAAAAAAATAATAGAAATTGGCACCCCATGTAATCTAACAATCTCAGAGACATATAATTCAGCCAATTTATCTAAAGAAAAATCCATACGTACCGGTATAAAGTGTGCAGACTTTGTTAACTAGTCAACAATTACCCAAATAGCATATTTCTTCCACGGAGTCAATGGTAATCCCGACACAAAACCCATTGTAATTCTTTCTTATTTCCACTCGGTTATAACAACTGGCTGTAACAACCTTGAAGGCATCTGATGCTCAGCTTTCACTTGCTGACATATCAAGCATTTGGATACAAATTTAGAAATATCTCATTTCATTCCCGGTCACTAATACTTCTTCTTTAAATTATTGTACATTTTATTGCTACCGGGATGAACAGACATTACCATTGTGAGCTTCATATAAGATCTTCTGTACTAACTCTGAATTTTTTGGTACACACAATCTATCTCTGAACAATAACAACATTTTTTCCCGGATCATAATCAATCATAATATCATAATCTTTTAACAATTCAAGCCACCTGCGTTGTCTCAAGTTCAAGTCTTTCTATGTCATCAAATACTTCAGACTTTTGTGATCAATGAAGATATGAAAATTTCACCATATAAACAATGTCGCCATATTTTTAATGCAAACACCATAAATGCTAATTCAAGATCATGTATCGAGTAATTCTCTTCATGTGGTTTTAGTTGTCTTGAAGCATTAGCAATTACTTTACCTTCTTGCATCAAAACACAACCTAAACCATTCAAATATGCATCACTATAAATCACAAATTCTTACCCGATTCAGGCCGTACCAACACAGGTGCTTAAGTAAAGTTTTTAACCTGCCAAAACTTTGTTGTTTTTTATCATTCCACTCGAACTTCACATCTTTCTGCAACAGTCGAGTCATCGAAGAGGCTATCATAAAAAATCATTCTACAAATTTCCAATAATATCCGGCTAAGCCCAGAAAACTTCTAACTTCTGACACATTCTTTGGTGGATTCCAATTAACAATTACTGAGATTTTACTTGGGTCTACCCTGATACCTTCAGCAGATACAATATGTCCAAGAAATCCAACTTCTCGTAGCCAAAATTCATATTTATTGAACTTGGCATACAACTATTTCTCCCATAGAGTTTGTGTAACAGCCCGATTTAGGGGCTAGTCAAAATAGTGATCTTGAAATCACTAATTCGAGGTTAGAGAAAATTATTTTCATGTTATGTTATGTGTGATAACATGTTTATAAGGATGCATGAAAATTTTGGTGCCTTAATTTTAATAGTTTTTAGCTAAATTGTGAAAAAGGACTAAATCGTATAAAGTGCAAAAGTTCCATTCTATAGGCTAAAGGTACCAAATAGCCATGAAATATTAATTGGAGGTCTTTAAAGTGCAATTAGGCCAATAATAAAGGGTTGGCCGGCCATGTAGACTAGAGGGGACAAGAGCTTTTAATTTTGGTCAAAAGTTGGTGGGTTAAGTTGATGTTTTATAATAAAATAAAGAAAGGAAAAGATATGATCTTTTTCTCTCTTTCTTCTCCACCTAAAGTTGCAGCAAACAAAGGGTGTTTGAAGCTCAAATTTTCAGCAACTCTTTTCCTCCTCAAGTAAGTGATTTTGATGGTATTTCTTGAAGAAAATTGTACTTTTATGATCCCTAAAGCTTAAGCTTTCTAGAGAGGGGACTATTTTGCATTATGGTAGAAAGTTTAGAGAGTTGCCATGAGAGATTTTAAGTTGTTGGCTGAGTTTTTATGGAACAAAATGAATGTTAGGATGGTGATATACAACTTTTGTGAAAGGTGTTGTTATGAAAACACCTAAATGGAACTAAAATGCAAAAGTTGTAAATTGTTCATTAAGGCATGAAATAGTTGGAATTATAGATTGTCATAAGAGGATTAAAGGATTAGCTAAGCTTGTTTAATAAGAAAATGTGATAAAAATTTATTTACGAGCCTAGGGGCAAAATCGTAATTTTGCCAAAATGTAGGGGCAAAATAGTCATTTTTGCCTAAAGTGTAGATTATGGTGTTTTATGATTTATAAGTGATTAAATCAGTAAATTTCATTGTTCTAGATTAAAGAAATCAAGTTTCAGACTTAGAACGGGTGAAAAGAGAAAGGTGGGCAAAAGTTCCTTTTCGGCCCATTCGGCATCGAGGTAAGTTCATGTACGAGTGTTGCAATTACGTATGAGTTAGTTTAATATTCCAATGTTGAATGGAATGTGTGTTCACTATATGAATGTATGAAATATTTTTGATAAGATGTCAATGGAATTGAATTTAGAGAAATGGTAAAAGTATATGGTATGAGATGATAATGGTTAAAGTCTCGAGTAAGACCATATTGTAATATGGCATCGGTGTAAGAATTAGTATAGGACCATGTCAAGGACATGGCATAGACATGTTAACGTAAGTAAAACCCTATTGGGGTATGATGTCAATGTGACAATATGTATGAAACTCAAGAATGTTGAATGTATGTGGTTGTACCACCAGAGGCATAGGTATGTGTTAGAACTGAATCTTGATGAACTCAATATATGATGAACCTTTTGTGGGATATGTATAATTAATGCACCTTAGTTGCATGAGATAGGTTTATTAACGTAGTGTGTGAATGTTAGCGAGTATGGAAGAATGTTAAGTAAGAATAGAAGTGTGTGTAAATGTCCTCGGATGAACATTTAAGATAGAGATATACTTGTGGTTTGTTAT
This sequence comes from Gossypium rotundifolium, assembly GCA_025506655.1. Lineage (NCBI taxonomy): Eukaryota > Viridiplantae > Streptophyta > Magnoliopsida > Malvales > Malvaceae > Gossypium > Gossypium rotundifolium. The sequence goes on along the minus strand of CP106724.1, from coordinate 84,460,218 downwards.
CCACGAATGATAAATGACGGTGAACTATGTGCAATATCACCTCATTGTTGGTAATGATGGGCTGTGTACGACACCATCAATTATATTAATATTGGTGAGCTAAGTGTGAAATCACTATAGTTATAGATGATCGGTGGGCTGTGTGCGTTACCACCTGATTAATTGATAATCGATAGGCTATGTGCGATCCATCACTTATAAGTGATTGGTGTGCTGAGTGCAAAAACACATAAGCATAACTAAATGGTGGGCTGTGTGCAATACCACCCCATTAGAGATGTAATGGTGGGCTAAGTGCGTAACCACCGAGAGATTAATAATATCAATGGCTTATTAGAAATGGTTGATGTGTTGTTTTAGGTGATTAAATGGTAATCATTGCAGGAATGAATGCTATTCAGCACGAGCAGTTGGCTTGTGTTATGGTAAGAGTGTGGTAAAAGATTGAATGAGTAAGTTTCAACAATGGTTGAGTAAGTAACTAAGGGTTTATGAGAGAAACTCTTTATGATACGTTATGGTTATGTTTATCCAATGAATATAAGAAATTATCGGTTTTATATATGAACTTACTAAGCATTATTGCTTACTTCATCTCCTTTCCCATCTCTTATAGGTAGATTATCTACTAGCTCGAGTCGGAGGCCGTTGGAGATGTATTCACACTATCGAGTAGACACTTGGCATGAGGTATCAAGTCCTTATGAGTCATGGCATGTGTAGGGCTAGAATGTAAGGTTGATTAAGTTGTTGTAATTTTATGGGAGGTAAACCTTATTTTCATGAATCAAATGTATAAAATTCATGTATTTTAGTTAGTGATGTGAGTTCCCATTGAATTAGTATATGTTTGTATGCAATTGAGAGTGGTAGAAGGCTTGGTAGATAGCCTCTGAGTGCCCACACGGTTAGACACACGAGCGTGCGATTAGGCCGTGCATACCCTGCACCTTATTATTATTAGATAGAATAGGCCACGGGTTAATCCCATGGCCGTGTGCATGAGCCGTGTAAGACACACGGTTTGAGCATGGGCGTGTGCCCAAGCCGTGTGGATTAAGTTAGTAGCTCCCATGGGCATTAGACACGGGGGTGCCTTAGAGGTACACGGGCATGCCCCCGAACTAACACGGACATGTGCCTTGGCCGTGGAGCATTTGGCCGAATACTTAAGTTTTAAGCACGGTTTGGGGACATAGGCGTGTGTGTGTCTACACACGGGCTTGTTTCAACATGCACGGGCGTGTGAACCCAGATTAAAAGAGAAAAATTTAAGAATAGAAAAAAAACTCTGTTATAGTCTCGAGAGCCCTCTAGAATATAAGTGAGACTTCGTAAGTCGAAAATGAAGTTGTAGAGGTGGCTTAAGTGAGTAGTCACAATAAGCCTAAGTGGCGTCATGAGGTTTTAGTACGGTAACGCCTTGGGCCTAGTTCCGACGTAGAACCCGGGCAAGGGGTGTTACAGTTTGTAATACAATTCTCAGATGATCAGCATGCTCTTTTTCATCTCGAGAATAGACTAAAATATCATCAATGAATGCCACCACAAACTTGTCTAGGTACGGTCTAAAAATTTTATTCATTAGATCCATAAACACTGCTGGTGCATTAGTCAGCCCAGATGGCATCACTAAAAACTCATAGTGGTCATACCTAGTTCTAAACGTTGTTTTTAGAACATCTGAGTCCTTTACCCCGTAATTGATAATAACCCGAGTGAAGATCAATTTTTGAAAATACATTAACTCCTTTTAACTGATCAAATAAGTTATCTATTTGAGGCAACGGGTACTTATTCTTTAATGTAACTTTATTTAGCTGCCTGTAATCAATACATAACCTCAGAGATCCATCTTTGTTCTTCACGAACAAAACCAGTGCACCCCAAGGCGAGAAACTGGGTCTAGCAAAGCCTCTGTCAATTAATTCTTATAACTGTGCTTTCAACTCTTTTTAACTCAGCTGAAGCCATTCTATATGGTGCTATTGATATTAGTGTTGTTCTCAGAATAAGGTCTATAGAAAACTCCACTTCTCTGATCGGTGGCAAACCAAGTAATTCTTTCGGAAACACATTAGGAAATTCACACACTATTGGCACTGATTGAATCTTTGACTCAGTTACCTTGGTGTCCAACACATAAGCAAGATAAGCATCATATCCCTTTCTGATACATTTATGTGCTGTTATTGCTGAAATCACATTAGATAACCCATCTAATCTATTAGATTCAACATGGAGTAACTCACTAATTTGACATTTCAACACAATGTATGTAACGCCCCAAAAATTGGGCCTAGAATAAATGGGTTCCGTGTGTCGAGAGAATGGATTTTGTCGATAAAAAAAAAAGGGAATAATGAATTAAGTGTGTTTAAAAAAAATTATGATTGCATGTTTAGTTTAATTTTTAAGTGATTTAGGAAGGGTTGGTAGTGTTAGAAAAGTCCTGTGCTCGATCTAGGGCTTTAGCAAAAATTTTGTTTTTACCCTTAAGTGAGGTTGGTGTTAGTCAGAAGGCTTTTAAAATATTGTTGGGTTAAAAGATAGCATAAGGAAGTACGTGGTCTGGTGGCCTGGGGCATTCTGAACAAGCTGGTGGCCAAAGGTTTAAGTCCGGACTTGGCAAAAAAAATTTTATTATGCATATGTTAGTATGAAGGCTAGGGTTTAGGCTTTATAATTAGCTGGGTCTAATTCACGACACAAAGAAACGCCTAGACCAGTGGCAAAGGCATTTGGAGTAGGAGGGGGAGCAGGGTTCTAGTCGAGGCGTGTGCTAAATGTTGGTTTTTTTTAAGTAAACCTGGAGCACGATAGAAAGGTTTATAATTAATTAGGGAGGAAATAAGACTCAAATAAAGCGGGCGGCACAGTGGCAAGGGGTGTGTATCATAGTGAAGAGGTTGGAGGTTCAAAGCTGGGTGTTGGCGAATATTTCTAGATTTCTTTGGATGATTCGATTGTTGGGAAATAGGCCTTAAAAGAAGTTGGGAATGGAACATATCACAAGAAGAGTTGTGGTGCAGTGGTGAGAAGCGTGCTACGGATCCGAGTGGTCGCAGGTTCGAATCCCAGTGGCTGGTAGCGTGTAGTAGTGCCTGGAGGTCTTGGTTTTGAGTTTCTTTGTGCTCAATAACCTGCTATTTTGCTGTTGGCGTGGGAAAGGTGTTTGAAGTGGATCGAAACACCAAAGGATGACTACTATTCAGGAAAAGCAATTTGAATGTAATTCAAATTGGATTTTTGGCTAAATAAAGGAATTTTTGGATGGGGATGAAGATAAAATTTGGAGAAAATAAATGAATTTAATTGGTGATAAGTTTGAGTCGACTGGGGAGTGTAGGTTTATTTTATTTATTTATTTTATTTTTTTAGTATATATATGTGTGACGTATGGGTAAGTAGGGAATTTTTTGCTTTTGTGTGCTTTAGTTGATTAATTAGGGGAAAGTTCCTTCCAATCTCCCAATTCTTTTTAGTTTCTTTCCCTTTGGCAAATACCCGAGTAATCACAATTTGTTTCTTTTTCCAAACAAAAGCGCCTAGACCGAGTTCTCCTTCCCTCCCACAATATTTCTTCTATTGCCGAATTAGAAGAAAATTTCTCTTATTAAGGTTTCATTCTTTGTCAAACCAATTTCTTATTCTCCATTTGTAAAACCGAATCTCACTTCTAAAAATCACACTCTATAATCTAAAATCTTGTGGGCAAGTAATCTTGTGGCAGTAAGAGAGCAAATCTTCTTTATTCAACAAAAGGGGTAAGTTTTAATCGCTTTATTATCTTATTTTTAGCTGAAACCCCTCATTGTGTCTTTCACTCATTCTCTTGACTAGCGAACCCTTGTGTTTCTCTACCGAATCATTGTTGTTTCTTTGACGAGGTACTCTCCTCGCGCTTTGGGTTTTGGTGTGGTAAAGTCCCTAGTCAATCGGTAAGTGTACTCATCTATAATTCTTGGATTAGGATTGGTTAAGAGCGACTTTTGATGGATGTAAATTGATAAACCGTAATAGTAACATATTTTAATCTCACATTTAGCATGTTTTTGGATGATTTATCCCTTTAATTATGGAAATAGATGCTCCTAATCCTTTGTTTTCATGTTTTATACTCAGGAAAGCACTTGAGGATGAAAAGAACGAGAAACGGGCTGAAAACAGAGAAAATGGGCCGAAGCTCGAAATCAACATAGCCTAGGCCAAAGCCACATGGTCGTGCCTCATCAACAGACCCGACCACAGCCTGGCCACGATTTACACGGGCGTGTGCCAATGGCGTGTCTCTTCCGTAGGAAAGAAGAATTCTATTCGGATTAGGGTACTTAGAGGCAAAGAAACATATGCTTAAAGCCTATATAAAGACCCTAGAGGCCAACCTTTAGGGGGCGCTCAGCTAGGCCAAAGAGCCAAGCCAGAGTAGTTAAATTGTGGGATTCACTCGAAGAAAGCCAGTTGATTCATCTCAAGAAGCTGGAATCCTACTCAAGACTGAAGACTTCTCCTTCAATTCCTTCAGAGGGTTTTAGGGATTTCTTATGTTTTGTTTTATCTTTTCTTCTGAGATGTTTTCTTTTACTATTATGAACTAAACCCTCAGATACTTAGGGGGATGAAACCTAAAACGGATCTTGTTATTGTTATATGTGTTGTATGCTAAATACTTGATTTGTTCTTAACTATGTGTTCTTAATTCTTGTTTTGGTATTTTTGGGATATTGATTCAAGTGTGATGTGCTTAGGCAGAGGAGGAAGAGACCCTGTCTAAGAGTAGATCTAGCATAGTTAAGCGGAGTTGCTCGCGCGCCTAGAGATAGGGTGACGAAAATCTATCGGATTAGGGTCAAACCTAATATGGGAGTCTATAGATCGAGTTAATGCAATTCTAGGGGTTTTAATTAGAAATAGATTTCAATTAATCAACCTAGGGTTAAACGTTAGTAGCCTCAAGAGAGGTATTAATATAACTTAAGGAATCCTACGAATCAAGTCAAGTGAATAAATCGTCTGGTTCAGAGTTAGATAACAAGTGAAGTCTAGGTGGATTCTTCCTCAGGTATTGTCCAAATCAATCGATTTTCTCTCAAGTCCTTCCCCAAATTTCCTCTTTGTCTTAGCACCTTTAGTTTAGTTGATTAGTTAATTTTAGATTAGATAAAGATTCCCTTAATTAGTAGGCTAAATAACAGAAAGAGAGTTAATATTAGCACTTTTGGTTCCTTTGGGTTCGGCAATCCGGTCTTACCACTAAATTATACTACTGTTCGATAGGTGCGCTTGCCTCCATCATTGTCTTAGTTTCCATGTTCGATCATTCTTTTTATAAATTTTTAAGACTTGACAGACACGATCAAGTTTTTGGCGCCGTTGCCGGGGAACTAAAATATTAAGAACGCTAAATTTTTATATTATATTTTATTTTTCCAATTAAAATTTATTTTATTTTTTTTACTTTTCTAAATTGCTTTCTTTTTCTCTCTTTTCCTAGTAGGTACTTCTAGTTTATGACTAGAAGAAACCCGACAAGACCATTACTTTACCATAGTGATATTGAAGGAATCGTGCGCAGAAATCATAGAGAAGCAAGGCGAGGCTTAGACTACATACAAGAAGAGCAAGAGGACGAAACTAATACCACCGAAGGGATGGCCGAGAATAATCCACCACATCAAGATATGGCGATCATCGTGCTCCCCGAGCTATGTATGATTATGCTAAACCTAATTTAACATGAGCTAAATCGAGTATTGTTAGGCCTGCTATAGCCGCAAATAATTTTGAATTAAAACCTAACACTATACAAATGATTCAACAGTTTGTTCAATTTGATGGTTTGCAGGATGAAGACCCAAATACTCATTTAGCTAATTTTCTAGAATTATGTGATACCTTCAAAATAAATGGCGTTTCTGATGATGTCATTCATCTTGATTATTTCCCTTGTCTTTGAGAAATAAAGCCAAACAGTGGTTACATTCTCTTCCATGAGGATCAATCACTACATGGGACCAAATGACGAAAAATTTTTACTAAAATATTTTCCACCGGCCAAAATAGCTAAATTGAGGAATGATATCTCTTCTTTTGAGCAGATGGATTTAAAAACATTATACGACACATGGGAGAGATACAAAGATTTTTTGAGAAGGTGCCCACACCATGGTTTACCCTTGTGGTTGCAGGTCCAAACTTTTTACAATGGTGTGAACCCCTCAACCCGGTAGTTAATTGACTCGGCCACCGGTGGAACCCTGAATAACAAAACTCCTGAAGTAGCTTATGAGTTTATAGAAGAGATGTCACTGAATAACTATCAGTGGCAAGTTACAAGGACAAAGCCAACTAAAGCAGTCGGAGTTTTCAATCTCGACGCAGTCACCATGCTATCAAATCAGGTAGAGATGATGAATAAAAAGATTGATGGTTTGTGTGGTTCTTTGCAGGTACACCCAGTAATTCAATGTGACTCGAATCTAGGAGGCGTGGCTAATCCTGAGTACCCACTCTACAATCCGGGCATGGAGAGCGAACAATTAAACTATATGGGTAGTAATTTTAGACCTCAAAATAACCCCTATAGTAATACTTATAATCCAGGTTGGAGGAACCACCCCAATTTCTCGTGGGGTGGCCAAGGAAATCAGAGACGACAACTACCCCCTCCAAACTTCCAACAACAGCCCTACCTACAGGAAAAGAAGCCGAACCTTGAAGAGATGCTGCCAAAATTCATAGCGGTATCTGAAACTCATTTTCAAAACACCAAGACAACACTTAAAAATCAACAAGCATCGATTAAAGGAATTGGGAACTAGTTAGGGCAACTCGCAAAGTTGATCTCCGAACGACCATTAGGTAGCTTGCCATGTAACATTAAGACTAATCCAAAAGAGAAAATCCAAGCCATAACAGCTCATGACAGTGAAAGGTTAGTAGAATATGAATCTAAGCCAAGGCGAGAACCTGTGGTAAGTAAAGGTAAAATTGAGGTAAGCCAAGAAAAGCCAAAACCAGTAATTAAAGAATACAAACCTCGTATACCTTACCTCAATGCGATGAAGGAAGACGACACAGAAGAACAGTTCGGTAAGTTCCTTAAACTCTTAAAGAAATTACATATTAACTTACTGCTTCTTGAAGCTTTTTCGTAGATGCCAGATTCAAGGAAATTTTTAAAAGAGCTCTCAACAAACAAGCGAAAGTTAGACGAGGAGTCGTATGTGGAACTAAACGCAGTATGCTCGGTAATGTTACAGAACAGATTACCACGAAAATTAAAATATCCAGGGAGTTTTACAATTCCATGTTTAATTGGTAGTTTATCTATTGATAATGCTTTAGCTAATTTAGGGGCAAGCATCAATGTTATGCCATCTAAAATGTTTAAATAGCTAGGTCTAGGGAAACCCAAGCAAACTAGGATGAGTATTCAACTAGCTGATAAGACCATTCGTATCCCTAAGGGTATAATTGAAGATGTACTAGTTAAAGTTGACAAATTCATATTCCCCGTAGACTTCGTTGTTTTAGATAAGGATGAAGACAATAGTATCCCATTAATTTTAGGAAGACCTTTTCTAGCAACTGCCAGATCCAAAATTGATGTTAGTACAGGTGAACTCATACTTCATGTAGGTGACAAATCAATCAGTCTTCAAGCTCTTGACTCAGCCAGGACATCGAGCTAGAAAGGTGATGATGTAAATTCCCTTGAAAAGCATTTGATTAAACTTTCTTTTCAGGAAACACCAAAGAACTACACTACGGAGCCAAATCCTACAGCTCGTACCAATAAAGAAATATCTCATGAGAAACGATGGCTTCAGACCGCTGAGCTAAATGAGTGAGAGATACATTTCGAGGAGGAATCAAACCCACACGAAGTGAAACCGAAGGAACCCCAGAAGAACTAAAAGGAACATCAAATCACTTCAAAATAAGAGACCAGGTACTATTAGATAGAACATACCCGCGAATCGTCACATCAAACCTGAAGATAACTGAAGAGATCCCCTTTACGGTACTTAATGTTTTCCCTTACGGAACAGTCGAGGTAAGTCATTCTACATTCGATACTTTTAAAGTGAACTCAACTCGACTCAAATTATATGATGATAGCATGAAAAAGGATATTTCACTCCTTAAACCTCCGTGAAGATACGAATGAGATGTAAGTCTAACTTAAGACTTTAAATGAGCGCTTCTCGGGAGGAAACCCGAGCACTAACCTTATTCATTTTTATTTCTTTTTCTTTTAGCATCTAACTACAGAATAACCAAGTTAATGAAGCGCATATCTTCACATCACATGGCCTTACACAAGGCCGTGGCCGTGGCCGTGTGGATGCTATGGATTTCCTTACTGGCATGGCAGAGACAGTACGAGATAGGACGAGAAAAATATCTTTGAATCACGGACTCACCTAACACCACGGCCGTGCGACAAAGCCGTGGCCGACACTGTTGAACCAACACGGGCGTGACAACTTAAATACCAGGCCTCGGAGAAGCAATTGAACCACCACACGGTCATGCAACATGGCCGTGTGACACAACACACCCACGATACACGGGCGTGGGGACGTACCAGAGCTGAAAATTTCTATTTAAAACACCACTATCCCCTTCTCAACCATTCCCTCTCCACTCCCCACTTCCTTCCCTCTTCACTCTCTTCCTTCTTCATTCCATACAAGTCTCAATCTATGCTTCAACAATGTGCGAGACCAATCAACATAAGTTCATGTCGTCTGCTTCATTAACTCAACAAGCCAAGGGTCTTTGAGACCATTTAACTTTTATTTTACTTTTCTCTTCTCCTTTATTTTCCTTTTCTTTATTTTTCATATATTAAATTTAGTTTATTTTGTTTTAGCTTCTAGGTTTTAGGTTCTAAAGGCTGCTAGGGAATCACAACACCACGGCCTTAGAAACCACACCCACCTCGCGAACCATCTACCAATAAGGACTTTCCAGTCCATTTATCTTCTCTTTTAGTTTTATTTTAATTCATATTTTCTTTCTTGTTATCTTTATTAACTTTAATTATATAATTAGTATAATTTAAATTATTATTATTTCCTGGCTAATTCTTCACGAGTTACCCAATTTCTTCATCTAGCACAGGAATTAGAGGTGCTCCCTCCAACTTACCTTTCATCTACGAATCAAGTTTCCACACTCCCAACTCAAGGAATCCATCCAAAAATTTAGGAAGTTTCACCTCTACCCCTCTCTTTTGATTTTCTTATTATATGATTATTATATATCTTTGTAAATTGAGGGCAATGTACATCTTAAGTGTGGGGGGTGAAAGTTTATTAAAAAAGTGCCTAACTTTTTGCATTATTCTCAAATCCCTGAATGATATTCTGTCTTAAAGTAATTTTCTCATATCACTAATTAGAATGAAATTCCTATTGATTCATGATTTTTATTGATATGTTTTAGATTAAGTCATTAATAATTGTACAATGATGATTTAAACTTTAAGATATTAGAGAATCAAGCATGATGAGCCTATTTTCAAAAAAAAAAATTGCTAGGTTGTCTACCTAAATCTAAATTGTCACCTTGAAGTTTGAAATTTACAAGGTTGACATCAAAATACCCATAATTTTTGTGAGACTTTGAGCCTTTTAGAGTATACATTCTTTTCATGCTCACTTTATTGATTATGAGTGTGTCAACATTGATTTGTTATTCTAGAACTTCAACATTGATTTGTTATTCTAGAACTTGCTTCGATTATACATGTCGAGATCACACTATTAATTTGGTATACAAAGATGATTAAGGCACCTAGGATTTAACCTACTTACTCCACTAAAAGCCTACCCTCATAATTGACCCCTATTGAACCCCTTTGCTCTTAACAACCCTTTTATTGACTCAACCCATCAATATTAACCAGAAACTCATCTCGTATTTGTTATCACCATTCTTTTTTACTACCCTTCTATCGAGATTTGTTTTGATCAGTTGCCTAATTATATTATTTCAGTGTTAAAGTTGTATCTTACATTAATTTTTCTAAAAAAATAAAATAAAATAAAATAAAAATCAAAGCATATTCATTATTATCAAAGCATATTCATTATTAGTTATATGATTAAGCGAGCCTATACGTTTAATTTCAACATCTTAAAGAAGAAGCTCGTATTATTAGTATTAAAAGTTTTCAATTGATGTAATTATTCATGTTATTAGTTTATTTTTCTAGTTAGGTGATTGTCAATTCAATCTCGATTCTAACCCTTCTAATTTAGCCTTTATCCACACCTTTAACCGAGCCCCGTTACAACCCTTTTTAAAGACCTTTTGATTTGTGTATCATCTCATTTTACAGTGGTCGAGATTTAATTTTCAAGCAAGCCTATGGTAATAACTTTTCATGTTCAACTTTTGAGCGCTTAATTTTTTAACCTTAAACAGTTCGAGTGATTTGAGTGAATCTTTAGTGAGGATGTCAACTATTGTCAATTTTGAATTAAAGGTAATTAATCGGATAAGGGAAAAACACCTATGTTTTCATGCTAAAAACTCATGACTTTGATTGTTTGAATCTTTAGGACTCTTTGAGTTGAATTATCCATATATAAATTATCTATGAATTATGATGAAACATTATTGATGAATATTATGAATTGAGGAAGTTCGTTTTAATTGTGAGTTGAGAATTTTGCTTGAGGATAAGCAAAAGCTTAAGTGTGGGGGTATTTGATAAACCGTAAAGTAACATATTTTAATCTCACATTTAGCATGTTTTTGGATGATTTATCCCTTTAATTATAGAAATAGGTGCTCCTAATCCTTTGTTTTCATGTTTTATACTCAGGAAAGCAACTGAAGATGAAAAGAACAAGAAACGGGCCAAAAACGGAGAAAATAGGCCGAAGCTTAAAATTAACACGGCCTGGGCCAAAGCCAAACGACCGTGCCTCATCAACAGACCTGACTACGGCCTAATCACGATTTACACGTGCGTGTGCCATGAGCGTGTCTCTGCCGCAGGAAAGAAGAATTCTATTCAGATTAGGGTACTTAGAGGCAAAGAAAAATATTCCTAAAACCTATATAAAGAACCTAGAGGCCAACCTTTAGGGTGGCGTTCAGCTAGGCCAAAGAGCTGAGCTAGAGCAGTTAAATTGTGGGATTCATTCGAAGAAAGCTAGTTGATTCATCTCAAGAAGCTAGAATCCTACTCAAGACTGAGGATTTCTCCTTCAATTCCTTCAGAGGTTTTAGGGATTTCTTATGTTTTGTTTTATCTTTTCTTTTGAGATGTTTTCTTTTACTATTATGAACTAAACCCTCAGATACTTGAGGGGATGAAACCTAAAATGGACCTTGTTATTGTTATCTGAGCTGTATGATAAATACTTGATTTGTTCTTAACTATGTGTTCTTAATTCTTGTTTTGGTATTTCTGGGATATTGATTCAAGTGTGATATGCTTAAGTAGAGGAGGAAGAGACCCTGTCTAAGAGTAGACCTAGCATAGTTAAGTGGAGTTACTCGCGCGCCTAGAGATAGGGTGATGAAAATCTACCAGATTAGGGTCAAACCTAATATGAGAGTCCATAGATCGATTTAATGCAATTCTAAGGGTTTTAATTAGAAAGAGATTTCAATTAATCAACCTAGGGTTAGACGTTAGTAGCCTCGAGAGAAGTATTAATATAACTTAGGAATCCTACGGATCAAGTCAAATGAATAAATCATCTGGTTCAGAGTTAGATAACAAGTGAAGTCTAGGTGGATTATTCCTCAGGTATTGTCCAAATCAATCGGTTTTCTCAAAAGTCCTTCCTCAAATTTCTTCTTTGTCTTAGCACCTTTAGTTTAGTTGATTAGTTAATATTAGATTAGATAAAGATTCCCTTAATTAGTATGCTAAATAATAGAAAGAGAGTTAATATTAGTACTTTTGGTTACTTTGGGTTCGAAAATCCGGTCTTACCACTAAACTATACTACTGTTCGATAGGTGCGCTTGCCTCCATCGTTGTCTTAGTTAGTTTCCAAGTTCGATCATTCTTTTTATAAATTTTTAAGACTCGACAGACACGATCATAAATCACTTGGTTGTGCAGCATTTGATAGTCAACATTTTTTAACGCAGATATTGGAGTCAATTTCGGTTAGCGAATAAGTGAAGGGTTGATAGGCTTAATCGTTCAAGGTAAGGGATTGGTATGTTTTTGGCTTTTGATAAAAAGGGAGAAACGATACTAAGCGTATGATTAACTATTAGTTTTGATTGATCGTAGGTTTGTGGCTAAGGAATCGTAGCGTGCTTCACAATTAAAGGTGTGTACAAACACTACACACACATGATGTCGGTAATGTGGGAAAGCCAAAAAGTCGAAAGTGGCTAAATGGGCCCTGAGGCTGCCAAAAAGCCGAAAGTGGCTAAATGGGCCCTGAGGCTAAGTTTTGTGAAATTGTTGATTTGGTTATATGAATTGAGTTGGTCATGCATGTTACATGCTCTGGATATGATTTGGGCCTAGTGGGCCATATGGATATGATTTGGGCCTAATGGGCTATATGAATGAGATTTAGGCCTAATGGGTCATATAGATGTTATTTGGGCCTAATGGGCTATATGAATGAGATTTGGGCCTAATGGGCCATATAGATTTAATTTGGGCCTAATGGGCCATATGAATGGGATTGGGCTAAGTGGGTCATTTGCATGTATGTAGGCTTATTTGAGCTTTGTATATGGGTTTGATCTTAGTATCTGATAACTACTAAAACATAAATAAAACTTAAATACATAATTGCAACCGAGGACAAGTCATAAGGTTGAAGTGTGGCAATGGGTATATGCATGCCTAGGATTGGATCTAGAGAGAGCTTGGTACTTAAGCGGTCTCAATGACCCACCTCCTCTTCTCTGGAATCCTACAGTGCATAGTACTGTTCACTTTGGTAACGGGATTTGTTAATGGACCGTGTAAGTACTAAATCCATAACACTTAAAAATGACCGAAATGCCCTTAAGGGCGAAAATGACTAAGATACCCCTATGTGTTAAACTTAGGATTTGTGGATGTTACATGATGCATTCATATGATATACTGCCTAGGTTGCATATGATATACTGCCTAGGTCGCATATGGGTGGGAATTATGGAACGGAGGAAGTATATGAGGATCGCATGGTTGCTTGACAACCGTGGATCCACCGATGGCTTTTAAGCCTATTAGCGACTTTCTTTGCAATGCGAATAATACCGCAGCAGGGCTACCATTGATGTGTACCGGATGGGTGGGTTGATGTAGACATCCCCACATGATGTGTATCCGGGGACGGAGATGGTGTGTAGCAGATGGATTATTTGGGGAAGGTTGCACAGCATTGCATGTATGATGTTACTATGTTATTATAAAAAGGGCTTAGGCCCAATTGATTGCTTGTATGTTATTATTTGCTGAGGGTTTTACGCACTGAGTTTCGAAACTCACCCCATTTTTTATTTTCTCAAGAAATCCCCAGTAGGCGATTCGACGGATGGAGGGACTTTTAGGTGGCCATCTAGCAAGACTTTTGGGACTTTGAGGTGGCCATCTAGCAAGACTTTTCGTTTTACTTGATTTTTTTTTATAGTTTTAAGTACTTTGATCATTTTAAGTTGGATTGTAATAAGGCTTCCCCTCTGCTTAACTTTACATTGAATGTTTTACATTATTTCTTTTAAGATTTATGAAAACAAGTGTTTTATTCAAAATTAAGCTTCAACTGGTAAAAAGTTTTATTTTTAAATAATTGTTAACTTACAATAAAAAAGACAGATTTCCTAATACACATCGTTTTGGAAGACAACTATGAACTGGGTTTTTAATCAAAATTCTTTAAGAAGGGTTTTCAACGAAAACAAGGTTTTCGCAAAAACACTTCAATGTGACAAGCCAGATTCGGGCCTAACTTGTAGGCCGGGTTTGGGGTGTTACAATGTATTTCTGCTTGCAATTCACTACTGCATCATGCTGGGTTAACCAATCTATTCCTAAAATTACATCAAATTCATCAAAAGGCAGTAACATCAAACCAGCTGAGAAGCATTTACCTTTTACCATCAATGGACAGTCTTTACAAACTTTATCCACCATCACACATTGACCTAGAGGATTTGAAACTTCCACCACAAATTCAGAGTGAATTTAACCGGTAAATTTTTAACATTTACTAATTTTGTACATATATATATATATAAGTGTGTGGAACCGTGATAAATTTAAGCAATAATATCAGTGCCAAGTAAAGAAAATGTACCAATAATGATGTCTGGGGTAGAGACATCCTCTCTGGCACGTATAGCATAGGTTCTCGCCAGTGCTTGTGCCTCAGATTTAACTGTTGAATCTTTTGTAGCATTTTGGCTACCACCAACATTTGCAGGGTGTCGAGGTGGTCTACCTCTAGAGACAGTATTACTCGGCTTTGAAATTTGTTCAACCTCTTTTTCCCCTTTCCAAAAATCTCTTAGGAAATGATCAAAAAAACCCCATCGGTAGCAAGCCCTACTTTTTAGACGACATTCCCCAAAATGAAACTTATTGCAATAGTTACATTTCAGCTTTGGATTGCTGACGCTACCAACACTAGTTACTGATGGGGACGATGATCTCGGGTTAGAGCGTTGAGAACCCCACTCTTTTCCAGAATATCCGCAGATGTAGTAAAATGATCCTGGTATCTCTTTAATTTCTTTAAAACAGATGATTGGGATTTTCCCATAGGTCTCTTACCAAAAATCTGAGCTTCTCTTTAAGCTTGTTTCTTTTCTTTGATAAGTTCTTCTGCTTTTAATGCTCGGTCAGCCAGTACTGCAAATTCTCTTATTTCAAAAATACCAATTAATAGTTTAATATCTTCAGCCCTTCTTCAAATTGTTTACACATTTTAGCCTCAGTTTGAACCCATTCTTAAGCATATTTACTCAGTCGAACAAATTCCCGTTCATATTCTAACACTGTCATGTTCCTATGTTTAAGTTCTAAGAATTCTTTTCTTTTCTGGTCCAAGAATCTCTAAATTCTATTTGAAAGAACTCCCATGTAATGTTTTCTTTTGGAACGACAGAAGTTATAGTTTTCCACCAATAATAGGTTGTATCCATCAATAAAGAAACTGCACATTTTAGGCAATCAGCTGGTGAACAAGACAATTCATCTAATACCCGGATAGTATTCTCTAGCCAAAACTCAGCCTTTTCTACATCATCATCTATAGTAGCTCTGAATTCTTCAACCTATATTTTTTATTTTATCAACCGGAGCCTTACTAATTTTAATTGATTTATTACCCTGTTGAGGAGCAGGTGGGGGATGTTGCTGAACGACAGGATTTGTACTTATATATTGTGTAAACCATTCATTTGTCATTTGAAAGAATGCAGCTTTCCCTCATCATCTCGGCCCTCAGACGCGGGCCTTCTACCACTAGATGTAGCTCTTTGTACGGAAGCTTGAGTAGTACTCTAAGCTTCCTCAAGATCAGCTCTAACTCGGTCGGAAGACATTTACTATATGAAAAATACATTTAAAAATGTTCAGGAGATATCACACTATCACAATTATATAATGGTATGTATAGCTAAACTCACACTTGCTACGTTAGTCCGAGAATCGACTAAATCTTGGCTCTAACACCAATAAATGTAATACCCCTAACTCGTATCCATCTCCGAAACATGGTTACAGAGTATTACGAAAACTTTTCAGAATATTTTTAGATAAATCATGTAAATTACTATTCATTAATCGAGATTGTTAAGAACATCCCTTAAATGAACCCTCGAGGCCCAATACGCGCATTAGAATTGAGTTGGGACTTATTCAAAACCTCTAGAAATTTTTCGCAAAATTTCAAAACATTTTTAAAGTGCAGGGCTCCCACTTTTGTGTGGCCCAATGGACACGCCTGTGTGACCCTTAGACATGCTCGTGCCTCGGGACATGTCCAATTTAGGTTGCTCTCTGACTTGCGTTACTCGGCCATGCCACACGCCCGTGTGCTAGGCCGTGTGGTTAATTAATTTAATTCGAATTAGGTGCATGTTTCACACGGCCATGACACACGCCTGTGTTCAAGGCCACGTCACCCACACGGTTGAGACACACGCCCGTGTCTCTGCCCGTATGCTCAATTTTGAGCATTCTATTTTTTAAAATTAAAATGCAGGGGACACATGGGTAGACAACATACGCATGTACCAAGCCGTGTGTCTACCCGTGTGGACAAAATAAGGTCATTTCTTAGCCTCATTTCTCACCCAAATTTTCCATCTTCCTGCACCAGCATTTATAAGAATAATCCAACCAATTTCAAGTATAATTCAAGTCAATTTTTATCATCCAAACTAATACATTTCATCATATATTTGTTTTTAATGGCTTACCTTTATGTAATTTACATAATTTGCAACATTAAATGTTCATACTTATCATTTTAGTTAATGTATTGATTCAACCATAACATATATCAAAACATAAGTGTATTAGCCATTCCAATGGCTAAGTTTCATTCATTACTTACACAACATCATTTGATTTAGTTAGCCTATACATACCATTAATAAAATAATATTTTCATTTATACCAAAACGAAAAGTTGATAGTGTGATGATTTGCTTCGACCAATATCCAACCTTCCCGAGCTTTGAGCACTATAAAATAGGGAAAATGAAACCTAGTAAGCATATTATGCTTAGTAAGCTCGTATAACATAAACTAAACTTACCATTACATTCAATATATAACCATACAAAACATGCTTTCTAACTATTTGGCAATTTGCCTATTTACATACATTCAACCAACATGTTACTTACAAATATACCAAAATGCATAGATGAGCTCATCATGCCATATGCGTATTTTATCCGATGAAACATTAAATTTCCGATGGATATTTCAAGTAGTACACTCGAGGTGTACAATTCCATTATCTGTCCATTCATGTCCAGTAGTTCCTTATAGGTACACTCTCGAGCCACATATTACACAGTAGAATTACCAGGCCAGGTTAAATTCTAACTGTAACATATACTCTAAGGGCTTTTTCGAATTACCAGTCCAGGTTAAATCCTTTATATGACAAAGAATTTCCTATAAAGTTTATTCTGGATTACCAATCCAGGCTAAATCCAGTTAATTAGGATTGCCAGTCCAGACTAAATCCTAATTGAAATATATACTTGAGAGGCTCATTTTGGATTACTCGTCCGGGCTAAATCCATTCTGCAACTCATGCAGTTTCATCAGGGAAATCACCTTTTTATCCATCGGAATTCAATATTCAAGGAATTCAATCCTTTTTCAATAATTTTCCAAACACGTATCATTTCATTCATTGCCATATCTAAGCAATTCACATACATGATTTCATATAACGTAATCAATGTAATATAACATTCAAATCAATACATTTCTATACTCATTTAAGTTATACGAACTTACCTTGATATCTGTTCGTATCTAAAATCTACTAATCTGAAATCTTTTCCTTTTCTCGATTTAGCTCTTTGTTTGGTACTTCTAGGTATATATAAATGAATTTAATCATCAATTCAATCCATTTCATATTCTATTGGACTCAATTTACAATCTAGGCAAAAGTACCATTTTGCCCCTATACATTTGATAAATTCCAATTTCATCTCTAGGCTCGGAAATTAAAATTCATGCAATTTAATCCTTATTCCAAGCCTAACCAAAATTCCAATATAATTTTTACAACACATAAATTCTCAAAATTTTAGAATTTTCCATGAATTTTACCATTTTTAATTTAGTCCCTAAATCAAATTTCCATCAATTTTCCCTTTGTAAAAGTTGTTTATCTATCAAAAACCTTTTATTTTCTACCATTAACTTTTAAATTTCAACATATTCATCCATGAAAAATTTTCTATACTTTGATATCTATTCAAATTAACCCTCCAAATAGAGAAATTAAACTTTCCGATCTCAAAAATATAAAAATTACTAAAAATGGGACATAGGAACTTAGTAATTTATGCCTTGAAAGCTTGTTTTCTATTTCCTAGGGTTTCCATGGAAATATTTGGGGAAGATGATATGAAAATAAGATGATATCTTATTTAATTAATTATCATCTTTTAATTTTTCTCATTTCCAATTGTGTCCTTAACCTTTTCTAATTTTTCCATGAATGATTCACCAAAAATATCTACATATTTTTCATCAATGGTATAATTATCATTTAAGGACCTCAAGTTTTGAATTCCATAGCTATTTAATCCTTATAGCTACTATAATTCAAATTTGACATTTTATTCAATTTAGTCCTTTCTACAATTAAGCTTCTAATTGATAAATTTTTCTTATCAAATTTCTCATGCAATCATTCTATCACATTACTAATCATTTCATAATATTAAAATATTTTATCTTTTCAATTTGGATTTGTGATTACGAAACCACTATTCCGACTTTACTGAAACTGGGTTGTTACAATGTTAGATAATCAGAACTAACTGGTTTAGAGTTTACCTCATCAAGGATCACTGAATCTGACTTCTATGATATAGGAGTTTCAACACTTGGTTGAACTTCCTCTTTGTCTTGAGCTACAACAAGCTCATCTTGAACCTCAACCAACTTGGGCTCTAATGTCTTTCCACTTGGCAAAGAGATTGCTTTGCAATGTTCTTTGCCTAAAATTTTTTGGATTTTTTGTGTCACTCGGCCAAATACCTTGGGGTTTATTTCAAAGTTCTTTGGTTAGCTGGCCCATTTGATTTTCCAGATTTCTTAAAGTGGTATCATTCTTCATTATGTATGCCTTCAGCAGATTCTCAAGAACACTTGAAGATTCAATTGGTGGGGGTTGTTGCACTTGTTGAGAATATTCTGACGGATAATTTGGTCCAAATGGCATAACAGAGTCACGATGGTCCACCCATTGATTACTCCATGGAGAAATTGAATGATTCTGCCATGAAGAGTTGTAAAAATTTGATTGTGAACCATTCCAATTCTATTTTCCCATGTAATAATTTGACTCTTGATTCGATGGGCAATTTTCAAAGAAATGGCCATCTCCACAGTATTCAAAAGAAATATTCTCGAACTGGTTCGGCTGTTGACCTGACAGATTACTATTGAAACCATTAACAATTATGTTCTTAAGCATAGAAGACATAGAGGATGCTTGGGCTGCCAAAGAAGCAAGTGTGTTTGCTTCATGTACTCTTGCACTCGTCTTTCTGAGGCTACATAGTTGGTTGGCCACTGATAGTTATTGTTGGAAATTCTTTTAATAATCTCATAAGCATCGTTATAAGACTTAAAAAGAAGGACTCCATTTGCCGAAGCATCCACTATCATTGTAGTATGAATATTGAGACCAATATAGAAAGTCTTTATTTGAACGCAGTAAGGAATGTCGTGATGAGGGCACTTTTGTAAGAACTCCTTAAATCGCTCCCACGCCTCATATAAAGATTCTTCATCAAGTTGCTAAAATGAAGTGATTTTATTTCAGATCTTGGCAGTTAAAGATGGAGGGAAATATTTCACTAAGAAACGTTCAACCAACTCTTGCCATGTAGTTATAGAACCGGACGGTAGGGAGTTCAACCACACTCATGCTCTATCTCTTAAGGAGTATGGAAATAATCTCAGTCTCAAGGCATCCTCAGTCACTCCGACTAGTTTAAATGAGTCACTCACTTCCATGAATAGCAGAAGATGAAGATGTGGATCTTTAGTAGGAATCCCACTAAATTGACTAATTTTTTGCAACATTTGTAACATGACCGGCTTCAGCTTGAATTGTTGTGCCTCGATTTCAGGTTTCTTAATACTCGAATTGAGCTAGTTGAATAGAGGAATGACATATTGTTGAATGGCACAATTTCTATCATTGACAATAATGATCGAATTGTAAGTATTATAAGCGAGTGTTCCTCCTGGATTTTGGTTTTGATTTTCGAATTCGGTCCTTCTTTCGTTCACTTGTCTTCTCTTTTGTTAGAAAGTCCTTTCAATTTTAGGGTTTACGGGAAGCAAGTCAATAATTTGATCAATACTCATAAACACCTGAAACAAACACAAAAAAATGGAATTAAAATTTAACAGAAAAAAAGAATAAAATTAAAAATTACAAATTAAAAATTAAAAACTTCACAAATAATGTCTATTAAAACAATCCCCGGCAATGGCGCTAAAAACTTGGAACGACGGAAATGTGCAAGTGTACACAATCGCAACAAGTAATAAAGTGTAGCATCCTGGAAAGGGCCTATGCATTTTCGGTTTAATTGTACGAAGTGACATGTTTTATGTACTAGGAATAAATTTTGAATATTTCTGGAAACCCGAAAATGAATGGAAATGATTTGGAAATGAACATTTTTGGAAACACGAAAATGTATAGAAATGTTAAGTTTAAAATGGAAAGTGAACATTTTAGGAAATGTAAGGAAATGTCAAGTTTACTGAATGAACGAAAATTTTTGGAAACTTAGAAATGACTTAGAAATGTCGAGTTTTAAAGTTTAAAAGAGGAAATTAAGGCAAGGTGGCCTTAAAAGAAAAAGTTTGTGAAATTTGACACATAATCGGGCTTGGAAAAGTGGCCTGAAGATGTCACTTAGGGCCTCTGGAAATGGTACCACATGCAAGGTGTTGGGCCTGGGTTCGAGTCACTTGGGAAGCAAATAAAAGGAGTTTTATTTTTGCTTCGAAGCAGAAGGAGTGGACGGCAAGGCTTCTAGAAAAGGGAGTTTTATTCCCTTTAAATTTGACAAGTAATGGGATAAATAAGGGATTTAAATTGGATTATTTTTTGAAGAGATAATAGATGGATAAATATGGATTTATTTCTTTTATTTTGATAGATAAGGAAGAGATAAAAGAAGATTATTATTAGTATTATTTTATTAAGAGATAAGAGATAATAAATGATATTTCTTTAATTATTTTAAATTAAAGAGATAAAGCTATCAAATAAAGAAGAGTGGTGGCCAAGTGAGGGATTACGAGTAGTAGTTCGGCTATAAAAGGGGAAAATAGGGCTACTCATCAATTTGTTCTTCCTTCTCTTCTCTCTTGAAAATTCCTAAGACATTCCCTCTCTCGTCGAAATTTTCCTAGCCAATTCTCTCTTTTCTTTGCTATTTTGTTAAAACCAAAACCCTAGTAAAGCAAGCCAATCTCTTCATCTTTCTTTTCTTCCTATTTCTCCTTACCAATCCATTCAAAAGCGAATCTTGGAAAGGCTTCAAGCATAGGTGTTGTCGATTTCTTCAAAGGTAAGAGCAAGTTTGGTTTCCATTCTTTTCTTTTAGATTAGCGAGAGATAATCTAACCCCATACATATTTTGGTTCTTAGAATATGGAAGGATCTTTCGGGATTATCGAGTAGTCAACTAAAAGGAGGAGTATTCGGATTTCTAAGATTAAGGTAAGACATGTGAATATGCGCCAAAGGCCTTAATTTATGATTTAATGATTAAGATTAAGTCTAACGTAAGGTTTTAAGGATTTCGACATTCCTAGGGAAACAAGGAGCAGTTTGGGATTTGTTGGTGATCCAACCGCAACAAGGTAAGAATACTAATCCTACTAGGATTTGGAATGTTGGTAGAATGGCTTTTATTAAGGTAAAAGTGATTAATCAATTGTAGGAACTTGAGATCTAAGGCGATAGATCGGATCTCGGGATCTCAAGGAATTTGTTAAGTTTAATCGGTGTGTACCCACACTATTTCATAATACGTTTATGGTCGTGTTAAATAATATATCGATATTAAGAATATAAAGTGGCTAAGGTACCATGATATGGTACTAAGTACTCGTGCACGTTTCCTACTTCTACTAGGAATATGAAAAATGTTATTCGTAACATGAGAATATGATAAGAATGTGAACTTGGGCATGTAATTGCATAATATGTTAGGGGAATATGGGTTTGTTTGAAAGGGAAGTGAAAAGTGGTGACCTAAGACCACGATAATCTAAAAGTGGTGACCTAAGACCACGATGTCTGAGCGTGGTGACCTAAGACCACGAATGCGGTGACCTAAGACCGCAATTTGGAGCACAATGGAAGGAGGGTCGACTTAGTAGTCCCACGGTGTGGTTGCGAGTGCTGGGGTGTGTAGCGAATGGACAATTAGGATTGGGTTTGGGAATGCATCATAACTTGTATTTTATGTTTTGAATGTGTAACTATTGTATGCACGATTCTATTATGATTTAGTGTCGTGTACACATTGAGTCTGCTTGACTCATCCGGTTGTGGGACCATGTTTGGTGATGAGCAGTGATGGACCAGGGACTAAAGTACTTGTAGTGGCCATGCTCAACATGAAGTTTATATTTTATGAACTCTTGAATTTATTTTAGCACTTTGAAATATTTTGGAAACTATTTGATGTAATAAGGCCATAAGGCCAAGATGAACGTTTTTTTTATTTCTACTTGTTGTTTTATTGTGTTACAAATTTTGATTAGGTTAAAGACTAAGTATTTTATTTTAAAATATACTCGATATGTTTATTACTTAAAATTAAAAAAAGGGTTTTCTAATATAAAAATCAGTTTGTTTTCAACACAAGCCCAACCCAAACAATATTTTTTTAAAAATCACACAAGTTTTCTCTAAGTAACAAAAAATTTGAAAATCGGTTTACTTGAGGAACATACCAAATCTGGTCAAAGCTCGTGGGCGGGTTTGGGGTGTTTCAATTTGGTATCGAGCCCGATTTCAAACCCATGGCCTTAGGTATAAGGCCCAAAACGTTCGAATCGAGCCCAAATAAGTTTCATGAAAATATTTTATGAAATAGACAGTTATTCGGCATGGCACCTAAGTCTCCAGACCATGATCCACCGGTAAGTACCCTATCCTTTGTGTGATTTATATTGTGATTTGTAGAAGGGTAGAAATGGAATGGAGCGTAGACTAGCATGATAAGTACTTGAACCCTAGGACTAGTTTACCCCAATATTTACATAAGACTTAAATGCCTAATAAACAAACACGTGATTAAGTCGCCGAGGTTAGGGTGTGGCAACCATTGTGCGCATGTCTAGGATTGGTATTCGGTGGGAGCTTGGTATTTAAGCGGTCAGTGTGACTCACCTCCTCTCCACTCGAATCCTACAGTGCGTAGCTTCGGTTCACCCTAACCAAGAGGACTTATTCATGAGCTAAACCCTAACTAAAACCGAAAGGGAACTAGCCGTATTTTCATAAAAACCCTAGTTTTAAAACTCTTAAAATTTCTTTTAATTTGTGAGAACTATTGTTTTACAACATTTTTGAAAAATTTCGATTTGTAGAATTACTAAAATACCACAGTGGTAAAATTACAAAATGCCCTTGGTTTATAAAATGTTCAACTACCAACAGCTTTTTCCAAAATTTCCTTATTTTGTAAAAGTGTTTAAAAACCCTATTTCGCAAACTATCAAAAATACATTGGTTTTGGAAATTTTCAAAATTTCCCCTAACTTACAAAATTACCAAAATGACCCTGATTTCCAAAATTTTCGCAACACCATTGTTTTGGAAAGTACAATTCTCAAAAGAACCCTCAAAGTTTTGCAACTTTTAAAATATCCACAATTAGTAGATTCTACAAATTTACCTGGTTTATTACTAAAATACCCCAAGTTTCACAATTCTTGAAATACCCGGATTCTAAAAATTTTCACAATACCCCGAGAATTTAAAAATTCCAAAATACTTTTTGACAAAATCACCAAGGAACTTTTTCTTTTGAAAAATTACAAAAATACCCCTGTAAGACAAACTACGAAAATACCCATAGGTAGTGGAAAAACAGTAACAATGAAAACTACAACGTTTCTCTGAATGAATGGAAGTTCATAATTGTTTGATGGATGAATGTGTGAATGAAAAGACTGTGTGTATGTATGAATAAGAAAGAACCACTTCTAAAAACTCTGTTCATAAAACTTCTTCGCGGGTAATAAGTGAAACAAGGACTAATTCATAAAACTTTTTTATCAGATCGCGACGATCGAAATGAGCTCTAGAGGACATGGCCGTCGTGGACGCGGTAGAGGAAGAATGACTAGGTTAGAACCTATTAGATCGGGTCAAGGGTGCGATAATGAGGTACATCGCCCCACCACTCCAATTTGTTGGTGTGGAGCAAGCAAGCTCAGACGGGGACAATCTTGTGTCGCAGTTTGTCTTTGCGAGTTCGGAGTTAGTGGTCAAGGGGAGGAAATCTGAAAATCGAAAGTCTGTGCTCGAGCGGCTTGAGCTAATGGAGCTGAAATGTTTCATGGAGTATCTGAGTGGCACCAGTCTGATGAGTCTTGGTTGAAGCAATCGAGCGCATCATGGATGAGCTTGTCGACCCCGAGGAGAAGTTGAAAGGAATGGTGGCTTTATACGCGATGAGGCGTATCAATGGTGGTTAGCTGTTCGGGATGGTGCCACGGTGAGGATCGACACAGGAGTATGTTAAGGAAGCATTTCGGAAGAAATATGTTGGAACCGGTATACGGATGAGCAAAGGAGAGCATTTCTAAATTTGGTTCAAGGAACAAATCCATTCTGTAATATGAATTTGAATTTCTGAGGTTGAGCCGGTATGCTCGAGGAGTAATGGCAACTGAGCATGAGCGTTGTGTCTGTTTTGAGGACGGACTAAAGGATGATCTGAGATTGTTGATAGCGCCGCATCAGGAGCGGGAATTTTCTGCGTTAGTGGAAAAGGCTAAAGTGGCTGAAGGAATTAAGGATTCTGCAAGGTAGAACACTGATCGGAATAGGCCAAAAAGAGGTTTTGGATCGTCTAGATCATCTGGGAATAAGAGGCCTAGAGTTGATGGGCCGCGAGGTCAGCAAGTTGGTTCAGAAGGGCGGTATCAACCTTGTGATGTGTGTGGAAAGAAGCACTTAGGAGAGTGCTGGAGGAAGACAGGAGGATGTTTTAGGTGTGGGTCCAAGGATCATGTGATCAAGCATTGTCCTAAGAACCTAGATGAAAGTCGACCAGCAACTCAGAACGTTAATCAGGCTGGTAGAGGTGGACAGCAACCTCAGCAAGGTCGTGGACCGAACCATAGAGGAAATGGTTCGGGCCGAGGACATGGAGCACCAAGCAGAGATGCTGAAGGTGCAGACGCGAGGCAACCAAGGTTGGTTTATGCAGTTGGTCGTCGCGAGGAGGAAGATGTGCCAGATATGACAACGGGTACGTTCCTTATTTCTGGAATACCCTTAATTGCTTTGCTTGTTATAGGGTTAGCTTATTCTTGTATTGCTAGTGAAGTGACTGAAACCTTGGATGTGAACCTAGAGAATGTGCCTAGAAAATATGATAGTTCTTTAAAATTAGAGTCTTGCAACAACAGTAGTGGGGTAAGTTAGACCAAATGCGATTGTTCATTAGTAAGTAATTTGGAGGACGAAATTATTTAAGGGGTAGAAGCGTAACATCACGGAAAGGGCCTATGCATTTTCGGTTTAATTATGCAAGTGACATGTTTTATGTACTAGGAATAAATTTGAACATTTCGAAAACCGAAAATGAATGGAAATGATTTGGAAATGAACATTTTGGAAACACGAAAATGTATAGAAATGTTAAGTTTAAAATGGAAAGTGAACATTTTAGGAAATGTAAGGAAATGTCAAGTTTACAGAGCCGAACGAAAATTTTTGGAAACTTAGAAATGACTTAGAAATGTCGAGTTTTAAAGTTTAAAAGAGGAAATTAAGGCAAGGTGGCCTTAAAAGAAAAAGTTTGTGAAATTTGACACACAATCGGGCTTGGAAAAGTGGCCTGAAGATGTCACTTAGGGCCTCTGGAAATGGCGCCACATGCAAGGTGTTGGGCCTGGGTTCGAGTCACTTGGGAAGCAAATAAAAGGAGTTTTATTTTTGCTTCGAAGCGAGAAGAGATGGACGGCAAGGCTTCTAGAAAAAGGAGTTTTATTCCCTTTAAATTTCGACAAGTAATGGGATAAATAAGGGATTTAAATTGGATTATTTTTTGAAGAGATAATGATGGATAAATATGGATTTATTTCTTTTATTTTGATAGATAAAGAAGAGATAAAAGAAGATTATTATTAGTATTATTTTATTAAGAGATAAGAGATAATAAAGGATATTTCTTTAATTATTTTAAATTAAAGAGATAAAGCTATCAAATAAAGAAGAGTGGTGGCCAAGTGAGGGATTACGAGTAGTAGTTCAGCTATAAAAGGGGAAAATAGGGCTACTCATCAATTTGTTCTTCCTTCTCTTCTCTTGAAAATTCCTAAGACATTCCCTCTCTCTCGAAATTTTCCTAGCCAATTCTCTCTTTCTCTGCTATTTTGTTAAAACCAAAACCCTAGTAAAGCAAGCCAATCTCTTCATCTTTCTTTTCTTCCTATTTCTCCTTACCAATCCATTCAAAAGTCGAATCTTGGAAAGGCTTCAAGCATAGGTGCTGTCGATTTCTTCAAAGGTAAGAGCAAGTTTGGTTTCCATTCTTTTCTTTTAGATTAGCCGAGAGATAATCTAACCCCATACATATTTTGGTTGCCGAATATGGAAGGATCTTTCGGGATTATCAGAGTAGTCAACTAAAAGGAGGAGTATTCGGGATTTCTAAGATTAAGGTAAGACATGTGAATATGCGGCCAAAGGCCTTGATTTATGATTTGATGATTAAGATTAAGTCTAACGTAAGGTTTTAAGGATTTCGACATTCCTAGGGAAACAAGGAACAGTTTGGATTTGTTGGTGATCCAACCGCAACAAGGTAAGAATACTAATCCTACTAGGATTTGGAATTTTGGCCGAATGGCTTTTTATTAAGGTAAAAAGTGATTAATCAATTATAGGAACTTGAGATCTAAGGCGATAGATCGGATCTCGGATCTCAAGGAATCATTAGCGAATCGGTGTGTACCCACACTATTTCATAATACGTTTTATGGTCGTGTTAAATAATATATCGATATTAAGAATATGAAAGTGGCTAAGGTACCATGATATGGTACTAAGTACTCGTGTGCGTTTCCTACTTCTACTAGGAATATGAAAATGTTATTAGTAACATGAGAATATGATAAGAATGTGAACTTGGGCATGTAATTGCATAATATGTTAGGGGCATATGGGTTTGTTTGAAAGGGAAGTGAAAAGTGGTGACCTAAAACCACGAAGAATCGAAAGTGGTGACCTAAGACCACGATGAATCTGAACGTGGTGACCTAAGACCACGAATCACGGTGACCTAAGACCGCAATTTGGAGTGTAGCGGAAGGAGGGTCGACTTAGTAGTCCCCACGGTGTGACTGGCAGGTACGGGGGTGTGTAGCGGATGGACAATTAGGATTGGGTTTGGGAATGCATCATAACTTGTATTTTATGTTTTGAATGTGTAACTATTGTATGCCTGATTCTATTATGATTTAGTGTCGTGTACACATTGAGTCTATTTGACTCACCCCATTGTGGGACCATGTTCCAGGTGATGAACAGTGATGGACCGGGACGGCAGTACTTGTGGTGGCCATGCTCAACATGAAGTTTATATTTTTATGGACTCTTGAATTTATTTTAGCACTTTGAAATATTTTGGAAACTATTTGATGTAATAAGGCCATAAGGCCATGATGAACGTTTTTTTTTTTATTTCTACTTGTTGTTTTATTGTGTTACAAATTTTGATTAGGTTAAAGACTAAGTATTTTATTTTAAAATATACTCGATATGTTTATTACTTAAAATTAAAAAAAGGGTTTTCTAATATAAAAATCCAGTTTGTTTTCAACACAAGCCCAACCCAAACAATATTTTTTTTAAAATCACACAAGTTTTTCTCTAAGTAACAAAAGAATTTGAAAACCGGTTTACTTGAGGAACATACCAAATCTGGTCAAAGCTCGTGGGCCGGGTTTGGGGTGTTTCATAAAGTGACAAGTAAATGTCGAGTTATTGTACCCACAGGGACTATGAAAAGAATTATTTATGAATGCAATTAAAAACACTTTGGTGAAGAAAAATATTTTGATTTGAAAGGGTGATTAAAAACTAGGATTTTAACAACGTAAAATAAATAAAAAATAAAATAAAAGTTCTAATGCATGATTTCAAAAGATGATTTTAATCAAGATGACATAATTGTGCTAGGTTAATTACATTTTTAACTTAGAATTATTAAACTCATGTTTATGTTGTTACGAATAAATTCATGGCAACTCGGTAATTTGCTAACTTATGAACATACTTACCTACCAAAATTCATCCATCTCTTGACTATACCTCTATGTCAATTCAACCGATTAAACAAATTTTAGTAGACAAATATATTAATGCACATACATACTTATCAAATCAGAATAATACATATCTCTATGTCAATTCAAACAATTAATTCAATCTCATAAGCACATAAAAGATTAAGTGAGGTAACAATATATTCCTACCTTGAAACAATTTAATCACAATAATCTTGTAAGTTATGCAAGGCAATTGTATCTCTCGATACCGTTGCTAATTTAACCCTCAGCTACCTTAGACGATTAAACATGCACAGATTAAGTATTGTGTCAATTAATTACAATTTCAATCCATTTAAATAATTAATTCATTAGTTACCTTACAATTGTAATGCAAGAATAACTTAGTCATGGTTTTACTTAATCAAACATCTTACCGAGGCCTATAACAATACAAACACAATTTTAATAAATTAAGTAGACGAAATGCAATCAACCTAACACGAATTAAATTTAAGCCATATCAATTAAATTAAACATATCAACATCATAAATATTCAAAGACATGTTCATCATAACAACAATAGAATTAAAAAGGATAAGGAACAAGAAGTAAATCCCGTGTTTCTCCGTGGCTTGACCGGTTTGCTCCATTCGTCCTTCTTCACTTGTTCTTGTCGAACCGAGGCTTCCATGAACACTTGAGTGCTGGTCCAAATGATGGATGAATGAGTCTTTTTCAAGAGGTGAAATCGGCGAGAGGACAAAGGAAAATGGATGGGAAATAAAGAGAGAAAGTTGAGAGAGGAGAGAAGAGATGAGAATGTTGTGGTGTGTTGAAATGAGCAGCCAATGGGGGTTTTTATAGGGTGAGAGGGCTACTAAAAATAGCCAAAATCAGCAGCCAAAGAGCCCTCCCATGGCTGGCACACATGTGGCAAGTTTGAAGTTTTCAAACTTGCTATATTAAGGTAGGGGGCAAATCTTAAAAGGCACAAATAGTGGAGGGGTTTATTTGCAATTTGAAAAAGTCTTCAAGGGCCATTTTGCAAGCTAATTAATCAGCGAACCAAGCTGATTGGGTCAGCATGTCGGGCGGTTTTGGGCTGCCCAATACTCGGTCAGTTCGATTTTCTCGGTTCAGCTCAACTAGATCACTTTTCATAATTAATTAATAATAATTTATTTAACCCAAATTAAATTGGATATAAATTAAAATTAATTATATTATGAACTAATACACATAATTTGGAACGTCTTAGGCTGAAAAATTAATTCGCCTTGATGCTGCAAAATTGCTTCTCGGTTTTGCGCTTCTAGTAGTGTCTACCGAGCCGTTTTTCGCCCTTTGTGCAATTATGTCGAAAATGATCAAAATTAATCAAAAATTATTATAAAATTAATTAAAATTCAACATGTTAATAATTTAAGTACAGTTTAATTATTTTATAATTATTATATATTTTTCGACAAGAATTTTATCGAAATTATATGAATTTGAGTTAAAAAGGGCATGAAAAATTGTGTATATTTTCGTGTTTCCAGTGATCTAGTTTAAACAAACCTTGTTGAGGTGAATTTGTTGGTAAGAATTAGGTCTCTCCTATTCTTAATATTGCTAGTAAGTTAAATTTTGG
Source organism: Gossypium rotundifolium (assembly GCA_025506655.1). NCBI lineage: Eukaryota > Viridiplantae > Streptophyta > Magnoliopsida > Malvales > Malvaceae > Gossypium > Gossypium rotundifolium. Next base: position 84,430,332 of record CP106724.1, on the reverse strand, counting down.
ATATTGAGTTACAGGATTATTTATTGGTTAGGAAAGTAATTTTAAATGAGTTGGCTCTTGGTCACCAAATAAATAGGAAGAAATTAATTGTCCGACGTTAAACCAACTATTATAACTAATTTATTCAAGACATTGAAGTTATCCTTGTGTTGATAATCGAACTTATGAATCAAACAGAAATTTTAACTTTGGATAGAGTTTTTCCCATTAATTTTCTCAAAACATTTAATTGTTGCTTTCGTTGTTTAATTTTTAATCTGAATTTTGTTTTCGATTTTCTAAAACCCATTTTATTTATTTCATTTAGTTTATTTGAGAAATAAAATTATTATCAATTTCTGTGAATATGATTTTGCTTTTTTTTATTAATTTATATTTTCAAGTAAATTTTATTTTTGAAGTTCTCAACAACTTATCAATATATAATTTCATTCTAGCATATAATATTACAAGTTGTAACGTAAGATTTGACAAACCAAACAGTGCATATAAATTATCCCATCTGAACCCCAATTTGAAAGAGAGTTATTTGCCATAGCTTCCCACAAGCCAATTCCATTTTAAATATGTTTTCTATATTATGTATTTCTTTGTGTTTCTAAATGTTGTTACATGAAATTTACAATGTTTTTGTTTATGTGTAATATTTATGTATTCCTTAATTTGTATTTTATCACATTGATTCAAATTTAATTCTAAAATTATTTATTTAAAATTAAAGTATTATATTTATATAAAATTTAGACTCCACAAGCATTTGTCACTTGTCTCTTTTATATAATTATTTATTTTAAATTTTTACTATAACTTACAATTAGCATCACCCTAACTCTACTTGTTGAATTTTAAATTCCACTGACAGTATATTCAATAATTTTCTTTTAAAAATAATTATTTGATATGCTAATGATTTAAAAATTTAACTCCATAAATAAGATTAAAAAAATAACGTGCCCTGATATTTAAAAATTAAAATTAAATAAAACAAACATATGATAATTTCTTGAGTATTAAAATTTTCCACAACTAAATAATAATAGAGACATTATAGTATTTGAAATGAAATTAAGGCTCCGTTTGTTTCACTAAAAATGACTTCAGGAAAATTACTTCTAGAAAATGATTTATTTTTCTGGAAAAGCTAATAATTTCTAGTGTTTGGATGAATCATGTAAAATACTTTACATTGTTTGATAGATTTCTAAAAATATTTTATAAAAGTTATTTTCAATTAAACAAACATACATTTGAGATTTTCTTATTTTTTTTATTGTTTAAGTGAATTTATTTTTATCTATAATTTTATATTTTATATTGTTTTTGCATATATTAAAAATATTATGTTAAATTGATTCATTGCAACGTCATTTTTAATTACATGTCTACTAAGTGAGTATTTTTATTTAAAATGTGACATCAACAAAATTGACAAAAAATTAACGATGTCAACAATTGGACTTGATTTTCAAATTTGAAAAGTAAATGGACTAAATTCTTGAAAATAAAAGTACAAAGATTAAATTACAAATTTGTGAATGTACATGACTTATGACATATTTTAACGTTATACTACAAAATATTTATTATTAATATATTTATAATTATAATAAATATTTATTATTAAAATATTAATATTGAATATTTTCAATAACATGTGAATAATATTATTTAAAATTATTATTTTTAAAATTTATTATTAAAAAATTGAACTATTAAATAATTTATTAAAATAATAAATTATATTTATGATATTAATAATTTATTATATGACTAAATATGAATAATTAAATATATATGTATGTTTAATAATATTAAAAATATAATATTTTATATATTTTAAAATAAAAATAAAATTTATTATCAATATAATAATATTAAGCTTGATTTAAGCTAATTTTTATATAAAAATAAAATTATTTATAGATGAGCTCTTTTTCAGAAAATGACTTACACTTTTCAAGAGGGTAAGTCATTTTACAAGAAAAATTACTTATTTTACCTTGACCTGTAAGTCATTGTCCGTTGACCAAATTATTTTCTTTAAAATAAACACAGGAAAATGTAAAAATATTTTCGTAAAACCTTTCACATGTAAACAAACTAACTTTAAAAAATTTATTAACAACAAATCAAATACTAACATATACATAAATGTGCTCCAAATTAAATGAAGGAATCACTCTCTCATTCCTTCGACTTATCATGTCAAGGTTTATCATTTTTTTAAAATTTATTTTTATAAAGGTTGTTTATATCATTTTATTTTAGTAATTAGAGCATTATAAACATATATTTACTCGCTTATCATTCCACGTGGATTTTGAGACATTTGTGTTTATACGTGTTGTTTGTGTTCTTTTTTTAGGTATGGAATGTTTCATGCATCTTTTGTGTAGAAGGCCCAAATTGCCCGGGGCCTATTTTATAACCCAAAACCCGAATAGCCCATTAAAGCTAACCACCAGACCCAACTAAACCTAACCTAAAACAGACCTTGGCCCAATTGGCCCAATACCCAAACTAAACCCCAACGCTCTTATTAGGAAAAGACAAAACCCTAGCCGCCCCTAGGGTCTTCTGACCCTTGACTGTTCGACTCCTGCCTTCTGACTAGCAGTCCCGTCCCCTAACCTGCTCCACCGCCCTTCGCGCGCCTCGCCCATACCCTGCAAAAGGAAACCGACACGCAAAGAAACAGAGGCAACAGAGCAGAGAAATATGCAAATGAAATGACAGAAATAATTGTAAAAGGCTATAAAAAGCCGATTAAAATCCATTGTAAAGGGACAGTTTTTCGGAAAAAAAGAGATTTTGAACACAAAAATAACAGAGATTCAAGCAAGGATTCGGGAAGTAAAAACCAAAAACATAAATTCAAATGGGTACACACCCATGAATCAGTACAAAAAAGAGCAAAAATCTGATTATTAAATCGAAATAGAACTGAGTTTTCTATTTTTCGGAAGGTGATTTATGTTTTAAAAGCTTCATTCTTTAAGATCCTTTTTTATTATTTCGTTTTATCTATTTTATAAAAAAAAGGAAAAAAAGGGGAAATTTTACTGTTAAACCATAGTGCGTGGTGGTGGTTTGCATGGACGTCGACTAGAGCAACACCGGAAACCCTTGGCCTACAGAGAAAAAAAAACAAAGCCAAAAGTTTTTTTTTTTTTAAGAAAGCAGCACAAATGAAATAAAAAGAAAAATTTTGCTTTTATAAAGGTTTCAAAACGACGCCGTTTAGGGCCTGATTCAGTGGCCCCAAAACGACGTCGTTTCGCCCCTATAACCCGTCGTTGACCCTACCCGACCAGAGGATCCGCGCGTTTTTGTTGATTGGGGTAATTGCGCTTTAGATCCTTCCGCATTTTCATGTTGTTAAAATCAAATTTTTAATTATTGCAATATTGGCCCAGAAACTTCACGCGGTTTGCGATTCGGTCCTTCCCTCAAACGCCACGTTTAACCTACTGGGGAATATTACCTTTTTGGTCCCCCACCTTTTATGCCGTTTCTCATTTAGCTCCCAAACCTCTGTTTTATTCATAATTTGACCAAAAACTTCAGTTTTTAATGCAATTTAACCTTTTTTTACTATTTTGCAATTTTTGTTATTATTATTACTATTATTAATATTTCTATTTTTATTACTATTCCTTTCCTGTTTATTATTATTATTATTATTATTATTATTATTATTATTATTATTATTATTATTATTATTACTATTATTATTACTATTCCTTTATTTTGTTTTTGCATTATTATTAGCATCATCCTTATTATCATTTCTATTATTGCTTTCGTTACCATGTTGTTGTCATCATTATTGTTATTATTATTATATTTTATTATTACTATTATTATTACTATTATTATTGTCGTTACTTTATTTTGTTATTATTTTGTTATTGTTATTATTCTTAATATTTTTATTTTATTATTGTACTATACTATTATTGTTAGTATTATTACTCTTATTTTATTTATTATTACCAATACTTTATTTTTCATCTTTTATTATTATCACTATTATTATTTTATTTTCATCATTACTATTATTGCTATACTATTATTTTATATATCTATTTTCTTTCATTATTACTTTTTTCTATTGATATTATTATTACTATTATTTGGTATCATTATTAATGTTATTATTTCTATTGTTAGTCTCTTTATATTTACTATATTTATATTTACGCTTATTTTCTTAGTTTCATATTATATTATTAAACAAAATATATTCTGTAAAATTATCCTATTTCATCTAAAGGTTTTTAAAACAAGGCAATGTTTTGTATTTAGAAGTTCAAGGAATAGTGCCCTAACGTGCTGGGTTTCGATTTCTCGTTTGACTAAATAACTAAACATACTTCTAAAAAATTTCGCAAATCACGAGACAACTTTGATTATGAAGGTTTAAAATATCATGTCCTAACGTGCTGGATGTGATGTTTGTATCCTCTCGGAACGAAGTAATCTCAAATTCCAGCCCAAATTATCCAAACATTTTTTAAAGGATCATTATTTTAAAATCTTTTCAAATTTCCGACATTAAGACACTAATTAATCATTTTGGTACCAATTTTGGGCGTATAGAGGGTGCTAACCCTTCCTCGTGCGTAACTGACTCCCGAACTCGTTTTCTGGATTTCGTAGACCAAAATCGTTGTTTTGATAAATCAAACTGTTTATTAAAAACAACCGTTTTACGAGGTGACCCGATCACACCTCAACAAAAAAGGATTGGTGGCGACTCCCTATCTTTTTTTCGTTTTAAAAACCAAAGTAGAACCCCGTTTTGTTTTCCAAAAAGAATGGTTACGACAGCTTGGCGACTCCGCTGGGGATGATTTAGAAAGTCAAGCCATAAATTGATTATTTTCTGTCTTTTGTCGAAAATTTGAAAGTTAGATTTGAGAATTACGATCCTTTTATTGCATGTTGTTTTAATTTCGGCATTACATTGCATGACCGTTGTGGTCGCACCTTTAAGTGGGAGTGAGAAGCTACTTCTTCGTGAGGTTTTCACCTCCGTGCAGGATAGTGGATCGCTTTCGGGATACATCCGTACCTATGTCTTCGTGAGATTTTCATCTCCATGCAGCCATAGGGAAATGTATTCCCCTGAACTAAACTCGATCCATATGAGCCTATAATGGGTGAGGATCGAGGAATCTGCTGGTTCAGGTACCCCTCTTTAGAACCGAACCTCATGTAGTAAGCCCTAAGAACCCACCCTAGGTAGAGCCATGCCAAACCCTAGTGGTTACCAGATTAGGCATTTTTATCTTTGCTTACTGTGTATGAAATACTGATTTGCTTCATTTTTATTTTTGCATGGCATATTCATCCAAAAGGTGTTGATTCACATTCAATTGCTAAACAGATAGCTTGTCATGAAAGGGGGTTTCTTGATAAAGTGGAGGACAATGCGGCCGTCCGAATATGGACCGAAACAGTGCAACAAGAAAAAGGTGATAGTCTTACAGAAGGGCACATGTCAGAATTATGGGACTTCACACGTATCAGTGTAACCCAAAATAATCTTCAAGAGATGAAAGAGATATGGAGTCAATGGGACGACGAGATCAAGCAACTATTCTACTGTCATTACGGTGATCTGCCTTATCTGCTCGACATCAAGGTAGACCAGCACTTATTCCGAGCTATAGCCCAATTTTGGAATCCTGCTTATAGTTGTTTTACTTTCGGGAAAGCGGACCTGGTACCTACTATAGAAGAATACACAGCTTTACTCCGTTGCCCAAAAATTCAAACTGACAAAGTTTATGCAAGACCTGTTAATGTCCCCACATTCTTAAAAAAGCTGATGAATATTACGGGGATGAGCGAGCAGTGGGTTATAGCTCGGATAAAACAAAAGGGAGATTGTAAGTGCATCCCTTGGAGAAATTTAAGGGATTTGATCATAGCGCATCCTGACGTGAAGAAAAGGGTTGACATTTTTGCCTTGAGCATTTATGGACTAATTATTTTCCCTAAAGCTCTAGGGCATGTAGACGAGGCGGTCTCAGACTTATTCGACAGATTGGATAGAAGAGTCACACCCATTCCTGCAATTCTGGCCGAAACTTTTAGGTCCCTAAGCGCGTGCCGAAGAGCGGGCGAAGGAAGATTCACCGGTTGTGCACAACTCTTACTAGCATGGTTCTACAGTCATTTTTGGAAAGCGAAAAAGGCATCGTGCCAAATCTTCTCTGAGGACTATTCCCCGCTAAAAGAATTAGTAGCCACGCCAAGGCGAGACGATCTTATAGAAGAAAAATAGATGATGATTCTGCAAAACCTGCAAGAAGAAGATGTAGAATGGAAAGCTCCTTTAATGATTCCTAATGAGATCTTATATTGGTGTGGAGATTTTGACTGGGTTCCTCTACTGGGAATATGGGGAGCTGTTGGGTATGCCCCTCTCCTCGTGTTGAGACAGTACAGATCGAGACAGTTTACGCCTGCAACACAAGGTCTAATTCAGTGCGAGTTTGAATATAAAGGAGATAATTGTAAAAAGAGAGTTCGTGAAATATCGAGTGCTTGGAACCGGACTCACAGAATGAAAAGGTTTGCCACTAACCCGATGACAACCCCCGAATATGACCGATGGTGGTTTCAGAGAATCAACGACAACATCCCCACATCAGGCCAAGAAAACGCCCGATCAGTGGAAGAGCACCTGCAGGTAATCCCATCGGAGCTCGAAATCATCAAACAGGATTTTGAGAAAAAGAATGTGGAATTAGGGAAAAGGATAGAACAATTAGAGGAAGAGAAAATGCAGCTAGGATTGGACGTTGACATTCAGAAGCTGGAAGCCGAGAAGCTGAGAAAAGGAAAAAATAAGGCTGAGGAAGATTTGGACAGTTTGAAAACAGACTATAAGAAGCTGCGAAGGTCAATGAAAATTGCTGGATTAGGAAAAACGTCAGAGCAATGGTGTCAAGAAATTAGAGAGGAAAAAAATAGAGTCAGTCAATGGGAAAGGGAACTTCGAGATACTCAAGTTCGAGAAGTTACTCTGAGAAGAAGTTTGGTAGAAAGTCAGAACGAGAAAGAGGAATTAAAGGCTCGGGTGACAGAATTGGAAAGATCATTGTATCAGTATCGTAGCCGTAACTCTGTAGTCGAATTAAAGGCTAGTCTGAGTAAAATTGAAGAAATGAAAGCAAGAATCGAAGAGCTAGAATATGCTTTACATGGTTGTGAGCTACGGGTGGAGCTTCTTGAAGTCAATGAGGAGCGTTGGAAGCAAGAACTTCATCACTCTCAGAACCAAGTCAGAGACCGAGATTACATTATGGGGGAAGTCGTGGCTCAAGTGCGAGAGGTGACGGATCACTTACAAACCTTAGCAGTCCGAGCTGATGTACTAAGTTTATTTTACGAATCGAAGTCAGAGCAAGGTCAAGAGTTAGCTGGGCTTCTTGAGGAAGTCAAGGCCTTAAGTATTAGGGCGAGGCCTTATATGTAATCCATTTTATGTGAAGAAACTTGTTTTCTAGAAAAGTTATTCTAATGGAAATTGAATCAGAATTAATGCCTTTTTTGCATACATTTCATGCATTAGCATTACATTGCATCATGTGCATTAAATCTCACAAAGGAACCTTAAATTATGATAGTTACCCTAGAACATCGCTACAATACACGAGGCAAAACAAAAATCATGGATCAAAGAATGGAAAGATTAGAGCAAATGCAAAAAGAAATACAGGAGCAGATGCAAGAACGATTAATCAAGATACAACAGGACATGATAGAACGGATGCAAGAATCTCAGAATAACATGATGAATCAGTTGGCGCAATTGTTGGCCAATGAACGTGAGAAAGGAAAAGGCATTGCTACTAGTTTAGGAAACGATAACAACGACCCTGTTTACCCTCTGGGTTTTACTCCACCTAATACCCAAGCGCCACCGGATGTGCATCCCCAAAGGACGCCTGTTACTATTAGACCACAATATCAGGTTGGTAACGTGATACCGGCCCACCTCCCGACTGGTTCGGGTACTAACCCAGGGGAAAGTTTGGTTAACCTTGTGGTCCCCGATTTCGATGAACTGGCAGAAATGGACAAGGAAAAAATAGATTTGTCAAGGCAACTTGAGAACCATTGCAAGTGGCTAGAAGAAAAGTTTAAAGAAATAGAAACGGCTGACCAACGTTACGGGATGGACGCTAAAGACTTAAGTCCGGTCCCGGACTTAGTCCTTCCGCCAAAGTTTAAAACACCAGAGTTCGAGAAATATAACGGGACTAGCTGTCCCGAGGCGCACATCACAATGTTCTGCCGGCGGATGGCGGGGCACCTTAATAATGACCAGTTGCTGATTCACTATTTTCAAGACAATTTGGCCGGGTCTGCGGCCAAATGGTATAACCAGCTTGGTCGTGCCCAAATCAAGACGTGGAAGGACCTGGCACAGGCCTTCATGAAACATTATAGCCATGTGGCTGATATTGCTCCTGATAGAATCACGCTCCAAAATATGAAGAAAAAGTCGGGCAAAAGTTTTAGACAGTATGCCCAACGATGGAGAGAGGTAGCAATACAAGTTCAGCCACCGCTTTTGGAAAAGGAGACAACCATGCTCTTTATTAACACGTTGAAAGCTCCTTTCATCAATCATATGCTGGGAAGCGCCACTAAAAACTTTTCAGACATTGTGATGTCGGGGGAGATGATAGAAAATGCAATCAGATGTGGCAAGATAGAAGTGGGAGAAAGTGCCAGAAAGACAATCCCAAAGAAAAGAGAGAACGATGTAAATAACCTAAGTAAAGGTTATCCGAATCCTATTACTGTAAATCAGCCCAGGGTCGTAATCACTGATCATCAAGGCTCCTCTAGGCAGGAATCCAGTACAAAGCAAAACACGGAGAAAATCTAATTCACGCCAATCCTAGTCACGTACAAGGAAATGTACCAGAACTTATTCGATGCATATATTGTTTCCCCACATTACCTAAAACCCCTGCAACCCCCATACCCTAAGTGGTATGACGCGAACGCACAGTGCGAGTACCACACAGGGATTGTGGGGCATTCAATAGAGCACTGTCTTGCTTTCAAAAAACTGGTAGAAAGACTCATCCAGATGGGCGTTATAAAAGTAGACGATACCCCCAGCACGGGGCACCCGCTGCCTAATCATGAGGTCAATATGATAGGTGAGAACATGGGAAGGAGAGTTAAAAGGGATGTTGATGAAGTAAGGACTCCGATGAAATGAGTTTGGAAAGAAATGATGAAGAGGGGATTAGCTGTATCAAGTCCGATAAGAAAGCATGAAGGAACAAGAAAAGGCTGTGAGTTTCACAACATGGAGGGGCACGAAATCCAGGACTGTATTGAGTTCAGAATTCTGGTACAAAGGCTGATGGACAATAAAGAGTTGGAGTTTTTTAAAATTAATGAAGGCCGAAAAGAAAGAAGCATTTGCGCGTTGGAAGATGAATCAGCAATAAAAGCCTCGAAAACTAGCTATCCTTTGGTCATCATCTCGCAGCCAAAGAACGATGGAGTCGAGATAAAGACAACTCCGAAGATCGTGATTCATAAATCGGTGGTCTTTTCGTATGAAGACAACAAAGAGGTTCCCCAAAACTCTAACTGCAACTTGATGATTCCTGAAATAGGGGACTCGTCCCGTACTATGAAAGAAAACCAAGAGCCTCCGAAGATTGTGATCCGAAGACCTGCGGGCTTTTCATATGAAGATAACAAAAGGTTCCCTAGAACTACAACTGCAATGTGACGATTCCTGGGAAAGGAGACTTGTCCATCACTGCAAAGGGAAACCAGGAAGTAGGCTCCTATACACATAGCGGGAAGCGTTACGACACGATAAACCCACGGATCGAGCTTGCAAAAGAGAAAACCTTGGTGGGCGAACAAAAGAGAGAAAGTGCGACCAAACAGGAAGCTCCTATAAATGAGCCAGTGAAAGAAGACGAGGCTAGGGAATTCTTGAAGTTTTTAAAACATAGTGAATACAGCGTTGTGGAGTAGCTGCATAAACAGCCAGCTCGTATATCTGTGCTTGACTTGCTATTAAGCTCAGAAGCGCACCGCAACGCACTGATGAAAGTATTGAATGAAACTTATGTTGCTAATGATATCACCGTTAACAAGTTGGATCGTCTAATTAGCAATATAAGTGCTGATAACTTCATTTTCTTTAATGATGACGAGATTCCACTGGGAGGTATGGGTTCCATCAAGGCCCTCCACATTACTACACGGTGCAAAGGATACACACTACCAGGGGTACTAGTCGATAACGGATCAGCACTCAATGTCCTGCCATTATCGACATTGAATCGGTTACCCATTGATAGCTCTCGCATGAAGGCCTGCTACAATGTAGTAAGGGTATTCGATGGAACTGAAAAGAAAGTCATGGGGAGGATCGAAGTACCTCTTTTAATCGGCCCAGGTACATATGAAGTGGATTTCATAGTAATGGATATCAGGCCGTCGTATAACTGTTTGTTGGGGAGACCTTGGATACACTTCGGCGGAGCGATCCCTCATCCTTGCACCAAAAATTGAAATTAGTCACAGAAGGCCGTTTGGTAACAATAAATGCTGAAGAAAACATCATCGCAACCGTAACCAACGGTGCACCATATTTAGAAGCAAATGACGAAGCGACTGAATGTTCCTTCTGCTCTTTGGAATTCATCAACGCAACATTCGTCATCGAGGGAAACAAGATCCCAGTGCCTCAATTATCCAAAACCACAAAAATGGGTTTGTAATTAATGGTCAAAAATGGAGCCGTACCTAGAAAGGGACTGGGAAGGTATCTCCAAGGAGGAATCGAAGTCCCGAGATTGAAAGAAAAAAGAGACCTCTTTGGCTTAGGATTCAAGCCGAAAGCAAAGCAAAAGAAGAAAGAGTTAGAAAAGAAGCAAGAAAGAAGGAAAGCGCGTTTGGGTGGAGATGAGATTAAATGGGAACCGATGATAATTCCTCATATTCGTGAGACCTTTATATCAGGAGGGGTTATCCATCCGGGACGAGGAACACAAAATAAAGAAATCGTGCACGTCAACGCTATATCTGAGGGGAAAATTGAGGAAGAAAATCGGAATGGCATTCGTCCCTATGAGCCAGGCAGCGTTCTAAACAACTGGACTACGGAGGAGATTCTTGTAGCTTTTAGAACTCATTCAGAGTAATACTCAGAACACACTTGTTACTTTAAGTCTAGAAGCAATAAGAGTCCCTTTTGTGAAGCATGATTTTGTATAAGGCATCGTTATTTTCAATGAAATACATCTCCGCCATCTTTTGAGCAAATTTTATTCTATGTTCATTTCATTCATCATCATTATGAGGCATGATTTTGTATAAGGCATCGTTATTTTCAATGAAATACATCTCCGCCATCTTTTGAGCAAATTTTCTTCTATGTTCATTTCATTCATCATCATTATTCTTTCTTTAGATATTCTTCTAAACATTTCTATTCTTTATTTATGATACCAATAAGCATGCCTAGATTCTGTGGTTCTATGAGCCTTTATTCATCTTCATAACAGGTCCCCAAATATCAATGATTTGAGTAACGCTACCGATGACTCAGAGCAAGATATGGGTACGGAAGATTTTAAGGATTTTGGAGATGACCAAGGCTGTGACTTATCTCCTGAACTATTAAGGATGGTAGAACAAGAGGAGAAACAAATCGTACCTCACAAAGAGTCAGTGGAAATAGTGAACCTAGGAGACGGACAAGAAAAGAAAGAAGTGAAGATTGGAGCCGGTATCACCGTAGAGACAAGGCGAGACCTCATCGAGTTACTCCAAGAATTCAAGGATGTCTTCGCATGGTCATATCAAGACATGCCGGGTAAACTCTGATATCGTGGTACACCGTTTGCCCATAAAAGAAGAATACAAGCCAGTCCAATAGAAACTTCGGAGGATGAGGCCAGCGTTTTACTGAAAATAAAAGAGGAGGTCAGGAAGCAATTTGACGCAGGTTTCTTGCAAGTGGTTAAGTACTCGGAATGGGTAGCCTATATCGTCCCCGTCCCTAAGAAAGATGGGAAAGTACAAATGTGTGTAGACTACAGGGATCTAAACAAGGCTAGCCCGAAAGACAATTTTCCGTTACCTCATATCGACACCTTAGTGGATAATACGGCGGGTTATTCATTGTTCTCATTCATGGATGGCTTCTCAGGATACAACCAGATAAAGATGCTTCCTGAAGACATGGATAAAACCACGTTCATAACCATGTGGGGAACCTTTTGCTATAAGGTAATGCCATTTGGGCTGAAGAATACGGGAGCAACATATCAGAGAGCCATGGTAACCCTATTCCATGACATGATACACAAAGAAATTGAGGTTTATGTCGACGATATGATCGCCAAGTCTCGAACTGAAAAGGAGCATGTCCAAGTCTTAAGGAAATTATTTTTGAGGTTGAGGAAATTCTAGCTAAAGCTTAACCTGGCAAAGTGTACCTTTGGAGCTAGGTCATGGAAACTGCTAGGATTTATAGTCAGTGAAAAAGGGATTGAGGTTGACCCAGACAAAGTCAAGGCTATACAAGAATTGCCTCCGCCTCGCACGCAAAAAGAAGTTCGAGGTTTCTTAGGAAGATTAAATTACATTGCTCGGTTCATTTCACAACTGACTGAGAAATGTGACCCCATATTTCATCTTCTTAAAAAACACAATCCAGGTGTGTGGGACGAGGAATGTCAGAAGACCTTCGACAAAGTAAAGCAATACCTGTCCAATCCTCCAGTATTGACACCACCTAATCCAGATAAGCCTTTAATCCTTTACTTAACGGTACTTGATAATTCAATGGGATGTGTGCTCGGCCAACACGATGAGTCAAGAAAGAAAGAAAAGGCAATATACTACCTTAGTAAAAAGTTCACTGAGTGTGAAACAAGGTACTCACCAATTGAGAAACTATGTTGTGCCTTGATCTGGACAACCGGAGATTGAGGCAGTACATGTTGTATCATACAACCTGGCTCATCTCGAAGCTAGACCCACTGAAATACCTAATGGAGTCAACTACTTTGAATGGGCGGATGGTCCGATGGCAAATTTTACTTTCTGAGTTTGACATAGTTTATGTAAACCAGAAGGCGGTAAAAGGAAGTGTAATAGCGGATTTTCTAGCCAGTAGAGCTCTGGCAGATTATGAGCCTTTGGACTTCGATTTCTCTAATGAAGACCTAATGTACGTAGCAACCACTAAAGAAGGTACCCTGGAAAGTCGTCCTTGGAAATTGAACTTCGACGGGGCATCGAATGCTATGGGCAATGGAATTGGGGCAGTTCTGGTGTCTCCAAACGGAGATCATTACCCATTCACTTGTAGGCTGGATTTTGATTGTACAAACAATATGGCAGAGTATGAAGCTTGCATCATGGGTATCCGTGCCGCTATAGAACGCAAGATTAAGGTGCTATAAGTACACGGAGACTTTGCACTGGTGATTTATCAACTTAAAGGAGAATGGGAGACGAGAGATCCCAAGTTGGTCGAATACAAAAGATTGGTCCAAGAACTGATAAAAAAGTTCGATGACATCACTTTCAATTATCTACCAAGAGACGAAAATCAGATGGTGATGCTCTAGCCACATTGGCTTCTATGGTGCGAGCAAACAACAAAGAGGATATGAGGCCTATACAAATGAGCATTTATGAGGCCCCAGCCCATTGCTACAACGTGGAAGAAGAGGAGAAAAATGATCACCCATGGTATCACGATATACTACAATACGTGAAAGATCATAAATACCCTGATCAAGCAACCGAAAATGACAAAAGGACGTTGAGAAGACTAGCTTGTGACTATGTCTTAGACGGAGAGATCCTATACAAAAGAAGAAAGGATCAAGTGCTATTGAGATGTGTGGATGGCACCGAGGTTAGGCAGATCCGAGAAGAAGTCCATGAGGGTGTCTGTGGAACACATGCCAATGGGTTCGCAATGGCCAGACAAATCATGAGATTTAGGTATTATTGGTCTACCATGGAAAGAGATTGCATTGATTATGCTAAGAAATGTCATAAGTGCCAAATTTATGGGGACAAGATTCATGTACCACCCTCACCTTTACATGTTATGACCTCTCCATGGCCTTTTTCTATGTGGGCATAGACGTTATTGGACCAATCTCTCCAAAAGCTTCCAATGGACATCGGTTCATCTTCATGGTAATTGATTACTTCACTAAATGGGTGGAGGCCACTTCATATGCTAATGTGACAAAATCAGCAGTCAGCAAGTTCTTAAAAAAGGAAATCATATGTAGATATGGAATGCCTGAGAGAATCATATCTGATAATGCATTAAACTTGAACAACAGCATGATTGCAAAAGTCTGTAGGCAATTCAAGATCAGACATCACAATTCGTCACCATATCGCCCAAAGATGAATGGCACAGTAGAAGCAGCTAATAAGAACATCAAGAGGATAGTAGGGAAGATGACTGAGACTTACAAAGATTGGCACGAGAAGTTACCATTTGCCTTTTTTGCCTATCGAACATCGGTCAGAACCTCCACCAGGGCAACTCCTTTCTCATTGGTTTACGGAATGGAGGCGATTTTACCCATCGAAGTTGAAATTCCGTCTTTTCAAGTATTGTTCGAACTAAAATTGGATGAAGCAGAATGGATCCAAGTTCGATATGATCAGTTGAATCTGATCGAAGAAAAGAGACTGAAAGCTATCCGTCATGGTCAGATGTACCAAAAGCGAATAATGCAAGCATACAACAAAAAAGTGCGTCCAAGAGAATTCCACGAGGGAGACTTAGTTTTGAAAAAGATCCTCCCCATATAAAAGGATTTGAGAGGAAATGGATGCCAAATTGGGAAGGACCTTATGTGGTAAAAAGGCTTTCTCGGAGGGCACTAATTTGGTACGAGATGGATAGGAAAAATTTATCCAATCCCATAAATTTGATTCGGTTAAAAGTATTATGCTTGAAGAAGGAAAGGCTAAAGTGAAAACCCTAAGACTTAAAAAAAAAAAAAAAAGCGGAGAGGCTAAAGCGAAAACCCGAAAAAGGCGCTTTGAGACCAAAGGGGTTTTTGACAAGGGCGGCTCAAATTCTGACAAGAGGAAGGGTATGTGACGATTTTATTCTCTCAGAATTAGCAAAAGGAGGAATGTTACACCTCGAACATCTACAAAGCATCGCAGACCTCCCAACGTCTATTCATTCAAAATGATCTTGGAAGGATTCGATTGGTGAAGCTCATTTTGCAATATCTGGGCACCTACTTTTCTTTTACCCATTTTTGTATTCCAATAATGTTTACTTTTGTTGATTTAATCCAATTCCATTCTTCATAAATTCCATTGTTATTTTAAATTTTTAAGCTGTTTTCAATTGAAAAAACGACCCATGGACCCATAATGCTTCCATAAAAGGAGTCCCGCCTATTACTCTGGAAGCCTCTAAAGCAATGAGAACACAAAGCAGAATGTTGTCTAGGAACCACCACACTTAGGGGTTGGAAACGTTCGAGGAAGAGGAGTCTAAAATCATGACTATTTCTTCAGATTCGCTGTCATATATATCGACGAGATGTTGCGTCTATGCCGTGACCTTGACGAGCGAACGAGCAATTACGGCCCTAAGCTTGTAAAAAGAGATCATTCTCATGACATCCCGCATTCATGCAAATGTCCTCCATAATATCATTTAGTTAGGAGCGTTCGATTTATTACGGTCATTGCATCTTAATTATTATGAAAAATCATCATTCTCATGACATTCTGCATTCATGTAAGTGTCATCCATATCACACGTAGTCAGGAGCATTTGAGTTATTCCGACCATAGCATCCGCATCATTTGGCATAAACACAAGCATATAAAATCAAGTCTACAGGATATGTCCCCAAAGGACGGTGTAGCAACACTGGTGAAGCCATCATCTTATCGCCACTGACCAGCGGTGGAATAGGTTGAAAACCATGCTATTGCCACTGACCGGCAGTGGAATAGGCTAAAGATTGTCTTATTGCCACTGACCAGTGGTGGAATAAGTTGAAGATTACTCTATTGCCACCGACCAGCTGTGGAATAGGTGGAAGATTTTCTTATTGCCACTGACCAGCAGTGGAATAATTTGAAGATCGTCCTATTGCCACTGACTAGAAGTGGAATAGGTTGAAGATTGCCCTATTGCCACTGACAAGCAGTGGAATAGGTGGAAGATTGTCTTATTGCCACTGACCAGCAGTGGAATAAGTTGAAGATTACCCTATTGCCACTGACCAGCAGTGGAATATGTGGAAGATTTTCTTATTGCCACGGACCAGCAGTGGAATAAGTTGAAGATTATCCTATTGCCACTAGCTAGTAGTGGAATAGGTTGAAGATTGCCCTATTGCCACTGACCAGCAGTAGAATAGGTCAAAAAATTGTAGATCTTGTCACCCTGACCAGTAGTGGGGCGAGATCGAAGGCAAATCTTAGCTCCCTAACCTGCAGGGAACATGATTTAGGCCACCGTCCTATTGCCACTGACCAGCAGTGGAATAGGTCAAAAATTGTAGATCTTGTCGTCCTAACCAGTAGTGGGGCAAGATTGAAGGCAAATCTTGGCTCTCTAACCAGCAGGGAACATGATTTAGGCCACCGTCCTATTGTCGCTGACCAGCAGTAGAATAGGTTAAAATTGTAGATCTTGTCGCCCTAACCAGTAGTGGGGCAAGATCGAAGGCAAATCCTATCTCCCTAAATAGTGGGGAACACGATTTAAGCCACCATCCTATTGTGTTGACCAGCAGTGGAATAGGTCAAGATCGTCGATCCTGTTGCCCTAAATAGCAGTGGAACATAATCGTCCTGTCTTCTTGACTAGCAGTGGAACAAGCTGAAGATTCCAAACCTTATTTCCCTGAAGTTGCAATGGAGCTGGGCTAGAGATACAAACCTTATCTCCCTGAAGTTGCAATGGAGCTGGGCTGGAGATACAAATCTATCTCCTTGAAGTTGTGGTGGAGCAATTCAAAATAAACAAGTCTCATCCCTTCGAAGTCGCAGCAGGAGCAAATTAAAGCTACAGGTCCTATCTCTCTGAAGTAGCGGTGGAATGGATCAAAGCAACAAGATGCGATGGATTAGAATGAAGCTACCTGAAGAGGAAGAGCACCAAATGAGTCAAGACTCAACAAGACCGGGAAAATTTGGTCCTTCTTTATGTCTTTGCTCCATTCCCGTTACACGACAATGAGCAAAGAGGGGCAGCTGTAGAAGGCCCAAATTGCCCGGGGCCCGTTTTATAACCCAAAACCCGAATAGCCCACTAAAGCTAACCACCAGACCCAACTAAACCTAACCTAAAACAGACCTTGGCCCAATTGGGCCAATACCCAAACTAAACCCCAACGCTCTTATCAGGAAAAGATAAAACCCTAGCCACCCCTGTGGCTTCGACCTTATTTGTTCGACTCACCTTCGACCAGCAGATCCTGCCCCTAACCTACTCCACCACCCTTCGCGCGCCTCGCCCATACCCTGCAAAAGGAAATCGACACGCAAAGAAACAGAGGCAACAGAGCAGAAAAATAAGCAAAGGAAATGACAGAAATAATTGTAAAAGGCTATAAAAAGCCGATTAAAATCCATTGTAAAGGGACAGTTTTTTAGAAAAAAAAAAGAGATTTTGAACACAAAAATAACAGAGATTCAAGCAAGGATTCGGGAAGTAAAAACCAAAAGCAGAAATTCAAACGGGTACACACCCACGGATCAGTACAAAAAAGAGCAAAAATCCGATTATTAAATCAAATTAGAACTGAGTTTTCTATTTTTCGGAAGGTGATTTATGTTTTAAAAGCTTCATTCTTTAAGATCCTTTTTTATTATTTCGTTTTATCTATTTTATAAAAAAAAGGAAAAAAAGGGGAAATTTTACTGTTTACCGTAGTGCGGTGGTGGTGGCATGACGGACGTCGATCGAAGCAACATCGAAACCCTTGACCTCGAGAAAAAAACAAAGCCAAAAGTTTTTTTTAAGAAAGCACAAATGAAATAAAAGAAAAATTTTGCTTTTATAAAGGTTTCAAAAGCAGCGCCGTTTAGGGCTGATTGATGGCCCCAAAACGACGTCGTTTCGCCCCTATAACCCGCGCGTTGACCCGACCGACCAGAGGATCCGCGCGTTTTTGTTGATTGGGGTAATTGCGCTTTAGGTCCTTCCGCATTTTCATGTTGTTAAAATCAAATTTTTAATTATTGTAATATTGGCACAAAAACTTCACGCGGTTTGCTATTCGGTCCTTCCCTCAAACGCCACGTTTAACCTACTGGGGAATATTACCTTTTTGGTCCCCCCACCTTTTATGTCGTTTCTCATTTAGCTCCCAAACCTCTGTTTTATTCATAATTTGACCAAAAACTTCCGTTTTAATGCAATTTAACCCTTTTTACTATTTTGCAATTTTGTTATTATTATTACTCTTATTACTATTTCTATTTTATTACTATTCCTTTCTGTTTTATTATTATTATTATTATTATTATTATTATTATTACTATTGTTATTACTATTCCTTTATTTTGTTTTTGCATTATTATTAGCATCATCCTTATTATCATTTCTATTATTGCTTTCGTTACCATGTTCTTTGTCATCATTATTGTTATTATTATTATATTTTATTATTACTATTATTATTACTATTATTATTGTCGTTACTTTATTTTGTTATTATTTTGTTATTGTTATTATTCTTAATATTTTTATTTTATTATTGTACTATACTATTATTTTTAGTATTATTACTCTTATTTTATTTATTATTACCAATACTTTATTTTTCATCTCTTATTATTATCACTATTATTATTT
Organism: Gossypium rotundifolium; assembly: GCA_025506655.1. NCBI lineage: Eukaryota > Viridiplantae > Streptophyta > Magnoliopsida > Malvales > Malvaceae > Gossypium > Gossypium rotundifolium. Next base: position 84,411,440 of record CP106724.1, on the reverse strand, counting down.
TATTTTCATCATTATTATTATTGTTATACTATTATTTTATATATCTATTTTCTTTCACTATTCTTGTTTTCTATTGATATTATTATTACTATTATTTGGTATCATTATTAATGTTATTATTTCTATTGTTAGTCTCTTTATATTTATTATATTTATATTTACGCTTATTTTCTTAGTTTCATATTATATTATTAAACAAAATATATTCTGTAAAATTATCCTATTTCATTTAAAGGTTTTTAAAACAATGCAATGTTTTGTATTTAGAAGTTCGAGGAATAGTGGCCTAACGTGCTGAGTTTTGATTTCTTGTTTGACTAAATAACTAAACATACTTCTAAAAAATTTCACAAATCACGAGACAACTTTGATTACGAAGGTTTAAAATATCATGTCCTAACGTGCTGGATGTGATGTTTGTATCCTCTCGGAACGAAGTAATCTCAAATTCCAGCCCAAATTATCCAAACATTTTTTAAAGGATCCTTATTTTAAAATCTTTTCAAATTTCCGACATTAAGAAACTAATTAATCATTTTGGTACCAATTTTGGGCGTATCGAGGGTGCTAACCCTTCCTCGTGCGTAACCGACTCCCGAACTCGTTTTCTGGATTTCATAGACCAAAATCGTTGTTTTGATAAATCAAACATTTATTAAAACAACCATTTTACGAGGTGACCGATCACACCTCAACAAAAAAGGATTGGTGGCGATTCCCTGTCTTTTTTTCGTTTTAAAAACCAAAGTCGAACCCCATTTTGTTTTCCAAAAAGAATGGTTACGACATTTTGTAATGGCTCAATTTAGTGTATAATTAATTTTTATATGAATTATTATGTATGGATAGTTTTATAAATTTAATTTTTTTTAAAAAAGTGTACTTTTCACAAATAATATAAAACAAACTATTCTAAATACTATATAAAATATTGTATAATGTATACTATTTAAAACTATATTTTCATACTGTAAAAATACTATATATTGTAGACTTATAAAATTTTAAAATTGTGTAAAAATTATATAAATAATTTATTATAAATTAATTGAAAAATCTTATCTTTTTACATAATATGTTTTAAACAATTTTACTTTATTTTATAAAATCATATATATACTATTGATTTCACAACATATTTTGACTTTCCCTGAACTCATTTGTGTTTAAAAGGATTCAATATGTTAGATTTTAGCTGAATATGAATGGTATTAGTATTTCTGTATCATTGTCTTTCGATAATTTAGGTAAAAAAAATCACATTAATTTATTTTCTCTGATTATTGTGTAGAAAATACAAGTACCTTTACTTGATGACAAAATGTATGTTTATACAAATTAATGTATGTATTGTAAATTCTTAATTAATTTACTTTTATGATAAATTTATTAAACGTTTGTAAAAGACTTTTATATTAAATAAAATTATTAATTACCGAAATGATAATTTGATCATTTTAATGATTAATGGTTATGTCAATAATTACTAATATCATAATTGTTTTTGTAAATATTTAATACCTAAAAATTAAATTTGTTTCATAATCATAATAAATATAACAATATATATATATATATATATATATATATATATATATATAAAGTTTTACTAAGACTACGTAATTTGTATGACAGTTGACATATTTTAAATGCCTTTTAATTAATTGATTATTTATATCAACTTTGTAATAAAAAGCAATTATAATATTTTTCCAACTCAACTTCTGTTTTAAATGTTTAAATACATTTTAAATTTTAATTAAATAAAACATAAGTATTTAATTGATTTATTTAATGTATTTTATATTAGTTAATTGAGTAATATTATTGTTATGCTAATAAACAATTTGCTTCAAAACAAAAAAGTCCAGAAATATAAGTTTCACCTTGAATAATAACGAAATCTCTACCGTAATTTCAGATTATGTGCATTTGCATGTAAATATTTTGTAATCTATTCGATTGAATTTTAGTTCGATTGACATTGGTATTATTATTAATGTAAGAGAACATGAATTTGAGTGCGTTTAAACGTATTATCCTCCTATTTAAAGGTTGGAGAGGAATTAAAAATATTTTTAAGTATCGTAAAAAAAACAGGAGATATAATAAAACTTAATAATAAAAATAATGTTGATAAAATATTTTGTAATCAAATTAAATTGATTTTTTGTTTATACATAGAAATGTTCACACGTCCTACTTTTAAGTTGTCAAATAGCAAAATTCTAACAATGCCATCAAATTTTACTGACCAAATTTGTTTCTAAACCTTGCTTTAATTTTTTTATCAGTATTAATTTTATATATATTTTTTTGTTATGCTTTATAAAACATAAAATATAACATTTACAAATTATAATTTTAATTTTCTTAGATATTTTATATAATTTTAATGTTCAAATGATGACGTAATTGTGAATTCATATTAGCCACATATCAAATAATTATTGACCACACCATTTGGTCTCTGTATCAATTTCTATAACTGAAATTAAATATAATCAATAAAAATTTGAGTACTAAATTATATATCAAAGATAACCTTATAGACCAAATAGTATATTAATCTTTTATTATTATCAATGTTTTTAGTGCCATGCTTCTATTCATTTCATAATTTGTCTAGTTTATTCTCCTAATTCAATTTAAACTCTACTTTTTTAAAAAAAAAATTAAAAATGAAATAATTACATCAATCATACATTAATAATATATATAATATGTTTAACTAAAGATGTAAACTGATTTTGTCCAGTGTCGCGAGTAGACATATTCTAGTGAATATAGCACTCTACTCATAATTTATCATCAATTTTATCATACAATATTAACTGTTATTTAATAAATTAAAAATTATGTGATAAAAAATAAGTGTGAAAAATTAAGTATTAAAAATTTAAGAAATTTAAATTATATTTATTGGATATATTTCTTAAAATTAATTACGAAATATAATTAGATTGTTTGATAAATATAGATTTTAAATTATAAAATCAAAATTTTAAACATATAACGTTTTTATATGATAATATAAAATTAAAATAAAATAAATTAATTGAAAATATTTTCCACTAAGTGATAAGTATCTTTTTATCTACTTATCATTTTCCATATTTTTTGTAGAAAAATTCTATTGACTTGTTTTTATTTTAAATTATCAAATATGTGTAAAAATTAAATCATTGAAAATATTAATTTTGAATTAATTTATGTTTTTCAATGATTTTTCAGATAAGACCTTAGTATTAGGGTGTGCTTGACAAATTATTAATTTTTTAATATTTAAAAATTTAATTTATTTGATAACTCCTATTAAATTTTGCTTAATATAAATTTTAAATAAAGAAGTGTTTAATAAGGTGAATAAAAATAAATAAATGTTAAGTTAATTTTACTTTAAAGAAGTATATTTATTTGAAATATATATTTGCTAAAATGATAAGATATTCAAATTATTTTTTTAACTTCTATCTAGATTTTATATTAATAAAATTAAAATTGTAAAAAAAAAACCATAGTTTTTAAATTTAGCTATCAAACAATGTAAACCGAATTCAGAATACAAATACACAAACTCAAAAGAAATATTAAAAAAAAGACCAAGTTTGGTTATTTATTTATGAAAATCTGTTATGTACTTCAGTTGCGTATATCAGGCTAAAGTCCAGAAGCAGGAAAAAATTGTTTCTCAGTGTGTGTGTGTGTGTGTTTTTGCTGTACAAGAAAATAATGGTTGGTCTTCCATGTTCAGAGGATAAAGCTTTTGTACCAAACATGTTGACTAGAGATTCATCAGTTTACATATGTATCTGTATATATTATATAATCAGATTCAGTGGCATGAAAGCAAAATTTGGACCAACAATATTCATACAACTAAACACTTGGACCAAATTTTGGGAGTTGGGGTTTCTATGTCCATGATAAAGTGTTACGTATATTAACAAATGATGTTAGTTAGTTAGAGAAGAGTCTGTTGGAATATAGTTAGTGCCAGTGAGTTGTTATCAGGTGGTTAAAGAGTGGTTAGTACAAACTCTATATAAAGAGTTGATTAACGAATGAATGCAGCAGAGTTTTCATCACAGATTCAGTTTTAAAGAAATAAAAAGTAGATCTAATTTTACTTCTGAATCTTAGTCTAACTCACATCTTAGCATGGTATCAGTCGCCAGGCTATTCTTGGACCTATGGCTGCCAATCAATCTCCCGACTCAGGTTCTGTTGAAGGCGATTCCGCTCCGTTCAATGGTGACAAAGTTGTCACGACCTTTCCCCGGCAGGATGTGGTGAAGTTGGATGAAGGCACGTTCATCCTTTGGCAACAGCAGGTACGTCTCATCCTTGGTGCGTACTATTTGTTAGGATTTCTTGATGGTACTCTTCCACCACCGGCTCGGTTTGTTCAATCGGCGGATGGATCTATTGTTCCAAATTCGATTGCTCTCGTGTTTTCTAGACAGGATCTTCTTCTTATTTCGTGGTTACTTTCCACGATCAACACGTCGTACCTCTCTTCATTTACTGATGCTCGTACTTCATCGGATGTCTGGTGTATGGCAAAAAGTCTGTTCACTGCTGATTCTCGTGCCAAATAATCAAAAATACGGCATGAGCTTTATTCCTTAAAAAAATGTACTATGACTATAAAAGCATATGTTGATAAGCTCAATCACTTGTGTGATTTATTTGCGGCGTCTTGTGCGGATGTCTCTGAGGAAGAGAAGTCGGAGGTGTTGCTTGCGGGTTTACCATCTGAGTTTGATGCCATTGTTTCGTTGGTGTCTCTTTCGTCGGAGCAGTTTCCTTTTCGAAGGTTAGTGGCGATGCTAGTTGAGTGTGAGCAACGTCAGTTGAGTGCTGTCCAGGAGATCACCTTACACGCGAATCTTGTAGAATCTTCTCAATCTGCTCGTAGTGAGGTTGTTCGTGGGGGTCGACCTCCATCTGGTGGCCGTGGACGAGGCTTTCGACCGAGGATCCAGTGTCAGATTTGCAACCGTTATGGCATCTTGCTCAGAGGTGCTTTTATCGCTTTAATCGCGACTATGATGGCTCTCGTTCTCCACCGACCGGTGATAGTTATCGTGTCTCTCCTCCTGAGATTTATGGCTCGTCGCAAGAGCAATTTCAAGGACGATGAGATTGGGCTTCTCAAAGGTTGAAATATTCTCATCCAAATGGTCAAAATTGGCCAAATATTGGTCAAAATAGAAATTCTTATTGGCCTACAGATGGACAGCATATTGACCTAGTGGTCACATGCATGAGTATGATGGTTATGGTGGGCCACGTGGTGTATATGGTAGGTGTGATAATTATGGTGGGCCACGTGGTGTCTATGGATTTCATCCAAGCAGGCCACTTGAGTTGCGATGTCCTTTAGTGGAAAATCATAATGGGCCGAATGCTGACTTTCGACCACCTTTAGTAGACCTTGTTTTGGGCGCGATTTTAGCCCACTAAAGAATGTTCGGCCAAGCAACAATTGTGTTCAAGTTGCCCAAGAATCGGATTCTCTAATTCCTTGGCGTACCAAACACCGGGCTCGTGTCTATTCGGGTTCTGATCCTTGTGTAGGACTTCCTAGAGTGGGTGATTTAAATGCTTCTGATTATTCTGCTTCGTCAGACTCAAATGCTAATACTGCTCAGGTTGGCTCGAATGTTGATCCCACGGGTTCATACATACCTATGCCGGTCGGGACAGCTTCATGGTACCCTGACTCGGGAGCAAGTAATCATGTTTGCCTTGATGCGTCTGCTCTACAGGCCACCACTTTGTATCTAGGTACGTCTTCTTTATTGATGGGTGATGGAACACCTGCCCTGATCTCCTCTATTGATAATGGTGTCTTACCTACTTGTTCTAAATTGCTTCAATTGTCTGATGTTTTGTGTGTGCCAAGAATTCGAAAAAATTTATTCTCGGTATCTCAATTTGCTAACGATAATGGTGTGTTTTTTGACTTTCACCCAACGTATTGTGTTATTAAGGATATAATGACCCGGGAAACGCTGCTGAAGGGCCACATACATGATGGTCTCTACAAGTTCTCTTTGCCGACTTGGTCTGCTTAGTCTGTTGAGGTTCCTGCTCCTACTTCAACTATACTTCATAATAAAACTGTTGATTGTAATAAGTTGTCCTTGTGGCATAATCGCCTTGGACACCGTCTATTCCTATTGTCAAAAGTTTTTTAGATAATTTTAATATTGTTCTTCCGTCAAATATTTCTTTTGATAGAATATGTACTGCTTGCCAAAAAGGGAAGGCTCATAAACTATCATTTTCTACCTCTATTACTAAAGACATGAATCCGTTTGATTTGGTGGTTTCTGATCTGTGGGGCCCGTCATCTGTTTCTTGTGGGAATCACTGGTACTATATTTTGTTCGTTGATATGTGTACTCGGTTTACGTGGGTTTATCTTCTTCGTCAAAAGTCTCAGGCGGTGCAGTGTTTTATTCAGTTCTAAAAGTTAGTTAAAACTCAATTTGGGAAGAGTATTAAACAATTTCAAAGTGATTGGGGCGGCGAATTTAGAGCCTTTACGTCTATTTTGGCCTCGCAAAGGATCATTCATCGTCTTACCTGTCCCCATACATTTGAACAGAATGGAGTTGCGGAACAAAAACATCGCCATATTGTTGAGATGGGCCTCACACTGTTGGCTCAGGCGAATTTGTCTATGGAGTTTTGAGGCTATGCATTTTGTTCTGCTGTACACCTTATTAATCGACTACCAACTCCAGTTTTACAAGGACAGTCTTCGTTTAAAGCTCTTTATGGGATTGAGCCCTCCTATGATCATCTGCGGGTATTCGGTTGTTGTTGCTATCCATACCTTCGCCCATTTCTGGCACACAAGCTAGATTTTCGGTCTCAATCGTCTACTTTCTTGGGATATAGTGCTCAACACAAGGGGTATCTGTGTCTCTTACCGACTGGCAAGATAATTGTGTCCCGCCATGTGGTGTTTGATGAGACCAAGTTCTTATCACCTTTATCTGCTCTAGAGCATGGGTTACAAATGAAACATCAAAGTGTCTTCAACAATTTTACCAGTTATTCGGCCTGATGCATCTGGGTCTATTACAACTTCTGTTGTGCGTTCTTCTCCTTCAACAACTCCTGTTGTGCATCCTTCTCCTCCTCGTTCTCCTATTTCTACTCAACCTGAAGTCGGTTCTGCTCGGGAGTCCCATTGCTATTCTCCCTCTGGTCTTGATGCTGTTATGACATGTGAAGGAGGTGCTGCTTTGCTTTCTGACATTCAGGCGTTAGCTCTACCTATGCTTAATAACCACCCGATGGTGACTAGGCCGAAGGCTGGAATTTTCAAACCTAAAGTCATGTCCGTTGAGACTATTGAACCTTCTACAATTGAAGAAGCCTTGACTTCTTCAGAATGGCGAGCTGCTGCTCAAGAAGAGTATGATGCGCTCATCCGAAATTCCACTTGGGAACTGGTTCCACCACTGCAAAACCACAAGATTATCTAGTGCAAATGGCTTTTCAAGCTTAAGATACATCCGGATGGTACTATCGCTCGTCGAAAAGCTCGTCTAGTAGCGAAAGGTTTTTCTCAAATTCCCGAGTGCGATTTCAAGGAGACATTTAGTCCTGTGGTAAAGCCTGCGACTGTGCGTGTTGTTTTGTCCATTACTGTCTCGAGAGGATGGCAATTGAGGCAAGTTGATGTTAATAATGCATTCTTAAATGGGGATATTGACACGGAGGTCTTTATGCATCAACCCCCTAGGTATGAGAAGTATGGTTCCGATAGTCAACCTCTTGTATGTCTTCTGAAGAAAGCTTTGTACGGTCTTCGACAGGCACCTCGTGCTTGGTTTGAGAAGCTCAAACAATTTCTCCAATCGCTAGGGTTCGATGCTTCCAAGTCTGATTCGTCATTATTTGTCCGGATGACAGGTGGTTGTACTCTCTATGTCCTCGTTTATGTTGATTATATTATCGTCACTGGCAACATGACCACGTCTATAGAGTGGTTTATTGAGTTGCTGAACAATGAATTTTCACTTAAGGATATGGGTGATTTACACTACTTTCTTGGGCTCGAGGTCACTCGCACTTCTGATTTTCTTCATCTATGTCAGCGAAAATATATCCGTGATGTTCTTGGACGATGTTCGATGCTCACGGCCAAAGGCGATCATACTCCGATGATAAACTCGTCTACCTTATCCAAGTCTGATGGTGAACCATTGGAGGATCCAACTGAGTACAGAAGTCTTGCTGGTGCTCTCCAGTATACTGTTCTGACTAGGCCTGACATTGCATATGCGGTAAATAGAATCTGTCAGTTCATGCATAATCCTACTACTATTCATATGGTGGCTCTAAAGCGCATATTATGATATTTGAGTGGCATACTTGATTTTGGAGTAGTTTTTTGTCCGTCCACTCGGCTATCCTTGATTGGCTATGCAGATGCAAACTGGGGGGTTGATTTTGATGACCGGCGATCCACCTTTGGGTACTGCATATATTTCGAACAGACTCCAGTTTCATGGGGTTCTAAAAAGCAACACATCGTTTCTCGCTCCACGGCTGAAGCTGAATATAGGGGTCTTGCTGTGGCAACAAGTGAGATGACTTGGTTGATTTCATTACTACAGGAGTTACGAGTTGTGTCTGATGATACTCCAGCTATCTAATGTAATAGTTCGAGTGCAGTAGCTGTTGCGGCCAATCCAATGTTGCACTCGAAATTCAAACATGTCGAACTAGACTTATTTTTTGTTCGTGAAAAGGTTGCGGATGACTCTCTCATGGTAGGCGAAGTTCCTGCTTGTGACCAAGTGGCCAATATTTTTACGAAGCCCTTGTCAATGACACATTTTACGCTGTTTCAAACTCTTCTTTGCGTCTCATAGATTGGGAAGCTGGGTGCATGATAGAGTGTCACGTATATTAACAAATGCTGTTAGTTAGTTAGAGAAGAGTCTGTTAGAATACAGCTAGTGTCAGTGAGTTGTTATCAGGTGGTTAAAGAGTGGTTAGTACAAGCTCTATATAAAGAGTTGATTAACGAATGAATGCAGTGGAGTTTTCATCACAGTTTCCGTTTTAAAGAAATAAAAAATAGATCTAATTTTACTTCTGAGTCTTAGTCTAACTCACATCTTAGCAGTCCAGATAAAGCTGGTAACAATGATATTGCACCTCCATCAGATCTCCATGCATCATCTACTACTACTACTACTTTCTTTATCAACTATATATAACATATTTTGAGCTCATCCATGTTTTGTTTTAGCTTTTAAGGCTGCCAATCACAATGTTGAAAAAATCCGAAAGGAAAGGTTATTTTATAAATAACATATTTATAGTTATTTTATTCAAACAAAGCATGTGATGCCTTTTAATTTCTTTTGTACCAAAAAGCTCTCTTAATTAAAACAAGAAACTTTGGTCTGCTGCTTTAATTAGGCACTAACGTTGAGTTAACTAAATGCATAAAAAGGAAAAGTTGGCAACATTCAAACTACTATTTTATTTCACCAAACCCTGTTTGCCTTACAAGATTAGATATGAAGAGATAACATATAAAAATAGACCAGATTAGACATGAAGAAATCTAATAAATTTTCTGGGAATAAAAAAAAAAGTATAATGAAAAAGATTTGGGGTTTAATTCAGTCAAGGTGTACCAAACCCTAAAGTAGAGGCGGAGCCATTATCTGTGAATAATACAAAGTTAAAAGGAGGAGTAAACATTTTGCTTCAAAATCTCCATAGATGAATGAAAGACAACAATACTAATTGAACAGGGCATGTTTTTCCTATTTGATCATAACCTAAAATTAGAACAAAACCAGTAGTTTTTAGGACAAATTATTTATAAGAAGACTCAAGAATCTTTAGGGTCACCAAAAAAGAAAAAAAAGCAACAAAAACAAGAGATAATAAAAAAACATAACAAGGAAGACAAAGGCAACAATCAAGTCAGAGCTAGAAGACAAAGATTTATGTTATAATACGTCTAAATATTAATTAACAGATAGAATTAACAATGACAAAATAATTCTCTTTAATTGTTATCCTCACAAGTCATATCCTCTGTTCTCTCCTTCTTTCATCTGCCATCACCAGTAATTAGATTACTAATCACCAAAATGAAAAAATAAAAAAAGTTAAGCCCCAAATGTAAAAGAGCAGCAAAAACACCATCTATAGCCTGCTGCTTTCTTTCAAATTCAGTAGTGTTTTTTTTATCTTTTCTAAATTAAGATGTAGAAGATCCATTATTAGTAGAAATATGAAGCTGAATACTATCCTCATTGTTGTGCATGTGACTATTGGAATCAAGAGCATTTCCATTATCTTCAATATTGTTGTTGTTGTCATGGCTGCCGTCAAGATTGAGATTTCCAACTGATAATATCTCTTTCTTGCTAAAGGTGTTCTTGTTGTTGTGCATCCAAACCTTGAGAACTCCTCTATTAACCCCAACTTCATAGCAAAACTCTTGTATAAATTTTTCTTCACCCTTTGGCATTCTCCAACCAAGCTTTTCAGCGAAAGCATGCATCTTTTCTTTCTGTTCCTTAGTGAACTTTGTTCTTGACCTCTTTCTCCCACTTGGGTTGTTGTTGTTTATCCTTGACACCGAAGGATTGGAGTTGCTGAGGTGATAATGGTACTCATCCGTTGGCCCTGAGTAGGCAGTGCTCAAGGCCAGCAGCATGTGCGGTGCAGAAGAGTAGTAAGAGAATGGCACAGGTGAAGGTGGGGTACGGCTTGGAGCTGGGCTATGAGTCGGGCTTGGACTTGAGCTAGGATTAGGTGGGGGTGGGAGGCGGTGGATGAAAGCAGGGCCATCATAAGGGTCACGGCGGTGGAAGTTGCGGTGGCAACCACAGGCAGCACACTTGAAGGAGGCAGGGTCAGTTGGGGTAGCAGAAGGGGTAGGCATGAACTCTCCACAACCATCCAGGGCATGTCCACCCAAGCTAGCTGCATGGTTTTTGAGGCACTCTTTGTAGGAAAGCACCATTTCCTCCTGCTGAGGGTGGTGGTAGATGTTGAGGAGTAATAAAGAGTTGGTGACCTCGGCGCTTGTGGGGTGTGTATCTCTGATGAGGACTCAGCTTGTGGTTGGTTTTGGTGTTTGATTAGCTCCGTTGGCTAAGAAAAGAATAAAAAGGGGTGAAGCCTTTGACGTGGTGAATTAGGAGGGTGGGGACCTTTTTGTGGGGTTAGGACACCATTTTCCTTGAGGATGTCTACATATTTACAACATAGATTGATGGTTTAAGGATTTTGAACTTAATTATGATGGTGTGGTGCATGGCAAAGGGGTGATGATGATGATGAACGAAAACTGATTTTAGATGGTATAGTTTTAATTTTATAATTATCATCATCAATCAATGTTATTGTTATAGCAGTAGCACGAAATTAATAATGATAAAAATGGAGGTAATTAAGAAAGGCATGTCATGGAAGATTTTTCAACCACTAGTCACGTTTCCTTTGCCCCATCTTTAAATTTCTTCCCTCAAGTGATTTTCTGATCAGAGTTAGTTATGAGCAGTAAATAATACTCCACTCCATATGATTCAAGGCTTTGGATTTTCCATTTACACAAAAACCAGACTACGTGGGCAGAGATGAATATGATGCATACACACACTGCAGGGCAGTCAGATTTGCCATGTGTCTGCCTCACATTTGTCACCTCACAGTTGACTAGGTAACTTGTTTATTATATACTTGAAAGATTCCAATCTCTCTATCCTTTCTTTGTAAGTAAACATCAACATATTTATTTCTTTATATTGCAGAGAATAAAATAACATTTGAATGGGAAATACTTTAATGGTTTTGAATGCAAGGAGGAATTCCAGAAAGGGCTGATAAAAAAGTTATCCATTCCCTTCCTTGTTTTACAACCCAAGCAATGACTCTCATGACTTTATTGATGTTTAAGATAGTTAGTAGAAGGGGTGATTCGGATCAGCTTTGAAAAAGAAAATTATGATTATTTTGGTTTCATAAATCAAACTGAATATCAATAGGTTTATGTAGAGGGGGAGGGGGGTGATAAATACTTTGAAGCCTACCATTCAAATAGACTCCTTTAATCAGCCTATTTTATGTCCAGACAAAAATTAAGGGATATGGAAATGGATTTTGGGAAGGTTGGGACGGGACATTTCTATAAAAAAATTTAAATGTTAAATATAAGGGTAGGTAGGGGCCATTATCATCCTCTTAATCATAATTCTCTGCTTCCACGTGGTGTCTGAAAAGCAATAATATACGGCAAGGCAAGGCCATCAAGTCATGTTCTAATTTTCTTCTACTAACTCGACTATAATAAAGTTAGTCTTTGCATACATTCATCTCTTTTTGTTTTTGGCATTGAGTAAGGATTTTGGTTAAATATAGAAGATGATTAATGAATGCAATTGAAATACTGGTTTAGAGATGTGATATTTTGTCCTTTATGCTTTGCGACTCATCTTAATCCTTCATATAATAATTCAATCATAGATAAGGAGGCATCAAATTTAAACTATTTCAAACCAAATAAAAAGTTTGATCCTAGCGTGACAAGAGTGGAGTGATGAATATGAATCAAATTATGACCCTAAAACTAAACAGAGCAAAGAATTAGAGTCCAAAACAACTTGAGGAATGTCCTGACAATCATGTCATCATCAAAGAAGCACGCGCATTTGTGCACAATTTGACACAATAAAGTTCAAGTAATGCTCTACCATTGAAACTACATTTTGACCATTTCTTCCATTCCAACCCTTAATCATTTTCATTACAACTTTATACCCTTTGCATTCAGAATGACAGGAGAAACCTCACAATGTGTTATTCGTGCTAAACTTTTTTTTTTTTTTTTCATCTTCCAAACCTTCTTTTTAGAAGAAATATTCTTAGGAAACTATTTTGTAAATTTCAACTTCTGTTATTATCACTTGCAATACTAAATAGTCTTCCACTCACCGCGTCACTCCACCCCCAAACTTTGTTGCATGTTTTAAGTACAAATATTAAAAGTAATGTTCTTTTATATGAAAATTCTAGCTTTCTAGAATGGAATCTAGCTTTGATTCAAGTTTCTTTTTTCTGTTTATGTCAGCTTTGTAGACTTGCAAAACGCCAACTATATATGATAGTGATGAATGCTGTTTAAATTTCGACTGATTGTGTTGTATGAATTTATGCCAATTATAATTGTTAGCTGCAACGCGTAATGTAATTTAAGGAATACTCAATTGTTGAATTTTTTTACCTTCATTGCTGCATAAAAGATTAATGGATTTACTAGTTGATTACACTAACTAAAGTCATGTACTGCGCATATTGAACATTAGTAGGTACATGGAATAAAATTATGTATCTTTAGTGTTCAAAGTATGATTTACTGTTTCAACCTTTAATTATTGATTTTTGAAGATTTTTGACAACTCATTAGTAAAGTCTTTACATGAAAAAATTAAGCCAAGCAAGGATTGGATTCAATCTTTCATTACAATATAAGTTTCCTTAAATATTTTAATGACTGTTTTAGTGGAATTAGTTATTGATATTGATTGTAATTGAACAAGCCTTTTAATCATATGTATAGACAATTTGTTTAGGTTAATTAGTACAAGAAAGTGAGAGTACTTTATTTGCTCAATTAGGAATTGTTAAATTTTCCGTAAAATATACTTTTGTTCATCAGTTTATATCTAAGCTTTCAAGTAGAAAGTTGTAGTATGAGAGTGATTTCGCTCAAAGTATAGGATTGATATTGTAGTTTGATGAGTGAGTTGAACTTGAATCACAACTTATCTTTATTATTTAGATATAAAAAATTTTTGAATTATGTGAACAAAGTTTCAGTATTCATCTCTATTTTTACTATTAATAGTTACTTTCTTCAATTGCAACTCAACGAGCTAAAAATTAGCAAACTTTCAATATGTGTAGCTGCAATACTTTCGCCATCAGAGAAATATTTAGATAAGCAGGAATAAAGTTACTACAGTTTTTTATCCAGCTTCCTTTTTGGGATTGTTTTTTTCTCCTTAAATGAGACCCTGCTAGTGATGTTTATCAGAACAACCAGCAATCAAGAGGGTTATTGTCCTAATAATTGAGGATTCCTTAAAGGGAAAGCACATGTCCAAGTGGCCAGCAGAGCTTAATTGGGGCGGTTTTAAAGACTCAAAGGCAATGGTAAAAAGGCAGAGAGGAGCAGGAAAAATGGTCCTTAATTTGATCTGACTTTAATTTCCCTGCAGAAACAACTAGAGTCGTGTCACCAACCATTTTAACCTACAGAACCAGATTCCATGGTCCAGTCTTTTTAAGTGATTGGGCCCCCCACATACAAATATTAAATTAGAGATGCCCCTCACCCTCACTATGCTCTAGGTTTTTGTACATATAGAAATTATCACCACAATTTACAAAGTTTTTATGTTATTTTTGGAGTAATGGGTGGATCATATCAGCATCCACCTAAATGCATTTATTTGCATCTATGAAACATTACTCAAGAAGATAAGATCAGAGAAGTTGAGAAAAAGAAAAATCTTGGGAGGCTGTCAAAACGGAAAAGGGCCATTCATTATAGACGATAAGAATATTGCATTATCATGATCTATTGGATTTTGCTTTCAAAATTCCTTGTCAACTTTCATCTAATCTACTCTCTTGATAAAAGTGTCCAAAATCTTGTAACATGAAATTCTCTTAGTGTAGATTTGAGCTAAAGTTCTCTTTTCCTTTTATAGGTGAATTTAATGAGGTTTTTTTAACCCAAACAACAAACCTTTCAATAACTTCCATTCTTTTTATTTGCATGGATAGAAAAAAAGATGCCATATAATACAAATATATTATCACTATGTCAGCAACTATGTTAGCAAACTTTAATTCCAAGTTTCAAGTCCAGTGAATTTTCATTTGGTAAACCCCTTTTTGATTCATTTATAACTTTTTCTTTTAATAATTAGGGGTTCAACTCTATAACCCAAAAAATTTAATTTGAAGTTTGAAGATATGATCCTTTAAAAACCCAAAAAACGCCTCCAAATAGAGTTGGGCTTAATTGAGATCCTATTACTCACTTTTGTATGATGAGGGATATGCAGTAAAGCCCATCTCTTGTAATTTTTGCTTTGTTTTTTAAGAAGATTGAAGTCACAGCTAGAGCTGCCCATGGCTGAATCATGCAAACTTTAAGACTTGATGGAACAATAAGAGAATTTGGATAAAAATAAGATGTTCAAAAAATAGGGTTTGATAAAATTTAAGACTCGTTTTCTATATGGATCAAGCCTTAATTAAGATTTTTTAGCTTGATCCAACCTAAATATATTATATTATAAAATTAATTATATTAATTATATATGTTAAATAATAAATTATATATATTAAATCATTAATCCAATAAAAATTACATTTCTTATCCAATAATATTTTAAAATTAAATTTAATACAATAAAACATTTATTATATTTATGTTAGTATTTTTTAACAAAAATATTTTTAATGTATTAGAATATATTTATTTTAATTTTTAGTGCATTATATTTTAAATAAAATTATTCTATAAATCAAATATTAACAATTCGAGTGGAATCTAAATTTACAATTTTAACTTGAGCTAAACTTAAAAAAAAAAAATTTAAATCCATTTTTTTTGGATCTAATAGACCAAACTTAAAAAATTAATTTAAATACTAAATATAATCCAACTCCACCTGTCCACCATGAGCAAACTCTAGTCCCGGCCCAGATTCACAGTTAAAAGGGTCGATTCCTGGTATAAATTCCAAATCCACTTTAACTGTCTGACTTTGTTTTATTGAATTCCACACTTATTATGATCAAAGACGTTTTGGGCCTTGGGTCACTGTTTTAAATTGGAATTTTGTATTATTTTCATAAT
The DNA here is from genome assembly GCA_025506655.1 of Gossypium rotundifolium. Taxonomy (NCBI): domain Eukaryota; kingdom Viridiplantae; phylum Streptophyta; class Magnoliopsida; order Malvales; family Malvaceae; genus Gossypium; species Gossypium rotundifolium. Next base: position 84,395,503 of record CP106724.1, on the reverse strand, counting down.
TAAGGTCTTCTAGTTTCACTAATCCCAAACTTAATAGTTAAAAAATTGCACTTTAGTCCCTCATGAAAATTAATAATTCAAAGTCATTGCTGTCAATTCATTTATAGTGATATAATGTTGATCCAGAATTCATTTCTCTGTCGAATTAAGATGCTCCTCCAAAACACTAAGTACAGAATAAATTTGATTGATGTCATTGTTTCAAGTTACGCATTTGAGATTAATAAAAAATAAGACTTCATTTTTACTAAAATATACAGATTTGGACACAAGTATTGAACATATTTCTTTGAGTATCTAAAAACTTTAGTGCTTACTTCCACAACAGACTAAAAATATATAGTGACTGCTACAGCATGTGTGTATTAAGTGGCCAATATTTCAAGCTTCGTTTGAAACTGCTACAGCATGTGTGTATTGAGTGGTCAATTTTATTATGGAGAATTTTCTGCTTTTTCTTCCCGTAAAGAATCTCAATCTTCCAGATTTCATTGGTTCAAATTAAACTCCGATGAATCATGTTTAGAGAATTTAGAAAAAAAAGGTGCAGATATAATTATTCGTTATCATCGGGATCGTCGGGTGATTAGTTCTTTCTGTCACAGCCCTATTACAATTAGTGTAGAAGCGAAACTTTGGACACTGAGAGATGGACTGGTATTAATTAGAGATTATAAGATCGACCATCTTTAGATTGAAGCTGATATTACGTTATTGTTACATTTTATGAAAGCCTGTTCAAAATCTAACTTATTATTGATTGATGAGTGTGAAATAGTCCTTTGTTGCATGACTTCTAACTCTATGATGCATGTTTTCCGTGCACGGAACAAATGCGCAGATACTTGGGCCTGTTTGGGAAGCAGCTATCAACCTCAATCTTCTCAAATTGCAGTCTCTTTTAATTAATTATTTTGTGTGTTCTAAACCTCCTAGTGTATTTTTCGTTTATTGTTGGAAGACGCTCAAAGGCATGTCATTCATCGGACTTTAATCTAATAATTTAATAATAATAGTTCGTTTTCATACCAAAAAAAAAAAAAAAAAAGAAAAAAAGGGATATATATTCCTAGAAACTTGCTATTGATGCAAACACAAGTAAAATTTTATATTGAAAGAAAAGAAAAAGAAGCTATAAATGGTGTTAATACGAGGTCTATACTTTGCTTTCTTCTTCACCACCTCCCAGGACTTTAGCTTACAATACAAAGATGATGCCATACTCACTAACTTGTCTTCAAGGACCAAGCTTCCCCTACTAACATCTATATACCCATCTCTAGAAATTTTTCTTTGAAGATTAAAAAGAAAAAGAACCCAATCAACCACCCCTGATAATTTTTTTAAAAAAATTCTTTTGAGACAGCACATACAGTTTTGCCACCTTCTGGTGATATCTGCACTGTGTAAAGTTGTTTCTTTGTATTTCAAAGTGTTAAAACTTACTTGAATGTGGCCCTCAAATTCAAGACCTATTGTGGATAGGATCTGACCCTCTTCGAACTCTTCTTTTGCTTGATTCATTTGGATCGGTTTTGTTGTTTACAGGTAGTGGTTTTTGCTCTGTTCTCCTTTCCTTCATTTCAATAGCCTTCCTTGTAACTATTCCCTTTCCTTCTTCTCTCTGTTTTAAGACAAAGTGTATACCTCTCAACCCACAAACTTTATCTACTTGAATTGCTAATAACCCAAAAGAGATAAGAAACAAAAGTACCCTTTGAGAACTGCAAACCATTTCTAATTTTAGCTCAACTTAAACAATGGAAGAAACAAAGAAGAAGAACAGCAGGAGGGTATGTTCCAAATTCCAGTAGATATATATTGGATTCGGAAAGGTGTTTAAAGCAGTAAAGCCATGGACATGGAGGGACCCAGTAGTAGCTGCTATAGGGGATTTTGAGATTCACCCTAATCATAACTCTGCCATCTAAGGAAAGTAAGGTTGTTACTGCAAGAATCTGACATGGATGAATAAAAGGGCTGGAATCATATGCCCTTCACAAGCCAAGCATCTTTCTTGTTTTAGTTGTTTCGTTACAGCTTACAATGTATACTACATATCCATATATTTTACTTGACAAATAATTATGTTTTAATTAAATAACTAATGCGTCGGCGGGGTGGAAGCATTTATCCGTGATTTTGACCGCAATTGTGGGTATTTCTGTTATTAGTCTTATGCATAACTCCAATTGCCGAAATTTATCCTTCCAATTTTTGGTTATTCATTGCATTGACCACCTTCAGGCATAGTCTGTCTTATCGGGTAATCGATGCGCTAACAACGGCGAAGTAAGAAATTTTTTTAGTAGAGTTAGAAATAAAATTTTAATTTTTAATAGTTTATATTTTTATAATTTTTAAAAATTAAATTAAATTTTTTTAATTTTAAAGAGGCTAAACAATAATTTTAGTTTTATTATTTTAAAATTTTTTAGAAGAACTAAATAGTAAATTTCCATTTAGCATTCGCCTCTGTGCGCAGATACTTTAGCCGGAATCGGTAGCAACCCAAATTTTCTTTGAAATTTTAATTTATCTTCTACTACTAATGACTTTGCTACTGTTTCGTTTTAATTTGCTTTAATGAGAATTCCTGTTTTTCGCAAAAAAAAAAAATTAATTAATTAAAATACATTTAAAAGAAGGGTAAACTATTAAAATAATCACTTTTATTTATCTCATATTATATTGTAGTCATTTATGTTTGAGATGTCATATTTTAATCATATTATTGCGTTATAACATTTTAGTCATTGAGTCGTTAACGGTGTAATGGTAAGCATATGTGGCACATTAAATCATCATTTGAAACAAAAATTTTAAGTTAATTTATACAATCAGTCCCTATATTTTTTGTTTTGACCAATTTAATTTTTTCTTTTACGTTCTTTTAACTTTTTTCTTTATTTTCTATTCTCTTTTGCTTTTCCTCTATTTTCCTCCCTTCTCCATTTTTTTAACATAATTTTTCTATTTTTTCCATTTGTCAAAACTAGTTCTTATACTTTTATTTTTTAAAACAATTTATTTTTTTAGAGTGAGATGAGCTTGTGGACTAGCTTTAACAAATAAAAAACATAGAAAAGCTATATTAAAAAAAATGAAAAAGGAGGAAAACAGAGGGAGAACCAGAAAAAAATGAAAATAAAGAGAAAAAAAGAAAGTTAAAAGAACATAATAAAAAATTCCTCAAAATGAAAAAAAAATATAAGGATCAATTGTAGAATTTAACCTAAAATTTTCGTTTGAAATGATGATTTAACGTGCCACATTAACATAGAGTTATACTGTTCATGATAATTAATGGCTCAGTGGCTAAAATGTTATAACACGATAATATAAGTGACTAAAATATAACATTTCAAACATAAGAGACTAAAATATAATATGAGACAAATAAAAATAACTATTTTAATAGTTTACCCTTAAAAGAAACCTTATAAAGTAAAACTTAAGCTTCAAATCTTACAATAATCTTACCATTAACCAAAAAAAATTAGTTAATTACATTCCTTTGGTGTTAAGAAAAGGGGTAATATTTCCTTTTTGTTCTAATGGTAGTGAGTTGGCAGACAGAAGCCATGGATGATAGATCACCTAGAACTGGTAGATTGCAACATTACCAAAGCTTCCAAAAAAAAAAAAAAAAAAAAACATTCACTTGCTTTTATGTATAGAAATCCAAGCTCTATTCCCTATGCAACGCTTTCTTGTGCTAAATGTGTTTCTTTATGCTTTTCCTTTTTTGTTATTATTCTCTTGTTTTGGCGGCCAATTCTTAGACCCACTTCAAATATCACAACTTCTCATGTTCTTTAATTGGACTAAAAGACACTCATTACCATTCAGAAATACTGATTACTGTAAAATTTAAAACAATAAAAATAATTAAATAATTCTTGATTAGTATCTGTAAAGTAACACCAATTAACCAAACCTGATATTAATCACTTGGTAATTTTCTGATCATTTAAGACTATCTTTTCCTTTTCTTTTTGTTACTGAAAAATGCCTACTATCACATGCAAGTTCGAATATTAAAGCATAAGTTCTTGCACTTTAAATCCCAAGTTTTGTGACTGGATTTGATGTTGCCATGAGATCTGTAGGCGAATGGTGGCCGGTCATTGTCATAGTCATAGTCCAAACATTCCACCTTAACTACCTTTAACTTGTTAATTTATGTGCTGGTTCTATGCTTTTTATCATATAGTAAGCATATAATATTATATTAGATAATAGAATACTCACAATGTACAAAATATATTTATTAAAATTTATATAAAATAAATTAAAATTTTGATTTAAATGATAAAATTGAAAATTTAAACATAATAGTCCATGTGAGTTTTATTGATTTAATATAAAAATGTAAAAAGATAAAATATGCTCATAATAAAATAATTTATTTTATTAAAAAATGAGTATTTGATATATTGATATTATATTTTTATTTCACATGCAACATTAAAAATTGACGTCTCTTTTTTTAAATATTTTACTATACCCCTATAGAGTACTTGTTAACCCTTAATCCTGATTGTGGAGTCTAAAAACTCCATTGGCAATGTACTAAATATTTTTTCATAAAAAAACCCATATATATATATATATATATATATATATATATATAAGGTTAATTTGGTATACTGACAATATACTTTTTTTATTCCACAAGAAGCCCTAAAAAACTACCATGTGTCTTCTTAAAAATATTTATTTTTAAATATTTTGATATACTCCTATAAGACACTTGCCAACCTCTGACCCTTCTTGTGGAGTCTAAAAACTCCACTGACAACATCCCAAATATTATCCCCATATATATATATATATATATATATATTTAAGGGTTGCTTCCTCAATGTTAGTATGATGGCTATTGTTATATTTGTTTAGAGCACCGATTTCATGTTCAGGATAATTAATGCATTGAAAGGTTTAATTCTTAAAAATATACTGTTGATATAAAGCAGGAGGGTAAAAGGTAGTCATCAAAACCTGAAAACAACACTGACAACAATCATGTGATAGAGCCAATATAGAGGTTGAAGACAATCTTGTCAACTCAAGGATACATATCCTAACCAATCATGTGCTAGTGTCACGGGGTTAGAACTTTGGTTTGGCAAACCGTGTGACCTTAGGCGATTTCTTGGATTAAAATCCACCTAAGTCAGCCTCACACTCGAAAAATAAGAATTCTAGCAGAAATTCTTTAAGGCACCGAAGCAAAACTGAAGCAAACTCAAAAGAGAAAGGAGCCACAAACGACCAAAAATCCATAGAAAAATAGCGCACACCAAGTGTTTGAGTAAATGTTCTCCAAAGGTATTCTATTACTTTGAAGGTTTACAACCGAGTGATTACAAATGAGGAGGAAGTCCTCTATTTATAATTGAGTTCCCTCAAATCTAACAGTATAGATTGAGTTACATCGACAGTTAAGATTAGAGCCTATCTACAATTGCAAATCCTACATATTTATCCCTTAAGATTTACACTAATTACATTGGTAACTCTAACTTTACTGGAGTGTTTCATTGGACCATTATAACTAGGGGTGAGCAAAACTCGATTCGACTCGAAAAAAATTCAAATTTCGAGTTAAACGAATCGAATTATTTGAGTTATTCGAGTCAACTCAAATTTTTTTTTTGAATTTCGAGTTCGAATCAGTTGATTTTTCAAATTCGAATAACTCGAATAATTCGAATAATTCGAATAATTCGAATATCAAAATATAATATTTTACATTTTTACCCCAAATCTCAAACCTTTTTACTTTTCCCTCAAAACTTTTACTCCTTCCCACTTTCCCCCCAAAACTTTTATTCTCCTCCCATCCCAACCCTCCAATCTACCCAAAATCCATTTCCCACCAAAATTTTACTCTCCCATTTACTTTTTCTCAAAATTTTACTCCCAAAAACCTTCAAAACTTTTTATTTTCCCCCCAAATTTTTACTCCCTCCTACTTTTCCCCTAAAACTTTTACTCCCTTCCCATCTCACCTCCAATTTACCCTAAACCCATCCCCCTAATTTTTTTTTTTATATTTTCCCTCCAAAATTTTACTCCATCATTTACTTTACCTCAAACTTTTATTCCCCAAAACTTTTTATTTTCTCTCTAAACTTTTACTTCTCACCCTTTACTCTCAAATAAAAATCAAAATTATCCAAAAACTCACTAAACATAAATAGTAATAATTTTATTTATATCTACTATTTATATTATTAGATTAAATTTCACATTTTATATTATTTATATTGTTGAATTGTTTAGTCATATTGAATATTTATATTAAAATTGAATTATTAATTATGCCATAAAATATTCAGTATTAAAATTTTATATTGGTATCAATTTCACATTTTATCTTTAAAATAAATTTTATTAAAAAATCACATTTTACATTTAATATATATTTTAATTCTAAAATACATAGTGACAAGAATCAAGATAATTGAAACAACTAGGCAAGCAAAGAAGCTAACCCGTATATAAAAGATTAATAAATAAATTATGAGGTGATGAAAGTTAATAAAAAATTTGATTAAGGTGGACAAATTTTATTACGATGGGTGACAGTGGTTAAAAGGACCCAAAATTATTTTTTAAAATTTAACTCGAACAAATATATTCGATTCGATTCGATTCGAATTCCATCTCACTCGACTCGATTCGAGAAAATTTCAAATCAAATTAGGATGATAAAATATGATTCGTCAACTCGATTAACTCGAAATCTTTTCATTCGATTCAATTCGATTCGATCGAGCGCTCACCCCTAATTGTAACGACCCGGTTTCTAGTGGTGTCAAAAAAGGTAGTGTTAGGATCCCATTTTCGTAAACCGAGCATGAAGTTATTATATTGGTGAATTGAATTTTGGATAGTTAATTTAGCTGAATTAGTGATTAATTAAGGTTCAAAGACTAAATTATAAAGTCCAATTGATATAGATTTTTTATTAGACAATAGCCAAAGGACTTAAATTACAATTAACCCAAGGTTCAAATAGCAAATATACTAAATTAAAACATATGGTAGTTGATGATGATGTTTATAAATTGATTAATTAAGCAAATGTTAATTTAGTTAACTTAAACCATGATCAATTGATTTAATTAAACTAAAAACTTAGTACAAAAAGCAAATTGTAAGTGGATGGAGAAATGATTTTATTGGCCAAAGAAAGAAAAAAGAAGAAGACACCATTAACAAGGGTTTCAAGCTTTTAACCAATAATTGGTTAGTGAAATTAAGTCATTTTCTTCTAATTTTTATATTTTTCAGGTCATGAGACCTTGATTTAGCTAGCTAATGTTACACCCTGAAAATCGGCGGATCTGAAAAGATGTGTAAGGTAAGTATGTAGATTGTTGGATGTGCTATGGTAACATAATCTATCACCCTATTGGCCTGGTGGCAAGTTAGAGTATTGGCGCATACTAGCATTAAAGCATCTACTTGTTGGCGGTATCCAAAAAATTGATTGCAAGAGAAGAAATACTATGCCCCAAAAAGTACACGCCTATGAAGGGGGTACGCTCTAGAGTTTTGTTTGAACACTAAGAGCTTGTCAAGTGTATGAGAAAGCTGTAAGGGACTTAACTATCTTTAAGACCACACCAAATGTGGGTCTCCGCCAAGATATAGTATGTTCGATTTCATGAGTACTGCTCAATTGGATCTCATATTAGGTTAGTTAGGATTTTTTGGAATTCTGCAACATTAGAAGGTAGAGATCAGAGTAAATAGTAGAGTAGCAAAATGAATGAAAGATTACTTATACTCTATAACCAACAAACTAAACAAATCATCATAAGCAACATGGTTGGCCATTTCTCAACAGGAGTAAATTAGATTGATTTGGCCTCCTCATGACTGGTCAACAGTGAGGTTAACCTTCACCAGATTTTTTTTTTACCTACCCTAGATTTGGTAGGGAAATTAAGGGGTCCTAGAGTATATTTATAGGAGGGGACCATTTCATATGGTTTTTCTTTCTGCTTAATGTTTAGGTTCTTCTTTCAACTTAATGTTCAGGTTCTTCTTTCTAACCCCAACATTCTTTTTTTCATTAAGATCAGACTAAGATCTTATCTAATGAGTAGATGAGTTTGGTTTCTGGTAAGTCTTACAACTTTGCACGTTACGATTATATAAGGAAAGGGTGTTATAGGAAGACCCTGTATGGGGATTGCATGTAGTTGAAATGTTAGTAAAATGTCTGTATTTTGGATTCTAATGGAAATCTTATAATCTTTTAAGAAATTGCTGCTACTAGTTAGGATGAACATTTGAATGGAAATTCTAGACCGAGGTTAAGGTAGGTCTTTAGTGAGTCTCTAAACCTGACTTTTGAATGTCATGTAATTATGCAAATGTATGTTTCTGAGAGATATCTATAAACATGTAAATGAGGTGAACAATGTGTGGTATGATACGACGTTGTGTGATATAAGATGTTGTTGTTGGCGTGTGTATAGTCATTACTTAATACTTCCCTGTTATATGGGTTCAGTACCTAACAAATCTAGGTTATGTAAAAAGGTGAGAAAAAGATCCGTTTGTGTAACCTCCAGTAAGGCAGGTTTATTGCTGATCAGACAGGCATCTGTGAAAACAAAGCTTTATTTATGATGCCTCAGGTAGGGTAGTTTTATTGCAAATCGGACTGACATATCACGGTCCAACCTTACAGGCGAATACGTTATGTGTAAGACCATGCGAGTGAGGCTCTATGGCATCATATAGTAATACGCCAAGAGGGCATGAAGATATAAGACCATGTGGTAGAAGCTCCGTGGCATTCATTGTGTTAGTCCGCCGGGACAGTAAACACAAAGGCTAGCATGGAAAAGATGTAGTCTGCCAGGATGGTAAACTCGAAAATTCTCTAGAAAGCCTTTGTGGCGAATTATCTGGAAAATCGGCAAAGTGAATTCTATGATGACCAAGCGGTGAGATGTTAGTTTGCCTTGCGTGAGATTTGAGTATGCTTGTGAGGAATTTTCTAATAGAATTCTCGACAGAGTAACCAACTGATGAATCCGCCTTAGTGATATGTTATGACTGGAACCTTATGTATTGGAATATGGGGTAATGTAAGTGCTCGCCAAACTTGCAACTTCTTAGGTCTTGTATTGAAGTTATCTAGGATTCTATTGTTTGAATTAAAACGTTTTATTCTTCTAAGCAAGTGTGTCTATCTTGACTGATTTGAAGATGCGATGTAACTGGTGTTCTGATATTTTTTGGGTCCTAAAAAGGATTTGTCAAGAGTAGTATCCACTGTATATTGTTCTCAGAAGCGTATCTAATCACAACTACAAAGAATTTGTGTAATTAGATTTGAATATCGGTGATAAGTTTGAGATCCACTAGTCGGCGTGAAATGTGTATAAGATGGATAAGTGTAGATTTTGACGTATGGTTATATGCCAATGAAGAATTAGAAAAGTATCCGCCAAGATCTAAGAAGGAACCCAAATGTAACATCCCTTACCCGTGTTCAATGCCGGAATAGGGTATGAGGCATTACCGGACAATAACACTTGCAACTGAACAAATTCAAGGCATAAATTTTTGTTTAAAATGTAAAACTTTTATCTTATATCATCAAGTCCCTAAAATGGGCCTACGAGGCCCAAAAAATGCTTTGGGAGCAATTCAGGACTAAATCGAGAACTTTTAAAACTTTTGGAACATTTAGAAAATTTCCTTGTTTTGGAGAGTCAACGCCCGTGTGCTAGACCGTGTCCTCCACACGGCTGAGACACACTACCGTACCTCTGCCTGTGTGGTCAAGAAATTGGCTATTTTCCAAGTTGATTTCTACCTTATCATGCCCATACTTGAGTATAACTTCAATGACACATTTCATGTCATATTAAAGCTACTGAAACATCCACCACACACATGTAACAAGTCATAGCACACAATTTACTCAACCATGGAATGCATCATTATGAGTTTATAGCATAACCAATTTATTGGCCACATTAAATGGCCTTTTACAACAATGAACTCAGAATATCATGGGTCATTATCCTAGGACAACTCATAGTAACATATACACATGACCAAGTTCCCTATACATGCCATAACATTAAGTATAAAATCATCGATACCTAAATTGTAAGCTTGATAGAGTGATAGGTTCTCCGCGACTTCCAACCCGAGCTAACCTGAGTTCATTATAAACACGAAAAACAACGGAGTAAGTTATAAAGCTTAGTAAGTACGTATGTAAATGATAAACAATTGATTACCATGCTTTTAACAATTCTCATTGTAAGCTCTCAAGATAATACGATCATTATTGCATAAAATTTCATAATTCATTTATGTTCATATTGAGCTATTTACTCGAGTTACAGTCACTAAATCATTTTATCTAGAGCCAAAGAACTCCAAATTAAGATTCGATAATTTTACCTAAAACTAGACTCACATATATTCTTACCATAAAATTTTTAGAATTTTTGGTTAAGCCAATAAGTACAGTTTATTCTTTAAAGTCTCCCCTGTTTCGCTGTCAGATAGTTCCGAACCGTCTTCACGAAAAATTAATTATCTAGTTTTACAAAACTCAAATGACATTCCTGTTTGTTTCTCTTGAAAATATACTCATTAATAAATTCAAGAATATAAATTTTATCCCATGATTTTTTTTTTTACAATTTTTAATGAATTTCTCAAGTCAGAACAGGGATTCAAAATTCATTCTGACCCTGTCTCACTAAAATCCAAATATCTCACAGTATGAAATTCTTTTTCTTATTCTGTTTGTTTTATGTAAAAATATACTTAATAAGCTTTAATTTCATATCTCATTCAACCTCTAATTCAATTTCCATAAATTTTTGGCGATTTTTTAAAATGATACAACTGTTGCTGTCCAAACTGTTTTATTGCTAATTTTACTCTTTCATGTTTCCTTTATATTAATTTTCATTTACACACATATAACACCAAAGTATATCCATGGTTAGCCATTCCAATAACTAGTCATTATCAAATATTTACAAGCCATTCATTGGCCAATTTAACCTATACATCAACAACAAAGACTTGAACATATTATTTCTCAATTTAATTTGGCCTAAAAGCCTCACACATGATCATCAATCACATTTACCACATATTCATACATCATAAGCATGGACTTATAATCACAAGGTCATTCTCATAGGTATAACTTACTTGTTTACATTCTTACCAAAGTTCGATCACATACCGAGCACATTGCTCATGAGTGTATACATACATATACCTGCACTTAATCGTCACATATTCACAATCATTTACACTTTAGTCATTTTCCAGTTGAAAACATCGGAATATTAATGGATACTCGGAGCGCTTGCACATATGTGCCACATATATGTATCCGAAGCTACCTCTTATCACATTTCACATATATGCTTGTTCTCGAGCTATTCACATTGTAATATCCCGAATTAGGGCTTATGCACTATTGCTAAATTATATGAAATAGCATGTCTTATGAATGTGTTATGTGAATTTTAGAATCTTGAAACATAAGGAAAATGCCTTAGAAAAATATTGAGTTTTAAGTCTAAAAGAGGGAACTAAAACAAGGTAGCCTTAAGAAAATAAATAAGGGAAATATGACATATAATTGGGCTCAGGTTTGGACTTTAAAACCTGGGTTAAGTGGCTGATAAATAAGTGTTAGTAAGTAATTGATGTTGGATTATTAAATTAGTAGCAAGTTGGGCTTGCGACCCAAAAATTTAGTAAGGCTAAATTGGGCATGAGGGTGGCGTTACTTAGGGGGATAACTTGGGCCTAGTATGGCCACATGAAGCCCAAAATAATGGGTTAAAATTCGGTACTCCTAAAGTAAGGAGATGGACGGCATAGGGAGACTGAGGAAGGAGTTTAAGTTGAGGTCAAATTCTTTTGGAATTTCGGCTAAGGTAGGAAAATAAGGATATGAGGGTGATGGCCAAGAAGGGGACTCTAGGCTTAGTAATTTCGGCAAAAAGAGGAAAATTAAGGCCATTCAACATTCTTTCTTCTCCTTTTCTCTCTGCCGAATTCTCTCTGCCATTATTCTTCTTTTCTTTTCAATTCTCCACAAAGCCGAAAACACAAGTAGTCATAGCCAAATTTCCCCTCTACCTCTCTCAAAGACTTCTTTTTCTTTTATCTGTTCTAGCCGAATACCCTCCTCTCAAAACCCCCATACCCGAATCTCTCTAAGCCTCAAAGCCGAATCTACAAGGGTGGTTTAGTTTCCCGAAGGTGCACCATAGGCCGCATGTTCCTTAGTGATTCGGTAAGTTTCAGTATTTCTTTCCTTTGTGATTTCTTCTTTTCTTTTCATCAAGATCTAACCCGAATCAATTGTCTATGCCTATCAATTCCTTCTCCTTATCTCTAGAAGTCGAATCCTATTTTACAATAGCCAGAAGTGCCGATTTTGGAAAAGCCGAAGGTGAGTGGTTGATGGTAGGTGGCCGAATGGCCCTTTTCTGATCTTTTCTTTTTGACCGAATTTAACTATGGACATTTAAGGGCAGTCGACAGGGGTATACAAGGATTTCGGGATTTCAAATCGCAAGGTAGGTCCTAATGTACAATCGGCCAAGGCCTATTTAGGAACTTAAATTTATTTCTTACTTCGGTTAAAAGCCGAAAACTAACCTGTGAAGTGATCTAGTGCTTGGCCGATTACAAGAAGGAACATAGCAAAGTTTCGGGATTTGATCTTTAATCCAATCGGCCACAAGGTAAGTTTTGGTTTCGATAGTCCTTCGGGATTTAATTAATTAGCCGAATAGGCTTTGCTAATATAATGGCCGAATATAGGAAATAAAGATCTAAGCAGTAGATTGGAATTTTCGGGATTTGGAGTGAATTTGCTAAGTAAATCAGGTGTGTACCCCACACTAAATCTTGATAGATTTACGGCTTTAATTTATTATATGTGCTAATATAAAAGTGTAAGATTATGGCTAAGGTACCATGTAATGGTACAAAGTACTCAGGTACGTTTTCTTACTCCTACTATGAGTATGATAAGTTTTGCTATGGCATATACATGAAATTATAAGAATGTGAATAAGGAATATGATATGGTTAATGCATAATTGTATGACATGGGCATATGGGTTATATGTGAAGGGGAAGTGAATTGGTGGTTTTATACCCCAATATAAGTATGTGGTGACTTATGTCACAATATAAGAATGTGGTGACTTTTGTCACAATATAAGTATGTGGTGACTTATGTCACGAATTTATATATGGTGGCTATGCCACGAAATCATAAGGGCGATGAGCACGTCGACTGCAGCGACTGCCTTCAATGGTGTGTAGCGGATGGAGGGTTGACTTAGTAGTCCCCACGGTGTGATGGTTGGTACGGGAGATGTGTAGCGGATGGCATTTAGGTTTGGGTTCGGGATTGCATCATAATTTATGCTATTTGATTTGTATGTATGATTTTGTATGCCATATCTATTGTGACTTAGTGTTGTGGTTACACATTGAGTCTGTTTGACTCACCCCTTGTGGGACTATTTTTCAGGTGATGATCGGTAATGGACCGGTGGGAGAAGCTCGATGGTGGCCATGCTCAATTCGACGATTATTATATTTTGTTTTAATAGTTTAAAAATTTCCAAGTTTTGAATTATTTCGGGTTTATTTGATGTAATAAGGCCATCAGTACTAAACTGTCTATGCATGCTATCAAAGTACTTAGTACGATATAATTATTGTCATATTAAAGATTAAAAGTAAATTTTCTTAAGTATAAATATCAAATGTTTTGACACCTAATCAAAACGAATTAAATTTCGAACTCAACCCAAACCAAGTCTTTTCGAAAATACACAAGTTTTTAGCAAAGTTTCCAAACATGATTTGAATGGATTTTTCTTTAGAAGCATGCCAGATCCGGTCAGGGCTTATGGGCCGGGTTTGGGGTGTTTCACACATTTTCATTCTCGGGTCTGCTCACACAAGCTATAGGTCAGACGTAGCTGCACAGTGCTGCTCACGCTGTCAGGTATCCGCAACATATGCAGGACTACCTAGCCACTAGTAGACGTATAAGACCAGCACCTGGACATCACATGTAACATCCTAGATTAGGGGTTATGCGTTCGTGCGTAATTCATGAAATAGTGGGCTCAGTGGGTGTGTTGGATGTGATCTGAGGAGCTTTAGGAACCCTAAGATGTAAGAAAATGTATGGAAATGTAAAGAAATGTAAGGAAATGTATGGAAATGTAAGGAAATGCCTTGTCTTGGAAATGTATGGAGATGTTAAGTTTAAAACAGGAAAGTGAACATTTTTGGAAACTAGGAAATGTAAGGAAATGATTTAGAAATGATTCAAAAGAGGAAAGTGAACATTTCTGGAAACTTGGAAATGTAAGGAAATGTCAAGATTAAAGAGGCAAACGAAAATTTTTGAAAACTTGGAAATATAAAGAAATGTTAAGTTTTAAAGTTTAAAAAGGGGAAACTAAGGCAAGGTGGCCTTAAGAGAAAAAGTATGTGAAATTTGACACACAATCGGGCTTGGAAAAGTGGCCTGAAGATGTCACTTAGGGCCTTTGGAAATGGCGCCACATACAAGGGTGTTGGGCCTGAGTTCGAGTCACATGGGAAGCAAATAAAAGAAATTTTATTTTGCTTCCAGAAAAAGTGAGGTGGACGGCACAAGCTTTTAAAAAAGAGGAGTTTTATTCTCTTTAAATTTCGGCTAAATAGGGGATAAATAATGGGATTATTTTAGATTATTCTCAAGAGATAATTGTGGATTAATTCCTTTTATTTTAATGGATAAAAGAAGAGATAATAGAAGGATTATTATTATTATTAATGAGATAAAGTTATCAAATTAAGAAGAATGGTGGCCAAGTAAGGGACTCTAGCCTAGTAAATTCGGCTATAAAAGGAATAGAGAGGCCATTCAACATTATTTACTCTTCCTTGATAACCTCTACCGAATTTTCTATGCAACCCCTATTCTTTTCTTCTTCATTCTTCTCCTCTCAATATTCCAAAAGCCGAAAGCTTGCTAAGATCAAGGCCATAGCCGAATCTCTGAGGGTTGAAGTGAAGGTGCAATTGATTTTTTCAAATAAGATCTTTCGGGACTTACTAAGTGTAGATTACAAGGAAGGAGAAGTTCTTTTCCCGAAGGTACACCATAGGCCGCGTGTTCCCTAGTTATTCGGTGAATTTTGGGATTTAAGATCCTTAAGGTAAGTGACTATGAATATTCGACCAAAACCCTATTTTTGTAGTAGATCTATTATTATGTGTTTTAAGCTGAAAACTAACCGATTCAAGGGATCTAGTGAGTAGCCGATTTCAAAGGGGGAAGAATACAAGTTTCTGGGATTTGATTTTTTTATTCAATCGGCATTAAGGTAAGTACACAAATCCTACTAGGATTTGGTTTTATGGCCGAATAGGCCTTTGCTAAATATTTCCATGTTGGCCGAATGTAGGCATTAAAAATCTAAGGTAGTAGATCGATTTCGGGATTTCAAGTGAAATCGTTAATCGAATCAGGTGTGTACCCTACCCTAAGGTTTAATATGTTCATGGCTATGTTTTAAATTAAATGTGTTATTAAGAATGTGAAAAGCATGGCTAAGGTACCGTGTGTACCCCACACTAATCTTAATAGATTTATGGCTTAAATTTGATATATATGTTAATATGAAAGTGTAAGAATGTGGCTAAAGTACCATGTTATGGTACAAAGTACTGTGCACGTTTTCCTACTCCTACTAGGATTACGAAATATGTTATACTTAACATGTGAAAAGTGACATGAATGTGAAATTAAGTATGATATGCATATTATGAATAATATGGGGCATTCGGGTTATTTGGGAAAGGGGAAGTGAATGTGATGACTTGGTCTCACTAAGTGAATGTGATGACTTGGTCTCACTAAGTGAATGTGGTGACTTGGTCACATTATCCGAATGTGGTAACCCGGTTACATTATCTCGAATGTGGTGTCTCATGACACAATTATCTGTGGCTATGCCACGAACTTTTATATGGGCGATGAGCACGTCGACTGCAGCGACTGCCTTCGATGGTGTGTAGCGGATGGAGGGTTGACTTAGTAGTCCCCACGGTGTGCAGGTTGGTACGGGGATGTGTAGCGGATGGCATCTAGGTTTGGGTTTGGGTTGCATCATTATCTTGAATCATTAAATGTGAAATTATGATACGTATGAATATGATTTGTTATGCCTAAATTTGTTAAGACTTAGTGTTTGTGTACACATTGAGTCTGTTTGACTCACCCCGTTGTGGGAACATGTTTCAGGTGACGATCAGTGATGGACCGGGTTCAGCAGAAGCTTAGGGATGGCTATGCACAACAAGAAATTTACGACTTGAACTTTTATTTTATTTAAGTAATTTAAAGTTTATTTTGGTTTTAATTTTGGGAAATTATTTGATGTAATAAGGCCATAGTAGCGTTTACTTTACTTTTATTTATTGAGCATACAATCTTTATATTTATTAAATGATTAAGTAAAATTAATTTAATTCAAAGCCCAAACGTTTTGTCACCTAAATCAAAAGGATTTTTAATAATGAAATAAACCTGTTTTCAACTCAAGTCCAACCCAAAACAAACTTTCCTTCAAAACACACAAGTTTTTCCTAAGTAACAAAAGAATTTGAAACGGTTTACACTGGGGAACATACCAGATCCGGTCAAGGCTCGTGGGTCGGGTTTGGGGTGTTTTAGTTTGGTATCAGAGCCCAGTTTTAAACTCTCAGCCTGTGGGCTAAGGCCCAAAACGTTTTCAAATCGAGCCCAAATGAGTTTCTTTGAAGTTAAGCAGGTTTTCTGGCATGGCACCTAAGTCTCCGACCCGCAGTCCACCAGGTAAGTACCCCTAACCATCTGTGTGATTATGTGAATTATAGAAGGGTAGAAAAGGCATGGAATATAGAATAGTATGATAGGTACTTGAACCCAGGACTAGTCTACTCCAACTATTACATAAGACTTAATTGACTAACTAAACAAACCTATGGCTAAGTCAACCGAGTTAGGGTGTAGTAACCCCTGTACGCATGTCTAGGATTGGATCTGGAAGAGCACGGTATTTAAGCGATCCTAGTGACTCACCTCCTCTTGCAGAATCCTACAGTGCGTAGCTACGGTTCACCCTAACCAAGAGGACTCACTCATGAGCTAAACTTAATAACTAAAACTCGAAAGGGACTAGCCATGTTTTTTATGAAAACCCTAGTTTTAAAACTCTTAAAATTCCCTTTTAATTTGAAAAGACTGTTTTATAAATTTCTCTGAAATATTTCTTGATTTATGAAAAATTACCAAAATGCCCCTAGTGGCGAAATTACAAAAATGCCCTTGGTTTCTAAAATTTCGTACCACCCGATTTCAATAAAATTTTCCTTACTTTACAAAAGCATCCAAGAATTCTATTTTGCAAATATTAATACCTTGACTTTGGAAAATTACAAAATTTCCTTGACGTACAAAATTACCAAAATGACCCGATTTCTAAAATTTTGCAAACATCACCAATTTGGAAAACAAATTCTCAAAAAGAACCCCCAAGTTTTGCAAATTTTGAAATACCCTTGATTTATTCAGATTTACAAATTTACCATGGTTTATTACCAAAATAACCCCGAGCTCCAAAATTATCGAAATACCCCCGGATTTTAAAGTTTTCCAAAATACCCCCGAATTTAAAAATTCCAAAATACTTTTTGAAAAGATCATCAAGGAACTTTTTCTTCTGAAAATTACGAAAATACCCCTGTAAGACAAATTACGAAAATACCCCTGGGTAGTGGAAAAACAACAACAATGAAAACTACAACGTTTCTCTGAATGAACGAAAGTTCATAATTGTTTGATGGATGTATGAATGAATGAAAAGACTGTGTGCATGTATGAATACGAAAGAACCACTCCTAAAATTCTTTTCATAAAACTTCTTCGCGAATAATCAGTGGAATAAAAGCTAATTCATAAAACTTCTTAATCAGATTAAATCGTGAAGTAGACATGAGTTCTAGGGGATGTGAACTTAAGATCAAAGTGCGCAGCGTAAGCATAGTGCTGTGAGAAGGATTGTACGACTGTTAATAAGTATTTCGAGGACGAAATTATTTTTAAGGAGGGTAGAACTGTAACATCCTAGATTAGGGATTATGCGTTCGTGCGTAATTCATGAAATAGTGGGCTCAGTGGATGTGTTGAATGTGATCTGAGGGGCTTTAGGAACCCTAAGATGTAAGAAAATGTATGGAAATGTAAGGAAATGTAAGGAAATGTATGGAAATGTAAGGAAATGCCTTGTCTTGGAAATGTATGGAGATGCTAAGTTTAAAACAGGAAAGTGAACATTTTTGGAAACTAGGAAATGTAAGGAAATGATTTAGAAATGATTCAAAAGAGGAAAGTGAACATTTCTAGAAACTTGGAAATGTAAGGAAATGTCAAGATTAAAGAGGCAAACGAAAATTTTTGGAAACTTGGAAATATAAAGAAATGTTAAGTTTAAAGTTTAAAAAGGGGAAACTAAGGCAAGGTGGCCTTAAGAGAAAAAGTATGTGAAATTTGACACACAATCGGGCTTGGAAAAGTGGCCTGAAGATGTCACTTAGGGCCTTTGGAAATGGCGCCACATACAAGGGTGTTGGGCACGGTTCGAGTCACATGGGAAGCAAATAAAAGAAATTTTATTTTGCTTCCGAAGAAGTGAAGTGGATGCACAAGCTTTTAAAAAGAGGAGTTTTATTCTCTTTAAATTTGGCTAAATAGGGATAAATAATGAGATTATTTTAGATTATTCTCAAGAGATAATTGTGGATTAATTCCTTTTATTTTAATGGATAAAAGAAGAGATAATAGAAGGATTATTATTATTATTAATGAGATAAAGTTATCAAATTAAGAAGAGTGGTGGCCAAGTAAGGGACTCTAGCCTAGTAAAATCGGCTATAAAAGGAATAGATAGGCCATTTAACATTATTTACTCTTCTTTGATAACCTCTGCCGAATTTTCTCTGCAACCCCTATTCTTTTCTTCTTCATTCTTCTCCTCTCAATATTCCAAAAGCCGAAAGCTTGCTAAGATCAAGGCTATAGCCGAATCTCTGAGGGTTGAAGTGAAGGTGCAATCGATTTCTTCAAATAAGATCTTTCGGGACTTACTAAGTGTAGATTACAAGGAAGGAGAAGTTCTTTTCCCGAAGGTACACCATAGGCCGCGTGTTCCCTAGTTATTCGATGAATTTTGGGATTTAAGATCCTTAAGGTAAGTGACTATGAATATTCGCCAAAACCCTATTTTTGTAGTAGATCTATTATTATGTGTTTTAAGTTTGAAAACTAACCGATTCAAGGGATCTAGTGAGTAGCCAATTTCAAAGGGGAAGAATACAAGTTTTGGATTTGATTTTTTATTCAATCGGCATTAAGGTAAGTACACAAATCCTACTAGGATTTGGTTTTATGTAGAATAGGCCTTTGCTAAATATTTCCATGTTGGTAGAATGTAGGCATTAAAAATCTAAGGTAGTAGATCGATTTCGGGATTTCAAGTGAAATCGTTAATCGAATCAGTGTGTACCTACCCAAAGTTTTAATATGTTCATGGCTATGTTTTAAATTAAATGTGTTATTAAGAATGTGAAAAGCATGGCTAAGGTACCGTGTGTACCCCACACTAATCTTAATAGATTTATGGCTTAAATTTGATATATATGTTAATATGAAAGTGTAAGAATGTGGCTAAAGTACCATGTTATGGTACAAAGTACTCAGGTACATTTTCCTACTCCTACTAGGATTACGAAATATGTTATACTTAACATGTGAAAAGTGACATGAATGTGAAATTAAGTATGATATGCATGATATGAATAATATGGGGCATTCGGGTTATTTGATAAAGGGAAGTGAATGTGATGACTTGGTCTCACTAAGTGAATGTGATGACTTCGGTCTCACTAAGTGAATGTGATGTGACTTGACTTGATCATATTATCTGAATGTGGTAACCGGTTACATTATCTCGAATGTGGTGTCTCATGACACAATTATCTGAGTGGCTATGCCACGAACTTTTATATGGGCGATGAGCACGTCATTGCAATGATCGCCTTCGATGGTGTGTAGCGGATGGAGGGTTGACTTAGTAGTCCCCACGGTGTGCGAGGTTGGTGCAGGGATGTGTAGCGGATGGCATCTAGGTTTGGGTTTGGGTTGCATCATTATCTTGAATCATTAAATGTGAAATTATGATACGTATGAATATGATTTGTTATGCTGAATTTGTTAAGACTTAGTGTTTGTGTACACATTGAGTCTGTTTGACTCACCCGTTGTAGGGAACATGTTTGGTGACGATCGGTGATGGACCAGGGTTCAAGAAAAGCTTAGGGATGGCCATGCTGAGAAAAAAATTCTGACTTGGACTTTTATTTTATTTAAGTAATTTAAAGTTTATTTTGGTTTTAATTTTGGGAAATTATTTGATGTAATAAGGCCATAGTAGCGTTTACTTTACTTTTATTTATTGAGCATACAATCTTTATATTTATTAAAAGATTAAGTAAAATTAATTTAATTCAAAGCCCAAACGTTTTGTCACCTAAATCAAAAGGATTTTTAATAATGAAATAAACCTGTTTTCAACTCAAGCCCAACCCAAAACAAACTTTCCTTCAAAACACACAAGTTTTTCCTAAGTAACAAAAGAATTTGAAATGGTTTACACCGGGGAACATACCAGATCCGGTCAAGGCTCGTGGGTTGGGTTTGGGGTGTTTCATCACATAATCACATAACATACATAGGCTCGTTCTCGAGCTATTCACATTTACATTCTCGGGTCTGCTCACACAAGTTGTCGGTCAGACGTAACTACTCAATGCTGCTCACACAAGCTGTCAGGTATCCGCAATATACCGGAATACCCAGCCACTGGTAGGACATACTAGACCAACACCCGGATTCACTTTTTCACAATTTCACATAGTTTTCACACTGTCACACTATGCCATGGTTCGTCCATAGTCTTTTCTGTCAAATTATCATTTAGCATTGAACAGAATAGTTCAATCCTACGTTTACTTGTTCGAACATTAGCTTCCAATATTCAACAAATAATACGAGTAATTTCATAAATTATTCGTCAATTTAACAAATAAACATTAATGTTTACCATACGAACTTACCTCGACTTAAAATGGCGAAAGGGATCGAGTCGTCCATTATTCGTCTTTCCCCTATTCTAAGTCTGAAACTCATTTTTGTTTATCTAAAATATCACATTTGACTTATTAAGTTATTATACTATACAATTCAGTCCAAAAATCATATTATGGCAAAATTACATTTCCCCCTAAACTTTGTCATATTTACACTTTTGCCCCTAAACTCGTAAAATGATTTTTATTTAATTTCCTTGTATTTGAGGCCTAGCCGAACCATTTTATAACTATAACAGCCCAAAATTTCCATTAAAACACACTTTTATGACATATTTTATAACTTTTACAAATTAGTCCTTTTAGGCATTTTTACCAAAAATCACTTAGTAAAAGTCGTTTCTCTAACCATAAACATGCATTTTCTACCATTAAACACAAAAATACACACATATTCATCATGGGTCAAAACCCTAGACTTTAACCACATCTCAAATTAGTGGTAGAAATAGATAGATCTTGTTACGAGGATTTCAAAAACGTAAAAATCATTAAAAACGGGGATAGAACGGACTTACAATCGAGCTTGGAAGCTTGAAAAACCCTATCCATGGTTTCCCATTGTAAAATTAAGCCATGGGATTGAAGATGGACAAAAATTGTGAAACATCCCACACCCGGCCCACGAGAATGGACCGGATCTGGTATGTTCCTAAAGTAAACCGATCTCAAAAACATTCGTTACTTAGAGAAAATTTTAGATTTATAGAAAAACTATTCTTTTGAGTTGGGCTTAGATTGAAAACCCATTTATTTAATCTTGTAAATCCAATTTGATGTAACATGTTCAAAATAGTTCTTAGCAAAATATTAAAAAGTAAAGTAAAAACAAAGAATAATCCACTGGGCCTTATGGCCTTATTACATCAAATAAACCCAAAATAAAATTAAAGAGTATTGAAATTAAAAGTCCAAATTCTGAATAAATTCTTCAATTGATGCATGGCCTCCTCATGGTCTACCGGCCCGGTCCGTCACTGCTCATCACCTGAAAAATAATTCCCACAATGGGGTGAGTCAACAGACTCAATGTGCACACAATACTATCATTCAATAAATCAGGCATTCATGTTCAAATCATCAAGCCCATGTAATAATGAAATTATGATGCAACCCAAACCCAAAAACCTATATGCCATCCGCTACTCTCCACCCGTACCAACCAACACACCGTGGGGACTACTAAGTCAACCCTCCATCCGCTACTCTCCACGTTGTGTCATTAGACACTATTGTAACAAAGTTACCAAAATTTCGCAATGTGACCGTAGTCGACATATTTCGCAATGTGACCGTAGTCAACATTTTTCGTGGGTGAGACCGAAGTCAACACCTGTTCTCCCCCTTTTTCATAAATCCCGAATGCCCAAAACATATATACATATATAGCATAATTTAATTTCATGTTCATATTCTTATATTCGCATGTTATTAAATAACATTTTCCACAGTCCTATCAGAAGTAGGAAACGTACCTTGGTACTTTTTGCCCCATGTGTGGTACATAGCCACATTCATATTATTTTTCATATCATATATTAAAATATTTAACCATAATATATCGAAGAATAGTAAGGGTACACACCTTTTTCGCTTAATAGGTTCCTTGATATCTCGAGAATCCCGATCAAATTTTTAGATCTGTTAATCCTATATTCGCCCATCCATTAACACACATTAATAAACCCTTTTAAGCAAAACCAAATCCTAGTAGGATTTGTAAAAAAGCTTACCTTAGCCGATTGGGTATTTACACAATCCCAAAACTTCTTTTCCTTTACTAATGGTTCTACCAACCTTAAAACTTCACAAAGGTTAGTTTTCGCTTTTGAAAAATTAAGGAATTAATTTAGATGATCTCACCACCATTGGCCGAATGTTTAGAGGCTTACCTTATAGATTTCCAAATCCGAAAGTTCCTTTTGTCTTGAATATCATCGAAATTCCTAAAATTCATATGTTAGATCCGATCTAACTTTAATAAGTAAGAAGTTGGCCTTTGGCCGATTGTGCCTCACCTTAAATCCTTGATTTTGAAATCCCAAACTCTCCCTTTTTCATTCGCCATGAGACATAGAAAAGGTTATTTCCTTGTTCTTGATTAAAAGATTTTAGAAGAACAAAAGTTAATTGTTCTTACCTTAGATCCTTGCTTTTTTGTAATTGATGATGGTAGAAATCTAAGGAATCATGGTGGATTCGCCATGAACAAGAATGGAATTAGTACCTTGATTTTGGTAAAAGAAAAGAATAGAAGTTGACTAATCCATGATCTTACCTCTTTTTGATGTTGTGGATGATTCCTCTTCTGCTTAGAATCAATAAGGATTGAATTTTGATAGTAGAACCGAGGAAGAAAATAGCAAAGAGAGGATGGTTTCTTGCTTAGGAGAATTAAGCAATGAGAGGGAAAGTGAGAGCAAAGTTTGGCAAAGTTGATGAATGAGAGAAAGTCTCTCTTTTCTTCTTTTAAGCTGAATCGCTAGACCAAGAGTCCAAAACTTGGCCACTACTCCTTTACAAGTGATAATATTCCCATTTAATTATCACTTTATTAAATTAAAATAACCTTTAATCCATCCTTTAATTCCTCATTTATCTTGTAAAATAAATCCTCTATTTATCACTTTAATTTGACAAGTTTTAATGAAAATAAAACTCTCCCTTCCACACATGCATGTGCCGTCCATCCTAGCCTTGGAAAACAAAATTAAACTTTCAAAAAAATGCTTTCCAAGTGACTCGAACTCATGCCATTTCCATAAACCTTAAGTGACACCTTCAGACCACTTTTCCAAGCCCGATTGTGTGTCAAAATTCACCATCTTTTTCTTTTAAGGCCCACTTGCCCTTATCTCCTATTTTGGGCTTTGAATTTTGTCATTCCGGCCTTATTTCTAAGTTTCCTAAAATTTTCGCGCGGCTCTGTAACTTGCCATTTTTCCTTACATCCTCAGGTTTCCAAAATGTTTAGGTTTCCAAAATGTCTAAGTTTCCAAAATGTTCAAGTTTCCTAAATGTTCAAGTTTCCTAAATGTTCAAGTTTCCAAAATGTTCGGGTTTCCGAAATGTCTAAGTTTCCAAAATGTCTAAGTTTCCAAAATGTCTAGGTTTCCAAAATGTCTAAGTTTCCAAAAATGTTCATTTCCATTTCCATTTTCATTTCCATTTCCATGCATTTCTAGATTTCCAAAAAGTATCAAAATTTTATTCATAGTACTTGAAACTTGTCATTTCATACAATTAAACTGGAAATGCATAGGCCCTATTTAGGATGTTACAGTTCTACCCCCCTTAAACAAAATTTCGTCCCCGAAATTTCCTAACTAAAATAGTTGAGGGTATTGCTGTCTCATCGCCTCTTCTGGCTCCCACGAAGCTTCTTCTGTTCCATGATTGCGCCATAGCACCTTGACTAGAGGAACTGTCTTCTTTCGTAGTACTTTCACATCACGTTCCAAGATCCGAATTGGTTCCTCCTCGTATGATAAGTCTGGCCTTAGTTCCACTTCTTCAACCGGTACCACATGAGATGGATCCGATCGATAGCGACGTAACATGGACACATGAAATACGTCATGCATTTGCTGCAATTCTGGTGGCAACTCTAATTGGTATGCCACTCGCCCAACTCGCTTCATTACTTGATAAGGCCCTATAAATCTTGGGCTTAGCTTTCCTTTCTTGCCAAACCTCATTACCTTCTTCCAAGGTGAGACTTTCAAGAACACTTGATCTCCCACTTCAAACTCTATTTCCTTTAAGCTAAGGTCTGCGTACGACTTTTGCCTATCAGAGGCTTCCTTCAACCGTGCCCGAATTAACTCAACCTTCTCTTCAGTTTCTGCCACCAACTCTGGACCCAAAACTCGGCGTTCTCCTAACTCGGTCCAACAAGTAGGTGTTCTACACTTCCTTCCATACAATGCTTCGTATGGTGCCATCCGAATGCTGGCTTGATAGCTGTTGTTGTAGGCGAATTCAGCTAAAGGCAAGTAATCTTCCCAACTTCCTCGAAGATCCATTACACAGCCTCTCAACATATCTTCTAACACTTGTATAACTCGTTCAGACTGCCCGTCTGATTGTGGATGAAAAGCCGTAGTGAAGTCGAGCTTAGTGCCTAAAGCTCGATGAAGTGCTTTCCAAAATCGAGACGTAAACCTTGGGTCTCTGTCAGAGATGATCGACATTGGTACTCCATGTAACCTCACAATTTCCGCCACATACAACTTAGCCAACTTCTGAAGAGAATAATCCATTCTGACTGGGATAAAGTGTGCGGACTTGGTCAAACGGTCCACAATCACCCATACCGAGTCCTTCTTAGTAGGCGTAAGGGGAAGCCCACTAACGAAGTCCATGGTAATTCTTTCCCACTTCCATTGGGGAATTTCGATTGGTTGGAGCAATCCTGATGGAACTTGGTGTTCAGCCTTAACTTGCTGACATGTCAAACATTTCCCCACAAATTCAGTCACTTCGCTTGTGTCCGACCACCAAAATTGTTCCTTAGATCTCTATCTGACTTGATGCCTCCGGATGCATGGCGTAGGGCTACCATGCGCCCCAAGAATCTTTTGTCTCAACTCCTTATTCTTGACATACAAACTTTACCCTTATAGCACAATACTCCTTCATTATTGACATCATAATCCTCTAATCCCCCTTGCTTTGCATACTTGTTGCAACTTAGTACTTAAATCATTATCGATAACTGTCCCTCCTTCACTTCCTTTAGCCATGTGGGCACGACTTGTAACTCGCTAGCAAAGCTTCCATCGTCATATAGACTTAAGTGAGCAAACAAAGCCCGTAGGTCCGCTACAACCTTCGACTTAGGGCATCGGCTACTACGTTCGCTTTGCCGGATGATACTCTATTGAACAAGTCGTAGTCCTTCAACAATTCCACCCACCTTCGTTGCCTCAAGTTCAACTCCTACGAGTTAATAAATACTTAAGGCTCTTGTGGTGCTGTGTAGATAACCGACCTTTCTCCATAAAGGTAGTGCCTCCACACCTTAAGGGCGAAAACCACTCTTTGCTAGCTCTAAGTCATGAGTTGGGTAGTTAAGCTCATGAGGCCTTAGCCGAGACGCATAAGCGACTACTTTACCATCTTGCATTAACACACGCCTAACCCCGTATGCGAAGCATCACAAGACACCACAAATTCCTTTCCGCCTCCCATTTGAATTAACACCGAGCCTCTGTCAAGACCTTCTAAGCTTTTCAAAGCTCTCTTGCTGCTTAGTAGTCCATTCGAAAGGTACTTCCTTCCTTAGCAACTTGGTTAAAGCGCGGCTATTGACGAGAATCCTTCCACGAACCTTCAGAATAGCTCGCCAAGCCTAAGAAACTTTGATTTCAGCCACGGACCTAGGTGGCTTCCAATCCAACACCGCTTCGATCTTCCTAGGGTCCTCTTATTCCTCTGCGGATACCACATGCCCTAAGAATGCCACCTCCCTAAGCCAAAATTCACACTTATTGAATTTGGCATAGAGCTTTTCTCCTTAATACTTCCAACACGACTGGAGATGCTCATCATGCTCCTCCTCCGACTTGAATACACCAAAATATCATCAATGAACACAACTACGAATCTATCCAAGTAGGGTTGGAAAATCCGATTCATCATGTCCATGAACGCGGCTCGAGCGTTTGTCAACCCAAACGGCATCACCACAAACTCAAAGTGACCATACCTTGTCCTAAAAGCGGTCTTATGAATATCGCCTCCTTCACCTTCAACCGATGGTATCCTCGACAGTAAATCAATCTTGAAAACATGCGGCTCCTTCACCGATCGAACAAGTCCTCGATCCTTGGCAAGGGATACTTGTTCTTAATGGTCAGCTTATTTAGCTGACGGTAGTCTATGCACATACGCATAGTTCCGTCCTTCTTCTTTACAAATAAGACCGGTGCTCCCCATGGAGACACACTGGTCGGATGAATCCACTGGTCCAACAGGTTCTTGTATCTCGAGCCTTGAGCTCCACTAACTCCTTTGGTGCCATTCGGTATGGAGCGATTGACACGGGAGCTGTCCCCGGTAGCAATTCAATCCCAAATTCCACCTCCCCGTCTGGGGTATTCCCGTAACTCATCCGAAACACATCTGAAGTCCCTTACCGCCCTAACTCCATTAATGCCTTCCTCCTTTCCACCTATTGCACTTTTTAAAGCTAGGTATGCTTTGCATCCTTTCTTAACCATTTTCTCACCTTCTTGCAGAGACTACATTGATGTAATTCCTCCTTTCTCCGATCATTACCACCACTTCATCCTCCGAGGTTCTTAGTTCCATACGCTTAGTTGCACAATCCAACACGGCTCGGTGTTCCACCGACCAATCCATTCCAAGTATAAGCTCAAACTCTCAGAGGGTAACTCCATTAAGTCCGCTCGAAAGTTCACCCTTGAATCTCTAGGGTACATTCCAAAGATCTTGTCTACCACTATAGTTTGGCCTAAAGGGCTTACTACATCATCGACCTATCGTAGAGTTCGAGTCTAGGCCTAGTGTTTTCACTACACTACTTGCAACATAAGAATGGGTCGAGCCCACATCAATCAAAGCAAAGTAGGGTTTGTCAAAATAAAGAACGTCTGGGTTATTACGTCCGTGGCGTCTCCATCTTCCCTTCGGCACCGCATAAACCAAACTGGTTGTCTTGCATCAAGATTAGCATTAGTACCTCGACCACATGTGCCACGGCCTCGCTGCGCTACCACCACGGTTATTCAACCACGGCCCCGTGGAGGTGTGTCGCCTCTACTGGTCAGCTAGCATTCGAACTACCGGTCGGCTTTGTCGGTTGTTTGGGGCAATCCCTAAACATATGATCCTTGGACCCACACCTATAGCATGCTCCTATCTTTTTCCAACACTCCCTAGATGCCTCTTCCCACAATACTCACACGGACGAATCTCGCTCATGCGGTACCGACTTGTTGATTCTGTGGCCCATCATCCCGAGGCCTCTTGTAACCCTTTCTGACGACCCAAACCCTCTTTTGGTCTTATTCTTGTCCGACCGCTTAGTAGCATCCTTAATCCCCTCGCCACTTTGGCCTTTTCTACCAAAAAGAGAATTCCGCCCCGATGTGGTGCTATTAATGATCTTAGGTCATTTCTCACCCGTCCTCAAAACGAACACGGCGTTCATGCTCGATCGCCACTACCCTCGAGCATAGCGGCTCAATCTCGTAAATTCGCCTCATACTCTGACGGACTTACTCCCTTGACTAACCCTAGAAAGCCTTCCTCCGCTCATCTCAGATACCGGTTCCCACATACTTCTTCCGAAAGGCCTCTTTAACAAATTCCTGTGTCGATTTTCATTCTGTACCATCACGAGCAATCAACCACCATTGGTACGCTTCATCGCAGAATAACGCCACCATTCCTTTCACTTTTCCTCCGAGTCAAATCAAGCTCATCCATGATGCGTTCGATTGTTTCTAACCAATTTTCAATTGTACTCGGTGCCACATTGGATACTCCTCAAACATTTCGCTCCATTAGCTCGAGTCGTTCAGTACCGACTTCGATTTCCTCCATTCCTCCTCGCACACCCACCAATTCCAAAACTCGCAGAACGGCTGCGACCGACCCTCTTCCCGTCCTCGAGCCTCTGCTCAACATTAACAAATTGGGGTGGTGGTGGTGGCATCTCATTGTCGGACCCTTGTCCCGACCTAACAGGTTCGACACGGTCATCCTTCCTCTTCCTCGACCACGGCGACCACGCCCTCTAGAGCTCATTTTCTAGCGCGAGATCGATTAAGGAATTTTATGTATTAGTCATTGTTCCACTTATTTACTGAAGAAGTTTTATGGAAAAGAATTTAAGAGTGGTTCTTTCAGTATCATACAACACACGGTCTTTTCCATTCATCCATTCATCCATCAAACAAATATGAACTTCCGCTCATTCGGAGAAACGTTGTAGTTTTTGTTGTTTGTTGTTGTTTTCCACTACCCGGGGGTATTTTCGTAATTTTTGTCCTACAGGGGTATTTTCGTAATTTTTCAAAAAAAATGTTTCTTGATGTTTTTGTCAAAAGTATTTTGAAAGTTTCCAAGTCTTGGGGACATTTTGGAAAAATTGAAATCCGGGGGTATTTTGGTAAATTCTAACCTCAGGGGTGTTTTGGTAATTTTTCAAAAATCGGGGTAAATTTGTAAAATTTTATAAGTCAAGGATATTTCGAAAGTTGTAAAACTTTGAGGGTTCTTTCTGAAGATTGGTTCTTCCAAAATGGGAATGTTGCAAAAATTTTAGAAATCAGGGTCATTTTGGTAATTTTGTATGTTAGGGGCAATTTTGTAATTTTTTCCAAAATCATGGTATTTTGATATTTTACAAATTAGGGTTTTTGAATGTTTATGAAATCATGAAATTTTGGTAAAGTTCTTGAGGAGTTGAACATTTTACAAACCAAGTAGGCGTTTTGGTAATTTCACCCTAAGGGCATTTTTGTAATTTTCAGAATCAGAGTTTTGAGAAAATGTTGTAAAAAACTTTTCTGATTTAAAAGAAAGTTTTAGGGTTTGTTGTTTTGTTCTTTCTTCTCTTTTTTTTTTTGAAAACATGGCTAGTTCCCTTTCGGGTTTTAGTCATTATGTTTAGCCTATAACCGAGCCCTCTTGGTCAGGGTGAACCAAAGCTACGCACCAGGCAGGATTCGTGTGGAGAGGAGGTGAGTCACGCGGACTGCTTAAATACCAAGCTCCCACCGAAACCATTCCTAGTCATGCTTGACAGAGGTTGCCACACCACCGAGCCCTCCGGGTTAGGGTGAACTGCTACGCACTGTAGGATTCTCAAGAGGAGGTGAGTCACTAGGACTGCTAAATACCAAGCTCTTCCCGGATCCAATCCTAGACATGCGTACAAGGGTTACCACACCACTAGCTCGTTGACTTAGCCATAGGTTGGTTTAGTACATTAAGTCTTATGTGTTTGTGTTTGAGTAGTCTAATCCTAGGGTTCAAGTTCCTATCATTCAATTCTACGTTCCATGCCTATTCTACCCTTAAATAAATCACAGAATCACACATTTAGTTAGGGGTACTTACCTGGTGGACTGCGGGTCGGAGACTTAGGGGCCATGCCAGAAGCCTGCTTAAAAGAAAATCATTTGGGCTTGAATTCAAAACGTTTTGGGCCTTAGCCCACAGGCCGAGAGTTTAAAACTGGGCTCTGATACCAAATTGAAACACCCCACACCCGGCCCACGAGAATGGACCGGATCTGGTATGTTCCTAAAGTAAACCGATCTCAAAAACATTCGTTACTTAGAGAAAATTTTAGATTTATAGAAAAACTATTCTTTTGAGTTGGGCTTAGATTGAAAACCCATTTATTTAATCTTGTAAATCCAATTTGATGTAACATGTTCAAAATAGTTCTTAGCAAAATATTAAAAAGTAAAGTAAAAACAAAGAATAATCCATTGGGCCTTATGGCCTTATTACATCAAATAAACCCAAAATAAAATTAAAGAGTATTGAAATTAAAAGTCCAAATTCGAATAAATTCTTCAATTGATGCATGGCCTCCTCATGGTCTACTGGCCCCATTCACATCCGCTCATCACCAAAAAATAATTCCCACAATGGGGTGAGTCAATGACTCAATGTGCACACAATACTATCGTTCAATAAATCAGGCATTCATGTTCAAATCATCAAGCCCATGTAATAATGAAATTATGATGCAACCCAAACCCAAAAACCTATATGCCATCCGCTACTCTCCACCGTACCAACCAACACACCGTGGGGACTACTAAGTCAACCCTCCATCCGCTACTCTCCACGTTGTGTCATTAGACACTATTGTAAACCGGTTACCAAAATTTCGCAATGTGACCGTAGTCGACATATTTTCGCAATGTGACCGTAGTCAACATTTTTCGTGGGTGAGACCAAGTCAACACTGTTCTCCCCTTTTCATAAATCCAGAATGCCCAAAACATATATACATATATAGCATAATTTAATTTCATGTTCATATTCTTATATTCGCATGTTATTAAATAACATTTTCCACAGATCCTATCGAAGTAGGAAAGCGTGCCTTGGTACTTTTTGCCCCATGTGTGGTACATAGCCACATTCATATTATTTTTCATATCATATATTAAAATATTTAACCATAATATATCGAAGAATAGTAAGGGTACACACCTTTTTCGCTTAATAGGTTCCTTGATATCTCGAGAATCCGATCAAATTTTTAGATCATTAATCCCTATATTCGCCCATCCATTAACACACATTAATAAACCCTTTTTAAGCAAAACCAAATCCTAGTAGGATTTGTAAAAAAAGCTTACCTTAGCCGATTGGGTATTTACACAAATCCAAAACTTCGCTTTTCCTTTACTAATGGTTCGCCAACCTTAAAACTTCACAAAGGTTAGTTTTGACTTTTCGAAAAATTAAGGAATTAATTTAGATGATCTCACCACCATTGGCCGAATGTTTAGAGGCTTACCTTATAGATTTCCAAATCCCGAAAGTTCCCTTTTGTCTTGAATATCTGTCGAAATTCCTAAAATTCACATGTTAGATCCGATCTAACTTTAATAAGTAAGAAGTTGGCCTTTGGCCGATTGTGCCTCACCTTAAATCCTTGATTTTGAAATCCCGAAACTCTCCCTTTTTCATTCGGCCATGAGACATAGAAAAGGTTATTTCCTTGTTCTTGATTAAAAGATTTTAGAAGAACAAAAGTTAATTGTTCTTACCTTAGATCCTTGCTTTTTTGTAATTGATGATGGTAGAAATCTAAGGAATCATGGTGGATTCGGCCATGAACAAGAATGGAATTAGTACCTTGATTTTGGTAAAAAGAAAAGAATAGAAGTTGACTAATCCACAGATCTTACCTCTTTTTGATGTTGTGGATGATTCCTCTTCTGCTTAGAATCAATAAGGATTGAATTTTGATAGTAGAACCGAGGAAGAAAATAGCAAAAGAGAGGATGGTTTCTTGCTTAGGAGAATTCGGCAATGAGAGGGGAAAGTGAGAGCAAAGTTTCGGCAAAGTTGATGAATGAGAGAAAGTCTCTCTTTTCTTCTTTTAACTGAACTGCTAGACCAAGAGTCCAAAACTTGGCCACTACTCCTTTACAAGTGATAATATTCCCATTTAATTATCACTTTATTAAATTAAAATAACCTTTAATCCATCCTTTAATTCCTCATTTATCTTGTAAAATAAATCCTCTATTTATCACTTTAATTTGACAAGTTTTAATGAAAATAAAACTCTCCCCTTCCACACATGCATGTGCCGTCCATCCTAGCCTTGGAAAACAAAATTAAACTTTCAAAAAAATGCTTTCCAAGTGACTCGAACTCATGCCATTTCCATAAACCTTAAGTGACACCTTGGACCACTTTTCCAAGCCCGATTGTGTGTCAAAATTCACCATCTTTTTCTTTTAAGGCCCACTTGCCCTTATCTCCTATTTTGGGCTTTGAATTTTGTCATTAGGCCTTATTTCTAAGTTTCCTAAAATTTTCGTGACTCAGAACTTGCCATTTTTCCTTACATCCTCGGGTTTCCAAAATGTTTAGGTTTCCAAAATGTCTAAGTTTCCAAAATGTTCAAGTTTCCTAAATGTTCAAGTTTCCTAAATGTTCAAGTTTCCAAAATGTTCAGGTTTCCCAAATGTCTAAGTTTCCAAAATGTCTAAGTTTCCAAAAATGTCTAGGTTTCCAAAATGTCTAAGTTTCCAAAATGTTCATTTCCATTTCCATTTTCATTTCCATTTCCATGCATTTCTAGATTTCCAAAAGTATCAAAATTTTATTCATAGTACTTGAAACTTGTCATTTCATACAATTAAACTGGAAATGCATAGGCCCTATTTAGGATGTTACAAATTGGCTTTTAATTTTGTTTATTTAATCATTTAATCACTGAATGACCAAAATGCTCCTAACTTAAAAATATTCTGTTTCAACTATTTCATGTCCATTTTTTGTCCAAAAATTAACCAATGGTCTAATTTCCATTTAAGGACCTCCAATTTAAAATTTCATAACAATTGGACACCTCTAACATGTAGAACTCAACTTTTGCACTTTTTACAATTTAGTCCTTTTGACTAAATTGAGTGCGTCAACATTTTCAAACGAAATTTTGGTTTCGTGAAATAGTAGACCATAAAAATATAATAAAAATAAATTTTCTTATGTCAAATTTGTGATCCCAATACCATTGTTTCGACTAGGCCCAAAATCAGGCTGTTACACCAAATCCTTGAGTTGAAGAATTTTACAACACCGTTTAAAGGTAATAATGAGTGAGGCTGACAAGTTCCTTTGAACTTTTATGTGTCTTTTGGTTTGCAATTTTGTGAATTGAACTAGAGTGCCGAGGGGGACCAAGCCAAGGATGCGTCGTGGTGGTAACCAAGGGCGATATTATGCATACAGGCGTACATTTATAGAAACATGTTTTTCAAATGAAAAATAGTAATATACATTACAAATATTTCAATTTTATCAGACAATTTAATTTAAGTTCTTATTTTACCTTTGACAGTTTGTGACAGATGATAAATGTATTATTTCAAACCTAATGCCTAGAAATGATTTTAAATAAATAAGTGGTAAATTCAATGCGATTTTTCGCAGAATGAAAATTTTAATTAAGTATGTAAGTATTATGACATCTTATATTCAGATCTAGTAAATCAGGTTGGGTATAAGGTGTTACAACCCATGTACCAATTTTTTAAAATTGTTAAATTTTTTAAAGATTCCATTGTAGAATTGAAAATTTTAGGTATTAAATTGATTTTAAGCCTAAATGTGAAAATGACTAAATTGTAAAAGCTTAATTGATAGTTTTATACATTAAGGTCTAAACTAAATAAAATGTAAAATTGACTATAGAAAAAGGAAATAGAAGGTCCCTAATGAATAATAGTGAAATCATATTTTAATTTGGAGTTTTAAGTTGAAAGTTATAACAGTCCCGATTTTGGAGACTAAATTGAATAATTTACAAAATATGTGTGATTTTGTAATTGATTGTGATTAGGATTGGAACTTAATATTATGTATTGTCAGATTATAATATGTAGCTAAAGACGACGCAAGAACTTCAAGAGGAAAGGAAAGACGAGATCTGATGACGAGTAACTCGAGTGTTCGATTTGTATTTCTATAATTTAAATTACTTGAATTGCTGCATATTTCTATTATTTTTCATGGTATGATATTGTGGTAAGTTAAATATGATTGAACAAATCATATTTGAAACACCCCAAACCCGACCCACAAGCCTTGACCGGATCTGGTATGTTCCCCGGTGTAAACCGTTTCAAATTCTTTTGTTACTTAGAAAAACTTGTGTGTTTTGAAAGAAAGATTGTTTTGGGTTGGGCTTGAGTTGAAAACAAGTTTATTTCATTATTAAAATCCTTTACTTTAGGTGACAAAACGTTTAGGCTTTGTTTTAAAATAAATTTACTTAATCCTTTAATAAATAAAAGTTTGTAAGCTTAATAAATAAAAGCAAAGTAAAGTAGTTCTACTATGGCCTTATTACATCAAATAATTCCCAAAAAAAAAATAAATTCAAAGTACTTAATGAAATAAAAATCCAGATTAAACAAATTCCTTGCTGTGCATGGCCACCTTTAAGCTCCTGCCAACCCGGTCCATTACTGATCGTTACCTGAAAAATAATCCCACAAAGGGTGAGTCAAACAGACTCAATGTGTAACCAACACTAAAATTTAACAATTTAGGCATTTTAAATCATACATGTACATAAAGCATTTAAATAATATGATGCAACCCGAACCCAAACCTAGATGCCATCCGCTACACATCACCTGTACCAACCTGTACACCGTGGGGACTACTAAGTCAACCCTCCATCCACTACACACCATCGAAGGCAGTCGCTACAGTCGACGTGCTCATCGCCCATATAAAATTCATGGTCTTAGGTCACCACATTCAAATATCGTGGTCTTAGGTCACCACATTCAGATATCGTGGTCTTAGGTAACCACATTTAGATATCGTGGTCTTAGTTCACCACGTTCACTTCCCCTTTCTCATAATATCCCATATGCCCCATATCATACAAATCATGCATATCATGCTTTAATTCACATTCTCATCACTTTTCACATGTTAAAAATAACATATATTCATAATCCTAGTAGGAGTAGGAAACGTACCTGAGTACTTTTGTACCCTAGCATGGTATCTTAGCCATATTCACATTCTTATAAACATGCACATATTAATTATTACCATAAATCTTATTAAAAAGTAGTGGGTACACACCGATTTGCTTTAGCAAGTTCACTCCAAATCCCAAAAGCTTGATCTAATGCCTTAGATATTAAATCTCTACATTTGATCAATCACTTAATACTTAGTAAAGAGCCATTCGCCATAAAACCAAATCCCAAGAGGATTAGTACACTTAAATCCTTACCTTGTTTGCCGATTGATGTCTAATCAAATGCCAAAACTTTGTATCCTTCTTTCTTAAAATCGACAATCACTAGATTACTTGAATAGATTAGTTTGGCTTTTAAATATTAATGAAACTCATCTATTTACTCAACATGGCCTTGGCCGAATGCTATAGATACTTACCTTGTGGATTTTAAATCCCGGAACTCACTGAATAACTAGGGAACACGCGGCCTATGGTGTACCTTCGGGAAAAGAATTTCTCATTCCTTGTAGTCGACACTTAGTAAATCCCAAAATATCTCTTCAAAGTTTCAGCAACAAGATATTAATGGGGTTAGTCCTAGTTTTCGACAAATCTTAAAAGAAAAAGGATGAAACTGAATGAGATCTTACCCTTACTTTAGAGATCGGCAATCCTTGCTTGAACCTTTAGCAATATTCGGCTATGTAGGCTAGAAGGATCTTGATTTTGGCTTTTGATTGGTATAAAGAAATCGCTAATGATGGTACCTTGAGGAGTTTATGGATTCGGTTTTAATGGAGATCGCAAAAGCTATGAAGAATTCGGCTAGGCTTACTTTAGTTTTCGGCTTTGGCTAACAAAAAGAAGAAGAAGAGATGCTCTAGAAAATTCGGCAGAGACTTCAATGGAAAAGAGAACATTGATGAGTAGCCTTATTTTCCTCCTTTTACCGAAATTACTAGGCCAAGACTCCTTACTTGGCCATCACTTCTCTTATCTTTATTAAAATTAATGGAAAAAATCCTTAATTATCTCTTATCTCTTAAACAATAATTATCCATCATTTATCCACCTATTTAGTCAATTTTAAAGAGAATTGAACTCTTCCCCAAAGTGCCTTGGTGCTGTCCAACTCCTTGCTCCTTGCAAAGCAAAATAAAACTCTTTTATTTGCTTCCCACGTGACTCGAACCTAGGCTCCTCCCCTTGATTGTGGCGTCACTTATCGGGCTTTAAGTGGTGCCCCTAGCCACTTCTCCAAGCCCGTTCTTGTGTCAAATTTCTTCTATTAATTTTCTTAAGACCACCTTGCCTTAGTTTCTCTTTTAAACTTAACATTTCCAAGTTTCAAAAATGTTCACTTTCCTCTTTAAACTTAACATTTCCAAGTTTCCAAAAATGTTCAATTTCCTTTTTAAACTTAACATTCCAATATTTTTCGATACATTTTCCCCATCTCCTAAGGTTCTCCAAACCCTTAAACACACTCACCCACACACCGAGCCTATTAATTCATGAATTATGTGCCAAATGCATAACCCTAACTGGATATTACAGTTCTACCCCTTAAAAATAATTTCGTCCTCGAAATTACTTACTAACGAACAATCGTACAATCTAACTCACCACACTACGCTATTGTCACAAGACTCGATCTTAATAAAACTAACACATTTCCTATGCACAATTCCAAAGTTCACATCCAAGGTTTCATACCATTCACTAGCAATACAAGAATGAACTAGCTTTATAATAAACAAGGCAAGAAAGGCATTCAGGAAATAAGAAACTTACCGTTGTCACATCCGGCACATCACTCTCCTCATGACGGCAGATCGCATAAACCAACCTTGGCTGCCTTGCATCTGAACCTTCAGCACCTCCACTTGGTGCTCCTCGGCCACGGCTGAAACCATTTCCTCCATGGTTCGAACCACGACCTTCTTGAGGTCTTGTCCACCTCTACCGCTGATTAACATTACGAGCTCTTGGTTGATTCCTATCCGGTCTCTTGGACAGATTCTTGATCATATGGTCCTTTGACCCACATCCGAAACATCCATCTGCCTTCTTCCAAAGATTCTCCTAAGTGCTTCTTTCCACACCGATCACAAGGACGACATCGCCTCCTGCACCAACTTGTCGACCCGCAATTCATCAGCTCTGGGCCTTTTTTGCACATTTCTCGACGATCCTGATGATCCATAACCCCTATTGGGTCTATTCCTGTCAGAGCTCTGCTTAACCGAGTCCTTGATTCCCTCGGCTACCTTAGCCTTTTCTACCAATGCAGAAAACTCCCGCTCCTGATGTGGAGCTATCAATAACATGAGGTTATCCCTTAAACCGTCTTCAAACCGAACATACCGCTCATGCTCCGTAGCCACTACTCCTCGAGCATATCGGCTTAACCTCAGAAATTCAGCTTCATACGCTCATCGACTTGTTCCTTGAACCAGCCCCAAAAACGCCTTCCTCTGCTCATCAATATAACGTGTGCCAACATACTTCTTCTGATATGCCGCCTTAACATATTCCTGTGTCGATCCTCACCGTGGCACCATCCCGAACTGTTAACCACCATTGATACGCTTTATCGCGTAGCAGTGCCACCATTCCTTTCAACTTCTCCTCAGGGGACAAATCGAGCTCATCCATAATACATTCGGTTACTTCCAACCAAGATTCAAATTATATTTAGGTGCCACACCGATACTCCCAAACACTTCACTCCGTTGGCTCGAGTCGCCGGTACAAATTTTTGAGCTCCCATATTTTACCGCCCACCACCATTTTAGAACTTGAGCACGACTGCGATACAAGATCATCCCCGTCTCGAGCTTCTCGCTCGACACCAATAGGCGGGGGGTGGTGGTGGTGGTAACTCATTGTCGACCCTTGACCCGATCTAATGGGTTCTGACACAGTCATTCTTCCTCTCCCGCGTCCATGACGACCGCGTCCTCTAGAACTCATATCTAACGACGCGCTTTAATCTGATTAAGAATTTTATGAATTAGCCATTATTCCACTGATTAACTGCGAAGAAGTTTTATGAAAAGAATTTTAGGAGTGGTTTTTTCGTATGCACACAGTCTTTACATTCATACATCCATCAATCAATTATGAACTCTCGTTCATTCAGAGAAATGTTGTAGTTTTCATTGTTTGTTGTTTTTCCACTATCCAGGGGTATTTTTATAATTTTCCATACATGGGTATTTTCGTAATTTGTCAAAATAAGGTTCCTTGGTGTTTTTGTCAATAAGGGTATTTTGGTAATTTTTGAAATCCGGGGTATTTTGAAAATTTTGAAATTACAAGGGTATTTCAGTAATAAACCAGGGTAAATTTATAAATCTTAATAAATCAAGGATATTTTGGAATTTACAAAACTTGAGGGTTGTTTCTGAGAATTTGTTTTCCAAATCAGTGTTGTTGCAGAAATTTTTAAAGACCGGGGGTAATTCTGGTAATTTTGTAACTCGGGGGTATTTCGATAATTTACAGGGTACGGGTAATTTCGTAAATAAAATTTTTCTTTCCATAATCAAGGTATTTTGATATTTTGTAAATTTAGGGTTCCTTTAAGCAAAGTAGTGAAATTTTGATAAGAACTGTGGTTATTTTGAAAATTTCCATAAACCAAGGGCATTTTTGTAATTTTACCACTAGGGGTATTTTAGTAAATTTGTAAATCAGAAATATTTTAGGAAAATTTATAAAAATAATCTTTTCAAATCAAGAGGGTAATTTAGAAATTTTAAAACTAGGGTTTCCATAAAAATACTGGCTAGTCCCTTTTGGGTTTTAGTTAGGGGTTTAGCAGAGTATAAGTCCTCTTGGTTAGGGTGAACCGAGGCTACGCACCAGGTAGGATTCGAGTGGAGAGGAGGTGAGTCACGCGGACTTCTTAAATACCAAGCTCCCACCGAAATCAATCCTAGACATGCGCACCATGGTTACCACACCCTAACTCAAATGACTTAACCATGTGTTTGTTTAGTTAGGCATTTAAGTCTTATGTTTTTGTTGGGGTATACTAGTCCTAGGGTTCAAGTACTTAATTTTTATTCTATGTTCCATTTCTACCCTTCTACAAATCATAATATAAATCACACAAAAGATCGAAGTACTTACCTGGTGGACTTTGCCTGGAGACTTAGTGGGCCATGCCGAAAATCTGCTTAATTCACAAAAATTCTTTTGGGCTTAACTTTGAAAACGTTTTGGGCCTTAAACCCAAGGTTGAGAGTTTAAAATTGGACTCTGATACCAAATTGAAACACCCCAAACCCGGCCCACGAGCTTTGACCGAATCTGGTATGTTCCCCGGTGTAAACCGTTTCAAATTCTTTTGTTACTTAGAAAAAACTTGTGTGTTTTGAAAGAAAGATTGTTTTGGGTTGGGCTTGAGTTGAAAACAAGTTTATTTCATTATTAAAATCCTTTACTTTAGGTGACAAAACGTTTAGGCTTTGTTTTAAAAGAAATTTACTTAATCCTTTAATAAATAAAAGTTTGTAAGCTTAATAAATAAAAGCAAAGTAAAGTAGTTCTACTATGGCCTTATTACATCAAATGATTCCCCAAAAAAATAAATTCAAAGTACTTAATGAAATAAAAATCCAGATTAAACAAATTCCTTGCTGTGCATTGCCACCTTTAAGCTCCTGCCAACCCGGTCCATTACTGATCGTTACCTGAAAATGAATCCCACAAGGGGTGAGTCAAACAGACTCAATGTATAACCAACACTAAAATTTAACAATTTAGGCATTTTAAATCATACATGTACATAAAGCATTTAAACAATATGATGCAACCCGAACCCAAACCTAGATGCCATCCGCTACACATCACTCGTACCAACCTGTACACCGTGGGGACTACTAAGTCAACCTCCATCCGCTACACACCATCGAAGGCGTCATTGCAATGGCGTGCTCATCGCCTCTTATAAAATTCGTGGCTCATCGTCACCTTATAAAATATTGTGGTCTTAGGTCACCACATTCAGATATCGTGGTCTTAGGTCACCACATTCAGATATCGTGGTCTTAGGTCACCACGTTCAGTTCCCCTTTCTCATAATATCCCATATGCCCCATATCATACATATTATGCATATCATGCTTTAATTCACATTCTCATCACTTTTCACATGTTAAAAATAACATATATTCATAATCCTAGTAGGATTAGGAAACGTACCTAAGTACTTTTGTAC
This sequence comes from Gossypium rotundifolium, assembly GCA_025506655.1. Classification (NCBI taxonomy): domain Eukaryota; kingdom Viridiplantae; phylum Streptophyta; class Magnoliopsida; order Malvales; family Malvaceae; genus Gossypium; species Gossypium rotundifolium. The sequence goes on along the minus strand of CP106724.1, from coordinate 84,354,755 downwards.
CATAGCATGGTATCTTAGCCATATTCACATTTTTATAAACATGCACATATTAATTATTGCCATAAATCTTATTAAAAAGTAGTGTGGGGTACACACCTGATTCGCTTTAGCAAGTTCACTTCAAATCCCGAAAAGCTTGATCTAATGCCTTAGATCTTAAATCTCTACATTTGATCAATCACTTAATACTTAGTAAAGAGCCATTCGCCATAAAACCAAATCCCAGAGGATTAGTACACTTAAATCCTTACCTTGTCACGATTGATGTCTAATCAAATGTCAAAACTTTGTATCCTTCTTTCTTGAAATCGACAATCACTAGATTACTTGAATAGATTAGTTTCGCTTTTAAATATTAATGAAACTCATCTATTTACTCAACATGGCCTTGGCCGAATGCTATAGATACTTACCTTGTGGATTTTAAATCCCGGAACTCACCGAATAACTAGGGAACACGCGGCCTATGGTGTACTTTCGGGAAAAGAATTTCTCCTTCATTGTAGTCAAAACTTAGTAAATCCCGAAATATCTCTTCAAAGTTTCAGCAACAAGATATTAATGGGGTTAGTCCTAGTTTTCGGCAAATCTTAAAAGAAAAAGGATGAAACTGAATGAGATCTTACCCTTACTTTAGAGATCGGCAATCCTTGCTTGAACCTTTAGCAATATTTGGCTATGTAGGCTAGAAGGATCTTGATTTCAGCTTTTGATTGGTATAAAGAAATTGGCTAATAATGGTATCTTGAGGAGTTTATGGATTCGGTTTTAATGGAGATCACAAAAGCTATGAAGAATTCGGCTAGGCTTACTTTAGTTTTCGGCTTTGGCTAACAAAAAAAAGAAGAAGAGATGCTCTAGGAAATTCGGCAGAGACTTCAATGGAAAAGAGAACATTGATGAATAGCCTTATTTTCCTCCTTTTGCCGAAATTACTAGGCCAAGACTCCCTTACTTGGCCATCACTTCTCTTATCTTTATTAAAAATTAATGGAAAAAATCCCTTAATTATCTCTTATCTCTTAAACAATAATTATCCATCATTTATCCACCTATTTAGTCGAATTTTAAAGAGAATTAAACTCTTCCCCTAGTGCCTTGGTGCCGTCCAACTCCCTTGCTCCTTCAAAAAATAAAACTCTTTATTTGCTTCCCACGTGACTCAAACCTAGGCTCCTCCCCTTGATTGTGGCGCCACTTCTTCGGGCTTTAAGTGGTGCCTCCTAGCCACTTCTCCAAGCCCGTTCTTGTGTCAAATTTCTTCTATTAATTTTCTTAAGACCACCTTGCCTTAGTTTCCTCTTTTAAACTTAACATTTCCAAGTTTCCAAAAATGTTCACTTTCCTCTTTTAAACTTAACATTTTCAAGTTTCCAAAAATGTTCACTTTCCTCTTTTAAACTTAACATTCCAATATTTTTCTGATGCATTTTCCCTATCTCCTATGGTTCTCCAAACCCCTTAAACACACTCACCCACACACTGAGCCTATTAATTCATGAATTATGCGCCAAATGCATAACCCCTAATCTGGGATATTACAATATTGGTATGAATATGATTGGCTATCGAGATAGAAGAATAAATTGAATAAAATTGAAAATAATATAACTTGATGAAATTGTGAAATTGGCTGTGAATTGAGATGACTCATGTTATGCTATGTATATATTGATGAATTGGAGATATGAAATGCGAAATTGAGTTATATTATGAATTGAATGTTTTGTTACCCTATTAACTATTCGGGTAGAGTTAGATATAGTTGGCATACCATAACATAGATAGAGTACGGGTTACTTCGACTATAGGTTGATAAGTGTTGGGCACAACTTTTACTTTGGTTATATCGATGAGCGCTGGGTACAATGTATGTACTTCAGATTGTTTGATAAGGCACTGGATGCCAAATTGGTGTGTTGGTTGGATTTGTGTATTTGTTTGATTTTGAGTCAAGTTAATAGTGATTTAACATGTAAAGTTGAAAATGATATGTAAGATGAATTGCTATTGTGAAAGATTATGTGAACCAGAACTATAAGTCTAGAAGATTATATAGAATTGTGACGAATTAATTGATTTGATTCAGAAAATGGTATGATAATATGGTATAAATGGTATATTTAGCATGATGTTTTTCAATTGATATAAATGGCATATTTGTTGAATGTTATAATTAACTTAAGTAGCATTTTGTTATTTGAATTATAGAAATACCGTTGAGCTTTATCACTTAGCATACGATTTTGTTTTTCGCGAGTAGGTTAGGTGTAAAACGAGATCCTGAGCATCAACTTCAGCATCCAATCAACAATCCCATACAAATGTAACACCCCTTACTTGACCTGATCTTCAGGTTCGAGCTACGAAATGCTATAGTCATTGCTGGAGCAACTACGGTTGAATAACATGTAATGTAAAACATAAAAAATGCAAACACAACCATTACAGATCATAAATTCATTGTACAATCTTTCTTAGGTCTTATTCGAGCCCATGAATGCTCTAAAGTTAACCTGAAATCACATTAGAACCAAACTGCAACATTTTCACAATTATAAAATGACGTCGCGACGTGAGGGTTCCTCGTCGATATGTAACCCTTTGACTTGCGTCGTTGTGACGACAAGATTCCTTGTCATGCTGTAGCTTACAATCCAGATCTCGTCGCAATGACTATCGCTTGACGTCGTGACGTGAAATCTATTTTTGGCACAAAATAGGGATTTTGGTACTTATATCAAGCCAAATCATTGATATATACTTTTGGTGCATTTGTGCACCTTTAAACCTACACAAAACCAACCCAAACCATGTCTAAACATTTCATTTTAAACAAATTGACATCATTCAAACCAATATGCCATCATTTGGCACCAAACATACTTGATCATCTTATTCAATTTCAACTTACTTATTCATGCATTCAAACCATTCAATCTTACATATAAACATGCCATATCAATGCTTATTTATGCTACCAAATTTCCACATAATATATCATCAAGTTACCAAACATACATTTAAAATTTTGTGCATTTACACTCCACAATTCCAATATTCACTAACTTCACCAACTATTAATTCAAAGACAACATTTATATTAACACTTATGTACAAGCCACATAACCGAGATTAAAACGAAAAAAAGTCTATCAAATTGATAACAAGATAGTGTGAGCTTTGAAGTGATCTGATTGGCGTGTTCCACAAGCGGGAAAAATAATTGTAAGCATATTGAATGTTTAGTAAGTTCATATGAAATTAACTTAACTTACCTTGACATCTCAACTAGTTTAAGTAATTGAAACACAATTGTACATAACATGAGATTCCTTTGGCATACTTCTACTTACATATAGAAGTTCACAAAATAACCAATAGGTTAGTTCATTAACATATCAAGGTCATAGTACTCAATTCACATGCAAGTACGACCATACTATGTTATATTATGCTATTCAATTTTGTTCATTTTGTAAACATATTAATTGATTTCATATTCAATCTTTTCAACCATTTCATTTTTGTTTAATTATCATTTTCATATTTGGGCTACTCACACAAGCTCTAGAGAATTCAAAACACGTGCTGAATCTCAAGCCATCGGTAAAGAATAATTCGATGTTGCTCACACAAGCTTTAGAGAATTCGCATCATGTGCTTGATCTCAAACCATCGATAAAGAATGATTTAAAGCTGTTCACACAAGCTTCAGAGAATTCGCAACACATGTTTGATCTTAAGTCATCGATCGTACAATCCTTAATCAAACACTCGATTCTTTTTTGAACCCTAATGGTATGCCATTTGTACTCTAATCATTTACTAAGTTCTTATGGGCATTATTACAATATACATTCGTTCAATTTATCGTAATGTAGTCAAATACATATCATTCAAGTATATAAAATTTCACATTCATCCAATACATCGTATTCATTTATAATAACTATAATTTTGTACTTTACAATTTAGTCCTTAGGTGCCAAAATCACTAAATTACATTTAACATGTAACAACCCATTTTTAGTCAAATCAGAATAGTGGTTTCGAGACCACAAATATGAGATTGAAATAATTATTTTATTATTATTTTAAGGTCTAGAGTATGATAGTGTGATTGTGTGAAAATATCGTTAAGAAATTTTATTGTTAAAATGCTCAATTTGATAAAAAAACTAAATCGCATAAAGTGTAAAACTTGTGTTTTATTAGCTAAAGGTACTAATTAGCTATGAAATTAAATAGTTGAGGGAGTTATGTGGTAATTAGACCATTGGTTTCTCAAGTGGACATTTATGGACATTATTTATGTATGTTTTAATGTTTTAGTAAAGGGTAAATAGGTAATTAATGAAATAAACTAAAATAAAAAAATTATATTTTTGTGTCCATCATCTTGTTTTAGCTGAAATTAAAAAGAGAAGAAGCCATTGTTAGGGATTTTCATTTGGCCAAACTTCCATTGTCCATTTGGGTATGATTTTTGTCCCGTTTTTATTGATTTCTATGTTTTTGAGATCGTTGTAGCTCAATCTAGCTAGCTTAAGGCTCTAATTTGCAAAATTGTTAAAGGTTTAAGGTTTTTCCATTGATGAATATAGGTGTATTTTGATGTTTGATGATAGAAAATGTATACTTGTTGTTAGATAAACAACATCTGTAAAGTGATTTTTGGTAAAATTGTCAATTAGGGATTTAATTGAGAACTGTAGAAAATTTGTGGTAAAACTGTGAAATAAATGAAAAATATGGGTTGCTATGATAATAAGGGAAATTTGGCTAGCATGGGTAGGGATTTAGTTGCATGAATTTGTGTTTTAATGAGCTAAGGACTAAATTGTAAAAATGTTGAAATATTAGGGGCAAAAGTGTAAAGTTGCCTTAAGATACATTTTGGGCTAAATTGAATAGAATGATAATTAAATAAGTTAATTTTTATATTATATAGATCAAGAAAAATGAAGTTCGGATCTAGATTTGGGGAAAAATAAAGTGTTGGACATCCCGTCGTTTTTGTGAATCGAGGTAAGTTCGTATGTTAATAAGCATTAATATAATTGTGTTTTAAATGCTTTATTATTGAATTATTTGTGAATACAACCTTGTGGATATGTTCGACGATGATTTGGCAAATGTGAAATCCCAATTGAACTTTAGGAATAGATTAGGATACGAATGACATGTCATTAGGGGTTATGTGATTTGGGTGTTGGTCCGTACGTCCTACCGGTGGCTGAGTTATCCGGCATGTGTTACGGATTCTAGTCAGCTTGTATGAGCAGCACCTGTAGCTACGTCATGACCGTTAGCTTGTGTGAGCAGACCCGTTGATAGCTCGAGAGTGAGCATTATATGAGATATGAGGTTGAGATAGATTCAGCTATGTATTGGCACTTAGGGTGCGAGATTCCTGAGTATCCGATAGTATTCCAAATGGTTCAACGGGTATATCAAAGATATGAAATGGTGAGATATAGATACGTATCAATACAGGTATATACGAAAACTATATGAGCATTGAACCTATGAAAAGTGTGAATTCATGATTACTCATGTGATTAAATATTTGTTTATCTTATGATTTAATGACTTTGTAGTATATTATGTTCATACTACTTGACTAGTGAATGAATGGTGAGCTTTACTTATTAACTATACGAGCTTACTAAGCTTTATAGCTTACTCTGTTTACTTTTCCATGTTTTATAGTGTTTATCGAAGCTAGCTCGGATTGGGAGTTGTCAGAGATTGCATCACACTATCAAGCTTTCACTTTGGTACTTTTGAAATTATGTTTTGGTTATATAGCATGTATAGGAATTATGGTCATTTTGGTATATTTTAGTAATGGATTTAGCCATTTAAGTTGGCTTGTAAATGATGAATGGTTGTTATGTGTATAGCTATGTGAAATGGTTTATTTTGGGCATGATTAGTGATGTGTATATATGTGAGAAAGGCCTTTTGATATGTTGTGTATAATTTCTATATAATGCTTGTTGTGAATTGACATTTTGGATACCAAATGGTTAAAATTTAAGATTGATATGCTTGTGGTTTTATACAATTTAGTGCAAAATTGAAAGTGACCATTTAGGTGATTTAAGAATTTGAAATTGGTATGAAATTGAATAACATATTGTGGTGCTTGTGTGCTTTGTAGTTGTTGGTATTGATTTAGCATAAATTAAACTTGGTTTAGATGAGTTTAAATGCCATTTGTAGTTGTGGTTATATGCTATTTGGTTTGTGTAGGTGATTGAATAATTGGGTGAGAAAGATGGCTTGGTAAATAGCCTATTTTTGTCCATACAGGAAGAGACACGGGTGTGTCTCAGCCATGTGTGACACACGGTTGGGTGACACAACCATGTATCCCCTAGCGTTTAATTAAAAACCAAGTCAGTATGCTCTACACGGCCCAGCACACGGGCGTGTGACTTGGCTGTGTGGCATAAGTCAGTATACCCTACAAGTTTGACATGACCTAGCACACGGCCTGACACACGGGCGTGTGTGTTGGCCGTGTGACCTAAGTCAGGAAGTTACACAGGGTTGGACATGGGCTGGGACACGGCCATGTGATCCCATTTCGAATGTCCACATCGCCTGTGACACGGGTGTGTGTTTGGCCATGTGAGACACACGACCGGGCCACACGAGGTGTGCGCCATGCATTTCGTAAAATTTTTTGTAAGTGTTCCAAAATTTTCCTAAGATATCGATTTAGTCCAAAACCACTTCTAATGCGCGATTTGGGCCTCGTGGGCTCGTATTAGGGACAATGTGATTGATTATGAATAACTTGTATTTGACATTGATAATTGTATGAGAAATGTATGTTCAATTGTGTAATAAGTTCGGTAATACTCCATAACCCTATTCTGGAAATGAATATGGGTTAGGGGTGTTACATAACCAAAACTAAAAGACATTATAATATAGATCAAAAATAACATAAACAACATAATAAGTTCCATATGAACTTACTTGGCAAAAACAACAAAAGACAATGTCATACCCCAAAAACGACAGATCCAAAAGGCGAGTGAGACATGCATGGTAACTGTTTTGGGCACACTATGGTAGCATAATTCGCCACCTTACTAGTGAGTTAGAATATTGGCGTATACTAGTGTTAAAGTATCCGCCCGTTGGCTGTATCTAAGGATTTAATTACAGGGTATCTTCAAGTGAAGAATGAATACACTCAAGAAAGAGTACGCCTAAGGAATAGTATGCTCTAAAGTTTTGGCTAAGCATGAAGATCCTACCAAGTGTATGAGAAAGCTATAGGAGACTTAATTATCTTTAGGACCACACCATACATGGTTCACCACCAAATTATAGTACGCTCGGTTTGCATGAGCACTGTTCAAGTTGGTTCTTGTAACAAGATTAGTTAAGAGTCAATTGGATTGATTTAACCCTCTCCATGACCAAACAGTAACGCAGATCTTCGCCAAATTTTTATTTAACTACCCCCAAATTTGGTAAGGAAATTAGGGGGACCGGGAGTATATATAAGGTGAATGGGGGAACATTCAATATGATTTTTCTTTTTGCTCAATGTTTTGGTCATTCTTTCTAACCTAAATATTCTCTTCTTTTCATTAAGCTAGAGCTAAGATTTCATTTAATAAGTGGATGATTCAACTTTCTAGTAAGTTTTATAGCTTTGTATGTTATAATTTTTGAAGAGTAAGGATGTTAAAAGATGTAAGAACAGTAAGGTGTGAGAGGAACACCTTGCATGGGGGTCGCATTTAGTTGAAAAATTAGTAAACTATCTGTAAATGGAGATTTTAATGAAAATTCCATGATCTTATAAGTAGTTGTTGCTAGATTGGGGGGACAATTGAAATAAAAGCTTTGGGATGAGGCAAAGGTTGGTTTCCAGACCTAAATCCTGCACGTTATTTTATAATGATTCTTTGTATGGTTGACGTCCATGTAGTTGTGCATATCTTCTTGAGGAGTTGCTTTATGTATGTGTGTTTGTGTGTTTTCTGTGAAATATCTATATTTATGTACTAAAATGTATGATGTGATGCATGAATATGATGATGAATGGTAAGCATGCATTGAAATTTATGTGTTAAGAAGTATAATTCTATTATGGGTATGAGTGAAATGGATGTAAATGTCTCCATTGTGTTAATTGAATGATGCATGACAAAGTATGGTTGGCGATAAGAGGGTTTGGACGGAGTGTCAAAAAAATATGTGATATGATAATGGGTTTTACGGTGGTGATTGACATCTGTCGAGACAGTAAACACAAAGGCCAATATGGTGAAAATGTAGTCCATTGGGATAATAAACATGAGGTCCACTAGGACAGTAAACACGAGGTTCATTTGGACAATAAACATGAGAAAATGCTAGTGTGACAGATATGTGGAAAGACCATGGCCATGGCATATTCTAAAAATGACAGATAAGCTGCATTTGTCTACTAGAGTTTCTACGTGTTTCAGGGGCAATGATGGGAAAACCTCAAGCGATGTTGAGTTTAGGCAAATACATATTTTCAAACACGACAATTTATGTAATGCCTTGTTGGAAAACCAAACAGGGCCTTTATAGCGAGTTTTCTGAAAGGGATATGTGGCATATTGTCTAGAAAGCCTTTATGGCAAGTTATTTGAAATACCTATGTGGCATATTATTTGGGAAGGCTTAGTGGCAAAGTTATTTGGAAAGCTTTTGCAGGAAGTCACTTGGAAAGCCTGTTTGGAAAATTCTGTAATGCTTAAGTGGCAAGTTGTTAGCTTGCCTTTATGGAGAGATTCGGGTATACCTTTGAGGCATTTTTTGAAAGAGTTCTTGGAAAGGTACCTGACCGATGAATTCACCATAATAATCCAATAGGACAGAGAGTTGGAATATCTCTAATTATAGGTGGTGAAAGTGTCCGCCAAACCTGGAAGTTTTCACATTATGTATCAAAGTCATCTAAGTTTCTTTTGCATTATCTAAAATATTGCATTCATCGAACCAAGTTCATTGTCGGCATTGATTTGAAGTATGGCATGACTAGAGTACTGACAGCCTGCCAGAGTCAGTATAAGAATCCGCCAAGAGTAGTATCTTTATACATATCATTCTTAGGAATCTATCCAACTTATATCTTAAAAGAGATTGTGAATCAAGATGTGTAATAAGGTGTGAAGTTTGGGACTTGCCAATCGAGTGAAATCTGCATAAGGGGGTAAAGTGCAGAGGCTGGCGTATAGTTATCCGCCAAGAATTAGAAAAGTATTCGCCAAAGTCTAAAAGAAAGTCCAAAATCTTTAAGTCGAGGAAACATAATATAATGTTTAAGTCGAGGAAACATAAAATAACGTTTAGGCTGAGGAAACATAAAATAACATTTAAAGGTAATAGTGGTTGAGACTCACTAAGTTCCGTTGAACTTACAGGTGTCTATTTGTAATGTAGGTTCTTGGAATTGAACTAGTATGCCAAAAGGGACCAAATTAGGAATGTGCTAGGGTGGTAGTTTGAATGGCGATATTATGCATATAGAGGGCTATTTTTGGATATATGGTGAATAGTACTCTATGTCATGATTAAGTCTATTTAAAAAAAAATATTCCATTTCTAATATCTTATACTATTTTTGAGAACCTATTCAAATTAATAACGTTTCCTTCAAAAATCTTTTGACTTAGATAATAAAATAAATAAATAAGAAGTATTTCAGTATGAATTTCACCAGTTGTAAATTTTTTGTTTAAGTATTGTGGCTTTTTGTATCCAGGTTCGATAAATCAAGTCGGGTATAGGGTGTTATAGACAAGGTGTTAGGAACTAATTTGCATTTTTTTTTCTTTTTTCACGACTATCCTCCAATTGGTATAAAACTTGATCTATATGATAATTCAACTTAATTTATCAATATCAAACATTTTATATCATCCTATGAAATGCATATGACAATTCAATTTCACTTTTGAAAGCTCCCTAAAGTTTTGCATTCTATTCAATTTAGTCCCTAAAATCGAAATTACTATAACCTTCAAATTTCTACTTTGATTTCAAAATTGATCTCAATTTCATCCTTTTATAGTCCTCTATTATCTATAATTATAGAAATTTAACTTTAATTTTGAAATATTTACACTTTAATCCTTATGTTCAAAACTAACAACTTTCACTTTACAAATTAGTCATTTTCACTTATAAGCTTAAAACCTATCAAATTAACATTAATTTCATCAAGTATTCAAAAATGGTAATTTTTGAAAACTTTAACATTTTTACCAAATAGTATATAGGTAAGCTAAATCAAGCTCCCAAGATCTTAAAAACATAAAAATCACATGAAACAGACTTGAAATTGCTTACCAATTGAAGAACCAAAGCTTGAAAGCTCAAACCCTTTTTTTTCCTCTACGTTTCAGCCAAGAAGATGAATGAAAGAAGAATATGGCTTTCTTTATTTTTAATCTTGTGATATAATACATATTTTATTCTTTTAATTATAAATATTATTATAATTTAACATTATTTACTATAAAAGGCCATACTTTATTGTGCCTAATTTCCATTTTAAACCTTAATTTAATTAATATTTTAGTCCTTTAGAAAATGAAAATTTATTGTAATTAACTATTATGACTTTTACAATTTAATCATTGTACCTTAATTAACTACCCGATTGAAAAAAATTAAAGGACCAAACTTTAATTAAACTCGATACTGATCTTGTAAATATGAAAATAATAATGTTTATTGATTTGATCATCGAAAATAGGGTTTCAAAAGCACTATTTTTCACTTGATCGTCAGGTTTGAGATACGAAATGCTACAGTTGTTGCTGGAGAAACTACGGTCTTATAATATGCAATGTAAAACATAATTCATACAACTCAGCCATTATAGATCATAAATTCATTATACAATCTTTCTCCGATCTTATACGAGTCTACAATTGCTCTGAAGTTAACCACGAATGACATTAGGACCAAATTGAAACATTTCAAAATGACGCTATGATGTGAAGGGTTCCTCGTCCCAATGTGACCTTCTAACTTCCCTCACTGTAATGACAAGGTTTCTTGTCGCTCTGTGGCCTAAAACCCAAATTTCATCGTGTAACACCCCTAACCCATATCCGTCACTAGAACAGAGTTACAGAGCATTACCGAAGTTTATAGAACAAATACAATTAATTCATGTCCTTTACTATTTATATCCAAAACAAATCATAATTTAATCATGTTGTCCCTTCAATGGACCCTCGAGGTCCTATTTATACATTAGAAACAAGTTGGGGCTAAATCGGGAACTCAGAGAATTTTTCGTGAAATTTCAAAATTTTTCTTAGGTGCAGGGGACACACGTTCGTGTGGCTCACACGGCCAAGTGACACGCCGTGTCTTAGGCCATGTGGGCATTCAATGTGAGGCACATGGCCGTGTCCCAGCCCGTGTTCAAATTAGGGTAGTTACTGACTTGGGACCCACGGCCAGCCACACGCCCGTATGCTAGGCCATGTGGACTATTTAATTTTCAAAAATTAGGTGCAAGATTCACACGGCCAAGACAGACGCCCATCTGTTGGGCCATGTGTTTCACACGGTTGAGACACACACACATCTCTACCTATGTGACCAATTTTGAGCATTCTATTTCTCAATTTCTAAGATGCAGGGGACACACGGCCAAACCACACGCCCGTGTGCATGGTCATGTGTCACACACAGTTGAGACACGTACGTGTTTCTACTCATGTGGACAAAATAAGGCCATTTCCAAGCCTTATTTCTCACCCAAATTTTTCCTTGTACCTACGTTAATACTTGCATACAAATACCAACTAATTCAAACATTAAAACCAAGCCAACATTAATATTATACATGATATATCATCACATGTATTCAAACTCACCTTTTGTAAGACATAGATATTTACCATAATTCAATCTAACTATATCAAGCAGTCATATATTAACCATATTATAACCTCAAGTATATATTCACTAAATATACCATTACTAGCCATTCCAATGGCTAGATTACAAACAACTATTTACATGCCAACATTGGCCAAGTTAGCCTATACATGCCATTATACTAAATAAGTTTTCTATTTATACCAAAACGTGCTGAAGGATAGTGTGATGATGCTCTGACCAATTCCAACCTTTACGAGCTTCCGAGCACTATAAAATAGAGAAAAGAAAACCAAGTAAGCATTTAATGCTTATTAAGTTCGCATAACATGAATTTAACTTACCATATATTTACATTTAAGGTAAGCATATAAAGATGCATCCAAGCAATTTGGCTAATAGCCTAAACCACACAATTTCATCAAATATGTTAGTCATTATTCCACATAAATTTCAAGTATCACAGATGATCTCATCATACAGAAATTTTCATAACCATGTTCTTTTCATATCATATTTCTATATAACATGTGTTTTTCAATAAATAGTCATATTAAGTTCATTTTAACCATATTAGAACTTTTCCTATTGAATTTATTTGAAATATTGATGAATACACATGTAGTACATTTAAAGTGTATAAATCTATAACCCATCAACTCATAATCAGGGGTACCCAATTAGGGCACATAATCAGGATGCACTCTCTCGAGCCTTATATGAGGATGCTCATGTAAGCCATGTAACATGAAGCTTATCTGGGCTAAATCAGGAAACTCTTAAGAGTTTAGAACAGGAAGAGCATTGAGCTTAACAGGTAACTCTGAAGAGTTATTATCAGGGAGCTCCGGATAGCCATATAACAAGATGTTCAAGCGAGCCATGTCAGGAAGCTCACAAAGAGCGTATATCAGGACGCTCATAAGGAGCTGTGTTTTTGTCCGCAATATATATGCAGGATCAAAACCGATTGTATAACAAGACGCTTAGAAAGAGCTACGGTAGTCCGCAATACATGCAGGATCACTACCGATAAGGATGCTTGCAGGAACTATGATCAGGAAGCTCGGGGGGCTTATAACATCGTAAGAGCTATGGTGTGTCCGCAACATATGCAAGACCACAACCAATCGGAAAATCCTGTATCCATTGAATTCTATTTATTCAAACAGGACTTATTATTTATCGAGCAATATCAGGAATGTAATTAATTTCATACATTAAACATTTACCGGGATTATCAGATAGTCAATCAATTTCATATACATGGCAATAATATAATTCACATATACAACATTTAATTTAACATATAAATTTATATAATTTTAGTTACACGAACTTACCTCGTAACTTGTTCGTATACAAAAATCTACTAATCCGACACTTTTTCTATTCCTCGATCTAACTTCATATTTGAGTTATCCGGATCTAATTAAGCTTGCTTGATTTTCTTTCTCTTTCCTAGGGTTTCCATAGAATTTTGGGAAAAAGATGATATGAAATGATGATATTAGATATTTATTTTGTTTATCATCTTTATTTATTCTAAATTCCAATTTAGTTCTTTACTTTTTCTAAATTTCCATGGGTGAATCATCAAAAAAATATCTACTAACTTTTCTTAATGGTCTAATTACCACATAAAGACCTCAAATTTTGAATTCCATAGCTATTTAATCCTTATAGCTACTAGAATTCAACTTTTTCATTTTATGCAATTTGGTCCTTTCTATAATTAAACATGAAATCGGTAAAATTTTCTTATTGAAATTTTCATACGTCTTTCCTATCATGATCCAGACCATGCAAAAATTTTAAAATAAATCTTCTTTCTAACTTGGATTTGTGGTCCCGAAACCACTATTTCGATTTCACTAAAAACTGGCTGTTACACGTTGCGACAACCTTCGCTTGACATTACAACGTGAACTTTGTTTTTGGCATAAATTAGGCCTTCTAGTGTCTATTTCAAACCAAATACCACATTACTTCATTTGGTGCCTAATTGCACCTTTGTATCTGCACCAAACCAACCAAAATATATTTCATTGTTGGATCTAGTGCCCTAAGTGTAGTATTTTTATCAATATACACTTGTAATTTTTTTAAACAGATTGGTTAATAAAGTAAATTCATTAATTAAATTAATATACTTTTTATAAATTTGTTCTGAAATTTTTTTTGCACGCAAAGTAAAATGGAAGCAAATTTTTTTCATTGATTGTCTAATGTTTAACTAATGCTAAGCGGTATTACGTGGTCAAATCGTAATATAGAAAGAATGCTTGTATTAGTAGATGAACCTAAACATGTCTTTAGTCTAATCAGAAATGAGCAAACCAATTAAAAGACTAATTTGTCGTCTATCAATTCCAATTGAGGAGATGCCTTATCTTGGGCATTGGAGCGAATGACTCCCAAAAGATAGAGACATAGATGTGACTAACTAGACTGACAGTATATCAGATAGGATCCAATCAGAATAGATCCTAAATCTGTTTATGGATTTATTCACTTGTGACGTTCATAGTGTGACATACCTAAATCTTGAGTGGATGGTAAACTATGTATGCGTGACTCGTGCACTTTGATGCAAGTAAAAGCTTGAGTCAAATAGATATGTAACAACCCAGAAGTCGGTGTTATCAAAAAGTGTGGTTTCAGAACCCCGTTTCTATAAATCAGACTCGTAAATATTTACGAAATTATATTAGAAGCGAATTGAACTTCGGTTTAGTAATTTTATTGAATTAAGGTTTAATTAGCGTACATGGACTAAATTGCGTAAGTGATAAAAGTGTGAATTATTATTAAATTATAAGGTAGAATTTAATTAAGAGACTTATAAGGTAATTAAACCATTGGTTTAATAGTGGTGGATAACAATATGGTTTTTACTGTTTAAAAATGTTATAAACTAAATTAAGGTAATAATTACAATAATAAAAATTAAGTTACTAGGGAAAACCAAAACATTTTATTCATTTTTAAATGCAAAATCAAATTGGGAGAAGAATAAAAGAGAAACATTAGGCCCTAGACTTCTAAAGTTTTAAATCTTCAATTGGTATGTTCAATTTAGTATTTTTATTGTAATTTTTATGTTTCAAAAGCTCAATATCTTGAGCTAGCTGACCCTTGTCGTATTTTAAATTATTGTTAAAATTGGAGGATGTTACCATGGTTGAATATTTGAAGTTCTAGGGATTAGTTTGATAGATTTTAAGTTTAGAGTTGACAAAGAACTAAATTGTAAAGTCAATTGAAGATCTTGTGTAATAAGGACCAAATTGCATAAATTTCAAAATTTTGGGGTTGAAATGCAACATATGGCGTTAAATTAGGCCTAGAGTGAAATAGTATTAAAATTTGAGGTCATTGTGAAAGTTATGCAAGTCTCGATTTTAAGGACTAAATTAAATAAAATGCAAAAGTTGCATAACTTAGTAATTGAATGCAAAATTGGTTGTGTATTGATAGTTTATCATGTGTGTTTTAATCCGTAGCTAATGTCGACATGGTTCTTTGAAAAAGAAAGGAAAAGACAAAGTCGTCGACGAATAGCTTAGAGTTTATTGTTGGTGTTTTTATAATCTGAACTACTCGTAAATTGCTATATTTAGAACTGTTTGTGTATGGTAAGAATATGAGGTGAGTCATTTATGATAATGAAATGAATTTGATTGAATTGAATTGATTGACATATTTGAGAACTGAATTCAATATTTATGAAAAGTGCATATATTTATACAAATGTGATATTGAGTATGAAATTGTGATGATCTATTGTTGTCATATGTTGAACAAATGCGTTTATAATGAAAACAATTATAAATTGAGATAATTGTTAATAATGAAACGTCAAATGGAAGCCTTATTAACTGTTCGAGCAAAGTCGGATATAGTTGGCTTGCCATAGGATAGGAAGAATTCAAGGTTACTTTGACTACGAGTCGATGAGGCACTAGGTGGCAATTTACTTCGGTTTAGCCAATGAGACATTGGGTGTCAATTTACTTATAACGCTGGACACAAATATTTGCTTCAGATTTATCCAATGAGGTATTGGATGCCAAACTAGTGTGTTGGTTGGATTCGTGTATCTGTCATAGCCTGAGTTATGTTAATAGGGATATTAAACAGTAAATATCGAGATAGTTGATATTGAAATGGAAAATGTTGAGAAATGCAAAATGAAAAGTGGAATGGAACATGATTTGGTGGATTGAACTATGTATATTGATTGTACATAATCAATGAACTCTTGAAATAAGAAAATGAGATGAAATGTGCCATTATATTAGTTGAATCAACAACTGCCTATGTATATTAACCTATTGGATTTATGTATTGCATATCATCTTTATTACATTTATACATCATTATGAATTATATTATGTTTTAAATGTTTGAATTATAGAAATATCACCAAGTTATACTCAGTGTACGATTTTGGTTTTTCATGCACGGGTTAGGTATTGTACGTTTCTATCGTCGACTTGGCATCCAGTAGAAAATCCCTAACTCAATCATTGGTGATATGTTCATTTTGGTATTGGGATGTACCTAGGATGTCTTATTGTTATATAATGTTTATTTAGGTTGTCTTGGCATTTTGAGAAATCTTATGTATATATATATATATGTGTGTGTGTGATGGCATTGATCATGAAGATTGTATGTTGTGGAGTATTTGATTTGTTTGGTTGATAGCTTAAATGATGATTAGGTGGTATGTGTAACACCTTGAATTTGGGCCTAGATGGAATGGACCTTGAGTGTGGGATCAGCTACGAGACTGCACATAAATATTTATGTGTGCAAGAAAATGACACAAGTTGCTTGTTTGCTTTAATAGCTAAGTGATTTGGGTGTGTTTGAGAAGCCTGGTTTCAAGTCTTTGCTTTTGCAGAATTTTTAATTTTGCTCTTAAATGAACCTGGACACTGGCACATAGGCCTTATTAATAATAGTGCTAGTTTCATGACACAAAAAGAGCCTGTGGTGTAGTGGCAAGGTGGCGTGTTGTGTAACTATGAGGTCTGAGGTTCAAGTCCTGGGTTACGCAATGGTGTGTTTATTTTACTACTTGAGCTGTGTAGGTAGTAGAGTTGGACTGAAACACAGCTAAGGGAGAGTTTGAACTGGTCATTGAGAAATGCAAGGAGGGATAAGGGGAGAGAATTGGGGAGAAAATCAAGGAGTTGAGAGAGGTGTACTACTCAGTTGGCTATTTTTCCCTCTTTGTCCGAATGTGGTAGGTCATTTTTTTCTTTTTCTCCTTTTTCGCATACACCCTTTTGCCCTTCTTTTGGTTCTTTTGACCCTTCCCTTTCTGTCAATAGGCCGATTTTAAGGTCAACTCTTCCTTTCTTTTCTCCCTTTTCCCCTTCCTCAAACTGAACTCTCTTCAGGCTGAATATTTTTTATCTTCTAGTCGGTTTACCCAGCCAAAAATTCCACTTTCTACCTTCTAGCCTGGCCGAATATCACTTTGGTTTACATCTCTCTGCATCGATCTTCTCTTCTTTATTTATTGCTATTTCAGTGCTACAAGGGTTTTGATTATCAGTAAGTGGTTATACTTCTCACTTTTTAGAATTAAACCTATTCCCTTCTTTTCCGTTTAAAAGCTAAATACCTTCTTATTAACTATTAATTATCGATTGTTATTTCCTTCTTCACGATATTTTACTCATTGTGATCCTAGGGTTTTCCTCAAGGAGTGGTGGAGTGTAAATGATTTTGGAAGGATTAATTTCAGATAATCTAATCGTGGTAGGTGGTGATTGTTACATTGTGGTTTAGTTCTTGAGAATGTTAACATCTGAAGGACTGATTAATTACTTGGGATGATTGTAGGTTGGTGCTCAAAGGGTATTTCATAGGCTTTCGAAAAAGGTGTGTAACTATTTTCTGTAAATGATAATCAACTTAAAAGCCAAAAGGGTGTGTAACCATACACCAAATTTGTTACTATCAAAAGCCGAAAAGGTGTGTAATCACACTATCTCTGCTGTGAATCGGCAAAAGCTGAAAAGTCAAAACTTCGACAATCGAGGCCTCACGAGTGTGCGATCGCTCATGTGGTAAATCGAGCCCACAATTCATGGGCGATAGATTGTAGAAGCCACTACGAGTGTTTCGTGATCTTGAACCCAATGGGCTCATGGACCTACACGGACAAAATTTATGGAAAGTGGCAGAAACTAGACTGGGCTATAATGTTCGCATAGCCGTGACTAAATTTGGGTTAAATGGGCCAGACGAGCGTGTGGGCCCACTTGGCCGAATATTGGGCCTTAGGCCCATTTACACTGTAATAACCGTAATACCCCTGTAAGGTAAAATAACCGTATTGCCCCTGTAGGGTAAAATGACTGTAATGCCCATATAGGGTAAAATAACCGTAATGCCCCTGTAGGATAAAATGACCGTAATGCCCTTGTAGGGTAAATGACTATTTTGTCCCTTGAGGGTAAATGATTGACTTGTGCTATGATTTGACTAATTTGACTGTGATTGTATGACTATGATTTGATTGACTTAACTGTGAATGATGTGATGATTTGTGGGCCAGACATTCTGCATATGTAACATGCTACATGGGGTTGGGATATTGGTTATGGAGGAAGTATTGTTTTGATAGGGTCGCACGGGTTGCACGAGACGATTGTGGACCTAGTAGTGATCTATTAAGGTCGCACGGGTCGCACGAGATGAATGTGGACCTACCGATGACTTTAAACCAGTTAATCTGATTATGGCTCTATGCCAACCTAATTATGGCTCTGTGCCGTCTGAATTATGACTTTGTGTCGATCATATTTATCCATGGCTGTATGCCGGTCGTAATTATTGATGACCTTGTGTCGATCATACTTACCCATGGCATGTGCCAATTATATTATCGTAGCTGATGGCTATGTGCCGATCTTATTACAGTTACCGTTGGCTATGTGCCTATTATGAGACTGTTACTGAAGGCTTAAAATCACATATATACTAGCAGCTTTGCTGTAATTTCGGTTAGTGTTGTAACCGGTGCAATACATGGAGTGTAGGGATGACGTGGGTGATTTATTCCCCATAGGTAGTGCAGGGTTGGATGTGTTTGCATGCATCATGCATCTTTCCTACTGAGACTGTTACCGTGATGGGCTAAGCCCAATTGATTCTGTTATAGGCTGTGACCCAAATGATATTGCTTTGGGCTTTGGCCCACATATGCACTGAACTAAACTGTACTATTACTGTTAGAGGGCTCAGGATTAGACTTATTCTATTTCTGTATATTGACTATTTCTTTAATAAGGGGATTACACACTGAGTTTTTCATAAACTCACCCTCGTTTTTAACCTTTCAGGTAATCCCCAGCGTTAGACGGTTCAGAGCTACGAAGGACTCGGATAGGGCCACACAACTACACTCCTGTTTTTCTCATTTACTTAAGCACTTTAATTTCAGTTTGGGTTGTGATAAGGTCTCTATAATTTCTGGATTTTAAATTTGGGATTTTATTGATTGTGATCTGTCTCTGCTAAAAGTAGAACACGATTTTCAAAAACAATAACTATTTTAAAACGCTACGTTTCTGCAACTCAATTTTTTTAAATATCTCATTTTGTAAATCTTTTTTTTAAATTAAGCTTCCGCAACAATAAGGTTTTAAAGGTAATAACGATTTAAAAGGGAATAACTTTTTAATAAACCACGATTAAAAATAAACAAACACAAATTGAGGTTTTGTACAAGTTTTGAATGGCAAGAAGTTTTAAATTTCAAAAAGGGTTTTCAATGCAGGAATAGGTTCAAGCATTCAACGCAGGAATAGGGTTACGAAGCATTTCTGAACTTATAAATTAATTACCCATTCATTTACTTATACATTTTCAAATTTCATGCAATTATCAATCAACACCTTCATATCGTCCCTAATACAAGGCTACGAGGCCCAAAACATTCATTCGGGGTGGTTCGGGAATAAACCGATAACTTTGAAATCTTTAAGAACACTTAGAAAATTCTTGCCAAAAATAGGGGACACATGCCCGTGTGGCCCAGCCGTGTGTCTCACATGGCCAAAGACACGCCCGTGTTACAGGCTGTGTGGACATTCGAAATGTGATCAAATGGCCGTGTCCCAGCCTGTGTTTGACCCAGTGTAACACTTTGACTTGGGTCACGCGACCAACACACGCTTGTGTGGCTGGCCCGTGTGCCCTAAAAATGGCCATACAAGCTAGTGTGCCAGGCCCTGTCTAACACCCCTTACCGTGTTCTACGCCGGAACCGTGCTCAAGCGTTACTTTAATAAAATTCTCATGACCGCCACTTAGGCCCATACAACAACTCTCTCTTGACACCTTAACAACATCATTATTAGCTTACAAGGCCTCACTCATACACACGAGAACACTCGAGACTATACCGAAACTTTTTTGAATTCTACGAAAATTTTCTCTTTTATATAGGACTCACACGCCCATGTAAAATTAGACACGCCCATGTGCAGATACACACACGCCTATGCTTTGCAACCGTGGTGAATTCTGACTACACACACACGGTCTCTAAGCCTAGTCACACGCCCATGTTTGACACTCATGGACGACACTGACTTGGGTCACACGACCTGGACGCACGTACATGTGGCTAGTCCGTTGTCGTCTCTGACTAGATCCCCACGGCCTGGGCACGCCCGTGTGCTTCAATAGTGTGACCATTCATATTCCAATTTCAAGGTGCAAACTTCACACGGCCTGGGCACACACCTATTGCTTAATCGTGTGTCACACATAGCCTAGACACACGCCCGTGTGCCTACCCATGTGGACAAGAACAAGGCTGTTTGCCAAGCTCCTTGCACCCCTATAGCTTACTCTACATGAATCCATTCAACAAACTAATAAACATCTCATAATTTCTCTATATGAATTCCTATAGATGACTTTGAAATTTCATAAATAGTAAAATGAGCCAACATTCATGGCAATTTACAAAATAAATGTCTTAGCAAGAGCCAATACACCTTTGGTCAAAATAACAAAATAATTTATTTAGTCTAGCCCCTATACATGCCATTTACAAAATTAATAAGTCTAATTATACCGAAGTGAGCAGATAGTGTGGGTGGTCTCCTAGTTATTGACGTATTTTGGCTCGGCTCTTGAACTCTATAAAATAAGGGAAAGAAAGGGGAGTAAGTTTAAAGCTTAGTAAGTTTACATGTAAACAATATAACATTTTAACGTGTATTAAAACACTCTCATAGCATTATTTACTACGCAAGAAACAATTTACATTCAAGATCATGCTTACTCACTTCCTCCATTCACATATTCAAACCACATCACAAGCATAATGCATACATTTATTAACGGTTCCCTTGCACTTAGCATCACAAGGTCACATAATACAATGCATCACTATATCATAATACATTACTCATAGTCACATTACTCTGTGGTTTCGCACTTAGCCCACCATTAGTCTTTATTAGGATGGTATCGCACATAGCCCACCAAAGGATTAGCTACAGTGCTATCGCACACAGCCCACCAAAAAGGTTAGTTAAGGTGGTATCGCACATAGCCCACCAAATGATTAGCTTCGGTGGTATTGCACATAGCCCACCAAAAGATAAATAGACGATGGTATCGCACACATCCCATCGTAATTAAGCAACAAGGTGGTATCGCACTTAGCCCACCATTAAGGTTTGATATAACACACTTACATATCCATTCCATCATTCATACTAGAGTTATTCAATAACTACCACTTTCTATTTACTTGAATCATACTTGTTCTCAATTATGCTATGCGCTAATTAACAACAATAATGTGCATATAAAATGCATCATTTACACGTAAACTTACCTCAGTACAAAATGTGTTGATTTGCGGTTTACTCCGTAACCTTGCCTTTTCCCCGGTCAAGGTTAATCCCGCATTCTTCTTGATCTATAAAAATAAAATTCATTCATTTAAAACATTTTATGATCATAATGCACCAAAATCTACACTTAGGCAAAATGACCATTTTGCCCTTATACCATGGCAAAATTATGATTTTGCCCGTAAGCTCGTGAATCATTTTTCACCACATTTTCTAAATAAACAAGCATAGATGGACATTTATTTCTCTTACAACTACTCACCATTCCAACTATTTCATGCATTTATGACACAAATTAAATCTTTGCATTCAAGCCCTATTTAGGTGTTTTCATGCTAACACCATTCATAAAAGTTGTTTCTCACCTCCCTAACATTCAATTTCTTCCATAAAAGCTTAGCTAACAACATAAACACTCTCATGGCAAGTCCCTAGACTTTCAACCATATCTCAAATTAGTCCCCTCATTAGCTAGCTTAAGCTTTGGGGACTCCAAAAACACAAAAATTATCAATTAAAACCACCTAAATCACTTACTAGCAAAGATATGGCTTGGTTGAAAGTTTGAACTCCCAAATACCCTATTTACTCTTCAATTTTCGGTAGAAAGAGATGAATGATTAGTAAAAATGATAGTTTTTCTCTTCCATTTATTTTATTCATCTTTTCTCACCTAACTCATCCAATTTTGACCAAAAATTAAATGCTCTTGTCTCCTCCATGCACATGGCCAGCCATCACTAGGTAAATGGCCTAATTTCACTTTAAAATCCTCCAAATTACCTTCTATAGCTATTAGGTACCTCTACCTTATAAAATAGAACTTTCGCACTTTATGCGATTTAGTCTTTTTTTCAGAATTAAGTATGCTATCACTCAAATTAAAACACAAAAATTTTCATGCATCCATATAATTGTGCTACAACACATAAAATTACATTAAAATAATTTTCCTCGACCTCAGTTTAGTGGTCTCGAACCCACTGTTCTGACTAGCCCCAAAATCGGGCTGTTACAACTCTTCCCCATTTAGGGATTTTCACCCTCGAAAATCTTATCGGTAACGAGGTTTGGATATTGTTCTCTTATGGCTTCCTCCGGTTCCCACGTAGCCTCTTCAACACCATGTTTTTGCCACAACACTTTTACTAAGGCTATGTCCTTATTCCTCAACTATTTCACTTCTCGAGCCAGGACTTTAATCGGCTCTTCCTCATATGTCATATCCAATCATATCTTAATTTCAGTCGTAGGAATCACATGCGAAGGATCGGAGCGATAAGGCCTTAGCATTGATACATGGAACACGTTGTGAATTTTCTCTAACTCTACCTGTAAAGCCAACCGATATGCCACTGGCTCAATCCTTTCGGTAATTTCATACGGCCCTATGAATCTAGGACTCAATTTACCCTTTTGACCAAATCTCACTATTTTCTTCCACGGGGACACTTTCAGAAATACCTTGTCGCCCACTTGAAACTCAATTTCTGTTCTTTTCAAGTCCGCGTATGACTTTTTTCGGTCTGAAGCAGCTTTTAGACTATCCCAAATAACTTTCACTTTCTCCTCAGTCTCTTTAACTAAATCAACCCCATGAATTTGCTTCTCACTCAGCTTGGTCCAATATAAGAGAGTCTGACACTTACGACCATATAAGGTTTCATATGGTGCCATCTGTATGCTCGACTGATAATTATTGTTGTAAGCGAATTCGACCAAGGGTAGGTATCTTTCCCAACTACCTTCGAATTCTAACACACAGCATCAGAGCATATCTTCAAGAACTTAGATTACTCTCTCAACTGTCCGTCAGTTTGAGGATGGAATGCAGTACTGAAATTCAACCTTGTACCTAAGGCCTCTTGGAACTTCTTCCAAAACCTCAAAGTAAATCTCGAGTCTCTATCTGAGATAATGGATATAGGCACTCCATGCAATCTTACAACTTCTGCAATATACAATTCGGCTAACTTATCCAGCGAATAATCAACACGCATAGGTATAAAGTGAGCCGACTTCGTCAACCTATCAACAATAACCCACACAGTATCTTTCTTTTTCGGAGTCAAAGGCAACCCCGTCACGAAGTCCATGGTGATCCGATCCTACTTCCACTCGGGAACCATCACTGGTTGAAGTAATCTCAAAGGCACTTGATGCTCAGCTTTCACTTGTTGATAAATTAGACATTTTGTTACATACTCTGAGATGTCTTTTCTCATTCCTAGCCACCAATAGAGTTTCTTCATATCATTGTACATTTTCGTACTGCCCGGGTGTACTGACAAATAACTACAATGTGCTTCTTGTAAAATTTCTTGGATCAACTCACTATCTTTAGGTACACAAATTCTATCATGGAACATTAAGCAACCATCTAAACTCACCCAGAATTCAAAATTAGTTCTTGATTCACACTTAGCTCTTTTAGCTAGTATTTCACTATCATTTCTTTGAGCCTCACATATTTGTTGAACAAATAGCGGTCTAGCTCTCAACTCGCCAGTATAGCACCATCATCAGACAATGACAAACTCGTGCTCATAGCTCTCAAAGCATACAAGGAATTTCTACTTAAAGCATCTACAACTACATTCTCTTTCCTCGGGTGGTAATCGATCACTAGCTCGTGGTCCTTCAATAATTCTAACCACCGTCGTTGCCATAAATTTAATTCCTTTTGATCCATCAAGTACTTCAAACTCTTATGATTTGTGAAGATTCGACACTTCTCACCATATAAGTAATGTCGCCAAACCTTTAACGCGAAGACAATTGTGGCCAATTCTAGGTCATGAGTCAGATAATTCTTCTCATGTGGTTTTAGCTGTCTCAAGGCGTAAGCGACCACCTTACCCTCTTGCATCAACACGCAACCAAGACCATTTAACGACGTGTCACTGTAGACTACAAACTCTTTTCCCGACTCAGGTTGTACCAAAACTGGTGCCTCTGTCAACAACATTTTCAATCTCTCGAAACTCTGTTGGCATTTTTCAGTCCAGTCAAACTTAACATCCTTGTGCAATAGTTTCGTCATCGGAGTAACAATCATAGAGAATCCCTTCAAAAACCGCCTATAGTACCCTGCTAAGCGCAAAAAGCTTCTGACTTCCGTCACGATCCTCGGTGGTTTCCACTCCACAATAGCCGAGACCTTTCCTGGATCAACCCTAATACCTTCACCTGACACAATATGTCCTAGAAATCCTACTTCTTGAAGCCAAAATTCGCTCTTACTAAATTTAGCATATAACTGCTTGTCCCTCAAAATCTGTAAGACAATCCTCAGATGCTCTGCATGATCACTCTCGTCTCGAGAGTAAACCAATATGTCATCAATATTGACAACCACGAAATTATCCAAATACGATCGGAAAACACGATTCATTAAGTCCATAAAAATAGTAGGAGCATTCGTTAAACTGAATGACATAAAAAAAACTCATAATGGCCATACCTCGTCCTGAATGCTGTCTTTGGCACATCTTGTTCCTTGACCCTCAACTGGTAATAACCGGGCCTCAGGTAAATCTTGGAGAACACCATAGCTCCCTTCAGTCGATTGAATAGATCATCTATCCTCGATAAAGGATATTTGTTCTTCATAGTTACTTTGTTGAGCTGTCTGTAGTCTATGTACAATCTCAACGACCCATCTTTCTTTTTCACAAATAGTGCCGAAGCACCCTATGGTGAATAGCTCGGTCTTGCAAAACCCTTATCCGTCAACTCTTGCAACTGAACTTTCAGTTCTTTCAACTCTAGTGGGGCCATCCTATACGGAGCAATGGAAATTGGTGCGGTTCTCGGAACTAACTCAATCCTAAACTCAACCACTCTAATTGGAGGTAATCTAGGCAACTCTTCCAGGAATAAATCTAGATACTCACATACAACCGGTACTGTTTCAATCTTTACTTCAGACTCTTGAGTATTTAATACAAAAGCGAGATAAGATTCGTACCCTTTTCTCATATATTTCTCAGCTATCATAGAAGAAATCATCACTGGTGAACTATCTGACTCACCTGATTCAACCCGAATATGTAATATCCCGGGTTGGGGCTATTTTATTTTGGCTTTGCTGCATGTGCTTGATGTGTTATGTTGTTATTTCGATGTTGTTGGGGCTTGGTTATAAGCTAGGTGTAAGCTCAGTGGTAGGAGAAATTTTTGTTTTTGAGCTTTATGTGATAGAAATTTGAAGGAGCTGGGTCTTATGTATTTTATTTGGTGAATTATTGCACAAGTAAAGAGCTAGCAAAGTGGCAAAGCATGCGCCACTTAGAGCTTGTGTGTGTGGCGTAAAGTGCAAGGGGGGAGAGGTCTTGAGTTCAAGCTGCAGAGTGCTCCCTTTTTGTTTCATTTTGCGGCATGGAGGGAGGAGTTGTTGGTAGTTCAAACTCTACCATGGACTATGTCAACTCATTCAAATGATGGGTGGAGAGTGAATGTAGGAGGAGACTAGTTCAACAAGTTTGAATTAGTGGCTTGGGAGTGATTGGGGAGGTTGGCGGTTAGAGAGTTTGGGGAGGAAAAGGAGTGGCGGTTGGTAGTGTAGGGGTGTGTCAAATTTTCCTTTTGCATGTGTGTTTTTAATCTTTGGTTCTCTATTTACTGCTTTTATTGATGTGGGTTCAACACATTCATATGTTGCAAGTAGCATAGTGAAGACCATGGATTTAGACTACGAGATATCTTCTAGGCGGATGACCGTAATAAGCCCTTTAGGTCACTCTGTAGTTGTAGATAATTTGTATAGAGGCGTACCTCTAAAACTCAAGGGTAGTGTTTGTGGTGATCCGATGGAACTGTTTGGGGAGTTCGATCGATTCTCTGGTGGACTGGTGGTTAAGTACCAGGCGAAGTTGGATTGCACGACTAAGCATATGGTTCTGAAAACAGCTATGGGTGATGAAGTAGTTTTGATCGGTAATAGGAGGAATTATCTGTCCAATGTGGTATCTGCTCTGAAAGCCGAGAAGATGGTCAGAAAAGGCTGTGAAGCGTATGTGGTACATGTGTATGCCTTGGAGGCTAAAGAGTCTGCTATGGAGACGGTTCGAACAGTTAGGGAATTTGTTGATGTATTTCCTGAGGAGCTTCCGGGTTTGCCACTAGATCGTGAGGTAGAGTTCGGGATAGATCTATTACCCGAAACTGCGCCCGTATCCATAGCTCCGTACAGGATGGCGCCTAAAGAGTTAGTGGAGCTTAAGGCTCAAATCCAGGAGTTGTTGGACCGAGGCTTTATCAGGCCAAGTGTTTCGCCTTGGGGAGCGCCGGTACTCTTTGTCAAGAAGAAAGACGGTACCATACGGATGTGTATAGACTACCGCCAACTGAATAAGCTGACGATCAAAAACAAGTATCCGCTGCCTCGGATAGATGACTTGTTTGATCAGCTGAAGGGTGCGTCGATTTTCTCGAAGATCGATTTAAGGTCTGGGTATCACCAGTTAAAGGTGAAGGAGGCGGATATCTGCAAGACGGTATTTCGTACTCGGTATGGGCACTTTGAGTTCTTAGTTATGCCGTTTGGGTTGACTAACGCACCGGCAGCCTTCATGGATATGATGAATAGGGTGTTCCAACGATGATTTAGATCGGTTAAGTAGTGGTTTTTATCGACGACATCTTGGTATATTCAAGGACTGAGGAGGAACATGATGCGCATTTGCGGGTGGTATTGCAGATTTTGAGGAGAAACAACTCTATCTGAGAAGTTGAAGAAGTCAATTCGCTTAGGGAGGTGACGTTCTTGGGTCATGTAGTATCGGCTAAGGGGATTAGAGTGGATCCTCGAAAGATTGAAGCGGTTTTGGGTTGGAAGCCGCCTAGGTCGATGAGTGAGGTTTGGAGTTTTACGGGTTTGGCGAGGATACTACCGAAGATTTGTAGAGGGTTTTCATTAATCGTGTAGATGACCAAATTATTAAGAAAAGGGTTCCGTTTATTTGACCGAGAAGCGGCAGGAGAGCTTCGACAAGTTGAAGAAGATTTTGACCAAGCTCGGTTCGATTCAACTTTGAGGTCGGTAAGGAATTCACGGTGTCTTGCGATGCATCACATACGGGTTTGGGTTGTGTCTTGATGCAAGAAGGAAGGTTGTGGCTTACGATCCGCGATTGAGGCCACATGAGGTAAATTACCCAACGTACGATCCGGAGTTAGCGGCTATAGTTTTTGCTTTGAAGATATGGAGGCATTACTTATGCGGAGAGAGATCGATAGTCTACGAGATCATAAGAGTCGAAGTACCTTGACTCGGAAAGACTTGAATCGAGGCAGTAGCAGATGGATTGAGTCTGCTAAAAGACTACGACGCTCAATTGAGTATCATCCGGGCAAAGGCGGCGTTGTGGCGTATACGTTGAGCCGTAAGGTTATTTCGGATTTAAGGCGTTGTTTGCCCACTTGAGTTTGTATGATGACGGGAGTATTACAGCGAGTGCGAGTTAAGCCTACTTGGGTTGAGCAGATCGAGAAAAAGCAGTTGATGGATGAGGTTTTGAGTGCACAGAGGACACAAGTGCGAACGATGGTTTGGAGGGTTACTGATTTGTCTAGTGATGGGAGTCTTGTGTTTTCGGGGAAGGCTTATATGCGAGAGACACCGAGTTAAGGCAAAAGATTCTTGGGATGCACATAGCAGCCCCTATGCTATGCATCTGGAGGTAGCAAAATGTATAGGGATCTCGAGAACGATTACGGTGGTCGTGCGAAAAAGGAAGTAGCGAGTTTGTAGGGAAGTGTCCGACATGTCGGTGAGTCAAAGTGAGCATCGATTGCCGTCGAGGTTGCTTGACCGGTGAAGATTCCTCGGTGGAAGTGGGAAAGGATAACTATGGATTTCGTCGGTGGTTTACCGCTACACCGAGCAAGAAGGATTCATTTGGGTAATCGTGGATCGATCGACTAAATCAGCCCACTTTATTAGGTGAGGTGGATTACTCGCTTGAGAGGTTGGCAAAGTCAGTATGTGTCGAGATTGTGAGAGGCTGCACGGGTGCCGTGTCGATCATCTCGGATAGGGATCCCAATTCGTCAAGGTTCGGAGAGCATTGCATCGAGCTCTGGTGCGCGGTTGGATTTCAAGACTGACATTTCATCCATGATCGACGGGCGATCGGAAAGGGTTATCTGATCTTGGAGGACATGTTATGGGGTTGTGTATTGAACTTGAGGGTAGTTGGGAGGAGTATCTACCGTTAGCTGAATTCGCCTACAACAATAGTTACCAAGCAAGCATCAAGATGGCACCATATGAGGCGTTATGCGGTAGGAAGTGTCGCTCACCTACTTGTTGGATGAGTTAAGTGAGCGTCGCTTGTTGGGGCGAGTTGGTTCTTTGAGACCGAAGACAAGGTTAAGTTGATTGAGCTCGATTGAAGGAAGCTTCAGACCGGCAGAAGTTCTATGCCGATCTTAAGTGGAGGGATATTGAATTTACTGTGGGGGATCAAGATTTTCTGAAGGTCTCGCCATGGAAGAAAGTATTAAGGTTCGGGAGAAAAGGCAAGCTAAGTCTGAGGTTTATTGGGCGTATAAAGTCTTTGAGACGAGTGGGACCAGTTGCATATCAGCTCGAGTTGCCGGTGAAGCTAAGTCGATTCATGGCGTGTTCCACGTTTTGATGCTTAGGCGATATCGCTCAGATCCATCGCACGTGGTGGCAGTGGAAGAGATCGAGGTAAACCCAGATTTGACCATGGAGGAAGAGCCTGTACAGATTTTAGATCGGGATGTGAAGGTTCTGCGAAGGAAGTCTGTGCCTTTGGTTAAGGTTCTTTGGCGGAATCATGGCGTGGAAGAAGCTACGTGGGAACCCGAGGATGTGATGAGACAGCAATACCCTCAACTCTTCTGATCAGGTAATTTCGAGGCCAAAATTATTTTTAAGGGGGGTAGAACTATAATATCCCGGGTTAGGGGCTATTTTATTTTGGCTTTGCTGCATGTGCTTGATGTGTTATGTTGTTATTTCGATGTTGTTGGGGCTTGGTTATAAGCTAGGTGTAAGCTCGAGTGGTAGGAGAAATTTTTATTTTTGAGCTTTATGTGATAGGGGCTGAAGGAGCTGGGTCTTATGTATTGTTGCACAAGTGAAGAGCTAGCAAAGTGGCAAAGCATGCGCCACTTAGAGCTTGTGTGTGTGGCGTCGAGTGCAAGGGGAGAGGTCTTGAGTTCAAGCCTGCAGAGTGCTCCTTTTTGTTTCATTTTGACGGCATGGAGGGAGGAGTTGTTGGTAGTTCAAACTCTACCATGGACTATGTCAACTCATTCAAATGATGGGTGGAGAGTGAATGTAGGAGGGAGACTAGTTCAACAAGTTTGAATTAGTCGCTTGGGAGTGATTGGGGGGAGGTTGGCCGGATTTAGAGAGAGTTTGGGGGAGGAAAAGGAGTGGCCGGTTGGTAGTGTAGGGGTGTGCCAAATTTGCCTTTTGCATGTGTGTTTTTTTTCGGTCAAAATTCTTTTTGGTAAGCCACTTTTCTTTGTGTCAAAAGCTAGCAAAAACCTCAAAATATTTCTTCTCTTTTTCTCCTTTAACCGAATGTTCAAGTAGCTTATTGCCAAAACCGAAACCAGCATTTTGTTTCTCTTCAACTTGAGCCGGAACTAGCTTCTTTGACTCTCCTTTTTCGCTCGTATTTTTCTTTTCTTGGGCGAAACCCAAAACACTTGTGTTGCCGATTTTGCCTTGTTTCTTCTTCTCTTTCTTCACTTAAGCTAAGTCAACCTAGCATCCCACTTTCATCTTTTCTCTTTTGGAAACCTTGGTAGCCGAATGCTCATCTCTCACTCCCTTTCTTTACCAATTGTTGAAGCCGAACCTAGTTCTTTTTCTCTCCCTTCTTGACCGTAACACATCCTTCCAAAAAACCTATATCCTCCATCTTTTTTTTTCTTTCTTTCTTTTAACCGAAAGCACCCCTCCATATCTTCAATCTATTTTCTTCTTTTCCAAAACCATTTCTAGCCGAACCTTCCTTGGTGTGAAGCCGAAAGTAGGAGTGTTAATATCTTGGCCGAATCTTTCTTCTCTTCTAGTGGTGTTTTGTTGGCCGAATAGTGGGTGTTGTTGGGTGCATGTTTTCAATCGGCTGGTAGTGGGTAAGAGCTTGGCGAATGGCCATTTTCCCTCTCTCATTCTTATATTTTGTGGTTTAGATGAAGGCCGATTTTGTTATTGGTTGAAGGATATTGATCTAATGTAAACCAATTTCTTTATAGGACATCCGGATTTTGGGATCAAGTGGGAGGAGCCTTATTGATCGATAAGCAAGCGGTAAGTGGTGGTAAGAATAGTTTCTTTTAGACTATTCATTTAGTCTTTGTTAAGGCAAGTCGTTAAGGGATTAACCATTTTCTTTCTAGGGTGAGGCCATCGTCGGAAGAACCATTGTTAGTTCAATTTGGTAGAAAACCAAAGCAAGTCTAAGGTAAGGTTAATCGAAATACCCTTTGGTTATCTATTTTTGGCCGAATGGTTTAAGTGTTAACCCTTGTTGGTAGAATGTAGGATCGGGGTTGTTGAGGTGATCAAGGGGCGAGACCGATTCTTAGGATTAACATCTTCGCTATTTCGTGTGTATGCGCTAACACCGATTTCTTAGTAATAAGTTAATAACTTTGTGTTGTAACAAGTGAAGCAGTGATGATTGTCTTGATACCCGATAGGGTATGTTCACGGATTCGGGTAAGTCCGTAGCATTACGAGTTCTATTGTTGATACATGTAATATTATGATGCATGATATATGTGCTATGAGATGCAATATTGGGCATGTTGGCATGAATTACATGATTTGCGTAATGTACATGAGTCAAGATGACATGTATGGGTACTATGAGAGGAGGGGAGTATGATATCCGTGTTTTTGGGACCTTTGTGTCTTTGGGACACCATAGGTTTGGCACCTCCGGTGGTTTGGTACCACAAGCGATATTTTGTGACTTTGGGTCACCGAGGTTTGGCACCTCGGCGTCTCGTCGTGGCTTAGCACCACGGTGGGTTGGCCCCTGATTGATTATCTGGATTAGCGCCGGTGATTTGGTATCCTACGATGGGTTGGCCCCATCATCGGATTTGTGACTACGGTCCACGAGTGATTTAGTATCTGCTGTGTCTTTGGGACACGGAGGTTTGGCACCTCATTGCATTGTCCTCGTGGTTTGACACCACCGTGGGTTGGCCCCACTTATGAGATACGGGATCGTCGCTAGTGATTTGGTATCACACGATGGGTTGGCCTATCATTGGATTATTCGTGACTTGGTCACCGGTGGTTTGGCACCACATTATGGATATCGTGACTTTGGGTCACCAGTGGTTTGGCACCACCAGTGGTTTGGTACCACACGGGGTAGAGAAGGTGTAATGGATGGTTAGGAACGGGTGCATTAATTGCATTACTTTGTTATGATGTGTGTTGGCATGTTATCTGGGAGAGGATTTATACACCGAGTCTTGTGACTCACTCTCTCCTTTGACATTTCGGTGACACTTAGACGCGGACATGGAGCCGGGATGGACTCGAGGTGCTCATGCCATGCTTAAATAAGGAGTTGCTTTCGGACTTTTATAGAATTTGGTACTTAAGCTTATTTATTACTATTTGGTTTTATTTGGGTTTGTAAATGGCCTTTTAAAATTATGTTTTGCTATGTTTATGTTTAAAGTAGATTTATAATATGCCTTAACAAATTAATTGGGTTAAAATGTGCTAAAACTTGGAAAGATAACGATTTCAAAACTACAAAAGCGATATTTTAAGCTATACCATCGGGTATCACACTAAGGTTTGGAATAAAGAGAACTCAAATGTTTTTCTAACTTAAACTCATTTTATTTCTAAGTCAAAATGTTTTAGTAATAATAGGAAACAACTTAAACTTTTAAATAAGATAAACTCGTTTTAACTACACATCTGATTAAGTTTTCAAAATTTTTGGGTTTTCAAATACATCATCAGATTTTAATCAAAGCCTACTCGAGTTTTTCTTCAAATACACAATATCGCGAAGTGTTTTCATCAAACATTTAAACGGAAACCTACCTTCTCAAAATCCTTTTTCCCCTGTAACATACCAGATTCGGTCGTGGTGTGTTGACCGGGTTTGGGGTGTTACAGAATAACATCCCCATTTTTACATTTCAATTCAATAAATTTACTTCCACAATTTATTAAAACTCTATGGGCAGTCAACCAATCCATACCAAGAATCAAATCAAATTCATCAAACGGCAACAACATAAGGTTTGCCGGGAAACAATGACCCCTAATTGTCAAAGGACATTCCTACACACCTTGTCAACTAACACCTGTTTACCTAGTGGGTTTGACACTTTTATCACAATTTTTGTAGACTCAACAGTCATACTCAAACTAGATGCCAATCTCATACAAATATAAGAATGAGTTGATCCCGGATCAATCAAAGCAATAACAGAGGTGTCATAAAGAGAGAATTTACCCGTTATTACATCCGGTGATGACATCTCTTCTCGAGCACGAATAGCATAAGTTCTTGCTGGCGCCCAACCCTCTGACCTCACAGTAGTGTCTTGTAATACACCTCTACCACTAGTTCCGCCTCCCGGGTTTTTTTGTGGCCTACCTCTAAAGGATGTACTACTTGATCTTATCTCTTGCTTTTTCTCCTTATCATCCCTTTCAGGATAGTTTTGGATGAAATGGTCGGGGGATCCACACTTATAACAATTTCAATTGTTTCCCCAACACTCTCCAGTGTGATGTCTGCCGTAACTTGGGCACTCTGGTTTGGACTTTGGATTGCCCACACTTGCCATTGAGGTGGTCTGAACTCTTGAACCTGAATACTTGTTGCCTCGCTCTTTTTGTGAATACCCGGCTGATGTTGTCATTCGAGGGTTCACTTCCCTGGACCTCTTCGATTAAGCTTGGTATGATTTTCTCATCGGCCTCTTCCTCGTATCCCGAGCCTCACCCAGGGCTTTCCTCTTTTCCTTATTCAATTCTTTGGCCTTACTAGCCCTGTCCACCAATATCACAAATTCTTTTAGCTCTAGAATCCCGACTAAAACTCTGACGTCTTCATTCAACCCATCTTCAAATCTCTTGCATAAGGTGGCTTCCGTGGATACACATTCTTGTTCATACTTGCTGAGTCTAACAAATTCGCGCTCATATTCTGCCATAGTAATTTTTCCTTGCTTTAACTCAAGAAATTCTTTTCGTTTCTGGTCTACAAATCATTGACTTATATACTTCTTTCAGAATTCTTCCAAGAAGAAGTCCCATGTTACCCTCTCTTTAGGAACCACTGATGTGAACGTTTTCCACCAATGGTATGTCGAGTCCCTAAGCAAAGATACAGCGTATTTTAAGCTCTCCTCGAGTGTACAAGAGAGTTCATCAAAAACCCTCATTGATTTCTCCAGCCAGACTCTGTTTGCTCAGGGTCATCATCTATATTAGCTCGAAAATCCTCAGCCACTTACTTCCGAATTCTGTCTACCAGTGGGCTTAGTTGTCCTCATTACTTCTATACCTTGGGAAGCCTCAAGAACTGGCTAAGGTATAGGATGAGGTCGAGGAGGTTGAGCATTGGGGTTTGCTCGTACGTACTCAGTGTACCAGTTACTCATTATTTGGAGAAAGGCTTCATGAGCCTCTTCTCCTTGACCCTTAGTCTCGGGTCCACTCTGCATAGGCGCGGTCCCTTACGCGGGAGCTGGTGCATTACTAGCTGCGTCATTAGCAACCAACTGATTAGGATCCATATGCTATATAGAACCAATTTAAAATCATCAGAAGCCACCACACTATCGTTATACACTTATGGCATGTATAGCTAGACTCCTACACACGCTACGGTAGTCCTAGAACCGACTAAACCATAACTCTGATACCACTAAATGTAACACCCCTTACCTGTGTTCTACACCAGAACCATGCTCAAGCATTACTTTAATAAAATTCTCATGACCGCCACTTAGGCCCATACAACTACTCTCTTTTGACACCTTAACAACATCATTATTAGCTTACGAGGCCTCACTCATACACACGATAGCACTCAAGACTATACTGAAACTTTTTTAAATTCTACAAAAATTTTCTCTTTTATACACGACTCACACGCCCGTGTGTAGATACACACACGCCCATGCTTCGCAACAGTGGTGAATTCTGACTACACATACACAAGGTCTCTAAGTTGAATCACACGCCCGTTTTTGACACCCATGGACGACATTGACTTAGGTCACATAACTTGGACACACGCCCATGTGGCTGGTCTGTGGTCGTCTCTGGCTAGATCCCCACGGCCTAGGCACACTGTGTGTTTCAACCGTGTGACCATTCATATCCAATTTCAAGGTGCAGACTTCACACGGCCTGGGCACACGCCCATGGCTTAATCATGTGTCACACACGGCCTAGACACACGCCTGTGTGCCTACCCATGTGGACAAGAACAAGGCTGTTTGCCAAGCTCCTTGCACCCCTATAGCTTACTCTACATGAATCCATTCAACATACTAATAAACATCTCATAATTTCTCTATATGAATTCCCATAGATGACTTTGAAATTTCATAAATAGTAAAATGAGCCAACATTCATGACAATTTACAAAATGATTGTCTTAGCAAGAGCCAATACACCTTTGGTCAAAATAACAAAATAATTTAACTAGTTTATCCCCTATACATGCCATTTACAAAATCACTAAGTCTAATTATATTGAAGTGAGAAGATAGTGTGGCCGGTCTCCTGGTTATCGACGTATTTATTTCGGCTCTTGAACTCTATAAAACAAGGGAAAGAGAGGGGAGTAAGCTTAAAGCTTAGTAAGTTTACATGTAAACAATATAACATTTTAACATGTATTAAAACACTCTCATAGCATTATTTACTATGCAAGAAACAATTTACATTCAAGATCATGCTTACTCACTTCCTCCATTCACACATTCCAACCACATCACAAGCATAATGCATACATTTATTAATGGTTCCCCTGCACTTAGCATCACAAGGTCACATAATACAACGCATCACTATATCATAATACATTATTCATAGTCACATTACTCTGTGGTTTCGCACTTAGCCCACCATCAGTCTTTATTAGGGTGGTATCGCACATAGCCCACCAAAGGATTAGCTACGGTGGTATCGCACACAGCCCACCAAAAGGTTAGTTAAGGTGGTATCGCACATAGCCCACCAAAGGATTAGCTTCGGTGGTATTGCACACAGCCCACCAAAAGATAAATAGACGATGGTATCGCACATAGCCCATCGTAATTAAGCAACAAGGTGGTATCGCACTTGGCCCACCATCAAGGTTTGATATAACACACTTACATGTCCATTCCATCATTCATACTAGAGTTATTCAATAACTACCACTTTCTATTTACTTGAATCATACTTGTTCTCAATTATGCTATGCGCTAATTAACAACAATAATGTGCATATAAAATGCATCATTTACATGTAACCTTACCTCAGTGCAAAATGTGTTGATTTGCGGTTTACTCCGTAATCTTGCCTTTTCCTCGGTCAAGGTTAATCCTGCATTCTTCTTGATCTATAACAATAAAATTCATTCATGTAAAACATTTTACAATCATAATGCACCAAAATCTACACTTAGGCAAAATGACCATTTTGCCCTTATACCATGGCAAAATTATGATTTTGCCCCTAAGCTCGCGAATCATTTTTCACCACATTTTCTAAATAAACAAGCATAGATGGACATTTATTTCTCTTACAAATACTCACCATTCCAACTATTTCATGCATTTATGACACAAATTAAATCTTTGCATTCAAGCCCTATTTAGGTGTTTTCATGCTAACACCATTCATAAAAGTTGTTTCTCACCTCCCTAACATTCATTTTCTTCCATAAAAACTCAGCTAACAACATATATACTCTCATATCATGTCCCTAGACTTTCAACCATATCTCAAATTAGTCCCCTCATTAGCTAGCTTAAGCTTTGGGGACTCCAAAAACTCAAAAATCATCAATTAAAACCACCTAAATCACTTACTAGCAAAGAGATGGCTTGGTTGAAAGTTTGAACTCCCAAATGCCCTATTTCCTCTTCAAATTTTGGTAAAAGAGATGAATGAATAGTAAAAGATGATAGTTTTTCTCTTCCCTTTATTTTATTCATCTTTTCTCACATAACTCATCCAATTTTGACAAAAAATTAAATGCTCTTGTCTCCCTTATGCACATGGCCGGCCATTACTAGGTAAATGGCCTAATTTCACTTTAAAATCCTCCAAATTACCTTCTATAGCTATTAGGTACCTCTACCTTATAAAATAGAACTTTCGTACTTTATGTGATTTAGTCCTTTTTCACAATTAAGCTTGTTATCACTCAAATTAAAACACCAAAATTTTCATGCATCCACATAATTGTGCTACAACACATAAAATAACATTAAAATAATTTTTCTCTACCTTAGTTCAGTGGTCTCAAACCCACTGTTTGACTAGCCCCAAAATCGGGCTGTTACACCGTGTGCTAGGCTTTGCCAAACCTGTAGGGTATACTAACTTATGCCACACAGCCAAGTCATATGCCTGTGTATGAGGTCGTGTGGAGCATTCTGACTTGGTTTCTAATTCAACACTAGGGGACACATGGCCGTGTAACCTGACCGTGCGTCGCACACGGCTAAGACACACGCCCGTGTGGACAAAAATAGGCTATTTACCAAGCCATTTTTCCACCCAAACTTACTCACATCTACGTAACCCAAACGGCACAAATCATAGCATAAATAGGCATCCAATACAACCACAACCAAGACTAAAACCTGCCATTTCAATACCAATAACTAAAATGCTTAAAATATCATGTTTTGTTCATTCAAATCATACCAATTTCACATTCACAAAGCATTTATAAACCACATCACCAAGAAGCATTAGCACATATATATACATCACCATATTTACCAAAATGGAACTAAAAACCAAGCAAAATACACCAAGAAAAACTCTTATCATATACAAACCAAACTAAATGGCTAATTTCATTACTAAATTATACATCAAAATGACCAACTCCTAAACATGCCATATGACCAAAACATAATTTCAAAAGTACCAAGGTGATAGTTGGATAGTGTGACGAAGTCTCCGACGATCCCCGAATCCGAGCTAGCTTTGACATCACTATAAAACATGGTAAAATAAACAAAGTAAACTTTTTAGCTTAGTAAGCTCGTATGAAAATAATAAACAAGTCTCACCATTCATTTACCATTCAAATTAAATGACATAATATGAAACAATACATAAATCTCAAGTTAACATGAATTTAAACACATACTTGATCATCAACTCACAACTTCCTTAGACTCATTGCTCGTATAGTTTTCCGTACATACCTATACCAATACGTAACTATTTCTCACCACTTCACATCTTCAATATAACCGTTGAACCATTTGGAATAAAAGTCGAATACTCGAGAGTCTCGTACCCTAAGTGCCAATATCATGGCCCGAAGCCAACTCAATGAATCTCACACCCGAAGTGCCACTATCATGGCCTGAATCCAACTCAATGTATCTCACCCCCGAAGTGCCAATATCATGGCCCGAAGCCAACTCAATGTATCCCCTAATGACATGTCATTCATATCCTAATTTATTCCTAAGGTTCAACCGAGATTTCCAATGCCAAATCTTCGTTGAATAAGTCTGCAATGTCATTTTTACAATTTATGCAATATCAAAGCATTTAAATTACAATTATAACAAAGCTTATTACATACGAACTTACCTTGGACGCAAAAATGGTAAAATATTTTGATTAATCTAGTACTTTGTTTTTCCTTCAATCTAGATCTGAATTTTACTTTTCTTGATCTATATGTAATCAAATTTAGCTTATTTAATTACCTCTCTATTCAATTTAATCCAAAACTGTAACGCCCCTAACCCGAATCTGTTATCGGAATAGAGTTATGGAGTATTATCGAAGTTTCAAATTTATTTAATCAGGCATTTTATTTCATCTAGTATTCATATTTGGAACCAATCAAAATCAAACATATTGTACCTTAAACATATTTATTTTTCTCGACATGTCTTACTTGAATTTATTACTCGACTCAACATACTTAATTTTCTTGTATCAACGCATCAAAGATAATCACATATTTACATGTCACGATAAATATCATACTCTTGCCGTTTTTTCATAAACATAAATAAGTTAATTCATTATATCAATATTTCATATACCATCAACTCGTATTTCCTTATATCACATAATTAGATTACACGAACTTATCTGGATAAATTACAGAAATACTAAGATTTAGGGTCATTTTGGTAACTTTATATTTTCATTGATTTTTCAAGCGATCTTGATCTAAATTAATAATTTAATTCAATTTATTAACTTAGACAATAAAATAATTCATTTCACTCAATTTGGTCATTTTTGACATTTTTACAAAAATTGCCTCTAAAGTTTTACTTTTATTCAATTTAGTCCCTGAGTCTAAAACATGCAAATTATCCATTTAACATAAATCCATGCTAGCTGATTATACATATACATATTTTTCCTCCTCCTCCTCTCCATACCACATCCTTAGTATAAATAACACACTTGTAAGTAACATTATCTATAATTTTCACTATTTACTTATATGGATATTCAAGCTGTCCATCCGTGTCACAGTTGCTAAATTATTTTTATCTTGAGCTACAGAACTCCAAATTAATATCCACTAATATTTCCTGAAACTAGACTCATATATATTCTTACCATAAAATTTTCAAAATTTTTAGTTTAGCCAATAAGTATAATTTATTCTTTAAAGTCACCCTTGTTTTGCTGTCTAACAATTCTGAACCTTTTTCACTAAAAATTAATTATCTCCTCATACAATATTTTGATGATGTTATCGTTTATTTCTATTGAAAATAGACTCATTTATTATTTTAAAAATATAAATTTAAGCCCTAATTATTTGTATCCAATTTTTTATGATTTTCCAAACTCAGAATGGGGAAACCAAAAAGCATTCTAACCTTGTCTCACAAAATTTACTACAACTCATAATTTACAAGTCTATTCCATACATCACTTATTTTATGAAAAACTAGACTCAAAAATATTTAATTTCATATTTTATTCATCCTATAATTCAATTTTCACAATTTTGGTGATTTTTCAAACTAACCTCACTGTTACTATCCAAAACTGTTTCTTATAACTTATTTTACAATTTAAATCCTTTACCCAATTTTAACTTGAAATTCTGTCAATTTAACCCCTAATTCACCAATTAATTCAACATAAACTATATTCAAAAGCCTAAGAACTTTTAAAACTTCAATTTAATTTCAACAAAACTTTGATCTAAAACTTCTAAAACATCAAATTTAAATAAAAAGGACTTAATTGACTTACCTATTAAAACTTCAAGCTCTCAAACCTTAGTTTCTACTTTTCTTTTCTTTTCTTCTTTCTTTCCTCCTATTTCATTTGAACTCTCTACTTCTACTTCTTCTTTTTGTTTCCTTTCATTCCTTTTTGTATTCTATTTTGTATTCTTTAATTTATTATAATAATGTTATAATAATAATATTAATTAATAAATATCTTTTGCTTATTATATAATAAAATATATAAATAGTTTACAAGTGTACAAACATATATATTACACATGTACCATTAATAATTATACAATTGTCTTCATTCTAATTTATTTTAATAATAACAATCATAATTTAATAATTTAATAGAAAACTATAATAATAATTATAATAAATATCTATTTAATAACAAATACATATATTACAATTGTGCACATTTTTATTTTACATTTTATATTATCATCACCATCCACTTGTCATCATTTAATTTATTTATCCTATAAAAATCTTATATTATAATTATTTTATTAATAAATATCTTTTAACTTAAATTTTAAGGAAATAAATAATTATAATACAAGTGTGTATATACACACTATTACACATGTACCATTTATCACCCTACATTTGTCATATTTCAATTTATTTCATAGTATAATAATATTTAGTATAATTTATAATTTAATAAAATAATAATAATAATAAAATTAACTAATTAATTAATTGAATAAATATCTAAGAAAAATCTTAGATTTTTCATATGTTTTTCCGCCACAACCATTAAGAATGGCTTATTTGTAATTTTGGTCCTCCTTTCTATTAATCTATAATTAAACTTTTATCCCTTATTCAATTTAGCCTTTTTTCTTAATTTCTCTTAATTAAGCTAAATTCACTTAATTAAAGCCTAATTAAACACGCAACTAGCCTCACAAATATTCCTAATAAATATTTACGAACTCGGTTCACTAAGACGGATGCCCTATAACTCGCTTTCGGTGCCCATGAATTTTGGGTCATTACAAAAACATTCATTAAAGCACATTTACACTTTTGCCCCTAGTATTTCACAACTTTTATAATTTAGTCCTTATTTCATAAAATCACAAATTCATGCAATTTAACCACAACCCATGCTAGCCTAATTTCAATTAGGTCCCTAGTAGCCCATATTTTTCATTTATTTCACATTTTAGCCACAAAGTTTCCACCTTTCACAATTTAATCCCTAATTTGCATTTTCACCAAAAATCACTTAACAAAACTTTTATAACTATTATCAAACATTCATAATCTATCATCAAACATCAAATTACTGATAGATTCATCAATGGAAACATCATAAATCTTTAACAATTTTGCAAAATAGTCCATGGGCTAGCTAGACCTAGTTGCAATGATTTCAAAAACATAGAAATCATTAAAAACGGGATGAAAAATCATACCAAAGCAAGATAAATAGCTTGGCCAAATGCCTTATCATGCTCCCATGGTTTTCTGCTTTAAAAATCAATGAAAGAGATAACAATGGATGATAAAAAATGGTGTTATTTTAATTTAATTAACTATATTTACTAAATACCATAATTAACCTTATAATTAACTCAAAATTTCAATAATACCAAGCCATTAGCATCTACTAACTATTTAATGACCTAATTACCACTTAAGGACATTCACTTTAAGGTTCTATAGCTATTTGACACCTTTAGCTATAAGAACACTACTTTTGCACTTTACGCGATTTAGTTCTTTTTATCGAATTAAACACTCAAACGATAAAATTTCTTAACGAAATTTTCACACCACCATATTATCATGCTGTAGATATTAAAATAATTATTTTTACTATGGATTTGTGGTCCCAAAACCACTGTTTCGATTTGACTAAAAACGGGCTGTTACAGTACATATGATATTAATTTGAAATAGAGTCACTTTGAAAAATGTTTTGCAACAGTTAGTTGGTGCTAAATGGAGTCATTTTTTAAGGTCCTTGAAAATTCATATTAAAATGATATGTATATGATGTTTTATTTGTGTAACAGTCCGAATTAGGGGCTAGTCAAAATAGTGATATCAGAATCACTAAACCGAGGATAGAGAAAAACATTTTCATGTTATTTTATGTGTTATAACATGTTTATAAGGGTGCATGAAAATTTTGGTGCCTTAATTTTAGCAATTTCTAGCTAAATTGTGAAAAGGACTAAATCGCATAAACTACGATTGTTTTATTTTATTTGCTAGAGGTGCCAAATAGCTATGAATTATAAATTGGAGGTCCCAAATGTGCAATTTGGCCTTGTTAAGTGAGTTTTTCAGTCAAGGAAAGTTAGGGGAGAAGGGAATTAAATGTTGGTCATGTCAGGTGATTAACAAGAATAGAATAAGATGAAATAAGCAAAAAGCTATCATCTTTTTTATTTATTCTCTTCATCCACCGAAAAAGAGCTGCAAGAATGGAGTTTTTGAAGCTCAAAATTTCATCAAGCCTTTCTCCTCACAAGTAAGTGATTTTGATGACTTTTCTTGATAATTTTTGTACTTTTGGAGTCCCCAAAGCTTAAGCTAGCTAATGAGGGACCAATTTGTAACATGGTTGAGAGTTTAGGGACTTGAAATGAGAGAGTTTATGCTGGTTGCTGGATTTTTATGGAAGAAAATGAATGATAGGATGATGAGAAACAACTTTTGTGAAATGTGTTGTCATGAAAACACCTACTTGGACTAAAATGCAAAAGTTGTGATTTGTTCATTAAGGCATGAAATTGATGAAATTGCAAATAGTTGTAATAGGATTAAATGTTCAGCTAGGCTTGTTTAACGAGAAAATGTGATGAAAATTTATTTACGAGCCTAGGGGTAAAATCATAATTTTGCCAAAGTGTAGGGGCAAAATAGTCATTTTTCCTAACGTGTAGATTATGATGTATTATGATTTATAAGTGAATAAATCAGTATATTACATTTTTCTAGATGAAAGAAAATGAGTTTTGGACCTAGAACGGGTGAAAAGAGAAATGTGGGCAAAAAGGTCCCTTTCGGCCCTTTCGACATCGAGGTAAGTTCATGTGCAAATGTTGTAATTATGTATGAGTTATTTTAATATTCCAATGTTGTATGGAATGTATAATTACTCAATAAATGTTTGAAATGTCTTTTGATGAGTTGTTAAGAGAATTGAACCTAAGAATGGTAAGAAATGTAAATAGTATGAAACGATGATAGTTAAGGTTCCGTGTAAGACCACATTGGAATAAGGCTTCAGTGAGAGATATTAAATAAGACCATGTCAAGGACATGGTAATGATGTGATACTTCGTATAAGACCTTGTCGGGGACATGGCATCGATATGTTAATTCATGTATGACC
This sequence comes from Gossypium rotundifolium, assembly GCA_025506655.1. Classification (NCBI taxonomy): domain Eukaryota; kingdom Viridiplantae; phylum Streptophyta; class Magnoliopsida; order Malvales; family Malvaceae; genus Gossypium; species Gossypium rotundifolium. The sequence continues at coordinate 84,311,134 of CP106724.1, read as the reverse complement.
CTATCAGGGGTATGATGTCAATGTGACAATAAGTGTATGAGACTTAATAGTGTTATTTAACAGTTGGAGATGAATTCAGTGTATGATGAACCTCTAAGGGGATAAGTGTAATCAATACACCTTAGTGTATGAGAGAGATTTGTTAATACACTGTGTGAGTGTGAATGAGAATCGTAGAAAGTTAAGTAAGAATGATAGTGAGTGATGATGTTTACGGATGAACATTTGAATTAGAGAAATGTATGAGGATAGATATTTGTGAATGCATAATATGAGTGGACTGTGTGCAATACCACCTGATATATTATTTCTTGGTGGGCTGTGTGTGATACCATCAACAACATTAATATCGGTGGGCTGTGTGCGTTACCACCAGATATATTATTAATTGATGGGCTGTGTGCGATACCATCAACTATATTACTATCGATGGGCTGTGTGCGTTACCACTTGATTAGCTAGTAATCGATGGGCTGTGTGCGATACCATCGCTTATAAATGATTGGTGAGCTAAGTGCGAAATAACCATAGTTATAAATGATTGGTGGGCTGTGTGCGATAACACCCTATAAGAGATTCAATGGTGGGCTAAGTGCGTAACCACCGAGAGATTAGTAGTATGAGAGACTTATTGAAAATGCTTGATGTGTTGTTTTATATGATATTGTGGTGATCAGTGTAGGATTGTGTACTAATTAAACGAGTAATTGGCTTGTGGCATGGTAAGAATGTGGTAAGAGATAGAATGAGTAGGCTTTAAGAGTGGTTGAGTAAGTAGCCATAAGTTAAAGTGAAAAACTCGGTATAATACTTTGTGGTTATCTATAGTTAGTGAATATTAATAATGGTCAGATTATGTAGATGAACTTACTAAGCATTATTGCTTACTCCTCTTCTTTTCTCATCTCTGATAGGTTATTTTAGCTAGCTCTGGTTGGAGATTGCTGGAGATGTTTTCACACTACTGAACATACGCTCGGTATGAGGTATCAAGTCCCCATGAGTTATAGCATTTATAGGGCTAGTACTTAAGGTTGATTAAGTTATTATTGATGTAGCCAAATTATGTTGGCCTAAGAGAACTTATGTTTTGTTTGTGTATAGCCATACATGATGGCCTAAGTTGTTTGTATTTATATGGGAAATAGTCCTCCCTAGTATATGGGATGAAAGCCTTATTTCTTTTATAATCAAATGTCTTTAATTTAAGAATTATATTAATGTTATTTATAGCTATGTGATAAGGTATGAATGTATGCAAATGTGGGTGGCAAAAGGCTGGGTAGATAGCTTGATAATTGTCTACATGGGTAGACACACGTGTGTGTGTCTAAACCATGTAGGAGGCACGACTAGAACATGGGCGTGTACCCAGGCCATGTAAAGTCTGCACCTTTCCCATAAAATGGTAAATTTCCCACGGCTAGGATACACGGGCGTGTGCATAGGCCGTGTGGTTAAGTTAGAATACTAAGGTTTTACACACAGGCTATGGCCACGGGCATGCCGTGGCTGTGTGATATTAGTTAGTGTAGACCATGGACACAAGACACAGGCATGCCTTAGAGGTACACGGGCGTGTCCCAAGACCTACACGGGTGTGTCCCAAGACCTACACGGGCGTGTGGCCCCTGTTTTGTTAAAAAGTTTCTCGAACGTGTGAAAGTTCCCAGAAAGATTTATATACTTCTCGGAAGTATGTTTAAGGCCTCATAGGACAATTTTGAGTAAGAGATACGTTTAAATGAAATTTTATAGCCCGTTTCGAAGTATTAAGTAAGATTAAGCACAGTAATGCCTCGTATTCCGGTCTCGGTGTTAGACACAGGTAAGGGGTGTTACAATTTGATTTTAGATTGATTATGTTGGACTGCATTATGAGGTATATTGGTATGCTTTTGTTTGATGTTTTTCAGGTCTATAATTATAGTTATGGTACCGTTTGAGTTAATTTGAGTATGAAATGAACAATATAAAGATAGGATTTCTTTATTTCTAACTTAGGTATCAAAATTTTTGTATTTGGTATTGATACTTGTTCTTATGAACAATTTTAAAACTAATAGAATACTAAAATTGTATCAATTTTTATATGAGTATAGATATTTTAATAAAATATCAAACTAAAGAATAAATATTAATACCCTTGTTTTGCATAATAAATGTAAACGTGATTTGATATTGATTTTAATAAGGTATCGATCAATATCAATACCTAACAATTAAATATCGACACCAACTTTAAAACTTTAAGATTTTGAATTCTTTAAAATTATACCCTATTTCATGCTTGAATTTTATGATTATGGATGTATAGATTACCAATTTATTGTATTTTTATATGTGATTTGATGATGATTAATTGAGATTTTGACTAATAAATTACATGTAAAGTGTTTGGTATTTTTCTGTAGCATCATTTTACTCAGGTTCAACGATCAGACAAGGTAAGGGGTGTTAAAAGTAAACATAGCCATGGGTCTTTCATCTTTGTATTGAATGACTTAATTACTATTAGTAATTGAATTTTCATGAAGAAATATGTAATGGTTATCATGAGAGAAAATAGGATAATATTAGGAGAACGAATATTATCCCAAAGAGATCAAGGATATCCTATGAGGGTGATACACTTATGACAATGTCATTGGATGCGCACTAAGTAGTTGCTTTTGTAATAGTATGTTGTACGGGAGAGGTTAGTCACAATACTATAGTGAAATGACTTCATGACTAAATGAGTTTATAATTAATAGGTGAAAAGTCGAAACTTAATTATAAATCATTTGAACCTTCAATCAGTCTCTTTGCTAGCTCGTTGAAACCAGAAATGAAATGCGTGTTTGAAAAGAAATGAACATAATGAATAGGAAAAGAGAAATGAGAAACATTCCAAGATAGGAAAATGAAATCATTTGGAAATGAATGTAGATTCCTAAAATGGAAATGGAAATGATTCATTTGCAATTCTATATTGATTACTTAAAAATGATTGAAAGAATGAGTTTATGTTTTTGAGTTGTTTTGAAACCTAAAAATAAAAATAAATCATTTGGTCATTGAAATATTGAACATATTTTCTTGAAATTTTTATCAGGGTTAAAATTGTAAAAATTTTGCTGGGGGTAAAATAGGGGTGAGAAAATTGTTTTAAATGTATATTAAATTTTATTTTGGGAAATAGAAAAATGGAATCGGGTTGGATCACATTATAGAGTACTAGGTCAAAAAGGCCAAGGAAGTACTTGTAATTGCACTTGATGTGAGATAGGCCCAAAAACCCCTCATAGACATGAAGGAGGTAACAACCCTAGTAGGAATACTAGGGTGTGCCATCCACCCTAGTCCTATTATAAGTAGGTTGTTGTTTTTCTATTTTAAATAAACTACTATAACTCAACAAAGGTTCTACCTTCTCTTCTTATAAATAGATGGCATCGATAGAGGTATTATCATAACTTTGAGAGATTGTTATTCTGCTGAAAAATAGAGAGAATTTATTCTCAACTATTACATATATTTTTGCGAAATAACAATTCAACTGGTTTCTATTAAAAAGAGAGAATTTTTGTTTTCACCCCAAAATGAGAGAAAACTTTTTCTAGTTTTGTGTTTCGATTCAATTAGTTCGAGCCCACACTCGAAGTAGTTTGTGGTATAAGAATAGCAGAGAAGATTGTTTGGTTGAAAGTCGAGAACAATGAACATTCGCTAAGTTGAAAACATAGCAACGGATTCAGTTAATGTTTATTGTTATAAATGTCACAAACTGGGTTGATTTTCAGAATTTTAATTTTTCGCTGTGCAAGAAAACTATTTTCAAGTCGAGTTTTTTTTCCAAAATTCATAACATTCATTTAACCAATTCCCAAATCAATCAGCCCATTATGCCTCAAATTGGCACCATTTCATACCAATTCAACCTATTCAAACATCACTTGTACAATCATGCTTTTAATTCCATTAAAACCAATATTTAACGATGCCATTTCAAGCCAAAATATGTTGTTCAAAATGCCATATACAATATCATGCAATTTACCAAATCAAGCATGTACAAACTTGGCATTAGATTGCACAAGATCAAGTAGTTAACCAAATTTCCAAACCAAACAAGCATTTCCGAGTTATTAAAGCAACACCTATGTACATGCCACATAATCGAGCTAAAACGATAAAAAATCTACCCAGTCAATGGTAGGATAGTGTGGTCTTTAAGTTGATCTGATTGACAGATTTCGTTATCAAACAACTACAGACAAAGTGAAAATAAAAGTAAACATATTGAAAGCTTAATAAATTCATATTAAAAGAACTCAACTTACCTTAACATTTCAACAACTTAAACAATAGAAACACATAGGTATAAATATGATAATCCATGCCATCCCTATGTATTCATACTTAATCTATCAACATAACAAATGAGTTATAACCTTAATATAATATGATCATAAATTCAATCCATATATGTATGCATTCATACCAACTTATACCATTTACCATTAAATCTTCACCCATTTTGAAAATATGAAAACTAATCTCATGATCAATCTTTCATCCATTTCATTTTCGTTTAACTACCATGTTTGTATTTGAGCTGTTCACACAAGTTACAGATCAGTGATAAACCTTAATATATACATATTTTAATCCCACATTTAGCATACTTTTGGATGATTTATTCCTTGAATTATGGAATTTGGTGCTCCTAATCCTTTAATTTCATGTTTTATACTTAGGAGAGCACCGAAGGATGAAAAGAATGAGAAACGGGCCAAAAATGGAGGAAATGGGCCAAAGTATGAAATCCACATGGCCTGGGCCCAAGCCACATGGCCGTGCCTCTTAAGCAGACTCGAACACGGCCTAGACTCGATTTACACGGGCATGCCACACAGGCGTGTCCCTGCCGTGACCTGGTTTAATTCTATTCAAAATAGGGTACTTAAAGGCAAAGAAAGACATTCCAAAAGCCTATATAAACACCCTAAAGGCCAACCTTCAAAGGGCGATTCAGATTGGCCGAGGAGCAAGCCAGAGAGGCTGAATTGTGGGATTTACTCAAAGAAAGATAGTTGATTCATCTCAAGAAGCCGGAGTCATACCCAAGACGGAAGATCTTCCCTTCAATTTCCTTCAGGGGGTTTTAGGGTTTTTATTATGTTTTATTTTATACTTGCTTCTGAGATGTATTCTTTTATAATTATGAACTAAACCTCTCAAATACCTAAGGGGGATGAAACCTAAGACAAATCTTGTTATTATTTTCTGAAATATATGATAAATACTTGATTTGTTCTTAATTACGTGTTCTTAATTATTGCTTTGATATTTTAGGATATTGATTCAAGTATTGATGTGCTTGGGCAGTGGAGGAATATTCCCTATTTAAGAGTAGATCTAGCATAGTTAAGCGGAGTTGATCGCAACCTTAGAGATAGGATGATGAAAATCTGTCGGATTAGGGTCAAACCTAATATGGGAGTCCATAGAACGAGTTAATACAATTATAGGGGTTTTAATTAGAAAGAGATTTCAATTAATCAACCTAGGGTTAGACGTTAGTAGCCTCGAGAGAGGTATTAATACAAATTAGAGAATCCTACGAATCAAGTCAAGTGAATAAATCTTCTGGTTCAAAGTTAAATAACAAGTGAAGTCTAGGTGGATTCTTCCTCGGGTATTGTCTTAATCAATTGGTTTTTCCCAAAAGTATTTTCCCCAATTCATTCTCTGTGTCTTAGCATCTTTAGCCTAGTAGTTAGTTAATTTTAGATTAAATAACAATTCCCTTAATTCTTAGGCTAAATAATAAAAAGAAAGTTAGTATTAGAACTTTTGGTTCCCTTGGGTTTGACATTCTGGCCTTGCCACTAAACTATACTATTGTTCGATAGGTGCGCTTGCCTTAATCGTTGTCATAGTTAGTTTCTAGGCTCGATCATTCATTATATAAATTTTAAGACTTTCAGACCAACGATCAAGTTTTTGACGCCGTTGCTGGGGATTTAAAATATTAAGAACGCTCAATTTTTATTACTTTAGCCATATTTTATTTTTGCAATTAAGTTTTATTTTTACTTTTCTAAATTTTCTTCTTTGCTTCTGGCAGGTACCTTTAGATTATGACTAGAAGGAACCCGACAAGACCTTTAATTTACGACAATGATATTGAAGGTACTGTTCGCAGAAATCAGGCGAAGCTTAAATTACATAGAAGAAGTGCAAGAAGACTAAACCAATACTAACGAAGAGATGACTGATAACAATCTACTAGCTCCTGTAGTTGCCACAGACCCGGTGAATCAAAATCCTACTTTTTGTACTATGTATGATTATGCTAAACCTAATTTAACATGAGCTAAATCGAGTATTGTTAGGCCTGCTATAGCTGCTAATAATTTTAAACTGAAACCTAACACTATACAAATGATTCAACAATTTGTTCAATTTGATGGTTTCCAAGACGAAGACCCAAATACTCATTTAGTAAATTTTTTAGAATTCTGTGATAAATGTCATTTCTGATGATGCCATCCATCTTTAGTTGTTTCCCATTTTCTTTGAGGAATAAAGCCAAACAGTGGTTGAATTCTCTTCCCCGAGGATCAATCACTACATGGGATCAAATGACTGAAAAATTCTTATTAAAATATTTTTCGCCGGCCAAAACGGCCAAGTTGAGGAATGATATCTCTTCTTTTGTGCAGATGGATCTAAAACACTATATAATGCATGGGAGGGATACAAGGACTTACTAAGAAGGTGCCCTTACCATGGGTTACCTTTGTGGCTTCAGGTTCAAACCTTCTACAACGGTGTGAACCCTTCGACTAGGCAATTAATCGATTCAGCCGCCGGCGGAACCCTAAATAACAAAAATCATGAGGTGGCCTATGAGTTTATAGAGGAGATGTCACTGAACAACTATTAATAGCAAGTTACGAGGACAAGACCAACAAAAGCAGCTGGAGTTTTCAACCTCGACGCAGTCACCATGCTATCAAATCAGGTAGAGATGTTAAATAACAAGATTGATGGTTTGTATGGTTCTTCGTAGGTACACCCAGTAATGCATTGTGAATCAAACCTAGGAAGTGTCGCGAATCCTGAGTACCCACCCTACGGGCATGGCATGGAAAATGAGCAGATAAATTATATGGGTAACAATCCTCGACCTCAAAATAATCCTTATAGTAACACTTACAATGCAAGTTGGAGGAACCATCCAAATTTTTTGTGGGGTGGCCAAGGAAATCTGAGACAACAACCCCTCCTAGGCTTTCAAAAGCAACCCTACCCATAAGAAAAGAAGCCGAAGCTTGAGGAGATGCTAACAAAATTCATCGCAATGTCAGAAACTCATTTCGAAAACATCGAAACAACACTTAAAAATCAACAAGCATCAACCCAAGGGATCGAGAACCAATTGGGACAACTTGCTAAACTCATCTCTGAACGACCTCAAGGTAGCTTGCCAAGCAACACTGAAACAAACCCAAAGGAGCAACTTCATGTCGTTACTGCTCAAAATAGTGAAGGGTTAGTAGAATCTGAACCTGAGCCTAGGCTAGAGAATGTGGTAGAGGAAGGTAAGGTTGATGTAAGCCAAGAAAAATAAAAACCGATAATTAAAGAGTACCAACCTCGTATACCATACCCCAATGCGATGAAGAAAGACAACATAGATAAGCAATTCGATAAGTTTCTTAAACTTCTGAAGAAATTACACATTAACTTACCGTTTCTTGAAGCTCTTTCGCAGATGCCAGATTCAAGGAAATTTTTAAAAGAGCTTTTGACAAACAAGTTGAAGTTAGACGAAGCATTGCATATGGAGCTGAACGCAGTGTGCTCAGCAATTTTGCAAAATAAACTACCACGAAAATTAAAAGATCCAGAGAGTTTTACAGTTCCATGTTTAATTGGTAGTTTATCTATTGATAATGCTTTAGCTGATTTAGGGGCAAGCATCAATGTTATGCTTTATAAAATGTTTAAACAGCTAGGTCTAGGGAAACCCAAACAAAATAGGATGAGCATTCAATTAGCTGATAAAACTATTAGAATTCCTAGGGGTATAATCGAAGATGTTCTCGTAAAAATTGACAAATTTGTATTCCCCGTAGACTTTTTTGTTTTAGACATGGATGAGGAAAATAATGTTCCTTTACTTTTAGGAAGACCCTTTTTAGCAACTGCTAGAACAAAAATTGATGTTGGTACAGGTGAAGTCACACTTCATGTAGGAGATGAAACGGTCACTCTTAAAGCTCTTGACTCGGCTAGGACATCAAGCGATAAAGGTGAGAACGTAAATTCAATTAATAATCATTTAATTCAACCTTCCTTATAGGAAACATCACGAAGTTACATATCTGAGCCAGATCATAGACCTCGTGCCAATAAAGAAGAAATTTATGAGGAACGAAGGCTTCAGATTGATGAATTAGACGAGTGGAAGGCATATTTCAAGGAGAAATCAAAATCACACGAAGAAAAACTGAGGGAACCCCCAGACGAGGTTATAGGAACATCAAATCACTTTAAAATAGGAGATCGGGTATGTTAGATAAAACAGACCTTCAAATCGCCATATCAGACCTGAATACAATCGAAGAAATCCCTTTTAAGGTAATCAATGTCTTCTCATACGGAACAGTCAAGGTGGCTCACTCTGAATTCGACACCTTTAAGGTAAATGCCTTTGACTCAAACTATATAATGATAGCATGAGAAAGGATTTTCAACTCCTCAAACCACCATGAATCATGTAAATGAGAGGTAAGTCTAGCTTAAGACTTTAAACGAGTGCTTCTCAGGAGGCAACCCGAGCACTAACCCCACTAATTTTCATATTTTTATTTTCATTCCTACTTTTAAGGACCTAACTTCAAACTAACCAAGTTAATGAACCGTAAGTTTCCATACCCACATGGCCTTACACAAGGCCGTGGCTGTGGCCGTGTGGGCACCAAAGGTAGGTAAATAGGCGTGGCCGTAGACGTGTAGCAACAAGACAAAATTTTTCCCAACACATGGGCTACAATAAACTGCAACGGCCGTGCGATACGGCCATGACCGACACTGAGAAAGTCACACGGGCATAGAAACCTCAACACAAGCGTGGGAGAAGCGAACAAAGCACAACACGACCGTGCGATAAAGCCGTGTGACCTAACACGCCCATGGCACACGGGCTTGGGGATGTACCAGATATTAGATTTTTATTTAAAACCCCTTTTCCTCACCTACTCCCCAATCTCCTCTTCTTTCATACCCTTTAAGCTTTCCTCCTTTTCATTGTCCTCCTTTTTTCATCTTCACCATCACCTAAATGTCAAAGAAATGAAAGGATCCTAGCCCAGTCTCCCTATGCGAGACCGATCTACATAAGTTTATGTCGGTTGCTTCATTAACTTCGACAAGAAAAGGACCTTGGAGTCCATTTATTTTTTCTTTTGGAGTCCATTTATTTTTTCTTTTCTCTTCTCCTTTATTTTCCCCTCTTTATAATTCTTTTCTTTAAATACATATTTAGTATATTTTGAATTATTCTTATTATTTCTTGGCTATTTGTTTAGGAGGTACCCAATTTTTTCATCTGGCACGGTGACTGTTGGCAGTCACCATACTACCACCAGAGATACCTCTTCCAACATCTTTTACCTCCGAATCAAGTTTTCATACTCCCAACTCAAGGATTCCACCCAAAATTCAGGGAGTTTTACTTCTCTCCCTCTCTTTTGATTTTCTTACTATATAGTTATTAACTATCTTTGTACATTAGGGGCAGTGTACATCTTAAGTGTGGGGATGAAGCTTATTTAGAAAAATTCCTAACTTTTTGCATTATTCTCAAATCCCTGAATGATATATTGTCTTAAGTAATTTTCTCAAATAACTAATTAGAACGAAACTTCTGTTGATTTATAATTTTTATTGATATGTTTTGGATTAAGTCATAGTTAATTGTGCATTGATGATTTAAACTTTAAGATACTAGAAAATCAAGCATGATAAGTCTATTTTCAAAATTAAAAATTTGCTAGGTTGTTAACCTAAATTTGAATATTACCTTGAAGTTTGAAATTTACAATGTTGACATCAAAAACCATAATTTTTGTGAGATTTTGAGCCTTAAGAGCATACATTTTTCATGCTCACTTTATTGATTATGAGTGTGTCAATATTGATTTGTTATTCTATAACTTGCTTCGATTATACACTTCAAGACCACATCATTGATTTGATATATAGAGATGATAAAGGCACTTAGGATTTAACTCACTTACTCCACTAAAATCCTACCTTCATAATTAACCCCTAGTGAACCCCTTTGATCTTAACAAACCGTTTATTGACTCACCCACTAATATTAACCCAAAACCCATCTTGTATTTGTTATCACCATTTCTCTTGACTACCCTTTTGTCGAGATTTGATTTGATCATTTGCCTAACTATGTTCTCTATTTCAATTGTTAAAATCTATTTACTTGATTTGTTCTTAAAAAAAAAAACATTAGAAAACCTATTCATCATTAGTTATATGTTCTATAAGCTTAAATAGTTAAATTCACATCTTTAGAAGAAGCTCGTATTATTGATGTAATTATTCATTATTAGTTCATTGTTTCTAGTTAGGTAATTTGTCAATTCAATCTTGATTTTAACCTTCTAATTCATCCTATATCCACACCTTTAAGCCAAGCCCCATTATAACCCTTTAAAGACCATTTGATTTGTGTATCATCTCATTTTATAGTGGTGGAGATTTGATTTTCATGCAAGCCTATGATAATAACTTTTCATGTTTGACTGATGAGTGCTTTATTTTAAACCTTAAACACATTGAGTGATTTGAGTGAATCTTTAGTGAGGATGTCAATCCTTGTCAGTTTTGAATCAAAGGTAATTATTTTGATAAGGGGAAACATCTATGTTTTCGTGCTACAAACTTATGACTTTGATTGTTTGAATCTTTAGGACTCTTTGGGTTATATTATCCATGTATAAATTACCTATGAATTATGATGAGGCATTGTTGACAAGAATTATGAATCGAGGGAAGTTAATTTTAATTGTGAGTTAAGAATTTTGCTTGAGGACAAGCAAATGCTTAAGTGTGAGGGATTTGATAAACCATAATATATACATATTTTAATCTCACATTTAGCATACTTTTGGATGATTTATTCCCTGAATTGTGGAATTTGGTGCTCCTAATCCTTTAATTTCATGTTTTATACTTAGGAGAGCACCGAAGGATGAAAAGAACGAGAAATGGGCCAAAAATGGAGGAAATGTGCCAAAGTATGAAATCCACACGGCCTGGGCCCAAGCCACATGGTCGTGCCTCTTAAGCAGACCCGAACACGGCCTGGACTCGATTTACACGGGCATGCCACATGGGCGTGTCCCTGTCATGACCTGTTTTAATTCTATTTTGAATAGGGTACTTAGAGGCAAAGAAAGACATTCCAAAAGCCTATATAAACACCCAAAAGGCCAACCTTCAAATGGCGGTTCAGGTAGGCCGAGAGCCAAGCTAGAGAGGCCGAATTGTGGGATTTACTCAAAGAAAGCCAGTTGATTCATCTCAAGAAGCCAGAGTCATACTCAAGACGGAAGATCTTCCCTTCAATTTCCTTCAGGGGGTTTTAGAGTTTTTCTTATGTTTTGTTTTATATTTGCTTCTGAGATGTATTCTTTTATGATTATGAACTAAACCCCTCAAATACCTGAGGGGGATGAAACCTAAGATAGATCTTGTTATTGTTTTCTGAACTATATGATAAATACTTGATTTGTTCTTAATTATGTGTTCTTAATTCTTATTTTGATATTTCAGGATATTGATTCAAGTATTGATGTGCTTAGGTAGTGGAGGAATATTCCTTGTTTAAGAGTAGATCTAGCATAGTTAAGCGGAGTTGATCGCAACCCTAGAGATTGGATGATGAAAATCTGCCGGATTAGGGTCAAACCTAATATCGAAGTCCATAGATCGAGTTAATGCAATTCTAGGGGTTTTGATTAGAAAGATATTTCAATTAATCAACCTAGGGTTAGACGTTAGTAACCTCGAGAGAGGTATTACTATAAATTAGGGAATCCTACGGATCAAGTCAAGTGAATAAATCATCTGGTTCAGAGTTAAATAACAAGTGAAGTCTAGGTGGATTCTTCCTCGAGTATTGTCTTAATCAATTGGTTTTTACCTAAAGTATTTTCCCCAATTCATTCTCTGTGTCTTAGCATCTTTAGCCTAGTAGTTAGTTAATTTTAGATTAAATAACAATTCCCTTAATTCTTAGGCTAAATAATAAAAAGAAAGTTAGTATTAGTACTTTTGGTTCCCTTGGGTTCGACATTCCAGCCTTGCCACTAAACTATACTACTGTTCGACAGGTGTGTTTGCCTCAATCGTTGTCATAGTTAGTTTCTAGGCTCGATCATTCATTATATAAATTTTAAGACTTTCAGACCAACGATCAATCAGAGTCATTATTCAAGCTTTATTTCATGCTACTCACACAAGCTCTAGAGAATCCATAAAACATGCTGGATTTCAAGCCATCGATTATAAAATCCCTGATCAAACACTCGACTCCTTTTTTATCCCTATTGATATGCCATTTATATTCTAATCGTTTACCAATATCATACGGGCACTATTACAAATTTAGCATTCATTCAATTTACTATAATATAGTCAAATACATATCATTCAAGTATATCAACATTCCACATCCATCTAATTCATCATATTCATTCATAATAATTATAATTTTTGCACTTTATGATTTAGTCCTAAAATGCCAAAAATCATCAAATTACATTTAACCTAAACTAAAAGATATTTCAGTATAGATCAAACATAACATAAATAATATATTAAGTTTCATATGAAATTACCTGGCAACAACAACAACAGACAAGGTGTCAGGGACTAATTTGTAATTTTTCTTTTTTCGCGATTATCCTCTGATTGGTTCAAATATTGATTTATACGATAATTCATTTCAATTTATAAATTCTTAATACTTTATAACATCCTATTAAATGCATATGATAGTTCAATTTCACATTTTGAAAGCTCCCTAAAGTTTTAAATTTTATTCAATTTAGTCTTTAAAATCAAAATTGCCTTAACTTTCAAATTTGAGATTCAATTTTGAAACTGATCTCAATTTCATCCTTCTTCAACCCTCTATTATCTATAACGACATAAATGTAACACCCTGAAAATGGGCCTATGCATTTTGATTTAATTATACGAAATGGCATGTCTTATGTATTATGAATGTATGGTGAACATTTTGGAAACTTGGAAATGCTAAGTTCAAAAGAGGAAAGTGAACATTTTGGAAACTTGGAAATGCTAAGTTCAAAAGAGGAAAGTGAACATTTTGGAAACTTGGAAATGTTAAGTTAAAAGAGGAAAGTGAACATTTTGGAAACTTGGAAATGTTAAGTAAATGTTTAGGAAAGTGAACATTTTTGGAAACCTGGAAATGTAAGGAAATGATTTAGAAATGTTAAGTGTAAAAGAGGAAACTAAAACAAGGTGGCCTTAAGAAAATTAGTAGAGGGAATTTAATACACAAATGGGCTTGGTAAAGTGGTTGTAATGTGCCACTTAGGGCCTTAGTGTATGATGCCATACACAGTACAAGGAGGGCTTGTGTTCGAGCCACAAGGAAAGCAAAAAGAAGTTTTATTTTTGCTACAAGATAGGTAGAAGTGGACGGCATTAAGGAACTAAAAGGGAGGAGTTTAAGATTGGATTAAATTCTTTTAATAAAATCGGCTAAGGTGGTAGATAATGGATGTTTTATTTTTGGATTATTTTTATTAAAAGATAAAGAGAAAAGCTAGGAAATTGATAGTGTTGGCCGACCAAGGGAGTCTTTGGTGTCAAAATTTGGCTAAGAAGGTGAAAAGGGTGTAGCCGAAACTATATCAAGGGTGAAGGGTATTTCTTTTAGGTTTTTTCCCTTCTTTAGTAAGTGTGCCGAAACTTCCTAAGTCAAGACACCATTATTGCCAAATTTTACTTCATCTTTCTCTTTACCAATAGCTAAGGCGAATGTTTCTCTCCTTTTCCCAATTGATAGTCATAACCGAATACTCAAAGTAGTCTGAGCCGATTTCTTGTTAAGTTCCAAAAGCCGAAAATAAGTCCCCTCTAGCCTTAGCCGAATCTTTGAAGGACTTAAAGCAAAGGGGTTGTCGATTTCTTCAAGTAAGGGTAAGATCTCATTTAGTTATCCTTTTTCTTTTAAGATTAACCAAAACCATGAAATCTAACCCCATTATTGTGTTAGTTGAAACTTGGAAAGAAGGCTTTGGGATCTGTCCATAAGTCAACCATAAGGAAGAAATCTTCCAAGATCTAAGGTAAGGAATATTCGGCCAAGGCCTATTTTAGTGTTCTAGATCTAGTTCATAATCATTCAAAATAGCCGAAACTAACTAGTTAATAGATCTAAGGATCAGCCGATTACGAGGAAGGAGAAGTTCTTTTCCCGAAGGTACACCATAGGCCACGTGTTCCCTAGTTATTCGGTGAGTTTTGGGATTTGAAAATAAATAGGTATGTGCCTAAATATATTAGGCCATAGGCTTGTTTTGATAACTAGATCTCTTTCATAATTATTTAAAAAGCCGAAACTAACCTATGTAGAGATCCAGTGTTTGGCCGAATACAAGAAGGAGAATAGCAAAGTTTTCAGGATTTGAGAGATAAGCAAATCAGCATTAAGGTAAGTTTTAGTGCACAAATCCTACTAGGATTTGGTTTTATGGCCGAATGAGTTTTTCATTAAATCTTTAATTATGGGCCAAATGTAGGGAGTTAAAGATCTAAGATCGAAATTCGGGATTTCAAGTGAAATTGTTAAGCGAATCAGGTGTGTACCCTACCCTAAGTTTCAATACGTTCATGGCTATGTTTTAAATTAAATATGTTATTAAGAATGTGAAAAGCATGGCTAAGGTACCATACAATGGTACAAAGTACTAAGGTACGTATCCTACTCCTACTAGGATTATGAATATATGTTATTTTTAACATGTGAAAAGTGATGAGAATGTGAATTAAAGCATGATATGCATGATATGTATGATATGGGGCACATGGGATATTATGAGAAAGGGGAAGTGAACGTGGTGACCTAAGACCACGATAACTGAATGTGGTGACCTAAGACCACGATATCTGAATGTGGTGACCTAAGACCACGATATCTAAATATGGTGACCTAAGACCACGAATTTTATAAGAGGCGATGAGCACGTCGATTGCAATGACGCTTCGATGGTGTGTAGCGGATAGAGGGTTGACTTAGTAGTCCCCACGGTGTGCGAGGATGATGGTACGGTGATGTCTAGCGGATGGCATATAGGTTTGGGTTCGGGTTGCATCATTATTTCCTATCTCATTATATGAATATGCATGTAATATGTGAACATATGCCTAAATTGTTAAATTTTAGTGTTGGTTACACATTGAGTCTGTTTGACTCACCCCTTGTGGGATTATTTTTCAGGTAACGATCAGTAATGGACCGGGTTGACAGGAGCTTAAAGGTGGCCATGCACAGTAAGGAATTTATTTAAATTTGGATTTTTATTTCATTAAGTACTTTGAATTTATCTTTTTTTGGGAATTATTTGATGTAATAAGGCCATAGTAGAACTACTTTACTCTGCTTTTATTTATTAAGCTTACAAACTTTTATCTATTAAGAGATTAAGTAAATTTATTTTAAAACAAAGCCTAAACGTTTTGTCACCTAAAGTAAAGGATTTTAATAATGAAATAAACTTGTTTTCAACTCAAACCCAACCCAAAGCAATCTTTCTTTCAAAACACACAAGTTTTTCCTATGTAACAAAAGAATTTGAAACGGTTTACACCGGGGAACATACTAGATCCGGTTAAGGCTCGTGGGTCGGGTTTGGGGTGTTTTAATAAATTTAGCATCAATTTTGAATTTTTTACACTTTAGTCCCTATGTTCAAAAACTGGCAATTAAACTTTACAAAATAGTCATTTTTCATTTCTAAGCTTAAAATATAACAAAATTACATCAATTTCATCAAATAGTCAACAATGGAAACTTTTGAAAACTTTAACAGTTTTACAAATTGGTACACGAGCTAGCTAAATCTAGCTCCCGAGACCTCAAAAGCATCAAAATTATAAGAAAATGACTAAATCAAACTCACTAATTGAGAGACCTAAGCTTGAAACATGAGGGCCAACTCTCTCTTCTTCAAAATTGGAGTTTCGGTGTAAAGAAAAAGATATGGAAATGGTTTCTCTTTCCTTTCATGTTTCATTTTTACTTTTGTTACTTTTATTTTATAATTTTAATATAAATTTTTAACAATTATTAAGCCAAATCATCCAATATCATTTTAAAATAGCTTAATTTTCATTTTAGGCACTATTTTAATTACTATATAAGTCCTTAAGCAATCACAATTTATAGTGATTAAGTTTTACCACTTTTACAATTTAGTCATTATACCTTAATTAACTATTCGATTGAGAAAATTAAAGGCCCAAACTTTAATTAAAATTTATACTAACCTTTTAAATATTAAATATTATAAATATTAAATAATAATATTTATGGGCTCACTCGTTGAAAATGGGGTTTCGAACCACCATTTTCGATACCACTGAAAAATGGGTTGTATGCGTTTCTTTTTAAGTTCGTGTTTCTATTGGAATTGGTAACTTATAGTGAATATTTGGCCAAATGGTTATGTGTGTTTATGAAATCTTTGCATAGATGCTTTAACTTGTTGGAAATGGATGCAATGGGAATGTTGTGGGATGATTTGGTATGTTTTCTTAGAACCTAAGTGTGATATATTGTAAATGTTTAATTCAAAGGTGTTAAAGTCTTAGTGTGTGTTGTTATATATATAGAATTGAATATTATAAATTAGTTGTTTAGGGTTTAGTCAAGTAAAATAGAGATTGGAATATGTATGCATACATTGTGGTAAAATGCAAATTGCAGGTTGTTTACTAAGAGAAATTGTAGAAACAATATGTTTTACTACGAGAAATTGTAGAAACAATATGTTGAGTGGTTTGACGTCGTGATGTGAAAAACTATTTGATGATGTCACAACGTGGAAATGTTGATATCACAACGTAAACCTTGTATTTTGAAACTTTCACAATTTAGTCTTTCTTTGAGCTTGGTTTACTATTTAAGCTTTTGTAAGCTCGTGTACAACTTGGTAATGGTTTTATATTATATTAAATGTATATTTTGGTTGAATTTAATCATTAATGGTATACATTGATTGTGATTGATCATAGTTGCTTCGGTAATAAATGTGACAGCTCGTAACTCGAACCTAATGATCGGGTCGATTGTCGAGGTGTTCCAACCGCCAAGGCTACAAGTAGATGGTTTCTTCATATGTTCCATGAGTCGAGCAAATTCAAGCAAGTCAAATTAGTCGCATTTAATAAGTTGACCTTTATGGGACGTTCTGTGCAATGGTTGCGGACTTTAATTCATGGCCTGTGACATTCTCCTCCATCAATTCTCATGAGGCCCTCGTCACATCCTCGGAATGACACTGGTTTGACTTGTTTTGTAACATCCTAAAATTTGAGTATTGATATGATGCATTTTTTTGTGCTTAACTTGTGTATAATTAAAATTTTGCATGTTTAGTATAGTCTTGAGAAGACTTGAGAACTATTCAGAATTAGAATAAATTTTAGTTAGGAGTACTTAATTGAAGTGGATCAAGTGACTTTGAGGTTTAAGTAAGTTTAAGTGTCAAAAACTAGCACCAGATAAGCTAGTAGCAAGGTGGTGTTGGTGCATGTATGTTTGCTTGAGGGGAGAGGTTCGAATCTCCTAGCATGCAATTTGAAAGCTTTTATTTTTTTTCTTTTCCTTAGCAAGTGTCGATCATGGATAAGGATTAGAATGAGTTGGATTAAATTTTTATGGTAAGAAGACTTAAGGTTATGGTAAGCATGAGTTAAGGGATGGTATTGCTTGACTTTGGGGATAAGATTTTTCAAACTTAAGGGAAATGGAGGATGGTAAGGCTTGAGACTAGGATTGATGTTTTGGTAACTCTTTCATGGTCATTTTGACCATGAATGGGGACGGTTTTGTGGACTAAAGGGGGGAGCTGAATTTGGGTGGTGAATTTTGGTGATAGGCTAGTTTGGTTGGTAGCTTTTGGGGGTATTACCTTTGGTCATTTTTGCTTTTACAAAACACTTTCTCTCCATCTATTTTTTCCCTTGGCCGAATGTATTGGTATAGGAGAAAAACAACTTTTGTTTCATTTCTTATGTCTATATTTTTGACCATTTGATCACCTTATTTTTGCAAAACCTCTCCTAGTGCCGAAACTACCAACACAACAAGCCATAGTTTTCATTCCCCATTGCCGAATGCACCATTGTCTTAAACACTCTCTTTTTGCTTTTGTTTTACAATTGATAAAAGAATTTTAAACCTATCATTCTCTTTCTCTTTCTTTCTCTTTTCTCTCTTGAAAACCGAATCAACATCATCTCTTTCTTTCATCTCTTATTTTCTTTTTTAACCATACTTTCTTCATTATTTTTCTCTCATGGCCAAATGTTAGATTACTCCATTGCTGAATTATTTTTCTTTTCTTTGTTTATTCATAGCTGAATCTTCCACTATACATAAGTATCCTTCTTGATCATTCTTCTTTGAAGCCTTGCATAATAGTGTGATAGTGGAGGCGAAACTCAAGTGTTCGTAAATGTCGTAGATCGTTGAAATCGAATTTAAAGTGTTAAAGGTAAGGGATTATTAAGGATTTTAATATTACCCGACATATGGATATAAATAGTTTATTAATCGATTTCGTTTTAGGGGACGTTCAAGCTCGATTGTCATATTGTGGAACGAGGATATTTGTGGTAAGTTATTCTCATTTTTTTTAAACCACTAGTCAAAATTTCGATAACTTATTGATTAGACTAATGATTCATTGTCTTTGAAGACAATCAAAATACGGATGAAAAGAATTGTTAATAGTGTTTGGAAGAGGGGTGGTTCCATTATTCCCCCTAAATTCAAGAGAAGGACTATTTCAGGAATCGAGATTTTCCATCGGGTTGTGGACCCTTATCTGGCAAAAATAAATTATTCGAAGTCGACGTACCCACGAACCATTGTTTACTCGTGGTTCTGAACCTTTGATCGGAGAGAAATCACAAACAGTGGTTGTTCGAGATTCCGAGGGTAAGATCTAGATCGCTTAATATTAGAATAGTTTAATATTAAATTTTAGTGTTCTAATCCATCGTGATGTGTGTTTAGATATCAACGAGCGGGAGAGTGTAGTTCTCACCGTAATCAGGTGTGTAATCTCACACCGTATCTCATGGGTTAGATGGCTATATCGCATAAATCGTTGGATGAAATAACAATCGGGAAGAATAACATAGTTATCACCTTAATGGTAAAATTTTGAAATTGTATTAAGATCATGGAAATTACGAAAGTTACCTTAATGGACTAATTTGATAAAAGTGACAATTTGGGCCATATGTGATATTTGATAATTGGGCCTTATGTGATATTTGATAATTGGGCCTTATGTGATATTTGATAAATGGGCCATATGTGATATTTGATAAATGGGCCATATGTTATATTTGATAATTGGGCCTTATGTGAAATTTGATAATTGGGCCATATGTGATATTTGACAATTGGGCCATATGTGATAATTGATAAATGGGTGCTATGCGATATGAGAATTCGTGGGCCAAAAATTTGAAATGGGCTAGTTTGTAATAATTTTTATAATGGGCCTTATGTTGGAATAATTATATGAATGGATTGTTATGCATGCTATATACATGATTGCATGGGTTGGGCTATTGACGAAGAGAAGTTCTGGTAGCTTTGCTACAATATTTTGGTGGCTCTGCCACAATTCTCAGGTAATAGTATTTGATGGAGGCTTGGGTCGGAGATGACTTCGTGTGGAGGCTATACTACAAATGGTGCTTTTTTTAAAATTTTAAGAGTTCTTTAATAATTTTATTAAGTACTTTTTTTATGGCGATGTAATAAGGCCTCTTTAATTATGGATTTTATTATGTGGATGGATTTTATTATGTTTTAGTTTTCCCAAGTTAGTTTGGTTTAGTTTTTATAAATGTTTTTTATAACTCTCGTATAAAATAAAAGTTTTCTTAAATATCATTTAAACTTAGGAAATTCTTTTAAAACTTTTCGATGAAATATTTCGACTAAATAAATCCAAAGTTTTATCAATAACTACTCTATGGATCAAACGACAAATTCTTGTGTTTTTAATTATGGTTTTCAATGAACTTCGATTTTTTTTTTTGATAAAGTCATTCTCTTAATCATTTTGGAATTTGATTTCTACTTCGTTAAATGATTTGAATGTACGTTAAATTTGTGTGGCATGCCAAAATCTGGGCTTAATGCATAGGCCAAGTTTGGGGTGTTACATGTTTTGGAACGGTCTCAATGCCTCGATTGATTCCCAACTACGCTCTTTGTTGGGTAGTTCTACCTCTCAAAACAACGGCCTCGACTTATGTCCCTGCCATCGCCTAACTCGAATAGTATTTCTCCCTTGCACATCTCAATTATAAGAGGCCTCCGCTCTTACTTGCCCCCATTCTGACTTGCTGGAATGATGGAAATGTGCAAGTGTACACAATCGCAACAAGTAATAAATTGACAAGTAAATGTCGAGTTATTGTACCCACAGGGACTGTGTAAGAAACTATTTATGAATGCAATTAAAAACAATGTAGTGAAGAAAAAATATTTTGATTTTGAGGAAGTGATTAAAAAACTAAAGTTTAACTAAATAAAAGAAAAATAAAAGTTCCAATGCACAATTTCAAAGGATGATTTTAATCAAGATGACATAATTGTGTTAGATTAATTACATTTCTTAACTTAGAATTACTAAACTCATGTTCATGTTGTTACAAATAAATTCACGGCAACTTGGTAATTTTCTAATTACTACTCATACATAGTCATTAAATTAACTAATCTCTTGAACATTTTCCAATGCCAATTCAAATAATTAATCAATCATCATAAGCACATAAAAGATTAAGTGAGGTAACAATATATACCTACATTGAAACAGTTTAATCACAATAACCTTACAAGTTATGCAAGGCTAATGTACCGTTTAATACCGTCGCTAATTTAACCCTCAGCTACCTTAGAAGATTAAACATGCACTGATTAAGTATTGTGTCAATTAATTACAATTTCAACACGATATAATAATTAATTCATTAGTTACCTTACAATTATAATTCAAGAATAACTTAATCATGATTTTCCTTAATCAAACAATTTACCAAGACCTATAACAACACAAACATAATTTTAATAACTTAAGTGGACGAAATGCAATCAACCTAACATGAATTAAATTTAATCCATATTAATTAAATTAAACATATCAAAATAAAAAGTATTCATAGATTTGTTCATAACAACAACACTAAAAATTAAAGGAGAGGGAACTCGAATCAAATCCGGTGTTTCTCTGAAGCTTGACTAGTTTGCTCTGCTCCTCCTTCTCCACTTTTTCTTGTTGAACCGAGGCTTCTACAAGCACTTGAATGCTGCTACCAATGGTGGTTGAAGGGATTTTTTAAAAAAGGGGAAATCGGCAAGGGAATGGAAGGGAAACATGGAGAACAAAAGAAGGGTTTTTAAGAGAGAAAGTGAGAGAGAATTGAAGAATGAAAGGATGAGAGGTGTGTTGAAAATGAGAAGACATGGGGGCTATTTATAGGTTAGGTAGGCTGCTAAAAATAGAAAAAATTTTCAGCCATAGACTCCCCCATGGCCGGCCACACATATGGCAAGTTTGAAGTTTTGAAACTTGCTAAATTTAGCTAGGGGCAAATCTACAAAGGCTTGATAAGTGGAGGAGTTTGAATGCAATTTGAAGGAATCTTCAAGGGATGATTTGCAAGCCAAATAATCAGCTAAATAAGCTTATTGGGTCAACATGTGAGACGGTTTTGGGCAGCCCATTGCTAGGTTGGATCGGTGTTCTTAGTTTAGCACAACTGGGCCTCCTTTCACAATTTAATTTATAATAACTATTTAACCCAAAATAATTTGGATTGAAATTAATTATATTATGAATTAATATTCATAAATTGGAATTTCTTAGGCTGAAAAATTAATTTGCCTCGATGCTTCAAAAATCGCTTCTCGATTTTGTGCTTTTAGCAGTGTCAGCCGTGCTATTTTTCGCCATTTGTGTGAATTTGTCGAAAATAAATCAAAATAAATCAAAATTTATTATAAAATTAATTAAAATTAAAAATTTTAATAATTTAAGTACAATTTAATTAATTTATAATTATTATATATTTTTCGACAAGAATTGTTACAAAATTTCATGAATTTAAGTTAAAAAGGGCATGAAAAGGTGTGTATATTTTCATGTTTCCACACCCCTAAACTTAATTCATTGCTCGTCCCAAGTAATGCACAAATTGAAAAGAATCTCTTGGAAACACCTTTGAAAAATTCCTTTAGAACAACATTCTTCCCAAAATTATGAATTTAGTATACTTATGCTCTAGAACAAGAAATTTGATATTTATGCTACATAAGTATACATATTATTCAAATTAATCTCAATTATTATTATAATAGAAAAAATAAACTAAATGCTTACTCAATAAAGACATGTTAAATCCTTACCAATTTGATTTTATTCCCTTATTTAAGATTAAGCTACAATCATTAAGTTTAACTTATGCCTTCATGTAACAGCTCGATTTAGGGGCTAGTCAGAACAGTGATCTCAAAATCACTAACTCGAGGTTAGAGAAAATTATTCTCATGATATTTTATGTGTTATAACATGTTTATAAGGGTGTAAGAAAATTTTGGTGCTTTAATTTTAGCGATTTCTAGCTAAATTGTGAAAAAAGGACTAAATCGCAGAAAGTGTGAAAGTTCTATTTTAATTGCTAGAGGTGCTAAATAGCTATGGTTTATAATTGGAGGTCCCAAATGTGCAATTAGGCAATGGGAATTTGTAACATCCTAGATTAGGGGTTATGCGTTCGTGCATAATTCATGAGATAGTGGGATCGATGGTGTGTTGGATGTGTTCGAAGAGTTTCAAGAACCCTAAGATGAAAGAAAATGAAAGGAAATGTAAGGAAAAGAAAGGAAATATAAGGAAAAGTAAGGAAATGTAAGGAAATGTAGGGAAATGTAGGGAAATGTAAGGAAATATAAGGAAAATGTAAGGAAATGAATGGAAATGAAAATGAAAATGGAAATGGAAATGAAAATGGAAATGGAAATGGAAATGGAAATGGAAATGGAAATGGACATTTTTGGAAACTTAGACATTTTTGGAAACTTAGACATTTTTGGAAACTTAGACATTGGGAAACCTGAACATTTTGGAAACTTGAACATTTTGGAAACTTGAACATTTTGGAAACCTAGACATTTTGGGAAACTTGAACATTTTGGAAACACGGAAAATCTGAATGCTTGAAAATTTTAGGAAACTTAAAATTGACCGGAATGTTGAATTTAAGAGCCCAAAGGGAACTTAGGGCCAAGTGACCCTAAAAATATAAAGCATGGAAATTTGACCCAACAACGGACTTGGAAATGTGGCTGAAGATGCCACCAAAGGTTTTAGGAAATGGCCCAAATACAAGAGGCTTTTGGGCTGAGTTTGAGACATCCAGAAGCAAATAATGAAGGCCTTATTTTGCTTCCGGAAAATGAGGTGGACGGCATGGGTTTCTAGAAAAGGAAGAGTTTTATTTACATAAATATATGAATAATAAGAGATAAATAAAGGAGTTTTATTCACATAAATATGTGAATAATAAGAGATAAATAAAGGAGTTTTATCCACATAAATATGTGAATAATAAGAGATAAATAAAGGAGTTTTATTCACATAAATATGTGAATAATAAGAGATAATATTATCTTAAGGGAGAGTGGTGGCCAAGTCAAGGACTCTTGGCCTAGCAAATTTAGCTATAAAGGAGAACCCAAGGTCTTTTTCTCTCATCTTTCCAAGTAGCCAAAAATCCTTTGCTTTCTCCCCTCTGCCGAATTTTCTTTCTATCTTTTCTTCTTCTCTTTTCTTCATCATCAAGCCAAAACCTTTTCTTTTGATCCCCGATTAAATCTCCATAGCAAAACCACAAACTCTAGGCAAGGAAGCAATCGGTCAAGGCATTAAGGATCTTTTACAACTGTCGAATACAAGGAGGAATCTTTCGGAAATCTAAGGATCCAAGGTAAGATAATTTATTCGATTAAAGGTTATGATGTATATGATAGATTAGATCTAACATGAAAATTTCGACGGACATATAGGGCAAGGAATTCTCTTGATTTGGAATTTGTATGGTAAGTGATATTCGCCAAGGCTTAATTTTGGTATTTGGAATTATTTTCATTATTTCAAAAGCGAAAACTCACATGGTTACATGATTTAGTATTAGCCGATTTCAAGGAAAAGGATACTAGTAATTTGAGATTTGATTTACAATCATCCAATTCGGCAACAAGGTAAATAATACAAATCCTACTAGGATTTGGTTTTGTCTAAAAGGGGTTTATTAATGTGTTTTAATTGGTGGGCGAATATAGGGATTAATAGATCTAAAATTAGATCGGGATTCTCGAGATATCAAGGAACCTATTAAGCGAAAAAGGTGTGTACCCTTACTATTCTTCGATATATTATGGTTAAATATTTTAATATACGATATGAATAATAATATGAATGTGGCTATGTACCACACATGTGACAAAAAGTACCAAGGTACGTTTCCTACTTCTGATAGGATTGTGATAAAATGTTATTTTAATAACATGCGAATATATGAATATGAACATGAAATTAAATTATGCTATATATATGTATATACATGTTTTGGGGCATTCGGGATTTATGTGAAAGGGGGAGAACAGGTGTTGACTTCGGTCTCACCAACGAAATATGTTGACTACGGTCACATTGCGAAATTTAGGTGTTGACTTCGGTCTCACCAACGAAATATGTCGACTACGGTCACATTGCGAAATTTTGGTAACTTCGGTTACAATAGTGTCTAATGACACAACGTGGAGAGTAGCGGATGGAGGGTCGACTTAGTAGTCCCCACGGTGTGCGAGGTTGGTACGGTGGAGAGTAGCGGATGGCTTATAGGTTTGGGTTGGGTTGCATCATGAATTCTATTATTATATGGACTTGATGATTTAAACGTGAATGCTGAATTATTGATTGATAGTATTGTGTGCACATTGAGTCGATTGACTCACCCCATTGTGGGAATTATTTTTTGAGGCGATGAGCAAGGATGTGGACCGGTAGGTAGACCATGAGGAGGCCATGCATCACTTGAAGAATTTATTGAGAAATTTGGACATTATTTGATTTTAATACCTCTTTAATTTTATTTTGGGTGTATTTGATGTAATAAGGCCATAAGGCCCGATGGATTATTCTTTGTTTTTACATTACTTTTTAATATTTTGCTAAGATCTATTTTGGACACATTACCTCAAATTGGATTTACAAGATTGAATAAATGGGTTTACAACCTAAGCCCAACTCAAAAGAGTAGTTTTTCTAAAATTTACAAATTTTCTCTAAATAGCGAAAATGTTTGAAACCGGTTTACTTTAGGAACATACGGATCCGGTCCATTCTCGTGGGCGGGTGTGGGGTGTCTCGATTAGTAAACCGGTTTCAAACATTTTCGTTACTTAGAGAAAATTTGTAAAATTTTTAGAAAAATGTTGTTTGGATTTCTTCGCGAGTAATAAAGTGAAACAAAATTTTTTTAATACATAAAACTTCTTAATCAGTTAAATCGTGACGTTAGAAATGAGTTCTAAGGAGCGTGAACTTAGAGAATGTGCCTAGAAAGTATGATAGTTCTTTAAAGATCGAGTCTTGTGACAATAGCGTAGTGTGGTGAGTTAGGTATGCGGATGAGCGATAGTAAGTAATTTCGAGGACGAAATTATTTTTAAGGGGTAGAAGCTGTAACATCCTAGATTAGGGGTTATGCGTTAGTGCGTAATTCATGAGATAGTGGGATCGGTGAGTGTGTTGGATGTGTTCGAAGAGTTTCAAGAACCCTAAGATGAAAGGAAATATAAGGAAATGTAAGGAAATGTAAAGAAATGAAAGGAAATGAAAGGAAGTGTATGGAAATGTATGGAAATGTATGGAAATGTAAGGAAATGTGTGGAAATGTAAGGAAATGTGAGAAATGTATGGAAAGGTATGGAAATGTATGGAAATGTAAGAAATGTATGGAAATGTAAGGAAATATATGGAGCGATTAGTTAAAAGAGGAAACCTAAGTAAATTAGGAAAGTGAACATTTTGGAAACCTAAGTAAATTAGGAAAGTTAACATTTTGGAAACCAAGCCAAAATAGGAAACTAAACATTTGGAAACCAAACCAAAATAGGAAACTAAACATTTTGGAAACCAAGCCAAAATAGGAAACTAAACATTTTGGAAACTTGGAAAATCTGAGTCAGCGAAAATTTTGGAAACTTAAAAATGACCCCGAATGTCGAATTTTAGAGCCCAAAGGGAACTTAGGGCCAAGTGACCCTAAAAATATAAAGTACATGAAATTTGACCCAATAACGGACTTGGAAATGTGGCCTGAAGATGCCACCTAAGGTCTAGGAAATGGCCCAAATACAAGAGGTTTTGGGCTGAGTTTGAGTCATCCAGAAGCAAATAATGAAGGCTTTATTTTTGCTTCGGAAGGGTGAGGTGGACGGCATGGGTTTCTAGAAAAGGAAGAGTTTTATTCACATAAATATGTGAATAATAAGAGAGAAATAAAGGAGTTTTATTCACATAAATATGTGAATAATAAGAGATAAATAAAGGAGTTTTATTCACATAAATATGTGAATAATAAGAGATAAATGAAGAATTATTCTTTAATTAGGAAAATAAGGAAGAGTGGTGGCCAAGTAAAGGATTCTTGGCCTAGTAAATTCGGCTATAAAAGGAGGGACTAGGGCCATTCATTATTCATTCTCCTCTCTTTTCCTCCCGCCAAATATTCTTCTTGAGCATCCATTCTTTTCTTCTTTTCTTTTAGCCTCCTAGCGATTTCCTTCTAAGCCTATTATTCCTCTCTTCTTTCATCTTTGAAACCAAATACATAAGGGAATCATAGCCGATTGTTCATCAAGTCTCTAAGCCGAATCTCACGAAGGTTGAAGTGAAGGTGCAATCGATTCCTTCAAATAAGGGTAAGATCCAAGTTTAGCTTTCCATTCTTTTATATTCTAGACTTATTGAAATTTAGAGACTAATTTGATTATTAATCTTGGCGAATCATGGAAGAAGAAATTCTTTTCCGAAGGTACACCATAGGCCACGTGTTCCTAGTTATTCGGTGAATTTCGGGATTTAAGATCCACAAGGTAAGTACCTAAAAGTATTCGGCCAAAGCTTGTATGATTATCTAGATCAGTTCTTTAATTATTAAAATGCCGGAAACTAACCCATATTGAGATTCAAGGTTGGCCGAATATCAGGTAAAGGAAAAAATAAAGTTTTCGGGATTTGTGTAAACACCAAATCGGCAGAGGTGAGTCTCTTTACAAATCCTACTAGGATTTGGTTTTGTTTTAAGCCAAAAGGGTTTATTAATGTGTTTTATTTGGTGGGCCGAATATAGGAATTAATAGATCTAAAGTTAGATCGGGATTTTCGAGATCTCAAGGAACCTTAATAAGCAAATCAGGTGTGTACCCTTACTATCCTTCGATATTTTATGGCTAGATATTTTAATATATGATATGAATAATAATGTGAATGTGGCTATGTACCACAAATGTGGCAAAAGTACCAGTGCGTTTCCTACTTAGATAGGATTGTGAAAATGTTATTTAATAACATACGAATATATAAATATGAACATGAATTTAAGTTATGCAAAATATATGTTTTTGGGGCATTTGGATTTATGTGAAAGGGGAGAATAGGTGTTGACTTGGTCTCACCAACGAAGGTGTTGACTTGGTCTCACCAGCGAAATATGTTGACTACGGTCACATTGCGAAATTTAGGTGTTGACTTGGTCTCTCACTTGAAGGTGTTGACTTGGTCTCACCTGTGAAATATGTTGACTACGGTCACATTGCGAAATTTTGGTAACCGGTTACAAAGATGTCTAAAGACACAACGTGGAGAGTAGCGGATGGAGGTTGACTTAGTAGTCCCCACGGTGTGCGAGGATGGTACGGTGGTGTGTAGCGGATGGCTAATTAGGATTGGGTTTGGGTTGCATCATAATTTCATTTTTATATGGATCGATGTTTTGAACATGAATGCTGAATTGTTGAATGTTAGTATGTGTGCACATTGAGTCATTGACTCACCCGTTGTGGGAACTATTTTCGGTGATGAGCAGTGATGGACCGGGCGGTGAGCGTTGAGGTGGCCATGCGACATTCGGAGAATTTAATTAGTTTGGACTTTATTTGATTTAGTTACTCTTATTTTACTTTGGGTTTTTCTTGATGTAATAAGGCCATAAGGCCCGATTGGATTTTCTTTATTTCCGCTTATTCATGTTGATTGTGTTACAATTTATTTTTAATTAAAGTTAAGAAAAACAAAATTTATTTCTTTCAAAATAATAAACCCTAAAATTGTTTTGTCACCTCACTTAAGTTGGATTTTCAAAATTTATTAAATGGGTTCCAATCTAAGCCCAATCAAACAACATTTTCTAAAATTTTACAAATTTTCTCTAAGTATCGAATTACAAGTACTATGAATAAATTTTGATATTTTTGGAAACCTAGAAATGCATGAAAATGGAAATGAAAATGGAGATGGAAATGAAAATGGAAATGGAAGCGGACATTTTGGAAACCTAGACATTTTGGAAACCTAGACATTTTGGAAACTTAGACATTTTGGAAACTTAGACATTTTGGAAACCTAAACATTTTGGAAACCTAAACATTTTGGAAACTGAACATTTTGGAAACCTGAACATTTTAGGAAACTTGGATATGTAAGAAAAATGGCAAGATTCTGAGTGTGAAAATTTTAGAAACTAAAATTTGACCCGAATGTTGAATTTAAGAGCCCAAGGGAACTTAGGGCCAAGTGACCCTAAAATATAAAGCACAAGAAATTTGACCCAACAACGGACTTGGAAATGTGGCTGAAGATGCCACCTAAGGCCTTAGGAAATGGCCCAAATACAAGAGGCTTTTGGGCCTTAGCCCACGTGCCGAGAGTTTAAAAGCGGGCTCGATACTAAATCGAAACACCCATACCCAAATTTTACGAGAATGGACCGGATCCGTATGTTCCTCAAGTAACTGGTTCAAATTCATTGAATGTTTTGAAAACTATGAGTTTTGGAAGATAGTTTGTTGTGGGTTGGGCTCGAGTTGAAAACAAATTTATCTTATAACAAAAACCCATTTGTTTCGGTGACAAAATATTTAAACTTATTTTAAATTAAATGGGCTTATTCTTTGTAAAGCCCTAAATTCATAACATAGTAATTAAAGCGAAATAAAATGTCACGATGGCCTTATTACATAAAATGAAACCCAAAATAAAATTATACAAGATACTTAAAATAAAATAAAGATTCAAATAAAATTAAACTTCAAGTTTGAACATGGCCACCACAAGTTCTTAGTCCGATCCATTATTGCTCATCACGAAACAAATTCCCACAATGGGGTGAGTCAACAGACTCAATGTGCACACAATACTATCAATCAATAATTCGGGCATTCACGTTTAAATCATCAAGTCCATATAATAATAGAATTCATGATGCAACCCAACCCAAACCTATAAGCCATCCGCTACTCTCCACCTGTACCAACACGCACAGTAGGGACTACTAAGTCGACCCTCCATCCGCTACTCTCCACGTTGTGTCATTAGACACTATTGTAACGAAGTTACCAAAATTTCGCAATGTGACCGTAGTCGACATATTTCGTTGGTGAGACCAAGTCAACACCTAAATTTCGCAATGTGACCGTAGTCAACATATTTAGTTGGTGAGACCAAGTCAACACTGTTCTCCCCTTTCACATAAATCCCGAATGCCCCAAAACATGTATATACATATATATAGCATAATTTAATTTCATGTTCATATTCATATATTCGCATGTTATTAAAATAACATTTTCACAATCCTATCCAAGTAGGAAACGCACAGGTACTTTTTGCCACATTTGTGGTACTTAGCCACATTCACATTCTTATACATATTCATATATTAAATAATAGCCATATGAAATATTGAAGGTTAGTAAGGGTACACACCTTTTTCGCTTAATAGGTTCCTTGATATCTCGAGAATCCGATCTAATTTTTAGATCTATTAATCCTATATTCGCCCACCAATTAAAACACATTAATAAACCCCTTTTTAGACAAAACCAAATCCTAGTAGGATTTGTATTATTTACCTTGTTCTTGAATTGGATGATTGTAAATCAAATCCCAAATTACTAGTATCCTTTTTCCTTGAAATCGGCTAATACTAAATCATGTAACCATGTGAGTTTTCGGCTTTTGAAATAATGAAAAATAATTCCAAATACCAAAATTAAGCCTTGGCCGAATATCACTTACCATACAAATTCCAAATCAAGAGAATTCCTTGCCTATATGTTCTGTCGAAATTTTCATGTTAGATCTAATCTAACATATACATCATAACCTTTAATCGAATAAATTATCTTACCTTGGATCCTTAGATTTCCGAAAGATTCCTCCTTGTATTAACGGTTGTAAAAAGATCCTTAATGCCTTGACCAATTGCTTCCTTGCCTAGAGTTTGAGGTTTCGCTATGGAGATTTAATCGGGGATCAAAAGAAAAAGGTTTTGGCTTGATGATGAAGAAAAGAGAAGAAGAAAAGATAGAAAGAAAATTCTAAGAGAGAGGAGAGAGCAAAGGATTTTTGGTTACTTGGAAAGATGAGAGAAAAGACCTTGGGTTCTCCTTTTATAGCCAAATTTGCTAGGCCAAGAGTCCTTGACTTGGCCACCACTCTCCCTTAAGATAATATTATCTCTTATTATTCACATATTTATGTGAATAAAACTCCTTTATTTATCTCTTATTATTCACATATTTATGTGGATAAAACTCCTTTATTTATCTCTTATTATTCACATATTTATGTGAATAAAACTCCTTTATTTATCTCTTATTATTCACATATTTATGTGAATAAAACTCTTCCTTTTCTAGAAACCCATGCCGTCCACCTCACCTTACGGAAGCAAAATAAGGCCTTCATTATTTGCTTCTGGATGTCTCAAACTCAGCCCAAAAGCCTCTTGTATTTGGGCCATTTCCTAAACCTTAGGTGGCATCTTGAGCCACATTTCCAAGTCCGTTGTTGGGTCAAATTTCTTGTGCTTTATATTTTTAGGGTCACTTGGCCCTAAGTTCCCCTTTGGGCTCTTAAATTCAACATTCCGGGGTCAAATTTTAGTTTCCTAAAATTTTCGCGCGGCTCTGTAACTTGCCATTTTTCTTACATATCCAAGTTTCCTAAAATGTTCAGGTTTCCAAAATGTTCAGGTTTCCAAAATGTTTAGGTTTCCAAAATGTTTAGGTTTCCAAAATGTCTAAGTTTCCAAAAATGTCTAAGTTTCCAAAAATGTCTAGGTTTCCAAAAATGTCTAGGTTTCCAAAAATGTCCGTTTCCATTTCCATTTTCATTTCCATCTCCATTTTCATTTCCATTTTCATGCATTTCTAGGTTTCCAAAAATATCAAAAATTTATTCATAGTACTTGTAACTTGTCATTTCATACAATTAAACTGGAAATGCATAGGCCCTATTCGGGATGTTACGATTCTACCCCTTAAAAATAATTTAGTCCTCGAAATTACTTACTATGATCGTACAATCTTTCTCACCGCACTATGCTTACAGCTGCGACTCGATCTTAATAGAACCATCATACTTTCTAGGCACAATCTCTAAGTTCACATCCCTTAGAACTCATTTTCTAACGTCAGCGATTTAATCTGATTTAAAAGTTTTATACATTAGTACTTGTTTCACTTTATTACTCATGAAGAAATTTTATGAAAAAGAGTTTAGGAGTGGTTCTTTCGTATTCATACATGCACAGATCTTTCCATCCATTCATACATCCATCAAACAATTATGAACCTTAGTTCATTCGGAGAAACGTTGTAGTTTTTTCCTTTGTTGTTGTTTTACCACTACCCGGGGTATTTTCGTAATTTTGTCCTCTGAGGTATTTTCGTAATTTGTCAAAATAAGGTTCCTTGGTGTTTTTGTCACAAAGTATTTTTGGAAATTTTAAAGTTTTTGGGGTATTTTGGAGAATTTTTGAAATCCGAGGGTATTGCAGAAATTTTTAGACCTTGGGGGTATTTTGGTAATTTTTCCACAAACCGGGGTAAATTGTAAAATTTTAATAAATCAGGGATATTTCAGGAGTTGCAAAATTTTGAGGGTTCTTTTTGAGAAATTTATTTTCCAAAATGATGAAGTTGCAAAAATTTTGGAAATCAGGGTTATTTTGGAAATTTTGGTAAGTTAGGGGCAATTTTGTAATTTTCCAAAAATCACGGTATTTTTGATAGTTTGCAAATTAGGGTTTTTGGACTTTTATAACATAATGAAATTTTGGCAAAACTATTGAGTAGTTGGACATTTTATAAACCAAGGGCATTTTTGTAATTTTACCATTAAGGGTATTTTAGTAAATTTGTAAATCGAAATATTTTAGGAAAATTTATAAAATATTCTTTTAAAATCAAGAGGGTAATTTAGAAATTTTAGAATTAGGGTTTCCATAAAATACGGCTAGTCCCTTTCGGGTTTTAGTTATTGGGTTTAGCAGTGACTAAGTCCTCTTGATTAGGGTGAGCGATTACTACGCACTGGTGGGATTCGAGTAAAGAGGAGGTGAGTCACTAGGACTGCTTAAATACCAAGCTCTTCTTGAATCCACTCCTAGACATCGCTGTGAGTTATGACACCCTAGCTCGGTGACTTAATCATAGGTTTGTTTGATTAGGCATTTAAGTCTTATGTAATTGTTGGGGTAACTAGTCCTAGGGTTCAAGTACTTAATCTCTATTCTACGTTCCATTCCATTTCTACCCTTCTACAAATCATAATATAAATCACACAATGGATAGAAGTACTTACCTGGTGGACTGCGGGTCGGAGACTTAGGTGCCATGCCAGAAAACCTACTTATTTTTTTCAAAGATAATCATTTGGCTCGCTTTGAAAACGTTTTGGGCCTTAGCCCACAGGCCGAGAGTTTAAAACTGGGCTCTGATACCAAACTGAAACACCCCATACCCAGCCCACGAGAATGGACCGGATCTGGTATGTTCCTCGAAGTAACCTGGTTCAAATTCATTCGAATGTTTTGAAAACTATGAGTTTTGGAAGATAGTTTGTTGTGGGTTGGGCTCGAGTTGAAAACAAATTTATCTTATAACAAAAACCCATTTGTTTCAGGTGACAAAATATTTAAACTTATTTTAAATTAAATGGGCTTATTCTTTGTAAAGCCCTAAATTCATAACATAGTAATTAAAGCGAAATAAAATGTCACGATGGCCTTATTACATAAAATGAAACCCAAAATAAAATTATGCAAGACTTAAAATAAAATAAAGATTCAAATAAAATTAAACTTCAAGTTGAACATGGCCACCACAAGTTCTCAGTCCGATCCATTATTGCTCATCACCAAACATGTTCCCACAACGGGTGAGTCGATAGACACAATGTGTAACCAACACCAAAACATAATAGAAATAGGCACACCATACATATCATATTCATATAAAATTCAAGATAATGATGCAAACCCGAACCCAAACCTATATAGCCATCCGCTACACACCACCCGTACCATCCACGCTGCAGTGGGGACTACTAAGTCAACCCTCCATCCACTACACACCATCGAAGCGTCATTGCGGTCGACGTGCTCATCGCCCACTTATAATATTGTGGCATAGCCACCAATTTCAGAATAATGTAACCGAAGTTACCACATTCACTTAATGTGACCAAGTCACCACATTCACTTAGTGAGACCAAGTCATCACGTTTCACTTAGTGAGACGAAGTCATCACGTTTCACTTAGTGAGACCGAAGTCATCACATTCACTTAGTGAGACCAAAGTCATCACGCTTCACTTAGTGAGACCGAAGTCATCACATTCACTTCCCCTTTCTCAAATAACCCGAATGCCCCAAATTATACATATCATGCATATCATATTTAAATTCACATTCATGTCACTTTTCACATTTTAAATATAACATATTTCGAAATCCTAGTAGGAGTAGGAAAACGTACCTGAGTACTTTGTACCATAATATGGTACTTTAGCCACATTCTTACACTTTCATATTAACATATATATCATATTTAAGCCATAAATCTATTAATATTAGTGTGGGGTACACACGGTACCTTAGCCATATTCTTACACTTTCATATTAATACATATAATGAATTAAAGCCGTAAATCTATCAAGATTTAGTGTAGGGTACACACCTGATTTGCTTATCAATTCCTTGAAATCCCGAAAACCCGATCTATTGCTTTAGATCTCAATTCCTACATTTGATTAATCACTTACTACTTTAATAAAAAACCATTTGACCATAAATCCAAATCCTAGTAGGATTAGTATTCTTAAAACTTACCTTGTTGCCGATTTCAATACTTAATCAAATCCGAAATCTATGCTATGCTCCTCCTTGTATTCGCCAAGCACTAAATCTCATCGGGGTTAGTTTCGCTTTTTAAGCAAACAAGAATTAGATCTAATTATCAAAATAGGCCTTAGCCGAAAGCTATAGACACTTACCTTGTGGATTTTAAATCCCGAAACTCACCGAATAACTAGGGAACACGCGGCCTATGGTGTACCTTCAGGAAAAGAACTTCTCCTTCCTTGTAGCCTACACTTAGTAAATCCCGAAAGATCTCTTCAAAGTTTCGGCAACCATGAACATTAATGGGATTAGCCCTAGATTTCGATAAGTCTAAAATATAAAAGAATGAAAACCAAACTGTGATCTTACCCTTATTTGAAGAAATCGATTGCACCTTTACTTCAACCTTCAGAGATTCAGCTTAGAGACTTGATGAACAATCGGCTATGATTCCCTTATGCATTCGGTTTCAAAGATAAAAGAAGAGAGGAATAATAGGCTTAGAAGAAATCGGCTAGGAGGCTAAAAGAAAAGAAGAAAAAGAATGGAGGCTCAAGAAGAATATTCGGCAGAGGAAAAGAGAGAGGGAGAATGAATAATGAATGGCCCTAGTCTCATCCTTTTATAGCCGAAATTACTAGGCCAAGAATCCTTAACTTGGCCACCACTCTTCCTTATTTTCCTAATTAAAGAATAATTCTTCATTTATCCACCTATTTAGCCGAATTTTAAAGAGAGTGAAACTCCTCTTTTGCAAGCCTTGTGCCGTCCACCTCTTGGGCTTCTAGAAGCAAAATAAAACTTATTTTATTTGCTTCTTATGTGACTCGAACTCAAGCCCAACACCCTAACGCGGCGACTTAGACACAAGTTTGTTTAATTGTGTATTACACCCGGCCCACGAGAATGGACCGGATCGGTATGTTCTAAAGTAAACGGTTTCAAACATTTTCACTTAGAGAAAATTTGTAAATTTTTAGAAAACTCTTTGTTTTGAGTTGGGCTTAGGTTGTAAACCCATTTATTCAATCTTGTAAATCCAATTTGAGGTAATGTGTCCAAAATAGATCTTAGCAAAATATTAAAAAGTAATGTAAAAACAAAGAATAATCCACTTTGGGCCTTATGGCCTTATTACATCAAATACACCCAAAATAAAATTAAAGAGGTATTAAAATCAAATAATGTCCAAATTTCGAATAAATTCTTCAAGTGATGCATGGCCTCCTCATGGTCTCGGCCGGTCCGTCACGCTCATCGCTTTGAAAAAATAATTCCCACAATGGGGTGAGTCAACTGACTCAATGTGCACACAATACTATCAATCAATAATTCGAGGGCATTCACGTTTAAATCATCAAGTCCATATAATAATAGAATTCATGATGCAACCCAACCCAAACCTATAAGCCATCCGCTACTCTCCACCGTACCAACTCGCACACCGTGGGGACTACTAAGTCGACCCTCCATCCGCTACTCTCCACGTTGTGTCATTAGACACTATTGTAACGAAGTTACCAAAATTTAGCAATGTGACCGTAGTCGACATATTTAGTTGGTGAGACCAAGTCAACACCTAAATTTAGCAATGTGACCGTAGTCAACATATTTCGTTGGTAAACCAAGTCAACACTGTTCTCCCCTTTCACATAAATCCGAATGCCCCAAAACATGTATATACATATATATAGCATAATTTAATTTCATGTTCATATTCATATATTCGCATGTTATTAAAATAACATTTTATCACAATCCTATCGAAGTAGGAAGCGTGCCTTGGTACTTTTGTCACATGTGTGGTACATAGCCACATTCATATTATTATTCATATCGTATATTAAAATATTTAACCATAATATATCGAAGAATAGTAAGGGTACACACCTTTTTCGCTTAATAGGTTCCTTGATATCTCGAGAATCCGATCTAATTTTAGATCTATTAATCCTATATTCGCCCACCAATTAAAACACATTAATAAACCCCTTTTAGACAAAACCAAATCCTAGTAGGATTTGTATTATTTACCTTGTTGTCGAATTGGATGATTGTAAATCAAATCCCGAAATTACTAGTATCCTTTTCCTTGAAATCGGCTAATACTAAATCATGTAACCATGTGAGTTTTCGCTTTTGAAATAATGAAAAATAATTCCAAATACCAAAATTAAGCCTTGGCGAATATCACTTACCATACAAATTCCAAATCAAGAGAATTCCTTGCCTATATATGCTGTCGAAATTTTCATGTTAGATCTAATCTATCATATACATCATAACCTTTAATCGAATAAATTATCTTACCTTGGATCCTTAGATTTCCAAAGATTCCTCCTTGTATTCGACAGTTGTAAAAGATCCTTAATGCCTTGACCGATTGCTTCCTTGCCTAGAGTTTGTGGTTTCGGCTATGGAGATTTAATCGGGGATCAAAAGAAAAAGGTTTTGGCTTGACGGATGAAGAAAGAGAAGAAGAAAAGATAGAAAGAAAATTCGCGGAGGGAGAAAGCAAAGGGATTTTTGGCTACTTGGAAAGATGAGAGAAAAAGACCTTGGGTTCTCCTTTATAGCTAAATTTGCTAGGCCAAGAGTCCTTGACTTGGCCACCACTCTCCTTAAGATAATATTATCTCTTATTATTCACATATTTATGTGAATAAAACTCCTTTATTTATCTCTTATTATTCACATATTTATGTGGATAAAACTCCTTTATTTATCTCTTATTATTCACATATTTATGTGAATAAAACTCCTTTATTTATCTCTTATTATTCATATATTTATGTAAATAAAACTCTTCCTTTTCTAGAAACCCATGCCGTCCACCTCACCTTTCCTGAAGCAAAATAAGGCCTTCATTATTTGCTTCTGGATGTCTCAAACTCGAGCCCAAAAGCCTCTTGTATTTGGGCCATTTCTAATGCCTTTGGTGGCATCTTGAATACATTTCCAAGTCCGTTGTTGGGTCAAATTTCACATGCTTTATATTTTTAGGGTCACTTGGCCCTAAGTTCCCTTTAGGCTCTTAAATTCAACATTAAAGGTCAATTTTAAGTTTCCTAAAATTTTCATGGCTCTGTATTTTCCAGGTTTCCAAAATGTTCAAGTTTCCCAAAATGTCTAGGTTTCCAAAATGTTCAAGTTTCCAAAATGTTCAAGTTTCCAAAATGTTCAGGTTTCCCAATGTCTAAGTTTCCAAAAATGTCTAAGTTTCCAAAAATGTCTAAGTTTCCAAAAATGTCCATTTCCATTTCCATTTCCATTTCCATTTCCATTTTCATTTCCATTTCCATTTTCATTTTCATTTCCATTCATTTCCTTACATTTTCCTTATATTTCCTTACATTTCCCTACATTTCCCTACATTTCCTTACATTTCCTTACTTTTCCTTATATTTCCTTTCTTTTCCTTACATTTCCTTTCATTTTCTTTCATCTTAGGGTTCTTGAAACTCTTCAGAACACATCCAACACACCCACTGATCCCACTATCTCATGAATTATGCACGAACGCATAACCCCTAATCTAGGATGTTACGCTTCTACCCCTTAAAAATAATTTCGTCCTCGAAATTACTTACTATCGCTCATCCGCATGATCTAACTCACCACACTACGCTATTGTTGCAGACTGATCTTAAAGAACTATCATACTTTCTAGGCACATTCTCTAAGTTCACGTTCCTTAGAACTCATTTCTAACGTCGCGATTTAATCTGATTAAGAAGTTTTATGTATTAAAAAAATTTTGTTTCACTTTATTACTCGCGAAGAAATTTTATGAAAAAGAGTTTAGGAGTGGTTCTTTCGTATTCATACATGCACACAGTCTTTTCCATTCATCCATTCATCCATTAAACAAATATGAACTTCCGTTCATTCAGAGAAACGTTGTAGTTTTTGTTGTTTGTTGGTATTTTCCACTACCCGGGGGTATTTTCGTAATTTTGTCCTCTGAGCATTTTCGTAATTTTTTTCAAAATAAGGTTCCTTGATGTTTTTGTCAAGAATTATTTTGAAAACTTCCAAAATCTAGGGTAACTGAAAAAAAAATTTAAAACCGGGGTATTTCGGTAATTTTGACCTCGTGGGGTATTTTGTAATTTTTACAAATCGAGGTAAATTTGAAAAATTTAATAAATTTGGGGTGTTTGGTTTGGATCGAGCCCAGCTTTTAAACTCTCGGCTTGTGGGTTAAGGCCCAAACGCTTTCAAAGCGAGCCAAATAATTTTCTCGAAAATAAGCGAAGCTTACGGCATGGCCCCTAAGTCTCCAATTGATCCACCGTGTAAGTACCCCTAACTATATGTGTAATTCTGTGATTTATATAAGGGTAGAAAAGGCATGGAACGTAGAATAGAGTGATAGGAACTTGAACCCTAGGATTAGACTACTCAAACACAGATACATAAGATTTAATGCACTAAACCAACCTACGGCTAAGTCACTGAGCTAGTGGTGTGGTAACCCTTGTACGCATGTCTAGGATTGGATCCGGAAGAGCTTGGTATTTAAGCGGTCCTAGTGACTCACCTCCTCTCGCAGAATCCTACCCAGTGCGTAGCTTCAGTTCACCATAACTCGGAGGGCTCGAGTGGTGTGGTAACTCTCTGCGCATGTCTAGGAATGGTTTGGTGGGAGCTTGGTATTTAAGCAATCACGTGACTCACCTCCTCTCCACACGAATCCCGCCTGCGTAGCTTTGGTTCACCCCGACCAAGAGGGCTCGGTCATAGGCTAAACATAATGATTAAAACCCAAAGGAACTAGCCATGTTTAAAAAAAAAAAAAAAAAAAAGAGAACAAAACAACAAACCCTAGCTCTTCAAAATTTTAAAACTTTCTTTTAAATCGAGAAAATTATTTTTACAACCTTTTCGAAAAAAAAAAATCTTGATTTACTAAAATTACAAAATGCCCTTAGCAAAAAAAATTACCAAAACGCCTAGTTAGTAAAATGATCAACTACTCAACAACTTTATCAAAATTTCATGATTTCATAAACAATCAAAACCCTAATTTGTAAAATATCAAAATACCATGATTTTGGAAAAAAAAAATTACAAAATTGCCCCTAACTTACCAAATTACCGAATGACCCTAATTTCTAAAATTTTGCAACAACCCCATTTTGAAGGAACACTTTCCGAAAAAAAAACCCTCAAAGTTTTACAACTTTTGAAATACCCCAAATTTATTAAATTTTCAAATTTACTCGATTTGTAAAAATTACCAAAATACCCCCGAGGTCAAAAATTACCAAATACCCCGGTTTTAAATTTTTTTTCAGGTTACCCTAGATTTTGGAAGTTTTCAAAATAATTCTTGACAAAACATCAAGGAACCTTATTTTGAAAAAAATTACGAAAATGCCTCAGTAGGACAAAATTACGAAAATACCCCCGGGTAGTGGAAAATACCAACAAACAACAAAAACTACAACGTTTCTCTGAATGAACGGAAGTTCATATTTGTTTAATGGATGAATGGATGAATGGAAAAGAGCGTGTGCATGTATGAATACGAAAGAACCACTCTAAACTCTTTTCATAAAATTTCTTCATGAGTAATAAAGTGAAACAAAAATTTTTTTAATACATAAAACTTCTTAATCGATTAAATCATGACGTTAGAAATGAGTTCTAAGGAACGTGAACTTAGAGAATGTGCCTAGAAAGTATGATAGTTCTTTAAGATCGAGTCTGCAAACAATAGCGTAGTGTGGTGAGTTAGACTATGCGGATGAACGATAGTAAGTAATTTCGAGGACGAAATTATTTTTAAGGGGTAGAACTCAGTAACATCCTAGATTAGGGGTTATGCGTTCGTGCATAATTCATGAGATAGTGGGATGGGTGGGTGTGTTGGATGTGTTCAAGAGTTTCAAGAACCCTAAGATGAAAGAAAATGAAAGGAAATGTAAGGAAAAGAAAGGAAATATAAGGAAAAGTAAGGAAATGTAAGGAAATGTAGGAAATGTAGGAAATGTAAGGAAATATAAGGAAAATGTAAGGAAATGAATGGAAATGAAAATGAAAATGGAAATGGAAATGAAAATGGAAATGGAAATGGAAATGGAAATGGAAATGGACATTTTGGAAACTTAGACATTTTGGAAACTTAGACATTTTGGAAACTTAGACATTGGGAAACCGAACATTTTGGAAACTTGAACATTTTGGAAACTTGAACATTTTGGAAACCTAGACATTTTGGGAAACTTGAACATTTTGGAAACCTCGGAAAATCTGAGTCATGCATGAAAATTTTAGGAAACTTAAAATTGACCCTAATGTTGAATTTAAGAGCCCAAAGGGAACTTAGGGCCAAGTGACCCTAAAAATATAAAGCACAGAAATTTGACCCAACAACGGACTTGGAAATGTGGCTGAAGA
Organism: Gossypium rotundifolium; assembly: GCA_025506655.1. NCBI lineage: Eukaryota > Viridiplantae > Streptophyta > Magnoliopsida > Malvales > Malvaceae > Gossypium > Gossypium rotundifolium. Next base: position 84,269,880 of record CP106724.1, on the reverse strand, counting down.
TGCCACCAAAGGTTTTAGGAAATGGCCCAAATACAAGAGGCTTTTGGGCTCTGAGTTTGAGACATCCAGAAGCAAATAATGAAGGCCTTATTTTGCTTCCGGTATAATGAGGTGGACGGCATGGGTTTCTAGAAAAGGAAGAGTTTTATTTACATAAATATATGAATAATAAGAGATAAATAAAGGAGTTTTATTCACATAAATATGTGAATAATAAGAGATAAATAAAGGAGTTTTATCCATAAATATGTGAATAATAAGAGATAAATAAAGGAGTTTTATTCACATAAATATGTGAATAATAAGAGATAATATTATCTTAAGGGAGAGTGGTGGCCAAGTCAAGGACTCTTGGCCTAGCAAATTTGGCTATAAAGGAGAACCCAAGGTCTTTTTCTCTCATCTTTCCAAGTAGCCAAAAATCCCTTTGCTTTCTCCCTCGCCAATTTTCTTTCTATCTTTTCTTCTTCTCTTTTCTTCATCCGTCAAGCCAAAACCTTTTCTTTTGATCCTCGATTAAATCTCCATAGCCAAACCTCAAACTCTAGGCAAGGAAGCAATCGGTCAAGGCATTAAGGATCTTTTTACAACTGTCGAATACAAGGAGGAATCTTTGGAAATCTAAGGATCCAAGGTAAGATAATTTATTCGATTAAAGGTTATGATGTATATGATAGATTAGATCTAACATGAAAATTTCGCTGCATATATAGGGCAAGGAATTCTCTTGATTTGGAATTTGTATGGTAAGTGATATTCGCCAAGGCTTAATTTTGGTATTTGGAATTATTTTCATTATTTCAAAAGCGAAAACTCACATGGTTACATGATTTAGTATTAGCCGATTTCAAGGAAAAAGGATACTAGTAATTTGGATTTGATTTACAATCATCCAATTCGGCAACAAGGTAAATAATACAAATCCTACTAGGATTTGGTTTTGTCTAAAAGGGGTTTATTAATGTGTTTTAATTGGTGGGTAATATAGGGATTAATAGATCTAAAATTAGATCGGATTCTCGAGATATCAAGGAACCTATTAGCTTAAAAAAGGTGTGTACCCTTACTATTCTTCGATATATTATGGTTAAATATTTTAATATACGATATGAATAATAATATGAATGTGGCTATGTACCACACATGTGACAAAAAGTACCAAGATACGTTTCCTACTCGATAGGATTGTGATAAAATGTTATTTTAATAACATGCGAATATATGAATATGAACATGAAATTAAATTATGCTATATATATGTATATACATGTTTTGGGGCATTCGGATTTATGTGAAAGGGGAGAACAGTGTTGACTTGGTCTCACCAACTAAATATGTTGACTACGGTCACATTGCGTAAATTTAGGTGTTGACTTCGGTCTCACCAACTAAATATGTCGACTACGGTCACATTATGAAATTTTGGTAACCGGTTACAATAGTGTCTAATGACACAACGTGGAGAGTAGCGGATGGAGGGTCGACTTAGTAGTCCCCACGTAAAGCAAAGTTGGTACTGGTGGAGAGTAGCGGATGGCTTATAGGTTTGGGTTGGGTTGCATCATGAATTCTATTATTATATGGACTTGATGATTTAAACGTGAATGCCCTAATTATTGATTGATAGTATTGTGCACATTGAGTCATTGACTCACCCCATTGTGGGAATTATTTTTTCAGCGATGAGCAAAGGATTTGACCAAGGTAGACCATGAGGAGGCCATGCATCACTTGAAGAATTTATTGAAATTTGGACATTATTTGATTTTAATACCTCTTTAATTTTATTTTGGGTGTATTTGATGTAATAAGGCCATAAGGCCCATGGATTATTCTTTGTTTTACATTACTTTTTAATATTTTGCTAAGATCTATTTTGGACACATTACCTCAAATTGGATTTACAAGATTGAATAAATGGGTTTACAACCTAAGCCCAACTCAAAAAAAGTAGTTTTTCTAAAATTTACAAATTTTCTCTAAGTAACGAAAATGTTTGAAACCGGTTTACTTTAGGAACATACAGATCCGGTCCATTCTCGTGGGCCGGGTGTGGGGTGTCTCAGAATTAGCTTGGACGGTCAAAGGAGGACAAACGGGACAAGGGCATTAAATGTTGTCCTATTAGGTGAGTAAAAAGAAATAAAATAAGATGAAATAAGCAAGAAAGCTATTATCTTTTTATTTCTTCTCTTCATCCATAAAAAATACCAACAAGGATGGGGGTTTTTGAAGCTCAAAATTTCAGCAAGCATTTCTTCTCACAAGTAAGTGATTTTGATGGTTTTAGTTGATAATTTTTATACTTTTGGAGTCCCCAAAGCTTAAGCTTCTTAAAGAGGGGACTATTTTGCAACATGGATGAAAATCTAGGGAATTGCCATGAGATATTTTATGCTGGTTGCTGAGTTTTTATGGAATAAAATGAATGATAGGATGTTAACAAACAACTTTTGTGAAAGGTGTTGTTGTGAAAACACCTAATTGGGACTAAAATGCAAAAGTTATAATTTGTTCATTAAGGCATGAAATAGTTGGAATTGTGAGTAGTTGTAAGAGTATTAAATGTTCGGCTAAGTTTTTTTAACAAGAAAATGTGATGAAAATTTATTTACGAGCCTAGGGAAAAAATCGTAATTTTGCCAAAGTATAAGGGCAAATTGGTCAATTTTGCGTCAGTATAGATTATGGTGTATTATGTTGTATAAGTGATTAAATCAGTAAATTATATTGTTCTAGATCAAAGAATTCAAGATTCGGACTTAGAATGGGTGAAAATAGAAATATGGGCAAAAAGGTCCCTTTCGGCCCTTTCGACATCAAGGTAAGTTCATGTGCAAACATTGCAATTACATACGAGTTAATTTAATATTACAATGTTGTATGGAATATATGTTTACTCTATGATTGTATGAAATTTATTTTGATGAGATGTTAAGAGAATTGAGTCTAAGAGTAATGAGAAATGTATATAGCATGATATGATGATGATTAGAGTCTCGTGTAAGACCATATTGGAATATGGCTTCATCTCATACATAGCCCATCGATTACTAATTAATCAGGTGGTATCTCACATAGCCCATTGATGTAGCCACATTGTGGTCGCTTGAGAGAATTTATAATTTAGTTGTATATACTTAAGTTGTTTGTAATTATATTGCATAGAGTTCTCCCTAGTGTATGGGATGAAGGCTTTATTTCTCCTATGATTAAATGTTGTTAATTCAAGAGTTATATTGAAGCTATGCGAAATTATGTGATGATATATGAATGTATGCAAATGGGAGTGGAAAAGGGGCTTGGTAGATAACTTGATGATTGTCCACATTGGTAGACACACAGGCGTCTCTCTAGACCATGTGGGAGGCACGACTAGCACATGGGCGTGTGTCTAGGCCGTGTGAAGTCTGCACATTGCACTTGGAATTTAATTTGCCTTACGACTAAAGAGCACGGGCGTGTCAAGGCCGTGTGAAATTAGTTAGTGTCGACCAGGGGTGGAAGACATGGGCCTGTCTTAGAGGAACACGGGCGTGTCCCTAGACCAACATGGGCGTGTGGCACCTGCTTTGTGGAAAAGTTTCTTAAGTTCGTAAAAGTTTCGAAATTAGTTTCAAAACTTCTCAGAGGTATGTTTAAGGCCACATATGCCAAGATTGAGTAATTGATAAGCTTAAATGAAATTTTATAGCCTAATTTGAAGAGCTTAATAAGATCAAGCATGGTAATGCCTTTTACCCAATCTTGGTGTCGGACTCGAGTAAGGGGTGTTACACTTCATATGTTGAACATAGCAATTTCTCTCCACTAATGTAGGTAGCATGGTAACTTGAATAAATAGGTCTTTTAAATAGGTTGTAACATGGCTAAGCTAGGGGTACGTAAACGATAGATAAATTTAGGCTAAAAAGACTCAGCTTTAATCGGACCTTCGGAATATTTACCTTCAATACACCAACTTATTTTGCTTTCACATGCTCTTTTGTACATCTATTTTCTTTCAAGTACATATGCTCTTATCTTTTTTTTTTTCATGAGTATTTTGCTGTATGTACTACAATTTTTGGAGCATTTGATACTTCTTTTCAACTCCCCCAAACTTATTTTCAAAGAATATTCTAAATAGTATTGAGTCTAGTGTTTGAGACAATTTAAAGATAGTTAAGAGAAAAGTGATGGCTAAATATTGCAAAGGTTAAAATAAAATTAGGCCATATAGTCTCAAAGTTGGGTTTCAAAGAATAAAAATTTATTAAGGTTGGCTTGAAAGGCTCAAACAGTTCAAACAAAAGTTGCCTAAATCATTTTCAACATTCCATGCTTCTTAGGATTTCGCCTTGAGAAATTACTAAGTCAATTCTAGAGACTTAAACTTTCATGCATGCCTAGCTTTCCTAAGGAACTAAAATTTTATAGTAGAATTTACATACTTTATTAAGAGTGCATTTATATCATAATTCAGCTAACATAGCAATTATTGAAATAATGGAACTTTATTCATACTAAAGTTTAGCATACTTAATAAAATTTCAAATTTTTGAACAAAATATAACCTAATCATAATTAAAATAAAATTTTATTCTCAGAGGAAATAATGTCAATTTTTTGGCCCCCTACGTAAGATGAACAATGTCCTCATTGTTAGAAGTGAATAGATACTATACCCCAAGTAGGATTCTAGAAAATAGGAGGTAAGCCAATTTGACTGCTTAAGTACCAAGCTCTTTTTAGATCCAATCCTAGATATGTACATATTTATTGATACACTTCTTATATTAAAACTTGTTCATTTTTATTCATGATTTCCATCTCTTGTTTTATTATGCAAAAAATAAAAACCTTAATAGATCCAAATCCTAAAATAACCTAGGAAAGAAAATAACATAAGGTAATGATCCCCCCTTTTTATTTATTTGCAGATCCTTTAGAATCTGACTCATCTTTTGCTCCATCATCTTTGTTTTTAAATGAATTGCTTGATCCGTCTTCGATAGTGGACTCCATGGTTCAAATATAAAATCTAGAAACTCGGGCACAAAAATAAATGGGTCATTGAATATTTTCGTAAGAGTGCTTCTCATTGAGTCATCCCGTATTTTTAAATATCTCTAGTAAGCTTGTTGCTGCCACTGCATATGTTGCATTATGTACATAAACTTTGACAGCTCATCTCGAAGATCTGGGTGAGGCGATTAAGTTCTAAACATTAAGGTTGTCATGCCAGGTTCGGTTACTGGTTCCATTGGTTCTACCTTGTCAGGGATTTCAGCTGACTGCATTGGTTCGATCTCTATAGGTCTTCTTCTTCTTCTTCGGGATCCTTGCTCTCTTTAACTCATTGCTGCAGAATAGAATCTCCAGCTATTCAGTACAGGTCCCAATCTGTGATCGTGCCCTGGTTATAACTTGTCTTCTTTACGTTTGCAAGAATTTTAACTCTCAAGCACATAATTTTTATCGTAAAGGGAAAGTAAGCTTGGCCAAAACATCTAGCGAAAAAATTTTGCATTTCTCTCAGAATGATTTTTCCCATATCAATAGTCTTTGTCTTTAAAATCGAGTACAACAAGACCATTCACTTTAATGATATGGTGGTCCCATGTGAAATTGGCATAAGGTTGAACCAAATGAAATAGAACCATACCTTCGCTAGTGGCGTCAAATATTCTCTGTGACAAGTGTGAATTCCCTACTTTGGCACAGTCCACTTAGAATCTAGAACTGTAATGCCCCAAACCCGGTCAACACACCATGGTCGAATCTGGCATGCCACGGAGTGATAACCTTTTAAAAGCGAAAATTTGTCGGATAATCTCTTAGAAAACCCATTTTGTAGTACGAAAAGTTTAAAAATCCTTGCTTGAAATCTACTTATTATTGCAAGTTTTTAGAAAACATTCAATTTATCTTTGTTATCATAATTTATGTAGTATTACCCGATGGCAACGCTTTTAAGAAAAACGTAGGAGTTATAGTTTTGAAAACATTGCTTTTTACTGGTTAACTTAATAGAACCATAAATTTAACATAGTCAAAATAATAACAAATAATAAAGAAAAACCCAAAATAAAACTTAGCGGCCTTATTACAAAGCCCAAAACCAAAATTTAAAGAAAATTAATAAAATTGAAATAGTAACTAAAAGAAATCAAAATCCAACGAACATGCATGGCTGCCTCGAGTCTTCCCGGCTCCATTTTCGCAATCTATTCATCTGCAAAATATAGGGGAAGGGGTGAGTCACCAAGACTCAGTGTATAAATCCCCAACCCGATAGTGCATTCACTTACACAAGCTATCAGTAATTACATGCAAATCATGCAAATCATACAACCCACAACCTAACCATCCAATCTCCTCCAACTACCCCGTGTGGTCAAAACCACTGGTGGTCAAAACCACTGGTGACCGAAGTCACAAATCAAGTGATGGGGCCAACCCATCGTGTGGTCAAAACCACTGATGACAATCCCGTAAATAAGCTTATGGGGCTAACCCACTGTGGTACCAAACCACTGGGATGAGTCACAAATCGATATGTGGTCAAAACCATTGGTGGTCAAAACCACTGGGACTTAGTCACAATTTATAATATCAAGACGGGGCCAACCCGTCGTGTGGTCAAAACCACTGGTGACAATCCAAAATAAATCATCCCCCTCCTCTCATCAAACCCATCATCATGCTCATATCAATCATGGCATAAAACATATGATGATGCAATTAACATATAGCATAGCATATAACCATTACATGATGATGTATAGAAAAAATCACATGACAGGGGACTTACCTGAAATCCAAGCACATACCCACAAGGCATAATCACCGATTTCATTGCTAAAACAATATTATATTAGGCATATTATACTAATAAAGTGTGTAAGCGTTACACACCTGACTATACGCGAAATCCCTAAACTACGCGATACTACGAGATCCCAAAACGTGTGTCCTCACTGCACCTACAATCAGCCAATACCACCCTTTAGATTTAAAGCCATTCGACTTATTCAAAAAATCTCGAAGGATGCATCGCACTTTAGTAGTACTCAACTTAGTGCCGATTTGGTTTCCAACCAAATCCAAAAGCTTCACAATAATCCCCCTTGCAATCGGTCAAACATAGAACACACAAATGGTTAGCCTTCGGCTTTTGAATGATTAGGAAATAGATCTTGAAACGTTTAAACCTTACCTAGATCGGCCACCAAATCCTGGAGATTTGGCTACACACCTTCCTACAATCGATTAACACCACATCAACTCTCATAGCCATTCGGCTATGATTAACAAATCCCTAAAGGAATAAACCATACCACAAGAACCACACCTACCTTAACACACAAGATCTCTCTGGCTTTTACAAAGATTTGGCCCTAGCATCAAAAGATAGAAGAATCGACAACCAAAAGAGAAGGTGAGACTACTAAAAGATTCGGCCATAAATCGAAAGAGAGAAAGAGAAAGGTAGTAATGAAATAACAAAGACTTACTACACCAAGATTTGGGATTCGGCAAAGAGAATCAAGAAGAGATGAGTGTCGGCACTTGGGATGATGAAAATAATATGCAAGAAGAGAGGGGTTTATGAGCAAGGTATTCGGCCAAGATGAATGAGAGGACTTTCGGCACAAAGGGTTTGAAAGAGAGAAGAGAAAAGATAAGTGTAGAAGGTTCGGCTATGGTGTTTCGACTTCAAGGTTTCAAGAAGAAAAGAGAAAATTCTTGTGACTCATAATTTTGGCCAAGAGAACTCAAAAGATGGCCACTCACACCCTTAAAATTTGACACTACCCCCCATCTATAACCGAAACTATACTCCCCTCCAAAGTCCTATATTCGGCCAACTCTCTTCAAATGAGTTTGAAAATATTCCAACTCCTCAATTCCCCCATCTACATCTATTTGACTCCCTCTATCCTTATCCCCTAGAGTCCAACCTGAGCACTCCTCCTTCTAGCTTGTGGCGTCAAAAAAAAAAGCAGAAAGGGATTTTTGCAGCTCGAACCAAGATCCTCCTTGCTCCTTGTGGCGTCACCTCCCTTGTGATTTAAGTGGCACCTCCTTGCCACTTTACCAAGGCACTTCTTGTGTCTAAAACTCCCAACAATTCCTTTTAACCCCTCATTTTTCTAGTTCCTTCTTCTTAAGTGCTTAAACAAAATTTTTAGCCATGTCGCGGGACTAACCCAAGATCATGTCTAGACCCCAAAACATATCAAACCAACACAGCATACTTACCAACACATGCAACCACATGCAAAATGCAGAGACCCCATTTTAAGGATGTTACAGTTCTACCCCCCTTAAAAATAATTTCAACCTCAAAATTACCTGGTCAAAAGAGTTGAGGGTATTGTTGCCGCATTACATCCTCTGGTTCCCACGTGGCGTCCTCCAAACCATGGTTCCGCCATAACACTTTCACCAGGGGTGCTAACTTCCTATGCAAGACTTTGACATCCCGACCCAAAATTTGTACCGGTTCCTCCTCGAAAGATAAGTCTGAGCTCACCTCAATCTCCGCAACTGGCACAACGTGTGACGGATCTAGTTGATAGCGCCTAAGCATCGAAACATGGAAGACGTCGTGAATCTGACTTAACCCTATCGATAGCTCGAGCTGATAAGCTACCGGTCCCACTCGCTTCAACACCGTGTACGGCCCGATAAACCTAGGGCTTAGCTTCCCTTTTCGTCCAAATCTCAGCACTTTCTTCCATGGCGATACCTTCAGAAAAACCTTATCACCTACTGCATACTTTATATCTCTGCGTTTAAGATCGGCGTAAGACTTCTGCCTATCTAACGCTTCCTTGAGATGAGCCCGAATCACCTTAACCTTGTCCTTAGTTTCTACCACCAACTCCGACCCAAAACATGCCGTTCACCCAACTCTGTCTAGTACGTAGGAGTACGACACTTCCGTCCATGCAGTGCCTCATATGGTGCCATCTGGATACTCGCTTGATAACTATTGTTATAAGCGAATTCCGCCAATGGTAGATACTCCTCCCAACTACCACTGAAATCCAGAACACAGCCCCTTAGCATGTCCTCCAGAATTTGAATTACCCTTTCAGACTGTCCATCGGATTGTGGGTGAAAAGCTGTGCTGAAATCCAACCTCATTCCCAAGGCTTGATGCAAAGCTCTCCATAACCTCGACGTGAACCTAGGATCCCTATCTGAAATAATTGACACTGGTACTCCATGCAACCTTACAATCTCGGCCACATACACCTTGGCTAACTTCTGGAGTGAATAATCAACCCTCACCATTATGAAGTGAGTGATTTGGTCAGACGATCTACAATCACCCAGACTGAGTCTTTCTTGCTAGGCATGAGGGGTAGCCCACTGACAAAGTCCATGGTAATCCTTTCCCACTTTCACTAAGGAATCTTCACCGGCTGAAGTAAACTTGACGGCAACTGATGCTCAGCTTTGACCTACGGACACGTTAGACACTTACCCACAAACTCAGTCACTTTTCGCTTCAACCCTGGCCACTAGAACTACTTTTACAAATCTCGGTACATCTTGCTACCTCCAGGATGCATAGCGTATGGGCTGCTATGTGCATCCTGAAGAATCCTTTGCCTCAACTCTACGTCCTTCGGCATACAAGCTCTCCCTTGAAAACACAACACTCCATCGTGAGTCAAGCTGTAACCTTCCAGCCCATTACTCTGTACTTGCAACCTCTGAGCACTCAAACCCTCATCCACTAACTGTTTCTCCTTAATCTGCTCTACCCAAGTCGGCTTTACTTGTAATTCCCCAACAAACTCCCATCGTCATACAGACTAAGGTGAGCAAACATCGCTCGCAAGTCTGCTACCACCTTACGGCTCAACGCATCAGCTACTACATTAGCCTTACCCGGATGGTACTCAATCGAACAGTCGTAGTCCTTCAACAACTCGATCCACCTTCGCTGTCTCAAATTTAAATCCTTCTGCGTCAAAAGATACTTCAGACTCTTATGGTCCGTGTAGACTATCGACTTTTCTCAATACAAATAATGCCTCCAAATCTTTAAGGCAAAAACCACTGCAGCCAATTCCAAGTAATGCGTCGGGTAGTTACCCTGATGCGGTCTCAGCTGGCGAGACGCATACGCCACTACCTTCCCTTCCTACATCAGCACACATCCCAAACTAGTATGTGATACGTCACAGTAGATTGTGAATATCTTTCCTACCTCAGGCTGTACCAGAACTGGAGCTTCCGTCAAAATCTTCCTCAACTTGTCGAAACTTTCCTGCTGTTTCTCCGTCCATACAAATGGGACTCCTTTCCTCAACAGCTTAGTCAACGGTGCCGCAATCAGAGAAAATCCTTCCACAAATCTCTGGTAATACCACGCGGACCTAGAAAACTCAATTTACGCAACCAACCTGGCGGTTTCCAATCCAACACCGCCTCAATCTTGCGAGGTCCACTCTAATCCTTCACGGACACTCGTGACCCAAGAAAGTTACTTCCTAAGCGAATTGCACTTATGAATTTGGAAAATAACTGCTTCTCCCTCAGAATTTGCAATACCACCCGCAAATGTGTATCATGATCCTCCTCAGTCCTTGAGTACACCAATATGTCGTCTATGAATACTACGACAAACTGGTCCAAGTACTGCTGGAACACCTGATTCATCAAGTCCATGAATGCTGCCGGTGCATTGGTTAATCCGAACGACATTACCAGAAACTCATAATACCCATACCGAGTACGAAATGTTGTCTTATGGACATCAGCCTCCTTCAATTTGAGTTGATGGTGTAACAGACCGATTTTGACCCTAATCGGAACGATGGTTTTGGGACCACGAATCCTAGTCCAGAAATATTTTAATATTATATTTTGAGTCGTTATATGTGAATTAATGTGTGTGAAAGTTTCATATAAAAATTTAAGCTGTTTGTGTGTTCAATTAGTTAAAAAGGACTAAATCACAGAATCGGTAAAAGTGGCCTTTTATTTGATTTATGGCTAAATTGATGTGGCTTTATTTTAGTGAAGTCCTTAAAGGGTAATATACCCATTTTAAGTTATATTGAATGACAATGTGGTCTTATAACATGTTTTTAAGTATTATTTTATATGTTAAAGATTATATTATAATTATTTTATAATTTATAACTATATTATAATAAAACCAATATGAAAGTGGGATTTTATTCATCCTTTCTTCCACCGAATAACAAAGAAAATAAAAGAGTGTTGGAGCTTTGTACATTTGGCCATTTGCTAGCTAAATTAAAGGTTAGTTTTTAATCGGTTTTCGATAATTTCTACGTTTTTATAATCGTTGCTTCGAATACTTCAAGACCCATGCTTGAAATTTTGATTTTGATGAATATTTTGAAATGTGCCATTGATGAGTTCATGAGTTTTATGATGATGGTTGATGAATTATGAAAGATTTGTGTTAGATTAATATGTTTTGTATTGAGATTTTTGGTGATTTTGAGTGAATAGGGCTAAATTGAGAAAATAAATTTTGAGGGTTAAAATGCAAAATAAATGAAATGCATGGACTTATATGGCTATGTGGAAGATTTGGCCTAGCTATAGTGTTGGGAGATTTTGCATATTTTGTGTTTTGTGCAAATAGGACAAATTTGTAAAATGGGAAACATTAGGGGTGAAATGGTAATTTGCCTATTTAAGTGTTTTTGGATTAAATTGAGATGAAATGTGCTTGAATGAGCTAAATTTTAAAGTGTTTAGATCAAGAACAAAGAAAAGCGGAATTGGATGGGGAAAGACAAAGGTTCTCGAATAGCCAATTTACGGTCTATCGACAATCGAGGTAAGTCCTTAAGCAAATATCGTTAAAGATTTATTTACGACTATGATGAATGATGGAACTTAAATATTTAAAGTATAATTATAGATAATAGCCAAATGTAGAAGTATGGTATTGAATTGAATTTACTTTGTAAAACGAAAAGTGTATAAAATGTTTTGGTTAGTACGTGTAAGTAATATGATCTATATGAGTTGTTTGCATTGTTGATGTTATGAAATGAGTGTTGAATTGATGATCATGTCTACATCGGGCTTTAAGCCTAGCGAGGTGCTTTGTGCGGTGTTATTTATCGGCTAAATGCCTAGCGTGCCTTGTCTTGAGTGATGTAATTAGGCTATGAGCCTTGCTTGCGTGCCTTGTCTTGCTTGATGTAATCTGAGCTATGAGCCTAGCAGGCCTTGTGCGGTGATGTAATTCGGGCTTTGAGGCTACTTGAGCCTTGTCTTGGTGATGTATATCGTGCTTATTGCCTAGCGTGCTTAATCTGGTGATCGATTCAGACCTTGGGTCTAGCAGCTTAATGCCGTGATGTGTTATAAATTCTTTACAAGGTGGGATGTAAATACTTCAATAAACAAAATGCTCGGGTAAAAATAAAGGTTTATAGATGCAAGGAACAAGGTAAGTAATTATCTTTCCTTTCAAATTACATAAGTGATAGAATAATTAAAGTTTTTGATAATGAGTCTTTATGATATGTGCATTTGAATTACTCATTAATAAGTGTGATATGTGTATTGAATATAAGCTTGGTGATATCTTTGAGATTCGGTCAAAGGTAAAATGTCCAAAGTGATAGTTATTGAAAATGCATATCCGTATATATATATGATTAATCGTATATAATTGTTATATATGTTATACTTGTTAATAAAGTAATATCACGAATCTTGAAGGCTTAAAGTCTTTGGAAGGGTTGTATACCTTCAATGAGGAATAATAAATGATAAATTTGAGAGATGGTCGTTCAACCATATTGAAATTATTAATTGTTAAATTCTTGGATTTATAAGTATATTTATATATGTATGTGTGCTAAATGTTGGAATATTTGATTGTTGTTTCGTAAATGCTTAAGATTTACTAAGCTAGTGAGCTTATTTCGTGTGTGCTCTTTGTTATGTTTTATAGATTTTCCATTAAGCTACGGGCATCTAAGGATCATCGAAAATGTCAACCACACTATCACCCCCTTTTGGTACTAAATTTTAGTTTTGAATCGAAGGAATGTATAGGTTAGACTAAGGTTTAGATTAATGATATTCGGTCTTGTATATATATGAATAGCCTTGCGAAAATGGCTATTTCTTTTGATCAAGTTTAATTCCTATGTTCTTGATATGATGGATGTGATTATATTATTAAGGGATGTGAAATTCGGCCATGGTTTAATCATTTTGGAATGTGGTCAAAATAATATGCCTAATATATATATAGGTGATGCATATTGAATAAGCATGATATTGAGATGTTTTGGATTTGTTATTTTGACGTAAAAGTTGCATGGAATTGTTTACCTCATATTTGGTTATGGTATAGACTAATATAGTTATTATAGATAAATGTTGTGGGTGATGACATTAGTTATATGAAATAGGTGTGATTTGTTCGGTTATGTTTTATGACTATTAAGGAAAATGGTGATGATGCTTAATGATTCATGTAGGTAATCTATTTATATATATAAATAGTAGTTATGTAATAATCTTGTACTATGTTTGGATTAATATACCTAGTTTTGAATTATATATGCAAAAGCGTAGTTGTTGCATTGTATGTATAATTTTGTCCAAAGTTTATTCGTGAGTTACTCGTAGAATATCCATTACTAATGATAGTCTTGAGTTAACATGTGCTTTGGCATTATGTTAAATGATGTATATTTAAGGTAGTAAGGGTAAGAAACATCCCGTTTAGGCAAGAATCCAAATGGATAGCAAAAAAAAAAAAAAAAAAAAAGAAATGGTTTGATTTCAATAATTGAACCACGTTGATTAGCTTATGATATTAGTAATAGTATGGTGAACCTTTGGTTAATAAATTGCAAAGTTTAGGTACACTAATAAACATATTAATATTTGGTGTATGATGTATGAATAATCATGTGCAAGTATAAATGTGACCTTTGTTATAAGGAAATGCATGCGATATATGTTCGTAATAATAGATGTATGTTAGGTTAGGATGTAACTTTGATATGCTTATATATGCAATTATTACGAAAATGCTATAAATGGTTACATTGGTTTAATATGTATATGTATTAAAGTATATGAGTACATATTATATTATATTATATTATATGATGTGATGGAGATCACATTGCTCGTATTGAATTCAATTGAATGTCTATTCAAAATTTAGCTTAGTTTGGTAATGCCTCATAACCCTAATCCAGCGACGGATATGGGTTAGGGGTGTTACATTTGATTGGTATCAGAGCTTACGGTTTAGTCGATTCTAGGACTACCGTAGTGCGTAAGGGTCTAGCTATACATGCCTTTATCATATATCGATAGTGTGGTGACTTCTGACATTTTGAACTGTGTTTTATATAATAAATGGACACCGATCCCGAAAGAGTCATGGCGGATGATGTAGAGAGTGTAGCTTTTGATCGCATACACGGATCGGTCTGTTAGACTCTCGACCGGTTTGAGTAACCATGAGGGGAGGCTAAACAAGCCTTCTATCGATGATGAACGAGTGGTTTACCCGGTTTATCAGACTAACCCTTTGTACACCAACCTCCACCCCGAATAATCCAACTCGATTCCTTGATACCCCAGATGATAGATCCGATGAGATCTAGTAGGCCTCCGATTGATAAAATCAGAAATTTGGGGTAGAAGAATTCAGGCCAATGATGATGATGACGTAGAGCGAGCCGAAATGTGCCTTGATAACACTATTGGGTATTAGATGAGCTATCTTGTACTCTAGATGAATGCCCAAGTGTGCTATATCCTTACTTGGGACATCGCATATCACTAGTGGAATACACTAGTATCGATGGTCTCGAAAGAAAAAGTGACATGGGATTTCTTTCGAATGAATTTCATAAGAAATATATCATCAAAGATTCATTGATCAAAAACGAAAAGAATTTCTTGAACTAAAGCAGGCGAATGACCGTGATGTATATGAACGAAAATTTGTCGGGCTCAACAAATATGCTAGAGTGTGTTTCTCACAAGTCATTATGTGCAAAAGGTTCAAGATGGTTTGAATGAAGATTTAAAGTTGCTTGTAGGCATTCTTGAAATTAAAGAGTTTGTGACACTAGTCGGCGAGTTTGCAAAGTCAAGAGCTCGGGAAAGAGAAAAGAAAGGTGAGGCGAAGCTAGAGACACTCGTAAGAGATCGTCTGTAAGAATTTCCATTCCACATCTAAGAATTTCGAGAGATGACTTGGTAGACATAAAGCTACTTGATTTACGGACGTGATAGACCTCTAGTGGGGCTCGAGCTACCTCGATGGCGGTGTTGATAACGTTCCACGAATCGAGTTGAATGTAAGCCTTTGTGGAAAATGGCATTTTGGGAGTTATAGATTCCATGACCGGTCTTGCTTTAAATGTGGAGCGTCATTTTATTAGACAATGTCTGATGTTAGTTGAGCAGAATACGGTTCAGAACATTAAGTCTAGCAACACGTCAGCGCGAGGCAGGCCACCCAAACATTCAGGCAATGTAGGTGGTAGTCAGAGAGGAACGAAGAACACTGCGACTTGATCTCGAGGCTAGAGCTCCAGCTAGAGCTTATGCCACACGAGCCAGAGAGGATGCTTTCTCCCCCGATGTCATTACTGGTACTTTCACCCTTTATGATATTACTGTGATTGTATTGATTTATCTTGGTTCAACTCATTCATATGTGTGTGAAACTCTAGTATTCGGTAAGACTCTGCCAGTTGAGTCTAATAAGTTTGTGATTCGTGTGTCCAACCCTTTGGGTAGATGTGTGCTTGTTAATAAAGTGTGTAGAGGTTGCCCGTTGATGATTCGGGATTCTTACTTCCCAGCCAATTTAATGTTGTTGCCCTTCGATGAGTTCGATATAATTTTGGGAATGGACTGGTTAACTTCATATGATGTAGTGGTGAATTGCAAAATGAAGCTTATCGATTTGAGATGTCAGAACGGGAAGATCATCAGAATTGAATCTAGCGATTTAAGTGGGTTTCCTACAATAATATCTTCGATGTTAGCCCGAAAATTTGTGAAAAAAAAGGTATGAAGCTTATTTGACCTATGTACTAGATAATAAATTGTCTGAGAAACAGATTGAATCTGTACCGGTTGTATGTGAATACCCAGATGTGTTTTCTGAAGAACTACTGGGTTTACCACCAGTACGAGAGATTGAGTTCGGTATTTAATTAGTACCAGGACCGACTCCAATTTTGATAGCTCCATATCGGATGGCACCTACCGAGTTGAAAGAGTTGAAAGCACAGTTACAAGAGTTGACAGTAGGGGCTTTGCACAATCGAGTTTCTCTCCTTGGGGTACACCGATTTTATTTGTGAAAAAGAAAGATGTGACTATGCGAATGTGTATCGACTATGGCAAAGTTATAGCCTACGCTTGAGACAATTGAAGCCGCATGAAAGAAATTATCCGACTCGCGATCTGGAATTAACAGCCATTGTTTTCGCATTAAAAATTTGGCGTCATTAGTTATTTGGCGAGAAATGTCACATTTATTCGGATCATAAAAGTCTAAAGTATCTGATGACTCATAAAGATCTGAATTTGAGACAACGCAGATGGCTAGAACTGTTGAAAGACTATGATTTGGTGATTGACTACCATCCGGGAAAAGCTAATGTTGGTGTAGATACGTTAAGTCAGAAATCACTATTTGGTCTTCGTGCAATGAACGCACGGATGGCTATGTATGGTGATGGTTCGATCATAGCCGAGTTGCAAGCAAGACCGATGTTTATTCAGCAAATTTGTGATGCACAGAAAGTTGACAAAGATTTGATTGCTAGTCGAATTCAGTGTGAAAAGATGCGAATCGATTTTTAAATTTATGCAAATAGTATTCAAATTCTAAAAGCCGAATGTGTGTTTCGAAGAACTCAGATTTGATTCAGATGATTCTGAGTGAGGCTCATAGTGGTCGACTGTCGATTCATCCGGGTAGCACGAAAATGTATAATGATTTGAAACAGTTCTATTAGTGGCCTGGCATGAAACGGGATATATCTGAATTTGTTTCCAAGTGCTTAATCTATTAGCAAGTAAAAGCTGAGCATCAAATGCCATCCGGACTACTTCAGCCAATCATGATTCCTGAATGGAAGTGGGATAGACTTACAATGGATTTTGTATCTGGTCTTCCTATGACACCGAGTAAGAAAGATGCCGTCTGGGTTATAGTTGATAGACTGACTAAATCAGCTCATTTTGTGCCAGTACGTACAGACTATTCACTTGATAAACTTGCTGAATTGTTTGTATCACAGATTATAAGGTTGCATGGTGTATCAAGTTCCATTGTTTGAGACAGAGACCTGAGATTTACATCGCAGTTTTGGAAGAAGTTGCAAGATGCATTAGGTACTAAACTTCATTTTAGTCTGACCTTTCATTCGCAGATGCATCGTCGGTCTGAGCGAACTATTCTGATATTTGAGGACATGTTGAGATGTTGCGTTCTCGAATTTGAAAGTACGTGGGAACGATATCTACCTTTGATTGAATTTTCTTACAATAATAGCTTTTAATCTAGTATCAAAATGGTGCCTTATGAAGCCTTGTACGAGCGAAAATGTCAAACATCGCTATACTGGACTGAGCTCAGCGAGAATAAGATACACGGGGTTGATTTGATTAAAGAAACAGAACAGAAGGTAGCTATTATTAGAGGTAATTTGAAAGCTGATTCGGATCGTCAAAAGTCCTATGCTGATTTGAAACGTAAAGACATTGAATTTTAGGTCAGAGATCGTGTATTCTTAAAAGTTTCTCAGTGGAAGAAAGTACTCCGATTTGGTCGAAAAGGCAAGTTGAGTCCGAGATTTATTGGACCGTATAAAATCATCGAGCGTATTGGGCTGTTGTTTATAGATTGAATTTGCCCTCCGAGTTAGAAAAGATACATGACGTATTTCACGTTTGATGCTTCAGAATCTGGATCGATCCGTCTCATGTGATCACACCGCCGAGATTGAAATCCAATCGATTTGACATATGATGAAGAACCGATCCGCATCTTAGCTCGAGAAATGAAAGAGTTGAGAAATAAGAGGATTCCATTAGTAAAAGTATTATGGAATAGACACGGAGTTGAAGAGGCTACATGGGAACACGAGGATTCAATGAGGCGAGAATATCCGAACTTGTTTAACGATAAAATTTTCGAGGACGAAAATCCTTAAGGGGAGAGAGTTGTAATGAGACCGATTTTGACCCTAATCAGAACGGTGGTTTCAGGACCACGAATCCTAGTCCGAGAAATATTTTAATATTATATTTTGAGTCGATTATATGTGAATTAATGTGTGTGAAAGTTTCAGTATAAAAATTTAACTGTTTGTGTGTTCAATTAGTTAAAAGGACTAAATCGCAGAATGGTAAAAGTGGCCTTTTTATTTGATTTATGGCTAAATTGATGTGGCTTTATTTTAGTGAAGTCCTTAAAGGGTAATATACCCATTTTAAGTTATAGTGGACGGCAATATGGTCTTATAACATGTTTTTAAGTATTATTTTATATGTTAAAGATTATATTATAATTGTTTTATAATTTATAACTATATTATAATAAAACCAATATGAAAGTGGGATTTTATTCATCCTTTCTTCCACCGAATAACAAAGAAAAGAAAAGAGTGTTGGAGCTTTGTACATTCGGCCATTTGCTAGCTAAATTAAAGGTTAGTTTTTAATCGGTTTTCGATAATTTCTACGTTTTTATAATCGTTGCTTCGAATACTTCAAGACCCATGCTTGAAATTTTGATTTTGATGAATATTTTGAAATGTGCCATTGATGAGTTCATGAGTTTTATGATGATGGTTGATGAATTATGAAAGATTTGTGTTAGATTAATATGTTTTGTATTGAGATTTTTGGTGATTTTGAGTGAATAGGGCTAAATTGAGAAAATAAATTTTTGAGGGGTTAAAATGCAAAATAAATGAAATGCATGGACTTATATGGCTATGTGGAAGATTCGGCCTAGCTATAGTGTTGGGAGATTTTGCATATTTTGTGTTTTGTGCAAATAGGACAAATTTGTAAAAATGGGAAACATTAAGGCGAAATGGTAATTTGCCTATTTAAGTGTTTTGGATTAAATTGAGATGAAATGTGCTTGAATGAGCTAAATTTTAATGTGTTTAGATCAAGAACCAAGAAAAACGGAATTGGATCGGGGAAAGACAAAGGTTCTCAAATAGCCGATTTACGGTCTATCGACAACCGAGGTAAGTCCTTAAGAAAATATCGTTAAAGATTTATTTACGACTATGATGAATGATGGAACTTAAATATTTAAAGTATAATTATAGATAATAGCCAAATGTAGAAGTATGGTATTGAATTGAATTTACTTTGTAAAACGAAAAGTGTATAAAATGTTTTGGTTAGCACGTGAAAGTAATATGATCTATATGAGTTGTTTGCATTGTTGATGTTATGAAATGAGTGTTGAATTGATGATCATGTCTACATCGGGCTTTAAGCCTAGCGAGCTTCGTCTTGGTGTTATTTATCGGGCTAAATGCCTAGCGTGCCTTATGCTTGATGTAATTCGGCTATGAGCTTAGCGTGCCTTGTCTTAGGTGATGTGATTCGGGCTATGAGCCTAGCGTGCCTTGTCTTGCTTGATGTAATTCGGGCTATGAGCCTAGGTGCCTTGTCTTGGTGATGTATATCGAGGCTTATTGCCTAGCGGTGCTTAATCCGGTGATCAAATTCAGACCTTAGGTCTAGCGTGCTTAATGGGTGATGTGTTATAAATTGTTTACAAGGTGGGATGTAAATACTTCAATAAACAAAATGCTCGGGTAAAAATAAAGGTTTATAGATGCAAGGAACAAGGTAAGTAATTATCTTTCCTTTCAAATTACATAAGTGATAGAATAATTAAAGTTTTTGATAATGAGTCTTTATGATATGTGCATTTGAATTACTCATTAATAAGTGTGATATGTGTATTGAATATAAGCTTGGTGATATCTTTGAGATTCGGTCAAAGGTAAAAATGTCCAAAGTGATAGTTATTGAAAATGCATATCCGTATATATATATGATTAATCGTATATAATTGTTATATATGTTATACTTGTTAATAAAGTAATATGCGAATCTTGAAGGCTTAAAGTCTTTGGAAGGGTTGTATACCTTCAATGAGGGAATAATAAATGATATAGTTAAGAGATGGTCATTCGACCATATTGAAATTATTAATTGTTAAATTCTTGGATTTATAAGTATATTTATATATGTATGTGTGCTAAATGTTGGAATATTTGTTGTTGTTTCGTAAATGCTTAAGACTTACTAAGCTAGTGAGCTTATTTCGTGTGTGCTCTTTGTTCTGTTTTATAGATTTTCCATTAAGCTACGGGCATCTGAGGATCGTCGGAAATGTCAACCACACTATCACCCCCTTTTGGTACTAAATTTTAGTTTTGAATCGAAGGCATGTATAGGTTAGACTAAGGTTTAGATTAATGATATTCGGTCTTGTATATATATGAATAGCCTTGCGAAAATGGCTATTTCTTTTGATCAAGTTTAATTCCTATGTTCTTGATATGATGGATGTGATTATATTATTAAGAGATGTGAAATTCGGCCATGGTTTAATCATTTTGGAATGTGGTCAAATAATATGCCTAATATATATATAGGTGATGCATATTGAATAAGCATGATATTGAGATGTTTTGCATTTGTTATTATGACGTAAAAGTTGCATGGAATTGTTTACCTCATATTCGGTTATGGTATAGACTAATATAGTTATTATAGATAAATGTTGTGGGTGATGACATTAGTTATACGAAATAGGTGTGATTTGTTCAGTTATGTTTTATGACTATTAAGGAAAATGGAGATGATGCTTAATGATTCATGTAGGTAATCTATTTATATATATAAATAGTAGTTGTAACAACCCAAACCCGGCCCAAACGCTACGACCGAATTTGGTTTGCTACGGAGAAAAACATTTTGAAATCTTTTAAAATCGGTTTAAGTTTTCAATAAAAGATAGCGTTTTGTTAAAAGCAGTTGAGGTGTACAAATCCCATACTTAGATTTATTTTGTAAATATTTATTAAATCAAGTTGTTATATATATATTAAATGTGCCCGATGGTACTTTAAAACATTTTTTTGAATTCTTTAGAAAAAGTGTGAAATTATTATTATTACCATATTTAGATAACTTAACTAGTATTCAAAGCAGTTAACAATAACAAAATAATTAAAGGAGTTATTGGAGGCCTTATTACAACCCAATTAAAATCAAACCAACAATCGAAAAGAGATAAACCAAAATTTAAATTAAATTTAAATTGCATGGCCACCTTGAGTCCATCCGGTCCGCATCCGTGATCTACACGTCACCTGAAAAAGGTAAAGGAGAAGGTGAGTCACCAAGACTCAGTATGTAACCCTTCCCCCGGTTTAAGCCACATCATACACAAATTATAACAATTAACATGCATCAAATCATGTACCCAACCTAACCATCTGTATCACCTTTCTCTACCCGTGTGGTACTAAACCAATGGTGGTGCCAAACCCTTTGGTGACTTAAAGTCACAGATGTGATGCCAAATCTTTGGAGGTGCCAAACCTCCGTGTCAAGACACAATCGATTGATGGGGCCAACCCATCGTGTGATACCAAATCATGGCATCAATCCGTATTATCATCGTGGGGCCAACCCTTTGTGGTGCTAAGCCACTGGGATGAGACGCTATGAGGTGCCAAACCTCTGGAGGTACCAAACCTCACGGTGGCCGTAGTCACAGTGTGTTACCAAAACACTGGTGCCCATCGACACAATGTAACTGCCCCCTCCACTCATCAACCTATATCAAATCATTGTGTAACAAATCTCATGCCATCAGATATTTAAGTTACAACTAAATTCATGCCATGCTTCCCAAAAGCATTAAATAGCAACACATATTAATGTGTACTTACAGAATCGTCACTTATACCAATACGGTATTAAATCCAATGCTACATAAACGAGTTAGCATTCACAACATTTAGCACGATTAATAAGTCATAACGTGTGTATGTACACACCGTCACCAACGAGAAGTTTAAATCTCAAAAGAGAAGTCGGCCACCCTAGATCTACTTGTCCCTATATTCACCAAATACATGGGTTAGTATTATGGCCTATTCGCCAATCCAATTAATCCAAAGGGTCATTTGTGATCCCGAATCCTTACCTATCACCCCTTGAGTACTCACTTGGTACTTGATATGCGATTCTGCTTCATTCCTACATTTGACCATCACTAGAGTTATTGCCTTGACTTAAGCGAATAATAAATAAATA
Organism: Gossypium rotundifolium; assembly: GCA_025506655.1. Taxonomy (NCBI): domain Eukaryota; kingdom Viridiplantae; phylum Streptophyta; class Magnoliopsida; order Malvales; family Malvaceae; genus Gossypium; species Gossypium rotundifolium. The sequence goes on along the minus strand of CP106724.1, from coordinate 84,247,512 downwards.
TAGATCCTTACCAAAATCACTTGAAAGGGAATGGGCTTGGATCGTATACCTTAAGATCCCGGCACCTAAACAGAATCGATTTCATCACTGATTAGCCACTGAAATAATTTGACTTTTCCATTTAATCAAGTCGACAGAGAGAAAGGGTATGTGAGAGGAGTTTGACATACTTACCCTTGCTTTAATATTCGCCAAGACTTCAAAATATGGAGGAGGAAAATTCGGTTATGCCTAGGGAGTAGGTTCACTAGAGAGAGTTTAATGGAGAAAAGGGATTTCGGCAAAGGGTAAGGTGTAGGTTTGGCTAAGGTTGATTTCAATATTGATCAAGGCTTGCTCTTGAGTGGAAAAAAGGAATGAATAAGAAGTATGGGAGGAGTTTTGCCAAGGTCTTGAGAGAATAGAAAAAAAGAAAACAAAGAGGAAGAGGTTAGGAATTTTGCTAATAGCTAAAAAAGAAAACAAGGTGGTAGGTTGAGGTTTTATAGGTATTCGCACCCCTCCCCTAATGCTTGCTGTCCACTCCTTTCAACAAGGAGTTCAAACTCTAGCCAACTCCCCAATTCATTCCTAGCCACCTATTTGAATTAACTCAAATTAATTTGAATTAATCCCAAATAATCCATTAATAATCCCTTAATATCCAAATAATATCCTTATTTATCCTTTATTATCTTATTATCTAAATAAATAATAAAAAGAGTTTAAATAGAGAAAATCTCTCCTTCCTATGTCGTCCATTCCAAGAGCAAAAGAGAGAATTCGTGACCAACCAAGGCTCTCCTTATCCCTTGTGGCGTCACATGTAACTCCCAAATAGCCCTCCTTTGCCACTTTACCAAGCTGATTTTTATGTCAAATTATCCCTTATTAATTCTTGTAACCCTACTTGCTAAGGCTCCCTACCTTGAAAGCTTCCAAATAAAATTTCTACTATCTCGAGCCAACTTAAGACCCTTAATTAAATCTTATCACTCCATAAATAATACCATAATAATTCAAACACAAAGAAAAACATTTAATCACAAATAGCCCCGCTTTTAGGATGTTACAGATTCTACCCCTTAAAAAAATTTCGTCCTCGAAATTACGATCGATCAAGAGGTGGGGGTATTGCCAGTATCACATCCTCGGGTTCCCACGTAGCTTCCTCTCGCATCATGGTTCCGCCATAGCACTTTCACTAAGGGCAATCGACTTCCCACGCAGAACCTTTACATCTCGATCCAAAATCAACTTGGTTCTTCCTCAAAAGATAAGTCCGAGTTGACCTCAATTTACGCCACAGGCACCACGTGTGATGGATCCGACCGATACCGCCTAAGCATCGACACATGAAAGACATTATGAATCGACTTAACTCCGCTTAGATTCGGTGATAAGCTACCGGTCCTACTCGCCTAAATCAGTATATGGGCCAATGAATCTTGGGCTTAGCTTTCCTTTTCGCCCAAATCTCAACACATTTTTCCAAGATGATACCTTCAGAAAACCTTGTCTCCTTCATCATACTCCATTTCTTTATGCTTCAGATCAAGATAAGACTCGCATCATCTAACGCTTCCTTAAGACGAGCCTGAATCACCCTAACTTTGTCCTCCGTTCAGAATCACTCTGGACCCAACACTTGTCGCTCACCCAACTCGCCTAACACGTAGGAGTACGGCATTTTCGTCCATCTGAGGCTTCAGATGGTGCCATCTCGGTACTCGCTTGGTAACTATTGTTGTAGGCAAACTCGACTAATGGTAAAATTCCTCCCAACTACCTCAAATTCCAAGACACAACCCTCAAAGATATCCTCTAAGATCAGATGACCCTTTTCGATCGCCTCGTCCGACCGTGGATGGAAAGGCATCTTGAATCCAATAGCGCATCCAAAGCTTGATGCAACGCTTTCCAAAACCTCGACGTGAACCTTGGATCCCTATCGAGATAATCGACATCGCACCTCATGCAACCTCACTATTTCACCCACATACAACCTCGCTAGCTTCGGAGTGAGTAATCCATTCTCACCCAGATGAAGTGAGTGATTTAATCAAACGGTCCACAATTACCCAAATCAGATCCCTCTTGTCGGGCGTAAGGGTAGCCGCGACGAAATCCATAGTGATCCGCTCCCATTTCCATCGAGGATTTTCACCGGTTGAAGTAACCCGATGGCAATCGATGTTCGCTTTAACTTGTCGACACGCCGACACCTTCCCACGAACTCGCCACCTCACGCTTCAACCTGTGCCACCGTAATCTCCGCAAATCTCTATACATTTTGCTGCCTCCAGGATGCATAGCGTATGGGCTGCTATGCGCATCTTGGAGAATTCTTCGCCTCAATTCCACATCCTTCGGCACACAAGCCCGTCCTTGAAAACATAGCACACCATCATCAGTCAAACTATATCCTTCCAACCCACCATCTTGCACTTGCACCCTCTTTGCATTTAATCCCTCATCGACAATCTGCTTATCCTTAATCTCCTCGAACCAAGTTGGCTTAACTTGCAACCCTGCCAAAAGACTTCCATCGTCGTATAGACTGAGATGGGCAAACATTGCCCTTAAGTCCTTCACGGTCTTCCGGCTCAACGCGTCAGCCACCACGTTGGCCTTACCCGGATGATACTCGATTGAACAGTCGTAGTCCTTTAACAGTTCAATCCATCAGCACTGCCTTAAGTTCAAGTCTTTCTGGGTCAAGAGATACCTTAGACTCTTGTGATCCGTGTAAACTATCGACTTCTCCCCATAAAGGTAATGTCTCCATATCTTCAAAGCAAAGACTACTGCCGCTAACTCTAAATCGTGCGTTGGATAGTTTACCTCGTGCGGTCTTAACTGACGGGATGCATAAGCCACTACCTTCCCTTCCTGCATCAACACACATCCCAACCCAATATGGGATGCATCACAATAAACCGTGAACATTTTTCCTGCCTCAGGTTGTACCAGAACCGGAGCTTCCGTCAGAATCTTCCTCAGTTTATCAAAACTCCCCTGCTGCTTCTCCGACTATACAAATGGTACTCCCTTCCTTAATAGCTTAGTTAATGGTGTAGCAATTAACGAGAATCCTTCCACAAACCTTCGATAGTACCGGCTAGACCCGTAAAGCTTCAATCTACGCCATCGACTTAGGCGGTTTCCAATCCAACACCGCTTCAATCTTATGGGATCCACTCTAATCCTTCCACCGACACCACGTGACCTAAGAAAGCCACCTCCTTAGCCAAAATTCGCACTTCATTGAATTTGGCATATAACTGCTTTCTCCTCAAGACTTGCGTAACTATTCGCAAACGCTTGTCATGCTCTTCCTCCGCCTTTGAGTAAACCAATATGTCGTCTATGAACACCACAACGGATTGATCCAAGTACTGCTGAAACACCCTATTCATTAAGTCCATGAATGCCGCCGGTGCATTGGTCAACCCGAATGGCATCACTAGGAACTCGTAATGCCCATATCGAGTTCTAATGTTGTCTTGTGAACATCGGCCTCCTTCACCTTAAGTTGATGGTAACCCGACCTAAGGTCTATCTTCAAAAATACCGACGCTTTTCTTCAGCTTGGTCAAACAAGTCATCGATCTGAGGTAACGGATACTTATTTTTGATCGTTAACTTGTTTAACTATCGGTAGTCGATGCACATCCGCATAGAACCGTCCTTCTTCTTGACAAACAACACGTGTGCTCCCCACGAGAGATATACTAGGTCGAATAAACCTTCTATCCAAGAGCTCGAATTTGAGCCTTGACTCCACCAATTCCTTTGGTGCCATTCGATCACTTTGCTATAGATACGGTGCCGTTCCGTGTAGCAAAGCTATACCAATTTGACTTCCGATCCGGAGGCAAACCGAAAGTTCCTCCGGGAATACATCGGTGAATTCCCTCTGTTTGGACCTTTTCAACCACGACTCCTTAGCCTCCAAGACACAAATTCAACTATAAATGCCTCTCACCCTTTCCTAACCATCTTTTCACCTTCAAGGCCGACACCACATTAGATAGGTAATTTCTTGACACCGATCATAACCACTTCATCCCTTCTACCATCTTAAGAACCATGCGCTTAGCGGCGCAATCCAACCTCGCACGGTACCTAACCAACGGTCCATTCCAAGGATCAAATCGAACTCCCCAAGCGGTAGTTCCATCGATCGACCACAAACACGACCCCTTAGAGTTCTAGGGGTACATCCCTATAAAGCTTGTTCACAACTACAAAATGGCCTAAAGGGCTAATTACCATCTCTCCTAGCGGTTAGTCTCGAGTCTAGGTTCAAAGTCTCTACCACACTACTCGTTACGTATGAATGCGTTGAACCCACATCAATTAATGCAACATAAGGAAGACCAAAATTAGAAACGTCTCGGTTATGACATCCGGTCGTCACCCTCCTCATGACGCCTCGCCGCAGATAGACTAAGCCAGTGCCTTGCCTCTCAGATTGCTCTGTGCCTCGCTTACGAGTTCGCGACCACGATTAGCACCATTTCCCTTCTACCATTACCACGACCTCTCGTGGTCCCACAATTCTATCCTGCGTGCGAGTTACGCCCCTCCGGTGATTCTAAGCTCGCTTCAGGGACAATCCTCACGCGGTGTTCCAAAGACCCACATTCAAAGCAACCTCGCTCACCGGTCAACAACCTCCCAATGGGCTTTTCCACAACGATTACATCGAAGCAGGTTTCGATTAGCAATCATGGGCCTTCTTTGCCGACTTGGCCCACTCGCCTAGCCTTTTTACGAACATTACTACGACCCAGATGGCCCAAAACTCTCTTCGCTTGAGCCTATCATAGTTTTGCCTCACAGATGCCTTGATACCCTCGGCTACCTTAGCCTTTTCTACTAGAGACGAAAACTCAAGAACCTGCACTGTGGAGCAATCAGTAGCCTCAAATCATCTCTCAGCCCGTCCTCAAAGCGGACACGGACTCATGTTCCAGTAGCCACGATGCCTCTCGCATATCTACTCAGCCTTAGGAATTTCGCCTCATACTCCGACACAGACTTAGTTCCTTGTACCAACCCCAGAAAAGCCTTTCTCTGCACGTCAGTGTAGCTGGTACCCACATACTTTTTCTGGAAAGCAACCTTAAAGTAATCCCATGTAAGATCATCCACCGTGGCACCATCTCGAACGGTGAGCCACCACTGATATGCTTCATCTTTCAGAAGCGACACAGCTCCTTTCAGCTTCTCCTCGTTAGTCAGGTCAAGATCGTCTATGATCCTTTCCACGACTCAACCAAGATTTTGTCGCACTAGGTGCCACTCCCGACACGCCCCGAAACACCTCGGCTCCGTTGGACCGAATCGCTCGGGAGCAGATTTTCGAGCTCGATTTCCACCAACCCGACTACCAACTCGAGAACCGCAACACGACTTGCGTCTCGCCTCATCCTCATGCGATCCGCTCCTCGGCTTTCTAAAAGTTAGGGGTGGGGGTGGCGATGGTACCTCATTTTGAACCTTGACTCGACTTTGCGAGGTTCGAGATCCCGGTCATCCTACCCTACGCGTCCACGGCGTCCCGTCCTCTAGAACTCATTTTATTAACACGCTTTTAATCGATTAAGAAAAATTTTATGGATTAGTAATTTGTTCCGCTTGATTATCCGCGAAGAATTTTATGAAAAGTTTAATAAGGATTCTTTCGATCAAACAATGTTTTAAGTCTTCTACCCTAGTTCACACAAAAGGCCACATTCATTCCCTAATACTTTCCATACCTATTCACTCCTCGGACATTTCTGTCCTATTTCTAACCCAGGGGTATTTTCGTCATTTTCCTACAGGGTATTTTTGTAATAGAATCTGAGAGATTTCAAACTTTAATAAAGCAGGTCACTTGAAATTCCCAAAACTGAAGAGCATTCCTGAAAATTTGTAAAATTTGAAGTTATGGCATCATTTTAGAAACTAGGGGTATTTTGGAAATTTTGTCAATCGGGGTAATTTTGTAATTTTTAACAAATCTGGGGTATTTTAACAGTTGTAAAACTCTGAGGGTTCCTTTTGCGAGTTTCTCTCTTTTTAAACGATGATGTTGCAAAAATTTTGAATTCGAGGTCATTTTGGTAATTTTACAAGTTGAGGGCATTTTGAAATTTTCCTAAACCAAAGTATTTTATTGATGATTTGCAAAGTATAGTGTTTGGATATTTCTAAAATAATAAAATTTTTGGGCAAAACCATTGAATTAATATTTTATGAGTCAAGGGCATTTTAGTAATTTTACCCATAAGGGCATTTCTGTAATTTTCACAAATCAAATTTTTGGAAAAACATAAAAAATGGTTGTTCTCATATTTGAAAGAGTGATTTTAAAAGTTTTGAAGAAACTAGGATTTTGTTGTTTTCTTTTTCAAAAACATGGCTAGCTCCCTTTCGGGTTTTAGTCATTATATTTAGCCTATGACCGAGCCCTCTTGGTCGGGGTGAACCAAAGCTACGCACTAGGCGGGATTCAAGTGGAGAGGAGGTGAGTCACTGATTGCTTAAGTACCAAGCTCCCACCGAAACCTTTCTGACATGCGCATGAGGTTGCCACACCACTGAGCCCATGAGTTAGGGTGAACCGAAGCTACGCACCAGGTAGGATACCTGCGAAGAGGAGGTGAGTCACTAGGACTACTTAAGTACCAAGCTCTTTCGGATCCAATCCTGACATGCGTCTGAGGCTTACCACACCCCACTCAACGATTTTGCCATAGGTTGGTTTAGTTCATTAAGGCTTATGTTACATTTGTGTGTTTGAGTAATCTAATCCTAGGGTTCAAGTTCCTATAAGTCTATTCTACGCTCCATGCTTCCTACCCTTCTACAGAAAATAATTCACAAATAGGTTCAGAAGTACTTACCTGGGCGGATAGGTGCCGGAGACTCGGTGCCATGCTATTCAAAAACCCAAAAACAATTCAAAAGGTCTACCAAACATTTTTGGGCCTTGGGGCCCCCACAGCCGAGCTTTGAACCTAGCTCTGATACCAATTTTGTAACAACCCAAACCCGGCCCAAACGCTACGACCGAATTTGGTTTGCTACGGAGAAAAACATTTTGAAATCTTTTAAAATCGGTTTAAGTTTTCGATAAAAGATAGCATCTTGTTAAAATAGTTGAGGTGTACAAATCCCATACTTAGATTTATTTTGTAAATATTTATTAAATCAAGTTGTTATATATATATATATATTAAATGTGCCCGATGGTACTTTAAAACATTTTTTGAATTCTTTAAAAAACGTGTGAAATTATTATTATTACCATATTTAGATAACTTAACTAGTATTCAAAGCGATTAACAATAACAAATAATTAAAGGAGTTATTGGAGGCCTTATTACAACCCAATTAAAATCAAACCAACAATCGAAAAGAGATAAACCAAAATTTAAAGTCTATTAAACCCTTTGCATGGCCACCTTGAGTCCATCCGGTCCACATCCGCGATCTACACGTCACCTGAAAAAGGTAAAGGAGAAGGTGAGTCACCAAGACTCAGTATGTAACCCTTCCCCCGGTTTAAGCCACATCATACACAAATTATAACAATTAACATGCATCAAATCATGTACCCAACCTAACCATCCGTATCACCTTTCTCTACCCCGTGTGGTACCAAGCCACTGGTGACTTAAAGTCACAGATGTGATGCCAAATCACTGGAGGTGCCAAACCTTTGGTGCCGAAGACACAATCGATTGATGGGGCCAACCCATCGTGTGATACCAAATCACTGGCGTCAATCCCGTATTATCATCTGTGGGGCCAACCCCTATGGTGCTAAGCCACTGGGACGAGATGCTATGAGGTGCCAAACCTCTAGAGGTACCAAACCTCTGGTGACCATAGTCACAGTGTGTTACCAAAACACTGGTGTCCGTCGACACAATGTAACTGCCCCCTCCACTCATCAACCCATATCAAATCATTGTGTAACAAATCTCATGCCATCAGATATTTAAGTTACAACTAAATTCATGCCATGCTTCCTAAAAGCATTAAATAGCAACACATATTAACAGGTACTTACCTGAATCGTCACTTATACCAATACGGTATTAAATCCAATGCTACATAAACCAGAGTTAGCATTCACAACATTTAGCAGTTAATAAGTCATAACGTGTATGTACACACTGTCACCAACGAGAAGTTTAAATCCAAAAGAGAAGTCGGCCACCCTAGATCTACTTGTCCCTATATTCGCCAAATACATGGGTTAGTATTATGGCCTATTCGTAACCCAATTAATCCAAAGGGTCATTTGTGATCCCGAATCCTTACCTATCACCCCTTGAGTACTCACTTGGTGCTTGATATGCGATTCTGCTTCACTCCTACATTTGACCATCACTAGAGTTATTAGCCTTGGCTTAAGCGAATAATAAATAAATATAGATCCTTACCAAAATCACTTGACAGGGAATGGGCTTGGATCGTATACCTTAAGATCCCGGTACCTAAACATAATCTATTTCATCACTGATTAGCCACTAAAATAATTCAGCTTTTCCATTTAATCAAGTCGACAGAGAGAAGGGGTATGGGAGAGGAGTTTCGACATACTTAACCTTGCTTTAATATTGGCCAAGACTTCAAAATATGGAGGAGGAAAATTCGGTTATGCCTAGGGAGTAGGTTCGGCTAGAGAGAGTTTAACGGGGAGAAAAGGGGATTTGGAAAAGGGTAAGGTGTAGGTTTGGCTAAGGTTGATTTCAATATTGATCAAGGCTTGCTCTTGAGTGGAAAAAAGGAATGAATAAGAAGTATGGGAGGAGTTTGCCAAGGTCTTGAGAGAATAGAAAAAAAGAAAACAAAGAGGGAAGAGGTTAGGAATTTGACTAATAGCTAAAAAGAAAACAAGGTGGTAGGTTGAGGTTTTTATAGGCATTCAAGCACCCTCCCCTAATGCTTGCTGTCCACTCCTTTCAACAAGGAGTTCAAACTCTAGCCAACTCCCCAATTCATTCCTAGCCACCTATTTGAATTAACTCAAATTAATTTGAATTAATCCCAAATAATCCATTAATAATCCTTAATATCCAAATAATATCCTTATTTATCCTTTATTATTTTATTATCTAAATAAATAATAAAAAGAGTTTAAAGAGATAAAATCTCTCCCTTCCTATGCCGTCCATTCCAAGAGCAAAAAGAGAGAATTCTGTGACCCGAACCAAGGCTCTCCCTTATCCCTTGTGGCGTCACATGTAACTCCCAAATAGCCCTCCTTTTGCCACTTTACCAAGCTGATTTTTATGTCAAATTTTCCCTTATTAATTCTTGTAACCCCTACTTGCTAAGGCTCCCTACCTTGAAAGCTTCCAAATAAAATTTCTACTATCTCGAGCCAACTTAAGACCCTTAATTAAATCTTATCACTCCATAAATAATACCATAACAATTCAAACACAAAGGAAAACATTTAATCACAAATAGCCCCGGTTTTAGGATGTTACAGTAGTTATGTAATAATCTTGTACTATGTTTGGATTAATATACCTAGTTTTGAATTATATATGCAAAACGTAGTTGTTGCATTGTATGTATAATTTTGTCCAAAGTTTATTCGTGAGTTACTCGTAGAATATCCATTACTAATGATAGTCTTGAGTTAACATGTGCTTTGGCATTATATTAAATGATGTATATTTAAGGTAGTAAGGGTAAGAAACATCCGTTTAGGCAAGAATCCAAATGGATAAAAAAAAAAAAAAAAAAAAAAATGGTTTGATTTCAATAATTGAACCACGTTGATTAGCTTATGATATTAGTAATAGTATGGTGAACCTTTGGTTAATAAATTGCAAAGTTTAGGTACACTAATAAACATATTAATATTTGGTGTATGATGTATGAATAATCATGTGCAAGTATAAATGTGACCTTTGTTATAAGGAAATGCATGCGATATATGTTCGTAACAATAGATGTATGTTAAATCAGATGTAACTTTGATGTAACTTTCATATGCTTATTTATGCAATATGTATTATTAAAAATGCTATATTATATTATATTATATGATGTGATGGAGATCACATTGCTCGTATTGAATTCAATTGAATGTCTATTCGGAATTTAGCTTAGTTTGGTAATGCCTCATAACCCTAATCCGGCGACGGATACGGGTTAGGGGTGTTACAGATGGTACCCCGACCTAAGATCTATCTTCGAGAAAACTGATGCACCCTTAAGTTGATCAAACAAGTCGTCAATCCTGGGCAACGGATACTTGTTTTTGATCGTTAACTTGTTTAGCTGGTGGTAATCTATACACATTCGCATCGTACCGTCTTTCTTCTTAACAAAGAGCAAAGGTGCTCCCCAAGGAGATATACTTGGTCGAATGAAACCTTGGTCTAACAACTCCTGGATTTGAGCCTTCAGCTCCACCAATTCCTTTGGCGCCATCCTATACGGGGCTATGAACCTTTGGCGCATTTGTAATGTGTCTATACCGAATTCAACTTCCCGATCCAAAGGCAGACCCAGAAGTTCTTTTGGGAATACATTAGCGAATTCCTTCACTGTTCGGACATTCTCCACTACTGACTCCTTGGCCCCCAGGGCACACACCCGAACCAGAAATGCCTCACAGCCCTTCCTGACCAGTTTCTCCGCCGTTAGTGCAGAGACCACATTCGATAAGTACTCCCTCCTATTACCTATCATCACCACCTCCTCACCTTCCATTGTCCTCAACACCATGCACTTAGCCGCGTAATCCAAACTGGCCTGGTACTTCACCAGCTAATCCATCCCAAGAATCAGATTGAACTCCCCAAACGGCGGTTTCATCAAATTAGCCAAGAACACAACCCCTTGAAGTTCTAGGGGTACATCCCTATATAGTTTACTTACTTCGATAGAGTGACCTAAAGGGCTTATCACAGTCATCCTCCTAGAAGTAATCTAAGAGTCTAAGTTCATAGTTTCCACTATACTATTGGCTATATATAAGTGCGTCAAACCCACATCTATTAAAGCATTATAAGGTAGTCCAAAGATTAAGAACGTACCGGTTATGATGTCCGGTGCATCACCCTCCTCTCGACACCTCGCTGCGTAGACTAATCCAGGCTGTCTTGCCTCTGCACTACCTGCACCTCTGCCCGGTGCTCCACGGCCTCTACCAGATCCATTACCTCCCCTAGCAGCACCACGGCCCCTCTGTGGGTGCGGACCATCCCTCCTATTTTGAGTACGGTTCTGATCCTCAGACTGCAATCTAGCTGGCCACTGTGGACAATCCCTCACTCGGTGCTCCATCGACCCACATTCAAAACATCCTCTGTTTCTAGTCCAGCATTCCCCCGTGTGAGACTTTCCACACCGAGTACATCGTGGTGGCCACTGAGTATTATCAGTAGTAGGCCTAGCAGCTTGATTCGGCCCACTATATCTACCCTGTTTTTGTTGATTCCCGCTAGACCCAGATGATCCAGCATTCCTTTTATTCCATCCCCTTTCCTGATTCCGTCTAACCGACTGTTTCACTTCCTCAGCAACTTTGGCCTTTCCCACTAAGACCGTAAATTCTCTCTCCTACTGTGGAGCAATCAGTAGCCTCAGATCATCCCTTAATTTGTCCTCGAACCTGACGCATCGCTCATGCTCTATTGCTTGATGCCCCAAGCATATCGACTCAACCTTAAGAATTCTGCCTTGTACTCCGATACGGACTTATACCCCTGAACCATCCTCAGAAACGCCTTCCTCTGCACATCAATATAACTGGTCCCGACATATTTCTTCTGATGTGCTGCCTTGAAATAATCCCAAGTGAGATCACCAGCTGCAGCACCATCCCGAACCGTGAGCCACCACTGGTATGACTCATCTCGGTGAAGCGACACTATCCCTTTTAGTTTTTCCTCAGCAGTCAGATCTAAGTTATCCATGATTCGCTCCGTTGCCTCTAACTAATACTCAGCCGTATTGGGCGCCACACCAGAAACACCTCAAAATACCTCGACTCCATTGGCTTGGAGTTGCTCAGATCTGATTTTGAGCTCCGTACCCCACATGCTCAAACCCACTATTTTCAAGATTTCATGAGATCGCTGCGACATCGCATCCTCCCGTTTGATCTTGATACTCAACACCAATAGCTGGCGGTGGTGGTATCTCATTCTTGGACCCTTGACCAGACCGAACGGGTTCCGATATGATCATTCCGCCCCTACCACATCCTTACACATTCCGACCATGTCCCCTAGTACTCATATTTATAGTCGCGGTTTATCTGTTTAAGAGATTTTTATGAATTAGCTTCTGTTTCACTGATTACCCATGAATAAGTTTTATGTAGAGAAATTAGGTAGTGGTTCTTTCAATCATCACACAGTTTTTAGTTTAATTTCCTACCCTCATTCCACGTGTAGGGGTATTCTCGTCATCTCACTCGGGGGTATTTTCGTAATTAGCCTATCTGGGTATTTTAGTGATAAAGTAGGGTTAATTTGAAAACCTTTACCAATCGTAGATATTTCAAAAAAATTTCAGAGATCGGAGGTATTTTGGTAATTTCATAAACCAGGGGTATTTTCGTAAAAATTTCTTTTTTTAAAAAAATATGGTTCTAGGTGATTTTACAAAATCAAGGTATTTTGAAAATTTCAATTCAAGGGTACTTCGGCAATTCTCCATACTGAGGGCATTTTGGTAATTTTATAAGTTAGGGATAATTTGGTCATTTTTCAAATCAGGGGTAATTTGGTCTTTTCCCAAATCAGGGGTGCTGTGGTAATTTCAAAACTAAGGTTTAAAGTGTTTCGAAGCAAAACGGCTGGTCCCTTTCGGGTTTTAGTTATGAAGTTTAGCCTGTGAATAAGTCGTCTTAGCTGGGGTGAACCGTCACTACGCACCAGGTAGGATTCGAGTGGAGAGGAGAGGAGTCACTAGGACTGCTTAAATACCAAGCTCCCCCTGAATCCAATCCTAGACATGCGCACAACAGTTACCACACCCTTGGCTCAGTGACGTACTCACAGGTTTGTTTAGTGGATCATTAATTCTTATGCATTTTATGTTGGAGTAGGCTATTCCTAGGGTTCAACAATTCCTAATCTACTAATCTACGGTCTCGAAATACCCTTTTCCCCCACATATAATTCACACAACAGTCAGAAATACTTACCTGGGCAGATTGGTGCCGGAGACTCGGTGCCATGCTGTTCAACCCATGTACCTTTTCCACAAAACATTTCAAAGTCAAATTTAAAACATTTTGGGCCTCGGGCCCACAGCCAAACTTTTGAACTTGGCTCTGATACCAAAATTGTAACACCCCAAACCTAGTCAACACACCATGACCGAATCTGGCATGCCACGGAGTGATAATCTTTTAAAAGAAAAAATTTGTCGGATAATTTCTTAGAAAACCTGTTTTGTAGTACGAAAAGTTTAGAAATCCTTGCTTGAAATCTACTTATTGTTGCAAGTTTTTAGAAAACATTCGAGTTATCTTTGTTATCATAATTTATGTGGTATTACCCAATAGCAACACTTTTAAGAAAAACGTAGGAGTTATAGTTTTGAAAATATTGCTTTTTACTGGTTAACTTAACAGAACCATAAATTCAACATAGTCAAAATAATAGCAAATAATAAAGAAAAACCCAAAATAAAACTTAGCGGCCTTATTACAAAACCCAAAACCAAAATTTAAACAAAATTAATAAAATTGAAATAGTAACTAAAAGAAATCAAAATCCAACGAACATGCATGGCCGCCTCGAGTCCTCCCGGCTCCATCTCTGCAATCTATTCATCTGCAAAGTATAAGGGAAGGGGTGAGTCACCAAGACTCTGTGTATAAATCCCCAACCTGATAGTGCATTCTCTTGCACAAGCTATCAGTAATAACGTGCAAATCATGCAAATCATACAACCCACAACCTAACCATCCAATCTCCTTTAACTACCCCGTGTGGTCAAAACCACTGGTGGTCAAAACCACTAGTGACCGAAGTCACAAATCAAGTGATGGGGCCAACCCATCGTGTGGTCAAAACCACTGATGACAATCCCGTAAATAAGCTCGTGGGGCTAACCCACTGTGGTACCAAACCACTGGGACGAGTCAAAAATCGATATGTGGTCAAAACCACTGGTGGTCAAAACCACTGGGACTTAGTCACAATTTATAATATCAAGGCGGGGCCAACCTGTCGTGTGGTCAAAACCAATGGTGACAGTCCAAAATAAATCATCCCCCTCCTCTCATCAAACCCACCATCATGTTCATATCAATCATGGCATAAAACATATGATGATGCAATCAACGTATAGCATAGCATATAACCATTACATGATGATGTATAGCAAAAATCACATGACAGGGGACTTACCTGAAATCCAAGCACATACCCACAAGGCATAATCACCGATTTCATTGCTAAAACAATATTATATTAGGCATATTATATACACCTGACTATACACGAAATCCTGATACTATGCGATACTACGAGATCTAGAAACGTGTGTCCTCACTGCACCTACAATCGGCCAATACCACCCTTTAGATTTAAAGCCATTTGGCTTATTCACAAAATCTCGAAGGATGCGTCACACTTTAGTAGTACTCACCTTAGTGCCGATTTGGTTTCCAACCAACTCCCAAGGCTACACAATAATCCCCCTTGCAATCGGCCAAACATAGAACACACAAATGGTTAGCCTTCAGCTTTTGAACGATTAGGAAATAGATCTTGAAACGTTTAAACCTTACCTAGATCGGCCACCAAATCCCGGAGATTCAGCTACACACCTTCCTACAATCGATTAACACCACATCAACTCTCATAGCCATTCGGCTATGATTAACAAATCCTGAAAGGAATAAACCATACCACAAGAACCACACCTACCTTAACGCACAAGATCTCTCTGGCTTTTACAAAGATTCGACCCTAGCATCCAAAGATAGAAGAATCAACAACCAAAAGAGAAGGTGAGACTACTAAAAGATTCGGCCATAAATCGAAAGAGAGAAAGAGAAAGCGATAATGAAATAACAAAGACTTACCACACCAAGATTTGGGATTCAGCAAAGAGAATCAAGAAGAGATGAGTGTCGGCACTTGGGATGATGAAAAGAAAATGCAAGAAGAGAGGGGTTTATGAGCAAGGTATTCGGCCAAGATGAATGAGAGGACTTTCGACACAAAAGGTTTGAAAGAGAGAAGAGAAAAGATAAGTGTAGAGGGTTCGGCTATGGTGTTTCGGCTTCAAGGTTTCAAGAAGAAAAGAGAAAATTCTTGTGACTCATAATTTCAGCCAAGAGAACTCAAAAGATGGCCACTCACACCCTCAAAATTTGACACTACCCCCCATCCATGACCGAAACTATACTCCCCTCCAAAGTCCCATATTCCGCCAACTCTCTTCAAATGAGTTTGAAAATATTCCAACTTCTCAATCCCTCATCTACCTCTATTTGACTCCCTCTATCCTTATCCCCCAGAGTCCAACCTAAGCACTCCTCCTTCTAGCTTATGGCATCAAAAAAAAAAAAGTAGAAAGGGATTTCTACAGCTCGAACCAAGATCCTCCTTGCTCCTTGTGGTGTCACCTCCCTTGTGACTTAAGTGGCGCCTCCTTGCCACTTTACCAAGGCACTTCTTGTGTCTAAAACTCCCAACAATTCCTTTTAACCCCTAATTCTTCTAGTTCCTTCTTCTTAAGTGCTAAAACAAAATTTTTAGCCATGTCCCGGGACTAACCCAAGATCATGCCTAGACCCCAAAACATATCAAACCAACACAGCATACTTACCAACACATGCAACCACATGCAAAATGCAGAGACCCCATTTTAAGGATGTTACAGGAACTATAAGTTCCTTGAAAATTTCTTGTAGATTTTCAGCCTCAATATTTCTAATCAAGGAAGAATATTCTTCGTATTCAAAATCAGGTAATTCAAGTAATTCATTAATAGCGTTTGAGCTTATTTGTACTTTGATTCCTTGGACAAAAACTTCTGTTAATTCACTTGAGGTCAAATTCACATAAAATTCACGAACTAATTCCTCTTCTACACTAGGTCTTTTCTCACAAAACAACTCCCAATTGAGAGCTTCAATTGTAACACCTCTTACCGGTCTCCGATGCCGGGATCGAATACGAGCCATTACCGTACTTAACCTTACTTGAACATGTATTTTCGAGCTATAAAATTTTGTTCCATTTTGAAACTTTTCTTTCTTACAATTAACGTACATTTCATGGGCCTACGAGGCCTTAAAAATACATCTAGAAGGTTTCAGAGTTCAACCGGAAACTTTTACTTTCCTTGAAAATTTTTGCCTAAGCAGGGGTCACACGCCCGTGTAACCTCGGACACGCCCGTGTGGGGCAGGCCGCGTAGTCTCACACGCCCATGTCCCTAGCCCGTTTAGAATTTAATTTTATTTGAGCCTGTAGGGGTTTTCACATGACCGGACACATGCCCGTGTCAATGACCCGTGTCCTCCACACGGCCTAGACTTCCGTGTCCTTTCCCGTGTGTGAAAACTAGGGGTATTTTGTTTATGACATCAGCAACCCCTTAAGAAGCACACGGACTAGGCACATGCCAGTTTGCTAGCTCGTGTGCCGATTCGAATTCTCACAATTAAAATGTAGAGGACACACGGCCTATCAACACACCCATATGGTTTGACCATGTATCACACACGGCCTACACACACGCCCGTGTGTCTACCTGTGTGGACACTTAGAGGCTATTCTCCAAGCCTCTTTGCCACCTTGAAACATAGACTCATTCATTTCATCACAAGTAGCAAATAACATGGCAATTATTAAACTACTAAGAATCCTTAAACTATCATTCATTCCACCCATACTTTACTCAATTACTAACATGAACATTAATTCCATTATATCCATCAAACTTGGAACATGAACTTAACAATATTGGCCAATTCATCATGGCATTTACAAAAAATGAATGTGAAGCATTAATAGCCAACCCTTTGGCGTTCAAACATAACATGACACAAAACGATCAAGTTCCTATACATGCCATACTCAAAATGAATTAATTTTTACTATACCAAAAGAACGACTGATAGTGTGATCCGAGCTTCGACGTTCTATGATCCCCGAGCTAACTTGGCGAAACTACAAGAAAAAAGGAAAAGAGAGGGGTAAGCATATAGCTTAGTAAGTTTGCATGAAATTCTAAAGAAACATAATTGCTCAAACCAAATTCATCCTTTTCATGAAACAATAGCAATATATGTCTCGAATGCTTAAACATACTTACTCACATTCATTCTTACCCATCTCATATCACATTACGATTTAGAAACTTGTACTTACTCATAGTTAGTGTATCACTTAATCACATGACTTAGCACAAATGCTAACATAAACATAAACTCAAATCTTCATCATTCTTATTACAAATGAAACTTAAGGCTATCCATAAACGGATTTCGCTCTATACCATTTCACATGCTTAACTCTTTTACCTATGAATGAATTAGATTATTGTAGGATTTTCGAACTCATCATGCATAAACCTTGATGCCAATGCCATATCCGGATATGGTCTTACATGGGATCACCCTTGATGCTGATGCCATATCCCAGATATAGTCTTACATGGGATCTTATAACTCGATGTCGATGCCATTTCCTAGATATGGTCTTATACGAAATCATACATGAATGTCGTTGCCATGTCCTGGACATCGTCTTATACGAGATCTTTCACTGGTGCCGAGGCCATATCCCAGACATGGTCTTACACGTGACCTTATTTATTCAATGCTAATGCATGGTTATTTTCATTATTCCGAATCTTTATCTGAATTTCACATAACTTAATTTCACTCTTACCCTATTGAGGCTTCATCACTCGAATTTTCATAATAGTAACATACTTCATCATAATATTAAATATTTTTAAATATTGAAACATTATGAAACTCTAACTTCATACAAACTTACCTAAATTCTCAAAAAGTGTATTGATGCTCGATTTAGTCCTCAATTTTGTTCTTGCCTCAGTTTCGATCCGGGCTTCACTTTTCTTGATCAATAATAACAATTTCATTTGTTAAATACACACATTGACTAAATAGACTCATATTTCATATTTTGGAAAAATTATAATTTTCCCCTTAAACTTTTACATAATTAAACTTTTGACCCTAGGCTCGTAAAATGATTTTCATTCAACTTTCTTGTATTTCAAGCCTAGACAAATCATATTCTCAAACTATAGCAAACTTCAATTTCTACTATTTCACTCATGTATGACCATTTTCATAACTTTTACAATTTGGTCCTGTACATGCATTTTTCATGAAAATCATTTAGAAAAAGATGTTTATCATACATAAAACTTCCATATTCCTCCATAAAACATCAAAATACATGCAAGTCATGCATGGGTAAATTTTTTAACATGAACCCTAGCTCAAAATATTGCTAGAAATAGCTAAACCGAGCCACTAGGGTTTTAAAAATACGAAGAACATTAAAAACGGGGCTAGGATGCACTTACTATCAAGCTTGGAAGTTGAAGAAACACTAGCTATGGATCCTTGCAAATTTAGGCTAAGGTAGGAGAAGATGGACATGAGTTTTGCTTCTTTTTCCCTTTTAATTCATTTATTAACCAAATGACCAAAATGTCCTTAATGGTCCTTTCTTGAGATTTGTCCTTCCCATGTCCATTCTTGTCCATCATCAAATATAATCGTCTAATTGCCAAATAAGGACCTCTAGTAATTTTCATAATTCTATTTCATACTTAAATCTTCTAGAATCTCATATTTTCCATTCTTTGCAATTTAATCCTGATGAACAATTTAATCACTAATTAATAAAATTTCTTCATAAGATTTTCACACAATCATGAAATCATCTCATATAATTTATAGAAATTATAAAAGTCATATTTCTACTTTGGATTTACGGCCTCGCACCACTATTCCGACTAGGCCCTAAGTCGGGCTGTTACAATTCTCCCCCCTTAGGGATTTTCGTCCCCGAAAATCTTACCAGTGAAAAGGTTTGGGTAATGGTTCCTCATAGCCTCCTTGGGCTCCCATGTAGCCTCTTCTACCCCATGTCGTTGCCACAATACTTTCACGAGAGTTATACTCTTATCTCTCAATTGTTTGACTTCCCGTGCTAGGATTTTGACTGGTTCTTCACCATAAGTCATGTCGAGTTGAATCTCAACCTTTGTCGATGTGATCACATGCAAAGGGTCTGATCGGTAGCGTCGCAACATAGACACATGAAATACATCGTGAATCTTTTCTAACTCAGGCGACAAAGCCAATCTATAAGCTACTGGCCCTATCCTCTCAGTGATATCATATGGTCAGATAAAACGAGGACTCAATTTGCCTTTTCAGCCAAATCTAATAAATTTTCTCCATGGTGATACTTTCAAGAATACTCTATCACCGACTTGATACTCAATTTCTTTCCTTTTCAAATCCAAATAGGATTTTTGTCGATCAGAAGTAGCTTTTAAGAAATCTCAAATCACCTTTATTTTTTCTTCGGTTTCTCTAACCAAATCAACCTCGTGAATATGGTTTTTCTCAAGTTCTGTTCAATATAAAGGTGTTCAGCACTTACGCCCTCATAAGGCGCCATTTTCAAGCTTGACTGAAAACTGTTATTATAGGCTAATTCCACCAACGGTAGATATCTTTCCTAACTGCCTTGAAATTCAAGAACACAACATCAAAGCATATCTTCAAGTACTTATATCAACCTTTTCGTCTGACCGTCGGTTTGGGGGTGGAAAGCCGTACTAAAATTCAACTTTGTGACCAAGGCCTCTTGTAACTTTTTCCAAAATCTAGACGTGAATCTCAGATCTCTATCCGATATAATCGATAATAGTACTCCATGAAGCCTTACTATCTCTAAAACAAAAAAAATTGGTAACTTGTCAAGTGAGTAATCAACTCGTACAGGTATAAAATGGGCCAACTTCATAAGTCTATCGACTACAACCCATACAACATCTTTCTTACTCGGTGTCAATGACAAACTCGTTGCAAAATCCATGGTAACTTGGTCCCATTTCCACTCAGGTACCATTGGTCCCATTTCCACTCAGGTACCATTATAGGTCGAAGCAAACCCGAGGGTACTTGGTGTTCGACTTTTACTTGCTGACAAATCAAGCATCTTGATACATACTCAGATATATCTTTCTTCATGCTCGGCCACCAATACCATTTCTTCAAATCAATATACATCTTGGTTCTACCCGGGTGTATAGATAGACATCCATTATGTGCCTCATATAAAATCTTCCGGACAAGTTCATCATTCCTCGGCATACAGACTCTATCTCTGAACATCAAACACCCATCTGAACTGATCCAAAAATCAGACTCAACACCCGACTCGCATTGAAATCTTTTAGCTTATAAGTCACTATCATCTTTCTGTGCCTCATAAATCTCTTGGAGGAACATCGGTCTAGCCCTCAACTCAGCTAGAATTGAACCTTCTTTAGATAAACTCACCCGTGTTTTCATAGCCGTCAAAGCAAATAGAGATTTCTTACTCAAAGCATCGGCGACTATATTCACCCTTCCCGGGTGGTAGTCAATGACTAACTCATAATCTTTTATCAACTCTAACCATCTTCGTTGCCTTAAATTCAATTCCTTTTGAGTCATCAAATACTTTAAAGTTTTATGATTGGTGAAGATCGACATTTTTCACCAAACAAATGGTGTCTCCAAATCTTTAATGCAAAAAAAAAATAGCAGCCAACTCTAAATCATGCGTCGGGTAATTCTTCTCATGTGGCTTTAGTTGTCTGGAGGCATACGCTATCACCTTGCCTTCTTACATAAGTACACAGCCTAATCCATTTAAGGATGCGTCATTGTAAATCACAAATTCTTTTCCTAACTCAGGTTGTACTAGAACTGGAGCCTCTATCAACATTGTCTTTAGTTTCTCAAAACTTTATTGGCTCTTTTTCGTCCATTCAAACTTTACACTCTTCTATAACAGATTCTTCATTGGATTCACTATCATGGAAAACCCCTTGACGAACCATCTATAGTAACCAGCTAAGCCCAGAAAACTTCTAACCTCCGATACATTTTTCGGCTGTTTCCAATCAATAATAGCTGAAATCTTACTTGGGTCAACTCGAACCCCATCTCCGAGACAATGTGTCCTAGAAATCCAACTTTCTTAAGCCAGAATTCACTTTTACTGAACTTAGAGTACAACTAATTATCTCGTAGAATTTGCAAAACTGTCCTCAAATGCTCAGCGTGCTCATGCTCATCTCGAGAATATATCAGTATATCATCAATAAAAATCATGACAAACTTGTCCAAAAATGGCCGAAAGATGAGGTTCATTAAATCCATAAACACCGTAGGGCCATTAGTTAAACCAAAAGGCATGACTAAAAATCCATAATGTCCATACCTCGTCCGAAATGCTATTTTTGGCACATCTAAATCTTTTACTCTCAATTGATAATAGCCAGACCTTGGAGAACACCGTGGGTCCCTTCAATTGATCAAACAAATCATTAATCCTTGGCAACGGGTACTTATTCTTCACTGTTACCTTATTAAGCTGTCGGTAATCTATGCACAATCTCATGGAGCCATCTTTATTTTCCACAAATAGCACTGGCGCACCCCATGGAGAACAACTCGGTCTAGCAAAACCTGTGTTCGTTAACTCTTGCAATTGTGCCTTCAATTCCTTTAACTCTATTGGAGCCATTCTGTAAGGAGCAATCTATATTGGTACTGTATCGGGAGCTAACTTAATACCGAACTCAACCTCTTTAATCGGAGGTAGTCCTGGAAATTCCTCAGGAAAAACATCTGGGTACTCACATACTATCAGAACTGATTCAATTTTTAATTCGGTTTCCTTGGCGTACATCACAAAAGCAAGATATGCCTCATACCCTTTTCTTACATACCTCTGAGCCGACTTGTGGGAGATCAATACCGGCGATCTGTCTTGTTCATCTGATTCAACATGAAAAGTGTCCCCTTTTTCACATCTCAACTCAATATATTTCTTTCCACAATTTACTGTCACATCATGAGCAGTTAACCAGTCCATACCAAGAATAATATCGAATTCATGAAATCGCAATAACATGAGGTTTGCCTTAAAATAATGACCTCTAATCATCAATGGACAATCTCTGCATACTTTATCAACTAATACACTTTTTCCTAAAGGATTAGACATCTTCATCACAAACTTTGTGGACTCTACGGGCATACTCATTCTAGATACTAATTTCATGCAGATGTATGAATGGGTAGATCCCGGATCTATTAAAGCAATAACTTTAGTATCATGGAGAGAAAAAGTACCCGTAATCACATCAGGAGATGATGCCACTTCGCGAGCATGAATGGCATAAGTCCTCGCAGCGCTCTACCCTCAGATCTCATAGCCTGCTCTTTGTGCGTATTCTTACTACTTGCCTCATTTCTTGGGTTTCTCTGTGGTCTTCTTTTGGCAGTGCCTCTCGATCTTGCATCCTGAGGCTTCTCTTTCTCATCCCCCTATGGAAAATCTTTAATAAAATGGTCTAGAGACCTACACCTAAAATGAGCCTTCTCATTTGCTCGACATTCACTGGAATGACATCTGCCACATTACAAGCACCCCGGTCTACTCGGTTGAGCATTGTCAACACTAGCAACTGATGTAGTCTAAGCTTTAGACTTGAGTATGACTTGCTCTTACTTTTTCTTGAGAACTCGGTGAAGTAGCTAATCGGGTAGGAAAATCTCTCAACTTCTTGGACGAGGACTGAAATGACATACTCAATTGTCTCTTTCTTGAGTCACGGGACTCAATCTCAGCTTTTCTTTTCTCTTTCACTAATTCTTTTGCCTTAGAAGCCCGATCCACTAACACAACAAATTCCTTTATCTCGAGGACACCAACAAACAATTTAATATCTTCATTGAGTCTGTCCTCAAACCTCTTACACATGATAGCTTTAGAGGACACACATTCTCGAGCGTACTTGCTGAGTCTCACAAACTCAGGCTCGTATTCAGTTACCATCATTTTTCCTTGTTTCAGTTCAAGGAATTCCTTTCTCTTCTGGTCAATGAACCTCTGATTGATATACTTCTTTTGAAACTCTTCTTGAAAGAACTCTCATGTGATCCTTTCCCTTGGTACTACCGACACAAAGGTATTCCACCACTCATAAGCGAAATCTATCAAAAGAGAAACCACGCACTTCATGCACTCTTTAGGTGTACAAGATAATTCATCAAATACCCTGAGGGTATTTTCAAGCCAAAATTCGGCTCTTTTCAGATCATCATCTTTACTAGCCCTGAATTCTTCAGCACCTTGTTTTGGATTCTATGAACCGAAGGCTTTTTTCTTCTCACTACTTCTACCACTTGGGGAACTACATGGGTAGGTTAAGGAATAGGCACGGGTGGAGGAGGTGGAGCATTAGGATTGCTTGAATGTACTCGGTGTACCAGTCACTCATCATATAGAGAAAGGCTTCTCGGGCCACTTCTCCCTAACCCAAAGACTCGGGTCTACTCTCTACTGGCGCTGTCCCTTGCGCGGGAGCTGATGCATTACTTACAGCATCATCAGCTGTAGCTCGGTCAGGATCAGGATCCATTTAGTATATAAAAACACAATTCAAATCGTTAAGAGTCGTCACACTATCATTACACAAATACTCTTACGTATGGCATGTATAGCCAGACTCATGCTTACGCTACGTTAGTCTTAAAATCGACTAAACTGTAGCTCTGATACCACTAAATGTAACACCCCTTACCCGTCTTCGATGTTGGGACCGGATACGAGGCATTACCGTACTTAACCTTACTTGAAAATGTATTTTCAGGCTATAAAATTTCGTTCCATTTTGAAACATTTCTTTCTTACTATTAACGTACATTTCTTGGGCCTACGAGGCCTTAAAAATACATCCGGAAGGTTTCAGAGTTCAATCGAAAACTTTTACTCTCCTTGAAAATTTTTGCCTAAGCAGGGGTCACACACCCGTGTGACCTGGGACACGTTCGTGTGGGGTAGGCCATGTAGTCTCACATGCCTATGTCCCTAGCCCTGTAGAATTTATTTTTATTTTGAACCTATAGGGGTTTTCACACGGCCAGACACTCGCCCGTGTCAATGACCCGTGTCCTCAACACGGCCTAGACACGCCCCTGTCCTTACCCGTGTGTGAAAATAGGGGTATCCAGTTTATGACATCAGCAACCCCTTAAGAAGCACATGGCCTAGGCACATGCCCGTGTACTGGCCCGTGTGACGATTCAAATTCTCGTAATTAAAATGCAGGGGACACATGGCCTATCAACACACACATATGGGTTGACCGTGTGTCACACACGGCCTAGACACACGCCCATGTGTCTACCCATGTGGACACTTAGAGGCTATTCTCCAAGCCTCTTTACCACCCTGAAACATAGACTCATTCATTTCATCATAAGTAGCACATACATATCAATTATTAAACTACTAAGAATCCTTAAATTATCATTCATTCCACTTATACTTTACTCAATTACTAACATGAACATTCATTTTATTATTTCCATCAAACTTGGAATATGAACTTAACAATATTGGCCAATTCATCATGGCCATTTACAAAAAATGAATAGGAAGCATTAATAGCCAACCTTTTGGCCTTCAAACATAACATGACACAAAACGATCAAGTTCCTATACATGCCATGCTCAAAATGAATTAATTTTACTATACCAAAAGAATGGCTGATAGTGTGATCTAAGCTCCGATGTTCTATGATCCCCTAGCTAACTTGGCGAAACTACAAGGAAAAAGGGAAAATAGAGGGATAAGCATATAACTTAGTAAGTTTACATGAAATTCTAAAGCAACCTAATTGCTCAAACCAAATTCATCCTTTTCATGAAACAATAGCAACATATGTCTCAAATGCTTAAACATACTTACTCACATTCATTCTTACCCATCTCATATCACATTATGATTTTGAAACTTGTACTTACTCATAGTACATGTATCACTTAATCACATGACTTAGCACATATGCTAACATAAACATAAACTCAAATCTTCATCATTCTTATTATGAATGAAACTTAAGGCCATCCATAAACAGATTTGACTCTATACCATTTCACATACTTAACTCTTTTGCCTATGAACAAATCAGATTATCGTAGGACTTTCGAACTCATCATGCATAAATCTTGATGCCAACGCCATATCCCAGATATGGTCTTACATGGGATCACCCTTTGATGCCGATGCCATATCCCAGATATGGTCTTACACGGGATCTTATAACTTGATGTCGATGCCATATCCCAGATATGGTCTTATACGAGATCGTACATGAATGTCGATGCCATATCCCAGACATGGTCTTATACGAGATCTTTCTCTAGTGCCGAGGCAATATCTCAGACATGGTCTTACACGGGACCTTATTTATTCAATGATAACGCATGGGTATTTTCATTATTTGAATCTTTATTCAGAATTTTACATAGCTTACTTTTACTATTACCCATCGAGGCTTTATCACTCAAATTTTCATAGCAATAACATACTTCATCATAATATTAAATAGCTTCAAATATCAGAACATTATGAAACTCTAACTTCATACAAACTTACCTAAATTCTCAAAATGTGTATCGATGCTCGATTTAGTCTTTGATTTTATTCTTGCCTCGATTTGATCAGGGCTTCGCATTTCTTGATCTATAATAACAAATTCATTTGTTAAATACACAAATTGACTAAATCGACTCATAATTCATATTTTAGCAGAATTTAATTTTGCCCCTAAACTTTTACATAATTACACTATTACTGCTAGTCTCGTAAAATGATTTTCATTCAAATTTCTTGTATTTCAAGCCTAGCCGAATCATATTCTTAGTTGTAGCACCCTTCAATTTCTACTATTTCACTCATGTATGACCATTTTCATAAATTTTATAATTTGGTCCTTACATGCATTTTTCATGAAAATCACTTAGAAAAAGATGTTCATCATACATCAAACTTTCATATTCCTCCATAAAACATCAAAATACATGCATGTCACACATGGGTAAATTTTTGAACATGAACCCTAGCTCAAAATATTGCTAGAAATAGCTAAATCGAGCTACAAGGGTTTCAAAAATATGAAGAACATTAAAAACGAGGCTAGGATGCACTTACTATCAAGCTTGGAAGTTGAAGAAACCCTAGCTATGGCTCCTTGCAAATTTGGGCTAAGGGAGGAGAAGATGGACATGGTTTTTGCTTCTTTTTTCCTTTTAATTCATTTATTAACCAAATGGCCAAAATGCCCTTAATGGTCATTTCTTGAGATTTTTCCTTCCCATGTCCATTTTTGTCCATCATCAAATATAATGGTCTAATTTCTAAATAAGGACCTTTAGTAATTTCCATAATTCTATTTCATACTTAAATCTTCAAGAATCTCATATTTTCCATTCTTTGCAATTTAGTCCTAATGGACAATTTATTCACTAATTAATAAAACTTCTTCATGAAATTTTCACACAATCATGAAATCATCTCATATACTTTATAGAAATCATAAAACTCATATTTCTACTTTGGATTTGCGGTCTCGCACCATTATTCCAAATAGGACCTAATTCGGGGTGTTACATCAAAAATTTGTCAAATGCACACAATGAAATTGATATAATTGTTTTTTTAGCGTAAAACCTTTTTCGGGTACATTTTGTGAATCTTGAAAATGGTTTCGCATCTCGCTTGGCTTTTTCACAGTGAATTTTGTTTTGTGATTTGTCAATTTTGACAGAGGTACGAACTCTTTTACGAAGTATGATTAACCTGACATAAGATGGAAATAAATATTTTCTAAAAAAATTATTTAGTATAAAATATTAACAATTCAATAAATTGGAGAGTTAAATTAAAACAAATTAAAATTTAGGAGGAAAATTTTTCTTCCCACCCTTGTATAAAAATTAAGTACTCAACAAAATTAGAAGCAAAATAATTTAATTGAGGGATGGTTGGAAGGGTGTCTTGATTGTGTGGTTTGTGTAAGGCAAGGGTGTGCGGCTAGCAAGGGTGTGCACAAGTTTGAAGCAACACACAGTAGTAGCGAACGGCCTTGGTGTGAGCAATTACATCGACTGGGCAGGAAATAGCGATAGCGTGGTGTGATGGAGCCAGGTGCGTGTCGGCAGGTGCGATAGTAGCAGCGTGTGTAGTAAGCAGCAGGGTGCAAGTGTGCCGTGCGAAGGCATGCGTGAGCTGCTGGCCAAGTGCGCCAAGTACGTTTGAAGATGCTGGCCGAATGAAGGTTACTGGTCAGTGCTATTGCTAGTGGTTAGGAGCTGTGGCACTTGGTGGTTTTTGGATACTTGTATCGATGGTGGAACGGGTGAATGGAGGTTGGTGGAATTGATATTGAAGAGGGTAAGAGTTCAATTAGAATTCTTAGAACAAGTTAATAATTAAAATATTCTAAGTTCTAATTCTACACAAAGTTAATAAAAATTAATAATTAATATGATGCATATTAAATTATTATTTGCTATTAGTTTATTGAAATTAAAACTATTAATTAAAAATGATCAAATTTAAACAAATCTCGATTTTATGCAAAGTTAATAATAATTAATATATATAATTATACACTAGTTATTATCATCTTATTTATTAAAATTAAATTAAAAATATTTATTTTAGATGAATTTGAAAATATTTAAAAAAGAGATTTCTAATTTTTATATTTACAAAAAGAACAACCAAAATTTGAAAATAATTCAATTAAATACCTAGAGTTAAAGAAAATTTGAAAATTGAGTTGCAATTAAGACTTGGATCAAAATTGACCCTTTTATTTGAAAAACTAAAAATTTATTTTGCTATTTAGGGAATAATTGCTCAGAAGATTATGTTAAAATCAATTCTAAGAAAGATTGGAGGGGTCACAAGCGGTCTCGCTTAAATTTTAATCTCCTAGACAGAATTTGATATGAGCTAGTTTCGGTAATGATTCGAGTCGTTTAGATTGCCTAATCGTGAATTTGAGTAAGACTTGGTTCATTCAAAAGAAATGGAAAAGATAGGCAATGGCTACAAACAAAGGTCGAAAAGAAAGATAATTAAACAATAGATAGGGAATTCGGCTAAGGGCAGAGAATGAACCAATAATAAAATGATTATTGACCCGAGACTCAAAATAGCTCTTATGGGAATTTGGTTTAGGAAAATCAACAAAGAACCTTGACCCGCTATCAAAAGTGATAGGAATCACATGTATAATGAACGCCACTCCGAAGGTGATAAGTTCGGTTTACAAAGGAAAGATTGACTCCACAAGCTATGCTTGATAAGTCAAGTCAGACCTGAAAAGAACTATGAGAAATGGAAATCTCACAAAAGAACCCTTGTTCATATAATTTGGCAAAAAGTCCCCAAAATAAGCTAATTACAACATATTTATAGTGCTACATGAAACCTGGTTGAAAAGTCACAAGAATTCAGCTTTAATGTGTGGTTATATGCTGAAATCAAACTTAATTACTAAGCACAAACTCTTGAATTCTCTAGGCCTAAGTAACAGCAACTTTTAACATGATTTAATGTTCCAATTCAGCTGAATAAATAAGATGATTACTTAGGCTGGAAGAGTTCAACGTTTTGAGCAGCCAAATGACTTCAATTCCTTCATTAAATTAGCCTTGGGCAGGTGAATAGACACCAGCAACATGTATAATGCTCTCTTTTAATTGTTGTCCATTGCTATTCTTGAACAACTCCTTGGAGAAAAGGAATAGGCTGCTGAATTTAAATGATGCAAAATGCTTTTCTTAAATGTTGTAACAGCCGCATTTTAACCCTTTGTAACATCTCCTTTGTACATAACTTATTCCAGCTAAATAGTCACCTAAAAGCATTAACAAACACATTAAAAACACATTAAACACACTAAACACATTTAAACAATTATTAGACTCAATAAGGTTAATTAATAAACTTAATTAATAAAATGTAAATAAACACATTTAATTAACTTAATTTAATAAACTTAAAAAAACACATGCAACAATAAACTATTCTAGCAACTAAATTAACTCAGATGAGTAATCTATTCCAGCAACTTAATTAACTAAGATGAACTCAATTAACTAAGATGAGTAATTTATTCCAGCAAATTAAATACTTATTCCATCAAATTAAAAATGTGTTGAAGTTAAGCTAAATGAGCTCGGGTTGAACTAAACGAGCTTGAAGAAGCTAAAATTGAGCTTATTGAGCTGAGTTTTAAGCTTCATTTTGCACTTCAGGTTCTTGAGCTTAGGCCAATTATGAGGTCGGCGAGTTGTGTTGAAACATGATGTGGCCGGGATCGCATCATACCCTCCCTCTTGAAGACAATTTGTCCTCAAATCGGGCCACTTGCTCGTGAAAAATCTTTCTTTGTCACAAACCTTTTGGTTAGTGAACTTAACAACATTTCTCCTAAGAATCTGAAAATCACATATAACTTGAAAAGAAAAAAGGTTAGGTGCATGCCTTCCCTCTTTAGAGGAAACCATTTCAAAATGTCACCTACACAAAATTGAAATAGTTTAGTGACACAAGAAATTATAATCTCAAGAAAGCTTTTCAGAATCTTATTAAAAAATTGAGCAAATAAACCAATACCAGGATCAGAAATGGAAATCGGTCTTACCTTTCCATAATGAATCAAAAGGCTCTTAGAGGGAAACAAACTAGAATCACAAGGAATTCGAGAGTTAATGTAACACCCCAAACCCGGTCTATGCGTTAAGACTAGATTTGGTTTGTTACATAAATCGAACTATCTTAATAATTACGATGAATAGGAATTTAAAATAAAAATCATTTTTAATTACAAGGTTTAATAAAAACCAAAAGAGTATTTTAAATTTGATGTATATGAGAAAAACATTAATTGAAAATATCATTAATATTGTATTGATAAAATCCTTAGAGTAAATTTTTATAAGAGTTCAAAATATTTAACAAAAATGATAAAGTAATTTCACATATTTGAAGATATATAATATATATATATATATTTTAGAAACCTCATGCAATAATCATAAGCCCACATTTAAATATCCAAAGCATAGTTTTAAACCAACCACACATAAAATCCATAGAATATTAATAGAGGCCTTATTACATCAACCCAAAATAGTAAATCATAGAAAATACTTATTAAAAGTTCAAGTTTAATAAACCAATGTTTTGCAAGATGGCCTCCACGAAGTCATCCTCGGCCCAAGTCCACGTCAACTTCCATTACGAGATGAAAATTTGAGGGAGTGAGTTACTTAGAACTCAATGTATAACTCACTTTCTTTATCCTTTGGGCCGATTATCAAGTTATAGTTTTGGGCTTGAGCCCATTAATGAGATTAACCACATAAATAATGATATGCATGCAAAATGAATTTTCCCACCCAACCTAATTTCCATCCACTACACACCCCCGTACCAACCATCACACCTGTGGGGATCAAGTCAACCCACCCCGCCATCACATCAATCGTAGGCATTAAGCCATTTTATATTTGTGGCAGAGCCACCGAACTAGATTGTGACAAAGTCACCGAACTAGATTGTGACAAGGTCACCGAACTAGAGGCATTAGCCATTAAATATTTGTGGCAGAGCCACCGAACTAGAGGCAAATAGCCATTTAATTATTTTGTGGCTGAGCCACCGAACTACATTTTTGGCAATAGGCCTTTCTTCTCTTCATCATTAATCCCAACCCATGCAACATGTATGCAAAATTTTAGTTTATGTTCATATGATGATTTTATCAAAAAGGCCCAAATAACATAAGAGTCAATATTTCAAGTTTTTGTTTAGGCCCAAAATTTCAAAATAACATTTAGCCCATTTAGCAATTTAACATCTTAAACCCAATTTACGATCTAGCAAAAGGTTTGGCCCATTTAACAATTTATCAGGCTTTTCGGCCCATTTATCGATTCTAGCAGAGATTTTGGCCCATTTATCGATCTAGCAGAGATTTCGGCCCATTTATCGATCTAACAGAGATTCAGGCCCATTTATTGATCTAGCAGAGATTTCGGCCCAATTTTACGAGACATAAAATATATATATTAACAACTAACTCCTTGAGGGTGTTTTCGTAATTTTCACAATTTTAATCGTTTTTATGTATTTTCATCGAAATACCAATCATTACGTATTATACCGATTTTGTCGTTTTTACGATTTTACTCAATACCACGAATGACATCCAACCCAAGAAAAGTGTGAAGTTACACACCTTGATATCGTGAGTACTAATCCTTCTCGCTCTTCAACACCTAAATATAGTACGATCTATTAGAACATTATCATGTATAAAAACATACTATTGGTATTCGATCCAAATCCTTACCCTTTTGATTTTGAATCACTTCTATTTTGGTTTCTCCTCGTTTATCGATTCGTTGTTGTTGAGAATCCACTAACGTACAAAGGCTCGGAGTACGAACTACTTGAATAATTGATTTCCTCGGTTGATGGTCCGTAACCGGTGGAAAATCCCGATTCGGAAATAGCCCTTCTTTTATATTTAGGGGGAATAGCGGATCCACCCCTCTTACGAAGACTATGGACTGCCCTTTTTTGCCCTATTTTGAATGTCACAAAGATCCTTGCTCCACAATATGAGAATCGACCAAAAACGTTCCCTTAACACCTTAAATCAATTTCAATGTTCTATGATACTCACGAGCACTTGAGTTCCGATCATCTATTATCACCTTAAAATATAACAAAGAAAAGTTAATAGAAAGAATGATTATTTCAATCCAAGATATCCTTCTTACCACCATCAAGATTCGGCCAAAACCATTATTAACTAAAATTAACTAAAAATAACTCTTACCTATTGTCCACGGTTGAGAAGAAATGATTGAGAAGGATGTTTATGAATAGAGAGAGATTCGGCTATGAATAACCAAAGAAAAGAGAAAATGGTTTGGCAAAGGCACACTAACATTCGGCCATGAGAAAATATTTTGGAGAAAGTATGATTGAAAAGAAATTAAAAGATGAGAGAAAGAGATGATGATGATGTTGTTTCGATTTTCAAAGGGAAGAAAAGAGAAAGAAAGAGATGAGTTTAGGCGCAAAGTACATTCGACAATGGGAAGAAGAAAAGAAAAGAATGGCTTTTTTGGTATTGGAGATTTCAACACTTTGAAAAAAAAAACATACAAAAGAGTACTAAAGTGATAGGCAAAAATGACCAAATGGTCAAAAGGTTAAGGCTTACCAAAAGCTCAAATTCGGCCAAAGGAGAAAAGGTTGAGAAAAGAATTGCAAAACTTTGCACAAGATGTTAGGAATGACCAAAAACTAATTCCTAATCCTAGCAAGGTACTAACATAATCGGCCAACCTCCCCTAGCCACATTTAGTCAAATTCATTGGTCAAATGACCATGAAATAATTTCCAAAACCTTTTCCTTGATACATGCCTTATGTCCCCTTATCTTTCCAAACTTTCTTGATTCCCTACCATAAGTTAACAATTACCTTTTTCCTTTAGTCTACTTACCAAAAATAAAACAATACAACTCATCCAACCTTATCCCCTTGCCGACACATGCATAGGTTAAAGCAAAAAAATAAAATTTCCTTGTTGCTTGCCAGGTGCTTCGAACTCCTTCCCTCTAGGAACACTTATGGCGCCATCTCCTCTTTACTACTAGCTCACTTATGCCAAATTTTAGCACTTAATTAATTTAAGTCTTAAGGTCATTTAATTTCTTTACTCAAATGTACACTTAAATAATAATATTTATTCTATCTCCAAGTAACCCGAACCAACATTAAGCAACATAATG
Source organism: Gossypium rotundifolium (assembly GCA_025506655.1). Taxonomy (NCBI): domain Eukaryota; kingdom Viridiplantae; phylum Streptophyta; class Magnoliopsida; order Malvales; family Malvaceae; genus Gossypium; species Gossypium rotundifolium. The sequence goes on along the minus strand of CP106724.1, from coordinate 84,214,580 downwards.
GTACCCAATTATTTAGGATGCTACAATTCTACCCCTCTTAAAGAAAATTTCGTCCTCAAAATTTACCTGATTAAAAGAGGTGAGGATATTGTTGCCGAATAGTTTCCTCAGGCTCACACGTAGCTTCCTCCGCTCCGTGATTGAGCCACAAAACTTTGACCAACGGCACAGTCTTCTTTCTTAGCACTTTAACATCCCGCTCTAAAATTTCCATTGGTTCTTCTTCAAAAGACAAGTGCAATTTAATTCCACTTCTTCAACCGGTACTATATGAGATGGATCCGATCTATAACGTCTCAAAGATGGAAACATGAAAAACATTATGAATTTGACTCACTCGGAGGTAATTCAATCGATAAGCCACGGGCCAACACGCTTCATCACACGATATGGCCCGATGAACCTAGGGCTCAACTTACTCTTCTTTTCGAATCTGAAAATTTTCTTCCAAGGTGAGACCTTGAAAGACCGGGCTCCCACAAAAACTCGATATCCTTACGCTTTAGTCCGCATATGACTTACATCTCATCCGAGGCTTCCTTCAACCGTGCTCGAATAACTTTTACCTTTTCCTCTGTTTGAGATATCATCTCGGGACCCAACATCTATCGTTAAGCAATTCGGTCCAACAAGTGGGAGTACGACACCTACGACCATACAATGCCTCATAGGTGCCATCTAAATGCTAGATGATAGCTATTGTTATCTGTGAATTCGCGGTGGTAGAAAATCCTCCCAACTACCCCTGAAGTCGATTACACATCCCCTTAACATATCTTCCAATATTTGAATTACTCTTTCCGACTGTCCATCAGATTGAGGATGAAAAGCCGTACTGAAATTCAGCTTTGTCCCCAAGGCTTCATGCAGAGCTTTCCAAAATTGTGATGTAAACCTAGGATCCCTATCTGATATAATGGATACGGGTACCCCATGCAACCTTACAATTTCATATACATATAGCTTAGCCAATTTCTGCAATGAATAATCCGTACGAACTGGAAGAAAATGAGCGGTCTTTGTCAAACGATCAACTATTACCCATACGGAACTTTTCTTAGTAGGTGTTAAAGGTAACCCACTAACAAAATCCATAGTTATCCGCTCCCATTTCCAAAGAGGAATCTTTACCGACTGTAATAAACCTGACGGCAATTGATGCTCTGCTTTCACTTGCTGACAAGTTAAACATTTTCCCACAAACTCGAAATTTCACGCTTCAACCACGCCACCAATATTGTTCACGAAGATCCCGATACATCTTATTTCCTCCGGGTGCATAGCATAAGGGCTACTATCGCCTCCAGTAGAATCATTTGTCTCAGATCTGAATCCTTAGGCATACAAATTCTTCCACGAAAGCACAACACACCTTCCGTGTTTATTCCAAAATCCCCTATTTTACCATTTTCGACTTGCTGAAGTAAGGGTCCCAACTTTTCGTCTAATATTTGCTTTTCCTTGATTTGTTCTAACCACGGAGGTTTCACGAAGTTCGCTAACAAGCTACCATCCTCATACAAACTCGGATGAGCAAACAATGCATTCAAATCGACATCGTCTTACGACTTAACGTCAAGAACCACATTAGCCTTTCGAGGATGATATTCAATTGAGAAATCATAATCCTTTAATAATTCTATCCATCTTCTTTGTCTCAAATTCAACTCCTTTTGGGTAAGGAGGTATTTAAGACTCTTGTGATCCGTGTAGATGATAGATTTCTCACCATAGAGATAGTGCCTCCAAATCTTTAAAGCAAAGACCACCGTAGCTAACTCCAAATCATGAGTAGGGTAGTTTACTTTGTGCGGTCTCAATTGACGAGAACCATAGGCCACCACCTTTCCATTTTGCATCAGTACACAACCCAGACACGTGTGAGACGCATCACAATAAATAGTGAATTCTTTTCCAGCCTCCGGCTGAATTAAAATTGGAGCTTCCATCAGGATCTTCTTCAACTTCTCGAAACTCTCTTGTTGTTTTTCAGTCCAATTAGACGGAACTCCCTTCCGTAACAGTTTAGTTAGGGGCGCAGCAATCAACGAAAACCCCTCTACAAAATGTCTATAGTAACCAGCCAAACCCAAGAAACTCCGAATTTTAGCTACCGACGTTGGTGGTTTCCAATCCAAAATAGCCTCAATCTTCCGAGGATCCACCCTTATTCCTTCAGCTGATACCACATGACCCAAGAAAGTCACTTCCTTTGCCAAGAATTGATGACTTGTTTGATCAATTGAAGGGAGCTTCAGTATTCTCCAAAATTGATTTGAGGTCGGGTTATCACTAGCTTAAGGTGAAAGAAGCGGATATTCACAAAACGACATTTCGAACTCGTTATGGACACTATGAGTTTTTGGTGATGCCGTTTGGGTTGACCAATACACCAGCTGCATTTATGGATATGATGAACCGGGTCTTTCAACCATTTTTAGACCGGTTTGTAGTAGTATTCATAGATGATATTTTGGCATATTCAAGGAGTGAAGAAGAGCATGACACGCATTTGCGTATAGTATTGCAGCTACTTCGTGATAAGCAACTTTATGCCAAATTCAGTAAATTTAATACTAGATTTGGTTTGTTACATAAATCGAACTATCTTAATAATTACAATGAATAGGAATTTAAAATAAAAATCATTTTTAATTACAAGGTTTAATAAAACCAAAAGAGTATTTTAAATTTGATGTATATGAGAAAAACATTAATTGAAAATATCATTAATATTGTATTGATAAAATCCTTAGAGTAAATTTTTTATAAGAGTTCAAAATATTTAACAAAAATGATAAAGTAATTTCACATATTTGAAGACCCAATATATATATATATATTTTAGAAACCTCATGCAATAATCATAAGCCCACATTTAAATATCCAAAGCATAGTTTTAAACCAACCACACATAAAAATCCATAGAATATTAATAGAGGCCTTATTACATCAACCCAAAATAGTAAATCATAGAAAATACTTATTAAAAGTTCGAAGTTTAATAAACCAATGTTTTGCAGTATGGCCTCCACGAAGTCATCCTCGGCCCAAGTCCATGTCAACTTCCATTACCTGAGATGAAAAATTTGAGGGAGTGAGTTACTTAGAACTCAGTGTATAACTCACTTTCTTTATCCACTGGGCCAGATTATCAAGTTATAGTTTTGGGCTTGAGCCCATTAGCAGGATTAACCACATAAATAATGATATGCATGCAAAATGAATTTTCCCACCCAACCTAATTTCCATCCACTACACACCCCCGTACCAACCATCACACCTGTGGGGATCAAGTCAACCCACCCCGCCATCACACCAATCGTAGGCATTAAGCCATTTTATATTTGTGGCAGAGCCACCAAACTAGATTATGACAAAGTCACCGAACTAGATTGTGACAAGGTCACCGAACTAGAGGCATTAGCCATTAAATATTTTTGGCAGAGCCACCAAACTAGAGGCAAATAGCCATTTAATTATTTTGTGGCAGAGCCACCGACTAGATTTTTGGCAACAGGCCTTTCTTCTCTTCATCAATAATCCCAACCCATGCAACATGTATGCAAAATTTTAGTCTATGTTCATATGATGATTTTATCAAAAAGGCCCAAATAACATAAGAGTCAATATTTCAAGTTTTTGTTAAGGCCCAAAATTTCAAAATAACATTTAGCCCATTTAGCAATTTAACATCTTAAACCCAATTTACGATCTAGCAAAAGGTTTGGCCCATTTAACAATTTATCAGGCTTTTCGGCCCATTTATCGATTCTAGCAGAGATTTCAGCCCATTTATCGATCTAGCAGAGATTTTGGCCCATTTATCGATCTAGCAGAAATTTCAGCCCATTTATTGATCTAGTAGAGATTTCGGCCCAATTTTACGAGACACAAAATATATATATATATTAACAACTAACTCCTTAAGGGCATTTTCATAATTTTCACAATTTTAATCATTTTTATGTATTTTCACCGAAATACCAATTATTACGTATTATACCGATTTTGTCATTTTTACGATTTTACTCAATACCCCGAATGACATCCAACCCAAGAAAAGTGTGAAGTTACACACCTTGATATCGTGAGTACTAATCCTTCTCGCTCTTTAACACCTAAACATAGTATGATCTATTAGAACATTATCAAGTATAAAAACATACTATTGGTATTCGATCCAAATCCTTACCCCTTTGATTTTGAATCACTTCTATTTTTGGTTTCTCCTCGTTTATCGATTCGCTGTTCGCTGAGAATCCACTAAAGTACAAAGGCTCAGGAGTACGAACTACTTCGAATAATTGATTTCCCTCGGTTGATGGTCCGCAACCCGGTGGAAAATCCCAGATTCCCGAAACAACCCTTCTTTTATATTTAGGGGGAATAACGGATCCACCCCTCTTACGAAGACTATGGACTGCCTTTTTTTGCCCTATTTTGAATGTCACAAAGATCCTTGCTCCACAATATGAGAATCGACCAAAAGTTCCCTTAACACCTTAAATCGATTTCAACGTTCTTTGATACTCACGAACACTTGAGTTCCGATCCTCTACTATCGCCTTAAAATATAACAAAGAAAATTTAATAGAAAGAATGATTATTTCAATCCAAGATATCCTTCTTACCACCATCAAGATTCGGCCAAAACCATTATTAACTAAAATTAACTAAAAATAACTCTTACCTATTGTCCACGGTTGAGAAGAAACGATTGAAAAGGATGTTTATGAATAGAGAGAGATTCGTCTATGAATAACCAAAGAAAAGAGAAAATGGTTCGGCAAAGGCACACTAACATTCGGCCATGAGAAAATAGTTTGGAGAAAGTATGATTGGAAAGAAATTAAAAGATGAGAGAAAGAGATGATGATGATGATGTTGTTTCGGTTTTCAAAGGGAAGAAAAGAGAAAGAAAGAGATGAGTTTAGGAGCAAAGTACATTCGACAATGGGAAGAAGAAAAGAAAAGAATAGCTTTTTGGTATTGGAGATTTCAACACTTTGAAAAAAAACATACAAAAGAGTACTAAAGTGATAGGCAAAAATGACCAAATGGTCAAAAGGTTAAGGCTTACCAAAAGCTCAAATTCGGCCAAAGGAGAAAAGGTTGAGAAAAGAATTGCAAAACTTTGCACAAGATGTTAGGAATCACCAAAAACTAATTCCTAATCCTAGCAAGGTACTAACATAATCGGCCAACCTCCCCCTAGCCACATTGCCATCCAAATTCATTGGTCAAATGACCATGAAATAATTTCCAAAACCTTTTCCTTGATACATGCCTTATGTCCCTTTATCTTTCCAAACTTTCTTGATTCCCTACCATAAGTTAACAATTACCTTTTTCCTTTAGTCTACTTACCAAAAATAAAACAATACAACTCATCCAACCTTATCCCCTTGCCGACACATGCATAGGTTAAAGCAAAAATAAAATTTCCTTGTTGCTTGCCGGTGTTTGAACTCCTTCCCTCTAGGAACACTTATAGCGCCATCTCCTCTTTACTACTAGCTCACTTATGCCAACTTTTAGCACTTAATTAATTTAAGTCTTAAGGTCATTTAATTTCTTTACTCAAATGTACACTTAAATAATAATATTTATTCTATCTCCAAGTAACCCGAACCAACATTAAGCAACATAATGGTACCCAATTATTTAGGATGCTACAATTAACAACATTCCAAATCTCAAATCCCTTGAACAAAGATATAGAACATTGGTCTCCGGGGTCAAAAATGAAATGTTCTCTTAGCGCTTCAATCTGACTTGAAAATTTCATGATCGACATCGTAGAAAGAACATGGGGTAACTTGGAGTCATTACCAAACAAAGCATGCTTGAATCGTTTAAACCGCAATTTAAAACAATTTCTAGAATAAAAAACTTGATTTTGACTTTGCAAGCCAACACAATCCACAAGCTTTGTTTTCAAAAATAAAGATAAATCATCACACAAGCAAAAATTGTTCACACATTTACTCACATAAAATTTACGATACATACCTTCACTTATCATCAACTTATGAAAATGTACTCCAGGGTTGAACACATAATTTTGATCACTTGTCTCACAATGCCAATTATCGTCACGATCAAGTAGATTAAAAGTTTTTCATGAAAACTCTTTATCACACAATATCAAGTTTGGTACTTACCGATATAATCGAACATATTCAACAAAATTTCCAACAAAAAACTTGTCATAGAAATAACTTTTCATGGCACTAGTCGAAACAAAATCATTAACAATAATAGACGATCGACAACTAACCAATTCAAGGTGAGAAGCTCTTTCACAAAATAAGTTTTCGACAATCTTGTCAATAACAGTCAAGTGAGATTGGGAAGATTCAAACTCGGTAGAACCCTTACATGGCTTACCTTTAAACACTTGTGGAATAACGTCAACTTCGATCTTACCTTTCTCGATCAATTGAAATTGTCTCTCGTTGGGAAGGTAATGAAGTTGGAGCTCGCCATATAAACCTTTAGAAACCTGAAAAGATGAAACACGAGAAAAACTCATTACATTGGTTAGCAAATTTATTCCTCACTTTTTCTTATTCTCTCGTTTCTTTTTCAATCTCTTTCTTTTCTTTTTTGCATTTTTTTACTCTCAATCTCTTTTTCTTTCATTTATTTTTTTCTTGTCTCAATTTCATTCCATATGCGCTCAGTTTCTTTTTTTAGCATTTCTTGTCTCTTTTTCTTTTTATTTCTTTTTGTCTCGTTCTTTCATTACAAGATGATGATAGCTTATAAGAATCAGAACGACAAGCTATTGAGGGAAGAAGTGGAAGAATCTTTATAGAAGTCGTGTTAATTTCTTCGTGAATAAACCTCCATGGAAGAGTATGGAACATGCTTACTTTTCCGTAAGGACTTCTCCATAGATGAATACTTTGAGGCACTTGAAGAGAAATTCCTACCTTCTCGTTGGTAGCCTTGAAAGGTTTCAAACTCGTGATTTGCTTCATACCGACTCGACTTCCTTGATGAATAAGAATCTTGATATGAGTCTCTTCCCACATAATTATTGGATGCTTGTCTTAGTAATGATCTTGACTCCGTCTTTTGACTCGGCAAAATGCGCTCCCGATGGGCTCTTACTCGCTGGCCCCACTCTTTGAAATGATCCAATTGTTCTTGTAAGGGTTTTAATTTTCTATCGAACAGTTGGTCCATCTCTTTCATCAAATCTTGAAATTCAATTTCTGGAAACTCTTCTTGAAACATGGTTTATTATTGGAAAATAAAAGTGATTTAAACTAAAAAATGAAGTCATCACCACTACGAACCTCACGTGTCACTCACAACAAAAACTCACCAATTCTCTCACAAAGAAAATCACTCACTTGGCTTTTACTCGCTCGAATAGTCTCACTTATTCTTGCCCTTTTCTACTCACTCCGCCTCTCTAAGTTCTCAAAGGTACTATTTAGACTTAGAAGCAGTCTTTGTGGGTCGACTTGCAAAATTGATGTTCGGTTTTGGTAGGGAATGTTGTAGGACAAAGGAAAGGCTTGAAACAAGTAATGGAAAGGGTTGGGTGTGGCCTAATGGTAGGATCTTGAATGGATGTTTCTAGCAGCAAGCAGAATTTTCAAAAACTCAGTAATAACAAACTTGAACACTTTTTTTTTTAATTTCAATTTTTTTTTCAAATACATAATGCTAATTTTCAATAAACTCTTTGAATTCACAAGTTTTTTTTGAATTTTTTTTCAAATTTTTTTAACTTTTTTTAATCGAAACTACAATACCGTAATGCTAAGAACATCTATTCTGATACCAAATTTGTTGGCTCTGATACTAAATAATACGAACTCATTTCGGTGATAATTCGAGTCGTTTAGATTGCCCAATCTTGAACTTGAGTAAGACTTGGTTTGTTCAAAAGGAATGGAAAAGATAGGCAATGGCTACAAACAAAGGTCAAAAAGAAAGATAATTAAACAATAGATAGGGAATTCAACTAAGGGTAGAGAATGAACCAACAATAAAATGATTATTGACCCGAGACTCAAAATAGCTCTTATGGGAATTTGGTTTAGGAAAATCAACAGAGAACCTTGATCCGCTATCAAAAGTGATAGGAATCACATGTATAATAAACGCCACACCAAAGGTGATAAGTTCAGTTTACAAAGGAAAGATTGACGCCAAAAGCTATGCTTGATAAGTCAAGTCAGACCCGAAAAGAACTATGAGAATTGGAAATCTCACAAAAGAACACTTGTTCATATAATTTGGAAAAAGTCCCCAAAACAAGTTGATTACAACATATTTATAGTGCTACATGAAACCTAGCTGAAAAGTCACAAGAATTAAGCTTTAATGTACGATTATAAGATGAAATAAAACTTAATTACTAAGCACAAACTCTTGAATTCTCTAGGCCTAAGTAATAGCAACTTTTAACATGATTTAATGTTCCAATTCAGCTGAATAAATGAGCTAATTACTTAGGCTGGAAGAGTTCAACGTTTTGAGTAACCAAATGACTTCAATTCCTTCATTAAAATAGCATTGTGCAGCCTAATAGACACCAACAACATGTATAATGCTCTCCTTTAATTGTTGTCCATTGCTATTCTTGAACAATTCCTTGGAGAAGAGGAATAGGCTGCTGAATTTAAATGATGCAAAATGCTCGTCTTAAATGTTGTAACAGCCGCATTTAACCCTTTATAATAGCTCCTTTGTACACAACTTATTCCAACTAAATAGTCACCTACAATCATTAACAAACACATTAAAAACACAATAAACACACTAAACACATTTAAACAATTATTAGACTTAATAAGCTTAATTAATAAACTATAAATAAACACATTTAACACTTAACTTAATTTAATAAACTTAGAAAAAACACATGCAACAATAAATTATTCCAGCAACTAAATTAACTAAGATAAGTAATTTATTCCAGCAACTTAATTAACTAGGATGAACTCAATTAACTAAGATGAGTAATTTATTCCAGCAAATTAAATACTTATTCCAGCAAATTAAAAATGTGTTGAAGTTAAGCTAAATGAGCTCGGGTTGAACTAAACGAGCTTGAAGAAGCTAAAATTGAGCTTATTGAGCTGAGTTTTAAACTTCATTTTGCACTTTAGGCCCTCGAGCTTAGACCAATTCTGAGGTTGGCGAGTTGGGTCGAAACATGATGCGGCCGAGATCGCATCAGAATTTTTTTAAACATACTAATCCCGAAAATATACTCGAAATCATTAATTAAGAAGAAATAAGAAAAATTAAATATATGATAAAATGGATGAGACTGTATCTCCCTCAATTTTATCCCCCTAGGAATGTTTTAAGAGCTGAGCATTGACTCGAAAATTACCTCCCGTACCTTGAAGTTTGACAACTCTCTATGGGAAAACTTGGTGAATCGTAAATGGACCGGACCAATGTGATTTTAACTTATGTGAAAACAAGACTTGCCAACTTGCTTCAAATTCTCGAACTCGAATGTGCTTGTCATGCCATCTTTTAAGTCTTTCATTGAATAGTTTGGCATTATCGTATGAGAACATTCGAAACTCTTCTAACTCATTGAGTTGCAGCATCCGTTTCTCTTTAGCAAGCTTAAGATCCAAGTTGAGTTGTTAGAAAGCCTAGTAAGCTTTGTGTTCTAACACTAAGGGTAGATGACAGGCTTTTCCAATGACGAACCTATAAGGTGACACCCCTAAAGGTGTCTTGTATGATGTCCTGTAGGCCCATAAAGCATCATTCAGTCTTTTGGACCAATCTCGTCGATTTGAGCAAACTACCTTCTTGAGTATGCCTTTGATCTCTTTGTTTGCTAGTTCAGCTAGCCTATTCGTCTGTGGTTGGTAAGCTGTGGCAACCTTGTGCATCACTCCATGTTTGTCAAGTAACCATTTCAACCATTTGTTCACAAAATCGGGGTTCCAAACCTTGTGAACACATGCTTCTACAAAACTTCATCACTAACTTAGCATCTTTCATCAGATATGCCTCGGCCTCAACCCACTTAGACACGTAGTCTACTGCTAACAATATGTACTTGTGACCAAAAGACGGAGGGAAAGGGCCAAGAAAGTCAATACCCCAAAAATCAATTAATTCTACCTTAATGATATTTATTCGAGGCATCTCATTTCTATTGGTAATGTTTCCAACCCTCTAGTATCGATCACAACTCTTTATGTAAGCATACACATCTTTGAATAGCGTTGGCCAAAAGAATCCGGCTTGTAATACTTTGGCTGCAGTACATGTACCTCTGAAATGTGCCCCACTAGGAGCTGTGTGGAAATGATATAGAATCTTATGTACTCCATCTTTTGCCACGCATCTCCTGATCATTTGATTTGTACACTTTTTGAACAAGTATGGCTCTTCCCAGAAATAGTATTTAACATTGTAAAGAAACTTTTCTTTTGATGATACGTCTCATCAATTGGCATCAAACCACAAGCTAAATAGTTAGAAAAATCAGTAAACCAAAAGATATTATGGACATGATTTACCTTAAGTATCTACTCGTCTGGAAATGTCTCCTGAATGGGTATAAGTGGAGAATTCCCTTATCGCAACTCCAATCTGGATAAGTGATCTACTAATTGACTTTCCACTCCTTTTCGATCTTGAATTTCTAGATCGAATTCTTGGAGTAGAAGTACCCATTGGATCAATCTCGGCTTAGCATCTTTCTTAGCAAGTAAATACTTAATTGCCGAATGATCAGTATAGATAGTCACTTTGGTACCTACAAGATAAGATCGAAACTTGTCAAAAGAAAACACAATAGCAAGTAACTCTTCCTCTGTTACTATATAATTCAATTAAGCTCCTGTTAGAGTTTGACTTGCATAGTAGATAGGATGAAAAACTTTGTTCCTTCGTTGGCCCATCATAGCTCCAATCGCGAAGTCACTTGCATCACACATTAGTTCAAATGGAAAATCTCAGTCTGGTGCTAGGATTATATGTGTCAAAACTAATTGAATCTTTAAATAATTGAAAACTCTTAAGCACTTCTCATAAAATTTGAACATCGTGTCCTTCTCTAGTAATTTACATAAGGTTTTAGCAATTTTTGAGAAGTCTTTGATAAATCTCCGATAGAAACCGGCATGGCCCAAAAAGCTCTTAACACCTTTTACAGATGTTGGAGGTGGGAGTTTCTTAATAACATCTACCTTTGCTTTATCTACCTCGATTCCATGCTCGTTATCTGATACCCTAGAACAATACCTTCTCGTACCATGAAATGACACTTTTCCTAGTTGAGTACGAGGTTTGTTTCTTCACATCGCCTTAAAACATTAGCTAGATTGGCTAAGCAATCATCATATGTATCTCCGAATACTAAAAAGTCATCCATAAACACTTCCAAATACTTCTCAACCATGTCAGTAAAAATAGACATCATACATCTTTGTAATGTAGCAGGTGCATTACATAAACCAAATGGCACGCATTTAAATGCAAATGTACCATATAGGTATGTGAATGTTGTCTTGTGTTGATCTTCTGGTACTATTATAATCTGATTATACCCCTAGCATCCATTGAGAAAATAGTAATAGTCTTGCCCTGCAAGTCTATCTAGTATTTGGTCCAAGAACGGCAAAAGAAAGTGATCTTTCCTAGTTGCCTTGTTCAGCTTCTGATAATTGATACCAATTCTCCTTCCTGTAACCGTTCTAGTCGATATCAACTTATTATTTTTGTTCTCATCGACCGTAATACCTCCTTTTTTGGCACGCAATGGACCAGACTTACCCACAAACTGTTCCAAATGGGGTAAATTATACCTGCATCTAACCACTTAATGATTTCTTTCTTTATCACATCATTCATTGTAACACCCCTTACACGTGTTTGATCGCCGGAATAGGGTATGAGGCATTACCTAACTTAAACACATACTAACATACATTTTGGTTCATAAAAGTTTGTTCAATTTAAAACTTTTCAAACTTTGTCTTAAAATCCCTAATCTGAGCCTACGAGGCCCAAAATGCACTTTAGAAACGGTTTGGGACCGAGCCGAGCTCTTTAGAAAAACTTTGAAAAATGTCACTAAAAATAGGGGCACACACTGTATGACCTAACATGGCCATGTTGAAGAACCGTGTAACTCACACAGCCTCAGCATATAGGGACACGCCCATGTCTCTTGCCCATGTGGATTTATATTTGAATTCGAACCTACTGGGGTTTTCACACATCCTAGTACACGCCTGTGTCCATGCCCTGTGTCCCCCACATGGCCATGACACACCCGTGTCTCAGCCCGTGTGCAAAAACCTTAACATTTTATTTCTGATGTCAGCAACATTTTAAGGTCACATGGCCAAGGCATATGCCCGTGTGCTAGGCCGTGTGTCAAATTTAATTTCGTATTTAAGGTGCAGACTTCACACGGCCTGGGCACATGCCCATGTATTATGGCCGTGTCATCCACATGATTGAGACACATGGTCGTGCCTTAGCCCGTGTGGTTACCACTGGGCATTTCGTTTTACCAAATTAAGGTGCAGGGGACACACGGCCTAACTACACGACCATGGGGTAGACCGTGTGTCGCACATGGCCTAGACACACGCCCGTGTGTCTACCCGTATGGACAAAAATAAGGCTATTTACCAAGGCCTTTTGTCACCCTTACTTGCACCAACATAAGCCACAACCAAGACATACAAACACATCAAGGCCACTACACTCCATTTACATGCAAAACTTATCACATACTTTATCAATCCAATCATGCAACTTACTCATTCACGCATTAACACACCATATATTTCACCATGCAAATTGCACATTCATGAAAAGCATCATCATTCACATTCAAGACAAGTCAACACATTTGGCCAAAACAATATGACACTTGACAAAAGACCAAGTCCCTATACATGCCATACTCAAAATGATAAATCTAACCATACCAAATGTTCAGATTGATAGTGTGATCGAGCCTCCGACGTCCTTTGATCCCCGATCTAGCTTGGTGATACTATAAGAAAATGGAAAGGAAAGGGAGTAAGCATAAAGCTTAGTAAGTTGCATATAAATAAGTAACAACATCAACCATGCATCTTTAAACACGTAGCATATTATAATAACCAACACAACATTCTTGATTTAACAATGGTAAATTTACTACATATTTACACATCACAAGTATAAGCCAAAGATTACAAGATCGTCCCGAAATCATTCTCATAGATGGAACTTACTCAATTTCATCCTTACCATTAAGGCATCATAACTAAGCTCATAACTCATGAGTTTTGAGTAAGAACTTGTATCACTCACAACATGATTATATCCTTTCATATCTTTATCATAAGCTTTAAATAACCCGTGGAACCATTTAGAATACTAATGGATATCTGATAAGCCTCACACAAAGGGGTAAAATGCCGATGCCATGTCCCAGACATGGTCTTACACTAGCTCTCATAATATGGTCAATGCCATGTCCCAGACATGGTCTTACACTAGCACACATATCAATGCCGATGCTATGTCCCATACATGGTCTTACACTGGCTCTCATAATGCCGATGCCATGTCCCAGACATAGTCTTAAACTAGACACATATCAACGCCGATGCCATGTCCCAGACATGGTCTTACACTGGCTCTCATATATCCATAATGTTATAGCATGGATATCCATTCTATTCCTAAGGTTCAACCGGGAGTATACCACATCAAATTTTATCATGCATATTCATAAAAATAATCAAACATTTTATGAAATATCAATTTTTTAATGCATAATAACAATAGAGTTGTATTATTTACGTACAACTTACCTCGGTATACAAAATATAGACGACTAGTTCAATTTAGTCCAATAGCTTGGTTTTCCCCCAATCTAAGTCCAGATCCTATTTTTCTTGATCTATAATGACAAAATTTACTTATTTAATCACCACATTAATCAAGACATTCCAAAATTCCTACTTTAGCAAAATTATCGTTTTGCCCTTAGACTTTTACATAATTACAATTTTTGCCCCTAGGCTCGTAAAATGATTTTCATCAAATTTCTTCATTAACCAAGCCTAGCCGAACCTTTATTACTCTTATAGCAACTCACAAATCCAATTATTTCAGACATTTACTACCCATTTTATAACTTTTACAAAAAGGTCCATTTTAGGTGTTTTCATGAAAATTCCTTTCACAAAAGTTGTTTATTAAACAACTAAGTTTCATTTTCTTCCATAAAATTTCAGAAAACAATATAAATACTCACATTGTAAGACCCTAGACTCTCAACAATTTTGCAAAATAGTCCCCTCATCAGCTAGATTCAGCTATAGGGGTTCCAAAAACACAAAAATTAACAAAAATAACCACAAAAATCACTTACTTGCAAGAGAAAAGCTTGGCTGAAATTCCTTAAGTTTGATGAAAATTTTGGTGGAAGAGGAGGAAGATGGGAAAACATGATGACTTTTTCTTTGTTTTATTTTAATTTATTCATTTAGTCACCTAATGCCACCAAACATTGACCAATTTCATGAATTAAAAATTCATGTTCAGCCACCATAATTTCATTGGTCTATTTACTCAATAAGGACCGCTACTTTAGTGTTCCATAGCTATTTAACACCTTTAGCTTGTAGAACAAAACTTTTGCATTTTATACGATTTAGTCCTTTTTAAAATTAAGCATGAAATTGCTAAAATTAATTTACCAAAATTTTCAAACAGTAATATAATCATGCCACGATGCTTGAAATAATATTAAAATAATTTCCCTGACCTCAAATTTGTGGTCTCGAACCACTATTTTGACTAGCCCAAAATCAGGCTGTTACATTCATGATGGGGTTCTATCTTTGTTGTCCATCAATCATCCCTTTCTCGCCATCTTCAGACAGACTAATGCAACGAATATCAGCTATGGTCCATCCGATAGCCTTCTCGAATTTTTTCAACACTAGCATGAGTTTCTCTTCTTGTTCTTTTGTAACACCCCAAACCCAACCCATGCGTTAAGGCCAGATCTGACATGTCACATAAGAAAAATGCTTCTAAGGTCTTTTTATTCGTATGTAAATTGATTTAAAATTAAGTAAAAAATATCCCATTTAAAATATTTGACAAAACATTACTGAATAGAAGATTGATTGATAAATCGATAAATTTAAACTAAATATTTTACAACCATGTCTTTTGAAAAGTGTTGATGAAAGTTTATGAGAAGATTTCTAAGTTAAAAATATTTATGAAAGTTTTATTAAGAGATCCATTTGTAAATCCATTTTAGATAATGTTTATTTAAGTTTTTAGAAAATCCTCATTTAAAGTACTTAAAGCAAAATATAAATACATCAAACACAAAACAAAATAAAAATAATCCAGAGGCCTTATTACAACCTTAACTCAAAATAGTAAAGAAATTAAATGTACTAAAAAGAAATCCAAAGTCCAAATAAAATCGCTTTTGTAGTGTGGCCTCCACTGAATCATCCATGACCCAAGTCCCCATCACTGAGCATTACCTGAAAGGAATAAGGAAATGGGGTGAGTCACTAGAACTCAGTGTATAACCCCCTTACCGTTGTCCACTAGGCCTAAAACCTATTTAGCAATATGTTGGGCCTAAGCCCCTTTCTAAATAATAATGGATCAAACATATCATATGAATGTAATGCAATCCCCAACCAACCTAATATTCCGTTCGCTACACACCACCCGTACCAACCAACACACCTATGGAAATCAAGTCAACCGCCCCGCCAACACACCAATCGCAGGCATTTTGCCTTTTATAACAAATTTAATTGTGGACAAGCCACCAGAATCACAGAATATACGTGGCATAGCCACCAGACAGATTGTGACAGAGTCACCAAAATATGTGGCAGAGCCACCAGATTACTTCTTCCGATCATCAATATCCCAATCCCATGCAAAATTATGTAAATGCAATATACATAGTAAATCATGATATTTACAAATATAACAACAACGATTAATTTAGACAAAATTTCGGCCCATTAACACTTTGCAACTCGACCCTTTAAGACAATGTATCAAATTGGCCCATTAAGCAATATATCAATTCGGCCCATTATGGCAATGTATCAAATCGGCCCATAAACAATATATCAATTCGGCCCATTAAGGCAATGTATCAAATCGGACCATAAACAATATATCAATTCGACCCATTAAGGCAATGTATCAAATCGGCCCATAAATAATATATCAATTTGCCCATTAAGGGTATTTTCATAATTCGCACAATGATAATACCAATTTTGTCAATTTTATCAAAATAGTGTATCTTAGGCCAATTTTTCCGATTTACGCCCTATTATGATTTTAATCATAGCGTCTTATTTCCAATATGATATCAATCTTAAATCCACGGATAACAATGTGAGATTACACACCTGATTACGATAAGCACTAAGCCTTCTTGCTCGTCGACACTTAAGATATCGTAACACTCGATTAATCTAAATATTTGATTTTAATAATAAAACTCTAAAGTAACGATCTAAAGTTTTTACCCTTGGAATCGTGAATGACCACGATTTGTTGATTTTCTCCGGATGACGGTCCACAACCCAGTGGAAAATCCCGAACTGTCGAAACTGCCCTTCGTTTGAATTTAGGAGTAGGGATCGCAATTCCGCTCCTTTTTCGATCTCCGATTGCTATCCCTTTCGATTCGATCTTGCTTGACTCCATTGAAAATAAATCTCCGATTGCTATCCCTTTCGATTCGATCTTGCTTGACTCCATTGAAAATAAATCTTAGTAAAAACTTATTTTACGCTGATATGAATGATTGATTAAGGAGAAGGTCAGCTTACCACTAGAATCGTATGTTCACAAGTTGATAGATTGAGCAATTATCACCTAAAACATAAAGTCGATTAATCATCATTATTCCAATAACTTCTTAAACGAATAAAGAATGATTTCATAAAATCAATGAAGAACTCCTTACCTTAAAGATTTATAGGACCAATTCCCAACGATTGTACGATGACTACGAAAGAATCAAAATTTTGACCTTCCACTTAGAACACTACGAAAAGAGAAAATGATCTCGTTTGAGAGAGTAGACTAAAATGATGGTCTCAGTTAATATGACCATCCCAAACCAAGGCATAAATTTGGCATTAATAGAAAGAGAAATAAAATGTTTGAAAAGAACCACTTACCGATTGATCAAAAGAGTGAGTGATAACTCGAATGAAAAAGTAAGAATAATGAAAAGATGAAAGGTTTCGGCTAAGGAGAAAAAATGAGCAAAATATTTGGCTATGGTGGTAAGGATTAGAGAAGATGAAGAAATGCTTGAAGAATTTTGTGAAAAAGAAAAGAAAGATGAAGAAGGGTGTTTGACTAGTTTCGATTTTTCAAGAGAAGATGAGTGAACAATTTTGGTCTCAATGGTTTGGTACTTTCGACATACAAGAAGGAAAAGAAGAAACAAAATGCACACTCAAGGCTTGAAAATTCAGCAAGGAGGAGAAGGAGTTTGGAGAGAAAAGAAAAAATGACACAAAGGTTGCAAGCAGGAATTTTGGCCAAAACAAACACCAAAGCTTTTACCAAAAGACAAACAAAAATTCGGCTAAGCCCTCCCTATGGCAAACCCGTGTAGTATTTTTTACATTAAGGTCAAGAATTTGACCAACCAAACTTTCCAAAACAATTCCCTTGGAAAAAGCCACATGTTCCCTTTACTTGCCTTTTTTCTTTTGATTCCTTTCCTTACCTTCATCCTTTTCTTATTTCCTTAGCCACCTTGCCAAAAATGAAAAAGTCCACCTTGCCTTATTTACTAGCTTGGCTGACACTTAGGGAAAGAATACAAAAATAATAGTCAAAATTTGCACTTTATGGGAGTTGAACCTCCTCCCTCAAAGTACATCATGTTCGCCATAACCCCTTTACCATAAGCTCGTTTATGCAAGCACATTACTCATTTATTTCTTTAAGCTTTGAAGCTACTTACCATCACTCCTTAATAGACTTAAACACAAAAATTTTACTAGGGCCCAAATAAATCTCGAGCCTTCTCATAACCCCTAAACACACACAATTAATATTTTGTCTAGCTTAACACAATCAATAATATAACAATTAAAATTTCAAATTTCAGGATGTTACAATTCTACCCCCTTAAAGAAAATTTCATCCTCGAAATTTACCTGATTAAAAGAGGTGAGGATATTACTGTCGAATCATGTCCTCAGGCTCCCATGTAGCTTCCTCCAATCCGTGATTGCGCCATAATACTTTGACTAACGGTACTGACTTCCTTCTCAGCACCTTCACGTCCCGATCTAAAATTCGCACTGGCTTCTCTTCAAAAGACAAGTCAGGTCTTATCTTAACCTCCTCTACCGGTACTATATGAGGCGGATCCGATCGATAACACCTTAACATTGAGACATGAAATACACTGTGTATCTGACTCAACTTCAAAGGTAACTCAAGCTGATATGCCACTGGTCCAACACGTTTCAATACACGATATGGTCCGATGAATCTAGGGCTCAACTTGCCATTCCTTCCAAATTTAAATATCTTCTTCCAAGGTGAAACCTTTAGAAAGACCTGATCTCCCACTGCAAACTCAATATCCTTACGCTTCAGATCCGCATACGATTTTTGTCTATCCGAAGCTTCCTTTAACCGTGCCCGTATTACTTTTACTTTTTCCTCCGTCTCTGATATCAACTTAGGACCCAATAACCGTCATCCCCCCAGTTCAGTCCAATAAGTAGGAGTACGACACCTACGACCATACAACGCCTCGTAAGGTGCCATCTAGATGCTGGATTGATAGCTGTTGTTGTATGCAAACTCTGCCAACGGTAAAAAATCCCCTCAACTACCCCTGAAATCGATCACACAGCCCCTTAACATGTCTTCCAAAATTTGGATTACTCTCTCTAACTGACCATCTGTCTGAGGATGAAATGCCGTGTTGAACTTTAACTTTGTTCCCAAAGCTTCATGTAAAGCTTTCCAAAACCATGATGTAAACCTAGGGTCCCTGTCAGATATAATAGACACTGGCACCCCATGTAACCTCACGATCTCTGCCACATACAACTTGGCCAACTTCTACAATGAGTAATCCATACGAACAGGTAGAAAATGAGTAGTTTTTGTCAATCGATCCACTATTACCCAGACAAAATCTTTCTTAGTAGGCGATAAAGGTAACCCACTAACAAAGACCATCGTTATCCTTTCCCATTTCCATAATGGAATTCTCACTGATTGCAGCAATCCCGACGGTAATTGATGTTTCGCCTTCACTTGCTGACATGTCCAGCACTTACTCACGAAATCAGTAACCTCCCTTTTCAACCCTGACCACCAGTACTGCTCATGGAGGTCTCAATACATTTTATTTCCCTCAGGGTTCATAGGATAGGGGCTACATGCACCTCACACAGAATCATTTGTCTCAATTTTGAATCTTTGGGCATACAAATTCTTCCACAGAAACACAATACTCTATTACTATTCAATCCAAAATCCCCTATCACACCACCTTCCACTTGCTAAAGTAAGGAACCCAACCTTTCATCTGATAACTACTTTTCCTTAATCTGACTTACCCACGCAGGCTTCACCTGAAGTTCGGCTAGTAGACTACCATATTCATACAGGCGGAGATGAGCGAACATTGATCTCAAATCCGATATCACCTTACAACTCAACGCATCTGCCACCACGTTAGCCTTTCCGGGATGATACTCGATTGAAAAGTCATAATCTTTCAACAGTTCTATCCACCTCTGCTGTCTTAAGTTCAAATCCTTTTGGTTAAGGAGGTACTTTAGACTCTTATGATCCATAAAGATGATCGACTTCTCACCGTACAGGTAGTGTCTTCAAATCTTCAAAGCAAACACCACTGAAGCCAACTCCAAATCATGAGTGGGGTAATTCACTTCTTGCAGCCTTAACTGACGAGATGTATAAGCCACCACTTTTCCACCTTGCATCAACACACATCCCAAGCCCGTGTGTGACGCATCACAGTAAATAATAAACTATTTTCTAGCCTCAGGTTGAATCAATACTGACGCTTCTGTCAGAACCTTCTGCAATTTCTTAAAGCTCTTTTGCCCTGATCTGACCACACAAATGGTACTCCCTTGCGTAACAACTTAGTTAGGGGTGCAGCAATCAACGAAAACCCCTTAACAAAACGTCTGTAATAACAAACCAACCCTAGGAAACTCCGAAATTTGGCCACTGACTTCGTTGGTTTCCAATCCAACACAGCCTCTACCTTCTGGGGATCAACTCTAATTCCTTCTGTAGACATAACATGCCCCAAAAAGGTCACTTCCTTTAGGCAAAATTCACAGTTACTGATTTGGCATAAAGTTGCTTTTCCCACAATATTTACAATACTACTCGCAGATGTGAATCATGCTCTTCTTCGTTCTTCGAGTATACCAAGATGTCATCTATGAACACCACCACAAACCGTTCTAAATAGGGTTGGCAGACCCGGTTCATCATGTCCATAAATGCATCTGGTGCATTAGTCAACCCAAATGGCATCTCTAAAAATCATAATTCCCATAACGAGTTCGAAAGGTAGTCTTATGAATATCTGCCTCCTTAACCTTAAGCTGGTGATAACCCGACCTCAAATCTATCCTCAAGAAAATTGAATCTCCTCGTAGCTGATCAAACAGATCATCAATTCTCGACAACGAATACCTATTCTTGATCGCCAACTTATTCAACTGCCTATAATCGATGCACATAAGCATTGACCCATCCTTTTTCTTGACGAACAAGATCGGCGCTCTCCACGGTGACACACTTGGTCGAATGAATCCCCAATCTAACAACTCCTGAATTTGAGCCTTAAGCTCCGCTAACTCCTTCGGTGCCATTCTATAAGGAGCAATGGATACCGGAGCCGTTCCTGGCAATAACTCAATGCCAAACTCAACCTTTCGCTCCGGAGGCAATCCTGAAAGTTCCTCGGGAAAGACGTCTGAAAACTCTTTCATCGTTCTAACACTTTCCATTGAAAATTCCTTGGCATCCAAAGCACTAATGAAGGCTATGAATGCTCCACACCCCTTTTGCACCAACTTTTCTGCCTTTAAAGTAGATACTACATTAGATAAATAGTTTCTTCTTTCACCTATCATCATCACCTCTTTATACTCTAAAGTTCTTAGTATCATCTGCTTTGCAGAACAATCCAAGTTTGTACGGTGTTTCATCAACCAGTCCATCCCCAAAATAAGGTCGAACTCGCCGAGTGGCAGTTCCATCAAATCTGCCAAAAATATTTCTCCCTGAATTTCTAAGGGCACATCTCTAAATAATTTATTTACTATCACCGACTGTGCTAAATGACTAATTACTGTTGTCTCTATAGCAGTAATCTTAAATCTAATGTTCAGATTTCTAGATACAGCACAAGCAACATACGAATGGGTGGATCCAATATCTATCAACGTAGTAACAGGTACATTAGATATGAAGAACATACCAGTTATTGCATCAGGTGCATCGCCATCCTCTCGGCGTCTGATTGCATAGACCAACCCTGGCTACCTCGCCTCCACGTTACCCCTATTATCAGTACCTCTCCCCGGTGCACCCTAATCTCATCCTACGTCATTACCACCTCGACCTGGCCCACGGCCTCTCGGTGGCTACTGAGCGCCTCTAGCTGGCTGTGCATCAAAGTTACAAACATCCTGAGTCTGAGTAGTCTGTCAAGGGCAATTTTTAATGTGACGGTCCTTAGAACCATATTTGAAACATCCACCTGTTCTCTTCCAGCATTCACTCGGGTGTCATTTTCTACAATCTGCACATGGTTGTATCTGATTGGTAGCAATTGGTACTCTAGCTTGAGCTGGCTCCTCATTCTTGGGCCTCTTCTGAAACCCTCTAGCAGGACCTGAGCACCTAAAGTCCCTCTTACTCCTGCCCCTATCCTTGTCTCGATTTTGCAGCTCTGAGTGCTTAGCCTTTTCAGCTATGTTGGCTTTCTCCAACAGTGTGGAAAAATTTCTCTCCTTTTATGGGGCTATCTGTACCCTCAACTCATCACACATCCTGTCCTCAAAACGCACACAGTGTTCGTAATCAGTCGGTACTATTCCACGGGCGTATCGACTCAGACGCAAAAATTTTGCCTTGTAAGCTGCCACAGTCTTACCTCCTTGGACCAGATTTAGGAATTCCTTCCTTCGGGTATCCACATAGCTAGCCCTGACATACTTTCCCTGGAATGTCGTCTTAAAGAAATCCCAGGTAATATGTTCAGACTGAGTGCCTTCCTGAATAGTGAGCCACCATTGATACGCCTCGTCTCTCAACAAGGACACAGCTCTTTTTAGTTTCTGCTCAGTGGTGCAATCCAGATCGTCCATGATCCGCTCCACAGCCTCAGGCCAGTACTCCGTTACATTTGGGGCTACACCCGAGATACCCCTAAAGACCTCAGCACCATTCGATCTGAGTCATTCCAAAATTGAACCATGAGCTGCTGGCCCAGTTCTTGCCCCAACATCCTTTTCCAAGACTCGTAACATTACTTAGGACAGAGCGTCATCCTCCCTCATACGATCATGTGACCCAACTTCAGTCACAGGTGACGCAGGTGTGTCCATTTCCAGCACATGTCCCGACGCCTCAGACACAACTCTAGCGCCTCGGTCTCTACCACGACCACGTCTACCGCGTCCACATCCTCTAGTGCTCATATTGGATAATTTGATTTAATCTGATTAAGACTCTTATGAATCAGTATACTATTTCAGTGTTTAAACAATATTTTATGAAGTATAAGAAGTAAAGTCATTTTCGCAAACGCATCCTATAGTCTTAATCTCTATGGTTTCAACACCTAAAACTAAAAGTTCTAGAGTATTCCTACAGTCATATCACAATAATCATAATCATACAGTAATAACGTTTACTTACTTGTCTTGGTGCTAGATACCCGTGGTGCCATACTTCTTTTTAGAACATGCATTTTAAAATTTAAAATAGCTTTGGAAAATATTTTTGAACCCAAACCACAGTCGAGTTTTTGAAACTGGCTCTGATACCATAAAATGTAACACCCCAAACCTTCCCATGCGTTAAGGCCAGATCTGACATGTCACCTAAGAAAAATGCTTTTAAGTTCTTTTTATTCGTACGTAAATTGCTTTAAAATTAAGTAAAACAAATATCCCATTTAAAATATTTGATAAAATATTCTTGAATAGAAGATTGATTGATAAATCGATAAATTTAAACTAAAGATTTTATAGCCATGTCTTTTGAAAAGTGTTGATGAAAATTTATGAGAAGATTTCCAAGTTAAAAATATTTATGAAAGTTTTATTAAGAAATCCATTTGTAAATCCATTTTAGATAATATTTATTTAAGTTTTAGAAAATATCATTTAAAGTACTTAAAGATAAATTTAAATATGTCAAACACAAAACAAAATAAAAATAATCTAGAGGCCTTATTACAAATTTTAACTCAAAATAGTAAAGTAATTAAATGTACTAAAAAGAAATCCAAAGTCCAAATAAAATCGTTTTTGTAGTATGGCCTCCACCGAGTCATCCATGGCCCAAGTCCCCGTCACTGAGTATTACCTGAAAGGAATAAGGAAATGGGGTGGGTTACTAGAACTCAGTGTATAACCCCCTCACCGTTATCCACAGGGCCTGAAATCCATTTAGCAATATTTTAGGCCTAAGCCCTTTTACATAATAATGGATCAAACATATCAAATGCAACCCCAAACCAACCTAATATTCCGTCCGCTACACACCACTGCATTCAACCAACACACTGTGGGATCAAGTCAACCCACCCGCTAACACACCAATTGCGGCATTTTGCCTTTTATAACAAATTTAATTGTGGACAAGCCACTAGAATCACAGAATATACGTGGCATAGCCACGAACAGATTGTGATGAGTCACAAAATATGTGGCGAGCCACCGATTACTTCTCCAGATCATCAATATCCCAATCCCATACGTAATTATGTAAATGCAACATACATAGTAAATCATGATATTTACAAATATAACAACAATGATTAATTCGGACAAAATTTTGGCCTATTAACACTTTGCAACTTGACCTTTAAGGCAATGTATCAAATCGGCCCATTAAACAATATATCAATTCGACCCATTAAGGCAATGTATCAAATCGACCCATAAATAATATATCAATTCGCCCATTAAGGCAATGTATCAAATCGTCCCATAAACAATATATCAATTCGGCCCATTAAGGGTATTTTCGTAATTCACACAATGATAATATCGATTTTGTCAATTTTTATCAAAATAGTGTATCTTAGGCCAATTTTTTCGATTTACGCTCTATTATGATTTTAATCATAGCATTTTATTTCCAATATGATATCAATCTTAAAATCCACGGATAACGGTGTGAGATTACACACCTGATTACGGTAATCACTAAGCCTTCTTGCTCGTTGACACTTAAGATATCGTAACACTCGATTAATCGACATACTTGATTTTAATAATCAAACTCTAAAATAATGATCTAAAGTTTTTACCCTTGGAATTGTGAATGACCATGATTTGTCAATTTTCTCCATATGACGGTCCACAACCCGGTGGAAAATCTCGAACCGCCGAAACTGCCCTTCGTTTGAATTTAGGAGTAGGGATCGCAATTCCGCTCCTTTTTCAATCTCCAATTGCTATCCCTATCGATTCGATCTTGCTTGACTCCATTGATAACAAATCTTAGTAAAAACTTATTTTACGTTGATATGAACGATTGATTAAGGAAAAGGCCGGTTTACCACTAGAATCGTATGATCACAAGCGATTTAGCCCTTAAAACATAAAGTCGATTAATCATCACTATTCTGATAACTTCTTAAACAAATAAAGAATGATTTCATAAAATCCATGAAGAACTCCTTACCTTAAAGATTTATAGGACCAATTCCCAACGATTGTACGATGACTACGGAAGAATCAAAATTTTGGCCTTCCACTTAGAACACTATGAAAAGAGAAAATGATCTCGTTTGAGAGAGTAGACTAAAATGATGGTTTCGGTTAATATGACATCCCAAACCAAGGCATAAATTTTGCATTAACAGAAAGAAAAATAAAATGTTTGAAAAGAACCACTTACCGATTGATCAAAAGATTGAGTGATAACTCGAATGAAAAAGTAAGAATAATGAAAAGATGAAAGGTTTCGGCTATGGAAGAAAAATGGGCAAAATATTCGGCTATGGTGGTAAGGATTAGAGAAGAAGAAGAAATGCTTGAAGAATTTTGTGAAAAAGAAAAGAAAGATGAAGAAGGGTGTTTGACCAGTTTCGATTTTTCAAGAGAAGATGAGTGAACAATTTTGGTCTCAATGGTTTGGTACTTTCGGCATACAAGAAGGAAAAAAAGAAACAAAATGCACACTCAAGGCTTGAAAATTCGGCAAGGAGGAGAAAGAATTTGGAGAGAAAGGAAAAAATGACCCAAAGGTTGCAAGTAGGAATTTTGGCCAAAATAAACACCAAAGCTTTTACCAAAAGACAAATAAAATTTGGTTAAGCCCTCCCTATGCCAAAATCGTGTAGTATTTTTGACATTAAGGTCAAAAATTTGACCAACCAAACTTTCCAAAACAATTCCCTTGGAAAAAGCCACATGTTCCCCTTACTTGCCCTTTTTCTTTTGATTCCTTTCCTTACTTTCATCCTTTCCTTATTTCCTTAGCCACCTTGCCAAAAATAAAAAATTCCACCTTGCCTTATTTACTAGCTTGACCGAAACTTAGGGAAAGAATACAAAAATAATAGTCAAAATTTACACATTATGGGATTTGAACCTCCTCCCTCAAAGTACATCATGTGGCGCCATAACCCCTTTACCATAAGCTCATTTATGCAAGCACATTACTCATTTATCTCTGTAAGCTTTGAAGCTACTTACCATCACTCCTTAATAGACTTAAACACAAAAATTTTACTAGGGCCCAAATAAATCCGAGCTTTCTCATAACCCCTAAACACGCACAATTAATATTTTGTCTAGCTTAACACAATCAATAATGTAACAATTAAAATTTCAAATTTCAGGATGTTACATCTTTGGTCAATTTTGCTGAAACGATCACAGGTAAAGTAGAAGCATTAACTAAATAAACATATTTTAAATGTGAGGGAAGTACCTTCAGTTCTAATTTAGGTGGCTCTTCAATTGACTCTTTTGGTTAGGCATAATCCCTATTCTCTAATTTCAAAGACTCAAAGCAGGATTGCGGATTAAATCCCATTTAATTAGCTTCTAGCAAAGCTAAGTATTCCTGTCCCTCTTCATCACTTAGAGGGTCTGATGTTAAAATTTGATCCAATAGATCCTCAACGTAGTTGAATTCCTTTTCCATGATTAATTCCTCTAAATTAGATTCTACAAAATAATCATCAAGTGTGTCATGAAATCCCATAGATTTAAAAAATTAAATGTTACTTACTCATCCTAAACACGCATAATAAGCTCGCCCTTCTGCACATCGATAATGGTCTTTCCAGTTGCTAGGAAAGGCCTTCCTAGGATGATTGGCACCTCTTTATCTACTTCAAAGCCTAGAACAACAAAGTCAGTAGGGAAAATAAATTTATCTACACGTACCAACACATCCTTGATTTTTCCTTGTAGATGTACTAAAGATAGATTTGCTAATTTAAGTGTAACTGTAGTATGCCTAACTTCACTTATCCCCAACTTTCTGAATATGGACATGGGCATCAAGTTGATGCTCGCACCCAAATCGCATAGTGCCTTACCACAATAAGTTGCTCCAATGTTGCAAGGTATCGTAAAACATCCAGAATCTTTCAACTTTAGGGGTAGTTTATCTTGAATATATGCACTGCATTCCTTCGTTAAGGATAACGTCTCAAATTTTCCAAGTCTCCGTTTCTTGGACAAGATATCTTTCATGAATTTGGCATAATTTGACATTTGTTCAAGTGCTTCTACCAACAGAATGTTGATAGGAAGTTGCTTGAGTATGTCTAGAAACTTCTTGAGCTGAACTTCCTAATTTTGTTTCAGAATTCTTTGAGGGTAGGGTGGTGGAGGATTCTTTACTGGAACGGTTGATTTATCTACTGTGGCAATTCTGCAACTAACAATGTTGTTAGTTTATCATAATTGACTGGTTCAGAAATTACATTATCAAATTTTGTAGATTCTATTTTCGGTGAAACTGGAATTTCAACACTCGATTGAACTTCCACTTAGTTTTGAGCAATCAGCTAACTCTTTTTCAACTTCGACAGTGTTGGGCTCTAATATCTTTCGGCTTCTCAATGTCAATGCTTTACAATGCTCCTTTCCAGGATTTCTCAAAATCTCCGTATCACTAGGCAAAGCACCTTATGGATAGTTTTTGAGTTCAATGGCAAGCTGGCCCATTTGGTTTTCCAAGTTTTTCAATGTGGCTGCTTGGCTTTGGATTAAGGCATCATTTTTGGCTATGGATTCCTTCAATAAGTTTTCTAAGCCATTGGAAGGTTCAGCTTGAGGTTGTTTTTGAACTTGTTGGATAAAACCAGGTGGCTGGGTCAGTCTAGGTTGGGCATAAATGTTACTGGGTCCAGCCCCTTGGTTACTCCAAGAAAGGTTAAGGTGGTTTCGCCAATATGGGTTATAAAAATTGGATTGCAGTCCTTGCCTTCCTCAATTCTGGTTTTGATTGCCCATGTAATACACAGATTTTTGATTTGATGAACATTCTTCGAACAAATGTCCTTTCCCACAATAAACACAGACTATATTTTCAAATTGTTTGGGTGGCTGAGCTGTAAAATTGCTAAACCCATTAGTTGTAAAAAAAATTAAGCATTGAAGAAAATTGAGGATACCTGAGATGAGAGCGAAATGAGTGGATCCACTTCATATATTCTAGAGACTCGTCTTTCTGACGTTACTCGTGTAACAGCCCAGTTTAGACCCTAGTCGAAATAGTGGTTTTGAGACCACAAATATGAGATTAAAATAATAATTAAATATTATTTTTGGTGTTTATTATATGTGATATAGCCTGTGTGAAAATTTGGTGTGAAAATTTGACAGACTGTGTGTCGAATTGTGAGAAAGAACTTAATCGCATAAAGTGTAAAATGCTGTGTGCTAATTACTGAATGATTAATTGTTGATGTCTTTATAATGTGAAGTCCTCAAAAGGTAATTTGCCTATTACTATTTATAGTGGACGGTTGTGGTCAATAATGACCTTGAAAAATATGTTTTATAATTTTATTATATAAGGTTAATATAGTAAATAGATTAATAATATGACTAATAATAAAAAAAAGCATGAAAATAGCCTAGTTATCATCTTTAGTGCCAAAAATTAGCAAAGAAAAAGAAGAAAGAAGAACATCTAGGTTTCGGCTAAGAACAAGCTTGATTCAAGGTATGTTTAACTTCGATTTTTGATAATTTTTACGTTTTTGTAATCGTTGCTTCTTGCTCTAGGTAACCCATGTCTTAATTTTTTGAAATGATAATATTTTTGAAATATACAATTGATGAACATGTGATTTCTTGAATGTTTGATGGAGGAAAATGAAAGATATTTGTTTGGTCAAGATAGTTTGTCGTTGGAGTTTTGATAAAATTGCGTGTTTTGGGCTAAATTGAAAACAAGTGTAAATTAAAGGATTACAATATAAAATAAA
The DNA here is from genome assembly GCA_025506655.1 of Gossypium rotundifolium. Taxonomy (NCBI): domain Eukaryota; kingdom Viridiplantae; phylum Streptophyta; class Magnoliopsida; order Malvales; family Malvaceae; genus Gossypium; species Gossypium rotundifolium. The sequence continues at coordinate 84,185,830 of CP106724.1, read as the reverse complement.
TGAAATGTGTGGACTTGAATTGGCATGGGAAGAATTCAACTAGGCATGGGTACAAGTAAATTGTGTGTATTTGGTGATTTGATTAGTTATGGACTAAAGTCTCGAAGTGTGAAAATGTGAGGGCTATTTTGTAAAATGCTCTAAATATGTATGTAAGGACTAAAGTGAATGAATTAGTGATTGAATGAGTTGAATTTGAATGTGTATAGACCAAGGAAGGAGAAGTTCAGATCGAGATCGAGGCAAAGACAAAGTGCTCGATTAATCAACCGTTTTGATATTTCAACGTCGAGGTAAGTTCAGACATAATACGTGTATTTTGTTATGTTTAATGCTATGAAATGAATGGTATGGATATATTAAATTTGAATGATATGTGAGGGCTTTAGTTATGTGGCACTAAGTGTGCGTATTCGGAAAGGTGACCGAGATGGTTAGCACTGTGTGTGCGAAATAATATAAGCTTCAGCTTTGTGGTTGGCACTGTGTGTGCGCTACCGATTTAAGATTGATTTGATATGGATGCACTAAATGTACGATGTTAATTAAGTTTCGACTAACTATTTGGGCACTAAGTGTGCGATTTAATTGAAGAATAGACAAAAGTTGATCGTGAGGAAATAGTGAGTATTGAGTATCAAATGTAATTGGAAACTAAGTGTTGGTTAAGGTACGTTCAGAACCTATGTGGTTGGTGAATCTATAAATGAGATCATGAAATGTTAAATGAGCATAATAGCTTTAGATGGTATGATATATACATATATAGATATGAAATAAATCTATGTGATTGTTTGTTGAGCATGGCCACCACAAGTTCTGCCGTCCCGGTCCATCACCGGCCATCACTTGAAACATGGTCCCATAACAGGGTGAGTCAACGGACTCAATGTGTACACAGCACTAGATCATAATCGAATCAGGCATAACAATTATTACACATTCATATCATAGCATACAAATTATGATGCATTCCCAAAACCCAAGCTTATTAAGCCATCCGCTACACTCCCCCGTACCAACCTGTACACCGTAGGGACTACTAAGTCGACCCTCCTTCCGCTACACTCCATATCGCGGTCTTAGGTCACCGCATTCGTGGTCTTAGGTCACCACGTTCAGATTACTGTGGTCTTAGGTCACCACATTTACTTCCCCTTTCATAATAAACCCATATGCCCCATTTAAAATTAATATACATAAATATATATCAGAGTTCACATTCTTATTCTTATTCTCATGTTACAAATAACATTTTTCATAATCCTAGTAGGAGTAGGAAACGTACCTGAGTACTTAGTACCATAACATGGTACCTTAACCACTTCTATATTCTTAATATCACATATGTTATTTAAACGTAGCCATAAAACATATTATGAGATAGTGTGGGGTACACACCTGATTTGCTTAGCAGTTTCCTTGAGATCCCGAAAAGCTTGATCTAATGCTTAGATCCTTAATCCCTACATTTGTTTTATCACTTATTACTTTAATAAAAAGCCATTCGGCCATAATTCCAAATCCTAGTAGGATTAGTACACTAAGGCTTACCTTATTGCCGATTTCACTATTATTCAAATCCCGAAATTGATCTCTTGCTTTCTTTAAGGATGTCGAAATTCCTATAACCATATGTTAGATTGAATCTAACATTAAAACATAAAAATGACCTTTGGCCGAATATACATATATCTTACCTTAAATCTTTAAATCCCGAAACTCTCTTCCTGATTAATGGAGATGCTGAAATACCTTAGATCTGAAATCCTAGAATTCACCTTCCATATTTCGATCAATAAGATATAGGAGGGATTAGACTAACTTTCAGCTTAAAAGAAAGGAATACAATTATAACTATAGATCCTTACCCTTTATATTGAAATCGACAGATCCCTCCTGACACCACTTCAGAGATTCGGCTTAGAGACTTGATGAACAATCGGCTATGATCCCCTTATGTATTCGGTTTCAAATATGAAAGAAGAGCGGAATAATAGGCTTAGAGGGAATCGGCTAGGAGGCTAAAAGAAAAAGAGGAAAAAAAGAATGGATGCTCAAGAAGAATTTTGGCAGAGGGAGAGGAGAAAGAATATTCGGCAAAAGAAAAGAGAGGGAGAATGAATAATGAATAGCCCTAGTCTCATACTTTTATAGCTGAAATTAGGCCAAGAATCCTTTGCTTGGCCACTACTCTTCCTTATGTGATAACTTTATCTCTTTAATTTTAAAAATAAAGTATAATCCTTATTATCTTCTAATTAGTCAATTTAAAAGAGAGTGAAACTCCTCTTTGCAAGCCTTGTGCAATCCACCTCTTGTGCTTCTAGAACCAAAATAAAACTTATTTTATTTGCTTCCCATGTGACTTGAACTCGGCCCAATACCCTTTAATGTGGTGCCATTTCCAAAGGCCCTAAGTGGCATCTTCAGGCCACTTTTCCAAGCCCGTTTGTGTGTCAAATTTCACGTACTTTTTTTAAGGCCACCTTGCCTTAATTACCTCTTTTAAACTTTAAAACTCGACATTTCTAATTCATTTCTAGGTTTCCAAAAATTTTCGTTCGGCTCTGTAAACTTGACATTTCTTAGGTTTCCTAAAATGTTTACTTTCCTCTTTTAGCTTAGGTTTCCAAAATGTTCATTTTCCTAATTTTCTTAGGTTTCCAAAATGGTCACTTTCCTATTTTTAATGTAACATTTCCATACATTCTCAGGCTTCCAAAAATATTCAAAATTTATTCAAAACTCATATAACATGTCATTTCGTACATTTAAGCCAAAAATGCATAGGCCCTTTTTAGGATGTTACACTTAAGCTTTTGCTTGTCCTCAAGCAAAATTCTCAACTTACAATTTAAACAAACTTTCCATAATTCATAATTCCTATCGATAATATCTCATCATAATTCATAGATAATTTATACATGGATAATTCAACTCAAAGAGTCCTAAAGATTCAATCACGTTAAGTCATACCTTTGTAGTACGAAAACATAGGTGTCTCCCTTTATCTGAATAATTACCTTTAATTCAAAACCGACAAGGATTGACATCCTCACTAAAGGTTCACTCAAATCACTCAAAGTGTTTAAGGTTCAAGAATAAGCACTAATAAGTTGAAGCTGAAAAGTTAATCCCATAGGCTTGCCTGAAAATCAAATCTCCACCACTGTATATGAGATGATACACATATCAAAAGATCTTTATCAGGTTTGTAACGGGGCTAAGGTTAAGGGTGTGGATACAGGCTGAATATGAGATGAACATGATGATGTTATAAATGTACAAATGGTTCTATTTTGAGTTTGGTAAATTGACTTATGTTAGGTGATTGAAGTTGATAATTTGGAAGTTATGTGTTTGTGAATTAATGCTTTATAATGCATGTTTGAAATGAATTAGTAAATTGAATTGTATATGTTAATTAGGTATGTAATTAAATAGGAAGTTATGACATATTTGTGACTTGCATGGTTGGAGATAGATATAACAAGATTTATGTATTGGTTAATAACTTTTGGCTACATATTTGTGCCTTGAAATGGTACCATTTGTACTTGTGTAGGTATGTGCAAAATGGGTTGGCAAATTGGCCTTGCAAATGGCCTATTTTTGTCCACACGGGAAGAGACACAGGCGTGTGTCCCCTGGTGTTGAAATTGAATTGAAGTTAGTATGATCTACGCAGTCTCACACATGGGCATGTGATTGGCCGTGTTGTACAAGTCAGTATACCACCTTAAATGGCACACGACCTAGCACAGGGGCGTGTGACTTGGCCGTGTTGCATAAGTCAGTATACCCTACAGTTTTGGCATGGCCTAACACACGGCCTGGCACACGGGCTGGACACACGGGCGTGTGTGGCCACTTCGAAGGGCACATGGGCTGGACACACGGCGTGTGGTTGCTCGTGTGACCCAAGTCAGTATGTATGCCTTGCTTCTACACGGCCTGTTCACCTGAGCGTGTGACCCCTGAGTGGTTGAAATTTTTCTAAGTTTCAAAAAAATTTCCTGAGTTATTAGTTTAGTCCTGAACCACTTCTAAATCATGTTTAAAGCCTCGTGGACTCTTATAAGGGACAATGTGATTGTGATTAAATGATATTTGAGTATGAATGCATAAGTGTATGAGTTATGTATGTTAAATGATATGTATTGATCGGTAATGCCTCATAACACTACTCCGGTGACAGATACGGGTTAGGGGTGTTACGTATAGGTTGGATAGGCTATTAAAAATAGCAAAAATGGGCAGCCATAGACTTCCCCCATGGTCGGCCACACATGTTGCAAGTTTGAAGCTTTCAAACTTGTTAAATTTAGTTAGGGGCAAATCTACAAATGCTTCATAAGTGGAGGGGTTCGAATACAATTTCAGGGAAGCTTCAAGGGCTATTTTGCAAGCCAAATAATCAGCTAAATAATTTGATTGGGTCAGCATGTGGGACGGATTTGGGCAACATATTGCTCGGTTGGATCGGTCTTCTCGATTTAGCACAATTGGGCCTCATTTCACAATTTAATTAATAACAATTATTTAACCAAAAATAATTTGTATTAAAATTAAAATTAATTATATTATGAATTAATATTCATAAATTGGACCGTTTTACGCTAAAAAATTAATTCGTCTCGATGCTTCAAAAATTGCTTCTTGATTTTACACTTCTAGTAGTATTTGCCAAGCCATTTTTACCGTTGTGCGAATCTATCGAAAATAAATCAAAATTAATCAAAATTTATTATAAAATTAATTAAAATTCAACATGTTAATAATTTTGTATAATTTAATTAATTTATAATTATTATATATTTTTCGACAAGAATTATTACGAAATTGCATGAATTTGAGTTAAATAATGCATGAAAAAGTGTGTATATTTTCGTGTTTCCACTTGCCTCGACCTAGGTCCTCTCGATCCTAACAAATATACCTTGACATACTCACATTGAACATCGGGCTAACCTTGAGTATTGCTGCTATTTGGTTGTAAGCCCCTTGACTTGCCCACTTTAAAACTCTAAAAGGGCCCTGTGTCTTTGCCAAACAATGGTAAGTCAATATGTAAAACACTAAGACAGTATTTGAGATATACCTCACTCATAGCATTTACTAGATTCAGTTTCCCAGTTTGCATCACTACTTTTCTTTCAAAGTCTAATGCAACATCCCATCTCTCTCATAGGTGGTAGCTCTACTGATGATTCAACAGACTTCATATCGATATTCTTCCCCTTTAGCATTTCGAAGGAGGGTTTTTGTAGCACTCTAATCTACAAAGTTAATATACCCACCATATAGAACATCCTTTGCTAACTGGATTGCTGACAATACCTTGTTTCTACTCCTCTTGTCTCAACTCACAAGCACAACGGATTGTTATTGTTGAGCATCCAAGATACAAATGTAGTTAGCAAAAGAAATAAAAAAAATCATTAATCTTGGTAAGGAAATTGAATCCAAGCCTGAAGATGTAATCATCTAAGTGAATTACCTCAAAGTCTTTCTTGCGTTTCCATTGACCGATCTGTAGCTCAACTCCTTATGGTACTCCCACAGTTGGAACCTCTTTGGAATTTACAGTCTTGATCTTCTTGGTTGTTTTGCTAACCAACAGACAAAGTTTACCCATGATTTTCTCCAATATGAAAAATCGAATGCCCCCGTATCAACTAGAGCACTCCTCATTTGGTCTAGAATGTTGATGTCCACAAACATCAACCCTTTCTACTTGCGATCTCTCTTTGCCTTAGCAGAATTGAGCATCATTGATCCTAGCTTCAATATCTTATTTTTAATAGGCTCCACTACTTTTTTTTATGGTTAAAGATATCTTGGATCGCTCTGGATTGTCTCACATCCTATGCGAACCACAATATAAGAAGAAACCCACTAACTTTTTCTCACTCTCTTTGATCCTTTTTGTTTTGATAGATTACATAATCGAACTAAGCCTCATTGAAGCTTTATTTCGATCATCATCCCTTTTGATGGCAGAAAGTACATATTTCTTTGGATAGACCCTCACCATATGTAGACCATCACAAATGAACCATTTTATTGGCCCCTTCGGTTTGTTGTTGGGCATCCACTTCCCATTCGGTGGTTTCTCGTTGCCACCATTTCCATTTTTTCCTGTTCTCCCTCGTGGTCTCCCCCACCATTGCCCATCTCTTTGGGCTTGAAAAGCTCGAACTTGTCTTTTCCTAGACCAAACTTGATAAAGAACTTCGCCTCGACTATTGCTATAGTAAGCTCAGTGATACCTTGTCGAGGCAACTCTTGCTTCGCCCAAGGCTTCAACCCATCCTTAAACCATTAGAATTCTTCTTTCTCACTCAGGTCAAATATTTGAAGCATCAACTCACCATAGTGTTTAACATACTCTAGAATAGTATTTACCTTAGTGAAAACTTAGCCCGAGCCTCTTTATCAGCATATTACAGGTAAAAATACTTTTTGAACTCCTCTCAAGTTTCGATTGTCTTCCCACTTTGTTTCTCATTTTTAGAACTAAGGTTCCACCACAAGAGAGCAACATTAGTAGAATAAACTGAAATAATATTTACCTTAGTGGCATCATCCTCGATGCCCATTGCACAGAAGTATTGTTCCATCCTCTAGAGAAAATTGTCCACATCCCTCACGGACCTCATCCCCTTGAACTCTTTTGGCTTTGGGACATCCATCTTGTGCTACTTGGGGACTAAATCCAACATCCCTTTTCCCTATAGATACTCTGCACACAACGAGCTCTCCCTCGAGCTCCTCAATTTTTGCTAATGTGGCCTCAATTTCCTCCTTCAAAGCCACTACCATAACTTTGAGAACATCATTCTTCTTAGTCAATTTCTCTGTTTGATAATCCATAATGGTATTGAGGGTCTCTCTCATAATATCTTGATTGGAACTGAGAGTCTCCACCATGTAGTCCCTCAATTGCACTCTTATTGAGTCTAACTCATCGGTGTATCCTTCAACTACCTCGAGTGCTTCCTTCACACCATGCATGGATTTGTTAAGATTGGTCACCCGACCTTCCAAAGGTGACACAATATCTCTCAATCTTCTATTTTTCCTAGACCTCCTACGGGTCTCCATTGGGACATTCTGCATGTCTCATCCTTTCATTATTTTAATCGGGACCTTCGAACACTGGCTTGGATACCAACTATTACGGCTATTACTTTAGTTTGGCAAACCACATGGCTTTAGGAAATTTCTTGGGTTCAAACATGCCTAAGTCAGACTACACTTGAAAAATGAGAATTCTCGCAGAGATTCTCTAAGGCATCAAAGCAAAGCGGAAGCAAACTCAAAATAGAAAAGAGCCATGAATGAACAAAAAGCCACAAAAAAATAACGCACACCAAGTGTTTGAGTAAATGCTCTCCAAAAGTATTACTTTGAAGGTTTATAATTGAGTGATTACAAATGAGGGGGAAGACCTCTATTTATAGTTGAGCTCCTCCAAATTTGACGGTACATATTAAGTTACATCGATAGTTAAGATCAGAGCCTATCTACAATTGAGAGTCCTAAGGGATTTAAAATATATACATCTTTATCCCTTAGGATTTACACTAATTACCCTAGTAACTCTAGTTTTACTAGAGTATTTCATTAGGCCACTAAGGCTTCAAGTAGATGGGCTTTACCATATGTTCCACAAGTTAGGCCACTTTAATAGGTCAAATGAGCCCCATTTAATAAGTTGACCTCCATGGGGCGTTTTGTGCGCCATGGTCACGGGCTTTGATCCATGACCCGTGACACTAGTTTTTTTGCGTTCTTAAAAAAATGACAACAATTACATGATAAAGCCAACCAAGAGTTTGGAGACACAAGTTTCGAAGCATTAGAGAGTGTTTTGGAGCACAAGTTCCAACTTGTCATAGTTATCCTATTCACCAACTTAAGAGCCAACTCTCAGCCCATTGTCCTCAGAAAGACATAAACATTTGGTGTTGTCTATGGGAGTTGAACAAAGACCTATGGATCCCATAATTGCAACTAACTCCTTCTTACTTAATAACTGCCTCTCCCCTAGTCTCGTGAGCGAGGGAGAGAAATCAACACTAAAACAATAAGCAAATAATCTAAATGTATACTATCATGCGCTGTTTGCAAGTGTGGCATATCAGTTGTAATATTTGTAGTGTCAATGGAACACTCAAGTATTCCAAGGATTGAACCCAAAGGATTCAGGGACTTAATTATTTCTATTCAATCAAGTGTGCAGGAAAGAGTCTAGCTAGCAACTCAGTATTGTCTATATTATGAATAAACATAACCTGAAGGTTAATTAAGCTAATTAATTACCTAAAATATAAAATGACTAAATTGTAAATAAAACAAAATATCAAACTATCAAATATGATAAGAGGGAGTGGTTGGTTGATTTCCATGTTTTTAATTAAACTTTTGATTAGGGATCTAAAACGCTAACATTCCTAAATTGGTTCCATTTTACCAATCGGTCTCAACTTTACCAAATTAGACAAATTAGTCTAGCTTATACTTTGATCTCACCAATTAACTCAGGACTAATGAATTGGTGCCCAATAAGATTACATCTTAGTATCACTTATCTTGATATCCCCTTAAGGGTGTCAACCTTATGTTTTGATTTTTATATTATTTAGTCCAGTTTTACAATTTAGTCCCTAAAACCCAAAATCAACTACCTAGCATTTCTATCAACCAGCCACCTAGGATTTAGTTACCCATTACCATATTAAAGGTAACAAATATGAAAGAAACAACCACGAAAGCATGTGACACCCCACACCCGACCGATCCTTAGATCCGAGTATCAAGTCTAATAGGTTGAACCATTCCTAGGCACGACTATTTACTTTTCCCCCATAGAAAAGGACATTAACCATTTTGGTGGATACCCTCTCTATCAGGGCAATATCCCTTTTTGTTTAAGTCATCCTTATTTGGGAGTTCTAATTTTAATGAAACAATCCACCACAATTAAGGACGTATTTATACTTGGATACCCTCTCTCGTTTCTTTTGCTAAATAGTAAAACAATTTCTTTAATAAAAAATAATCAAATACTTATGATACAACAAGATTCTATAAACATGCAAACGGTTCTTGGTTAGGAGTTTCCTTACTACCTAGTAGTTAAAGAAATCCTAACCATCCTCTCTTAAATTAGTCTCTATCTTTTTGTAAAAACTTATAGGAAGGTTTTAAAAATTTACCAGTAGACAACTAGCATAGAAGTTCTCTTAACTTTTACAGTTAATACATTTGCTAGTAGTGAAAAACTTTCCTGGTTTCTTCGATGAAACAAAATGTGGTGGAGATGATGATTTAGAAATCTTCTCTCCACAATCCTACTATCCTTTTATAGCTAACTTACGTTTGAATCCGAATCAGGTTTAGCTCTAAGCTTTACTTGTTCTCACATGCTTCTACTAATTAATCACATCTTACAATGCTTTACAAATATCCTAATTACCGAGACGTTACCTCCACTAGGTTGTCAGGTGACATAAATGTATCCTACAAGCCATCGTACTTACTTAAGTAACATGTGTGGCAATCTCGTTAGTAGGAAAAGTTCATCCAATAAGGTCCTCTCTTACTATAGCCTTCCTAACACTAGGACTGATACTTCGCATAATTGGCGAATTTCTTCGAAACTCCTTCATGAAGTTATCACCTTCTCCATTCTAAGTTTCACAAATTAGGTTGCCTCCGCTGGCAGTCTCTCAGCCTGATTCAGTTCTCTTGATCAGGGTGTCATAACTCCTCCACCCTAAAAATAAATTTCGTCCCCAAAATTTAGTAGCTAAGAAAAAATGTCGATATTGTTCCCTTATGGTGTTTTCCCTTTCCTATATAACTTCATTTTAACTATAGGACTATTTTTGCTCCAAAATATTTTAATTTCTCTATCAAGAATATACACAGGCTCTTCGTCATATGACAGATCTGGTTCTACCTCCAACACTTCCACTTGTACCACATGATTTGGATCTAAGCGATACCTTCGTAACATTGATACATGAAATGTGTTATGTATTTTTTATTGTTTCAATGGAAGAGCTCATTGATATGCCATCGATCCAATTGATCGTGTGTCAAAGTCTTAAAAATTTATATAATGAATGATCTAGCCTAAAAACTAACTATGACAACGACTTGAGGCAAGCGCACCCATCAAGCAGTAGTATAGTTTAGAGGAAAAACCTAATTGATGAACCCAAGGGAACCAAAAGTGCTAATACTAACTTTCTTTTTATTATTTAACCTAAGAATTAAAGGAATTGTTGTTTAACCTAAAATTAACTAACTACTAAGCTAAAGATGCTAAGACACAGAGAAGGAATTGGGGAAAATACTTGAGGGAAAAACCAATTGATTAAGATAATACACTAGGAAGAATCCACTTAGACTTCACTTGTTATTTAACTCTGAGCCAGACAATTTATTCACTTGACTTGATCCATAGGATTCCCTTACTTATATTAATACCTCTCTCGAGGCTACTAACGTCTAACCCTAGGTTGATTAATTGAAATCTCTTTCTAATTAAAACCCCTAGAATTGCATTAACTCGATCTATGGACTCCCATATTAGGTTTACCCTAATCTGGTAGATTTTTGTCACCCTATCTCTAGGGTTGCGATTAACTCTGCTTAACTATGCTAGATCTACTCTTAGACAGGGTTTATTCCTACTCTACCTAAGAGCATAAATGCTTGAATCAATATCCTGAAATATCAAAACAAGAATTAAGAACACATAGTTAAGAACAAATCAAGTATTTATCATACAGCTCAAAAAATAGAAACAAGATCCGTCTTAGATTTCATCCCCCTCAGGTATTTAAGGGGTTTAGTTCATAATCATAAAAGAATACATCTCAGAAGAAAATATAAAATAAAACATAAATAAAACCCTAAAACCCCCTAAAGGAATTGAAAGAGAGATCCTCAATCTTAAGTATCATTTTGGCTTCTTGAGAAGAATCAACTGGCTTTCTTCGAGTGAATACTACAATTCGGCCCCTCTGGCTTGGCTCCTTGGCCTAGCTGAACGCCCCATTGATGGTTGGCCTCTAGGTGTTTATATAGGATTTTGGAATGTCTTTCTTTGCCTCTAAGTACCCTAATCCGAATGAAACTCTTCTTTGTTACGGTAGGGACATGCCCGTGTGCCAGGCCGGGTAATTCGAGTAATAGTCGTGGTCGGTCCTGCTAAAGAGGCACGGTCATGTGACTCGGGGTCCAGGTTGTGTGGATTTTATTATTTGGCCCATTTTTTCGTTTTAGCCTATTTCTAATTCTTTTCATCCTCCGGTGCTCTCTTGAGTATAAAACATGAAAACAAAGGATTAGGAGCACCTATTTCCATAATTAAAGGGATAAATCATCCAAAAGTATGCTAAAGAGTGTAAAAAGTGAAATAAGACTAAAAGAAAAGATTAATGGTCTGAAAGGTCCTTATTGTTAGATGGTTCACGTGGTGGGAGTGATTTCTAAGGCCGTGGTGTGTGATTCCCAAGCAGCCTGAAGAACCTAAAACCAAGAAACTAAAATAAAATATACCAAATTTAGTAAAATGAAAATAAAGGAGAAGAGAAAGGAAAAAGAAAGATTAAATGGACTCAAAGGTCCTTTTCCTATCGCCGGCATGAACTTATGTAGATAGGTCTCGTACAGGGAGACTGGGATAGGATCATTCTGTTTCTTCAACATGGATGAAGTGTAGATCAAGAGTTTGAAAAATGAATAAGGAGGAAAATAAAAAGGGAGGAGAGTGTAAAGGTTGTGGACGAAGGGAATGGAAAGTAGGTGAGAAGGGAGTAGGTGGTTTAAATAAAATTTTTAGCTCTGGTATATCCCCACGCCCGTGTTTCATGGGTGTGTCATGTCACACAGTCGTGCGGTGGTTCATTCATTTCTCCCACGCAAGTTATTCAGGTCGCCACGCCCGTGTTGATAAAATAGTGTCGGCCACGACTGTATCGCACAGACGTAATGTTTAGTCGGAGCCCGTGGCTTGAAGATATTTTTCATCCTACTTCGTACTATCTCTGTCATGCTAGTACGAAAATCCGTAGTATCCACACGGCCACGGCCATGTGCAAGGCCATGTGGTGCGAAAATATGCGCTTCATTAACTTGGTTAGTTTGTAGTTAGGTGCTAAAAGAAAGAGAATAAAAATAAATGGGGTTAGTGCTCAGGTTGCCTCCCGAGAAGCACTCGTTTAAAGTCTTAAGCTAGACTTACCTCTCATTCGCACATTCATGGTGGTTTGAGGAGTGAAAAATCTTTTCCCATGCTATAATTATATAGTTTGAGTCGAGTAGCGTTTACTTTAAAAGTACTGAATGTAGAATTACTTACCTCGACTGTTCCATAAGGGATAACATTGATTACTTTAAAAGGGATTTCTTCGTTTGTATTTAGGTTTGATATGGCGATTCAAGGGTCTATTTTATCTAACAGTACCTGATCTCCTATTATGAAGTGATTTGATGTTCCTGTAAGCTCATCTGGGGGTTCCTTCGGTTTCACTTCGTGTGGTTTTGATTCCTCATTGAAATGTGCCTTCCACTTGTCTAGTTCATGAATATGAAGCCTTCGTTCCTCATAAATTTCTTCTTTATCGGTATGAGGTCTAAAATCTGGCTCAATTATGTGATTTCGTGGTGCTTCCTCTAAAGAAATTTGAACCAAATGATTATCAATAGAATTTACGTTCTCACCTTTATCACTCGATGCCCTAGCTGAGTCAAGAGCTTGAAGACTGATTGATTCGTCGCCTACACGAAGTGTGAGTTCACCTGTACTAACATCAATTTTAGATCTTGCAGTTGCTAAAATAGGCCTTCCTAAAATTAAAGGAACCGTATTATCCTCATCTATATCTAAAACAACAAAGTCTATGGGGAATATGAATTTGTCAATTTTAACGAGCACATCTTCAATTATACCCCTAGGAATTCAAATAGTCTTATCATCTAATTGAATACTCATCCTAGTTTGTTTGGGTTTCCCTAGACCTAGTTTTTTAAACATTTTATAAGGCATAACATTTATGCTTGCCCCTAAATTAGCTAACGCGTTATTAATAGTTAAACTACCAATTAAACATGGAATTGTAAAACTTCTTGGATCTTTTAATTTTCGTGGTAGTTTGTTTTGCAACATTGCTGAGCACACTATGCTTAATTCCACATTCGACTCCTCGTCTAACTTTCGCTTATTTTTCAAAAGATCTTTTAAAAATTTCCTTGAATCTACCATCTGCGAAAGAGCTTCAAGAAATGGTAAGTTAATATGTAATTTCTTTAAAAGTTTAAGAAACTTACCGAACTGTTCATCTGAATTATCTTTATTCATCGCATCGGGATATGGTATACGAGGTTGGTATTCTTTAATTACTGGTTTTGGCTTTTCTTGGCTTACCTCAACCTTACCTTCACTTACCACAGGTTCTTACCTTGGCTCAGGTTCAGAATCTACTAACCCTTCACTATTTTGAGCTGTTATGGCTTGAAGTTACTCCTTTGGGTTAGTCTCAGTGTTACTTGGCAAGCTACCTTGTGGTCATTCAGAGATTAGCTTAGCATGTTTCCCTAACTGGTTCTCGATCCCTTGAATCGATGCTTGTTGATTTTTAACTGTTGTTTCGATGTTTTAGAAACAAGTTTCTGACACCGCTATGAATTTTGTCAGCATCTCCTCAAGGTTCAGCTTCTTTACCTATGGGTAGGGCTGTTGTTGGAAGTTTGGAGGGGTTGTTGTCTCTGATTTTCTTGACCACCCCATGAGAAATTGAGGTGGTTTGTCCAGCCTGGATTATAAGTTTTACTATAAGGGTTATTTTGAAATTTAAAATTGTTACCCATATAGTTCATCTGTTCGCTTTCCACACCAGGATTTTAGGGTGGGAACTCAGGATTCGCCACACCTCCTATTGTTTCGCACTGCATTATCGAATGTACCTATGAAGAACTACACAAACCATCAATCTTTTTATTTAACATCTCTACCTAATTTGATAGCATGGTGGCTGCATCGAGGTTGAAAACTCTAGCTATTTTTGTTGGCCTTGTCCTTGTAACTTGCCACTGATAGTTGTTCAGTGACATCTCCTCTATAAACTCATAAGTCGCCTCAGGAGTTTTGTTATTCAGGGTTCCGCCGACTACTGAATCAATCAGTTGTCTCGTTGAAGGGTTCACAGCGTTGTAAAAGGTTTGGACCTGTAGCCACAAGGGTAATCCATGGTGTGGGCACCTTCTCAATAGATCTTTGTATCTCTCCCATACATCCTATAGTGTTTCTAAATCCATCTGTACAAAATAAGAGATATCATTCCTTAATTTGGCCGTTTTGGCTGGCGAAAAATATTTTAGTAAAAATTTTTTGGTCATTTATTCCCATGTAGTGATTGATCCTCGTGGAAGAGAATTCAACCACTGTTTAGCTTTATTCCTCAAAGAAAAGGGAAATAACAGAAGATGGATGGTATCATCAGAAATGCCATTAATTTTGAAAGTATCGCAAAATTCTAGGAAATTTGCCAAGTGATTATTTGGATCTTCATCCTGCAAACCATCAAATTGAACAAATTCTTGTATCATTTGAATTGTGTTAGGTTTCAGTTCAAAATTATTAGCAACTATAGCAGGTCTAACAATACTTGACTAGTTCCTGTTAAATTAGGTTTAGCATAATCATACATAGTTCGAGGAACATGATTTTAGGCCACCTCTTGAGGTAGCGGATTATTCTCAGCCATCCCTTCGGTAGTATTAATTTCGTTCTCTTGCTCTTCTTGTATGTAGTTTAAGCTTCACCTTATTTCTCTACAATTCCTGCGGGTCCTGTCGGGTTCCTTCTAGTCATAAACTAGAGGTACCTACCAGGAAAGGGAAAAGAAAAAGAAAAATAGAAAAGTAAAAATAAAATTTAATTGTAAAAAAAAAGCTAAAGTAAAAAAAATTGAGCTTTCTTAATATTTCAGTTCCCCGACAACGGCGCCAAAAACTTGATCGTGTGTCAGAGTCTTAAAAATTTATATAATGAATGATGTAGCCTAAAAACAAACTGTGACAATGACTTGAGGCAAGTGCACCTATTGAATAGTAGTATAGTTTAGTGGCAAGACCGAATTGTCGAACCCAAGGGAAACAAAAGTACTAATACTAACTTTCTTTTTATTATTTAACCTAAGAGTTAAAGGAATTGTTTTTTAAACTAAAATTAACTAACTACTAAGCTAAAGATGCTAAGATACAGAAAAGGAATTGGGGAAAATACTTGAGGGAAAAACCAATTGCTTAAGACAATACCCGAGGAAGAATCCACCTAGACTTCACTTATTACTTAACTCTGAACCAGACGATTTATTCACTTGACTTGATCCGTAGGATTCCCTAACTTATATTAATACCTCTCTCGAGGCAACTAACGTCTAACTCTATGTTGATTAATTGAAATATCTTTCTAATTAAAACCCCTAGAATTTCATTAACTCGATCTATGGACTTCCATATTAGGTTTGACCCTAATCCGATAAATTTTCTTCATCCTATCTCTAGGGATACAATCAACTCCGCTTAACTATGCTAGATCTACTCTTAGGCAGGTATATTCCTAGTGCATTTGAGAGCATAAATGATTAAACAAATATCACGAAATATCAAAATAAGAATTAAGAACACATAGTTAAGAACAAATCAAGTATTTATCATACATCTCAAAAACAATAACAAGATCCATCTTAGGTTTCATCCCCCTCAGGTATTTGAGGGTTTAGTTAATAATCATAAAAGAATACATCTCAGAAGAAAATATAAAATAAAACATAAAGAAAACCCTAAAACCCCCTGAAGGAATTGAAGGAGAGATCCTCGAATTGAGTATGATTTCGGCATCTTGAGATGAATCAACTGGCTTTCTTCGAGTGAATCCCACAATTTGGCCCCTCTAGCTTGACTCTTTGGCCTAGCTGAACACCCCTTTGAAGGTTGGCCTCTAGGGTGTTTTATTTAGGCTTTTAGAATGTCTTTATTTTCCTCTAAGTACCCTAATATGAATGAAACACTTCTTTGCTACGGCAGGGACATGCTCGTGTGCCACGCGCGTGTAATTTGAGTAATAGGCCGTGGTCAGTCCTGCTAAAGAGGAACGGATCTGTGACTTGGGGTCTAGGCCGTGTGACTCGGCCCGTTTCTTGTTCTTTTCATCCTCTAGTGCTCTCCTGAGTATAAAATATGAAAACAAAGGATTTGGAGCACCTTTTTCCATAATTAAAGGGATAAATAATCAAAAAGTATGCTAAATGTGGGATTAAAATATGCATATATTATGGTTTATCACCAATACACTCTAGTATCTTATAAGGACCAATGAATCGTGGGCTAAGTTTCCCCTTCATTCTAAAGCGAATGATCTTTTTCCAGGGTGAAACTTTAAGGAATACCTTGTCACCAACTTCATATGATATGTTGATCGTGTGTCAGAGTCTTAAAAATTTATATAATGAATGATTTAGCCTAAAAACTAAATGTGGCAACGACTTAAGGCAAGCGCACCTATCAAACAGTAGTATAGTTTAGTGGCAAGACCGAATTGTCGAACCCAAGGGAACCAAAAGTACTAATACTAACTTTCTTTTTATTATTTAACCTAAGAATTAAAGGAATTCTTGTTTAAATTAAAATTAACTAACTACTAAGTTAAAGATGCTAAGACAAAGAGAATGAATTGGGGAAATACTTGTGGGAAAAACCAATTGATTGAGACAATACCCGAGGAAGAATCCACCTAGACTTCACTTGTTATTTAACTTTGAACCAGACAATTTATTCACTTGACTTGATTCGTAGGATTCCCTAATTTATATTAATACCTCTCTCGAGGCTACTAACGTCTAACCCTAGGTTGATTAATTGAAATCTCTTTCTAATTAAAACCCCTAGAATTGCATTAACTCAATCTATAGACTCCCATGTAGGTTTGACCCTAATCCGACAAATTTTTGTCATCCTATCTCTAGGGTTGCTATCAACTCCGCTTAACTATGCTAGATCTACTCTTAGACAGGGTCTATTCCTCCTCTGCCTATGAGCATAAACACTTGAATCAATATCCTGAAATATCAAAATAAGAATTTAGAACACATAGTTAAGAACAAATCAAGTATTTATCATACAGTTTAGAAAATAATAACAAGATCTGTCTTAGGTTTCATCCCCCTCAGGTATTTGAGGGGTTTAGTTCATAATTATAAAAGAATACATCTAAGAAGAAAATATAAAACAAAACATAAAGAAAACCCTAAAACCCCCTGAAGGAATTGAAGGAGAGATCCTCAGTCTTGAGTATGATTCCAGCTTCTTGAGATGAATCAACTGGCTTTCTTTGAGTGAATCCCACAATTTGGCCCTTCTAGCTTGGCTCTTTGGCCTAGCTAACGCCCTGAAGGTTTGCCTCTAGGGTCTTTATATAGGCTTTTGGAATATCTTTCTTTGCCTCTAAGTACCCTAATCTGAATGAAACTCTTCTTTGCTACGGCAGGGACACGCCCGTGTGCCACGCCCGTGTGAATCGAGTTATAGGCCGTGGTCGGTCCTGCTAAAGAGGCACGGCTGTGTGACTCGGGGCCCAGGCCGTGTGGATTTTGTACTTTGGCCCATTTTCTCTGTTTTCGGCCCATTTCTCATTCTTTTTATCCTCCAGTGCTCTCTTGAGTATAAAACATGAAAACAAAGGATTAGGAGCACCTATTTTCATAATTAAAGGGATAAATCATCCAAAAATATGCTAAATGTGGGATTAAAATATGTACATATTACGGTTTATCAAATACCCCCACACTTAAGCATTTACTTGTCCTCAAGCAAAACTTCTCAACTCACAATTAAAATGAACTTCCTCAATTCATAATATTCATCGATAATGTTTCATCATAATTCATAGATAGTTTATACATGGATAATCTAACTCAAAGACTCCTAAAGATTCAAACAATCAAAGTCATAGTTTTTGTAGCATGAAAATATAGGTGTTTCCCTTTACCTAAATAATCACCTTTAATTCAAAATCGACAAGATTTGACATCCTCACTAAAGATCCACCCAAATCACTCCAAGTGTTTAAGGTTCAAAATTAAGCACTCAAAAGTCGAACATGAAAAGTTAATCCCATAGGCTTGCATGAAAATCAAATCTCCACCACTATAAAATAAAATGATACACAAATCAAAAGGTCTTTAAAGGGGTTGTAACGGGGTTTAGTTAAAGGTGTGGATAAAGGCTGAATTAAAGGGTTAGAATTGAGATCGAATTGACAATTTACCTAACTAGAAAAATTGAACTAATCCTGAATAATTACATCAATTGAAAACTTTTAATATTAATAATACGAGCTTCTTCTTCAAGATGTGGAATTTAAACGTATAAGCTCACTTAATTACAGAACTAATAATGAATATTCTTTGATTTTTTTATTTTTATTTTTATTTTTTAAGAACAAATCAAAATAAGTACATAATATAAGATGAATTCAACTACTGAAATAAAATAATTAGGTAACTGATCAAATTAAGTCTTGATAGAAGGGTAGTCAATATAAATGGTGATAACAAATACAAGATGTGTTTTGGGTTATTACTAGTAGGTGAGTCAATAAAAGGTTTGTTAGGATCAAAGGGGTTCACTAGGGGTTAATTGTGAGGGTAGGCTTTTAGTGGAGTAAGTGGGTTAAATCCTAAGTGCCTTTATCATCTCTGTATATCAAATTAATGATGTGGTCTCAACATGTATAATTGAAGCAAGTTCTAGAATAACAAATCAATGTTGACACACTCATAATAAAAAAAAAAGTGAGCAAGAAAAGAATGTATGCTCTAAAAGGTTCGAAATCTCACAAAAATTATGGGTTTCTGATGACAACCTTGTAAATTTTAAACTTCAAGGTAACAATTGGATTCAGGTAGACACCTAACAAAGTTTTAATTTTTGAAAATAGACTTATCATGCATGATTCTCTAGTATCTCAAAGTTTAAATCATCATAGTATAATTATCAATGACTTAATCCGAAACATATCAATAAAAAATCATAAATCAACAGGAATTTCATTCTAATTAGTGATATGAGAAAATTACTTAAGACAAGATATCATTTAGGGTTTTGAGAATAATGCAAAAAGTTAAGAACTTTACTAAATAAATTTCACCCCCCACACTTAAGATGTACATTGCCCTCAATGTACAAAGATAGATAATAATTGAAACACCCACACCCGGCCGAGAATGGGATGGGATCGGTATGTTCTTAAAGTGTCTGGATTTCAAAAATTTTGAAACTTAGAGAAAATAAGTAAAATTTTAGAAAATGTTGTTGTGAGTTAGGCTTAGGTTGTAAACCCATTTATTTATACTTGTAAACCCATTTAATTAAATACATCCAAAATAGTTCTTAGCATGAAACTTAACAGTAAGCAAACATAAAGTATAATCCTTTGGGCCTTAAGGCCTTATTACATCAAGTAAAACCCAAAATAGAATAAAAGTAACTAAAAATAAAATTTAAGTCCAAACTAAATGAAATTTTTCACATGTAGCATAGCCTCCTCATGGTCCACCGGCTTGGTTCAAATCCTTGCTCATCACCGAAAAATAATTCCCACAATGAGGTGAGTCAGCAGACTCAATGTGCACACAATACTATCATTCAATAAATCAAGCATTCATGTTCAAATCATTAAGTCCATACAATAATGAAATTATGATGCAACCCAAACCCAATCTTAATTAGCCATCCACTACACTCCCCGCACCAACTTTTGCATAAGTGGGGACTACTAAGTCAACCCTCCATCCGCTACTCTCCACGTTGTGTCTTTTGACACTATAATCAAATTTAAGCGTTGTGTCATTGAACCTTTGTTGTAACCGAAGTTACCAAAATTTCGCAATGTGACCGTAGTCAACATATTTAGTTGGTGAGACCAAAGTCAACACCTTCGTTGGTGAGACCAAGTCAACACTGTTCTCCCCTTTCACATAAATCCCGAATGCCCCAAAACATATACTTTGCATAACTTAAATTCATGTTCATATTTATATATATTCGCATGTTATTAAATAACATTTTCCACAATCCTATCGGAAGTAGGAAAGCGTGCACAGGTACTTTTGCCACATTTGTGGTACATAGCCACATTCACATTATTATTCATCTCATATATTAAAATATTTAGCCATAAAATATCGAAGGATAGTAAGGGTACACACCTTATTTGCTTAAATAAAAGTTCCTTGAGATCTCGAAAATCCCGATCTAATCTTTAGATCTAATAATTCCTATATTCGGCCCACCAAATAAAACACATTAATAAACCTTTTTGTCTTTAAAACAAAACCAAATCCTAGTAGGATTTGTAAGGAAAAACTCACCTTTGCCAATTTGGTGATTATACAAATCCCGAAAGTTTGGGTTTTTCCTCTTTTTGATATTCGGCCAACCTTGTAGTTCAATAGGGTTAGTTTTTCGGCTTTTCAAAAATTAAGGAATTGATTTAGATACTCTCACAACCCTTGGCCGAATATTTTAGAGGCTTACCTTAGAGATTCCAAATCCCGAAAGTTCCCTTTTTGTCTTGAATATCTGTCGAAATCCCTAAAGATCATAGGTTAGATTTGATCTAACTTTAAATAGTTGTAATTGGCCTTTGGCCGAATATGTCTTACCTTAATTCCTTGATTTTGAAATCCCGAAACTCCCCCTTTTGTATTCGGCCATAAGACATAGAAAAGGTTATTTCCTTGTTCTTGATTAAAAGATTTAGAAGAACAAAAATTAATTGTTCTTACCTTAGGTCCTTGCTCTTTATAATTGATGATGGTAGAAACCTAAGAGGTCATGGTGGTTTCGGCCATGAACAAGAATGGGAATTAGTACCTTGATTTTGGTAAAAGAAAAGAATAGAGGTTGACTAATCACAGATCTTACCCTTTTGATGTTGTGGATGATTTCTCCTTTACTTAGAATCGTGAGGATTCGGCTTTGATAGTAGAAACAGAGGAGAAAAGAGAAGAAAAGGGGATGGTTTTTGTTCAAAGAAAATTTGGCAAAAGGTGGGAAGAGGGCTATGAAAATTTACACACACTAGGAAAGATGAGAGAATGGCCTTGATTTTCCTCTTTTAACTGAAATTGATATGCCAAGAGTCCTTGACTTGGCCACCACTCCCCCCACAAGTGATAATATTATCACTTAATTATCACTTTAATTAAATTAGGAGTACTTTATCCATCCTTTATCTCCTTATTTATTTTATTAAAAGAAATTCCTTTACTTAACACTTAATTAAACAAGTTTTAACCGAAGTAAAATTCCTCTTATTCAAGATGCTTGTGCCGTCCCACCTCCTAGCCTTGGAAGCAAAATAAGGCCTTCATTATTTGCTTCTGGATGTCTCAAACTCAGCCCAAAGCCTCTTGTATTTGGGCCATTCCTAAGGCCTTAGGTGGCATCTTGAGCCACATTTCCAAATCCGTTATTGGGTCAAATTTTATGTACTTTATATTTTTAGGGTCACTTGGCCCTAAGTTCCCTTTGGGCTCTTAAATTGACATTAAGGGTCAATTTTAAGTTTCCTAAAATTTTTATGCTGCTCTGTATTTTCAGTTTCCAAAATGTTCAAGTTTCCCAAAATGTCTAAGTTTCCAAAATGTTCAAGTTTCCAAAATGTTCAAGTTTCCAAAATGTTCAAGTTTCCAAAATGTTCGGGTTTCCCAAAATGTCTAAGTTTCCAAAAATGTCTAAGTTTCCAAAATGTCTAGGTTTCCAAAAGTATCAAAATTTATTCATAGTACTTGAAACTTGTCATTTCATACAATTGAACTGAAATGCATAGGCCCTATTCGGGATGTTACGTTCTACTCCTTAAAAATAATTTCGTCCTCGAAATTACTTACTATCGTTCATCCGTATAGTCTAACTCACCACACTACGCTATTCTGCGACTCGATCTTAAAGAACTATCTTACTTTCTAGGCACATTCTCTAAGTTCACAATCAAGGTTCCATATACTTCATTAGCAACATAAGATCGAACTAATCTTATAGCGAGAAAAGTAATGAAGTATAATCCATAAATAAGAAACTTACTCGTTGTCTCGTGCGGCGCGTCACTATCCTCATGACGGTATCGCATAAACTATCCTTGGCGCCTTGCTTACAACCTTCAACATCTCCGCTTGGTGCTCCACGTCCTTGGTGGAACCATTACCTCATTACTCGAACCACGACCCGTTGAAATCTTTGTCGCCTCTCTTGGTGCAGCTAGCATTCTGAACTACCGGTCGGCTCTCGTCTGATTGTTTGGGACAATCCTTAAACATATGGTCCTTGGACCCACACTTAAGACATGCTCCTATCTTTTTCCAACACTCCCCTAGATGCCTCTTTCCACAATGCTCACAAGGACGAATCTGCCAGACTGTACCAGCTTGCTGATCCTTTGGCCCATCAGTTCTAGGCCTCTTATTCCCCGATGATCCAAAACCTCTTTCGGCCTATTTGATCAGTGTTCTGCTTGATAGAATCCTTAATTCCCTCGGCCACTTTAGCCTTATCCACCAAAGCAGAGAATTCCCGCTCCTGATGCGGTGCTATCAACAGTCTTAGATCATTCCTCAGTCCGTCCTCAAAACCAGACCACGGCGTTCATGCTCGGTTGCCACTACCCACGAGCATAGCGGCTCAATCTCAAAATTCCGCCTCATATTCTGCGACAGACTTACTCCCTTGTACCAATCCTAGAAAAACCTTCCTCTGCTCATTTGTATACCTGGTTCCCACATACTTCTTCTGAAAGGCCTCTTTAACATACTCCCAGGTCAAATTTTCAGCTATAGTACCATCACGAACAGTTAACCACCATCGTCACGCTTCATCGCAGTAACAACGCCACCATCCCTTTCAACTTTTCCTCCGAGTCGGTCAAGCTCATCCATGATATGCTCTGTTGCTTCCGGCCAAGACTCATCGGTATCTTTGGGTGCCACATTAGATACTCCTCGAAACATTTCGCTCCATTAGCTCGGAGCCGTTCAGTCACCGACTTTCGGTTTCTCAATTTCCACCGCACCGCCACCAATTCCAAAACTCGCATGAGCGACTGCGACACCGCCTCTTCCCGTCGAGCCTCTTTGCTCAACATTAACGGTGGGGTGGTGGTGGCGGTGGCATCTCATTGTCGGACCCTTGACCCGACCTAACGGGTTCAAACACGATCATCCTTCCTCTTCCTCGACCACACGACCACGCCTCTAGAGCTCATTTTCTAACGTCGAGATCGATTAAGAAATTTTATGGATTAGTCAATGTTCCACTTATTTATCAAGTGAAGAAGTTTTATGAGAAGGGATTTTAGAGTGGTTCTTTCGTATCATACAAACACACGATCTTTTCCATTCATTCATCCATCCATCAAACAAATATGAACTTCCGTTCATTCGAGAAACATTGTAGTTTTTGTTGTTGGTTGTTGTTTTCCACTACCGTGGGTATTTTCGTAATTTGTCCTCTGAGGTATTTTCGTAATTTTTGAGAAAAAACATTTCTTGGGGTTTTTGTCAAAAGTTATTTTTGAAAATTTTGAAGTCTAGGGTGATTTGAAAAATTTTGAAATCCGGGGTATTTTGGTATTTTTCACAAATCAGAGTAAATTTGTAAAATTTTATCGATTTAGGGTATTTCAAAAGTTGTAAAACTTTGAGGTTCTTTGGAAAGTTGTTCCTTGAGAGATGGGGATGTTGCAAAAATTTGGAAATTAGGGTCATTTTGGTAATTTTGTAAGTTAGGGGCAATTTTGTAATAATTTTTTCCAAAATCATGGTATTTTTATATTTTACAAATTAGGGTTTTGAATGTTTATGAAATCATGAAATTTTGATAAAGTTGTTGAGTAGTTGAACATTTTACAAACCGAGGCGTTTTGGTAATTTTCTTGCTAGGGCATTTTGTAATTTTAAGTAAATCAAGAGTTTTTCGAAAAGGTTGTGAAAATAATTTTCTGATTTAAAAGAAAGTTTTAAAAGTTTAAAAAAAACTAGGGTTTGTTGTTTTGTTCTCTTTTTTTTTTTAAAAACATGGCTAGTTCCTTTGGGTTTTAGTCATTATGTTTAGCCTATGACCGAGCCCTCTTGGTCGGGGTGAACCAAAGCTACGCACAGGCGGGATTCGTGTGGAGAGGAGGTGAGTCACATGATTGCTTAAATACCAAGCTCCCACCAAACTGTTTCCTGACATGCATGTGGGGTTGCCACACCACCTGAGCCCTCGAGTTATGGTGAGCCGAAGCTAC
Source organism: Gossypium rotundifolium (assembly GCA_025506655.1). Classification (NCBI taxonomy): domain Eukaryota; kingdom Viridiplantae; phylum Streptophyta; class Magnoliopsida; order Malvales; family Malvaceae; genus Gossypium; species Gossypium rotundifolium. Next base: position 84,161,457 of record CP106724.1, on the reverse strand, counting down.
GCACGGGTAGGATTCTGCGAAGAGGAGGTGAGTCACTAGGACTCGCTTAAATACCAAGCTCTTGGGATCCAATCCTAGACATGCGTCTGGGGTTACCACACCACTAGCTCAATGACTTAGCCATAGGTTGATTCGATTGTATTAAGTCTTATGTATTTGTGTTTGAGTAGACTAATCCTAGGGTTCAAGTTCCTATCATTCTATTCTCGTTCCATGCCTTTTCTACCCTTATATAAATCACGAATCACACATATAGTTAGGGGTACTTACCGGTGAATTTGGTTGGAGACTTAGGGGCAATGCCAGAAGACCTGCTTATTTTTCAAAGATAATCATTTGGGCTCGCATTGAAAACGTTTTGGGCCTGAGCCCACAGGCCGAAAGTTTAAAACTGGGCTCTGATACCAAATTGAAACACCCCACACCCGGCCCACGAGAATAGACCGGATCTGGTATGTTCCTAAAGTGAACCGATTTCAAAACATTTTCGAAACTTAGAGAAAATTCGTAAAATTTTTAGAAAATGTTGTTGTGAGTTGGGCTTAGGTTGTAAACCCATTTATTTATACTTGTAAACCCATTTAATTAAATACATCCAAAATAGTTCGTAGCATGAAACTTAACGATAAGCAAACATAAAGTATAATCCACTTTGGGCCTTAAGGCCTTATTACATCAAGTAAAACCCAAAATAGAATAAAAGTAACTAAAATAAAATTTAAGTCCAAACTAAATGAAATTTTTCGCATGTAGCATGGCCTCCTCATGGTCCACTACCCGGTCAAATCCTTGCTCATCACACGAAAAATAATTCCCACAATGGGGTGAGTCAACAGACTCAATGTGCACACAATACTATCATTCAATAAATCAAGCATTCATGTTCAAATCATTTAAGTCCATACAATAATGAAATTATGATGCAACCCAAACCCAATCCTAATTAGCCATCCACTACACTCCCCCATACCAACCTGTACACCGTGGGGACTACTAAGTCAACCCTCCATCCGCTACTCTCCACGTTGTGTCTTTTGACACTATAATCAAATTTAAACGTTGTGTCATTAGACACTGTTGTAATCGAAGTAACCAAAATTTCGCAATGTGACCGTAGTCAACATATTTCGTTGGTGAGACCGAAGTCAACACCTGTTCTCCCCCTTTCACATAAATCCCGAATGCCCCAAAAACATATATTTTGCATAACTTAAATTCATGTTCATATTTATATATATTCGCATGTTATTAAATAACATTTTTCACAATCCTATCAGAAGTAGGAAACGTACCTGGGTACTTTTTGCCACATTTGTGGTACATAGCCACATTCACATTATTATTCATCTCATATATTAAAATATTTAAGCATAAAATATCGAAGGATAGTAAGGGTACACACCTTATTTGCTTAAATAAAAGTTCCTTGAGATCTCGAAAATCCCGATCTAATCTTTAGATCTAATAATTCCTATATTCGGCCCACCAAATAAAACACATTAATAAACCCTTTTGTCTTTAAAACAAAACCAAATCCTAGTAGGATTTGTAAGGAAAAACTCACCTTTGCCGACTTGGTGATTATACAAATCCCGAAAGTTTGGGTTTTCCTCTTTTTGATATTCGCCAACCTTGTAGTTCAATAGGGTTAGTTTTTGACTTTTCAAAATTAAGGAATTGATTTAGATACTCTCACAACCCTTGGCCGAATATTTTAGAGGCTTACCTTAGAGATTCCAAATCCCGAAAGTTCCCTTTTTGTCTTGAATATCTGTCGAAATCCCTAAAGATCATAGGTTAGATTTGATCTAACTTTAAATAGTTGTAATTGGCCTTTGGCCGAATATGTCTTACCTTAATTCCTTGATTTTGAAATCCCGAAACTCCCCCTTTTGTATTCGGCCATAAGACATAGAAAAGGTTATTTCCTTGTTCTTGATTAAAAGATTTAGAAGAACAAAAATTAATTGTTCTTACCTTAGGTCCTTGCTCTTTATAATTGATGATGGTAGAAACCTAAGAGGTCATGGTGGTTTCGGCCATGAACAAGAATGGGAATTAGTACCTTGATTTTGGTAAAAAGAAAAGAATAGAGGTTGACTAATCACAGATCTTACCCTTTTTGATGTTGTGGATGATTTCTCCTTTACTTAGAATCGACAGGGATTCGGCTTTGATAGTAGAAACAGAGGAGAAAAGAGAAGAAAAGGGGATGGTTTTTGTTCAAAGAAAATTCGACAAAAGGTGGGGAAGAGGGCTATGAAAATTTCGACACACACTAGGAAAGATGAGAGAATGGCCTTGATTTTCCTCTTTTAACTGAAATTGATATGCCAAGAGTCCTTGACTTGGCCACCACTCCCCCCCACAAGTGATAATATTGTCACTTAATTATCACTTTAATTAAATTAGGAGTACTTTATCCATCCTTTATCTCCTTATTTATTTTATTAAAAGAAATTCCTTTACTTAACACTTAATTAAACAAGTTTTAAGCGAAGTAAAATTCCTCTTATTCAAGATGCTCGTGTAGTCCCACCTCCTAGCCTTGGAAGCAAAATAAGGCCTTCATTATTTGCTTCTGGATGTCTCAAACTCAGCCCAAAAGCCTCTTGTATTTGGGCCATTTCCTAAGGCCTTAGGTGGCATCTTGAGCCACATTTCCAAATCCGTTATTGGGTCAAATTTTATGTACTTTATATTTTTAGGGTCACTTGGCCCTAAGTTCCCCTTGGGCTCTTAAATTGGCATTATGGGTCAATTTTAAGTTTCCTAAAATTTTCGCGCGGCTCTGTATTTTCCAGGTTTCCAAAATGTTCAAGTTTCCCAAAATGTCTAAGTTTCCAAAATGTTCAAGTTTCCAAAATGTTCAAGTTTCCAAAATGTTCAAGTTTCCAAAATGTTCAGGTTTCCCAAAATGTCTAAGTTTCCAAAAATGTCTAAGTTTCCAAAAATGTCTAGGTTTCCAAAAGTATCAAAAATTTATTCATAGTACTTGAAACTTGTCATTTCATACAATTGAACTGGAAATGCATAGGCCCTATTCAGGATGTTACAGTAATCATATATTAAGAAAATTAAAAGATAGGGAGAGAAGTGAAACTTCCTGAATTTGTGAAATCCTTGGAGGATGATTCATGATGATGACTTAGACATAGGTGAAGGTGGTAGAGAATACTCCGGTGGTGCGTTCGTTCCTTGAGTGGCACCTTGAATCTTTTTAAACTGCAAAGTCATCAGTAAAGTTTTTAGGGAGTTCTTATTTCATGGATGTTTGTTATAGTTAATCGAGAGTTTAAACAGCCAGAGATAAAAGAAATCAAATTATACTTAAAAATTTAAAGAGTTTAATAATAAAGGAAAATGAACTAAAAATAAAAATACAAATAAGAATAAAAATAGAAATAAAAACAATAAAAGGACTCAAAGGTTATCATCAATAGAGTGATCTCGAGGTGGTGGTGCTGCTGATATGCGAAAAAGCTGATAATATCGTCCATGGCCGCCACGCATGTCCGTGTGGATTTGTCTTAGCCCGTGTTCTTTAGGTAGTTTCGACCACGGTTACATCGAATGGCTGTGGAGTTTAGTCGGAGCCCGTGTCTTGGGGAAAATTTTTGTCCTGTTTCTGCACGATCTCCACCACACCCTTGTACTAAAATCCGTAGTGTGCACATAGACACGACCGTATGCAAAGCCGTGTGGTATGGAAATCTACACTTTGATTAGTTTATAGTTAGGTGCTTAAGAGAAAGAAGATAAAAATAAAATAAATGTAAAAATTAATGGGGTTAGTGCTCGGGTTGCTCTCTAGAAGTGCTTGTTTAAAGTCTTAAACTCGACTTTACCTCTTATTCGCATAATCATGGTGGTTTGTGGAGGTGAAAATCCTTTCTCATACTATCATTATATAGTTTGAGTCGAGTGGTGTTTACCTTAAAAGTCCTGAATATAAGATTACTCACCTCGATTGTTCTATATGGGAAGACATTAAGTACCTCAAAAGGGATTTCTTTGTTTATCTTGAGGTCTGAAGTGTCAACTCGAGGATCTATTTTATTTGACAGTACCTGATCTCCTATTTTAAAATGATTTGATGTTCATATAAGCTCGTTTGGGGGTTCTTTTAGTTTTTCCTTAACACGTGGCTTCCACTCATCTAGCTCATCGATTTGAAGCCTTCGTTCCTCATGAGTTATTTTCTTATCGGTACGAGGTCTAAGATGTAGCTCAGTTATGTGATTTCATGGTGCTTCCTGAAAAGAAGGTTTAACCGAATGGTCATTAATAGAATTTAGTTCTCACCTTTATCATTCGATGTCCTATTTGAGTCGAAAGCTTGAAGACTGATTGATTCGTCACCTACACGAAGTGTGAGTTCACCTATACCAAAATCAATTTTAGCTCTGGCAGTTGCTAAAAAGGGCCTTCCTAAGATTAAAGGGACCGTATTGTCCTCATCCATCTGTAAAACGACAAAGTCTACTGGAATATGAATTTTTCAATTTTCACAAGTACATCTTCAATTATACCCCTAAGAATTCTAATAGTCTTATCAGCTAATTGAATACTCATCCTAGTTTGTTTGGGTTTCCATAGACCTAGCTGTTTAAACATTTTAAAAGGCATAACATTGATGCTTGCCCCTAAATCAGCTAAAGCATTATCAACAAATAAACTTCCAATTAAGCATGGAATTGTAAAACTCCCTAGATCTTTTAACTTTTGTGGTAGTTTGTTTTGTAACATTGCCTAGCACACTGCATTTAGTTCCACATGCGATTCCTCATCTAACTTTCGCTTGTTTTTCAAAAGCTCTTTTAAAAATTTCCTTTAATCTAGCATCTGTGAAAGAGCTTTAAGAAACGGTAAGTTAATATGTAATTTCTTCAGAAGTTTAAGAAACTTACTGAACTATTCGTCTGTATCGTCTTTCTTCATCGCATTGGGGTATGGAATTCGAGGTTGGTATTCTTTAATTACCGATTTTGGCTTTTCTTGGCTTACCTCAACCTTACCTTTACTTACCACAGGTTCTTGCCTTGGCTCAGATTCAGATTCCACTAACCCTTTACTTTCATGACCTGTTATGGCTTGAAGTTGCTCTTTTGGGTTAGTTTCAGTGTTGCTTGGCAAGCTACCTTGTGGTTGTTCGGAGATCAGCTTAGCGAGTTGCCCTAACTGGTCTCGATCCCTTGAATCGATGCTTGTTGATTTTTAAGTGTTGTTTCGGTGTTTCAGAAACGTGTTTCTAACACCGCTATGAATTTTGTCAGCATATCCTCAAGGTTCGATTTTTTCCGTGGTTAGGGCTATTGTCTCTAATTTCCTTGACCACCCCATGAGAAATTGGGGTGGTTCCACCAACCTGGATTATAAGTATTACTATTAGGGTTATTTTGAGATTTAAAATTGTTACCCTTATAGTTTATCTATTCGCTTTCCATGCCAGGATTCTAGGGTGGGTACTCATGATTCGCCACACCTCCTAGGTTTGAATCACATTGCATTTTTGGGTGTACCTGCGAGGAACCACACAAACCATTGATCTTTTTATTTAACATCTCTACCTGATTTGATAGCATGGTGACTGCGTCGAGGTTGAAAACTCTGGCTATTTTTGCTGGCCTTTTCCTTGTAATTTGCCACTGATAGTTGTTTAGTGACATCTCCTCTATAAACTCATAGGTCACCTCAGGAGTTTTGTTATTCAGGGTTCCATCGGCTGCTGAATCAATCAGTTGTCTTGTTGAAGGGTTTACACCATTGTAGAAAGTTTGGACCTGTAGCCACAAGGGTAATCCATGGTATGGGCACCTTCTCAATAGATCTTTGTATCTCACCCATGCATCTCATAGTGTTTCTAGATCCATCTACACAAAAGAAGAGATATCATTCCTTAACTTAGCCGTTTTGGCCGGCGAAAAATATTTTAACAAAAAATTTTCGGTCATTTGATCCTATGTAGTGATTGATCCCCGTGAAAGAGAATTCAACCACTGTTTGGCTTTATTCCTCAAAGAAAAGGGGAATAACAGAAGACGAATGGCATCATCAGAAACACCATTTATTTTAAAGATACCACAGAAGTCTAGAAAATTTGCTAAATGAGTATTTGGGTCTTCATCCTGCAAACCATCAAATTGAACAAATTGTTGAATCATTTGTATAGTGTTAGGTTTCAGTTCAAAATTATTAGCAGCTATAGTAGGCCTAACAATACTCAATTCAGCTGCTGTTAAATTAGGTCTATCATAATCATACATAGCACGATGAACATGATTTTCGGCCACCTCCTGAGGTAGCGGATTATTCTCAGCCATCCCTTCGGTAGTATTAATTTCGTCTTCTTGCTCTTCTTCTATGTAGTTTAAGTTTCACCTTATTTCTTTATGATTTTTGTGAGCAATTCCTTCAATATCACTATCGTAAATTAAGGGTCCTGTTGGGTTCCTTCTAGTCATAAACTAGAGTACCTGCTAGGAATAGATAAAGAGAAAAAGAAAATTAGAAAAGTAAAAACAAAATTTAAATGCAAAAGTAAAATATGGCTAAAGTAATAAAAATTGAGTGTTCTTAATATTTCAGCTCCCCGGCAACAGCGTCGAAAACTTGATCGTGTGTCAGAGTTTTAAAAATTTATATAATGAATGATTTAGCCTAAAAACTAACTGCGACAACAACTTGAGGCAAGCGCACCTATCGAACAGTACTATAGTTTAATGGCAAGACCGGATTGTCGAACCCAAAGGAACCAAAGGTACTAATACTAACTTTTTTTTTATTATTTAACCTAAGAATTAAAGGAATTGTTGTTTAACCTAAAATTAACTAACTACTAAGCTAAAGATGCGAAGACAAAGAGAATGAATTGGGGAAATACTTGTGGGAAAAACTAATTGATTGAGACAATACCTAAGAAAGAATCCACCTAGACTTCACTTATTATTTAACTCTAAACCAAACGATTTATTCACTTAACTTGATTCGTAAGATTCCCTAATTTATATTAATACCTCTCTCGAGGCTACTAACGTCTAACCCTAGGTTGATTAATTGAAATATCTTTCTAATTAAAACCCCTAGAATTGCATTAACTCGATCTATGGACTCCCATATTAGGTTTGACCCTAATCTGGCAGATTTTCATCATCCTATCTCTAAGGTTGCGATAAACTCCGCTTAACTATGCTAGATCTACTCTTAGACAGGGTCTATTCCTCCTCTGCCTAAGAGCATAAACTCTTGAATCAATATCCTAAAATATCAAAACAAGAGTCAAGAACACATAGTAAAGAACAAATCAAGTATTTATCATACAGCTTAGAAAATAATAACAAGACCTGTCTTAGGTTTCATCCCCCTCAAGTATTTAAGAGGTTTAGTTCATAATTTTAAAAGAATACGGCTCAGAAGAAAATATAAAACAAAACATAAAAAAAAAACCCTAAAACCCCCTGAATGAATTGAAGGAGATATCCTCAATCTTGAGTATGATTCCGGCTTCTTGAGATGAATCAACTGGCTTTCTTCGAGTGAATCCCACAATTCGGCCCCTTTGGCTTGGCTCTTTGGCCTAGCTGATGCCCCTAAAGCGTTGGCCTCTAGGGTCTTTATATAAGCTTTTGGAATATCTTTCTTTACCTCTAAGTACCTTAATCCGAATAAAACTCTTCTTTGCTACGACAGGGACACGCCCGTGTGAATCGAGTTATAGGTCGTGGTCGATCCTACTAAAGAGGCACGACCATGTGACTTAGGGCCCATGCCATGTGGATTTCTTACTTTGGCCCATTTTTTGTTTTAGACCCATTTATCATTCTTTTCATCCTCCGATGCTCTCCTGAGTATAAAATATGAAAACAAAGGATTAGGAGCATCTATTTCCATAATTAAAAGGATAAATCATCCAAAAGTATGCTAAATGTGGGATTAAAATATGTACATATTATGGTTTATCATATGTCTTTCCTCCTTCTATCTTTATTTGCCTTTTGACAATCTTAAAAAACCTTCAAGTGGTTCTTAATGGCTGTTACTTTTTGTTACATTTCGCAAGCTAAGTCTGGCCCAACTAGCTTCTACTCACTAAGCTCTATCCAGCATATCAATGATCTGCATTTTCTCCCATAAAATGCTTCAAAAAGTGCCATGCTCGAGCTAGCGTGATAGTTATTATTATAGGTGAATTCCACCAATGGTAAATACTTCTTCCAACTTATCGCAAAGTCGATCACACAAGTTCAGAGCATGACCTCTAATACTTGGATCACTCTCTCCTATTGTCAATTGGTCTATGGATGGAAGCGATACTAAACTTTTGTTACTAGAGATATCTGTAACTATTTTCAGAACCTTATGTAAACCTAGGATCTCAGTTAGTTACAATTGTAGAGGTTATTCCGTGCAAGCAAACTGTTTCTGATATGTATAACTCTGCTAACTTTTCTAGCGAGTAGTTTCTTCTCATCGCCACAAAGTGAGCTGACATTGTCAATCAATCCACAATTACCCAAATAACATTTTTCTTAGATGCACTAATGGGAAACCATGAGACAAAATCCATCGTAACATGTCCTACTTCCATTCCTAGATTTCCAATGAGCACAATTTACCAAAAGGAACCTAATGTCCTGCCTTGACCTTCTGGAAAGTTGGACGCTTCATTACAAACTCCAATATCTCTCTTTTTCATTCTTGGCCACCAAAACAGTTTCTTTAGATCCCAATACATCTTTACACTTCCAGGATGAAGGGAATATGTAACACCTAGATCCCAATTAATCTAGAAACTAGGAATAATTGAAGGACTAAATCGAAAGAGACCACAAGTTTACGGCCTCCATTGAAAGAAACGAGAAAGCTAGAAACTAAATTGGACACGGTTGAGAACCAAACTTGGTTTAGTTAAAAAGGAACCCGTCGGTTCCTTAGTGGGAGGCATAATAATTAGTGATGTACAGTTCTTATAAAGTTGGTAATAGCGCGAGAAGGGCTATAAATGGTTGGGAGATGACTCTTAGGGATGATTTTCTTCTTGATTCTGTTTCATTTTCTCTCTTCTTCGTCTTCTTATTCGGATAATTTGAAGAAGAGTAGGCCATTGAAGTTTTTGCATGGAGCAGACTTCATGAGGATGAAGATGGAAAAGTAGGGAAACTAGCAAGCTGCTACTAGGAGAATGAAAACTCTGGCGTTTGAGAAGGCTAAGCTATAGAGATGATGAAGCTTCAGGTGAGTTCCTAAAACTCCATGGGCATTGTAATTTATGATGTCTAAGTATGCCACGTTTGCATAAGCATGAAATATGATATGTGCATGTATATGACTACGGGAAACCATCAAAGGGGTAAATGAAGTTAGGATGGGAAATTGGGAGTGACCTTGTTAGTATGCCACATTTTCACAAGCTCTAGGCCTTGTGGAGGGAATGCTCCGGTGTTTGAGCATCAATATTAGGTGGTGTAAAAGAGGTAATAGGAGGAGGATTAAAAAAATTTATATTATTAAAAGGTAGTTACTGTGATGGTGGTATCAACTGGTTCTGTGGGGTGACACCTAAATGACGGTATTTGGTGTAAGAAAATAGATGAAAGTTGTTATGGAAGTCTAATATGTGGTACTTAACATAAGACCATGGATGAAAGATGCCATGGCAACATGTAAGATGAAATTACCATAGATGTAAGATGAAATGATAGCTAGGTATGATGAGAAAGACCAAGGATGAAAGATGAAATGACAGCCATGTATGACGAGTAAGACCATGGATGAAGGACTCCTTGGCATCCACAGAGATAGCTCGCTAAGATAGTAAATGCAAAACAGAGATAGTCCACTGGGACAGTAAACACAAAAAGAGATAGTCTACTAGGACGGTTAACATAGAACAAAGATATTCTATCAAGATAGTAAATATGAGTAAGTCTCTCAGGATAGTAAATATGGGTAAGTTAGTTGAGAAAATAACCACGAGGTAAGCTCGACAAGACAAGGGATAATAGGTAAGAATGGTGTAAGACCATAGCTCGACTATGACAATCCTTAGAGTCTGCCAGAATCTCAAATGTGAGGTATAAAACTAGTGCGTAAAGTATGAGAAACCACACAATTGGAGGAAGAGTTAAGAGAAAATGTATGTATGGTAAGTGAATCATGTGCAATCTACCACAAATGACAAAAGTAGAAAATATAGAAATGAAGGCATACAAGACATTGGTGAAGACCCAACAAGAATTGGAGAAGATAGGCTGCACAGGAGCTGACCTAATTATAAAGATGTAAGGGGGAAACTATCTGAGGATCGCTACCAATGATCTGTTATGAAGAGCCACTAAAGGTAGCTTAATAAAGTTGTATACGAGAAGTGAATCTTGTGAGAAGGATGAGAATTTCCAAACATAGGATAAGAATCCTGTCTAGGGGACAAAATGTCTATCAAGATTATTCCTCTTTGATATGGGTATAATACGGGTACATCGCTGCAATGATATCCTCATAAGGAGGAAATGTGCAAGTGGGATGGCAAGCTTGTATAGTTGTATAGATGCTAGCCTGTTGATTCGATGAGTCAAACTAATTTTCACTTATTGGGCTGGAGAGTTCCCAAGTAAGGGCTAGCATGAGGGGCAAATTATTAGAAGTAATCCTACCACTGCTACTAATAAGATGGAACGAGAATTGGTTCGCTAGAGTGGTAAGGTCTATTGTAAGTCAGCACAATCCAAAAATGTCAATGAGTCTTTTGGGACTCTGGTATGGAAACGAGGTGAGTCCACCAAGGAAAAGTATTTATTAAGGATCCTTGGGAAGGAAGTTAGGAGAGATACCATAGAGGTCATCAAACACCTTGTATGTGGGGTGTATGAATTGAAGGAAAGACGAGAAGTAAAGATAGGTCTCACTGATATGGTAAAGTATCTGACGTATGGTTGACTAGAGAGCCCAACCATAGGGAAGTCTCTTATAGCAAGCCAAGTTGCTCGAAGAATTAGGTGGAGTCTGCCTCCTTGATAAAGAATGTCTGTCATGAGAAACCAAGGAGTTAATTTAAGTCTAATTTGTTTTTCATTTGTTACCTTCATGTGATAAGGTTTATTTATGTATGACATAGTGAAGGAACTCACTAGGTTCATTTGAAGTTGCAGTAGTGTGACTAATGTTTGTAGGATTTGTGAAAGTGATTGAGGACCTAGAGGAGGGGCCAAGACATATAGAGTGGAGATTAGGGACCTGATGTTGGATCAAGTCATGCAAATAGGAAGGGGGTATTACTGGAGGCTTTTCTCAGGATCATTAACAATGAAGCCAGATAACATCCCTAGAATCTAGATTTTTAGGATAGATAATCCTTTGCTAAATTTTAAGAATTTCTTTGCAAATGTATAGTCTAGTGAGAAACTTAAAATGTGAGAACCTAAACATTTTGTGGCTTAAGGCCCTTAGTTGTAAGAATTACTATCGATTTTATTTTAGTCAGATTCATAACAATTTAGCCAATAGAAATTAAGTATAGGTGAAATTAGTCCACTTTGTGACGCTCATACTTGGTCCGGGGAACATGTCAGGTGTAGGGTGTTACAAAATAAGGTCATTGATGTGCTTCATCCAAGATTTTCAGCTTCAACTTTTCTTCATTGGCAACATACAGCCTTCCAACGAAGCGTAATTCTCCTTCTTTACCCAGGTTGAAATTATTAACATTTCCAGGTTTAATACGTTGTTCTAGTTACTCACATCGTACATCTTTCAGCTGAGACTTTAGGATTTGAGATAAGAAGACAAGTCGTGCCTCTAACTAAGCAAAAATGGACCCATCATTCTCCAAACATACACTTGCTCCCAAAGAAGCTAAAGTTGTTACAGTCTTCCTTCTCAAGGCATCAACAACCACATTCACTTTGCCTGGATGGTTTTCAATGGTCAAGTCATAATCCTTTAGCAGCTCGATCCATTTTCGGTGATTTAGATTTAGCTCCTTCTGAGGGAATACACTTCTCCCCAGATAGATAATGCCTCCAAATCATCCAAGCTAGTACCATAACCACTAAATCCAAATCATGAGTTGGGTAGTTCCTCTCATGTGGATTGAGTTGGCGTGATGCATAAGAAATCACCTTCCCCTTCTACATGAGTATGCATCCTAACCCATTCTAGGATACATCTGTAAATACAACATATTCCACTTCTAATTTTGGTTTACTCAACACTGGGCCTTCAGTCAACACCTTCTTCAATTCATCGAAACTATGTTAACATTCTCAGTCTAATGGAACTTCACATATTTCCTTAGCAACAATGTTAATGGCATTTTTATTATAGAGAACCATTTCAAAATCCTCTTTTAATATCCTACCAATCCCAGGAAATTGCACACCTCAATGACACTTTTCGACAGATTCTAATCGAGTACAACCTAGATATTCTCGTGATCTACTTTGATTCCATCAGCGGAGAGAATATGGCTTAAGAAATGGGCTTCCTTCAGCAATATTCACACTTGCTGAATTTTTCGTATAATTTATTCTCCCGAAGGACTCTTAAAATTATCCACAAGTGTTCCTTACGCTCCAGCTCACTGTTTAAGTAAACCAGAATGTCAACTATGAAGACAACAACACAATGATCAAGATAAGGTTGTAATACTCTATTCATTAGATCCATAAATACGGGTAACATGTAGGTCAAAACAAAAGACATTACCAAAAATTCATAGTGACCATAGTGTGTACGAAACACAATCTTTGGAATTTCATCTCCTTTTATCTTTACCTGATAATATCCATACCATAGATTAATATTTGAAAACACTTTAGCTTCACTGATCTGGTCAAACAAGTAATCAATCTTGGGTAACAAGTACTTGTTCCTTATGGTCACCTTGTATTGTTGCCTATAATGAATGCAAAGTCGAAGGGTTCCATCCTTTTTCTTGACAAACAGTATGGGCACACCCTACGGTAAAAAACTTGGTCTAATGAACCCCTTGTCCAACAATTCTTACAGTTGAGTTTTCAACTCCTTTAGCTCTACCGGGGCCATTTTGCAAGTCATTCTTGATATAAGAACCATTTCTGGTGTAATATCAATAGAGCATTCCATATCTCTCTTCAACAAAATCCTTGGTAATTCCTCGGGAAATACATCGAGAAATTCTTTCACAATTGGTATCTATCCAAAGTCTCCCCTCACCACCTTAGAATCTAGAATATAAGCCAAATAGGATTATCCACCGTTAACCAACAACTTCTGGGCTGAAACTATTGAGACTAAATCATTCCTAATGTCTTGCTTAACCCCAAATAGGAACACTCTTTCTTCATTAGTAGCTATAAACCAAACCCCTCGGGACTTGGACTCAACCTGTAACACCCTGATTTGATGAATTGGATCAGATTGGAAAGACTAAGCCAATAAAGGACGCCTAAGTTGCTGGACTTAGCCCAATGAAGGTTGGTGATTGTGTGGAGAATTACTTCGTAAAACTTCACCAATGTAGTGGGTATAACGCCAAGATAGAGATTAGGGCGGGGACCTTGCTAGGTGGACATTTTCACTAATAAGATCACCACCCGTGTTTTTACATAGTGGCTAGAGTAAGCAAAATAGCTTTTGGAACACATTTAAGTCATTTAACGTTCTATTAGAGGCAACATGTTAGAAATTAGGACACTTGAAGGGCCTCGTAGGATGTGATTAAATTAGTGGAATTGTTTGAAAGCTAGAAATGATTAGAGATAATTCTGATTAGGATTTGTCTGTCGGTTAGCTATAAATTGGATAGAGTAGTGTTAGAGAGAAGATTTATGAATCATCTTCTCCATTGGACCTTGATATCATTGAAGAAACCAAGAGAGTTCTTCCTTTGTAAAAAAGGTGTTAACTGTTAAAGCTTAGGAGAGCTTCTACGATAGTTGTCTACTGGTAAAATTCTTAAACCTTTCTTTAAGTTTACTAGATAGATTAATAAGTGCTAACATAAAAAAGGTGGTAGTATATTTTTAATATTGGGTATGAAAGAAACTTCTACCCAAAACTATTTACATGTCTATAGATTCTTGCTATGTCTTAGCCTTTTGATAGTTCTTGATGATTAAATAAGTTGTTTGATTGTTTAAGTAAAGACACTGGAGTAGGCCCTAATCAGTAGACTAGATAAAGCTCTAGAGTAAAGTATTCTGGTGAGTTCCTTTGTATCTAGAGTTATGGTCTATATTGTCTGGATTAAAATTTTTCGTCATTCAGCAAGGTAAGTGGCATTGTCCCTTGTCACTGGTGTTCATATCTAGAGAAATATGTTCCCAAAGTCAGTTGTATACATGGTCAAACATGATAAAAGAAATCAAGGATGTGATATATATAAAGTATAAGTACTCCTTCCTTGGTGCATAAGATACGTATCTAGACTGGAGGAGAAGGTATCGGTGGGATGATATGTACATTGATATTGAAGATCCACGACAAAATGTTCACCTCTAGATGGCACATAGATGCAAACCGTGATTGGTGAAAACTCGATCTTGTGGGGGAACACTTATATGTCCAAATAATGAGGGGAGTGATGAGGATACAAAGAGAATTTTTGTGCATTGTTCAGTTGAGAAATTATGAAGATCCAGGATATGATAGGTTTTTCAAGAACTGGGATTAGATCTAGCACAAGAAAGGGAATTCGAGAGTAAAAAAAGGTGCATGAGTTTATGCACGTTATTTGAAAAGTATAAACAAAAAACAATTATTCATAAAGGGTTAGACCACATAAGTAGCAAGTCCGCGGCACAGATGTGGCTGCAATTGCCATGCATGGGAGCCTAGATCAGCGAAATACACCAATGGGCAGAGTGAGTTATGGTGGGATTCGCTAGATGTATTGTGGACTAGAGAGATGTGTCTGCCTTGTAATACCTACCTGACGTAGTTCCAAGATGTTGGTTTGTATAGGCATATTGTTGGCTAAAGTATAAGCCAAGGAAGGCTGATTTATGCCCTATCCACCTGCTTAAGTTAGTGTTGATTTTTGTGCTATGATTGGCACATTGTGTGGCTATCCTAATAAGTCTGTAAAGATATGGTAGAAAGGTTAATCTTTTGGTGAATTGTAGGTTACTAATCTATACGTTTTGGCATGGTCGATGTGGAAAACTCGTCAATTAGTGGATTCTCTTGATGAGCCTCGTGTTGGCAGATCCTCCTGTTAGTATCCACCAGTGGAGATTTTTTAGGTCATGGAACCGATAGTTTTCCTTATAAGAATGTGGGTTTAAGTTTGGGGTGTGTCAACTTAAAATTATATAGGGCTTTTCCATATATTTTTACCACCTTTTTACTTAATTATTGTGTTTATCTTGAGTAATTATTACTGAAATAAGTGAATTTTACTTAATTAGTAATTTTGGACATGATTTTGGAAAGTATGTGAAACTATGCTTAATTACATTATGCTCATGCATATTTTATATAAATTCATGTTAATTTATTAATGTATGTATTTTTCACTATGTAGGAGGTCCATTGGAGACATGATTTAAATAAATAAAATATGGCCATGCACAAATTATCCATGTGAACGGCAAGACCATGTAACTTTGGGTATAGGTTGACTACTTGACCCAGTAAAGAAAGTGATGAATGATAGACATATCTGCTAAGTTATTGGACTGAAAAAACGGTCCACAAAGAATAATTAAAAGCCTAATTTCGACAATAGAAGATGGCTACCCAAAATATATTTTGGTACATTTTAATAGAAGGTCCTTGTAATTGGAAAATAATCAGAATTTAGCCCAACAACTTCCCTATTGAAATCATCCTCTCTATAGCTATTTTTAACTTGAAATTCAAATTCAAATTGAAAAGACTTGGTCATCCCTCTTCCTTGAAGCATGGTCACCACATTAGAGAGGGAAGGAAGGGAATTTAAACCTATTTTTAGTAACTTCACCTATAAATACCTTGCCATCCCTCACTTCTAAATCATCCCTCATCACTCAACATTCCTCTCTCACTCTCAATTTTGTCTCCTTTTTTCCATTGCATAGCCATCCATCCCCTCTCCAATCTCTAGCCCCAAAAGCTTTGTCAAAAGCAATCTTTGGCCAGCTACCTTTTAAACCCTTAGCAAAAGAATCTTCAATCAGAATGGAGGAGCGCTTCAGTCAGAATAGATCCGAAAGGCTGCTGAACTGAGTCTAGTCTTTCCTCTTGTCATTTATTTTAAACATGTTGGCTTTGGTTTTATGTTTTTGACATCAACTATGAAGTTTTAATTCCTATATGCTAGGATGATTATATTAATATAATGAGATTTATTTAATTCAAGTAAACATGTTTTGTGCCTCAGTCGATTATGTTTTCAATTAATATCATGATGCATTTCATTCATATGTAATTGGGTGCACTCAGATTAGCTGAGCGATCCTAACCAGACGACGGCTAGTAGACACATAATTGAAAAGTGCAATGCTTAATTTAGTTCATTAAATCGACTAAGTTAAGGTTCATAATAATCTTTAGTTAGCTCTATTATCTTGCATTGTTTTTAGATTTATGTAATTAAACTGTTGCAAACGTAAATGTCCCTTTGACCTTGCATAAATGCTAAGAAACCCTTAGTATAATATGATCAGTAACATGCATATTCGACTAAGTAAAAAATTCGAGAGGACTTAATTTTGTTTCCAAACCCATAAGATATCGAGTTACCGTGGAGATAATTTTGAACATGTTAGCATGATGAAAGTAAGTTTATTTGATTAATATAATTATCCTAGCCCATTTAATGTTGATTTTTTTGTTGCTAAAGCCTTCATTTCATACATTTAGGTAAATTGCATCTAGATTAGTTTTGCATTAGGGATCACTCCTACATTTAATTAATCTAATCATCACTATCCAAATTTATTGAATTTTTTACATCAAATTGTTATTATAATTTTGAAATTAATTATTTAAGCTTATACAGTCCCTATGGAGACAATCTCATTTTTACTTACTTGTTACTTGAATGACTACATACACTTGTGTAAACACGTTACAATTCATTACACCAGTCTAACTATGTAACAGCCCGATTTTGGGCCTAGTCAGAACAGTGGTTTTGGGACCACAATTTCGACGTAGTAAATTCATTTTTATTACATTTCTATGGTCTACTTTTTTACGAAATAATTTTGCGAGAATTTCGTTCGAAAAGTTTGACGTTTGGGCACTCAATTTAGTAAAAAGGACTAAATTGTAAAAAGTGAAAAAGTTGAGTTCTACATGCTAGAGGTGTCCAATTTCTATGAAATTTTAAATTGAAGGTCCTTAGATGGTAATTAGACCATTTGTTAAGTTAGTGGACAAAAATGGACATGGTGAGATAAAATTTCAAAGTTTTAAGTTAAGGGCATTTTGGTCATTTGGTAAATAAAATAATAAAAAGGGAAAATAAAGCCAAAATTTTCTCATCTTTCTTCAAACTTGGTCGAAACTTGGCAGAACACCATAGCTAGGGTTTTTCATCTTTCAGGCTTGATTATCAAGAACGACGGGGTTCAGACTTTGATCAGGGGAAAAATAAGGTTATTGACGATTAGGTCCATTTCAACTATTTTTGTACCGAGGTAAGTTTGTATGTAAATAATGCATTGCTATTTATTCTTTAATTTCTTTATTATTATATGAATTGTGATTTACTCTTGAATGAAATCGCCAAAGTTTGACAAACGAGAAATCCTGGTTGAACCTTAATTATAGGTAGGATACAAATATCATGACATTAGGGTTATTTAAGACTACGTGTAAGACCATATCTGGGATATGGCATCGATGTGAGATTTCGTGTAAGAACATAGCTGGGCTATTGGCATCGATATGAGATCCCATGTAAGACCATATCTGGGATATGGCATTGGTATGGTACTATATGTGTGAGATTTCCTGAGTATCCTTTAGTATTCCAAGCGGTTTAATGGGAGACGTAGCGTAAATGTTAACGTTGCGAAAGACCATGGTATGTTGCTAATTGGTACAGGAATGCATGTAAAACTTATGCCTAATGAGCTTGATATGTGAAGAATCTCTTTGTAAGGTTATGATTGTGCAAGATATGATGTTAAGGTTTCTAATACTATCCATGCCAAGTTGGACTATGAGATTTATAATGACATCTATGTTAATTCATTTCATGTTAGTTGCGTGATAAATGTGTGTTTATGATGCCTATTATTTGCATAGGAACTTACTAATCTTTAAAGCTTACTCCTTTTTCTTTTCATTTGTCTTATAGTGTCACCAAGCTAGCTCGAGGATCAGAGACTGTCAGAGATCCATTCACACTATCAAATTATCATTTTGGGTACTTATAATTACAATATTTTGAGTTATGGCATGTATAGGGACTTGGTGTAACAGCCCGATTTAAGGCCTAGTCGGAATAGTGGTGTGAGATCACAAATTTGAGTTAGTAAAATGATTTTTTAAAGTAATTGAGATGTTTGCATGATATTATGAAAGTTTTATGTAGAGATTTTATGAAATCGGCATTAAAGGGGTCCATTAGGTCAAAATTGTAAAAGTTGCAAAATATGAGATTCTATAAGCTTTTTGTGTGAAATAGCTTTGGATTATTAATTAGAAGTCCTTAAATAGAAATTTCCCAAATTATAATTTTTGGAAAAAATTGGACATGAGTTAGAATTTTATGAAGAATTAGTGGGAAGGGCATTTTGGTCATTTACCAATTAAATGATTAAAAAGGGAAAAAGATGATAAAAATCTTATTCATCTTCTTCCCCAAGTGCCGAAAATTAGAGAGACTCCATAGCTAGGTTTCTTTAATTTTTTAAAGCTTGCAAGTAAGTGTAAACTAGCTCCGTTTTTAATATTCTTCATATTTTTGGAGTCCTCGTATTATGAATTAGCTATTTATAACTATAAGTTGAGCTAGAATTCATGTTCATAAAAATACACATGTATGACATATTTATAAAAATGATGTTTTATGGAAGATTAAGAGAGTTTGATGTTAGATAAACATCTTTTCCTAAGTGAATTTCATGAAAAATGTTAGTATGGGCTAATTTATAATAGTTATGAAATTGGTCATTGTAACAGTCCGGTTTATACCCTAGTCGGAACAGTGGTTTTGGGACCATGAATCTGAGTATGAATAATATTTTAATATTATTTTTTGTGCTGTTGATTTGTAACTAAGCATGTGGTAAATTTTCGTGAGTTAATTGGTCTGTTTGCATGTTTAATTTGGCAAAAAGGATGAAATTGCATTGAATGCGAAAGTTGCTTGCTATTTATTAAAGTACCTATGTGTTGTGGCTTTTTAGAGAAATGGCCTTAAGTGGCAAAATAGCCATTATTTTAGTAAGTGGGTGGAAAAAGTCATAAATGACCTTGTTATTTATGTTATAAATATTATATATTATAAGGCTGAAATAGGAAATTGATTATTAATAATTTATAATATGAGTAAAACATGAAAATATACATTTTTTCATGCATTCATCCACCGAAAATCAAAAAGGAAGAAAAGTTTAAAAGCTTTCAAATATTCTACTACTATTAGGCTCAATTTAAGGTATGTTTTTTATCGTTTTTCGATAATTTCTACATTTCTGCTATCGTTGCTTTGAGAGCTACAAAACTCATGCCTTGATTTTGTGTTTTGATGATGGATGTGAAATGTGCCATTAATGATATGTTGAGTTTTATGATGATTTATGGTGTTAAATGAAATATTTGAGCTAGATGAACATGTTATGTCCTTGAAGTTTTGATGAATTTAGCTAAATAGGGCTAAATTGTAAAAATGGTAAATTAAAGGACTAAATTTCAAATTTAATGAAAATTATGGGTTTGTATGAAGTCCATAAGTATTCGGCTAAGCTTGTGTTTGTCTTGATTTTGTGAATTTGATGTTTTGAGAAAAATGGACTAAATTGATAAATTGTGCAAGTATGAGGGCTAATTTGTAAATAGCCCCAAATGTGTGTCCTTGGATTGAATTGAATGAATTAGTGAATAAAAGGGTTAATTTTGAATATGTTTAGATCAAGAATCGAGGAAAACGGACTTAGATCGCAGGAAAGCAAAAGTAATCGAGTAGCCGTTTTCATCCCGATAAATCGAAATCAAGGTAAGTCAGTATGCAAATAAATATATTTGTATTGAACTGAATATATATCCATATGACTATCGATGATAATGAATGTGTATGAGATGCTATGTGCATGAATTCTGAGATAAGTTCGATATAGTGATTAAGTCCAAGAAGTCCCGTACGAACCTAGGAATAGGTAGGATTAACTATGTCATGACATAGGTATCTATTTTGTTTTATCATGTAAGACCACGTCCGGGATGTTGGCGTTGATTTGTGATTTACGTGTAAGACCACATCTGGGACATTGGCATCGATATGAGCTTTACGTGTAATACCATGTCTAGGACGTTGGCATCGATATGAGCCTTACATGTAAGACCATGTCGGGGACATCGGCATTGTATTGATTCGTATAAGACCCTGTTTGGGACAGTGGCATCGATATCTGAGTGCAAGTAAGACCTCGTCTAGGACGTTGGCATTGTACGACTATTCTGACCTTTCTGAGTATCCTACTAGATTCCTAAAGGTTCAACGGGCAAGTCTGTGATACAAATTGTAAATTCTAGCGATGAACAAATAAGTGAATGAATATTCGTTTCAGGTACATTGAATGTACATTAAGTGTGTTTAAAAGGTAAGTACCTATATGACTTTAATTTGAATAAAATTGAAAATAAGAATGTGAATTTTGAAATATTGAAAGTGGAAAATGTGGCCATAAGTTTATGAACCAAGTTATATATGTGATGATTTGATAAGTGATCGGATATGCAAATGTATCTATTTGTATATTATGTATCCTATGCTAAGTTTGTTTGTATATTGACTTACTAAGCTTTTGGAAAGCTTACTCTTTGTATGTTTGTTTTCTCTGTTTTATAGGTCGTCAAAGCTACTGAAGGCTCAGTACCGTCAAGGATCGTCATCACACTACTAAACTTATTTTGGTACCCTTTTGAAAATGTATATAACTAATTATAGCATGTATAGGCTAGATAGGTGTATATGTTTATGAAGTGAATTTAGCAATGTGTTTTGGCAAATTGTGAGTTGATAAAATGCTTGAATGAATGGGGTATGTGAAACATGTTTTGGTATGGTTTGATGCATATGAAATGGCTAAGTTTTGGCTAAGCAAATGAATGATCTTTGCTTTAATGATATGAGTTTTAATTTGTAAATTGGCATGAATGAGATTGGCATTGTATATATAGATTGAATGGTCAATTTGGTATGTTTTTGGTTGCCATATATGCATGATTGTGTTGGGTAATGTTGCTTGTAGGTGAGACCCAAATGGGTGGCATTTTGGTCTTGCAAATGACCTATAATATCACACGGATATGGCGCACGGGCGTGCCTAGTAACTGTGGGGTAAAGTCAATAGCTAGCTTAAGAAGTACATGGTCATGGCAAGAGCGTGCCTAAAGGCCGTGTGAGAAAAGTCAGTATATGGTCTAGTAGGACATGGTTTTAGAACACGGGGGTGTTTGGTAGTTTTGCAGCCGTGTGGGATTTGGCAAAATTCGACCACGGTCAGGGTACACGGGCGTGCCTGGTGGCGTGGTATATAAGTCAGGATAAACCACAAGGAGGACACACGAATGTGTCTAGTAGCCATGGGTGGGGTACGGCCTACCCGCACGGGTGTGTATCCCCTGTATGTTAGAAAATTTTAAATTTTTCATGAAATTTTGAAAGTGTTTCGGTTTAGTCCCGACTTGGTTTATAAACATGTTTAAGGTCTCGATGACCCTATTAAGGGACACTATGCTTGATAATGATGAATGAATGTATGAATTTCTATAAATGCTTTTGATCTGTCCAGTAACGCCTCTAACCCTAATTCAGCGACAAACATGGGATAGGGGTGTTACATTTGGTTGGTATCAGAGCTACGGTTTAGTCGATTCTCAGACTAACGTAGCGTGTCAGAATCTAACTATACATGCCATATATCTGAATTGTGATAGTGTGATGAATCCTGACGTATAAAATGTGATTTTTGTATAGTAATGGATCCCAAAAGAGCCGTAGCTGACGACATAGAAAGTAATGCGCCTGCTCCCGTGCAAGGGACAGTGCCTTTTGATTCGAGATCGACTACGAGCTATCAAGAGGGAGAAGCTAAACAAGCTTTCTTCCAGATGATGAGTGAATGGTTCACCCAATTCATGAGAAATAACCTGACTATTTTGCAACCCCGCCCCGGTTAATCCCCCTCAGGCATCTAATATACCTCCGACTACAAATCCGAATTTATGGAATAAGCCTCCGGTTGATAAGATTCGTAAGTATGGGGCTGAAGAATTCCGAGCTACTAATGATGATAATGCTGAAAAGGCTGAGTTCTGGATTGAAAATACTATCCGAGTGTTCGATGAAATGTCTTTGACTCCAGAAGAATGCATTACATGTGTGGTATAATTACTTCGAGATGCAGCTTATCAATGGTGGAAAACTCTGATTTCAGTTGTTCCGAAAGAGCGTGTCACATGGGACTTCTTTCAGATTGAGTTTCAGAAGAAATATATCAGTGAGAGATTCATTGATCAGAAATGGAAGGAATTTCTGGAGTTTAAACAAGGCCGAATGACTATTTCTGAATACGAACGAGAGTTCGTGGGACTAAGTCAATATGTCCGAGAGTGTATATCATCTGAAGCTATAATGTGCAAAAGATTTGAAGACGGTTTTAATAAAGATATCTGCTTGTTAGTTGGGATTTTAAAGATAAAAGATTTCGTTGTACTCGTTGATCAAGCATGCAAAGCTGAAGCACTTGGGAAAGATAAAAGAAAAGTTGAGACTGAAGCCCGAGATATGAGAAAGAGATTTACGAGCAAATCATTTCAGTCTACTCCGAAGAGATTCAGAGATGATCAAAGTCATTCTAGGGATAATGTGAGACATTTGAACAGTACTCGAGATAGATCGTAGATGAGTTCCAAAACTCTCGTAACTTCAATGGCTAGTGTTGGTAATGTTCGGACTGATAGACCTAAATGTAAAAATTGTGGAAAAAGGCATTCGGGAAGCTATAGATTAAACGACGGAGCTTGCTTCAGATATGGATCGCTTGACCATTTTATCTGTGATTGTCCTGAGTTTGTCGAGCCAGAGACTGTTCAGAATTCGAGACCTAATAATGCACCGATGAGAGGTAGACCTTCTAGGAATGTAAGAAATGTCTGTGGTAGTTAGAGAACTACGAGAGACACTGAAACACCCCAAACCCGACCCACAAGCCCTGACTGGATTTGGCATGCCTCTAAAGAAAATCCATTCAAATTCTATTTGAGACTTTGTTAAAAACTTGTGTGTTTTTGAAATCAGTAGTTAATTTGGGTTGGGCTCAAATTTTAAAACCCATGTCGCTTAGGTGTTAAAACATTTAATATCATCACTTAAGAAAAATTTATTTTTCACTTTGATTTGATAATAATCGGATCATACTAAGTAATTTAAAAACATAATTTAGTACCGAAGGCCTTATTACATCAAATAAACCCAAAATAATTCAAACTTAAATATAGAAAGAAAACTAATAAAACAAAGCAGTCTCTGGGCTTTGCATGGCCTCCACTAAGCTCCTACCGACCCGGTCCATCACTGATCATCACCTGAAAAATAGTCCCACAAGGGGTGAGTCAAACAGACTCAATGTATAACCACAACACTAAGTCACAATAGATATGGCATAACAAATCATACACATTCACATAACATTTAAAAATGATGCAATCCCAAACCCAATCCTAGTTGCCATCCGCTACACGTCTCCCGTACCAACCATCACACCGTGGGGACTACCAAGTCAACCCTCCACCCACTACACACCATCAAAGGCAGTCGCTGCAGTCGACATGCTCATCGCCCTTATGATTTTGTGGCATAGCCACCATATATAAATTCGTGACATAAGTCACCACATACTTATATTGTGACAAAAGTCACCACATTCTTATATTGTGACATAAGTCACCACATTCTTATATTGGGGTATAAAACCACCAATTCATTTCCCCTTTACATATCACCCATATCCCCCATGTCATACAATTATGCATTAACCATATCATATTCCTTATTCACATTCTTATAATTTTATGTATATGCCATAGCAAAACTTATCATACTCATAGTAGGAGTAGGAAAACGTACCTGAGTACTTTGTACCATAACATGGTACCCTAGCCATAATCTTACACTTTTATATTAGCACATATAATAAATTAGAGCTGTAAATCTATCAAGATTTAGTGTGGGATACACACCTGATATACTTATCAAATTCACTCCAAATCCCGAATATCCAATCTACTGTTTTAGATCTTTACTGCCTATATTCGGCCAACCCCAATCTTATTAGTAAAAAAAAACCATTCGGCTATAAATCCAAATCCTAGTAGGATTATTGTAATTCAACTTCTTACCTTGGTGCCGATTTCACTACTAATCAAATCTTGAAATGTTGAAATCTTTCTACCTTGTACTTAGCTAACATTAGATCACTTAAAGGGTTAGTTTTCGACTTTTGAATAATGATAAAATAGATCTAAATCATTGTTTATAGCCTTGGCCGAATGTACCTAAGGGCTTACCTTGTGATTTGAAATCTCGAAAATGTCACTTCTTTGTGGTACTGTCGAAATCCCTATGGTACATGTTAGATCAATTTCTAACATTTAATCACAACAAATGGCCCTTGGCCGATTAGTATGTTCACTTACCTTAAATTCTTGAAATCACGAAATCCTTGTATACCATCGTCGACTTTCTTCCCAAAAGCTAAAGTCACCTCAATTTTACCTACCTTCGGTCATCCTTCATATATTGATAAATCAAAATCACCACTAACTTAGCCCATATGGCATTGGCCAAAAAGAAAAGAATAGGAAAGGGCCATTCGGCCACCTACCATCAACCACTCACCTTCGGCTTTTCCAAAATCGGCTCATCTGGCTATTGTAAAGTAGGATTCGGCTTCTAGTGCTAAAGAGGAGATGTTGATTGACTTAGACAATTGATTCAAATTAGATCTTGATGAAAAGAAAGGAAGAAATCGCAAATAAAAGAAATCCCAAAACTTACCGAATCACTAAGGAACATGCGGCCTATGGTGCACCTTTGGGAAACTAAACCACCCTTGTAGATTCAATTTTGAGGCTTAGATGGTGGTTTTTGGTTAACAATCGGCTATTGCTAGAAAAAGGCTTATCTTGACTTTTGGTGAGTTGTGAAAAGAAGAAGAGAGTTGATGATGAAGATTCGGCAAGAGGAAGAGTTGAAAGAAGAATTTGAGAGAAGGTAAGAAAGATGATAGGAAATTCTGCAATGACTTAGGATGAACTTGTTTTCGGCTTTTGACAAAAGAAGAGAGGAAGAGAAGAGAATTCGGCAGAGAGAAAAGGAGAAGAAAAAATGTTGAATGGCCTTAGTTTTCCTCCTTTTGCCGAAATTACTAAGCCTAGAGTTCCTTTCTTGGCCATCACTCTCATATCCTTATTTTCCTACCTTAGCCAAAATTCCAAAAGAATTTGACCTCAACTTGAACTCCTTCCTCAGTCTCTCTATGCTGTCCATCTCCTTACCTTAGGAGTGCTGAATTTTAACCCATTATTTTGGGCTTCATGTGGCCATACTAGGCCCAAGTCACCCCTAAGTAACGCCACCCTCATGTCCAATTTAGCATTACTAAATTTTTTTTTTTTTGGGGTCGCAAGCCCAACTTGCTACTAATTTAATAATCCAACATCAATTACTACTAACACTTATTTATCAGCTACTTATCCCATGTTTTAAAGTCCAAACCTGAGCCCAATTATATGTCATATTTCCCTTATTTATTTTTTTAAGGCCGCTTTGCTTCAGTTCCCTCTTTTAGACTTAAAACTCGATATTTTTCTAAGGCATTTTCCTTATGTTTCAAGATTCTAAAATTCACATAACACATTCATAACACATAAGACATGCTATTTCATATAATTTAGCAATAGTGCATAAGCCCTAATCCAGGATATTACAGTTCTACCCCCTTAAAATAATTTCGTCCTCGAAATTACTTACTAACAAAAAATCGTACATTCTAACTCACCACACTACACTATCGTCTGCAAGACTCGATCTTAAAACTAACACATTTCCTACAAAATTCACATCCAAGGTTTCATACACTTCACTAGCATTACAAGAATGAACTAACTCTATAACAAACAAGGCAATGAAGGGTATTCCAAAAATAAGAACTTACCCGTTGTCACATCTGGCACATCACTCTCCTCGCGATGACCGACTGCATAAACCAACCTTGGTTGCCTCGCATTTGAACCTTCAACACCTCTGCTTGGTGCTCTACGACCACGGTCGGAATCATTTCCTCCATGGTTCGGATCACGACCCCGCTAAGGCTGCTGTCCCCCTCTACCAGCATGATTAACATTCTAAGCTACCGGTCGATTCCCTTCTGGTCTCATCGGACAGTCCTTAATCATATGGTCCTTTGACCCACACTTGAAGCATCCCCCTGTCTTCTTCCAACATTCGCCTAAGTGCTTTTTCCCACATTGATCACAAGTAGGGTACTGCCCTCTAGTGGCAGCTTGTTGATCTCGCGGCCTTTTAACTCGAGGCCTCTTTTGCTCATTCCTTGATGGCCTTGACGATTCAAATCCTCTCTTCTGCCTATTTCGATCAGAGTTCTGTCTTATAGAATCCTTGATACCCTCGACCACTTTGGCCTTTTCCACCAACACAGCAAACTCCCGCTCCTGTTGCGGGGCTATCAATAACCTCAGGTCATCCCTTAGTCCATCTTCAAACAGGACACACCGCTCATGCTCAGTAGATACTATGCCCCGAGCATAACGGCTCAGCCTTAAGAATTTAGCCTCGTACTCAGCTACGAACTTGTTCCCTTGAACCAGCCCTAGGAAAGCCTTTCTCTGGGCATTAATATAATGAGTGCCCACATACTTCTTCTGGTATGCTACCTTAGCATACTCCCACATGTGCTCCTCAGCTGTAGCACCATCTCACACTATGAGCCACCATTGATATGACTCATCGCGGAGAAGCGACACTAGTCCTTTCAACTTTTCCTCGTCAGTTAAGTCGAGCTCATCCATAATCCACTCAGTCGCCTCCAACCAATACTCAATGGTATTGGGTGCTACACCGATACATCATGAACACTTCACTCTGTTGGCTCGAGTCGCTCAGTCTCGACTTCGAGCTCCCATGCCTCCACCTACTCCAGCCACCCTTTCTAAAACCCGCAAGATCACCTGTGACATCGCATCATCCCGTCGATCACGATATTCCACATCGGTAATGGGGTGGTGGTGGCATTTCATTCTCAGATCCTTGACCCGATCTAATGGGTTTAGACACGGTCATTCGGCCTCTTCCACGGCCACGTATGTTGCGACCACGTCCCCTTGAATTCATACTTTCGCTTAGCGTTTATCTAATTAAAGAATTTTATGTATTAGTTTTGTTCCACTGATTTAACACGAATAGTTTTATGTTTAATAGTTTTAAGAAGTAGTTCTTTCGATTCATACACATACAGTCTCACATCATTCATTTAGTCACACACATGAACTTGCGTTCATTACAGAGAAATGTTGTAATTGTCGTTGTTTATTATTTTCCACTACCCAGGGGTATTTTCGTCATTTTGTCCTACAGGGGTATTTCGATAATTTTTCAAATTAGGGTATTTGAAAATGTTACAAAATAAAGATTGTTGATATTTTACAAAATTAAAATTACTTTGCTAGAAAAATTTCAAGGGTAAAATGGTAATTTATACACTAGGGTATTTTTGTAATTTTATAAGTCAGGGTCATTTCGATAATTTTTTGCAAAGATATGGTTCCTGGTGACCTTCAAAACAAGGGCATTTTTGAAGATTTCTAATTTGAGGGCACTTCGTTGATTTTTCCTTACTGAGGGTATTTTGGTCATTTTATAAGTCAGGGGTAATTTCGTAATTTTTTTTCAAATTAGGGTGTCTTTGATATTTTGTGAAGTTTTTGGATGTTTTGCAAAACCAAAAATTGTTATTGAAATCGGGGGTAGTATGGTAATTTTAGAAAATCAAAGGCATTTTAGTAATCTTTACCACTAAGGGTATTTAGGTAATTTGTAAATTAAAAATTCTTAGAAAGTTTTTCCAAAATAATAATTTTCATACTTTCAAAAGGGTAGTTTGTTGACTTTTAAAACTAGGGTTTCCATAAAAATACGACTAGTCCCTTTCGGGTTTTAATTATTGGGTTGAGCCTGTGGCTGAGTCCTCTTGGTTAGGGTGAACCGAAGCTACACACCAGGTAAGATTCGATTGGAGAAGAGGTGAGTCACGCGGACTGCTTAAATACCAAGCTCCCACCGAAACCAATCCTAGACATGCGCACAATGGTTACCACACCCTAACTCGGCGACTTAGACACAGGTTTGTTTAATTGTGCCTTAGAGTTTTATGTATTTGTTGGGGTAAACTAGTCCTAGGGTTTAATTCCTAATCCACTAGTCTACGTCCCTATATATCCCTACATACAAATCACAAAGAGGTTAGGAGTACTTACCTGGTGGACTTCGAGTCGGAGACTCAGGTGCCATGCCAGAAAAACCTGCTTATTTCTTAGAAAAGTCCATTTTCAAAAGACAGAAAATATTTTGGGCCCTAAAAGCCCTCAAGGCTGAGTTTTGAACCGGGCTCGATACCAAATTGAAATACCCCAAACTCGGCCCACAAGCCCTGACCGGATCTGGCATGCCTCTAAAGAAAATCCATTCGAATTCTATTTGAGACTTTGTTAAAAACTTGTGTGTTTTTGAAATCAGTAGTTGATTTGGGTTGGGCTCAAATTTTAAAACCCATGTCGCTTAGGTGTTAAAACATTTAATATCATCACTTAAGAAAAATTTATTTTTCACTTTGATTTGATAATAATCGGATTATACTAAGTAATTTAAAAACATAATTTAGTACCGAAGGCCTTATTATATCAAATAAACCCGAAATAATTTAAACTTAAATATAGAAAGAAAACTAATAAAACAAAGTAGTCTCTGGGCTTTGCATGGCCTCCACTGAGCTCATACTGACCCGGTCCATCACTGATCATCACCTGAAAATAGTCCCACAAGGGGTGAGTCAAACAGACTCAATGTGTAACCACAACACTAAGTCACAATAGATATGGCATAACAAATCATACACATTCACATAACATTTAAAAATGATGCAATCCCGAACCCAATCCTAGTTGCCATCCGCTACACATCTCCCGTACCAACCATCACACCGTGGGGACTACTAAGTCAACCCTCCATCCGCTACACACCATCGAAATCGCTGTAGTCGACGTGCTCATCGCCCTTATGATTTCGTGGCATAGCCACCATATATAAATTCGTGACATAAGTCACCACATACTTATATTGTGACAAAAGTCACCACATTCTTATATTGTGACATAAGTCACCACATTCTTATATTGGGGTATAAAACCACCAATTCACTTCCCCTTTACGTATCACCCATATGCCCCATGTCATACAATTATGCATTAACCATATCATATTCCTTATTCACATTCTTATAATTTCATGTATATGCCATAGCAAAACTTATCATACTCATAGTAGGAGTAGGAAAACGTGCCTGAGTACTTTGTACCATAACATGGTACCTTAGCCATAATCTTACACTTTTATATTAGCACATATAATAAATTAAAGCCGTAAATCTATCAAGATTTAGTGTGGGATACACACCTGATATACTTAGCAAATTCACTCTAAATCCCGAAAATCCAATCTACTACTTTAGATCTTTACTGCCTATATTCGGCCAACCCCAATCTTATTAGTAAAAAAAAACCATTCGGCTATAAATCCAAATCCTAGTAGGATTATTGTAATTCAACTTCTCACCTTGGTGCCGATTTCACTACTAATCAAATCCCAAAATGTTGAAATCTTTCTACCTTGTACTCGGCTAACATTAGATCACTTAAAGGGTTAGTTTTCGGCTTTTGAATAATGATAAAATATATCTAAATCATTGTTTATAGCCTTGGCCGAATGTACCTAAGGGCTTACTTTGTGATTTGAAATCCCAAAAACTGTCACTTCTTTGTGGTACTGTCGAAATCACTATGGTACATGTTAGATCAATTTCTAACATTTAATCATAACAAATGGCCCTTGGCCGATTAGTATGTTCACTTACCTTAAATTCTTAAAATCTCGAAATCCTTGTATACCACTGTCGACTTTCTTCCCAAAAGCCAAAGTCACCTCAATTTTTACCTACATTCGGTCATCCTTCATATATTTAGTAAACCGAAAATCACCACTAACTTAGCACAAATGGCATTCAGCCAAAAAGAAAAGAATAGGAAGGGGCCATTCGGCCACCTACCATCAACCACTCACCTTCGACTTTTCCAAAATCGGCTCCTCTAGCTATTGTAAAGTAGGATCTAGCTTCTAGTGCTAAAGAGGAGATGTTAATTGACTTAGACAATTGATTTGGATTAGATCTTGATGAAAAGAAAGGAAGAAATCACAAAGAAAAGAAATCCCAAAACTTACCGAATCACTAAGGAACATGCGGCCTATGGTGCACCTTCGAGAAACTAAACCACCCTTGTAGATTCAATTTTGAGGCTTAGAGAAATTTGGCTATGGTGGTTTTTGGTTAACAATCGGCTATTGCTAGAAAAAGGCTTATCTTCGGCTTTTGGTGAGTTGTGAAAAGAAGAAGAGAGTTGATGATGAAGATTCGGCTAGAGGAAGAGTTGAAAGAAGAATTTGGGAGAAGGTAAGAAAGATGATTGGAAATTCGGCAATGACTTAGGATGAACTTGTTTTTGACTTTTGACAAAAGAAGAGTGGAAGAGAAGAGAATTTGGCAGAGAGAAAAGGAGAAGAAAAAATGTTGAATGGCCTTAGTTTTCCTCCTTTTGCCGAAATTACTAAGCCTAGAGTCCCTTTCTTGGCCATCACTCTCATATCCTTATTTTCCTACCTTAGCCGAAATTCCAAAAGAATTTGACCTCAACTTGAACTCCTTCCTCAGTCTCCCTATGCCGTCCATCTCCTTACCTTAGGAGTGCCGAATTTTAACCCATTATTTTGGGCTTCATGTGGCCATACTAGGCCCAAGTCATCCCCCTAAGTAACGCCACCCTCATGCCCAATTTAGCATTACTATTTTTTTTAGGCCGTAAGCCCATCTTGCTACTAATTTAATAATCCAACATCAATTACTACTAACACTTATTTATCAGCTACTTATCCCATGTTTTAAAGTCCAAATCTGAGCCCAATTATATGTCATATTTCCCTTATTTATTTTTTAAGGCCGCTTTTCAGTTCCTCTTTAGACTTAAAACTCAATATTTTTCTAAGGCATTTTCCTTATGTTTCAAGATTCTAAAATTCACATAACACATTCATAACACATAAGACATGCTATTTCATATAATTTAGCAATAGTGCATAAGCCCTAATCTGGGATATTACAGACACTGTTGTAAGATCTGAAGCTAGAGCGCCTACCAGATCGTATGCTATTCGAGCTTGTGAGGAAGCTTCATCACATGATGTTATAACAGGTACTTTTACTTTTCATGATACTTATGTGATTGCATTGATAGACCCTGGTTCTACGCATTCGTATATATGCATGAATTTAGTATATAATAAGACTTTGCCTGTTGAGTCTACTAAGTTTGCTATAAAAGTATCGAACCCTTTAGGTAAAAGTGTTCTTGTTGACAATGTATGCAAGAACTGTCGTTAATGTATCAAGATATCTGTTTCTCTACTGATCTGATGCTTTTTCCATTTAATGAGTTTGATAGTATTTTGGGTATGGAGTGGTTGTCATTACATGATGCTGTTATAAATTGCAAAAGAAATACTATAAATTTGATATGTCCGAATAATGAAATTGTATGGGTTGAGTCTAATGATTTGAATGGATTGCATGCTGTGATATCGGTTTTGAAAGCTCAGAATTATGTGAAAAAGGGATATGAGGCATATTTTGCTTATGTAATTGATTCAAAAATATCTGAAAGGAAAATTGAGGCAGTACCTATTGTATGTGAGTTTTCTGATGTGTTCCCTAAAGAGTTACCGGGTTTACCTCCAATTCATGAAGTTGAGTTTGGTATTGAATTGATACCTGGTACAACACCTATTTTGATAGCTCCATACAGAATGGCTCCAACCGAATTGAAAGAGTTGAAATCTCAATTACAAGAATTGACTAACCGAGGATTTAAACAACCGAGTTTCTCGCCTTGGGGTGCTCATGTTTTGTTTGTGAAAAAGAAAGATGGTACGATGAGAATGTGCATTGATTACCGTTAGTTAAATAAGGTGACCATAAAGAATAAATATATGTTACTCCAAATAGATGATTTATTTGATCAGTTAAAAGAGCTACGGTATTTTCAAAGATTGATCTGAGATCAGGGTACAACCAATTGAGAGTGAAAGATTCAGACATTCCGAAGATTGCTTTCAGAACGAGGTACGGGCATTATGAGTTTTTAGCTATGCCATTTGGACTAACCAATGCTCATGCTATTTTTATGGATCTGATGAATAGAATTTTTAGATCGTACTTAGATCAATTCGTTGTAGTATTCATATATGACATATTGATTTATTCACAGAAAGAAAATGAGCATGCTGAACACTTGAGGATTGTGTTGCAAACTTTGAGAGAAAAGCAATTGTATGCAAAATTCAGAAAATGTGAATTCTGGTTTCACGAGGTTAGTTTTCTGGGGCATATTATGTCAGTTTCTAGAATATGAGTGGATCTGAGTAAGATATCTACTATTCTGGATTGGAAACCTCTGAAGAATGTGTCTGAAGTTCGTAGTTTTCTGGGACTAGCTAGTTATTATCATCGATTTGTGAAAGGATTTTCAGTGATAGCTACTCCGTTGACTAGATTACTTCAAAGAGATGTTAGATTTGAGTGGTCAGAGATATGTCAAAAAGTTTTGATCAGTTGAAAGCTCTACTAACAGAAGCTCTAGTGTTAGTACAGCCAGAATCAGGTAAAGAATTTGTTTTATACAGTGATGCTTCGATAAATGGTCTAGGATGTGTTTTGATGCAGGAAGGAAAAGTTGTAGCTTATGCCTCGAGACAGTTGAAGCCTCATGAAAAGAATTATCTGACACATGACCTTGAATTAGTCACGATTGTGTTTGCACTTAAGATTTGGCGTCATTATCTGTACGGTGAGAAATGTCACGTGTTTTAGATCATAAAAGTTTGAAATATCTAATGAATCAAAAAGATTTGAACTTGCGTCAGAGAAGAATGCTTGAGTTATTGAAAGATTATGAGTTTGTGATAGATTATCATTCGGGTAAAGCAAACGTTATTGCTGATGCATTGAGTAGAAAATCATAAGCAAACGTTATTGCTGATGCATTGAGTAGAAAATCATTGTTTGCATTACGTGCTTTAAATGCTCAGTTAGATTTGACTGATAATAGTTCTATGTTAGCTGAATTAAAAGCAAAATCGTTATTTTTACAATAGATATGTGATGCTTAGAAATCTGATAATGAATTGCTAGCGAGATGAGCTTAGTGTGAAGTGAATTCTGAATCTGAATTTCAAATTATTGATGATTTTTTGAGATTCTGGGATTGTATCTGTGTTCCGAGAAATCCAGAGTTGATTTAGTTGATTTTGAATGAAGCATATAACAGTCGCCTATCCGTCGATCCGGGAAGTACAAAAATGTATCATGATTTGAAGCAGCACTATTGGTGGTCTGGCATGAAATGAGATATTTCTGATTTTGTTTCGAAATGTTTAGTCTGTTAGCAGGTGAAAGCTAAACATCAAGTTCCGTCCAGTTTGCTACAACCAATTTTGATTCCTGAGTGGAAATGGGATAAAGTAACGATGGACTTTATTTCTGGATTGCCTCTAACTCCGAGAAAGAAATATGCGATTTGGGTCGTAGTTGACCGATTGATGAAATCTGCTCATTTTATTCCACTAAGGTTTGATTATTCACTTGACAAATTAGCTGAGTTTTATATCTCTAAAATTGTGAGATTGCACGGGGTGCCATTATCCATAGTGTCAGATAGAGATCCGAGATTCACATCACGATTTTGGAAGAAATTGCAAGAAGCTTTGGGCAAAAAATTACACTTCAGTACAGCTTTTCATCCGCAGACAGATGGTCAGTCTAAACGAATTATTCAGATTTTGGAAGACATGTTAAGATGTTGTATACTTTAGTTTGATGGTTCATGGGAGCAGTATCTGCCATTGATCAAATTTGCGTATAATAATAGTTTTCAGAAGAGCATCAAAATGGAACTATATGAAGCTTTGTACGGACGTAAACGTCGTACACCTCTGTATTGGACTGAGCTCAGTGAAAATAAGCTTCACAGGGTTGACTTGATAAAAGATTCAGAACAGAAAGTGAAATTGATCCGAGATTGTTTGAAAGCAGCATCTAATCGTCAGAAGTCTTATGCAGACTTGAAACGAAAAGATATAGAATTTGAAATCGGTGACAAAGTATTTCTAAAAGTATCTCCATGGAAGAAAGTGCTTCGATTCAAACGTAAAGGCAAGTTAAGTCCAAGGTTCATCGGACCGTATGAGATTGTTGAACATGTCGGGCCTATTGCATATAGATTAAAGTTGTCGTCTGAGTTAGAAAAGATTCATAATGTATTTCATGTTTCGATGCTCCGGAGATATCGATCTGATCCGTCACATGTGATTTCTCCATCTGAAATTGAAATCTGATCTGATATGACATACGAAGAAGAACCAATCTGTATCTTAGCTCGTGAAGTGAAAGAGTTGAGAAACAAGAAAATTCCATTTGTAAAAGTACTTTGGAATCAACAAGGAATAGAATAGGCTACGTGGGAGCCTAAGGACTCAATAAGACAGCAATATCCGACTCTATTTAACGATAAGATTTTCGGGGACAAAAATCTCTAAAGGGGGAGAATTGTAACAGTCTGGTTTATACCCTAGCCAGAACAGTGGTTTCGAGACCACGAATCCAAGTCTGAATAATATTTTAATATTATTTTCTATGCTGTTGATTTGTAACTAAGCAAGTGGTAAATTTTCGTGAGTTAATTTGTCTGTCTGTGTGATTAATTTAGCAAAAAGGATGAAATTGCATTGAATGCGAAAGTTGCTTGCTATTTATTAAAGTACCTATGTGTTGTGTCTTTTTAGAGAAATGGCCTTAAGTGGCAAAATAGCCATTATTTTAGTAAGTGGGTGGCAAAAATCATAAATGACCATGTTATTTATGTTATAAATATTTTATATTATAAGGCTAAAATAGGAAATTGATTATTAATAATTTATAATATGAGTAAAACATGAAAATATACAATGTTTCATGCATTCATCCACCGAAAATCAAAAGGGAAGAAAAGTTTAAAAGCTTTCAAATATTCGACTACTATTAGGCTCAATTCAAGGTATGTTTTTGATCGATTTTCGATAATTTCTACGTTTCTGCAATCGTTGCTTTGAGAGCTACAAAACCCATGCCTTGATTTTGTGTTTTGATGATGTATGTGAAATGTGCCATTGATGATATGTTGAGTTTTATGATGATTTATGGTGTTAAATGAAAGATTTGAGCTAGATGAACATGTTATGTTCTTGAAGTTTTGATGAATTTAGCTAAATAGGGCTAAATTGTGAAAATGGTAAATTGAAGGACTAAATTGCAAATTTGATGAAAAGTATGGGTTTGTATGAAGTCCATAAGTATTCGGCTAAGCTTTTGTATGTGTTGATTTTGTGAATTTGATGTTTTGAGACAAATAGACTAAATTGATAAATTATACAAGTATGAGGGATAATTTATAAATAGCCTTAAATGTGTGTCCTTGGATTGAATTGAATGAATTAGTGAATAAAAGGGTTAATTTTGAATATGTTTAGATCAAGAACCGAGGAAAACGGACTTAGATCGCAGGAAAATGAAAGTAACCGAGTAGCCGTTTTCATTCTGATAAACCGAAATCGAGGTAAGTCAGTATGCAAATAAATGTATTTGTATTGAACTGAATATATACCCATATGACTATCGATGATAATGAATGTGTATGAGATGCTATGTGCATGAATTCCAAGATAAGTTTGATATAGTGATTAAGTCCGAGAAGTCCCGTACAAACCTAGGAATAGGTAGGATTAACTATGTAATGACATAGGTATCTATTCTATTTTATCATGTAAGACCACGTCTGGGATGTTGGCGTTGATTTGTGATTTACGTGTAAGACTACGTTTGGGACATTAGCATCGATATGAGCTTTACGTGTAAGACCACGTCTGGGATGTTGGCATCGATATGAGCCTTACGTGTAAGACCATGTCGGGGACATCGACATCGTATTGATTCGTATAAAACCCTGTATAGGATAGTGGCATCAATATCTGAGTGCAAGTAAGACTCGTCTGGGACGTTGGCATTGTACTACTATTTCGGCCTTTCTGAGCATCCTACTAGATTCCTAAAGGTTCAACGGGCAAGTCTGTGATACAAATTTAAAATTCGAGCAATGAACAAATAAGTGAATGAATATCCGTTTCAGGTACGTTGAATGTACATTAAGTGTGTTTAAAAGGTAAGCACCTATATGACTTTGATTTGAAGAAAAGTATGATTGAAAATAAGAATGTGAATTTTGAAATATTGAAAGTGGCAAATGTGGCCATAAGTTTATGAACCAAGTTATATATGTGATGATTTGATAAGTGATTGGGATATGCCAATGTATCTATTTGTATATTATGTATCCTATGCTAAGTTTGTTTGTATATTGACTTACTAAGCTTTTGGAAAGCTTACTCTTTGTATGTTTGTTTTCTTTGTTTTATAGGTCGTGAAAGCTACTAAAGGCTCGGTACCGTCAAGGATCGTCATCACACTACTAAACTTATTTTGGTATCTTTTGAAAATGTATATAACTAATTATGGCATGTATAGGCTAGATAGGTGTATATGTTTATGAAGTGAATTTATCCATGTGTTTTGGCAAATTGTGAGTTGATAAAATGCTTGAATGAATGGGTATGTGAAACATGTTTTGGTATGGTTTGATGCATATGAAATGGCTAAGTTTTGGCTAAGCAAATGAATGATCTTTGCTTTAATGATATGAGTTTTAATTTGTAAATTGGCATGAATGAGATTGGCATTGTATGTATAGATTGAATGGTCAATTTGGTATGTTTTTGGTTGCCATATATGCATGATTTGTGTTGGGTAATGTTGCTTGTAGGTGAGACCCAAATGGGTGGCATTTTGGTCTTCCAAATGACCTATAATGTCACACGGCTATGGCACACGGGCGTG
Source organism: Gossypium rotundifolium (assembly GCA_025506655.1). Classification (NCBI taxonomy): domain Eukaryota; kingdom Viridiplantae; phylum Streptophyta; class Magnoliopsida; order Malvales; family Malvaceae; genus Gossypium; species Gossypium rotundifolium. Next base: position 84,123,937 of record CP106724.1, on the reverse strand, counting down.
GCTAGTAACCGTGGGGTAAAGTTAGTAGCTAGCTTAAGAAGTACACAGTCATGGCACGAGCGTGCCTAAAGGCCGTGTGAGAAAAGTCAGTATATGGTCTAGTAGGACACGATTTTAGAACACGGGGGTGTTTGGTAGTTTTGCAGCCGTATGGGATTTGGTAGAATTCGACCACGGTCAGGGTACACGGGCGTGCCTGGTGGCCGTGGTATATAAGTCAGGATTAACCACATGGAGGATACACGGGTGTGTCTAGTAGCTGTAGGTGGGGCACGGCCTACCCCCACGGGCGTGTATCCCCTGTATGTTTGAAAAGTTTAAATTTTTCATGAAATTTTGAAAGTGTTTCGGTTTAGTCCCGACTTGGTTTATAAACATGTTTAAGGTCTCGATGACCCTATTAAGGGACACTATGCTTGATAATGATGAATGAATGTATGAATTTCTGTAAATGTTTTTCGATCTATCCGGTAACACTTCTAACCCTAATCCGACGACGAACACGGGCTTAATAGAAATAATGAGAATTGATGATTGTTATAGTAGAGAAAATGAATCATCTAAGCATGAAGTTTAAGAAAGTTGAATGAAAATCACTTTACGAGCCTAGGGGTAAAAGTGTAATTATGAGAAAGTTTAGGTGTAAAAATGGAAATTTTGTCAAAGTATGAGTTATGAGTCAATTTAGTCAATATGAGTATTAAATGAGCTAAATTATTATTATAGATCAAGAGAAACGAAGCCCGGATCGAAACCGATTAAAAACAAAGTCGAGGACTAAATTGCATATCTACATACATTTTGTATATTGAGGTAAGTTTGTATGAATTCTAAGCTTTATGATAAATATTATTGAATGGCTTAGCATGATGTTGAATATATTTTAATTCCATGAGATTGTTTAATGATATGTTAAACAAAGAAATTAATGAGATTAAGCATGAGAAAGTCTCGATTGGAGTTGAATTGCTTAGGATACTCGATCTACCACATGAGATGAGAAAGCCCGTATAAGACCAAGCCAAGGCATGGCATCGGGAATCAAGCAAGTTATCATGTAAGTCCAAGACAAGTCTTGGCATTGAAGAGTTATTATGAGATGAAGACCCATGTAAGCCCAAGCCAAGGTATGGCATTGGTGAGTCTCCAAACAAAGATGTCATGTAAGTCCAAGATAAGTCTTCATATTGTAAAGTTATCATGAGATAAAGATTCCATGTATATACAAGCCAAGGTTCGGCATTGGTGAGTATCAAGGAAGATTTCATGTAATTCCAAGCTAATGCTCGACATTGACAAAGTAAAGATACCAAGTAAGACTATGTCAAGACATAGCAATGGTGAGTCCCCAAGGGAACCCACAAGGAAGACCTCGTGTAAGTCCATGTCAAGACATGGCATCGATATCAAGTAAGAGATCCCATTGTAAGACTATATCGAGGATATAGCATTGGCATCCAAATACATGTGGGTTGAGATTCAGTATCCTCGGTTATTCATAGTAATTCATTGGGCATAAGAGTAAAGATTGAATGAGAAAGCAAGAAGTTAAGTAAGTAAAGCTATCATCAAGTCATGTTAGTTAAAGTTAACTAAAAGTATTATACATGTGGTGAATGATGAAGTTGAGAATATACTTATCATAGTAAAGTATGCTGATCTATGTGATCAAGTGATACAGGTACCTTGTTTACCTCACAAGCATAAGATTAGTAAGTATCATGAGTTATGTAAGAATCTTCAAAAGTAAGTTAAAACACATGAGTTAGGCAATGCCTTTGTTTATGATGAATAAGTTTTGATTAAGCAATTATATTGCTATGTGCATTACATGCAAACTTACTAAGCTAAATGCTTACGTCTTCAATTCTTTCTTTCTATGTAGTCCCGCCAAGCTAACTTGTGGATCATTGAAGTCGGAGCTCGAAGCACACTATCAATCAATATTTTGGTATAGCCATGTTATTTATATTAACTATGGCATGTATAGGAAGCATTTCGTTTTGAAATATTTCTTAAGAAGGGCCAAGGTGTGGGCTATCAAATTTATTATTCTTTTGTATTTGGCTAAAGAGATTGGCCAAGTTTGACTAGGTATGTATGTATATTTATATCAATGAAGTATGCATCTTTGTTAATGTTAGACGAAGTATTTGAATTGTTGAATTTGGCTTGAGATTGATCTTGATTTCAGGGTGGTAATTGGCTTGGTAAATAGCCTCTAAGTGCCCACACGGATAGACACACGGCGTGTGTATAAGCCATGTGTTCCCTACATGTTAGTGTCTTAAGTCAGAATAGACCATGGGCTAACCCTACAACAATTTGTATAGGTTGTGTGTGACACACGATTAGTACATGGGCGTGTGCTCCAAGTCGTGTGAATAAGTCGGTATGTCAAGGTATGGCACACGATCTAGGGCCACGGACGTGTCAAGGCTGCGTGTAATTAGTCAGTGCCGACCACAGGTGAAGGACACAAGCATGTCTTATGGATACACGGACGTGTCCCAAACTACACGAGCGTATGACCTCTGTTATGAGAGAAAAGTTTCCAGTTGAGTTCTGAAAGTTTTTGGACATAAGTTTAAGGCCTCGTAGGCTCATGAAATGTATGAATTGATTAAGAAAGAGAAGTTTTCAACTCGAACAAAATTTTATAGCCCGCAAGTACATGTTTAAGAAGGTTCAAGCATGGTAATGTCTCGTATCCGATTTTAGCCTCAGACTCGGGTATGGGGTGTTACATTTAGTGGTATTAGAGCTATGATTTAGTCGATTCTAGGACTAACGTAGCATAAGCAAGAGTCTAGCTATACATGCCATACATAAGAATGTTTTTATAATGATAGTGTGATGACTCCTAATGGCTTAAATTATGTTTATACATATAGTAAATGGATCCTGAAAGAGCAGTGGCGGATGATATAGAAAGCAATGGGCCGGCTCCCGCTGAAGGGACGGTGCATGATGAGGATGAGAATAAACCCACTACGGTGATTCAGAGAGGAGGAGAAGAGGCTAGCGAAGCCTTCCTCCATATGATGAACACATGGTATACGGAGTTCGTTCGTACGAACTCGAATGCACAACCCCCTCCACCCCGCCTATTCCTCAACCTACCCCAGTAGCCCCTCAAGTAGTAGAGGTGGTAAGAGGAGACAAACCTCCAGTTGATAGGATCAGGAAATATGGGGCAGAAGAATTCTTGGCTAAAAGAGATGATGATCCAAAAAAGGCCAATTTCTGGTTAGAAAATACCATCAGGGTATTTAATAAGTTGTCATGCACATCTGAGGAATGCTTGAAGTGTGTAGTTTCTCTTTTAAGAGATTATGCCTATCAATGGTGGAACACCTTCGTGTTGGTTGTATCAATTGAAAAGATCACATGGGAATTCTTCCAAAAAGGGTTTAAGAAAAAGTATATCAGCCAAAGGTTTATGGATTAGAAAAGAAAGGAATTCTTAGAACTGAAGCAAGGCAAGATGTCTGTGGCTGATTATGAGCACGAGTTTGTACGACTCAACAAATACACTTGAGAGTGTGTATCCACCGAGGCCATCATGAGTAAGAGATTCGAAGATGAACTAAACGATGACATCAAGTTGTTTGTTGCTATCCTAGAATTAAAAGAATTTGTGATGTTAGTGGAGAGGGCTTGTAAAGCTAAAGAGTTAATAAAAGAGAAGAGAAAATCTGAAATGGAGTCTCGTGACTCAAAAAAGAGACAGTGGAATAAGTCATTCCAATCCTCTTCCAAGAAGCCAAGAGATTTCTCCACCCGATCAGCTATTTCCACTGGGTTTTCAAAGAAGGATAAGAGTAAGCAGTATTCGAGAAATAAGGCACAGACTACTTCAGTCGATAGTGTGGGTAATATTCAATCTGATAGACCTGAATGCCCACAGTATGGTAGACGCCATCTCGGTGAATGTCGAGCGCATGAAAATGCTTGTTTCATATGTGGTTCCCACGATTGATTTATAAAATATTATCCTAAAATAATGAAAGAAGAGAGAACTCAGAACCCTAAATCTTGGGGTATGGTTAGAGGCAGACCGTAGAGGAACTCTGGAAGTGGGGCAGGTGGTAGAGGTAACCCTAGAGAACAGGCTGCGAGACCTGAGGGTAGGGCACCTACGAGGACTTATTCCATTAGCACTCGCAAAGAGGCATATTCTCCTGATGTTATTACTGGTACCTTTTCTCTTCATGATATTGAAGTTATTGCTTTAATAGATCTTGGATCCACACACTCTTATATTTGCATGAAACTAGTATCCAGTATGAGTATGTCTATAGAGTCTATAGAATTTGTGATTAAGATGCCCATTCCTTTAGGTAAAAGCATTTTAATTGATGAAGTATGTAATGATTGCCCATTGATGATTAGAGGTCATTATTTCAAAACAAACCTTATGTTGTTACCATTTGATGAGTTTGACAGTATTCTTGGTATGGATTGGCTGACCACCCATGAAGTAATAGTAAATTGTGGGAAGAAATAAATTGAGATAAGATGTGAGAATGGGGACACTCTTCATATAGAATCAGATGAACAAGGTAGATCACCGGTAATGGTTTCTTATATGACGACACAGAGGCACATAAAAAAAGGGTATGAGGCATATTTGGCTTTTGTAATGAATGATAGAGAAGCAGAGATAAAGATTGATTCAGTGCCGATAGTATATGAGTACTTGGATGTTTTTCCTGAGGAATTACCAGGACTACCACCAGTTAGAGAGGTGGAGTTCAGTATTGAGCTAGCTCTCAGTACTGTACCAATATCTATTACTCCTTACAGAATGGCTCCAACGGAGTTGAGAGAATTGAAGTTACAGTTGTAAGAGTTGAAGATAAAAGCTTTGCAAGATCAAGTTGTTCTCCCTGGGGTGCTCCAGTTTTATTTGTGAAAAAGAAGGATGGCACCATGAGACTATGCATAGATTACCGTCAGCTTAATAAAGTAATGGTGAAGAAAAAGTACCCATTACCTAGAATCGATGATTTGTTCAATCAATTGAAGGGAGCCACTGTGTTCTCCAAAATAGACTTGAGATCGGGGTACTACCAATTGAGAGTAAGAGACTCAGATGTATCAAAGACCGCTTTTCGAATGAGGTATGGGCATTATGAATTTTTAGTCATGCCCTTTGGTTTAACCAATGCCCCTGTGGTATTTATGGATTTAATGAATCGCATTTTTAGGCCATACCTCAACAAGTTTATAGTCATTTTTATTGACGACATATTGATTTATAACTATAATGAGCATGACCATACTGAGGACCTACGGACAATTTTACAGATTCTACGAGAAAATCAATTGTATGCCAAGTTTAGTAAAAGTGAAATTTGGCTCAAGGAAGTAGGATTTCTGGGACATATTGTCTCGGGAGATGGAGTACGAGTGGACCCAAGTAAGATTTCGGCTATAATGGACCGGAACCACTGAGGAATATCGTTGAGATTAGAAGTTTTCTAGGCCTAGCCGACTATTATAGACTATTCATCAAGGAGTTTTCCATAATTGCGACACCGGTGACGAAATTGTTACAGAAACATGTGAAGTTTGACTGGTCAGAGAGATGCCAACAAAGGTTCGAGAAACTAAAGGCATTGTTGACAGAAGCTCCAGTTTTAGTACAACTGGAGTCGGGGAAAGAGTTCATGATATATAGCGATGCATCTATAAACAGATTAGGCTATGTACTTATGCAAGAAGTTAAAGTAATTGCTTATGCCTCAAGACAGTTGAAGCCTCATGAGAAAAATTATCTGACGCATGATTTGGAGTTGGCTGCCATAGTCTTCGCATTGAAGGTTTGGAGACACCATCTACATGGTGAAAGACGTCAGATTTTCACTGATCACAAAAGTCTAAAGTATTTGATGATGCAGAAAGAGTTGAACCTAAGGCAACGGAGATGGTTAGAGTTGATAAAATACTATGAGTTAATCATTGACTACCATCCTAAAAAGGCAAATGTAGTCGCTGATGCTTTGAGTAGAAAATCTCTATTCGCATTAAGGGCATTGAATTCGCAAATGACTTTGTTCGATGATGGTTCTATTCTGGCTGAGTTGAGAGCCATACCAGTATTCCTTTAAGAGATCATTGAGGCTCAAAAACAAGATAGTGAATTGCAAGCCAAGAGAGCTCAGTGTGAGTTAGATGTTGAGTCCGACTTTCAGATCCATTTCGATGGATGCTTGATGTTTAAAGATAGAATTTACGTGCCGAGAAAAGAAGAGCTTATTCAGAGAGTTTTTCATGAGGCACATAATGGATGTTTATCTATACATCTGGGTAGTACAAAGATGTATAATGACTTGAAGCAATAATATTGGTGGCCGAGAATGAAGAAAGATATTTCAGAGTTTGTTTACAAATGTTTAATTTGTCAACAAGTAAAGGCTGAACACCAAGTACCTTCGGGTTTTCTTCAACCAATTATGATTCTCGAGTGGAAATGGGACAATATCACTATGGATTTTGTAACGGGATTACCTTTATCTCCAAGAAAGAAAGATGATGTATGGGTTGTGGTTGATAGACTCACAAAGTTAGCCCATTCTATACCTATAAGAATTATCTACTCACTAGACAAGTTGGCAAACTTGTACATTTCCAAAATAGTAAGGCTTCGCAGAGTTCCATTGTCAATCATATCAGATAGAGATCCGAGATTCACATCTATATTTTGGAAGAAGTTACAAGAAGCTTTGGGTACAAAGTTGAGCTTTAGTACAGCTTTTCATCCTCAAACTAACGGTCAGTCGGAGAGGTTAATTCAAGTACTCGTGGATATGCTCCGATGTTGTATTCTTGAATTCCAAGGTAGTTGGGAAAAGTTTCTTCCATTGGTAGAGTTTGCCTACAATAATAGTTTTCAGTCAAGCTTGAAGATGGCTTCTTATGAGGCTCTATATGGGCGTAAGTTTTGGACGCCTCTATATTGGACTAAACTCAAAGAAAACCAAATTCACGGGGTTGATTTGGTTAGAGAAACCGAACAGAATGTGAAAGTAATTCAGGAAATTTTAAAGGCTACTTCTGACAGATAAAAATCCTACTCGGATTTAAGAAAAAAATAAATAGAGTATCAAGTGGGGGATAAAGTTTTCTTGAAAGTGTCACCATGGAGAAAAGTTCTCAGATTTGACCGAAAAGGCAAGTTGAGTCCACGTTTCATCGGACCATATGAGATTACTGAGAGAGTTGGGCTGGTGGCTTATCGATTGGCTTTGCCGTCTAAATTAGAAAAGATACATGATGTGTTTCATATGTCATTGTTGTGACGTTACCGATCAGACCCTTTGTATGTTATTACACCGAGCAAATGTGGAGATTCAACTTGACATGACTTATGGTGAAGAACCAGTTAAGATTTTAGCTCGAGAAGTCAAGCAGTTGAGAAATAAGAATATCTTCCTTGTTAAAGTATTATGGAAAGGACATGGGGTAAAGGAAGCTACATGGGAACCAGAAGAAATCATGAGAAACTAGTACCCAAACCTCTTTGCTGGTAAGATTTTCAAGGACAAAAATCCTTAAGGGGGGAAAATTGTAACAGCCCGATTTAGGGCCTAGTCAGAATAGTGGTGTAAGATCACAAATCCGAGTTAGTAAAATGAGTTTTTAAAGTATTTGAGATGTTTGCATGATATTATGAAAGTTTTATGTAGAGATTTTATGAAATTGACATTAAAGGGGTCCATTATTTTATGAAAAATTATGAAAATATAATCGATCACACGGCTTAAGCACACGGGTGTGTGACTTGGCCGTGTGACCTCAATTTGACGATGATGTTATAAACAGAAAGCTCCCTAATTTAAACATGGCCTAAAGCACGGGCGTGTCTTAGGGTCACACGGGCATGTTCCGAACCCACACGGGCGTGTGACCCCTTTTACATGAAAAATTTTCTAAGTTTCCCAAAAGTTTCCAAAGTTCTTGGTCTAGTCCCGAACCACTTTCAATGCATGTTTTGGGCCTCGTAGCCTCGTGATAGGAACGATACGAATATATGTGAAAGGTTTTAAACTTGGATGGAAATTTTTGTCTCAGTTTTATAAGTTTGCTTGTGATTATGTCCGTAATGCCTTGTACCCTGTTTCGGCATTGAATACGAGTAAGAGGTGTTACAAATTATAAGGAAAGCTAGTTGGGAACTAACCAAATGTGAACCAAAAGAGTCAAAGGTTGAAGAAGTATCAGGTAAGTCTCTTAGATATGGCAGATTTTAATAAGTCACTCAGTCTTGATATGACATTTATCAAGTCCCTATGAAGACTTAAGTTAAGTTAAAAGGACACTCGGGTTAAGTTAAGGGATTTATCTTCCTTTTTAAGGACGGAAGGGCTAAGCAAATGAGGGCTACCCCTCAACATATGAGTCTGAAACCCCAAATTCCTCTAGTGATTTCTCTCTCAACTAGGTATGTTTCATGATTGTGTCTACTAAGTAAGTGGAGGTATGTAAGCATACTTGAAGAAGTAAGGCTTAGTGATATGTCTGATTTAAAGTAGAGGTGAAAGGTTACTCGAATAAGCTCTAACAAAATGTCTCTATTTGGCTAGATGAGAAGGTCATATCATCTATTTGAATGACGGATCTGGAGCTCAAGCTATTGATTTCAGGAAGAAAATGGCTAGATCTGAAGTTTAAGTTATCTTTCAGGTTATAAGGTGAGTCTCTAAGCTAATTCCTGCAAATGTATTATAGATGTCAGAAATTCAATGAAAATAAGCTAAAATGCATTATGTGATGAGTCTGTGTGAAATGTATGTCTGATGAACTTGCATGAATGATTCGTAGGAAAATAGAAATTATCTCTGAGGATAATGTGTAATGTGTGTTTTGATGAAATGAACAAGTCTGTTGTGAAAGAGTCTATTATGTAAGGTCTATGCATGAATTTTAAAGGAATGTGTTTCATAAATGTAAGCATGAATGTGTTTGTCATGAAAAAGTCTGAAAGGAATAAGTTTGTCAAGCATAAGTTTGCATGAAGTGTCTGTGTTTGTCTCCAGAGTCGTCTAAAGGGGTATGTCGGGACTAAAAACACTAATCTTTGGAAAAAAATCATGGCACTCTAACGACCATATAGTGTAAGACATTGCCTAGGCCACGGCATCATATGGAATGTGTAAAGGACGGCTGGGTGAGTACCAAAGATGAGGGACGAACCTCATGACGGTGAATATTGGCTAATCTATATCATTAGAAACACCAATTTTCGTAAAAGTGAGCCTTTATGGCTATCTTAGTTAAAAGTGAGTGTCTGTAGCTATCTCTATTAAAGAAGTGCCTCTATGGCAGTTTCCATAAGAAAGCCTTTGTGGTGAAATTTGAAAAACAATATTATCTGATGATAATGCCTTTTGGTGGATACTGAAAGAATGAAGAACTCTGTATAGTTACAAAAATGAATAGAATGGCTATTGTGCGCCAAAGTACGTGGCAAAGTAAAGATATGAATTAAGAAGAAAAATAGAAAGTGTACGAAAGTAAGGAAGATATAACAAATTCTAAGATAAGTGTTGCGCGAAGTCTACCCCGCCCGAATTTAATGATAAGATCAGTGAGTATGGAATAAGAACTAAATTCTGATAATGAGGTAAGTGAAGAAGTTAAGGATGATGTTAAGTATAGTATGCCTAAGAGAAAAGCGATGTGTGACACCCCAAACCCGATCGGGACATACCAGCCCAAATTTGAAGCTTTACATTAGCCATTGATGTGTATCTAACTAACTATGATCAAATAAAAGCAAGCGCACCTATCGTTCAATAGTATAGTTATGGTAAGACCGGTAATATCGTATCCACAAGGACCAAGAGTACTAGTAATTACTATCTTTTTATTATCTAGCCTAAGAATTGGAGTGATTTCTTTTAAACAGAATTGGAGTGATTTCTTTTAAACTAAGACTTAATTAAAAACATGACAGAGAACGAATGGGGAAAATACTTTAGACAACTTTATGAGATAAGCAATACCTAAGGAAGAATCCACCTAGACTTCACTTATTACTTTTGATTCATATGATTTATTCACTTGACTTAATCCGTAGAAATCCCTGATTTATGTCAATATCTCTTTCAAGACTAAAAACAACTAACTTTAGGTTGATTAATTGAAATTTCTTTCTAATTAAAACATCTATTGTCGCATTAACTCGATCTATGGGTTCCCTTATTAGATTTGACTCTAATCCGGCAGATTTTTGTCACCTTATTTCTAGGGTTGCAATCAACTCCGCTTAATTGTGTTGATCTACTCTTAAACAGGGACTTTTGCTCCTCTGAATAAGCACATTCGACTTGAATCAATAACTTGAATTTTCAAAACAGGAATAAGCACTCACAATTAAGAATAAGAACAAGTATTTATCTTATAAATCAAATAATAATAAGATCCGTCATAGGTTTCATCCCCTTAGATATCTAAGGGATTTAGTTCATACTAATGGGGGGAAAATTCTTAAAATAAGGAAAACAACAAAACATAAGAAACCCAAAAAACTTCTAAAGAACTTGATGGGAGATCTTTAGTCTTGATGGAGATCCTTCTTTCGAGCTGCTCCCGATGGCTGTCTTCGAGTATTTTCTGCCTTCTATTCAGCGTCCCCCTTTTAGGTTGCCCCTAGGGTGTTTATATAGGCTTTGGAACACCTCTCTTAGCCCAAAAGTGCCCTATTTCGAATGGAATTATACTTTGATATGGCAGGGACATGCCCGTGTTCAATTCCTTAGACCCTGCTCGCTTCTGCTCGCCACACACGGCCGTGTGGTCTGCCCATGTTTGATAGCCCAGCCGTGTTGATTCCTAACGTAGGCCCATTTTGTCCTGTTTTGGCCCGTTTCTCGTTCTTTTTTACTCCCTAAGCTCTCCTGAGTGTAAAACATGAAATTAAGGGATTAGGAGCATCGAATTCATCAAATCTAATGAAAATTCATCCAAAAATAAGCCAAGCATGGGTTTAAAATATGTATAAATTATGGTTTATCAGCCATTGAAGCGACTCTCCAGCTAACAACCACCCGACACACACCCTAACCTTATAACACCTTGTTTCTGACTAATTAACTATCATTTATTAATGCAAAAGCAATTTGTGAACCATTTTCAAACTTTTTCTATATATTTAAACCTAAGGTATTTTGGTTATTTTACCACATAAGGTTAAACTACCCCAATTTTATTTCTAAGTAGTTACCAACTTTCTTTTAATCAAATTATGCAAGCCCTAAAAATTTCAGCTTAATTTAGGTTTATTTACTATGTTTAATTCAAGTTTTATTATTAAGGACTAAATCGTAACTTTTACAAACTTTTAGTACATTTTCCAAGTTAAAAATTAAGTGTTTCTACCAAATATTAACATTTACAAGTCTAATCCTAAAATATTACCAAGTTTCCCTATCATTAAAGGCTTCAATTAATCTAATCAAGTTTTAGGACTAAATTATAAATTAAGCAAATTAGAATACTAGATTATAAAATAAAAAATCAAACCCCCAAAAACTCACATGCCCTGTGAAAAGACGCACGCCTGTGTACAAACCACTGCACCTATTTTGTCAAAAATTTATTTTAATTTCCCGATTTTATATATTTTACTTACCCATTAAACTTGAAATAGCTACAATTAATTACCATAAACATCCACACATATCTAATTTAATTTATTTACAAAAAATATGCAATAGTTAATCAAAATTTAACACCCAATTACTCGCTTAGCAAACACTAATTAATTCACACAAGCTATATAACTTAGTTGCAAGCAACCCACTCCATGGTAAGCTTTAATTAAACATTGTTAGTATAAAATACATGCTTTATACATCGTGTTATCAACCACCGTACGAACACTCATCAACATACCATACATCAAACATCAATTAAACATAAAATCATGTATTAAAGCAATTATAAAATCACAAAAACTAAAGTCCAAAATTTAATGTCCAATGTCCATTACAAGTAAAATAACACTAGTCTCAAAAGCATCATAATGCCCATATATAGTCTCTAAAGTAAATTTCTTAAGCCACTACCGAGCCTTATTCTTGGATCGCCCTTGCACTCACTTCTCGACTCTTTATGCCCGAAAATTCTTTGCATGAAATGTGAAGGTGTGATCTTAAAAAGCTTAATGAATGATAGTAAAAACATTACGTAATTTGCACCCAATCATGCATAAATCAAAGTAACTAAGTATTAAAATTCCAGTCACAACATGTTAACTATAACAGCCCAATTTTAGGGCTATTCGGAACAGTGGTTTTGAGACCACTAATCTGAGGTCAAAGAAAATTATTTTGATCATATTTTATGTGTTATAGCATGTTTATAGAGATGCATGGAAATTTTGGTGTATTAATTTTAGCAATTGCATGCTTAATTGTGAAAAAGGACTAAATCGCATAAAGTGCAAAAGTTCTACTATACAAGGTAGAGGTGTCTAATAGCCTTAGAATATTAAATTAAAGGTCCTTAAAGTACAATTAGGCCAATAAGAGGGTGTGGCCAGCCATAAGGAGCATGGGAGACAAAGGCATTAAATTTTGGTCAAATTTTGGTGGAATTAGGTGATTAAAAATGAATAAAATAAGACAAAATAGAAAGATATCCTCTTTCACTATTCATTCTTATTCTACCACCAAAAATTAAAGGTAAATTAGAGGATTTTGGATTTCAAACTTTCAGCCACACTATTCTCTTGCAAGTAAGTGATTTTAGGGGTCTTTCTTGATAATTTTTGTACTTTTGGAACCCCCAAAGCTTAAGCTAGATAATAAGGAGACTAATTTGCAAAATGGTTGAAAGTTTAGGGACTTTCCATGAGAGTGTTCATGTTGTTTGCTGAGTTTTTATGGAAGAAAATGATTGTTAGTAGGTTGATGAACAACTTTTGTGAAAGGTGTTATCATGAAAACACCTAAATAGGACTTATTTGTAAAGGTTATGATTGTGTAATAAATGCATGAAACAGTTGGTTTTGTGAGTTGTTGTAAAAGAAATAAATGTTCAGCTAGGCTTCTTTAATAAGGAAATGTGATGGAAAATAATTTACGAGCCTAGGGGCAAAATAGTAATTTTACCAAAGTATAAGGGCAAAATGGTCATTTTTGCCTAAGTAGAAATTTTGATGTATCATGAATGTAATGCCCCAAAAATAAGGTTGGTAGTTTTGCTTAATTTCCATGTTGTGCTTGAACGGCTAGCTATTTGAGTGTATTTCGGGGTTTTAAGGAGGCTTGGCTTCGAGTCTGAGCTGTGGAAAAAATTTAGTTTTTGCTCATAAGGGGAAACTGGCAGTTAGTAGTAGGACTTATGTATAATTATGTGTGTTTTGTGACACAAAAGGGCTTGTGGTGTAGTGGAAAAGTGGCACCACTTAGGAAGCAAGGAGGTGGCGTCATTAGCAAGCAAGGGAGTCTAAGGTTCGAGTAGTGGCATAGTATTTTATTGGGGTATTTATTTTGCAGATTGGACGGCTAGAGTTTGTGTTGGATTTGAACTCTAACTTTGGAGAGTTTGAATTGGTCTTGTGATATGGTTATGTAAGAAATCAAGGAGATATTGTAGGAGCTTATCTTAGAGAAAATTTAGGAGGAGATTGAGGAGTTATCAGGGAGAAAAGTTAGGAGCTGAGAAGTGTGAAGAGTTGGTGCCGTTTTGGGAAATAGGAAGTGTATAAATTTGGCTTAGGAGGGTAGATGAGTGTCATTTTGGGTCTTTTAGGGTATTACGAATTTTCATTGTGGCTTTCGACATTTGGAGAATTTTGCAAATAGGTCAGTCTTTCTTTTCTTTATCAAATATCCTGTAGCTACCCTCACACAAGCACATTTAATCTTTTTCTTTTCTTCTTGTTACCTTTTCCAAACCCTCTAAAGCTGAATAATTCCACCCTCCCTTTGCCGAAATTCTTTTTGTGCCGTCACTATTTCTTCAACCTAGCTGATTCTTGTGTAAGTACTTTACTCTTTCCATTGATCTTGCTAGAACTGACTTTTCCTCTCCCTCACTCTTTCTAAAATAATTTTTGTAGTGGATCGATATCAAATCTCTGTTCTTCAGATCACTGCCAAATTACTTTTTATGCATTTCAGGATTTGGGTAAGTATTCTTCACTTTTGGTTTTGAAGGTTGGTCGAATGGTCGTAAGTAATGTAAGGGCGACTTAAGATGGATATAAGTCACTTATGGTTCAGTTTTTAATAATTAAGATTGATGCAGATTTAGGAAGTACTCGTGATTAGTGATCGAGGAAAAGCTAATAAAGCTTGGTGTTTCAAGTAATCTTGGTGATCAATCATTGAGTGATATCATTTGTAGGATCGTGGCTAAGGAGATCGCAGCGCATTTTGTTATCAGGTGTGTACATACACTATACACACACAATGGATTGGGAAATCTCAAAATCCCGAAAGTTTGGCTTCGGTAGTCTTGCCAGTGTGCGAACACTCGTATGAGGGAAATGGAATCGATAACAGAGACCCCATCAGCGATCTCATAGACTTAGGTCGTGTTATGGCCAATTGGGCCAGAATGGGCAAAATGGGCCCGATGGGCCGTGGGCTCAAAATAGGCAAATTTGATGATTTGGTAATAAGTGATGAACTAGTCATGCTGGTTACATGGCTTGGAAGTGATTTGGGCCAGATGGGCCATACGAATGTGATTGGGCTAGACGGGCCATATAAATGTGGTTTGGGCCTGATGGGCAATAGAATGAGATTGGGCCTGGTGGGCCATATGTCATATGTGATTTTGTTTGGGCTTTGTAAAGGGTTTTGGACTTAGTATTTGGTAAATTGTTTAACCTTACATAAAACTTTAATAATCTATTCAGTGCGACTATGAACAAGTTATAAGGTTTAAGTGTGGTATCGGGCATATGCATGTCTAGGATTGGACCTAGGGAGAGCTTGTTTGTAACATTCGGATTTAGGGTCTAGTCGAAATAGTGGTGTGAGACCACAAATCCAAGGTATATGTATGAGTTTTTGAGGTTTATGTCATGTTTGCATGTTAGTGTGAAAGTTTCATGAAGCAATTTTATGAAATTTGCGGTTGAATTGTCTAAAAGGACTAAATTGCAAAAGTTGCAAAATGTGAGATTTTGGAAGTTATTCGTATGAAATAGCTTTAGAATATCAATTAGATGTCCTTAATGAGCAATTTTCCCAATTTCTAATTTTTGGACAAAATTGGGCATGGATGGGTTAAAATATAAAGTTTGTCAAAAAGGGCATTTTGGTCATTTGTCAATTAAATGATTAAAATGGGAAAAGATGATAGAATTTCATTCATCTTCTTCTCTAAGGCCGCTAAAATTTTCAAGAAGCCATTGTTAGGGCTCTTCAACTTTTCAAGCTCGCTTGTAAGTGCATCCAAGCCCCGTTTTTTATATTTTTTGTATTTTTTAAGTCCTAGTAACATGAGAAAGCTATTTTTAGCTATATGTTGAGCTAGGATGGATGTTCAAAAAATCTACCCATGTATGACTTGCATGTATTTTGATGTTCTATGGAAGAATATAAAAGCTTGATGTAGTGGAAACATCTTTTGCTAAGTGATTTCCATGAAAAATGCATGTAGGGAGTTGTTTGTGAAAGTCTTGAGTTTGGTCATACATGTGTGATTTAGTGAGCATTGATGATTGATTTTGTTGAGTAAATGGTTCGGCTAAGCATGAAATACTAGAAAGTTGAATGAAAATCACTTTACGAGCCTTGGGGCAAATGAGTAAATATGAGAAAGTTTAGAGGCAAAACGGTAATTTTGCTAAAGTGTGAGATAATGGTCAATTTAGTCAATGTGTGTATTGAATGAGTTGATTTATCATTATAGATCAAGAAAGACGAAGCCCGGATCAAAACCGAGGTAAAAGCAAAGTGGTGGACTAAATTGCACGTTTCAATAATTTTGAGTACCGAGGTAAGTTTACGTATAAACGATGCATATATGCATTTACATTCTTAATGCTAGCTAGTGTGTAACATGATTGAGGACCTATGTGGTTCTAAAGGAATGAATGAGATAGTAATTGTGAATGGATGAATGAATTACAAGTAGATATGTGAATGTGTAGTGTTAATGCTTGATGGCGGGCTAAGTACGATACCACCTTAATACTAAACAACGATGGGTTGTGTGCGATACCATAGTTAAGTATATTATTTAGTGGTCTATGTGCGAAACCACTATGAATACCTTTGTTGGTAGGCTAGGTGCGATACTACCCTATAAATTGATTATGGTGGGCTAAGTGCGAAATCATCGAGAAATTAGCTGTGTGGATGTATTATTAAGAATAATGATGTGTTGTATATTGAGTAAATGTGATATTGAGTGCAGGGTGCATGTCAATGATTATGAGTATGTGACTCATGATGTGTTGGAAATGTGGTAAGGGATAGAAAGAGTAAGCATAATTGTGTATGTGAATTTATTTGGTAGTTTAATGCTAATTATTGTTTAGTTTATACTAGAATGCTTAAATTGTTTATGTGTAAACTTACTATGCTCAAGGTTTACTCATTTTCTTTTCCCTGTTCTTATAGAGAAAGAGGGTTGAATCGAGAAATGTGGATTAATCAGAAGATCGCCCACACTATCAGCTTACTTTGGTACAGTAGACTTGATGTTTTGTATATGGCATGTATAGAGGCTAGACAAGTTAGTAAATTTTGTTGTAAATGGCTAAGATGTACTGGCCTTTAGATGGATAATCTATTTTGTATAATGCCATAGTTGTTGGCTATTTTATTATATGAAAAGTTGTAGTTATCCATATGATTTTGTGCTTTAATATGAGTTGATTATAGATGGATTGGATGAGTGCATGTTGTGTTTGAGTGAGGAGTGAAAAGAACTTGGCAAATAGCTTTGTTCTTGTCCATGTAGATAGGCACACAGGCATGTGTCTAGGCCATATGTGACACACGGCAAGCCCACGGGTGTGTGCATTGGCCGTGTCACTTTGGCAGAATTGAGTAGTGTAGGCCACGGGCTAGCCACACGGGCATGTACCTAGACTCAAGGTCGTGTGAGGTGGTCAGTGTGCACCATGGGTGGTGAGCACGGGCATGTACCCTAATCGTGGGGCATAGGCAGAATGCTTGAGTTTTCATGCATGGTTTGTAAACATGGGTGTGTGTGACTACCCACGAGCATGTGTCATCTAACAAGGCGTGTAGTCCTTGTTTAGATGGAGAAAATTTTAGAAAAAGTTCCAATATAGTCTTGAGAGCCTCGTGTGTATAAGTGAAGTCTCATAAGTCAAGAATGAGGTTGATGAGGTGACTTAAGAGAGTAGTCACGATGAGCCTAAGTGGCGATCATGTGGTTTTTATCCAGTAATGCCTCGGGCCGATTCCAATAGGAATTATGAGTAAGGGGTGTTACATTTAGTGGTATCAGAGCTATAGTTTAGTCAGTTCTAGGACTACCATAGTAGGTGTAAGAGTCTAGCTATACATGCCATAAGCGTACAATAATAGTGTGGTGGCTTCTGATGATTTTAAACTTGCTTTTATATAGTGTATGGATCCGAATCAATCGGTTGCTGATGATGTAGCTAGTAATACGCTGGCGGCCCCGCTCAAGAGACTGCGCCTGTACAGAGTGAACCCGAGATTAGGGGTCAAGGAGACGAGGCTCAGGAAGCCTTTCTCTAGATGATGAGTAATTGGTACTCGGAGTATGTTCGAGCAAACCCTAATGCTCAACCTCCTCAAGCTCCTCCTATACCTTAACCAGTCTTAGTGGCTCCTCAAGTTATAGAAGTAGTGAGAGTAATGAAGCCCCGATAGATAAGATTAGGAAATATGGGGCTGGGGAGTTTAGAGCTAAGGTAGATGATGACCCTGAAAGGTTAGAGTTCTAGCTAGAGAACTCAATGAGGGTATTCGATGAACTCTTATGTACACCCGAAAAGAGCTTGAAGTGTGTCGTATCTTTGCTGAAGGACTCGGCATACCATTGGTGGAAAATGTTGACGTCAGTGGTTTCAGAAGAGCGGGTGACGTGGGACTTCTTTCTGGAAGATTTCCAGAAAAAGTATATAAGCCAACGATTCACTGATCGGAAAAGGAAGGAATTCCTTCAGTTGAAGCAAGGAAGAATGCCAATAGCAGAATATGAGCGCAAGTTTGTTAGGCTTAGCAAATACGCTCAAGAATGTGTGTCGACAGAGACCGTTTTATGTAAAAGGTTCTAATATGGACTGAATGAGGATGTCAAACTCTCGGTTGGTATTTTGGAATTGAAAGAGTTCGTAGTGTTAGTTGATAGGGCAAGTAAGGCTGAAGAACTGAGTAAGAAAAAAAGGAGGGTGGTGAGTGAGGCCCGAGATGCGAGAAAACGGCCGATGGGCAACTCACACCAAGCTCTATCGAAAAGGTCTAAGGAGGCGAATCCTTGGACCACTACGTTAGTTGGATATTCACCACGAGATCAAGGCAACACTCGTTCGGGTTGAAAAGTCCAAGCCACCTCGATGGAAACTGTGGGCAATCCGAAGAACAAACCGGAGTGTCCAAGTTATGGTAGATATCACACTGGAGAGTGTTGGGGTAACAGTCGAAACTGTTATAAGTGTGGTTCCCCCGACCATTTTATTTGAAATTGCCCCGAGAGGGATGACAAGGAAGAGAAACAAGAGATAAGATCTAGCAATGTGCCTACAACGGGTAGGCCACCAAAGAACCCGGGAGGGGGAACTAGTGGTAGAGGTGCGTCACGAGATTCTGTTGTGAGATCGGAGGGTTGAGCTCCTACTAGGACGTATGCCATTCGCGCTCGTGAAGAGGCATCCTCCCCAAATGTGATAACAAGTACTTTTTCTCTCTTTGACACCTTTGTTATTGCTTTAATTGATCCAGGGTCTACTCACTCTTATATTTGCATGAGATTAGCATCTAGTTTGAGTATGACCATTGAGTCTACGGACATTGTGGTTAAGGTGTCAAATAAGTTAGGTAAGCATGTGTTAGTAGACAATGTGTGTAAAAATTATCCTTTGATAATTGAGAGTCATTGTTTTCCGGCAAACCTGATGTTGTTTACATTTGATGAGTTTGATTTAATCCTTGGCATGGATTGGTTGACTACACATAGTGTCTTAGTGAACTGTGGTAGTAAGTTTATTGAGCTGAAATGTGAGAATGGAGATATTATTCGAGTTGAATCAGGTGGATTGGATAGTCTACCGGTGATGATTTCTTCCTTAGTGGCCGAGAAATGCTTGAGAAAGGGATGTGAGTCCCATCTCGCGTTTGTGTTGAATACTTAAGAGTCTGAGGTGAAGATTGAATCAGTTCTGGTGGTATATGAGTATCCGGATGTATTCCGGGAGGAGTTACCCGGATTACCTCTGTGAGAGAATTCTAGTTTAGGATTGAGTTAGTTTTGGGAATGGTACCTATTTCGATTGCTTCGTATAGAATGGCACCTTTAGAGTTTAAAGAACTAAAGGTTCAGTTGCAAGAATTGAGGGATAAAGGTTTTGTGAGACTAAGCTACTCACTATGGGGTGCTTCGGTATTGTTTGTGAAGGAGAAAGATGGGTCGATGAGATTGTGCATAGACTATAGAAAACTCAACAAGGTGACGGTGAAAAATAGGCATCCTTTACCAAGGATAGATGACCTATTTGACCAACTGAAGGGAGCTACAGTATTTTCCAAGATAGATTTGAGGTCTGGTTATTACCAGTTGAGAGTGAAGGAGCAAGATGTGTTGAAAACTGTGTTTCAAATAAGGTATGGCCATTATGAGTTTTTGGTGATGCCGTTCGGTTTAACAAATGCTCCTGCAATTTTTATGGATCTGATGAATCGAGTATTCTGACCGTATTTGGATAAGTTTGTGGTTGTGTTCATTGACGATATATTGATCTATTCTCGGAATGAGAGTGATCATGCGGAACATTTGAGAATAGTCTTACAGACTTTAAGAGAAAAACAGTTGTATGCTAAATTTAGTAAAAGTGATTTTTGGCTCCTAGAGGTTGGATTCTTAGGACACATTGTGTCAGGAGATGGGATTAGAGTTAAACCGAGTAAGATTTCAGCTATTGTAGATTGGAAACTGCCGAGGAATGTGTCAAAATTCAGAAGCTTTTTGTGACTAGCAGGGTACTACAGACATTTCGTAAAGGGGTTTTCCATGATTGTTACCCCGATGACAAAATTATTGCATAAGGATGTCAAGTTTGATTGGACTGAGACATGTCAACAGATTTTTGAGAGTTTGAAAATATTGTTGACTGAGGCATCGATTTTGGTTCAACCAGAATCGAAGAAAGAGTTCGTGGTTTATAGTGAAGTATCGTTAAATGGTCTCGATTGTTTGTTGATGCAAGAGGGTAAGGTAGTCACTTACGCCTCGAGGCAGCTAAAGCCACTAAAAGAATTATCTAACTCATGATTTGGAGTTGGTTGTGATTGTTTTTGCATTAAAGATTTGGTGACATTACTTATATGGTGAGAAGTGTCGAATCTTTACGGATCATAAGAGTTTGAAATATTTAATGGATCAAAAGGACTTAAATTTGCGACAACGGCGATGGCTTGAGTTATTGAAGGACTATGAGTTGATCATTGGTTACCATCCGGGAAAAGCGAATGTGGTTGCACATGCCCTCAAGTAGAAATCCCTGTATGCTTTGAAAGCATGAGCACGAATTTGGCATTGTCTAATGATGGGACTATATTGGCCGAGTTGAGAGCTAGGCCACTATTTGTTCATCAGATAAGTGAGGCTCAGAGAAATGATAGTGAAATGCAAGCTAAGAGAGCTAAGTATAGATCGGGAAGTGTGTAACACCCTTAACCCGTATCCATCACCGGATTAGGATTACAAGGCATTACCAGGCTTAACAGGGATCATAGTAACTAGTTACTATTTATAAAGTCATAACCGAATGCATTAAAGATAATAATGTAATTTCATAGCATGCTAATCATTAATGCATTTAACATAAATCTATTCAATCAAATTCATATATGTACATAAACTTGTTTCAACAATTAGTAAAAGTCACTATTCATTTGGTCATTTTAAAATTCCATTAGCCTAATATGCTCATATTTATAATAACTTTACTTAAACAAATCATCAATTACCAAAACCGAACATGAAGCATATATATATCATGTCCGAATATCCGACCTAAGTACATAACCTATAATTTCATTCATACCAATTATGAAAGTTTATTTACCACATTTTGCATACATCATGATTGAGGTTCACAACTATAATTTTAGCTCAAATAAATCAAGCCATATAATCAAACATCTAGCATGAGCACATTGGAAATTTTACTTTCAAAATAAGCTATCATCATGATCGAAATTCACATAAGATCAAAATATCACACAACTTAGCCATTAATATATACTAACACTTAATGACATGATTTAAACACCATTGTTGAATCATAAATAACTTATAACCATTACCTACATTTCATCACCTGCCCGAATACATAGTTTACAATATAAACAATCTCCTAATTGATTCGTGTTTCAATTTATACACCTCAATAGTAAGTCTTTATCAATCCATAACCCAAACATATTCAACAACCACATATATCGAGCTTTACAAATGAATTAATCATAAGCTATATTTAATTACTTCATGCCAAAACATATATATATACTTATATATATCAAACATATCACAACTGAAAATGCATAAACATAATTATAATTTCAAGCCATTTTCGCATGGCTTACTTTTTACAATTTCAAAACGAACCCAAAACACAAGCTAGTCTATACATGCCATAGTTTCAAAAACTCAATTAAAATTATATACCATAATTGGTTGATAGTGTGATGGACTTTGACGATGATCCCCAAGCTCGTAACTAGACTTCAAAATCTATAAAACCATACAAATAAATACACACAGTAAGTTATTTTAGCTTAGTAAGTTATAAGCAATTTCACAACAAAAATGTATTATAATTCTATATTAGCAAGGTCAAAATAATATAATTACAACCAAGGTTATAACCATGACTTTAGTTCATATCATCTTTTGAAAACTTTTTCTTCTGACAACCAAAAGGCTGAACTTCCAAGCTTTAGGTAATAGGTTTCACATGCATATATATCTATATATTATATACCGAACTTATACTTGCATTTCAAATCCATATAAATCACATATTCAAGATTTAAAACTAGTCAAATAAACCCTTTATACAAACTTCCACATGGCTGAATACAATATACAAAATTCATGTAAAAATCAAAGAGATTTTTGTAAATATTACTCTATGTCAACCTATATCATTTGAACTATAAAATTTATTGATACATTCCATCCAAACTAATTTTTCACTCTTATTTGATTTCAACTATAATCATTTCATAATATCAACTTGCCCAAAGTTCAATCCAAGATATAAAATTAATCGCACACTTAGTGCTCCTTGTCCGATTTCGCACACTTAGTGCTCAGAAATTAGATTCGCACACATAGTGCATAATGACCGATTTCGCACACTTAGTGCTCAGCATTTTAAAATTCGCACACTTAGTGCTCATTATCCAATTTCGTACACTTAGTGCTCGGAAGGTAAATTTGCACATTAGAGCATCTTTCAAACTTGTTTCTTGCTATATAGATATGAACATAACTCCAACCATATATGTTCATTTCCGAATCAACTAATTCATTTTATAAACTAATACCACATTCAGAAATCTCTCATATATATATATATATTTCCTTCCATTTAAATTTATTTACATCATTATAAATAAAGTCAATGCAACCCAATTGCTTAAAAACTTACCTCGGAAATCGACGGATTAGGTTTCCTAGCTATTCATTCAACTTCGCTTTTCCCCGATCCAATCCCGATTCTTTTTGTTCTTGATCTAAATAATTTCAAATTAAGCTCATTCAAAATTTTTCTCATTCAATTTAGTCCAAAAACACATAATCGGGGAAATTAAAATTTTACCCCTGACATTTTCAAATTTCACAATTTAGTCCCTATTGCACAAAACACAAAATACTCAAAATTTCAAGGTACTAATGTTTAGCCAAATTTTCATAGTTTTCATATAAGTCCATAAAATTCATTTATTTCACATTTTAGTCCCTCTAAATTTTTTTTTGCAATTTAATCCAAATCACTCCATTTCATCAAAAGTTCAAGAACAAAACTTGTTAATCTATCACATATAATCAATATTTCATCATCAAACTACAAAAAAAACAAGCTTTCTTCAATGTCAATTCACAAAATACACAACCAACTCAAAAGTTCAAGCATGGGCTAGCTAAATCACATAGCAACGATCTCAAAAACGTAAAAATTATCAAAAATCGCGCTAAACTCTTACCGTGATCAAGCTCACTCAAAGTCGAACCCTATGGTGTGTTCTTCCTTTCTTTTTTTCTTTTAATTTTCGGTCATAGCATGAAAAATATGAAGACTTTATTCATCTTTTACCTAATATATTATTTTATCAAATTAAATTAATACATTAATAATAAAACATAATAAAAAAATCCAGTCACTATTACATGCAAATGATGACCGAAACTAAGCTTGATTTTTGGCTAAATTGCACTATTAATACCTCAATTTAAGAAGCTACCTTCAATTTAGTACTTATACATTCAACCACCAAATTTTCTTTTTATGCGATTAAGCCCTTTTTCACGATTAAGCACCAAAACGATCAAATTTTAATATGAAATTTTCACACACACCAATTCACACATAATAAACATAGAAAATAATATTAAAATATTATTTCAACTCAAATTCGTGGTCCCAAAACTACCGTTCCAACTGGGGTCAAAATCGGGTTGTTACAAAGTGATTCTGATTTTCGAGTGAGTTCGGATGATTGTTTGATGTATCATGATAGAATTTGTGTACCCAAAGATGATGAGTTGATCAAAAAAGTTTTTCATGAGGCACATAGTGGCTATTTTTCAGTACACTCGGGCAGTACAAAAATGTACAACGATTTGAGAAATTTTTATTGGTGGCCGGGTATGAAAAGAGACATTTTAGAGTTTGTGGCAAAATGTCTGATTTGTCAACAGGTGACAGCTGAGCATCAAATGCCTTCGAGATTACTTCAGACTGTGATGGTACCCGAATGGAAATGGGATCGGGTTACCATGGATTTTGTTATGGGGTTACCTTTGACTTCAAAAAAGAAAGATGTTGTGTGGGTTATTGTGGACAGATTGACGAAGTCGGCTCATTTTATTCCAGTACGTGTTGATTACTCACTGGATAAGTTAGCCGAATTGTATGTGGAAGAAATAGTAATATTACATGGTGTGCCTGTGTCTATAATATCGGATAGAGATCCGAGGTTTACTTCGAGGTTCTGAAAGAAGTTACAAGAAGCCATGGGTACGAGGTTAAATTTCAGTACTGCATTCTATCCACAAACTGATGGACAGTCTGAAAGAGTGATTCAAGTCCTTGAAGATATGCTTCGATACTGTGTCTTAGAATTCGAAGGTAGTTGGGAGAGATATCTACCTTTGGTAGAATTTGCTTACAACAATAGTTATCAGTCGAGTATACGGATGGCTCTGTATGAGGCCTTGTATGGTAGTAAGTGTCAGACTCCTTTGTATTGGATCGAGCTTGGTAAGAAGCGAATCCATGGGGTCGATCTAGTGAAGGAAACTAAAAGAAAGTGAAAGTGATCCGTGATGGTCTGAAAGCTGCTTCAGACCGATAGAAGTCATATGCGAATTTGAAAAGAAGAGAAATTGAGTTTGACGTGGGTGACAAAGTGTTTTTAAAAGCATCCCTATGGAAGAAGATCATGAGATTTGGACGAAAAGGGAAATTGAGTCCAAGATTCATAGGGTCGTATGAAATTACCGACAGAATTGGACCAGTAGCTTACGTTTGGCCTTGCCAGTAGAATTAGAAAAGATTCATAATGTGTTCCATGTGTCGATGTTGCTACGATATCGGTTCGGTCCTTCTCATGTGATTCCTTCAACAGAAATTAAGATAAGGCCGGATATGTCTTATGAAGAAGAGCTGATTAAGATTTTGGCTCGAGAAGTGAAACAGTTGAGGAATAAGAACATAGACCTAGTGAAAGTGTTGTGGTAAAAGCACAATGTGAAATAGGCTTCGTGGGAGACAGAAGAAGCTACAAGAGAGCAACATCCAAACCTCTTTACTAGTAAGATTTTTGGGGGCGAGAATCTCTAAAGGGGGAGAGTTGTAACATCCAGATTTAGGGCCTAGTCATAATTGAAACACATCACACCCTACCCACGAGAATGGACCGGATCCGTATGTTCCTAAAGTAAACCGGTTTCAAAAAGATTCGATACTTAGAGAAAATTTGTAAAATTTTTAGAAAATGTTGTTTGGATTGGGCTTAGATTGGAACCCATTTAATAAATTTTGAAAATCCAACTTAAGTGAGGTGACAAACAATTTTAGGGTTTATTATTTTGAAAGAAATAAATTTTGTTTTTCTTAACTTTAATTAAAAATAAATTGTAACACAATCAACATGAATAAGCGTAAATAAAGAAAATCCAACTGGCCTTATGGCCTTATTACATCAAGTAAAACCCAAAATAAAATAAAAGTAACTAAATCAAATAAAGTCCAAACTAAATAAATTCTCGAATGTAGCATGGCCACCTCAACGCTCACCGCCCGGTCCGTCATCGCTCATCACCAAAATAGTTCCCATAACGGGTGAGTCAATGACTCAATGTGCACACAAGACTAACATTCAACAAATCAGCATTCATGTTCAAAACATCGATCCATATAAAAATGAAATTATGATGCAACCCAAACCCAATCCTAATTAGCCATCCACTACACTCCCCGCACAACTTTGTACACCGTGGGGACTACTAAGTCAACCTCCATCCGCTACTCTCCATCAAAGGCATTCGCCCATATACGTTGTGTCATTAGACACTATAATCAAATTTATACGTTGTGTCATTAGACACTATTGTAACCGGTTACCAAAATTTCGAATGTGACCGTAGTCAACATATTTTGTTGGTGAGACCGAAGTCAACACCTTCGTTGGTGAGACCAAGTCAACACCCTCAAACGCTGGTGAGACCAAGTCAACACCTTCAAACGTTGGTGAGACCAAGTCAACACCTTCTTCCCTTTCACATAAACCCAATGCCCCAAAAATATATATCATGCATAACATACTTAATTTCATAATCATATACATATATTCACATGTTATAAAATAACATATTTCATAATCCTATCTAAGTAGGAAACGACTCAATACTTTTGTACCACATTAGGGTACTTAGCCATATTCATATTCTTACGTATAATCACATAATAAAATAATTGCCATATGAAATATCGAAAGTTAGTGTGCGTACACACCGATTTGTTTAGCGATTCCTTGAGATTTCAAAAGCTAGATCTAAAGTTTAGATCCTTAGTCCCTACATTTGATTCATCCTTTATTACTTAGCATAAATTCTATTTGGCTATGATATCCAAATCCTAGTAGGATTTGTAAAAGACTTACCTTGAGGTGATTAGGTGTTTATTCAAATCCTTAACACTTGGTTTTTCCTTTACCGATATTCGCCAACCTTGAATCTCAATATGGGTTAGTTTTCACTTTTCAATAATTAAAGAATTGATCTAGATAATCTCACAAACATTGGCCGAATATTTTTTAGATGCTTACCTTATGGACTTTAAATCTCGAAATTCACCGAATAACTAGGGAACACGTGGCCTATGGTGTACCTTCAGGAAAAGAATTTCTTCTTCCATGATTCGGCCAAGATTAATAATCGAAATTAGTCTCTAAATTTCAATAAGTCTAGAATATAAAAGAATGGGAAACTAAACTTGGATCTTACTCTTATTTGAAGGAATCGATTGCACCTTCACTTCAACCTTCGTAGATTCGACTTAGAGACTTGATGAACAATCGGCTATGATTCCCTTATGTATTTTTTTCAAAGATGAAAGAAGAGAGGAATAATAGGCTTAGAAGGAAATCGGCTAGGAGGTTAAAAGAAAAGAAGAAAAGAATGGATGCTCAAGAAGAATATTCGCAGAGGAAAAGAGAGGAGAATGAATAATGAATGGCCCTAGTCCCTCCTTTTATAGCCGAATTTACTAGACCAAGAATCCTTTACTTGGCCACCACTCTTCCTTATTTTCCTAATTAAAGAATAATTCTTCATTTATCCACCTATTTAGCCGAATTTTAAAGAGAATTAAACTCTTCCTTAAGAGTCCTTATGATCTTCTAATTAGTCGAGTTTTAAAGAGAGTGAAACCCCTCTTTGCAAGCTTTGTGCCATCCACCTCTTGGGCTTGTAGAAGCAAAATAAAACTTATTTTATTTGCTTCTTATGTGACTCGAACTCAAGCCTGTAACCTTTTACATGTGGGCCATTTCCTAAGGCCTTAGGTGGCATCTTCAGCCACATTTCCAAGTCCGTTATTGGGTCAAATTTCATGTACTTTATATTTTTAGGGTCACTTGGCCCTAAGTTCCCTTTGGGCTCTAAATTTCGACATTAAGGGGTCATTTTAAGTTTCCAAAAATTTTCACTGCTCAGATTTTCCAAGTTTCCAAAATGTTTAGTTTCCTATTTTGGCTTGGTTTCCAAAATGTTTAGTTTCTTATTTTGGTTTGGTTTCCAAAATGTTTAGTTTCCTATTTTGGCTTGGTTTCCAAAATGTTCACTTTCCTAATTTACTTAGGTTTCCAAAATGTTCACTTTCCTAATTTACTTAGGTTTCATCTTTTAACTAATCGCTCCATATATTTCCTTACATTTCCATACATTTCTTACATTTCCATACATTTCCATACCTTTCCATACATTTCCTTACATTTCCTTACATTTCCATACATTTCCTTACATTTCCATACATTTCCATACATTTCCATACATTCCTTTCATTTCCTTTCATTTCTTTACATTTCCTTACATTTCCTTATATTTCCTTTCATCTTAGGGTTCTTGAAACTCTTGTAACACATCCAACACACCCATCGATCCCACTATCTCATGAATTACGCACTAACGCATAACCCCTAATCTAGGATGTTACGCTTCTACCCCTAAAAATAATTTCGTCCTCGAAATTACTTACTATCATTCATCCGCATACCTAACTCACCACACTACGCTATTGTCACAAGACTCGATCTTAAAGAACTATCATACTTTCTAGGCACATTATTTCTTTTTCTTTTTTTTTCACGCCTCGAGAACTCATTTCTAACGCCACGATTTAATCGATTAAAGAGTTTTATGCATTAGTACTTTGTTCCACCTGCTTAACCGCGAACAATTTTATGAAAAGGAGTTTAGAGTGGTTCTTTCGTATTCATACATGCATACGTCTTTTCATTCACTCATACATCCATCAAACAATTATGAACCTTAGTTCATTCAGAGAAATGTTGTAGTTTTCATTTGTTGTTGTTTTTCCACTACCCGGGGTATTTTCGTAATTTGTCCTATGTGGGTATTTTCGTAATTTGTCAAAATAAGGTTTCATGATGATTTTGTCACAAAGTATCTTTGGTATTTTAAGTTCCTGGGTATTTTGGAATTTTTTTGAGATCCGAGGGTATTTCGAAATTTTAGACCTTGGGGCATTTTGGTAATTTTTCCACAAACCGGTAAATTGTAAAATTTTAATAAATCGAGGATATTTGAAGTTGCAAAACTTTGAGGGTTCTTTTGAGAAATTTATTTTCCAAAGACGATGAAGTTGCAAAATTTTGGAAATCGTGGTCATTTTGAAATTTTTGGAAAGTTGGGGCAATTTTGTAATTTTCCAAAATTCACTAGTATTTTGATAGTTTGTAAATTAGGGTTTTGGACTTTTATAACATAATGAAATTTTGGTAAAACTATTGAGTAGTTGGACATCTTATAAACTAAGGGCATTTTGTAATTTTATCATTAGTGGTATTTTAGTAAATTTGTAAATCGAAATATTTCGTGAAAATTTATAAAATATTCTTTTCAAATCAAGAGGGTAATTTAGAAATTTTAAAATTAGGGTTTCAAAAATACTGCTAATCCCTTTGGGTTTTAGTTATTGGGTTTAGCCCGTGACTAAGTCCTCTTGGTTAGGGTGAAGTTACATTACGCACTGTGTAGGATTCGAGTAAAGAGGAGGTAAGTCACTAGACCGCTTAAATACCAAGCTCATTGAATCCACTCCTAGACATGCGCACAACAGCTACCACACCTAGCTCTTGACTTAATCACGTGTTTGTCTAGTGTATTAAGTCTTATGTATTTGTGTTTGAGTAGACTAATCCTGGGTTCAAGTTCTTATCATGCTATTCTACGCTCCATGCCTTTTCTACCCTTAAACAGTTCACGTAATCACACATATAGTTAGGGTACTTACCGGTGGATCATGGTCGGAGACTTAGGTGTCATGCCATAAAACCCGCTTATGTTTCAAAGAAAAAATCATTTGGCTCGCTTTGAAAACGTTTTGGGCCTTAGCCCACGTGCCGAGAGTTTAAAACTGGCTCGATACTAATTGAAACACCCACACCCTACCACGAGAATGGACCTGATCTCGTATGTTCCTAAAGTAAACCGGTTTCAAAAGATTCGATACTTAGAGAAAATTTGTAAAATTTTTAGAAAAATGTTGTTTGGATTGGGCTTAGATTGGAACCCATTTAATAAATTTTGAAAATCCAACTTAAGTGAGGTGATAAAACAATTTTAGGGTTTATTATTTTGAAAGAAATAAATTTTGTTTTTCTTAACTTTAATTAAAAATAAATTGTAACACAATCAACATGAATAAGCGTAAATAAAGAAAATCCAACTGGCCTTATGGCCTTATTACATCAAGTAAAACCCAAAATAAAATAAAAGTAACTAAATCAAATAAAGTCCAAACTAAATAAATTCTCCAATGTAGCATGGCCACCTCAACGCTCACCGCCCGGTCCGTCACCTGCTCATCACCGAAAATAGTTCCCACAACGGGTGAGTCAACAGACTCAATGTGCACACAAGATTAACATTCAACAAATCAGCATTCATGTTCAAAACATCGATCCATATAAAATGAAATTATGATGCAACCCAAACCCAATCCTAATTAGCCATCCACTACACTCCGCACTCAACCTCACACATACACCGTGGGGACTACTAAGTCAACCCTCCATCCGCTACTCTCCATCAAAGGCATTCGCCCATATACGTTGTGTCATTAGACACTATAATCAAATTTATACGTTGTGTCATTAGACACTATTGTAACCGGTTACCAAAATTTTGCAATGTGACCGTAGTCAACATATTTCGTTGATGAGACCAAGTCAACACCTTCGTTGGTGAGATCAAGTCAACACCTTCAAACGCTGGTGAGACCAAGTCAACACCTTCAAACGCTGGTGAGACCAAGTCAACACCTTCTTCCCTTTACATAAATCCTAATGCCCCAAAATATATATCATGCATAACATACTTAATTTCATAATCATATACATATATTCACATGTTATAAAATAACATATTTCATAATCCTATCTAAGTAGGAAACGACGAATACTTTTGTACCACATTAGGGTACTTAGCCATATTCATATTCTTACGATAATCACATAATAAAATAATTGCCATATGAAATATCAAAAGTTAGTGTGCGTACACACCTGATTTGTTTAGCGATTCCTTGAGATTCCGAAAAGCTAGATCTAAAGTTTAGATCCTTAGTCCCTACATTTGATTCATCCTTTATTACTTAGCATAAATTCTATTTGGCTATGATATCCAAATCCTAGTAGGATTTGTAAAAAGACTTACCTTGAGGTCGATTAGGTGTTTATTCAAATCCTAACACTTGGTTTTTCCTTTACCGATATTCGCCAACCTTGAATCTCAATATGGGTTAGTTTTCACTTTTCAATAATTAAAGAATTGATCTAGATAATCTCACAAACATTGGCCGAATATTTTTTAGATGCTTACCTTATGGACTTTAAATCCCAAATTCACCGAATAACTAGGGAACACGTGGCCTATGGTGTACCTTCAGAAAAGAATTTCTTCTTCCATGATTCGCCAAGATTAATAATCGAAATTAGTCTCTAAATTTCAATAAGTCTAGAATATAAAAGAATGGGAAACTAAACTTGGATCTTACCCTTATTTGAAGGAATCGATTGCACCTTCACTTCAACCTTCGAGATTCACTTAGAGACTTGATGAACAATCGGCTATGATTCCCTTATGTATTTGGTTTCAAAGATGAAAGAAGAGAGGAATAATAGGCTTAGAAGGAAATCGGCTAGGAGGTTAAAAGAAAAGAAGAAAAGAATGGATGCTCAAGAAGAATATTCTAGCAGAGGAAAAGAGAGGAGAATGAATAATGAATGGCCCTAGTCCCTCCTTTTATAGCCGAATTTACTAGGCCAAGAATCCTTTACTTGGCCACCATTCTTCCTTATTTTCCTAATTAAAGAATAATTCTTCATTTATCCACCTATTTAGCCGAATTTTAAAGAAAATTAAACTCTTCCCTTAAGAGTCCTTATGATCTTCTAATTAGTCGAGTTTTAAAGAGAGTGAAACCCTCTTTGCAAGCTTTGTGCCGTCCACCTCTTGGGCTTGTAGAAGCAAAATAAAACTTATTTTATTTGCTTCTTATGTGACTCGAACTCAACCCCAAAACCTTTTGCATGTGGGCCATTTCCTAAGGCCTTAGGTGGCATCTTCAGCCACATTTCCAAGTCCGTTATTGGGTCAAATTTCATGTACTTTATATTTTTAGGTCACTTGGCCCTAAGTTCCCTTTGGGCTCTAAATTTCGACATTCCGGTCATTTTAAGTTTCCAAAAATTTCGCATGCTCAGATTTTCCAAGTTTCTAAAATGTTTAGTTTCCTATTTTGGCTTGGTTTCCAAAATGTTTAGTTTCCTATTTTGGTTTGGTTTCCAAAATGTTTAGTTTCCTATTTTGGCTTGGTTTCCAAAATGTTCACTTTCCTAATTTACTTAGGTTTCCAAAATGTTCACTTTCCTAATTTACTTAGGTTTCATCTTTTAACTAATCGCTCCATATATTTCCTTACATTTCCATACATTTCTTACATTTCCATACATTTCATACCTTTCCATACATTTCCTTACATTTCCTTACATTTCCATACATTTCTTACATTTCCATACATTTCCATACATTTCCATACATTTCCTTTAATTTCCTTTCATTTCTTTACATTTCCTTACATTTCCTTATATTTCCTTTCATCTTAGGGTTCTTGAAACTCTTCGTAACACATCCAACACACCCATCGATCCCACTATCTCATGAATTACGCACGAACGCATAACCCCTAATCTAAGATGTTACAATAATAGTGGTGCGAGACCACAAATTTGAGGTATATGTATGAGTTTTTGAGGTTTATGTCATGTTTTCATGTTAGTGTGAAAGTTTCATGAAGCAATTTTTTAAAATTTGCAGTTGAATTGTCCAAAAGGACTAAATTGTAAAAGTTGCAAAATGTGAGATTCTAGAAGTTATTTGTATGAAATAGCTTTAGAATATCAAATATAGGTCCTTAATGAGAAATTTTCCCAATTTCTAATTTTTGGACAAAATTAGGCATGGATGGGTTAAAATATAAAGTTTGTCAAAAAGGGCATTTTGGTCATTTGTCAATTAAATGATTAAAATGGGAAAAGATGATAGAATTTCATTTTTCTTTTCTCCAAGGCCACCAAAATTTTCAAGAAGCCATTGTTAGGGCTCTTCAACTTTTCAAGCTTGCTAGTAAGTGCATCCAAGCCCCGTTTTTGACATTTTTCGTATTTTTTAAGTCCTAGTAA
This sequence comes from Gossypium rotundifolium, assembly GCA_025506655.1. Taxonomy (NCBI): domain Eukaryota; kingdom Viridiplantae; phylum Streptophyta; class Magnoliopsida; order Malvales; family Malvaceae; genus Gossypium; species Gossypium rotundifolium. The sequence continues at coordinate 84,091,028 of CP106724.1, read as the reverse complement.
CATGAGAAAGCTATTTTTCGCTATATGTTGAGCTAGGATGGATGTTCAAAAAATGTATCCATGTATGACATGCATGTATTTTGATTTTTTATGGAAGAATATGAAAGCTTGATGTAGTAGAAACATCTTTTGCTAAGTGATTTCCATGAAAAATGCATGTAGGGACTTGTTTGTGAAAGTCTTGAGTTTGGTCATGCATGTGTGATTTAGTGAGAATTGATGATTGCTTTATTTGAGTAAATGGTTCGGCTAAGCATGAAAGACTAGAAAGTTGAATGAAAATCACTTTACGAGCCTTGGGGCAATGAATAAATATGAGAAAGTTTAAGGGCAAAATGGTAATTTTGCTAAAGTATGAGATAACGGTCAATTTAGTCAATGTATGTATTGAATGAGTTGATTTATCATTATAGATCAAGAAAGACGAAGCCCGGATCGAAATCAAGGCAAGAGCAAGGTGGTGGACTAAATTGCACGTTTTAATACTTTTGAGTACCAAGGTAAGTTTACGTATAAACGATGCATATATGCGTTTACATTCTTAATTCTAGCTAGTGTGTGGCATGATTGAGGGCCTATGCGGTTCTAGAGGAATGAATGAGATAGTAATTCTGAATGTATGAATGAATTACAAGTATATATGTGAATGTATAGTGATAATGATTGATGGTGGGCTAAGTACGATACCACCTTAATACTAAACAACGATGGGCTGTGTGCGATACAATAGTTAAGTATATTATTTAGTGGGCTATGTGTGAAACTACTATGAATACCTTTATTGGTAGGCTAAGTGCGATACTACCCTATAAATTGATTGTGGTGGGCTAAGTGTGAAATCACCGAGAAATTAGCTGTGTGGATGTATTATTAAGAATAATGATGTGTTGTATATTGAGTAAATGTGATATTGAGTGCAGGGGTGCATGTCAATGATTATGAGTATGTGACTCATGATGTGCTGGAAATGTGGTAAGGGATAGAAAGAGTAAGCATAATTGTGGATATGAATTTATTTGGTAATATAATACTAATTATTGTTTAGTTTATACTAGAATACTTAAATTGTTTATGTGTAAACTTACTAAGCTTAAGACTTACTCCTTTTCTTTTCCCTTGTCTTATAGAGAAAGAGGGTTGAATCGAGATACATGGATTAATCGAAGATCGCCCATACTATTAGCTTACTCTGGTACAGTAGACTTGCTGTTTTGTATAAGGCATGTATAGAGGCTAGACAAGTTAGTAAATTTTGTTGTAAATGACTAAGATGTGTTGGCCTTTAGATGGATAATCTATTTTGTATAATGCCATAGTTGTTGGCTATTTTCTTATATGAAAATTTGTTGTTATCCATATGAGTTTGTGCTTCAATATGAGTTGATTATAGATGGATTGGATGAGTGCATGTTGTGTTTGAGTGAGGAGTGAAAAGAACTTGGCAAATAACTTTGTTCTTGTCCATGTGGATAGGCACACGGGCATGTGTCTAGGCCATATATGACACACGGCCAGCCCACGGGCATGTGCATTGGCCGTGTCACTTTGGCAGAATTGAGTAGTGTAGGCCAAGGGCTAGCCACACAGGCGTGTGCCTAGACTCAAGGCCGTGTGAGGTGGTCAGTGTGCACCATAGGTGGTGAGCACGGGTGTTTGCCCTAATCGTGGGGCATAGGTAGAATGCTTGAGTTTTCATGCACGATTTGTAAACATGGGCGTGTGTGACTAATAATGGGCGCGTGTCATCTAGCACAGGAATGTAGTCCCTGTTTAGATAGAGAAAATTTTATGATTTGAAAAAGTTCCTATATAGTCTCGAGAGCCTCGTGTGTATGAGTGAGGTCTCGTAAGTCGAGAATGGGGTTGATAAGGTGACTTAAAAGAGTAGTTATGATGAGCCTAAGTGGTGATCATGTGGTTTTTATCCAGTAATGCCTCGGGCCAATTTGGTGGGAATTACGAGTAAGGGGTGTTACATTGGTACTTAAGCGGTCTTAATGACCCACTTCCTCTTTTCTAGAATCCTACTTGGTGCGTAGTGTGTGTTCACTTTAGTCGTGAGGACTTGTTGACGAGCCAAGGTTCGTAATTAAGATCCATACTAATAAGAATGACTAAAGTACCCCAATGTATTGAATGTAAACTTTATGGATGTTCCTCGTATATTTGCTGCATTCATATGATATTCTATTTAGGATGCATATGGGGGAAATTATGGAACGGAGGAAGTATATGAGGGTCGCATGGTTGCTTGACGACCGTGGATCCATCAATGGCTTTTTAACCCTATTATATGATTAGCAGCTTTGCTGCAACGTTAGGTAGTACCGCAACCGGGCTACCCTTGAAGTGTATCGAATGGGTGGGTCGATTTACAAATCCCCATAGAAGTGTTTTAGTTGGACGAAGACGAAGTGTACCAGATGGATTATTTGGGGAGGGTTTGCACAGAATTGCATGTATGATATTGTTATGTTATTGTTATGATTTTTGGTTTTTGCTACTCAAGCATTTTGGGTATTTTTGTTTCATCTTTTCTTGTTGAAACCTTAACCATTTAGGGACTCCTTCTCTTTTCTTTTCAAGTATTTTTTTCTTTCATTTGTGATTGTCAAAACACCAATAGCCGAATTCATCTAATCCCTCTCTTCTCCGAATTTTAGGTTATTCTCTACTACTCCTTGATAATAGCCACACCCTCCTCTACTCATCTTTTCTCTCTTTTCGTCTAATTCTTCTCTCTTTTTCCGCTTTGCTTTCCTCTTCTACACTCTTTTCTCCATAGGCCGAATCTTTTCTTCGTCTCTAATTGGAATTGGTTTCTTTATTCCTTGCTATTAGATGAAATCGAGTAGCCTGAAGCGTGAGGGATTTGTGTCTACTGAATCTACCTTGGCTTTTCAGCACTATTGTGAGCAATGTAATATCTTTTCTTTTATTTTCTTTCTATCGGTTCTTTCTTGTCTCTTCTCTCTAAAGCTAAATCCATTCTTCTTCAAGGCCGAACCTCTTCTTCTCATGTGACTCATCTCTGATCTGAGGCTGAATCTATTGGAGTGCTAGCATACCCTTTATCGCTTTGCTAGTCTTGGTTTTCGAAGGTTGATTGGTAAGTGGGTTTAAGGCTGAATATTGGTGCCTTTGGTTGTTTCTTTTTCATGCTGAAAGGCTACCATGTTTTAAGATTTGATGTGAGTTTTAATGGCTAATATTTCTTCTCGGTTCCAACGTTGCAAGGGACTCGCGGGCTTAAACCAATGAATCATTTATGTAATCTTCCTGGTGGTGAAATTCTCGGATTTTCAGGTAAATGGTGTAGGGTGTTGATCAATTCCAATGTTGGAAGATATTGTATTAAGCTTAACCGTTAGTCATTATGGATCTCAGGTATTCTAGAAATAGTACCGAGTGTCGCAAATCGTAAACAGGTGTGTAATCTCACACCTCTCTGAATGTTTGTGTGAAACATTTGTGAAACGGCCAAATGCCGAAGAGCCGAAAAATTGGCAGCTGTGACTATTCGAGCACGCGAGCACTCGTAGTGGTAAAACGAAATGCGAAACATGACGTTAAGTCATTGAGGGTGTCAAGAACACTCTTGCGATACTGAGGCTGAAATGGGCCTATCTAGACCAAAACGAGCCAAACAGGCCCAATGGGCTATTCGGGCCACATGGGCAAAATTGATGGAAAATTGTAAAGGAGTAAGTGTGGTTGCGAAATCTGGAAATCTGATACTGTAACATTGCGAAATGGGATACGAGCGTGTGGGCCTATTTGGGCCTAAAATGGATTTTAGGCCCAGTAGCTCCGTAGAGACCTAGAAAGGGTTTCATGACGCTCGACGTGACAGTAAGCCTTCAGAAAGGCCATTAGTTGGTAAAATTATTGAAATACCTTCAGTGGGTAAATTATTGAGACACCCTCATTGGGTAAAATTACTGTTATACCCTTAGGGGCAGATTTGGCATGATTGTGTATAACTTGATTAACTGCCATGATGATACATTTTGCATACACTAAATTATTATGCCATGACATGTTTCATTGGGATGGGTTGTAATGATGGAGGAAGTCTTTGTCTTGGTGGCTATGCCACAATATCTCGATTTCATCGGCTCGACCACATATATCGATCATTTTGCTTTCTTTGGGTTTATCTTGGCGACTCGACTACATTCTTGGAATGTAGGGTTGGGTGGGTCGACTTGGTCCCCACATGGAGCGTAGGGCTAGTATAGGTGGAGTGTAGCGGATGGACTATTAGGTTGGGTTGCATTTTCTATTTGCATTACCATGATTTTGGGGCCGTGGGCCCAAATTGATACCGTATGGGGCTTAGGCCCAGACTGAGACCATGACTATGACTGAAATCGGGGTTACACACTGAGTTATCATAACTCACCCCTCCATTTTAACCTTGTAGGTAATCCCCAGCGTTAGTGGATTTGGAGCTGTAGAGGACTCTGTGATGGCCATACATCAGGATTTATCACCGCGAACTTTGTAAATTTTCATTTTCTTTACTTTAGTCTTATTTTTATTTTTGGGTTAATATTTTTGTAATAAGGCCGTTGGTTTATTTTCTTTAAGTTTTCTTTAATAACTACTAAATTTATTGATACATGGTTTTCTTAAAACGACGATAACCCTTTTCAAAATATTGCATCTTTGCAAATAACTAAACCTGATTTCTATTATAAACAGAGGTTTCAATAGTTATAATAAATAGCATTTTTACAGCAACACCATAAAAGCGAAACTGATTTTCATACACAACAAAGCCAAAGTCTTAAAATGAAAATATATGAAGTTTTTAACGAGAACACAACTTTTAAACAACCCAACCATGTGACATGCTGGATTCGGTTGTAACGTCTTGGCCGGGTTTGGGGTGTTACATTTTATGGTATGAAAGCCTGGTTGCAAAACTCAGCTGTGGAATGGGTTCGGAAATGTTTTCAAAATTTGTTTGAAATAAGGTTTAGAAAATATATGTTTTAGTGGAAGTATGGCACCGAAGTCTCCGACACCAAATCTGTAAGTTCTTTTACCCTATATCTGATGATATGATTAAATGACTTTAGTAATAAAGTACTAGAATAGTGGTAGTATACTGAGATTGCTAGCTATAAGAGCTAAGACTGTAGAGACTGAGACATTAGGAAACTCGATCTGTGAAAACAACTCTTATATCTACTTTGCATAAAACATTTGTTAATAAACATTGAATTACATATTGATTCATAAAATTTTAATCAGATTAATTCGATTCAGCAACATGAGTACAAGGGGACATGGATGAGGTACACGACAAACCGTGGTAGAGGCCGAGATGTTAGGGCCGGATCCTCAACATCAGGGCATATGCTTGAAATGGAAGCACCTGCATCACCGGTGACCGAAACAGGGTCTCATGATCGAACTGAAAGGGACAATGCTTTGTCCCAAGTGATGCTGCGAGTTTTAGAATAGGTTGCTGGAGCAAGTACTGGGTCGGCAACCTGTGGGTCTATTTCTGAGCGACTGTGGTCAAACGAGGCCAAAGTTTTTAGGGGCATTTCTGGTGTGGCCCCAAATGTAGCTGAATACTAGTTGGAGATAGTTGAACGGATTATGGATGATCTAGATTGCATCGCTGAACAGAAACTGAAAGGGGCGGTGTCCCTGCTGAGAGATGAGGCATACCAGTGGTGGCTCACTATGAGAGAAGGTACTCAAGCTGACCGTATCACCTGGGATTTCTTTAAGACAATGTTCCAGGGAAAGTATGTCGGGACAAGCTATGTGGACGCCCAGAGAAAAGAATTCTTGAATCTGGTTCAGGGGAATAAATCCGTGGCGGAATATAAGGCGGAGTTCTTGCGTCTGAGCCGAAATGCTCGAGGAATAGTCTCGACCAATTATGAGCTGTAACACCCATAACCCGTAACCGTCGTCGGATTAGGGTTAGAAGTGTTACTGGATAGATCAAAAACAATTATAGAATTAATCATACATGCATTCAATAATATCTAACATAATGTCCCTTATGCAGATCATCGAGACCTTTAGCATGATATTAACCGAGTTGGGACTAAATCGAAACGCATACTAAATTTTGAGGAAAACTAAAAAATTTCTAAATGCAGGCGACACATGGCCGTGGGGTTAGGCCGTGCCTCTCACATGGCTACTTGACACACCCGTGTGTCTTCCCCGTGGCTATATACTGCTAAAACCAACACGGTCACCAAGCACGCCCGTGTGTTAAGGCCGTGTATAATAGATCACATACTGTCATTTCTCACACGGCCACCAAGCACACCCGTGTCGAGGCCGTGTGCAATTTCAGCCATATTCTGCCAATTTACTCGCGGCCTTAGGCACGCCCGTGTGCCTCAATCGTGTGACATTATAGGCCCTTTTACAAGGCCAATATGCCACCTACTTAGGGTCTTCCTACCAGCAATATATACCTAAACATAATATGCTTATATGGAAACCAAAATATATCAAATGGTTCACTTCATCCTTACATTCAATACCAATTCCATTCATACCAAATTACAAACTAAATCCTACATCATTTCAAACATGTATCATCCATTTGCTTAACCAAAACTTAACCATTTCATATGCATCAAAACATACTAAATATATGCTTCATAAATCTTTCATTCAAACATTTATCAACTCAAAAGTTTGCCAATACACATGGCCATGCTCACTTCATAAACATATACACCTATCTAGCCTATACATGCCATAATTAGCCATATACATTTTCAAAAAGGTACCAAAATAAGTTTTTGTAGTGTGGTGACGATCCTTAACAATCCCGAGCCTTCAGTAGCTTCGACGACCTATAAAACAGAGAAAACACACACACAGAGTAAGCTTTCCAAAAGCTTAGTAAGTCATATACAAATAAACTTGGTATGGAAAGCATATATCAATCACTTGGAAAACTTTCATATATTTGTTTTGGTTCATACACTTTTAACCACATTAGCCATTTTCACCATTCAAGAATCATATGAACACATAGCTCATCTAGCCAAAACAATTCTCATCATATCACAAATTCCATGTACTTATCACCATAGTAATATAATTTAGATACTTACCTTACATACACAAATCGTGTATAGACAACGTACCTACATACACAAATCGTGTATAGACAACGTACCTAGATCGAACTTGATATCACATAATTGTTCATAGTTCAGATTTGACATTCATATCATAGTCTTACCCATTGAACCCTTAGGAACCTAGTAGGATACTCAGAAAGCTCAGAATAGTAGTACAATGCCAACGTCCTAAACAAGACCTTACATATAATTAGATAATGATGCCTACATCCCAGACGAGGTCTTATATGTAATCAGATAATGATGCCTACGTCCCAAATGAGGACTTATATATAATCAGATAATGATGCCTACGTCCCAGACGAGGTCTTATATGTAATCAGATAATGATGCCTACGTCCCAGACAAGGTCTTATATATAATCAGATACTGATGCCTACGTCCCAGACGAGGTCTTATATGTAATTAGATAATGATGCCTACGTCCGAGACGAGGTCTTATATGTAATCAGATAATGACGCCTACATCCCAGATGAGGTCTTATATATAATCAGAAAATGATGCCTACGTCCCAGATGAGGTCTTATATATAATCAGAAAATGATGCCTACGTCTCAGACGATGTCTTATATGTAATCAGATAATGATGCCTACGTCCCAGACGAGGTCTTATACGAAATTTCAAATCAACGCCAACGTCCCGGACGTGGTCTTACATGATAAAATGAACAGATACCTATGTCATGACATAGTTAATACTATCTATTCCTAGGTTCGATCGAGACTTCTCAGACTTAATCACTATGTCAGACTCATCTCGGAATTCACAAGCATATACTCTCATGGGTATACATTATCAACATTAGTCATACGAACAAGTATAATATCATACGAATACGTTTATTTGCATAGCGACTTACCTCAGATTCGATATTTCGAAATGAAAACGGCTACTCGTTAACTTTCACTTTCCCGCGATCTAAGTCCATTTTCCTTGGTTCTTGATCTAAACATATTCAGAATTAATCCTTTTATTCACTATTTCATTCAATTTAATCCAAATATACTCATTTAGGGAAATTTACAATTTAGCCCTCACCTTTTTATATTTAGACAATTTAGTCTAAATTTTCTCAAAACATCAAATACACCAAATTTGCACAAACACATGCTTAACCGAATACTACCCATGCTCATACTAGTCCACACATTTCATCAAATTCACAATTTAGTCCATCAATTTACTATTTTCTCAATTTATCCCTAATTAGCTAAATTCATCAAAAATTCAAGAACAAAGTATGTTCATCTATCTCATATCTTTCATTTAGCACCAAAAATCATCAAAAAGCTTAACATATCATCAATGGCATCTTATAAAAACATCATCAATTCACAAAATCAAAATGTGGGTTTTGTAGCTCTCAAAGCAATGATTACAAAAATGTAGAAATTATCGAAAATCGATCAAAAACTAACCTTTGATTTAAGCTTACAAAGGATGAATACCAAGCTTCTTTCTCTTTTTTTTTTTTTTTTGTGTTTTCGGCAAAACGATGAATAATATGAAGCCACTAACTCATTTTCTTTTATTCTCAACTAATAGATTATAAAATTCATATAATATAAAATATCATATACATTAACATAAAAATAATAACCATTATTAAAACATACAAAACTCATTCCTTTAATAGCTTGTTGTCCACTAACCATGTTTTTGGCTTATTTGCTTATTAAGGCCACAATATTCAAAAGCCACATCACTTAAGTACTTTAACAATTAACAAGCAACTTTCACATTTAATACAATTTAATCTTTTTGTCAAATTAAGCGCACAGACGGATAAATTAACTTACGAAACTTTACCACATACTTAGTAACAGATCAACGACACAGAAAATAATGTTAAAATATTATACTGACTCAAATTTGTGGTCCCGAAACCACTGTTTCGACTAGGATATAAACCAGACTGTTACATGAGCGCTGTGTACGATTTGAAGATGGGCTACGAGATGAGTTGAAGGTACTGATAGCTCCACAGTGGGAAAGAGATTTTGCTGTATTGGTGGGAAAAGCCAAGATTATTGAGAAGGTGAAATACACTGAGTGTCAGAATCGTGACAAGGATAGGGGTAAGAATAAGAGGGATTTTAGGCCTTCCAGTTCTTCTGATAGATTTCAAAAGAGTCCTAGATTTAACGAGTCGATCTGAACTGGAGCTCCGTTTGCTACTGGCAGACCGCAGCCTTGTGTAGTGTGTGGGTTATTTCATCAGGGTGAATGATGGAAGGAAGTTGGGGCTTGCTTCAAGTGTAGGTTAAGAGACCACAGAATCAAGGACTGTACGCTGAAATCAAGTCTGACGTCAGCTACGAGACAGGGTTATGTTTAGCCAAAGAGAGATGGTCAGCAGCCACCGAGAGGGCGTAGCCCAGCCAGAGGGGGAAATGGGTTTGGACAAGGTCGTGGAGCACTGTGCAAAGGTACTGGTAATGCATATGCAAGTCAGCCAGGGTTGGTTTATATGGCTAGACGTCGAGAGGATGACGATGCACCGAACGTCATAACCGGTACGTTTCTTGTATTTGATGTGCCATTTACTGCTTTGATTGATATTGGATCTACCCATTCATATATTGCCTCTACTGTGTCTGGGTCTCTGGGAATAAAATCTGAGATTGCTGCTAGAGAAATGTCTATGATTAGCCCTCTAGGACAATTTGTGGTAGTGAATAAGTTGTTTAGGAATGTGCCTCTAGAAGTTCAAGGAGTGGTATTTTCGACAGATTTGATGGAACTATCGTTCAATGAGTTTGATCTTATTCTGGGCATGGATTGGCTAGTTAGACACTGTGCGAACTTGGATTACGTTGCTAAGTGCATGGTATTAAGGACTCCAGAGGATGAGGAGGTAATGGTGATAGGAGAAAGAAGGGATTATCTGTCTTATGTGGTTTCGGCATTAAAGGCTGAGAAGTTGGTGCGTAAGGGGTGTGAGGCATTTTTAGCTTTTGTCAGTACATCTGATGCTAAAGAATTGTCTATTGGGGATGTTAGAACCGTGAAGGAGTTCTCAGATGTTTTTCTGAAGAGCTTCTAGGGTTGCCTCCGAATCGTAAGGTTGATTTTGGCATTGAGCTATTACCAGGAATGGCTCTGGTGTCCATCACCCCTTATAGGATGGCACCGAAGGAGTTGGTGGAACTTAAAGCTCATATCCAAAAGTTGTTGGATCGTGGATTTATCCGACCAAGTGCATCTCTGTGGGAGCATCAGTATTGTTCGTAAAGAAGAAGGATGGGTCAATGCGTATGTTCATTGACTATCATCAATTGAACAAGTTAACTATTCAGAACAAATCCTCGCTACCAATGATTGACAATGTGTTCTATCAGCTACAAGGAGCTGCGATTTTCTCAAAAATCAATTTAAGATCGGGTATCATCAGCTAAGGGTCAAGGAGATGGATATTCATAAGACTGCTTTTGAACTCGGCATGGGCATTACGAGTTTTAGTAATGCCATTCGGATTAACAAATGCACCCGCCACTTTTATGGATATGATGAACTGTGTTTTTCAACCCTATCTAGATCGGTTTGTAGTGGTATTCATAGATGACATCTTGGTGTACTCAAGGACTGAGGAGGAGCATGATTCGCATCTTCGAATTGTTCTGCAGATATTAAGAGAGAAGTAACTTTATGTCAAATTCAGTAAGTGCAAGTTTTGGCTGAAAGAGGTGACATTTTTAGGCATGTGGTGTCTGTCGAGGGGATTAGGGTTGATCTTCGTAAAATTAAAGCTGTATTGGACTGGAAGCCATAAAAGTCAATGTCAGAGATCTAAAGTTTTTGGGTTTGGTTGGGTACTACATAAGGTTTGTTAAGGGGTTTTCGTTGATTGCTCCGCCCCTAACTAAGTTACTGTGAAAGGGAGTATCGTTTGTGTGGGCTGATAAACAGCAGGAAAGTTTTGAAAAGTTGAAGAAGATTCTGACTGAAGCACCAGTGTTGATACAGCCTGAGGCTGGAAAAGAATTTTTTGTTTATTGTGATGCATCGCACATAGGTTTGGGTTGTGTACTAATGCAAGAAGGGAAGGTGGTGGCGTATACATCTCGTCAAATAAGGCCACATGAGGTGAACTATCCTACTCATTACTTGGAACTAATCGCAGTAGTGTTCGTCCTAAAGATATGGAGACATTACCTGTATGGAGAAAAGTCGATCATCTACACTGACCATAAGAGCCTGAAGTATCTCCTTACCCAAAAGGAGTTAAATCTCAGGCAGCGGGGGTGGATAGAGTTACTGAAAGGCTATGAGTTCTTAATTGAGTATCACCCGGGTAAAGCTAATGTGGTGGCAATGCATTAAGTCAGAAAGTGGTATCGAATTTGAGAGCAATGTTTACTTGCCTTAGTCTTTTTGAGGATGGTAGTTTGATGGCAGAACTTCAGGTGAAATCAACATGGGTAGGTCAGATTAAAGAGAAGTAATTGTTGGATGAATTATTGGGTTCTCGGCTTTAGCAAGTGAAAATTGGAGAGACAATGAATTTTAAGCTGAACAGCGAAGGGGTATTATGTTTTCGTGGAAGAGTTTATGTGCTGAAGAACTCTGAGTTGGGACAGTTGATTCTACGGGAGGAGTATAGTAGCCCATACCTATGCATCCCGGTGGAAATAAGATGTATCGTGACCTACGTGAACTGTATTGGTGGCCTGGACTGAAACGATAAGTTACCGACCTTGTGAGCAAGTGTATGACATGTCAGCAAGTGAAGGCAGAACATTAATTACCTTCGGGATTGCTGCAACCGATGAAGATTCCACTTTGGAAGTGGGAGAGGATAACGATGGATTTTGTTAGTGGGCTACCCCTGATGCCTACTAAGAAGGATTCAGTATGGGTAATCATTGACTGGTTGACTAAGTCTGCTCACTTCATATCGGTTCACACTGATTACTAGCTACAGAAGTTGGCCAAGCTGTATGTGGCAGAGATTGTGTGGCTACATGGGGCCTCAGTGTCTATCATCTCAGACAAGGATCCAAGATTCACATCTCGATTCTGAAAGGTGTTACATGAAGCATTGGGTACAAGATTAGACTTTAGTACAGCGTTTCATCCACAGACTGATGGCCAGTTAGAGAGGGTAATTTAGATTCTGGAAGACATGTTAAGGGGCTGTGTGATTGACTTCAAGGGAAGTTGGGAAGATTATTTACCGTTAGCAGAGTTTGTGTATAATAACAGTTACCAATCCAGCATTCAAATGGAACCCTACGAGGCGTTATATGGTCGTAGGTGTCATACCCCTACTTGTTGGACAGAATTGGGTAAGCGATGGTTGTTGGGTCCGGAATTGATTTCAGAGACTGTGGAAAAGGTTAAGTTCATTCGGGGTCGGTTAAAAGAAGCTTCTGATAGACAGAAGTTGTATGCAGATCTGAAGCATAAAGAGATAGAATTTTCAGTGGGGGATTATGCCTTCTTGAAGTCCTCACCTTGGAAGAAGATTTTGAGATCCGACGGAAGAGTAAGTTGAGTCCCAGATTCATTGGGCCTTATCAGATAGTAAAGCGTGTGGGACTGTCGTGTATCAGCTTGAGTTTCCCCCGGAATTGAAACAGATACATGATGTATTCCATGTTTTGATGCTAAGACACTATCTCTCAGATCCTTCTCATATAATACCAGTGGAAGAAATTGAGGTTAGACCTGATCTTTCATTTGAAGAAGAACCCGTACAGATTTTGGATCAGGATGTTAAGGTGTTGAGGAGGAGGTTTGTTCTGCTACTCAAAGTGTTGTGGCGTAATCACTATTCAGAGGAAGCCACGTGGGAGCCGAAGGAGGCAATGCGACAGTAATACCCTCACCTCTTTTAATCAGGTAAATTTCGAGGCTAAAATTTCTTCAAGGGGGTAGAACTGTAACATCCTAAAAATAGGGGCCTGGTATTTTTGCGGTATTGTATGTGTTGTGCTTAATAAGCTTTTTTTGGGTGTGAATGGAGGTCCTAAGAAGGCTTGGGTTTGAGCCTAGGCCCTGGTGAAAGTTTGGTTTTTAGGCACTTTAGTGGGGTGAGCTAGTGAAAGTAGGACTTAAGGTTAATTAAGTGTGTTTGCTAACACAAGATAAGCATATGGCCTAGTGGTGTGGAGTCACAAGGGAAGTAGAAAGGGAGAGTTCGAATCCCAAATGCAGTATAGTGGAGTTTTATTTTTATGCTCAGGGAAAGAGGAAGCTGGGTGGAGACCAAACTCTGCAGGAGAGAGGGAAGACTTGGTCAAATATTTCAAACCGGTGTTGGAGAGTGAATGGTGGAATGATTTTGGAAGAGAAACATGGGATGTGGTGGAGTGGAGGAGTTGGCCAAAAATGGGAAGTGCATGGGGGTGAGAATTTTGGATAGAGGGGAGAGTAAGGTAGCAAATTCGGCATTTGGTAGGTAGCAAAGAGAGAAAATCGAAACCTCTTGGTGTGTGTGCCAAAATTCTCTAGTGGTTCTTAGTTTTTTCTTTTGCATTTTCAATTTTTGCTACTCAAGCATTTTGGGTATTTTTGTTTCATCTTTTCTTGCTGAAACCTTAACCATTCTAGGGACTCCTTCTCTTTTCTTTTCAAGTATTTTTTTTCTTTCATCTGTGATTGTCAAAACACCAATAGTCGAATTCATCTAATCCCTCTCTTCTCCGAATTTGAGGTTCTTCTCTACTACTCCTTGATAATAGCCGAACCCTCCCCTACTCATCTTTTATCTCTTTTCGTCCAATTCTTCTCTCTTTTTCCGCTTTGCTTTCCTCTTCTACACTCTCTACTCCATAGGCCAAATCTTTCCCTCCTCTCTAATTAAAATTGTTTTCTTTATTCCTTGCTATTAGCCGAAATCGAGTAACCTGAAGCGTGAGGGATTTGTGTCTACTGAATCTACCTTGGCTTTTCGGCACTATTGTGAGCAATGTAATATCTTTTCTTTTATTTTCTTTCTATCGGTTTTTTCTTGTCTCTTCTCTCTAAAGCTGAATCCATTCTTCTTGCAAGGTCGAACCTCTTCTTCTCATGCGACTCATCTCTAATCTGAGGCTGAATCTGTTGGAGTGCTAGCATACCCCTTATCGCTTTGCTAGTCTTGGTTTTCGAAGGTTGGTTGGTAAGTGGGTTTAAGGTCGAATATTGGTGCCTTTGGTTGTTTCTTTTTCATGTAGAAAGGCTCTCATGTTTTAATATTTTATGTGAGTTTTAATGGCTAATAGTTCTTCTCGGTCCCAAAGTTGCAAGGGACTTGGTGGGCTTAAACCAAGGAATCATTTATGCAATCTTCCTGGTGGTGAAATTCTCGGATTTTTGGGTAAGAGGTGTAGGTTGTTGATCAATTCCAATCCGTTAGTCATTATGGATCTCAGGTATTCTGGAAATAGTGCCGAGTGTCGCAAATCGTAAACAGGTGTGTAATCTCACACCTCTCTGAATGTTTGTGTGAAACGTTTGTGAAACGGCCAAATACCGAAGAGCCAAAAAACTGGCAGCTGTGACTACTCGAGTGCGCGAGCACCTGTAGTGGTAAAACGAGATGCGAAACATGACGTTAAGTCGTTGAGGGTGTCAAGAACACTCTCGCGATACTGAGGCTGAAATGGGCCTATCCGGGCTGAAACGAGCCAAACGGGCCTAATGGGCTATTCGGGCCACATGGGCAAAATTGATGGAAAATTGTAAAGAAGTAAGTGCGGTTGCGAAATCTGGAAATCTGAGACTATAACATTGCGAAATGGGCCACACGAGCGTGTGGGCCCGTTTGGGCCTAAAATGGATTTTAGGCCCAGTAGCTCCATAGAGACCCAGAAAGGGTCTCATTACGCTCGAGGCGACAATAGGCCTTCGGAAAGGCCATTAGTTGGTAAAATTATTAAAATACCCTCGATAGGTAAATTACTGAGATACCCTTGTTGGGTAAAATTACTGTTATACCCTTAGGGGCAGATTTGCCATGATTGTGTATAACTTGATTAACTGCCATGATGATACATTTTGTATACACTAAATTATTATGCCATGACATGTTGTATTGGGATAGGTCGTAATGATGGAGGAAGTGCTGTATTGGCGGCTATGCCACAATATCTCGATTTATTGGCTCACCACATATCTCGTCTTGGCAACTTTGTTTGCGTTTATCTTGGCAAATTCATTGCATTCTTGGAGTGTAGGGTTGGGTGGGTCACTTGGTCCCCACATGGAGTGTAATTTGGTTGGGTGGAGTGTAGCGGATGGACTATTAGGTTGGGTTGGATTTTACATTTGCATTACCATGATTTTGGGGCGTGGGCCCAAATTGATATCGTCTGGGCTTAGGCCGGCATCGAGACCATATTGTGGATGAAATCGGGGTTACACATCGAGTTCTCGTAACTCACCCTCTATTTTAACCTTGCAGGTAATCCCCAACGTTAGTGGATTTGGAGCTGTAGAGGACTCTGTGGTGGCCATACATCAGGATTTATCACCGCGAACTTAGTAAATTTTCGTTTTGCTTTACTTTAGTCTTATTTTTATTTTTGGGTTAATATTTTTGTAATAACGCCGTTGGTTTATTTTCTTTAAGTTTTCTTTAATAACTACTAAATTTATTGATACGTGGTTTTCTTAAAACGACAATAACTGTTTTCAAAATATCGCATCATTGCAAATAACTGAACCTGATTTCTATTATAAATAGAGGTTTCAATAGTTATAACAAACAGCGTTTTTACAACAACACCATAAAAGCGAAACTGATTTTAGCACACAACAAAGCCAAAGTCTTAAAATGAAAATATACGAAGTTTTTAACGAGAACATAGCTTTTAAACAACCCAACCATGTGACATGCTAGATCCGGTCGTAACGTCTAGGCCAGGTTTGGGGTGTTACAATTTGTGCCCTCATTCCTTTAGCGTTTGAGGTTGTTTTCAATTTGGTCCCTGTTTCAGTTTTCCTTTGTCTTTCAAATTCTCCCCTGCAATTCTTTTTCTGTTTTATTTTGGTCCTAAATGGTGCGCATAGTAGGAATTTGGGGTATTTTCTTATATGACCCCTGTAGTTTTCACGCATTTAGATTTTGGTCCTTTCGTGTTTTCTATTTTTTAAATTCAGGTTATTTTATTTTTAAATTTTGCCCCATAATTTTATTTTTATTTTAATTAAGTCTCGGGTTCATTTAATTTCTTTTTTAAAAAATGGTTTGTTTGTTATTTCATTATCATTTATTTGTTTATTCCTTTTAAATCAAATGACTTATTAATTTATTTTTTACTTAATATTCTCTTTATTCCGTTTTTATATTTTACTTGTTTTTTTATCTCTATCATTTTCTTTTATCATGCTTATGTATTTGTGGCTTTCAATATAGTCTTGAAATTTATGAAAATTTTTATTTATTATTCGTGTCATCATCATCATTGTTAATATTATGATTTCTAATTTGTGTTATACTATACTTGTTTTTTATTTGTTTTAATTCTTAGGTTCTAATTTTTTTAGTTCTTTTTAATCATTATTTTTATTTTGGACTTGTTATTTTATCTTCATCCTTTATATTGTCATGCATATTTGTACTATTATTTTTTATCTTGCTACCAATTTACATTACATTAACCTTTGTCCAATACATTTTATATTAAGCAATTTTTGTAACTCGAAATTCGAGAAATCGTACCCTAACTTACTGGGTTTCGATTTTTCTCATCGAGCCCTAAGAACTGATCATATTTTTAAAAAAAATCATCAAAGCATAAGTTAAATAAAAGATTATTCTCGGGAATTCAAAAGTGTTGTGTCCTAACTCACTGGATGTGACATTTTGTTATCTCGAGGTAAGGATTTCTAAAAACAAAGGCAATATTCTGTATTTTGAATTTTGAGAAATTGTGCCCTAACTTACTGGGTTCCGATTTTTTCATTTGACCAAAATAACCGAATATCCTTCTTAAACTCTAATGCATGAGTTTTAAAAGTCAAAAAGACAAGCTTAATTTTGAGGATTCAAAATGTCGTATCCTAACTTACTGGGCATGTCATTTTTACTTCTTCGAAATAAGCGGGTCTCAGCATCTAATTTAATTTATTCAAGTTCATTTAACAAAGAGGATCGTATTTTAAAATCTTTTCAAATTTTTGACATTAAGACGTTAATTAATCAATTAGGTAC
Source organism: Gossypium rotundifolium (assembly GCA_025506655.1). NCBI lineage: Eukaryota > Viridiplantae > Streptophyta > Magnoliopsida > Malvales > Malvaceae > Gossypium > Gossypium rotundifolium. The sequence continues at coordinate 84,073,746 of CP106724.1, read as the reverse complement.
CAATTTTGGGCGTTACGAGGGTGCTAATCATTCCTCGTGCGTAACCGACTCCCGAACCTGTGTTCTCGAACTTTGTAGGCCAAAATCATTGTTTTAATAAATCAAATGTTTTAATGATCAATCTCAAGTTGATCCGATCACACCTCTAAAAAAGATTGGTGGAGACTCCATTTACATTTTCAAAGTCGACCCCGTTTTCCAAACAAAAAAATGGTTTCGATAGCTTGGCGAGTCCACTGGGGACTTATAAAAGAGTCAAGCCGTAAAATTGATTGTTTTTTATCTTGTTGTCGAAAAATGAAAATCTAATTTGAAAAATTACGATCCTTTGATTGCATTTGTTTGTGTTATATGATTGCTGTGGGTTAAGTCTCGTAGAATATTTTTGCATCATATTGCATAAGAACCATTTGATCTTACCCTTTTAAGTGGGAGTGAGAAGCTACTCCTTTGTGAGGTTTTCACCTCCATGCAGGATAGTGGATCGCTTTCGGGATACATCCGTACCTATGTCTTTGTGAGATTTTCATCTTCGTTCAGCTATAGGGAAATGTATTCTCTTGAACTGAACTCGAACCGTATGAGCCTATAAGGGGTGAGGATCGAGGAATATACTAGTTCAGGTACCTCAACTTTAGAACCAAACCGCATATAGAAGACCCTAAGAGCCCACCCTAGATAGCACCGCGACAAACCCTAGTGGTCACCCAAATAGGTGCTCTATTTGTTTCTTTCTTGCTTGCTTTTAATTTGTACTAATGTGTTTCATTTTGTTTTGGTTATGATTGCATTGCATGTCATTTCATATTTGAAAGAGTGTCGATTCACGTTCTATTACTAAATTAGAGAGTTTGTCATGGAGAACGAATTTCTTGATAAAGTGGAAGATAATGCTGTTGTCCGTATATTTGTAATCCATTTTATGTAAAGAATTTTGTTCTCTAGTAAAGTTTTCTAAATAAAATTGAATCAGAATCAACACATTTTTTCATTCATTTCATGCATTCGCATTAGATCACATCATGTGCGTTAAATTTCATGGAAAGACCCTGATTGGTTAAAATCATTTCAGAACTAATCTGGAAACCAACAAAAACTTACCAACCAAACATCCTTACGGTACCCGAGCAAAGACAAAAGACATGGATCATAGATTGGAAAGACTTGAAAAACTCCAAAGGGATATGCAAGACCAACTACAATTGCAAATGCAAGAGCAACTAGCTAAAATCCAGCAAGACATGATGGATCGAATGATGGAATCCCAAAGAATATGATGACTCAGTTGACTCAACTACTGACTGGAGGAATTGATAAAGGAAAAACCCCCATGGTTAATTCCAGAGAAGATAATGAGGAACCTCTCTATCCTCCGGGTTTTACTCCAACACAGCCTGAGGTGTATCCTCAAAGAACATTCGTCACGATTAAGCCTCAACAATTTTAGGATAGTGTTTCGGCACCAATAAACTTTCAAGCTAGATCAGGTTCTAACCCAGGGGATAACCCAACTAATACTATTATCCCTAACCTGGATGAAGTGGTAGAAAAAGAAAGGGCAAGGACAGAACTGGCAAAGCGATTAAAAGATCAATGTAAATGGCTGGAGAAAAACTTCAGAGCCATGGAAGACGATGATAGTCAGCATAGAATTGATGCTAAGGATCTAAGTTTGGTCCCAAATTTAGTGCTTCCCCACAAGTTCAAGATGCTAGAATTTGAAAAGTACAATGGGACCAGTTGCCCGAAGCTCACATCACCATGTTTTGTAGACGGATGACTGGGTCTATTAATAACGATCAACTATTAATACATTGTTTCCAAGACAGTATGGTGGGAGCAACATCCAGATGGTACAACCAATTGAGTCGTACTAGGATTGGTTCCTAGAGGGGCTTAGCTCAAGCATTCATGAAACAGTATAGTCATGTAACGAATATAACTCCTGATAGAATTACTTTGCAAAACAAGGAGAAGAAACCGAGTGAGAGTTTTGGCAATATGCACAGAGATGGAGGGAAATTTCCATACAAGGTCAACCACCACTCCTGGAAAAAAAACTACGGTCCTCTTTATCAACACCCTAAAAGCCCTGTTCATCACTCACATGATAGAAAGCGCTACGAAAATTTTTTCAGACATAGTGATGACCGGCAAAATGATTGAGAATGTGATAATGAGTGGAAAGATAGATGTAGGAGAGAGTAACAAAATGTCAACCTCGAGGAAAAAGGAAAATAAGGTGAACAACATGAGTATATATAACAAAGGTTACTCAAAATCGATTACGGTAAATCAGCCAAGAACAATGGCTACCAGTCAACAAGGTTCATCAAGGCCGGAATCTGGCACAAAGCAAAATACTGAGAAGCTCCAATTTACACCAATCTCAATGACATACAGCGAGTTGTATCAAAGCCTATTTAACGCACACGTGGTGTCCCCTTTCTACTTAAAACCATTACAGCCCCATATCCCAAATGGTATGATGCAAACGCTCAATGTGACTACCATGCAGGAATTTCGGGGCATTCAATAGAAAATTGCACTGTCTTTAAGAAAGTAGTCGAAAGACTTATTAAAATGGGCATTGTGAAATTTGATGATGCACCTACTGCCAAAAATCTGCTACCAATCACACTGATAATGGGGTTAATGCAATAGACGGAAAGGTGGAGAGAAGAATCAAAACCGATATTGAAGAAGTAAAAATTTCTTTAAGATGGATCTGAAAAGAGATGGTAAAAAGGGGGTTGAGCATTTCAAATTCTGAAGGGAGTTATGAAAACTCGAGGAGCTACTGTGAGTTCCATCATAAAGAGGGGCACAATATCCAAGAATGCATAGAATTTAGAGACTTGGTGCAAGTTCTGATGAACAATAAAGAGATAGAGTTCTGTGAAGGAGTTAAAGAAAATATTGAAGAAATGTTGGGAAATATTCACATCAATGCCATACATGAAGAAATCACTAAAGAGGGGACCTTGTCAGATATCTGCCCTTATGAACCTGGGAGTGTTCTGAACAATAGGACTGCAGAAGAAAATTCCTGTAGTTTTTAGATCTTACACAGAGTAATGTTTAAAATACACTTGTTGCTTTAAGCCTAGAAGTAATAAGAATTCCTTTGTGAAATAGGCTTATGTCCAAACATCATTATGAAATACATATTTGATATCATTTTGAGTAAATATCCTCTTATTCTTTTAGATTCTTTCATTCTTTCTATACAAAAAACTATGTTAGATTCTTTCATTCCTTAGATTTTTTTCCAAATCATTCTTTCATCACATTCATAATCATACCATACAAATAATTATTCTCAAATTCATTCTTTCTTTGTATATTCCTTTGTACCTACAGTAGGTTCTCAAATATCAATGACGTGAGTAATGCTGCTACAGAATTAGAACCTCCTTTTAAGCAAGACATGTGTTTAGAGGGATCCCAAGACTTTAAAGATGACATAGACTATGGCTTATCTTCGAACTTATTAAGAATGGTAAAACAAGAGGAAAAACAAATTCTACCTCATGAAGAGACAGTAAAGATTGTGACCTTAGAAGAAGGAAAGGTAGTGAAAATTGGAACGTGCATAACTGAAGAAACAAAGCGAGACCTCGTAGAGTTACTTTAAGAATTCAAAGATATCTTTGCATGGTCATACCAAGATATGTCTGGGTTAAGCGCTGACATATATGATGGAGCCAACTACTTTGAATGGCAAATTCTGCTCTCTGAATTTGACATAGTTTATGTGAGCCAAAAGGCTATGAAAGGAAGCGCAGTAGCAGATTTTTTAGCCAGCAGAGCTTTAGAAGAGTATGAGCATTTGAACTTTGACTTCCCAAATGAAGAACTAATGTATGTGGCAGCTACTAAAGAAGATGCTACAAAAGATCACCTTTGGAAATTGAACTTCGACGAAGCATCAAATGCTGTAGGTAATGGAATTGGGGCAGTCTTAGTATCCCTAAATGGAGATCAGTATCTGTTCATGTGCAAATTGAATTTTGATTGTACAAATAATATGCCAGAGTATGAAGCATGTATCATGGGATTCCGTGTAGCCATAGAACGCAAAATTAGAACGCTGGAAGTATATGGATGGTGATCTACCAATTGAAAAGTGAATGGGAGACAAGAGACCCCAAATTGATCAATTATTAAAGGTTAGTTCTGGGGTTAATAGAGGATTTTGATGATATTACTTTCAATTATCTCCTGCGAGACGAAAACCAGATGGCAAATGCTTTGGCTACTTTGGCTTCCATGATCAAAGTGAGTAAATAAGAGGATGTAAAACCCATTCAAATGAGTATTTACGAAGCCCCAGCTCATTGTTACAACGTGGAGGAAGAAGAAAGAGATGATCACCCCTAGTACCACGATATATTACGATACATTAGAAATCGTGAATACCCTGATCATGCAACCGAGAATGATAAAAAGACGTTGAGAAGACTAGCTTGTGACTATGTCTTAGACGGGGAGATCCTGTACAAAATAAGAAAGGATCAGGTACTATTGAAATGTGTGGACGCTGTTGAAGCTAAGAAAATTCTGGAAGAAGTCCACGAGGGTGTTTATGGAACACATGCCAATGGTTTCACAATGGCTAGACAAATTATGAGATTTGGGTACTATTGGTCTACCAAAAAGGGAGACTACATCAATTATGCTAAGAGATGTCACAAATGCCAAATTTATGGAGACAAAGTTCATGTACCTCTTTTTCCTTTGTATGTTATGACTTCCCTATGGCTTTTCTCTATGTGAGGCATAGATGTCATCGGGTCGATCTCTCTAAAAGCTTCAAATGGGCATCGATTCATCTTTGTAGTCATCGACTATTTCACCAAGTGGGTAGAGGCCGCTTTATATGCCAGTGTTACTAAGTCAGCAGTCAGCAGATTCTTAAAAGAGGAAATCATATGTCAATATGGAATGCCTAAGAGGATCATATCTGACAATGCATTAAACTTGAACAACCGCATGGTAGTGAAGGTTTGCAGTCAATTCAAAATCAGGCACCACAATTCATCACCGTATCATCCAAAAATGAATGGTGCAATGGAAGCAGCCAATAAAAAATTAAAAAGATCGTGGGGAAAATGGCTGAAACTTATAAAGATTGGCACGAGAAGTTACCATTTGCTCTCTATACTTATCGAACATTTGTCAGAACTTCTACCGGGGCAACGCCTTTCTCATTAGTTTATGGAATGGAGGCGATTTTACCCATTGAAGTAGAGATACCTTCCCTTCAAGTTTTGTCAGAGCTAAAGTTAGATGAAGTAGAATGGATCCAGTCTCGATATGATCGGTTGCATTTGATTGAGGAAAAGAGGCTAAGGGCTATTCGTCAGGGTCAGATGTACCAAAAATGAATGATGCGAGCTTATGACAAAAAGGTTCACCCAAGAGAATTTCATGAGAAGGACCTGGTATTAAAAAAGATCGTCCTCATACAAAAGGATTTCAAAGGGAAATGGATGCCAAATTGGGAAGGACCTTATATGGTAAAAAAGGCTTTCTTCGGAGGAGCACTAATTTTGACCGAAATGGATGGGAAAAACTTTCCCAATCCTATAAATTCAGATTCAATCAAGAAGTGCTATACTTAAAGAGAAAAAGAGGCCAAAGTGAAAACCCGAAAAGGGCACTTTGAGACTTTTTTACAAAAATAGAAAGGCCAACGTGAAAACTCGCAAAGGGCGCCTTGAGACCAAAGGGGTTTTTAGTCGAAAACCCGAAAAGGGTGGCTCAAATTGTGATCAAAGATGGAGCATGTGGTGATTTTGCTATACCTGAATTAAGAAGAAGGAGAGATGTTATGTCTTGGGGCATCAACAGAGTGCTCTTGATCTCCTAAACACATATTGAGCTTAAAATGGTCTTCAGAAAGTCCATACAGAGAAGCTCAGGCTACGAAATCTGGGGCACCTATCTTTTCCCCTCATCATTTTGTATTCTAGCAATGTTTGCTTTCTTTAATTAACCCATTCTTTTTAGATTTTGCTCAATTTTAGTTTGGTCCATCATTATGATCATTTTCAAGCATTTTGTATTGAAATAATGATTAATGGACTAATAATACTTTCACAAAAGGAGTTTTGCATATTATTCTGCAAACTTCTAAATAGTACGAAAACTTGAAACAAGACAATTATTTAGAACTCATGTAACATCCCAAAATTGTGCCTAGTAGAATTGGGCCCATTGGGCCTTGGGCTTGGGAGCGTTTAAAATTTTTTTGAACAAGAGAATGGCATTATTTCAAGTTGGACTTATTGGGAAGGTGATTTTGGAAACTTACGGGGTTTCTAGGAAGTATCGGGTTCAAGTTAGGCCGTAGGAAAATTTTATTGTTGAAGCATTTAAAGGGGAGAAGGCAAGTGGTGTCTAGCATAAGGGAATAATTGGGCAACTTGCTAGCACAAGAGAAGCAGTAGCAAGGTGGTGAGGCATCACATGAAGGGGATTAAGGGCTGGAGTTCGAATCCCATCTATTGCAACCTTTGGGATTTAATTTTTTTTTTTTGTACTAATTAAGTGTTTATAGGAAGTGTCAGCCAAGCTTCAAAGATGGTAAGGAAGACTTTTTATTGAAGGAAAGAACACAAGGGAGAAGAGTAAGGAGAGAAACAAGGGAAAATGAAGGAAAAAATCAAAGGAAAAAGGTAAGAGAAGGGAACATGTTGGCCTATTTTGTGGAGGATGTTTTGGAAAGAATATTTTGGGTCAACACTCATCTTTTTTGTAAAAATGATACAAGGTTTTGGTAGGGAGAAAAAGAGAGCCAATATAGTTTTGTAAGTTTTGGGGCATGTAAAGTTTTCTTCTTTGGAGCATTTTGAGTTTTCTCTTTTCCTAATTTCTTCCCTCTCTTGCTGAAACTCTAAAGCCAAAATTGTGCACCTTTCTCCTTTGTTTTGCCGAAACTTTCAAGCCATTCTTTGCTACTAGTTATCATTCTCTTAGCCTTGGTTTTGGAATTTGATTGGTAAGTGGGTGATTAGGCCAAATATTGGTGGTAAGATGTTACTCTTTATTTCAATGTTTTACACCACTCATGTGATTCTATTTTATGGTGATGATATCAACTTCTTGTTCTTGTGGAAGGGCCGAATATTGGATGAAGGCTAACCCTTTGGTACATCACTTATTTATTTTTAGGAACTCGTTGCAATAGCCAAATTGCAAGCCTAGATTTTAGAACCTAGTAGAGAAGGATCACGATTGTGGGCGACAACGAAGAGTGGTTCTTTAGGAAATCCAAATAAGGTGTGTAATCTCCTACCCCATCCGAATACATGTTTGAAATGGTGTGTAATCTCACATCTCTCTGAATATTTCCATGAAATGTTTTTTTATTCGATGGAAAGATCGAAAAACCAAAAACTGACATCTGTGACCACACGGGCATGCGTATGTTTGTAGTGGAAACCATATTTTGCAATGAATTGGTTTTTGATTAGCAGCAGTGATGTGAATTTGAAAAATCACAAAAAATATGATAAAGGGAATTTGAAAGTGAATAAGAGATATAATTAAATCTTATTGTGTCTATTTTTATATGAAAGAAGCAGAGAAGGAAGAGAAATTTTATATTCTATGATATTTTAATTTTAGTTAGACTAGTTCTGAATGACTTTGTGGTTTCATGTTCTGTCTTGCAAAAATCATTCAAAATTATACAAAGTGAATTATGAGTTATAATTTATATGTATAGATTCCTTAGTGAGTCTATTTTCAATAGAAATAAGTGGAAGAAATATATAAAAACTGTACACTGAGATATTTGGATTTAAGGTAAGAGAGGTCAGAATCGTTGGTCAGTGATACAGGGGAAATTTTAATGAATAAACTATACTAAACGGCTAGGCGAAAAATTCTGGAAAAATTTTAGTAAGAAGATATATGAGTTTAGTTTCAATAAAAATTTACGGATATAAATTTCGAGTTTCCTAACTCGAGTTATAGTCAATTTAGTCAATATGATGCAGATGGACAGTTTAAATTTTTATGCCCCAAATTAGTAGTTAAGCCCGGGGTTGCGAAATTATGAAAATACCCTCGATGGGTAAAATTACAGAAATACCTTTGGGTTGTGAAAATTACCGAAATGCCCCAATAGGCTGAATTACCGAAATGCCCCTATGGGCCGAATTAAAAAATGCCCTTTTGGGCCGAATTACGAAAATGCCCCTATGGGTCAAATTATCGAAATGCCCCTATGGGTCGATTTGTTAAAATGCTTTAGTGGGTTGAATTATTATATTGCTTTAATGGGCCGATTCATTAAAAGTATTCAATAGATTAATGGTTGTTATTAATATGTGGATATTTTATGTTGTTATGTATGTTGCATCTCTACATATTGCATGGGATGGGAAAATTGAATGAAGAGAAATGTAGTCTGGTGGCATTGCCATAAAATTCTGATAATGGCTATGTGCCAACCTAAATATGGCTTTGTGACATCGTGATTATAATACCATATATGATACTCTGGTGACTCAGCCACAAATATTATGATAAATGGCAATTTGCCTGCGTTTTGGTGTGATGGCGGGGTGGGTTGACTTGATCCCCGTAGTTGTGATGGTTGGTATGGGGGTGTGTTGGATGGATGGGTTGGGTTGCATACATTACACACACACACACACACACACACACATATATATATATATATATATACGTCATGTAAATGGGTTTCGGCCCAAGATTATACTACATTGGCTCCAGCCCAAGTTATTGATAAATGGGTTCAGACCTAGTGGATGACGGTAAGTAGATTATGCATTGAGTTCTTGTAACTCACCCTTCTTTCTTTCTTAATCCTTGTAGGTAAATCTCAGTGACAAGGACTTGGGCCCATGGATGACTCAGTGGAGGCCATACTTCAGAAATAAATGTTTCGAACTTTAGTAAATTAATTTTCTACTCTATTTCGTTACTTTTATTATGTTGGGTTTAAACTTGTAATAAGGCCTCTGGGATAAACTTTAATTTTCTTTATGTTTGGACGTATTTATTATTTTTCTTAAATTGTTTTCAACGGGGATTTTTTTTTTAAAAATCATTAATAATGGTTTTTCCAAAATAGATTAACAAATGGATTTTATAACTAACTTTTACAAATATTTTTAACTTGGAAATTTTCTCTTGAATTATCAACGATATTTTCAAAAGTCATGGTTTTATAAGATCTCTAGTTCAATTTATCGATTTATCAATCAACCTTCGAGGTTAGTAGTACTTTATCAAATTTTCAAATCAAACTTGTTTTCTCGATTATAGCAAAACAACACCTATTTTAGTACGAATAAAAATGATTTAACATGTTTTTCTCATGTGACATGTCAGATCTGGTCATAAGGCATGGGCCGGGTTTGGGGTGTTACAGCTCACCAAGCCTAAAGGTTGGAAAAATTTGAGAAGGAAACTCTAAACAGTGACCATTTCTTCAAACTTTCTGTCAAAAATATCGGCTGAACAAGAAGACAGGATATTACGTTAGTGGTACAACCTTGAAGAACAATGAGCAATGACAACCGAGACATTAAAAAAGGGATCATTCTCATGACATTCTGCATTCATGCAAATATCATCCATAACACATCTAGTTAGGAGCATTCAATTCATTTTGATCATTGCATTCTAATCATTATGCATAAGCATAGGTCCATAAATGATTTTACAAGTCATGTTCCCTAGAGGACTGTGTAACAAGATCGGTGAATCCACAAATCCCATACCCCTAAAGTTGTAGTCGGATGGATTCAAGATAGCGAATCTTATTCCCTTGAAGTTGTAGTAGAGCATATTAAAGCTACGAATCCACAAGTCCTATACCTCTAAAGTTGCAGTAGGTCAAATCAAATGCACCATGGTGAATCTCATCTATCTGAAGTTGCAGTGGAGCAAATTGAAGCCACCAGTCTTATCCCTCTGAAGTTGCAGTGGAGTAGACTGAAGACAGTGAATCTTATTCCCCTAAAGTTGCAGTGGAGCAGATTAAAGCTACGAATCCACAAGTCCTATACCTCTGAAGTTGCAGTAGGTAGGATCAAATCCACCATGGTGAATCTCATCTCTCTAAAATTGCAGTGGAGCATATTGAAGCCACCAGTCTTATCTCCCTGAAGTTGCAGTAGAGCAGACTAAAAATAGTAAATCTTATTTCCCTGGCATTACAGTGGAACAAATTAAAGCTACAGATTACAGTGACCTTATCTTCCTAAAGTTACACTGGAGTAAATTGAAGCCACCAGCCTTATCTCCCGAAGTTGCAGTAGAGCAAACTGAAGATAGCAAATCTTATTTCCCTGGTGTTACAGTGGAATAGATTAAAGCTATAGATTATGGCGGATCTTATCTTTCTGAAGTTTCAGTGGAGTAAATTGAAGCCACCAGCCTTATCTCCCTGAAGTTGCAGCGGAGTAGACTGAAGATAGCGAACCTTATTTCTCTGGCATTGCAGTGGAATAGATTAAAGCTATAGATTACAGCAGATCTTATCTTCCTGAAGTTGCAGTGGAGTAAATTGAAGCCACCAGCCTTATCTCCCTAAAGTTGCAGCCTAATCTATTTAAGGATTTGTTATCTTCAGTTTGCTCCACTGCAACTTCAGGGAGATAAGGCTGGTGGCTTCAATTTACTTCACTGCAACTTCAAGAAGATAAGATCCGCCGTAATCTATAGCTTTAATTTGTTCCACTGTAACGCCAGGAAAATAAGATTCGCTGTCTTCAGTCTGCTCCACTGCAACTTCAAGGAGATAAGGCTAGTGGCTTCAATTTACTCCACTGCAACTTCAGGAAGATAAGATCCGCCATAATATGTAGCTTTAATTTGTTCCACTGCAATGCTAGGGAAATAAGATTTGCTATCTTCAGTCTGTTCTACTGCAACTTTAGGGAGATAAGGCTGGTGGCTTAAATTTACTCCACTGCAACTTCAAGAAGATAAGGTCTGCCATAATCTGTAGCTTTAATCTGTTCCACTGCAACGTCAGGGAAATAAGATTCGATGTCTTCAGTCTGCTCCACTGCAACTTTAGGGAGATAAGACTGATGGCTTCAATCTGCTCCACTGCAACTTCAGAGAGATAAGATTCACCATGGTAGATTTGATCCAACTTACTGCAACTTCAGAGGTATAGGACTTGTGGATTCGTAGCTTTAATCTGCTCCACTGTAACTTCAGGGGAATAAGATTCGTTGTCTTCAGTCTGCTCTGCTGCAACATCAGTAGGATAAGATTCGTTGTCTTCAGTTTGCTCTGCTGCAACTTCAAGAGAATAAGACTGGTGGCTTCAATCTGCTCCATTGTAACTTTAGAGAGATGAGACTCACCATGGTGCATTTGATCTGACCTACTGCAACTTCAGAGGTATAAGACTTGTGGATTCGTAGCTTTAATCTACTCCACTGCAACTTCAAGGGAATAAGATTCACTATCTTGACTTTAATCCATCCCACTACAACTTCAGGGGTATGGGATTTGTGGATTCACCGATCTTGTTACACCGTCCTCTAGGGAACATAACCTGTAGAATCGATTTATAGACATATGCTTATGCATAATGATTAGGATGCAATAATCAGAATGAATCGAATGCTCCTAACTAGATGTGTTATGGATGATATTTGCATGAATGTAGAATGTCATGAGAATGATCCCTTTTTTAATGTTTGGGTTGTCATTGCTCGTTGTTCTTCAAGGTTGTATCACTGACGTAATATCCTGTCTTCTTGTTCAGCCGATATTTTTGACAGAAAGTCTGAAGAAATGGTCACTGTTTAGAGTTTCCTTCTTAAATTTTTCCAACCCTTAGGCTTGGTAAGTTCTAAATAATAGTCATCTTTCAGGTTCTCATACTATTTAGAAGTTTCCAGAGTAATATGCAAAACTCCTTTTGTGAAAGTATTATTAGTCCATTAATCATTACTTTAATACATAATGCTTGAAAATGATCATAATGATAGACCAAACTGAAATTGAGGAAAATCTGAAAAGAATGGGTTAATTAAAGAAAGAAAACATTGCTGGAATACAAAATGATGTGGGGAAAAGATAGGTGCCCCAGATATCATAGCCTAAGCTTCTCTGTACGGACTTTCTGAAGACCATTTTAATCTTAATATGTGTTTAGGAGATCAAGAGCACTCTGTTAATGCCCCAAGACATAACATATCTCCTTCTTCTTAATTCAGGTATAGCAAAATCACCGTATGCTCCATCTTTGATCACAATTTGAGCCGCCCTTTTTGGGTTTTGACTCAAAACCCCTTTGGTCTCAAGGTGCCATTTGTGGGTTTTCACCTTGGCCTCTCCATTTTTTTTAAGAAAGTCTCAAAGTGCCCTTTGCAGGTTTTCACTATGGCATCTTTTCCTCTTTAAGTATAGTGCTTCTTGACTGAATCCGAATTTATAAGATTGGACAAGTTTTTCCTATCCATTTCGGTTAAAATCAGTGCTCCTCCGGAGAAAGCTTTTTTTACCACATAAGGTCCTTCCCAATTTGGCATCCATTTCCCTCTGAAATCCTTTTGTATGGGGAGGATCGTTTTCAATACCAGGTCCCCCTCGTGAAATTCTCTTGGGCAAACATTTTCATTATAAGCTCGCATCATTCATTTTTGGTACATCTGACCCTGACGAATAGCCCTTAGCCTTTTTTCCTCAACCAAATTCAACTGATCATATCGAGACTGGATCCATTCTACTTCATCTAACTTTAGCTCTGAAAAAACTCAAAGGGAAGGTATCTCTACTTCAATGGGTAAAATCGCCTCTATTCCATAAACTAATAAGTTGCGCCGGTGGAAGTTCTGACAAACATTCGATAAGCATAGAGAGCAAATGGTAACTTCTCGTGCCAACATTTATACGTTTCAACCATTTTCCCCACAATTGACTGCAGACCTCCGCTATCATGCTGTTGTTCAAGTTTAATACATTTTCTTATATGATCCTCTCAGGCATTCCATATCGACATATGATTTTCGTATCGTGCTGTTGGTAAATAGACTTGAGATCAAGGTATTATCAATTAAGAGTAAAGGATTCAGATGTGTCCAAAATAGCTTTTCAAATAAGATATGGGTATTATGAATTCTTAGTATGCCCTTTGGTTTGACCAATGCTCCTGTGGTATTTATGGACTTAATGAACCGCATCTTTAGACCTTACCTTGACAAGTTTTTAGTCGTTTTCATTGACGACATATTGATTTATTCCCGGGATAAGAATGAGCATGTTGAGCACCTACGGACAGTTTTGCAGATTCTACGAGAAAATCAATTGTATGGCAAGTTCAATAAAAGTGAATTTTGGCTCAAGGAAGTAGGATTTCTGGGACATATTGTCTCGGGAGATGGAATCCGAGTGGATCCAAGTAATATTTCGACTACAATGGACTTGAAACCACCGAGTAATATCTCTGAGATTAGGAGTTTCTTAGGCCTAGCCGGCTATTACCGACGATTTGTCAAGGGGTTTTCTATGATCGCAACCTCGATGACTAAATTGTTATAGAAAAATGTAATGTTTGAGTGGACAGAAAGATGACAACAAAGTTTTGAGAAATTGAAAGCAATGTTGACAGAAGCTCCAGTTTTAGTACAACCCGAGACAGGGAAAGAATTTGTGATTTACAGCGATGCATCCTTAAATGGATTAGGCTGTGTACTTATGCAAGAAGGAAAGGTTATTGCTTACGCCTCAAGACAGTTGAAGCCTCATGAGAAGAATTATCTGACGCATGATCTAGAGCTGGCTACCATAATCTTCGTCTTGAATATTTAGAGACACCATTTATATGGTGAAAGATGTCAGATTTTTACTAATCACAAAATTCTAAAGTACTTGATGACACAGAAAGAGTTGAACTTAAGGCAACGGAGATGGTTAGAGTTGATAAAGGACTATGAATTGGTCATTGACTACCATTCAGGAAAGGTGAATGTGGTCGTCGATGCATTGCTGCAGGAAGTCCCTTTTTGCATTAAGGGAAATAAATTCACAGATGACCTTATCTGATGATGGTTCTATTCTAGCTAAATTAAAAGCTAGACCAATGTTACTTCAAGCGATCACTGAAGCTCAACAAGAAGATAAAGAGTTGCAAGTCAAGAACTCAGTGCGAGTCAGATGTTGAATCTAACTTTTAGATTAATTCTAATGGATACTTGATGTTTAAAGATAAAGTTTGTGTACCGAGAAAAGAGGAGATTATTCAGAGAATTTTGTATGAGGCACATAATGGATGTTTATCTGTTCATCCGGGTAGTACCAAGATGTATAATGACTTGAAGCAATTGTATTGGTGGCCGAGAATGAAGAAAGATATTTTAGAATCCGTTTCAAGATGTTTGATTTGTCAGCAAGTAAAGGCTGAACACCAAGTACTTCGGGTTTGCTTCAACCAATTATGGTACCTGAGTGGAAATGAGACCATATCACTATGGATTTTATAACGGGATTGTCATTATCACCGAGCAAGAAAGATGCTATATGGGTTGTAGTTGATAGACTCACGAATTCAGCTCATTTCCTACCTGTACGAGTTGACTACTCACTCGACAAGCTGGCAAACTTATATGTTTCTGAAATAGTAAGACTTCATGGTATTCCTTTGTCAATCATATCGGATAGAGATCTGAGATTCACCTCCAGATTTTGGAAGAAGCTTCAAGAAGCTTTGGGTACAAAATTGAGTTTTAGCACAGCTTTTCATCCTCAAACTGACGGTCAGTCGGAGAGGTTGATTCAGATACTCGAGGATATGCTTCGATGTTGTGTTCTAGAATTCCAAGGTAGTTGGGAAAAGTTTCTCCCATTGGTAGAATTTACCTACAATAATGTCTTTCAGTCGAGCTTAAAGATGGCGCCTTATGAGGCTCTATATGGGCGTAAATACAGAACGTCTTTATATTGGACTGAACTCAAAGAAAACCAAATTCACGGGGTTTATTTGGTTAGAGAAGCTGAAGAGAAAGTGAAAGTGATACCAGAATGTTTAAAAGTCGCATCGATGCATGTAAATCTTATTCAGACCTAAAGAGAAGAGAGATAGAGTATCAAGTCAGAGATAAAGTTTTCTTAAAAGTGTCACCTTGGAGAAAAGTTCTCAGATTTTGCCAGAAAGGCAAGTTAAGTCCACATTTTATTGGACCGTTTAAGATTACCGAGAAAGTTAGGCCGGTAGCTTACAGATTGGCTTTTCCATCAGAGTTAGAGAAGATACATGATGTGTTTCACGTGTTAATGTTGAGACGCTACCGATCAGATCCTTCACATGTAATTACCCTGTTAGAAATAGAGATTCATCCTGACATGACTTATGATGAAGAACCAATCAAGATTTTAGCTCGGGAAGTCAAGCACCTAAGAAATAAAAGTATTGCTCTAGTGAAAGTATTGTGGCAAAGGCATGGGATAGAGGAAGCTACATGGAAACTAGAAAAGAGCATGAGAAATCAGTACCCGAATTTATTTGCCGGTAAGATTTTTGAGGACGAAAATCCCTAAGGGGGGAGAAGTGTAACAGCCAGATTTAGGGCCTAATAGGAATAGTGGTGCGAGGCCACGAATCTGAGGTGAATTTATGAGTTTTTCAGGTTTATGCCATGTTTGCATGCTAGTGTGAAAGTTTCATGAAGCAATTTTGTTGAATTGAGGTTGAATGGTCCAAAAGGACTAAATTGAAAAAGTTGCAAAATATGAATTTCTAGAAGCTTTTTGTATGAAATAGATTTAGAATATCAATTAGAAGTCCTTAAGTAGCAATTTGCCCAAATTATAAATTTTGGACAAAATTGGACATGTGTTAGTAAAATAGAAATTTTTAAAGAGTAGGGCATTTTAGTCATTTGTCTAATTAATGATTAAAATAGGAAAAAGATGATAAAAATATATTCATCTTCTTCCTCACATTGCCGAAAATTTGGAGACTCCATAGCTAGGGTTCTTCATTTTTTTCAAGCTTGCTAGTAAGTTCATTTTAGCCCTGTTTTTAATATTCTTCGTATTTTTGAAGTTCTCGTATTATGAATTAGCTATTTTTAGCTATAAAATGAGCTAGGATGCATGTTCAAAATTTTACCCATGAATGACATGCATGTTAAATGATATTTTATGGAAGTTTATGAGAGTTTGATGTTAGATAAATATCTTTTTCTAAGTGAATTTCATGAAAAATGATAGTATGGACTAATTTGTAATAGTTATGGAAATTGGTCATACATACTAGAAATAGTGAGAATTGATGATTGTTATAGTAGAGAAAATGAATCAGCTAAGCATGAAGTTTAAGAAAGTTTAATGAGAATTATTTTATGAGCCTTTGGGCCAAAGTGCAAAAATGAGAAAGTATAGGGGCAAAATAATAATTTTTCCAAAGTATGAGTAAGGATTCAATTTAGTCAATGTGATTATTAAATGATATATTTATGATTATAGATCAAGAAAAGTGAAGCCCGGATCGAAACCGAGGCTAGAACAAAGTCGAGGACTAAATTGCATATCTACATACATTTTGTATATTGAGGTAAGTTTGTATGATTTCTAAGCTTTATGATTTCTATCATTGAATTGCTCAGTATAATGTACATTATTATCATGGAATGTTTAATGTTATGTTAAACAAAGAAATCAATGAGATTAAATATGAGCAAGTCCCGATTGAAGATGAATTTCCCAAAATACTCGATTTACCACATGAGGTAAGAAAGTTCGTATAAGACCAAGCCAATGCATGGCATCGGCAATCAAGCAAGTTATCATGTAAGTCCAAGGCAAGCTTGGCATTGAACAAGTTATCATGTAAGTCCAAGGCAAGCTTGGCATTGAAAAGTTATCAAGAGAAAGAAATCCCATGTAAGCCCAAGCCAAGGCATGGCATTGGTGAGAACAAGAAAGACTTCATATAAGTCCATGTCAAGACATGTCCTTGAAACCAAGATGAGATATTCCATGTAAGACCATATCTAGGATATGGCTTTTGCATCAAGATATGTGGGATGAGATTTAGTATCCTCGGTTATTCGTAGAAATTCATTGGGTAAATGAGTAAAGTTAAAATTAGATGATAAGAAAGATAAGTAAGCAAAGCTATTATCAAGTTGGAAATGAGTATTATTCATGTTATGAATGATGAAGGAAAGATTATGATTATCATGTTAAAGTATACTGATTAATGTGATCAAGTGACACAAGTACCTTATTTATCCCACAGGGATGAGACTAGTAAGTATCATGTGATATGTAAGAATCAGTATAAGTAAGCTTTATAGCTGAAATCTATGATACCATTGTTTATGTCAAATGGTTTATATTAATCAAGTATGTTGCTATGTGCATTATATGCAAACTTACTAAGCTAAATGCTTATGTCTTTTATTCTTTCTTTATATGTAGTTCCACCAAGCTAATCTCATGGATCATCGTCATTGGAGTTCGGAGCACACTATCAATCGCTATTTTGGTATAGCCAAGTTATTTTACTAAGTATGGCATGTATAAGAAGCATTTCATTTTGATAATATGTTCTAAGAAGAGCCAAAGTGTTGGCTATTAAGTTTATTATTCTTTTGTATATGGCTAAGTGATTGGCCAAAATTGACTAAGTATGTATGTTTATTGAGATCAATGAAGCATGTAGTAATGTTTATGAAAAATGTATTGAATTGAGCATAAGTTTGGTCTTGATTTCAGGGTGGCAATTGGCTTAGTAAATAGCCTCTAAGTGCCCACACGGTTAGACACATGGTCGTGTGTCTAGGCCATGCGTACCCTTCACTTTAGTGTTTTAAGTCAGAATAGGCCACGGGCAAATCCCACGGTCGTGTGTTTAGGCCGTGTGCGATACACAGTTAGAACATGGGTGTGTGCCCCAGACCGTGTGGGTAAGTCATTCTATCAAGGTATAACACATGATTTACGTCCATAGACGTGTCAAGGCCGTGTGCAGTTAGTTAGTGTCGACCACGGGTGGAAGACACTGGCATGTGTTAGGGGTACACAGGCGTGTCCCAAGTCACATGGGCGTGTGACCCCTGTTTTAAGGAAAAGTTTTCATTTGAGTTCCAGAAGTTTCCAGATACGTGTTTAAGGCCTCGTAGGCCCATGAAATGTATGATTAGACTAAGAAAGAGAAGTTTTTAATTCGGAACAAAATTTTATAGCCCGTAAGTACATGTTTTAAGTGAGTTCAAGCATGGTAATGTCTCGTATCCAGTCTTAGTATCGGACTCGGGTATGGGGTGTTACAATCCTTGTAAAGTTTCGTTATATATTTTGTAAGTTGTAATAACGTGTACCTAGGTAGTCAAGGTAAAATATTAAGTCTTGATAATGTGTTGATGCTTTGGTATAGTTGGAAGCATGTTTTGGTCATTTTTTGCCTTTCATAATGCCATTTAGTGTGGGTTTGGATAGGTGGGGCCGTGTGGTGCACTTAGCTTAGTTTTTGTCTCATGCTACAGTATCTAATCTCACCGCCACCGTTGGTTTTACATTAACCATAGGTAAACGATGCCGATTCAAACCAATCCTTAGTTATGTATGTATATAAAGTTTTGGTGTTTTTATGTATTTAATCATGTATGTCCTTATGTGATGTATTAGATGTAATTATTCTAGGTGATAATGATGTGATTTTTTATGTCAAACTAAGGTTTAATGATTGCATGGCATAATGGTTTCATATAGGTTTGATTTGGTGTCCTTAAGGTATAAAATAAAGATGCATTTTTTCCATTTTTTTCCATTTGGTCTTGAGACATGATGAACATGTCTAGAGAAACGAATGGTTAAGTCTCGAGCCTTGGATTCTAGTGCCTTGATATAGAAAAACATCGAATATAATGGTCCAAAACAGAGGAGGTGTGCTCAAGACCTATCTCGAGAAACAAGGCTTAATATCTCGAGACATGAATCCCAATGTCTCAAGACACCAAACATTGAAGCTAAGGGTTTAGGATATGGGAAGCCTTGATCTGCAGCAATTCGTTGTAGCATATTAAAACATTTTTCGTACTTAAGGAGCTTGAATAAAAGCAATTTCATCATGTTTTACTTAGTATTTCACTTTTAGTTATCAAATAATAAAAAGTGTGATTTGATTCGTTTATATGACTTTAAGGGCCAAAGTAGGCCTAAAGGAAGACCAATGTGTTTGGTGAATGTGCAGGACATCATTTGGAGGCATGAGAACACGAGACTGATCACCATGTTGCAACATGGAGGTTTGACGTCGCAACATAGTAAGCAAGATACCCAAAATAGCAAAATTGTCTTCGGTGTCACGACATAGCCAAAGGATGTCGCGACATAGCCCTGAATTTGAGCCTGAGCCAAGTAAACTGCTACCAGTGTTGCAACATAGGGCAAAGGATGTCACGACACTAGCCTGACGCAAAGAATTAATGAGCTGAGGGTGTTTTTGATTTGATTCCGGTCACACCATGTGACTCGACAAAAAGGACTTGAAATTGGCCCAAGCTTAAAGGACCTAAATGCAAAATGAGAACGTTCATGGCCCATACAACATTTGCATATGGGTTATTAAAGCCTAAAAACCATCCATATTATTTTAATAATTACACCACCCTTTAATCTTAGTTTAAATATGTGTTTGCTATGTTTTTAATGTCTTAAACATGTTCTAATGTTGGCAGTTTTTAATTAAGTGTTATTTATGTGTTTGCTATGTTTTTAATGTCTTAAAACATGTTTTAATGTTGGTAGTTTTTAATTAAGTGTTATTTCAGTTCAATAAGTTTGCATTGAATTAGATCTTGCATTATATGTTTGCATCTTTAAATTATGTCTTGCATTATATATCGCATCTTTAAATTATGTATTGCATTAAGAGTTTGCATTTAATTAAGTCATGCATTATATCTATGTGTTTCATATGTTAATTATGAGTTTGTTTCATATAAGTTAAGTGTGTCATTAATTAATTTTTATTTGGTTTGCATTTAATTAAGTCATGCATTATTTTTAAGTGTCTTATATGTTAATTATGTTTAAGCATGGGTTTGAGTTACATGTTCATAAATAAATGCGTGTGTGTTTATAGTATGTTGATTTCTATCATAAATATGTGTGTTTTAATTAAATGTTTTAACTAAATAAGAATGTGAAAAGTTGCTTATGTTTCATGCTTGTGAAGAGACTTGACTTTTGGGCTATCTACCATGAGTTATAACTGAATTTAAATGTTTGTTTTCATAGATGGTTGAATGCTGAATTTGAAAGGCCTTTTATAGGAATTTGAAAGATTATTTTGGAGGCCTATAAATTTCACCCAAGTTACTTATGTAAGGTTAGACAATATTTTTGAATTAAACTTTTCTTTGTGAGAAATTTTCTTTTTGGTTCTTAACTGAACTATATTGAACTTACCAAACTTTCTAAGTTTGTGGCGATCAAATTGTTTTATAGCGACTTCACTTATACCAAGGTTCTAGTAGATTCATGAGTTAAGTGGGTTTTAGCTTTAATATAGCTAAGGTTCTTTAGCTGTTACTACTACAAGTCAAGGTTTCCATCCGTTGAACCTTTTCAAGATGATCCAACCCAATCGAGCCATTTTCTTAACCTTTAAAGTTCGGGAAATCACATCAATTTTGGTCCGCACAATGAACTTTAATGTAAAAACGTCAGTCGAACTAAGGCTATGGATGACAGCCAACCCTAAATCTAGAAATAGGCTTTACTGAACACTTCTTAAATATATTTTTTGTATCTTTTAAACATTTGTTCTAGTTTAGGGTGTAACTTTTATTTTCAATTTTTAGTTTTCGTTAAAATTAGGATTTCTTTTCAATTTTATTTTCACTTTTGTTCGATGGAGGATCTGATTTGTAAATTCATCAAGCTCTTTTGAATTTCTACGCTTTCAATTCATCAATACAATTCAGGATTTCTCTTAAACTTTTACTCTTGATTTATTCTTCATGTTTATCTTATTTATCAAGTTTTTGTGGTTTATGGGACCCATGAGGAACTAATCCTCTTGTAGGGGATTAGCGAGTAGATGTGGGAGTAATTAATTTTAATGTAGGGCTTCTTAGCAGATCAGCTGATTGTGATAGGAAGAACTTAAACCCTAAGCCTGACAATCCTAAGAAGTCATCTAGGTGGGAATGAACCCAAAATTGGTATTGTCTATTTGTGAACCCCTTACCCCAATCCAGTCTGGACTGTGAGGTCGAGAGATAAGTAGTTCTTGTTGACTTGTTAGTTTAGTATAAGATCGAGAGATCCTGCTAGGTTAGCGACTAGTTGATTAAGTAGAACCCGACATAGGAATTAGTTATGACCACCGAAGCGAGGTAGCCTTTCATGCTTAGATTTGATTGATTCAAATAATTAGTTTTTTGTTTTTTTATTTTTTATGCTATTTATTTATTTTTCTTATAAAATAATTTCTCTTCACTTTATGTTTTATCGTAATATAATTTAATTAAAATGCTAATTAGATCTATTAACACCAAAGTTATTATTAATTTAGTATTCGCCTCCCTTAGATACAGTCTTTGGAGTACTGCCATATTTCGTTGTAAAAACTATATTACAACCTACCCCGTATACTTGCAGAAACCGCCTAACTCTTATTTGGTTGCACGAATTATATTATAGACATTAGTACGTATGAAGATGATCAAGCCTATCTCGAGACATCTAGCGGAATTTTGATAGTTGAGTTCAGATTCGTTTCTGGACTCCAATTTTGACCTCGTATAACCTTGATACATGTTAAATGAGGTCGTTAAACAATTATAATACATGATTATATTCGTAACTGAGAATGGTTTAAATTATTTCATGTTACACACTTAATGATTCTGTAAATGATTTGAGTTAGTCTGAGTTATTTCGGCAACGTACCATGACATTACGCTTTCAGATCCGAAGACTAGGTCAAGTGTGGAGTGTCATATAGTGAATGTGCTTTCTCACTATGAGCAAGGGATGATTTGGAGATTAAATTAATTTCTTCAAATTGTTATTTAATTAATTATAATTAACTAAAGTTTGAAGTGAAAATTGAATTAATTAATCATTACAGTTTTAGTAATACAATAAAGTCGTCATGACTTTAACGAAATTAGAATTGGGTTGAATAAATAATTTAATTAAAAAATAATTAAATTTATTTTAATTAATTTAATAAATAATATTTTGAGAAATAAAAAATAATTTATTTGATTGATTAAATTATATGAGTTGATTTAAAATATTAAAAAAAACATGTAATTATACCCAATACATGAAAAGACCTAGTACACATGGGATGGGCGGCAACCCTAATTAGCAATAGGGATGCGTCACCCTCCTCCCTTAGTCTTAATAAGGTTAGATGTTTTTAATTAGAATATTATTATTTTGTTTATCCAGTTAAAACTCTTGTAATTTTTTTTATAAATAGAGATTATTAGTTAGGTTAAATACACATCGTATGAAGCGTAGATACTTTATCAATATTCAATGAAATTTATTCCTACAAATAATTTTAAATTTTAGAGAATTTATCTTTCGATTTCTAACGTTTGAGAGAGATTAATATTCCTAGAAAGTATCAATAAAGTTTTCATTGATTTGGTAAAAAATTTATTACTATAAATAATATAACTGCCCAATTTTAGAAATTTTTTCTTTTTCTGTTGTACAACAGAACTGTTTTTCTGCACCGAATTTTTGGCAATGTCAAAAAAGTAAACAATTGGGAGGTTCGGGGGTGAAGAAGAGAAGAGGAAAATGATGAACTTTTTCGATGATTTTTTTTCTTTACAAAATGAATCTGTATAGGCAGGGGGTTTTTATCTATAACCGATCATTATCAGTTCCCTTTTTTTTTGTTTTTGTTTTCCTTTTTCCAATGGTTCTGATTTAATCATCTTTAATTTAACAACTATTTTTTTTTAGCTGATTAAATCATCTGTTTAAGCATTTTTGCTCTTTTGTAAGAGCTCAGGGTAGAATTTTGGGATATAAGTAGGATCCGATACTGCTAAGATTTTGCTATGATGCTTTGATTGGAAAAGCTAGCTGTCGCTGTTAAAGGTGGAGTTAAGATGAATTTAAGGTAATATACAGAAATGGTCACTAATGTAGTGCTTGTGTTCTATCCTGGTCACTGAACTTTTAATTTGTTCTATTTTGGTCATAAATTGTATGGAACCAAATATTTTAATCAACGAACATTAACAGTGATTTAAAATTTGATGGAAATGCTGGTGTGGACTTTTTTTTTTTTTGGTCTAATAAAAATTTTAGCCCTCTAATGTTTGTACATTTTATTAATTTGATCTTAAATACAAAAAATTAATAAATTTAACTCTCAATATTTATAAAATTTGTTATTTTAGTTTAAATTCTAAAAATTTAATAAAT
This sequence comes from Gossypium rotundifolium, assembly GCA_025506655.1. Lineage (NCBI taxonomy): Eukaryota > Viridiplantae > Streptophyta > Magnoliopsida > Malvales > Malvaceae > Gossypium > Gossypium rotundifolium. Next base: position 84,050,328 of record CP106724.1, on the reverse strand, counting down.
TTAGCTATCAATATTTACAAAATAACAAATTTTGATTTTTAAAAAAATTTAGGTTAGCAATGTAACATCCTAGATTAGGGGTTATGCGTTTGTGCATAATTCATGAGTAGTAGGTTTTGGCAGTGTTTGGAAGTGAATTAAGGGTTTTAAAATCCTAGGATGGAAGAAAACTTTGGACAATTATTGGTTTTAAGTTAAAAACAAGAAGTGATGTGGAAAAGTAGCAAGGGACGCCACCTAAGGTGCAAGGGTTATGGCATCAAGTGAAGTACTTTGAGGAAGAGGTTGAATCCCATTGTGTGCATCTTTGCTTAATTTTATGAAATAGCATGTTTACTTTGATATGTTGTGTGCATTTTAGAACCTTGGAAATGCATGAAATGAAAATGTATGGAAATGTATGGAAATGTAATGTATGAAATGTATGGAAATGTAATGGAAATGTAAGGAAATGTATGGAAATGTAAGGAAATGTATGGAAATGTAATGGAAATGTATGGAAATGTAAGGAAATGTTAAGTTCAAAGTGAACATTTTTGGAAATTAGGAAATGTAAGGAAATGATTTAGAAATGATTCAAAAGAAGAAAGTGAACATTTCTGGAAACTTGGAAATGTAAGGAAATGTCAAGTTTAAAGAGCCAAACGAAAATTTTTGGAAACTTAGAAATGGCTTAGAAATATCAAGTTTTAAAGTTTAAAAGAGAAAATTAAGGCAAGGTGGCCTTAAGAGAAAAAGTATGTGAAATTTGACACACAAACAGGCTTGAAAAAGTGGCCTGAAGATGCCACTTAGGGCCTCTGGAAATGGCGTCACATGCAAGGGTGTTGGTCCTGAGTTCGAGTCACATGAGAAGCAAATAAAAGAAGTATTATTTTTGCTTCTAGAAGCACAGAGGTGGACGGCACAAGGCTTGCAAAAGAGGAGTTTCATTCTCTTTTAAATTTGGCTAATTAGGGGATAAATAAAGGATTTTGTTTTGGATTATTTCTAAAAGATAATAAGGATTATTCTTTATTTTTTTTTTAAATTAAAGAGATAAAGTTATCACATAAGGAAGAGTGGTGGCCAAGCAAAGGATTCTTGGCCTAGTAATTTCGGCTATAAAAGGAAAAGAGGGCCATTCATTCTTTCTTCTAACTCTCTCTCTGCCGAATTCTCTCTAGCAAATATCTCCTTTCTTCATTGTTTTGCCAAGCCGAAAATACACCTTGTGTAGCCGAAACTTCTTTACCAAATTGCTCAAACTCTTTTCTCTCCTTCTTTCATAATCTTCCAAAAGCTGAAAGTTTGCTAAAATCAAGGCCATAGTCGAATAGTTTTGAGACTTCAAACAAGGGGTTGTCGACTTCTGCATTAAGGGTAAGAACTAGTTATCATTCGATTTTCATCCTTTTTCTTTTAAGATTTGTCGAAATCTAGGACTAACCCCATTAATATCTTGTTGCGAAACTTTGAAGAGATCTTTTCGGATTTTTTAAGTTAACTACAAGAAGGAGAAGTTCTTTTCCGAAGGTACACCATAGGCAGCGTGTTCCCTAGTTATTCGGTGAATTTGGGATTTAAAATCCACAAGGTAAGACATGCGAATATTCGCCAAGGCCTATTTTTGGTGTTTTAGATCTAGTTCATATTTATTCAAAAGTCAAACTAATTTGTTAAAGTGATTTAAAGCTTTACCGAAACAAGAAAGAGTGTAGTGAAGATTTCGGGATTTGGCACCAAGGTAAGTTTTAGTGTACTAATCCTACTAGGATTCGGATTTATGGCCGAATGGCTTACTAAGTATTAAATGATTGATTAAATGTAGAGATTTAAGATCTAAGGCATTAGATCAAGCTTTTCGGGATTTGGATTGGAAACCTTAAGCAAATTAGGTGTGTACCCCACACTATATCATAATATGTTTAATGGCTACGTTTAATTAATATATGTGATATTAAAAATATGAAAGTGGCTAAGATACCATGTTATGGTACATAGTACTCAGGTACGTTTCCTACTCCTACTAGGATTATGAAATATGTTAATTGTAACATGAGAATAAGAATAAGAATGTGAACTCTGGCATATTTATGCATATTACTATTATATGGGGCATATGGGTTTTTGGGGAAGTGAATGTGGTGACCTAAGACCACAAACACGGTGACCTAAGACCGTGATATCTGAATGTGGTGACCTAAGACCACAGTAATCTGAATGTGGAGACCTAAGACCACGAAATCGAACGTGGTGACCTAAGACCACGAATGCGGTGACCTAAGACCGCGATATGGAGTGTAGCGGAAGGAGGGTTGACTTAGTAGTCCCACGGTGTGTAGGATGAATGCAGGTGGTGTGTAGCGGATGGCATATAGGTTTGGGTTTGGGTTGCATCATATTGTTTAAATGCTTTTGAACATGAATGATATTGTATGCCCGAAATATTAAATTTTAGTGTTGGTTACACATTGAGTTTGTTGACTCACCCGTTGTGGGATTAATTTTCGGTGACGACCATTGATGGTGGGCCGCAGATGCTTAGTGGAGGCCATGTGAAGTTCAAATTTCTTTTATTTGGACTATTTTACTTTAAGTATTTTGAATTTAAATTTTGGGAATTATTTGATGTAATAAGGCCTTAGTAGGAATATTTTATTCGTCTTTATTTGTTAAGCTTACAAACCTTATTTTATTAAAAGATTAAGTAAATTTATTTTAAAACAAAGCTCAAACGTTTTGTCACCTAAAGTAAAGGATTTTTAACAATGAATTAAACTTGTTTTCAACTCAAGCCCAACCCAAAGCGATCTTTCTTCCAAATCACACAAGTTTTACCTAAGTAACAAAAGAATTTGAAACGGTTTACAGGGAACATACTAGATCCGGTCAAGGCTCGTGGTCGGGTTTGGGGTGTTTTAATTTGGTATCGAGCCAGTTTTAAACTCTCGGCCTTGGGTTTAAGGCCCAAAACATTTTCAAAGTTAAGCCCAAAAGGATTTTGTGAATTAAGAAGTTTTTCTGGCATGGCCCACTAAGTCTCCGACCCGAAGTCCACCAGGTAAGTACTCCGATCTTTTGTGTGATTTATATTATGATTTATAGAAGGGTAGAAATGGAACGTAGAATAGAGATTAAATACTTGAACCCTAGGACTAGTATACCCCAACAAAAACATAAGACTTAAATGCCTAACTAAACAAACCTGTGGATAAGTCGCTGAGTTAAGGTGTGGTAACCATGGTTGCGCATGTCTAGGATTGGTTTCAGTGGGAGCTTGGTATTTAAGCAGTCCTAGTGACTCACCTCCTCTCCACTCGAATCCTACCTAGTGCGTAGCCTCGGTTCACCCTAACCAAGAGGACTTACACACGGGTTAAACCCCTAACTAAAACCCGAAAAGGACTAGCCGTATTTTTATGGAAACCCTAGTTTTAAAATTTCTAAATTACCCTCTTGATTTGAAAAGATTATTTTTATAAATTTTTCTGAAATATTTCTGATTTACCAATTTACTAAAATACCCCTAGTGGTAAAATTACGAAAATGCCCTTAATTTATGGAATTTCAAAATACCCACAGTTCTTATCAAAATTTCACTACTTTGCTTAAAGGAACCCTAAATTTACAAAATATCAAAATACCTTGATTATGGGAAGAAAAAAATTTACGAAATTACCCCTAACCTGTAAATTACCAAAATACCCCCGAGTTACAAAATTACCAGAATGACCCCCGATCTTTAAAAATTTCTGCAACAACACTGATTTTGAAAACAAATTCTCAGAAACAACCTTCAAGTTTTGTAAATTCCAAAATATCCTTGATTTATTAAGATTTATAAATTACCCTGGTTTATTACCGAAATACCCCTGTAATTTCAAAATTTTGAAATACCCCCGGGATTTCAAAAATTACCAAAATACCCTTATTGACAAAATCACCAAGGAACCTTATTTTGACAAATTACGAAAATACCCCTATAGGGACAAATTACTTAAATACCCTGGGTAGTGGAAAAACAACAACAATGAAAACTACAACATTTCTCGAATGAGCGAAAGTTCATAATTGATTGATGGATGTATGAATGTAAAGGCTGTGTGCATGTATGAATATGAAAGAACAACTCCTAAAATTCTTTTCATAAAACTTTTAATCGATTAAATCGCGATGTTAGTAATGAGTTCAAGTGGGACGTGGTCGAGGTAGTATCTAAGAAATGTGTTAGTTTTGTTAAGATCGAGTCTGTGACAAAGGCGTAGTGTGATGAGTTAGGATTGAGCGATAGTAAGTAATTTCGAGGACGAAATTATTTTTAAGGAGGTAGAAGCGTAACATCCTAGATTAGGGGTTATCCGTTCATGCATAATTCATGAGTAGTAGGTTTTGGTAGTGTTTAGAAGTGAATTAAGGGTTTTAAAATCCTAGGATGGAAGAGAAAGCTTTGGACAATTATTGGTTTTAAGTTAAAAACAAGAAGTGATGTGGAAAAGTGGCAAGGACGCCACCTAAGGTGCAAGGGTTATGGCATCAATGAAGTACTTTGAGGGAAGAGGTTTGAATCCCATTGTGTGCATCTTTGCTTAATTTTATGAAATAGCATGTTTACTATGATATGTTGTGTGCATTTTTAGAACCTTGGAAATGTAAGGAAATGTATAGAAATGTATGGAAATGTAAGGAAATGTATGGAAATGTAAGGAAATGTATGGAAATGTATGGAAATGTAAGGAAATGTATGGAAATGTAAGGAAATGTATGGAAATGTATGGAAATGTAAGGAAATGTATGGAAATGTAAGGAAATGTATGGAAATGTATGGAAATGTATGGAAATGTAAGGAAATGTATGGAAATGTAAGGAAATGTTAAGTTCAAAGTGAACATTTTTGGAAATTAGGAAATGTAAGGAAATGATTTAGAAATGATTCAAAAGAGGAAAGTGAACATTTCTGGAAACTTGGAAATGTAAGGAAATGTCAAGTTTAAAGAGCCAAATGAAAATTTTTGGAAACTTAGAAATGACTTAGAAATATCAAGTTTTAAAGTTTAAAAGAGGAAATTAAGGCAAGGTGGCCTTAAGAGAAAAAAGTATGTGAAATTTGACACACAAATAGGCTTGGAAAAGTGGCCTGAAGATGCCACTTAGGGCCTCTAGAAATGGTGCCACATGTAAGGGTGTTGGGCCTGAGTTCAAGTTACATGGGAAGCAAATAAAAGAAGTTTTATTTTTGCTTCTAGAAGCACAGAGGTGGACGGCACAAGGCTTGCAAAAGAGGAGTTTCATTCTCTTTTAAATTTGGCTAATTAGGAGATAAATAAAGGATTTTGTTTTGGATTATTTCTAAGAGATAATAAGGATTATTCTTTATTTTTTTTAAATTAAAGAGATAAAGTTATCACATAAGGAAGAGTGGTGGCCAAGCAAAGGATTCTTGGCCTAGTAATTTCGGCTATAAAAGGAAAAGAGGGCCATTCATTCTTTCTTCTAACTCTCTCTCTGCGAATTCTCTCTAGCAAATATCTCCTTTCTTCATTAATTTGCCTGCGAAAATAAACCTTGTGTAGTGAAACTTCATTACCAAATTGCTCAAACTCTTTTCTCTTCTTCTTTATAATCTTCCCAAAGCGAAAGTTTGCTAAAATCAAGGCCATAGCCGAATAGTTTTGAGACTTCAAACAAGGGGTTGTCGACTTCTGTATTAAGGGTAAGTACTAGTTATCATTCGATTTTCATCATTTTTCTTTTAAGATTTGTCGAAATCTAGGACTAACCCCATTAATATCTTGTTGCCAAACTTTGAAGAGATCTTTTGGGATTTGTTTAAGTCAACTACAAGAAGGATAAGTTCTTTTCCGAAGGTACACCATAGGTCGCGTGTTCCTAGTTATTCGGTGAATTTGGGATTTAAAATCCACAAGGTAAGACATGCGAATATTTGGCCAAGGCCTATTTTTGGGGTTTTAGATCTAGTTCATATTTATTCAAAAGCGAAACTAATTTGTTAAAGTGATTTAAAGCTTTGCTGAAAACAAGAAAGAGTATAGTGAAGATTTCGGGATTTGGCACCAAGGTAAGTTTTAGTGTACTAATCCTACTAGGATTTGGATTTATGGCCGAATGGCTTACTAAGTATTAAATGATTGATTAAATGTAGAGATTTAAGATCTAAGGCATTAGATCAAGCTTTTCGGGATTTGGATTGGAAACCTTAAGCAAATCAGGTGTGTACCCCACACTATATCATAATATGTTTTATGGTTACGTTTAATTAATATATGTGATATTAAAAATATGAAAGTGGCTAAGGTACCATGTTATGGTACATAGTACTCAGGTACGTTTCCTACTCCTACTAGGATTATGAAATATGTTAATTGTAACATGAGAATAAGAATAAAAATGTGAACTCTGGCATATTTATGCATATTACTATTATTTGGGGCATATGGGTTAATTTTTGGGGAAGTGAATGTGGTGACCTAAGACCACAAACACGGTGACCTAAGACCATGATATCTGAATGTGGTGACCTAAGACCACGAGAATCTAAATGTGGTGACCTAAGACCACGAAATCTAAACGTGGTGACCTAAGACCATGAATGCGGTTACCTAAGACCGCGATATGGAGTGTAGCGGAAGGAGGGTTGACTTAGTAGTCCCCACGGTGTGCGAGGATGGTGCAGGTGGTGTGTAGCGGATGGCATATAGGTTTGGGTTCGGGTTGCATCATATTGTTTAAATGCTTTTGAACATGAATGATATTGTATGCCCGAAATATTAAATTTTAGTGTTGGTTACACATTGAGTCATTGACTCATCCGTTGTGGGATTACTTTTCGGTGACACCATTGATGGACCGGCCGAGCAGATGCTTAGTGGAGGCCATGTGAAGTTCAGATTTCTTTTATTTGGACTATTTTACTTTAAGTATTTTGAATTTAAATTTTGGAAATTATTTGATGTAATAAGGCCTTAGTAGGAATATTTTATTACATCTTTATTTGTTAAGCTTACAAACCTTATTTTATTAAAAGATTAAGTAAATTTATTTTAAAACAAAGCCCAAACATTTTGTCACCTAAAGTAAAGGATTTTAACAATGAATTAAACTTGTTTTCAACTCAAGCCCAACCCAAAATGATCTTTCTTCCAAATCACACAAGTTTTACCTAAGTAACAAAAGAATTTGAAACAGTTTACACCGGGAACATACCAGATCCGGTCAAGGCTCGTGGGCGGGTTTGGGGTGTTTCAATTTGGTATCGAGCCCATTTTAAACTCTCGGCCTTGGGTTTAAGGCCCAAAATGTTTTCAAAGTTAAGCCCAAAAGGATTTTGTGAATTAAGCGAGGTTTTTCGGCATGGCCCACTAAGTCTCAGGCAAAGTCCACCAGGTAAGTACTCCGATCTTTTGTGTGATTTATATTATGATTTATAGAAGGGTAGAAATGGAACATAGAATAGAGATTAAGTACTTGAACCCTAGGACTAGTATACCCCAACAAAAACATAAGACTTAAATGCCTAACTAAACAAACCTGTGGATAAGTCGCTGAGTTAAGGCGTGGTAACCATGGTGCGCATGTCTAGGATTGGTCTCGGTGGGAGCTTGGCATTTAAGTAGTCCTAGTGACTCACCTCCTCTCCACTCAAATCCTACCTGGTGCGTAGCCTCGGTTCATCCTAACTAAGAGGACTTACACACGGGTTAAACCCCTAACTAAAACCAGAAAGGGACTAGCCGTATTTTTATGGAAACCCTAGTTTTAAAATTTCTAAATTACCCTCTTGATTTGAAAAGATTATTTTTATAAATTTTTCTGAAATATTTCTGATTTACCAATTTACTAAAATACCCCTAGTGGTAAAATTACGAAAATGCCCTTGGTTTATGGAATTTCAAAATACCCACAGTTCTTATCAAAATTTCACTACTTTGCTTAAAGGAACCCTAAATTTACAAAATATCAAAATACCTTGATTATGGGAAGAAAAAATTTTTAAATTATCCCTAACCTATAAATTACCAAAATACCCCCGAGTTACAAAATTACCAGAATGACCCCCGATCTTTAAAAATTTCTGCAACAACACTGATTTTGAAAACAAATTCTCAGAAACAACCTTCAAGTTTTGTAAATTCCAAAATATCCTTGATTTATTAAGATTTATAAATTACCCTGGTTTATTACCGAAATACCCCTATAATTTCAAAATTTCTAAAATACCCCCGGGATTTCAAAAATTACCAAAATACCCTTATTGACAAAATCACCAAGGAACCTTATTTTGACAAATTATGAAAATACCCCTGTAGGACAAATTACTTAAATACCCCAGGGTAGTGGAAAAACAACAACAATGAAAACTACAACATTTCTCTGAATGAACGAAAGTTCATAATTGATTGATGGATGTATGAATGTAAAGACTGTGTGCATGTATGAATATGAAAGAACCACTCCTAAAATTCTTTTCATAAAACTTTTTAATCAGATTAAATCGCGATGTTAGTAATGAGTTCAAGTGGACGTGGTCGAGGTAGTATCTAAGAAATGTGTTAGTTTTGTTAAGATCAGAGTGCGCAGCAAAGGCGTAGTGTGATGAGTTAGGATTGAACGATAGTAAGTAATTTCGAGGACGAAATTATTTTTAAGGAGGGTAGAACTGTAACATCCTAGATTAGGGGTTATCCGTTCGTGCATAATTCATGAGTAGTAGGTTTTGGCAGTGTTTGGAAGTGAATTAAGGGTTTTTAAAATCCTAGGATGGAAGAGAAAGCTTTGGACAATTATTGGTTTTAAGTTAAAACAAGAAGTGATGTGGAAAAGTGGCAAGGGCGCCACCTAAGGTGCAAGGGTTATGGCATCAAGTGAAGTACTTTGAGGGAAGAGGTTTGAATCCCATTGTGTGCATCTTTGCTTAATTTTATGAAATAGCATGTTTACTATGATATGTTGTGTGCATTTTAGAACCTTGAAATGTAAGGAAATGTATGGAAATGTATGAAATGTAAGGAAATGTATGGAAATGTAAGGAAATGTATGGAAATGTATGGAAATGTAAGGAAATGGATGGAAATGTAAGAAATGTATGGAAATGTATGGAAAATGTATGGAAATGTATGGAAATGTAAGGAAATGTATGGAAATGTAAGGAAATGTATGGAAATGTAAGGAAATGTATGGAAATGTATGGAAATGTATGGAAATGTAAGGAAATGTATGGAAATGTAAGGAAATGTTAAGTTCAAAGTGAACATTTTGGAAATTAAGAAATGTAAGGAAATGATTTAGAAATGATTCAAAGAAGAAAGTGAACATTTCGAAACTTGGAAATGTAAGGAAATGTCAAGTTTAAAGAGCCAAACGAAAATTTTTGGAAACTTAGAAATGACTTAGAAATATAAAGTTTTAAAGTTTAAAAGAGGAAATTAAGGCAAGGTGGCCTTAAGAGAAAAAAGTATGTGAAATTTGACACACAAATAGGCTTGGAAAAGTGGCCTGAAGATGCCACTTAGGGCCTCTGGAAATGGCGCCACATGCAAGGGTGTTGGGCCTGAGTTCGAGTTACATGGGAAGCAAATAAAAAAGTTTTATTTTTGCTTCTAGAAGCACAGAGGTGGACGGCACAAGGCTTGCAAAAGAGGAGTTTCATTCTCTTTTAAATTCGGCTAATTAGGGGATGAATAAAGGATTTTGTTTTGGATTATTTCTAAGAGGTAATAAGGATTATTCTTTATTTTTTTAATTAAAGAGATAAAGTTATCACATAAGGAAGAGTGATGGCCAAGCAAAGGATTCTTGGCCTAGTAATTTTGGCTATAAAAGGAAAAGAGGGCCATTCATTCTTTCTTCTAACTCTCTCTCTGCTGAATTCTCTCTAGCAAATATCTCTTTCTTCATTGTTTTGCCAAGTCGAAAATACACCTTGTGTAGCCGAAACTTCATTACCAAATTGCTCAAACTCTTTTCTCTTCTTCTTTATAATCTTCCAAAAGCGAAAGTTTGCTAAAATCAAGGCCATAGCCGAATAGTTTTGAGACTTCAAACAAGGGGTTGTCAACTTCTGTATTAAGGGTAAGAACTAGTTATCATTTGATTTTCATCCTTTTTCTTTTAAGATTTGCCGAAATCTAGGACTAACCCCATTAATATCTTGTTGCCGAAACTTTGAAGAGATCTTTTCGGATTTGTTTAAGTCAACTACAAGAAGAAGAAGTTCTTTTCAGAAGGTACACCATAGGCCGTGTGTTCCCTAGTTATTCGATGAATTTCGGGATTTAAAATCCACAAGGTAAGACATGCGAATATTTGGCCAAGGCCTATTTTTGGTGTTTTAGATCTAGTTCATATTTATTCAAAAGTCAAACTAATTTGTTAAAGTGATTTAAAGCTTTGCGAATACAAGAAAGAGTATAGTGAAGATTTCGGGATTTGGCACCAAGGTAAGTTTTAGTGTACTAATCCTACTAGGATTTGGATTTATGGTCGAATGGCTTACTAAGTATTAAATGATTGATTAAATGTAGAGATTTAAGATCTAAGGCATTAGATCAAGCTTTTCGGGATTTGGATTGGAAACCTTTAGCAAATCAGGTGTGTACCGCACACTATATCATAATATGTTTTATGGCTACGTTTAATTAATATATGTGATATTAAAAATATGAAAGTGGCTAAGGTACCATGTTATGGTACATAGTACTCAGGTACGTTTCCTACTCCTACTAGGATTATGAAATATGTTAATTGTAACATGAGAATAAGAATAAGAATGTGAACTCTGGCATATTTATGCATATTACTATTATTTGGGGCATATGGGTTAATTTTTGGGGAAGTGAATGTGGTGACCTAAGACCACAAACACGGTGACCTAAGACCGTGATATCTGAATGTGGTGATCTAAGACCACAGTAATCTGAATGTGGTGACCTAAGACCACAGAAATCTGAACGTGGTGACCTAAGACCACGAATGCGGTGACCTAAGACCGCGATATGGAGTGTAGCGGAAGGAGGGTTGACTTAGTAGTCCCCACGGTGTGCGAGGATGGTGCGGTGGTGTGTAGCGGATGGCATATAGGTTTGGGTTCGGGTTGCATCATATTGTTTAAATGCTTTTCAAACATGAATGATATTGTATGCCGAAATATTAAATTTTAGTGTTGGTTACACATTGAGTCATTGACTCACCCCGTTGTGGGATTACTTTTCAAGTGACGACCATTGATGGACCGGACCGGCAGATGCTTAGTGGAGGCCATGTGAAGTTCAGATTTCTTTTATTTGGACTATTTTACTTTAAGTATTTTGAATTTAAATTTTGGGAATTATTTGATGTAATAAGGCCTTAGTAGGAATATTTTATTCTGTCTTTATTTGTTAAGCTTACAAACCTTATTTTATTAAAAGATTAAGTAAATTTATTTTAAAAACAAAGCCCAAAAAAGTAAAGGATTTTTAACAATGAATTAAACTTGTTTTCAACTCAAGCCCAACCCAAAACGATCTTTCTTCCAAATCACACAAGTTTTACCTAAGTTAACAAAAGAATTTGAAACGGTTTACACCGGGGAACATACCAGATCCGGTCAAGGCTCGTGGGCGGGTTTGGGGTGTTTCAAGCAATGTGTAATTTTAACGGTAATACTAGTGTCGTAACCATTTTTAAAAAAATGAAAATCGATTTTGGTTTTGAAAACTAAAATAAAATGGGAGTCGCCACCAATCATTTTTGATGAGGTGTGATCGGGTCACCTCGAAAAGTGGTTGTTTTTAATAATCAAATTGATTTATCAAAACAAAAATTTTGGTCTACGAAAATCAAAAAATGGGTTCGGGAGTCGGTTACGTGCGAGGAAGGGTTAGCACCCTCGTCACGCCCAAAATTGGTACCAAATTGATTAATTAGTGTCTTAATGTCGAAAATTTAAGAAGATTTTAAAATACGAATCCTTTAGAATATGATTGGATAATTTGGGCTAAAATTGAGATTTCTTTGTTCCGAGAGGATACAAACATCACATGCAGCACGTTAGGACACGATATTTTAAACCTTCGTAATCAAAGTTATCTCGTGATTTACGAAATTCATTAAAAGGATGTTTAGTTATTTAGTCAAACGGAAAATTGAAACCCAGTACGCTAGGGCACTATTCTCCGAATTTCTAAACATAAACATGGCCTTATTTAAAAACCTTTGGATGAAATATAATAATTTTGCAAAACGTATTTTGTTTAATAATGTTAAACTAAGAAAATAAATATAGATGTTTGAGTTAAAAATTGATATTTCTTTGTTCCGAAAGGATATAAACATTACATCCAGCACGTTAGGACACAATATTTTAATCCTTCGTAATCAAAGTTATCTCATGATTTACGAAGTTTAGTTAAAAGGATGTTAGGTTATTTAGTTAAACGGAAAATCGCAACCCAGCACATTAAGGCACTATTCCCCGAATTTTCTAAATACGAAATATTGTCTTATTTTAAGACCTTTAGATGAAATGAGATGGTTTTACAAAATGTATTTTGTTTAACGATATAGTACAAAACTTAAGAAAACAAATATGGATGTAAATAAAGTAGATATAAAAATACTAATAATATTAATAATAATAATAATAATAATAACAATCAATAAACGAAATGATAAAGAAAAGGTATATATACATATACGATAATAAACAATAAGAATAATAATAAAGTAGTAAAATAAAAATAATAAAATAAGAAATAATAATTGTAGTAAGAAAGATTATGATTACAAAAATAAATAAATAAATAAAGTGATAATAGTAATAGTAATACATAGTAGGAATAATAATAAGATGAAAATAATACAACATAATATAATTTTAAATGTAATCATAAGGTTAAAATGATTAATGATATATAGAAAAAATAATGACAATGGTAATAATAGAAAATAATAATAGTAATACTTAATAATGATTGTAGTATAGTAATAATAATATAATAATAATAATAATAATAATAATAATAATAATAATAATAATAATAATAAAAGAAACTAATAATACATTAATAAGAAAATAATAATCTAATAATAATGATAGAAAATATAATAAATAATAATAGGAAAGGAATAGAACATAAAATATAATGATAATAGTTGTAGTAAAAATAAAATAATAATAATGATACTAATAAAAAAAAAGAATGATAGTAATGATGATAATAATAATAGTAGTAGTTATAATAAAATGATAAAAAATTGTATTTTTCTTTTAATTTTTAAAATATATTAATAATATACGTGCATATATGTGTCAAAAGAAGAAGAAAAAAAAAAGGCTTCGAAAATATAAAGAAAAAAAAAACCTCTTTGTTCTCTACTCTGACTTTTAGTGGTTTTTTAGTGTTCAATCTGCTTGCGAGTGTTTGTATTTTTGTTTGTGTGAAAATGTTGCTTCTGATATTTGAAAGAAAATAACTAAATCTCTCTATTTCTTATTTAATAAATCCTCCCATATTACAATAGATTTTTGGCTTTTATAGCCCTTTACAAGTTGTTTGATTTATGACTTCCTTGTCTTTTCCGTTTATTTCGCAGGTACAAGTGGAGCAAGTGGAGGGCGATGGCAGCAGGCTTTGGCAGAGGCGGTGGCTAGGCTAATTTAGGGTTTTAGAAACCCTAAATTTTTCTAAAAATTTTAATATTTTGGGCCTGTTAATGGGTTTGTAATTTGGGTTTGAGTGTTTGGTTTAATGTTTTTGGGTCTGCTGATAAATTTTGGGTATTGGGTTGTGAAATGGGCCATTCATTTTTGGGTCCCAGGCAAAATTTGGGTTTTATAGCTATCTCTCTTTGCTTATTGTCGTGTAACGAGAACGAAGCAAAGACTTTAAAAGGACCAATTTTGTCCGATTTTGCTGAGTCTCGCTCCTTTTCTTTAGGTAGTCTCATTCTAGTCCACCGCATCTTGTTGCTTTGATCCACTCCACTGCTATTTCAGAGAGATAGGACCTGTAGCTTTAATCCGCTCTACTCAATCTTCTCTGCTTCAAAGAGATAAGGATTGATCCTTATTGTAAACTCAGGGAGACGGGATTTGTAATCTTAACCTACTCCACGGGAACTTCGAGGAAATAAAATTCGGGAAAAGAGATTCATAATCTCCATCTTCTCTATTGAAACTTCAAAGAAATAAGAATTTATCCTCATTGTTAACTCAAGGAGACGAGATTTGTAATCTCAATCTACTCCACGAAAACTTCGAGGAAATAAGAATTCAGGGAGAAGAAATTCATAATCTCCATCTTCTCTACTGAAACTTCAAAGAAATAAGAATTTATCCTCATTGTTAACTCAGAGAGACGGGATTTGTAATCTCAACCTACTTCACGGGAACTTTAAGGAAATAAGAATTCAGGGAGAAGAGATTCATAATCTCCATCTTCTCTACTGAAACTTCAAAGAAATAAGAATTTATCCTCATTGTTAACTCAGGGAGACGGGATTTGTAATCTCAACCTACTCCACGGAAACTTCGAGGAAATAAGAATTCAGGGAGAAAAGATTCGTAATCTCCATCTTCTCTACTGAAACTTCAAAGAAATAAGGATTTAACCTCATTGTTAACTTAGGGAGACGGGATTTGTAATATTAACCTACTCCATAGGAACTTCGAGGAAATAAGAATTCAAGGAGAAGAGATTCGTAATCTCCATCTTCTCTACTAAAACTTAAAAGAAATAAGAATTCAACCTAATGTTAACTCAGGGAGACGGGATTTGTAATCTCAACCTACTCCACGGGAACTTTGAGGAAATAAGAATTTAGGGAGAAGAGATTTGTAATCTCCATCTTCTTTACTGAAACTTCAAAAAATTTATCCTCATCGTTAACTCAGGGAGACGGGATTTGCAATCTCAACCTACTCCACGGAAATTCGAGGAAATAAGAATTCAGAACTTTCCAATTTGTTTCCTTACTATCTCAGGAAGACTTCAATCTTCAGTCTGCTCCATTATCATCTCTAGGAACAAAATCTGAACTTTCTAATTTACTTCCTTACTATCTTCAGGAAGACTTCAATCTCCAGTCTGCTCCACTATCATCTCTAGGGAACAAAATCTGAACTTTCCAATTTGCTTCCTTACTATCTTCAGGAAGACTTAAATCTTCAGTCTACTCCACTATCATCTCTAGAGAACAAAATCTGAACTTTCCAATTTGCTTCCTTACTATCTTCAGGAAGACTTCAATCTTCAGTCTGCTCCACTATCATCTCTAGGGAACAAAATCTGAACTTTGATATTGCTACACCATTTTTTAAGGAATCTGTCCCGTAGAATTAATTTTATGTGCTTTGTTTATGCAAATTATGAGGATGCTATGATCGGAATGACTCAAAGCCTCCTAACTACATGTGTTATGGATGACACTTTCATGAATGCAGAATGTCATGAGAATGATCCTTTGTTAAATGTATAATGATTAGGATGCAATGATCCGAATGAGTTGAGTGCTCCTAACTAAACATGCTTTGAATGATGATGTATGAATGCAAAATGAAATGATCCCTTTTTAAATGCTTAGGGTTATCATTGCTCGTAGTTCATTAAGGTTCTATCACTGATGCGCTATCATGATTTTTCATTTAGCTGGTATCTTTGACAGAAAATCCAAAGAAACGATCATATTTCGCTTCAGCAAGCTTGCCCCACTATAATTTCAGAGTCCCTTCCACTATACCTTCTAGGACATAAAGTTTGTACCTCCCACTGCAACTTCAGGAGAATAACATTTGGTTTATTCGGTCCATCCTGCTGTAACTCCAAGGTATAGGATCAATTTGATCTATTACACCATTCACTGGGTGTAATGACCAGATGTATATGCCTGATATTTGGATGAATACAAAGTATTATTTTTTTCCCGAGAATGATCCCCTTGTACAGTTGGGTTGACATTTCTCGTTATTCATCGAGGTTGTATCACCGACGAAATGTCTTGTCTTTTTTTCAACCAATAAAAGAGTCCAAAGAGATAATCATCTTTCTCCAATATTTTCAGACCTTAGGCTTGGTGAGTTCTAAACAATAGTCCTGTTTCAGGTCCTTGTATTATTCTAAAGCTCCCAGAGTAATATGTAAAACTCCTTTTATGAAAGTATTATTAGTCCACCAATCGTTATTTCAATGCAAAATGCTTGAAAAACATCGCAACAATGGACAAGAAGGAAACTAATTGGGAGCATAGCTCGAACAAATAAGTTAATCACAGCTAGCAAATGCAATGAAGAAGAAAATTTATTGGTAGTGTACTTTGAAATGAATAACCACAAATAACAAAAATGGGTAAAATGAAAACTAGGTGCCCCAGATATCGCAGCCTGAGCTTTTTGTTCAAACTTTTTGAGGACCATTTTTAAGCTCAATATGTGTTTAGGGGATCCAGAATACTTTGTCGATGCCCCAAGACGTAACATACTTCTTCATTGTTAATTCAAGCGTAGTAAGGCTACTATATACCCCACTTTCGAGCAAAATTTGAGCCGCCCTTCTTGGGTTTTCAACTCAAATCCCTTTTGGTCTCAAAGCACCCTTTGTGGGTTTTGCCTTGGCCTCTCCTTTTCTTTCTTCTTTTTCTGATGAAAATTTTTATTTCTTTTTTTTTTATTTCCCAAGGCGCCCTTTGTGGGTTTTCACCTTGGCCTCTCCTTTTAGATGAAATCTGAAGTCACCGGCTTGAACATGTCCTTACCATTCATCTTGGTCAAAGTTAATGATCTTCCAGAACAAGTTTTATTCACCACATAAGGTTTTTTTTTTCAAATTTGGCATTTTCTTTCCTCTGAAGTCTTTTTGTATGAGAAGAATCTTTCTTGATGCTAGGTTCCCATCATGAAATTCTCTTAAGCGAACCTTTTTATCATAAGCCCGTATCAATTTTTGGTACATTTGACCATGCTTAATACTTTCAATCAAGCTTACTGGAGGTATTCTGCTTCATCTAATTCAATCCAAGCTTGGGGAAAAGGAATCTTATCTTCTAACAATTGTTTCCTTTCATAAACCAATGGGAAAGATGCCCGGTGAAAGTTCGCCAACGCCAAGAAACCTAGAGGGTAAATGGTAACTCTATGCCAACCTTTATAAGTCTCGATCATTTTTCAAAAATTTTAAATGTTTTTTTTTTTGCCTTTCTTTGTCTTGAATGGTGTCGATCTTTGAGCAATTTGTAAATCTTTGATATTGTGCAATTATGTTCCTTTCCGACATTCTTTATTGCCACTCTTTGTTTTTTTTTTTTAGATTTGAATTTGAATTTGATGACTGCCGACTTTGTAATTTTGGCATATGAAGCGACCTTCACCCTCTCAGTGAGGTAACCAACGACCATGAACATGAATCGATGTTGGCTAAAAGCTTTTGAGGAGACTGGCTTGATAACGTCCATGCCCCACATATAGGGATCTGTGAAGAAATA
This sequence comes from Gossypium rotundifolium, assembly GCA_025506655.1. NCBI lineage: Eukaryota > Viridiplantae > Streptophyta > Magnoliopsida > Malvales > Malvaceae > Gossypium > Gossypium rotundifolium. The sequence continues at coordinate 84,032,874 of CP106724.1, read as the reverse complement.
AAGGAGGCGCATAAATCCTATATTCAATTTCCCTTTCTTGGTAAACCAGTAGCTCGAACCTCCTGGCCGTTGTAAAACCATTAACGTGGGTTATTTAAACACCAATCTTAACAGCATACCCATGTTTCAGTGGCCTAGTGTGCCTTGATATGATTATGAGAAAACATCTTTAAATTATTAAAAACAACTCAATGGTGTCTCGTCTTATTTCTGTAATGAGATAAGTGTTCGTTGGCACTTCGTAAGGTAGGATCTACCATTCTTAACAAATTAGGAAATAAGTTGTAATCTCTGTTATCTTTAAAATCCTTAGATCCCTCTATACACATATCCCACTAGAAAGGGAGTCAGCAACAGCGTCACTCATGTCATTGATATCTGGGACCCATTGTGGGTATGAAGGTAAATTCTCAAGAATAAATGATTCCAAGAATGATTATTTACGAATGAAAAATAAATAGAATGTATAGTATAAAAAAGAAAGAAAATATTTGTTCAAAAAGATGCATTTTACTGAAATAGTAATTTTGGACACAAGCCTATTCCACAAAAGAAATCTTATTGATTCTAGGCTTAAAGCAACAAGTATGTCTTGTACATTACTCTAAGTAAGCTTCTAAATACTACAGGAATTTCTTCCACAGTCTCATTGTTCAAAATACTCCTAAATACATAAAGGCAGATGCTCGGAAAACTTTTATTCATCGGTTCTCTCTTCGGGTATACCATTGGTATTCTAATCTCCCGATTTCTAGGCTTCTGATGACTTCTTCAATGAAACGTAACTCTCCTGCCCCAACTTTCAATTACCACTGCTTCGTCATCGAACTTCACAATACCCATGTTGATGAAATTTTCCACCAATTTCTTAAAAGTAAGGCGATTTTCTATCGAATGGCCTGTGATCCCTGCGTGGTACTTATACTGAGCGTTTGGGTCATACAATTTTGGGTATGGAGGTTGCATCGGTTTGGATAGTGGGGAGCTACAACATGTGCGTCAAACAACATTTGGTACATCTCCCTATACGAGACTGGGATGGGCGTGAACCGGGATTATTCTGAGTTCGATTTTGGATTGAGTTCTTCTCTTGGGGAGACCAGATAACTGGTAATTGCCTTCTTTAGCTGGTTTACTATAAACGGCTTCGAATGGCCTTTGTTATACCCACTCTTATTACTCACATCCTTGTCCTTCCTTTTCGGGCTTTTGAAGCCAAATCTCCTTTTTCTTTGCTTTTACTAGGCCAAGGACAACGGATTGATTCGATCATCAATAGGACCCATCGGAAGTTCAATAGTACCGAGGTATCCGTCTGATATTGGGATCTGATAATGACAGGTACCTCGCGCGAATGCACGTCTAGTTGAGTCGAGATATTTATCGGAGAGTAAACGATTTCTTCATCGTCATCCACACCGCTAACCATTGAACCACTCCTTTTTTCAAGCCCTCCGGTTAGTAACTGGGTTAACTGGCCTCTCATATTCATTTGATCTCGCATATCTTGTTGAATTTTGGCCAATTGCTCTTGTATCAGTATTTGCCTTTACTCTAATCTCTCCAACCTTCGGTCCATAGCTTTCTAGTTTAATTGAAATAACTTCACCTAATTAGGACCTTTCTACGAATTTTAATGCATGTGATATGATGTAATGCAAATGTATGAAATGTAATGCAAATACATGGAATGAATGCAAAAAGAAAAAGAGGCGTTGATTATGAATTCAATTCCATTAGAAGAATTTTTCTAGAAAATACATTTCTTTACATAAAATGGATTGCATATACGACTTTGTCCTTATAGTCCAGGTGAAATCCTCTTCTTCGTATCCAGATGTTATGGTCGTGTCCCGTGAACTTTCCCAATAGATGCCTCTTCTAGCTCTTTGTTGATTGGTCCAGGACGTACCTCTTCACTCGTTTATCCTCCACGATGTTTATAAGCTTTAGAAAATAGAGACACAATGACTCTCGAATAATCCTTGTCGGCTTGAATCCTCGGGCAAAGTCTTGTATTCTTCTGTGGGCTATTAGCCATTTCTCGTTGTTTACCTGGACTATATTCGAACTACCGTATTATAATCCACTTTATCAAGTAACACATTTCATTATGATAAACTCTTCTATTTAGGAATCGAATATGAATCAACACCTCATTTCTAAGATGATTCCATGCGATGCAATGCAATGCAATTACAAACAAAACAAAACACGTTAGCAACGGAGAAATAAACAAAATAGAGTACCTATCCGGGTGACTACTAGGGGTTTAACATAGTTCTACCTAAGGTGGGCTCTTAGGGTTCACTATATGTGGTTTGGTTCTAAAGAGAGGTACCCGAACTAGTAGATTCCTCGATCCTCACCCATTATAGGCTCATACGGATCGATTTCGGTTCAGAGGAATACATTTCCCTATGGCTGCACGGAGATGAAAATCTTACAAAGACATAGGTACGGATGTATCCCAAAAGCGATTCACTATCCTGCACGGAGGTGAAAACCTCACGAAGGAGTAGCTTCTCACTCCCACTTAAGGGTACGACCACAACGGTCATGCAATGCAATGCCGAGATTAAAACAACATGCGAAAAAGGATCATAATTTTTCAAATTGAATTTTCAAATTTTCGACAAAAGACAGAAAATAATCAATTTACGGCCTGACTCTCTTTGAAGTCCCCAATGGAGTCGCCAAGCTATCGAAACCATTTTTTTAAAAAAAATGAAAATCGACTTTGGTTTTGAAAATGAAAATAAAACGGGAGTCGCCACCAATCATTTTTGATGAGGTGTGATCGGGTCACCTCGAAAAGTGATTGTTTTAATAATCAAATTGATTTATCAAAACAAAATTTTGGTCTACGAAAATCAGAAAATGGGTTCGGGAGTTGGTTACGTGCGAGGAAGGGTTAACACCCTTGTCATGCCCAAAATTGGTATCAAATTGATTAATTAGTGTCTTAATGTCGAAAATTTGAAAAGATTTTAAAATACGGATCCTTTAGAAAATGTTTGGATAATTTGGGCTGAAATTTGAGATTTCTTTGTTCCGAGAGGATACAAACATCACATCCAACACGTTAGGACACGATATTTTAAACCTTCGTAATCAAAGTTATCTCGTGATTTACGAAATTCATTAAAAGGATGTTTAGTTATTTAGTCAAACGGAAAATCGAAACCCAGTACGTTAGGGCACTATTCTCCGAATTTCTAAACATAAACATTATCTTATTTAAAAACCTTTGGATGAAATATAATAGTTTTGCAAAACGTATTTTGTTTAATAATGTTAAACTAAGAAAATAAATATAGATGTTTGAGTTAAAAATTGAGATTTCTTTGTTCCGAAAGGATATAAACATCACATACAGCACATTAGGACACAATATTTTAATCCTTCATATTCAAAGTTATCTCATGATTTACGAAGTTTCGTTAAAAGGATGTTAGGTTATTTAGTTAAACGAAAAATCGCAACCCAGCACGTTAGGGCACTATTCCCCGAATTATCTAAATACGAAACATTGTCTTATTTTAAGACCTTTAGATGAAATGTGATGGTTTTACAAAACGTATTTTGTTTAACGATATAGTACAAAACTTAAGAAAATAAATATGGATGTAAATATAGTAGATATAAAAATACTAACAATAGTAATAATAATAAAAATAACAATCGATAAACGAAATGATAAAGAAAAGATATATATACATATACGGATAATAAATAATAAGAATAATAATAAAGTAGTAAAATAATAAATAATAAAGTAAGAAATAATAATCATAGTAAGAAAGATTATGTTTACAAAAAAATAAAATAAAATGATAATAGTAATAGTAATACGTAGTAGTAATAATAATAAGATGAAAATAATACAACATAATATAATTTTAAATGTAATCATAAGGTTAAAATGATTAATGATATATATATATAAAAATAATAACAATGGTAATAATAGAAAATAATAATAGTAATACTTAATAATGATAGTATTATAGTAATAATAATAGAATAACAATAATAATAATAATGAAAATAATAATAAAAAAGAAAATAATAATCTAATAATAATGATAGAAAATATAATAAATAATAATAGTAAAGGAATAAAACATAAAATATAATGATAATAGTGGTAGTAAAAATAAAATAATAATAATGATACTAATAAAAAATAAGAATGATAGTAATGATGATAATAATAATAATAGTAGTAGTTATAATAAAAATGATAAAAAATAACAATAGTAAAAGTAATAACAAAAATAAATAATACTAGTAGTACTAATAATAATGCAAAAATGATAATAATGGAATAATAATAGAAATAATAATAATCTTAATAACAAAAGAAAAGGGCTAAAATGAATTAAAAATAAATTTTCGGGGTCAATTTAAAATAAATAAAAGGGGAAAAGGACCCCAATGTGATGTGCAAAACAAAGGAGGGACCAAAGGGAAAATTATCCCATACTCCTGAAACACAACACCTCAAAAGGACCAGATTAAAACAAATATGGAACTGTCAGGCTAGATTTGAAAATAAAAAAGATTTAATTGAAATAATCTGAAAAAACGGAAGGACTGGGCACATAAATCCCCCCTTTGTGAAAAACACGCGGATCCCACCTGGAGCAGGTCGGGTAATCGGGTCGGACTCTTGAAACGACGTCGTTTTGGTGCCTGCGAGGCTTGCCCAAAACAACGTCGTTTTAAAGGCCTATTTAAGGCAAAAATCCTTCAAAAAAAATTCATTTTTCACTTGCTCTTAAAAAAAAAAAAAACTAGTTCTTTCTTTGTTTTTCTCTACAGGATTTGAAGTCTGGCGAGCATCCGGCCACCGGACCGCCGTTCTCCGTCACTGGCGCCGCCGTGCCGGCCACTGTGCACGGTGGTCGGAAAAGATAAAAATTGTATTTTTTTCTTTTAATTTTTTTTAAAAAATAGTAATAATATACGTGCATATATGTGTCAAAAGAAGAAGAAGAAAAAAAAAGGTTTCGAAAATATAAAGAAAAAAAAACCTCTTTGGTCTCTACTCTGACTTTTAGTTGTTTTTTAGTGTTCAATCTGCTTGCGAGTGTTTGTATTTTTGTTTGTGTGAAAATGTTGTTTCTGGTATTTGAAAGAAAATAATTGAATCTCTCTGCTTCTTATTTAATAAATCCTCCCATATTACAATAGATCTTTGGCTTTTATAGCCATTTACAAGTTGTTTGATTTATGACTTCCTTGTTTTTTCCGTTTATTTCGCAGGTGCAAGTGGAGAAAGTGGAGGCGGTGGCATCAGGCTTTGGCAAAGGCGGTGTCAGAAGAGGGGCGGTGGCTAGACTAATTTAGGGTTTTAGAAACCCTAAATTTTTCTAAAAAATTTTAATGTTTTGGGCCTGTTAATGGTTTGTAATTTGGGTTTGAGTGTTTGGTTTAATGTTTTTGGGTCTGCTGATAAATTTTGGGTATTGGGTTGTAAAATGGGTCATTCGTTTTTGGGTCCCGAGCAAAATTTGGGTTCTACAACTAGGATAGCTCGTAAAACTTTGAATCCAATTGCTTCATATTCTTATGCAGATACTCAAGCATTGCTGTTGCAACTTCAGATCATGATGTTGTTGCTTTGGGGGTCAAAGTAACACAAGGGAAAGGCAATTTACCCAAGCCTGTGCTCACTTTTGATCATTGTAGGTAATGTTCAAATTTTTAAAATTTGAAGAAATGACACTTTTTGCAAGATTTTCTTTTTTGGGTCTTTTCGAAATTTATTCAACTCCTTTGCTGGTTTAATTGGTGAGCCAATTTTTTATTTTCTTTTTCATTGATTCGGGATTGATGTTGTATTTACAAAATTTTTAAAAATAAAAATATCATTTTGTAAATGTTGATGGTTAAATTAATTGATTTTTTTTTTTTAGAATTTGAACTAAAATGACAAATTTTGTAAACATCGAGGGCTAAATTTGTTGAATTTTTTATATTTATGATTAAATTGATAGAATGTATAAATATTATAAGGCAAAATTTCTTATTAAACCAATAAAAACCCATGTCAGCACTTCCGTGAAATTTCAAACCGCTTTTAGCGATCGATGACTAAAATATTTGATTTTGTATTGTTTAGTAACCAAAATAGAACACATTAAAAGTCCAGTGACCAAAATAGAACATGGATAATACTTTAGTTACCAATTTTGTACTTTACCCATAAATTTTATTACTCAAATTTGAACTTAGTCCCTAAAGTTTAAAAAACTCTATTTAAGTTCTTTGCTACAGGGATCTTTTGGTGCAAGGGTGGCAGAGTGAGGAACGATAGAGATGGGGACGGTGGTGGGTGTTGGGTGGTTATGAGTATTGACAGTTATTATGATGGGTGTTGGGCGGTGATGAGGATTGTGAGTTATTATGTTATAAATAAATCAAAAAAGTGTTTTGGATTAATTATAAAGTGATACCTAGCTTTAGTCAAAAGTTATAAAAAAGTTATGTTAGCAATCTGTTAGTGAATTAACGAAATTTTTAACAGTTGTGGTCAATTCAAACAATTTTCTTAATTAAAGTGACTAAATTAACAAAAAAAATTAGGGTTACCAAAATAAAAACGATGCTATTTTAGAGTGATCTGTGATATAATTTACCCAAAAAAATAATGTCAAGACTTGTTTGAAGTAGTGACTCTCGTCTGGCACCTAAATGATACGAGTTCAAACTCTATCTTCTTCCTTTTACCCTTCCCAATATTGTAATGATAAAAAAAAAAATTAAATGCGTTGGGATCAAACTTGAGATCTATGAGAATTTATACGTAAGTACTTATCACTCCTTTTATAATCAATGGTTGAATATGTTTCTTTTTATAAATATAGTTTTCAAATAAAGGTTTTTCTTTCATCCAAATTGTGGATGCTTTATTATTATTATTATTATTATTATTATTATTATTATTATTATTATTATTATTATATGAGTGTGAACTTTAAAAGTATTAAAATCGAAAGATGAAAATCCACTTTAAATTTTTAAAATTAACTAACTTATTCTATTTAAACATATAATTTAAAGATTTTGACTTGTTTATTGAATATTTTAATAGTCAGCCGGCAAATAATGTATCAAATTACTGTTTGGTGTATAGTTATTTATGCTAAGAGTAGAAAACAAGTAACTTAATAGATTCTGTCATTTGGCGAACTCCAAGTTTTGGTATGTTCTTCTGTTAAGTATCTGTCAACCCCAAGTGTATGGGCAAACTTGTTAGTTCGCAGCTTGATAAGTTTGTCTTTGGGGTTAGTATATGTTATGATGACATGGTAAGTAATGTTAAAGTTTAGTTGTGACCTAGTTAGAACTAGAGGTGAGCATGGGCCAGGCCGGGCTGGGTTTGGGTCCAACTCAACTAAAAATTTAGGCTCGTTTGTTAGTCTCAAATTTGGTCCGGCCTTAAAATGGGCTTAAAATTTTGCCCAAGCCCAATCCGGATAAAAATACTAAAACCCGGGCCAGACTCGGCCCTCCCATATTAATTTTTATATTATTCTTTATATAATTTTAAAAATATTTAATACATCAAAAATACTAAAAACATCAAAACAAATATTTCCCAACAAATTGAAAATAAATTTTAAAATAAATATATACTTAAATAACACTAAGACAGATGCAACTTAACAAGCAAATCTCTCTAAAATAATAACAAAATTAATAATAAAATAAATTTTATACAATATTCAAACAATAACAACAAAATAGTAACAACATAATAATAAAATGGTAGCAAAATAGAGAGCAAACAACAAGAAAATAATATTAAAAAAAAAGTAGTTTTTTTGTCCTTTAGTGGACTCGGGTCAGGCCGGGTCGGGCTCATGCCAAAAATGTCTTACCGAGGCCTGGCCCATTTTTTAAATGGGTCTTATTTTTTTATCCAAGTTTATTTTTCAGATTTATATTTTTATTCAAACCCTCCAATATTTCGAACAGACCTGACCCGACCCGACCTATAATCAGGTCTAGTTAGAACTGAACTAGAATACTAGAATACTATAGATGATTGGAAACTTAATCAATTCTTCTCGAATTTCTAGAGTGATCGTGAGATCCTCTACTTGCCACTAAATTTTGTTCCGGCGTGTCTCTACTATATAAGGGTATCAAAATAGCTAGTTTGCACGTTTTGATTCTATTGCTTCTTCTTTATCTTCTTCCTCACATTTATGCTTAACTAATATTTGCTTTATTCATTTTGCTTGTAAAAACCATAGAGAATAATTTATACAAAGTATAATAATATAAATATGAAATTGTAATTGTCTTCTTGTAGTAAAAATGTTATAATAATATATAATTTGATAGCATAATGCCATAATATTTATAAAAACGAAAGCGTAATTATATATGGCTGAGGAGTGAAGAGTTTAGGCATGGTTGGCTAAGTTTCTATTGTTGGGGGTTTAGGGTTTTTTTTTTTTTTTTTTTTGCCTTTGGAGTTTGCGTCCTTTGGGTTGGAACAATGATGGGTGAAGGTGGTGCTCTTTTAAATTGAAGAGGAATGCCATCATCATGTATGGATTTGCAACTTCCGAACATTATGCAACTCAATCGAAACCCAAACCATTTCTGTAATAACAACTCATATTCTGGAGTTCTACGTAGAGATGCAGTTTTGAAATCTTTCCCGTGATTGCATATGTTAGCTAGCTGTCTTTTAGTCCCAACCTGATCGTGTTTGGTACTTTTGATCTTGAGACATAGAAGTTATGTCTTGAGACTTCCTGTAGATTTTGGTCATATGAGCTTGGATTCAAATCCTAATTATGTTTTTAATCTTGTACATTCCTTGTATGCTTATGATGTGATTAAAAGGCAAATGTTTTACTTATCTAGGTGTAAATGCGTGGGAATTTAATTGCTTGAATGATATATTATTTGTTAAATATAGTTGAATTAATATGAGTTGCTCTTCCAATATAATGTGATGCCCGCATTTAGATCTAGCGACCAAATTAAGTGTTAGAGTGTCATTTATATGTAAAAAAGAAAATATCATTTGAATTTTTCAAATAATAGAATGAAATAGAAACTATTAAATCAAAGTATTTGGTTATTAAAAAGTGTAATACGTTAAAATATATGTTATTTATAAATATACCATCCCACCTTTTAGAAAAACCATCATAAAACTCATTACATTCTTTTTTTTCCGTTGAAAGGCATAAAAAAAAATCTGAAAGAAGGAAAAAAAATCCAATTGAGACAATGAAAGAGTTTAGAAGATGTCATGTGAGTGTCTGAAATTCGCAAGTTTAAGAAAATTTCAACAACTTGGCTTTAGTGGACTAAACCCAAACAGAAAGAGAAGCAAGAAAAGAAAAAGAAACATAATTTATCTCTAAATAACAAAAGAGATTATTCTAATCCAAAGAGAAAGAAATAATACCAAAATATAAGTGAAGCTTTGAGAAAACAAATAAAACACAATTCATTTAATTAATGATATTTATGATTGGAAAAATAATGAAGTTTGAAAGATGAAAGGAGATGCAAGAATGTGAAGCTTTAATTAATGGGATTTATGATTGGAAAAACAAAAAGAATTAAGCCTCAAAACAACTGTGTTAAATAAATATATTACTTCGATCAAAATATTTAGGGTGCGTTTGTTTGGCTGTAGTTGATTTTTGGAAAATATTTTCTCTTTTCCAATGTTTGGTAGCCTGAAAATCTTTTACATTTGGAAAACATTTTTCAAATCACGCGTAAAATCCTTTACATTTTTCGGAAAATGTCTTACCGTTTCAATTTCCGTAAAATATTTTCCCGTGCTTCCCCTTCATCCAAGTAAGGCCCCTTTTCTTGCTGCTGTTCAATTTCCTTTCTTCATCTTCTACTCATCAGTCCCATATCTTCTTTTCTCAGGTATTTCGTTTCCTCTCTTTCTCTCTTTCTCATGCAATCTCTCTCTCTCTTTCGCAGGTATTTTGTTCCTGCATAAAGCTCTTTTTTTTGGGTCTTGGCTTAAGGTGAAGCTTTTTTTCTTCTTCTTGTTCTTTACTTTTCTACATTTTAGCAGATATTCTTGAAATTTTATGCCTTCCTTCTTGTCTACAATTTTTTTCTTCTGTTTGTTTTTTTTTCTTCTTGTTCTTTAGCCGACTGAAATTTTAACCCATTTTTTTTCTTTTGATCTCTCTTCAGATTCACCTTCTTGTTGCGGTTCGTCAAGATTTTGCTATTGTTTCAGGTAATTCTTCTATTTTTGAATCGAACTTTTGTTAGATTTTTCTGCTGCCGATTCGATGGTATGGTGTTTTGAGAATGTGACTGTATGTTTTGTTTAGTTTGTTTCTTCACTTTTTGATGCCAGTTTCTCAGTGCAGTGGCGACCCTTTCGTTAAAGATCGTCGGTCTCATGTTGTATCCCAACTGTAGAAAAAAATTTAAAGTTAAATCTATTTGTTTCTGATGTATGTGTCTGTGTTTTTCAAGGATTGACGTCCTAAGGAATGTTTGGACTCGCTAAGTGCTTACCACTTTACGTATACATTTCATTGCTAGTAATCCATGTATAGCAAAAGAAAAGAAAAAGCCAATCACATAAATCGATTTGATTTTTTTTATTTGTTTCTGAAAGGTAAAGCCTTGGATTAATCCCAGACACGAGATCCCGATTCAATATAAACCCAAAACCATCCTATATATAACAGGGTCCTCACGATCATTTACGAAACCATGAAAATAACAGAGAGGAGAAAAGTTAAGTAATTACCAGTGGAATTAACTTGTGCACTCTCTGTCTATAATTAGTTTATCTATATGCTGATGGAAGTATTTCGTACATGTTGAGAATTGGCATAAAACTGTTACAAATATAAGAGTAGGTTTGATTTTCTTTGTAATGTGACTAGGATGAGGCTTTAGTATCCTTTACTACCACTTGTACGATATCCTTAAATTAGACTGTTGGATAATTTAATTATGATTCCATTTTGAAGTATAATGATAACATCTGTTTTGTCTTTGCCAACATCTTTTAAGATTGCCTAACTTCCATGTTCTTTTAAGATCTTGTTTGCTCCCATTTCTGAAATTTGTCTCTTTTTTATTTACCAGGCTACCATTAGTATCGACTTTTTATCCAAAATAATGTACCTCAAAGATCGAACTGTTTGATTGCAGCTTTGGTGAGTCTGTTATTGTTTATCTTAACCTATTGTACTTTCAACTTTTATGGGTTTATCTTAACTTAGCGTGCTAATGTATACCCACTTTAGATTCTGCCTCTTTTTCCTTGTATGTATCAAGTATCTTGTTTTAGCATGGAATCACTATTGCTACATGAATTTTGGATTAGCTTCATAAGGTTTCATTGTGTTAATTGGAAGTTTTGGTTTCAAATGTTTGTGGGGATAGAGTTTTGCGTGGTTTTTTAAGTGTCATGTTTGAAAAGAGTGGCATCTTTGATCTTTATTACAGGGATACTGCAGGGCAAGAAAGGTTCAGGAGTCTTATACCAAGCTACATTAGGGATTCCTCGGTGGCAGTCATTTCTGTGATGTAGTAAGTATGGTATCATTTCACTATGTTTTCTACTTTCACTATCTCACTGTATGTTTGCTTGTTCAAGTTATTGTGTTTTATGCATGTTTCTGTAGGTAATTACATTGCCAATTTCTAAAATGCATTCTCGCAGATTTATATTCCCTGCTTAGTTAATTGTTCGTAAAAGTGGAATGAAGTTTTACCAACATTTAATTTTGATGGTGTAGGCAAGCAGTCCTTCTTAAATACTTCAAATTGGATTGAAGAGGTGCAGGCTGAAAGGGGAATTGATGTTATCATTATGCTTGTGGGGAACAAAACAGATGTTGGCACTTGGACAATGTTGTTTTTATTATGTGGTGTACTATTAATTATACATTTGGATAATATTATTAATTTTTAATATTATTTGTAATTTGGAAGCTTATTTATAAATATTCAATCCTTATTTTTTAATTTTTTAATACAATTACAAATAATTTATTTAACTTTAGTTGTTTTCATTTTATGAAAGTTAGTAATGTAACTTAATATTAAGTATTATTATATATTTAATTAAATAAATAAATCATTATAATATATGTAAAAATAATTTAAAATATAAAAATTTATTAATATGTATATAAATTTATTAATATATGTAAAAATAATTTTTCTAGAAAATATTTTCAAGAAATTTGCCAAACAACAAAAAATATTTTACACAGATTCATCCAAACACCAGAAAATATTTTCTGTAAATTATTTTCCAAAAAAGTAAATCATTTTCCAGAAATCATTTTTCGGTAAAATATCCAAACAAACAGACCTGTAGTATTCCCCCAACTCATTTATAAAAGTCAGTCACGTGACTTGTGAAATTACAGCTGTACCAAATAACATAAGACGCCACTAACAATCCAACCAAGCATGGCCTTATTGAGTTTCGATAGCTTGACAAGATATACACACACACTCACCTCTTTGTTTAGAAAGAAAACCAAGTACTGGCATACCTCATATATACATATACACAATGATGGGTACAAACCACAGCAACCCAAAGTTTTCAGCAATTCATTAAAACAGAAATTAGTGCAGCTCTATTCTTTCCCAAACTATCTGTGGAGATCAACGAAATAAAAAAAGAAACAGTTTCCAAAGTCTATCGAATAGGGGGAACAATCAATCCTCATCTGTTCATCAACAACCAATTTAATGTAAGTGCAGGACTTCATGTCTCCTATAAGTCAAATGCTTTCCTGATGATGAGTGGTCATTGTAGGTCCTGATGCAAAGGTAAAATGCATACCCCTACGTTGCCCGGATTGTAGCACAAAAGCAACCTGTGTTGCAGCCAATGCTGCTGCTTCCTGATACATATAATGATAAAAGCTTCAATATTAACTCAAGCATAAAAACATGTTTTATGATGTAAGGTTTCAAGGTCTGTAACATTGCCTGGAAGAGGAACAAACAAGATATTTCAAATTAAGGTACAAATAAAGGTTAATGACCTGTCTTTGCCTTTGTCTCTGTAATATACTGATGGCCCAAGCCATGATGTAGCATGGCAAGAGAAACCCAGCAGCACGAAGCAAGAAAAGCTGCACAAGGAACCAAACAGTTTAAGAAAACTGGCTCAATGGTATGATGACTGTAATGCATAGCTTGAACAAGTGCTAATGTGAATAGGGGATGCAGCTTTAGGTAAAACTTACAGAGAAAAAGGTAGACACATCATCCTCTGCATCAGCATCTGGAACAGTTAATGCATGCCGCAACAGCAGAAGGGCCATTAACTGATAAAATTGAAGAAAAAGAAAAACATCAATCATTTTGATAACCAACTCTTTATTAAATGGTCATGTAAGAAAATGAACTATTTTTAAATTTTAAGAAAATTTAAGGAATCCAAAGCAGTAATTCTCATGAAAAAATTCAACTGAGATGCTCGTCCACCAGGCAGAATCTAAATGGTTTTTCTTCAGAAATCAAAGTTGGGAGCTGAAGGCCCTAAAAAGATGTGATATAAATCATTCTCTCCACTGTTATGCATAACATGCCTAGTTACAGAGAGAAAAGGGAAGGAACAAAAAGAAAAAGTTGAGGACATGAAAAATCAGCTGAGATGACGTAATTGTGGCCCATGTGGAATTGCAACACAGCTCCAGTGGCTCAAGTTTCCACTTAGATAGAGGGAAGTTGGGAGCTGGAAACTGTAAAACAGTAAAAAAAGGTTTCTCCACAGTTAATGCAATGAGTATGCCAAACTGTTTTTTTTTTTTTTTTTGGGGGGATGAGAGCAATATCTACCACAAAAAAAAAAGTGCTTAGAGTATAAAGCTCAAACACCTAAGCAAACTCCTTTCTCTAAATCAGTTCATCAATATATGTCCTTGACGCATGGCTAATGTATTAATAAGTAGAATTGATAATGGCCAATGGGTCCAATTTTGAGCAGTACGTGTTAAACATGATAAGAAATTCAATATATCCAGCAGATTCAGAACTAAAAGCTTACAATTAGAGCAGCTGAACGGCAAAAGGCAGCTCCACTGGCATTTGATGCAGCATATTCATCATACTCAGCTTCCAAAATTTGCCGTTCTGCCGCTGCAATGGCCAAGAGGCGAGGATCACGCAAATCCACAGGGGTACCAGAGATTGTCCAGCCTCCACTGTAAGACAGATACAAAAATCAATACGATGGAATCTTCCAACCAGATTATACAGACTAATCTGTCAAGCAAGTTTAGATCAAAGTTTGAGATGGATGTCATGCTTGATAAATCTCACAGCATATGCTGATTTCATCTTTACAAGAAGTCCACCAAATACCAACCATAACATAGAAATGTCTTACATGTGAGACCATCTAACTTACCCAATATCAATAGCGGTTTCTTCAGTTTGGGGGCGAGGTGGAGCGATATAACCAGGTTGATAAGGCTGCACAGCAAATTAAAAGGATAGACTACATCAGCAAGGAGTCAAAACAACCAATAATCAATAGCCACTGAACAAGAAGTAAGAATTTAACATCATGGTTAAAAGCCATACTGCGTCAGACCAAAAAGTTGCTCATATTTAATCACTATCGTGATAAATTCTGAGAAGTAAAAAGAACAATGAAAGGAAAACTGCATGATAAACCAGGAATAACGAAACAAGGTCTTTTCCCATCAATCAAATGGTTTATTAATATTCTTCCTAAAAGCAGATGATAATCACCCTATTCCACACTCATTTGCAACTGCTTACTTCAAAAGCCACAAACTTTCTTTTCTTACAGACACAAAAGGGCCTACAGGCGCTAGTTGAAAATCTTGTGACAAATTAAAAGGATGAAATGAAGTTGCAGCAGGCAATGCAAGTCTCTAAAACAAAATAACAATATCGAAATAAGGGACATTAAGGCAAGCATATACCTGATGACATATCTCGCAAATGATATCTCCTTTCTCGTTGCACCAATGTTGCACGCATTTCCTATGCGCATACTGCAATTTAAAACAGATGGCATTAATAATATCAAAGCAAGTAATGCTAATTTCGATATTTAGCTTAATTTTACGAGGTTCATTAAACTGCAAGCCGAATCTAGAAAGCTCTAGATAATACACTTTATATTAAAAAAAATTCTTAATTAATTTTTTAATAGTAATAAAAAAAATTACCTTGAGGCTGCCGCTGCAGGCACAAGGAGTCTCAAGATTCTCAACGGAATCTTCCTCCTGGCAAATGCGGCACTCCGCCGTTTGAATGAGCGGCTCCTCTTCGCCGCCTCCACCGAAGATCTCCTTTTCCTTGGGCGAGCAGGATGGGCCAGAAATCTCCGTTGAGGTACCAGCCTCCGACTCCACCGGCTGTAAAGGCACCGGCCTCACCAGACGATCCACATACAAAACCAGGTGATCACTCATAATTTCTGCGTTAACAAAATATTTTCAATTTTCATTACTTAATTCAATCCAAAAAATAAAATAAAAAACCCCAGAATCGCGCTGAGGAAGAGCAGCGAGTCGGAGGTTTCCAAATTGGAGAATGAGGAAAATATTCTTTAAAAAAAAATTTACCTTCACCGGACGAAATGGGGAATTTATGTTGGATGAAGGGAAGTAACGAAGAAATCGGAGAGAAATTTTCTAATTAAGCTTCTTTTGCTGCGAACGCTTCTTTGTTTTCCTTTCTAAATTTCCAACGACTGTAGTTTTTCTTTGTAGGATTTTAATTTTTTTCTTTGTTCTTTTTCTTTGCCAAATTTATGAGTTTGGCCGAGGATTCGAGGGTGAGAGACACGCTGACGTCAATGCAAACGGATCTAATGGTATTTTTGGAATTTAGAAGTCGCCAATGCCATTGCGCGTTACCTAACACTTCTCTCTTATTTCGGTGGCCGCTCGACTGGTGTTGGCGGTTGAAACTGGCAACTTCCTCTTAAACATTAATTCAATTATTTTATCCATATTATCTATATTATTATTTAAATTTCTAACTAATTGAGTTTGTTAGCATCAACTCCATTGAAAAATTATTATATTATCCTTACATATTTTAAATAAATTATATTTTTAAATAATACTTTAATCTATTTACATTTTAAATAAAACTTATAAAAAATTACAAATGATTAGATTTAAATGCATACCATTAATAAAGCTTAAAACCTCAACTTTGCTAGTTAAACCCTGACTAACTGAATTAGTATCACAAGTCAACCAAAACTCACCTCGATTGAAAAATTATTGACCTGAACAAATTGTAATAAAATAGAGTATGAATGAAAGTGACAACGAAAGTAGGTACTTTTGATTGCATTGCGTAACACAATAAAAAGAGACAAAAAAAAAATTGTTTATACATTTCAGTTTCCTTACATCTCAAAGCATTGATCAGTGAGATGAATCCATTATCCTTGAACTCAATACAATAAGTGACTTGAGTCCTATCACACTCCAGTATAGTAAGCTCACTTTTGTATCCAAAGACTAGATCTCTCACATCTAAATTTTTCACCAAAAACTTAAGTTGTAAAACTAGAAAA
Source organism: Gossypium rotundifolium (assembly GCA_025506655.1). Classification (NCBI taxonomy): domain Eukaryota; kingdom Viridiplantae; phylum Streptophyta; class Magnoliopsida; order Malvales; family Malvaceae; genus Gossypium; species Gossypium rotundifolium. Next base: position 84,016,301 of record CP106724.1, on the reverse strand, counting down.
CAAATTGATTTTACTATCTCAAATGCACTTTAGAAAATAATGTCTCTCTACAAACAAATAAGTGCTTTCAATATTTTGTATATAAACATATACAAGTCTCATAAATATATAAAAATTCAAGACTTACTAACATACTAGAGGTACTACAATCCAAATCCTTATTAAATAGCAACTAAAATAGCTAAAATAATATACTAATTAAGAACAAAGTGGACTATTTAAAGATACATCTTTAGTGCTCTTGATTCAATCTCTATAAAAGCAAGGGATTTGATACGTAAGATCTTATACTATTCAATTCTCAAAATGTGTTTCTCGAAATGAATTTATCTTCTTTGACAAGCTTGTATACTTCAATAATATCAACATCGATCATAGCCCAATATTTTATTTCCAAAATTGCCAACATTCAAATAGGACAAGTAAATTGGTCGTCGCAATGATGACTAAAGTGGACAATTCTATTAGCATATAGAGAACTACTTCAAAAACTTGCCTCAACAACATCTCCTTTGGAAACTTTGTGAACAAAACCATGTAAACCAATAAGCTAACCAATGTAACAACCATAGTTCCCCCTCATCACAATTCTCTTAATCCAACATACTTAACTTAAAACATAATTAAGCATATTAACCATCAATGCTTTTGTTTTGGATTTGCATCAATAATCAAATTACTATAATTATATCTAAATAAGTGTAGATAAATAAATGTGCATCAAAGTAAAAAAAACAACCATTTTAAAAGTTCAAAAGTTCATCATTAAAATAAGGAGGTTGTATAAATAAAGATGGATAATGATTTTAACTCTTAGTAAATAAAATAAAATAAAATAAAAATAAGGAGAATTTTGAAATTAAAAATAAAAAATATCGAAAGAATGGTATAAAATAAAATTTAAGAAATAAATATAATAAAAATCTAGTCGAGGTGAAATATCAATTTTAATTCATTAGTTTGATCATTAATGTAAATATAAAATTCAATTTGATAAACTAGTTCTAGTTATCGAAAAAGTGAATAGGAGCCAATATCTCATTATCTTCTCAATAAACCTATAACAAAACACTTAAGATTTAATTTACCAATAACATTAAAAACTAGAAAGACTCAATTCAAACTAACAAACATACAAAAGTTGGGTTCATTTACATTATATTATTTCATCTTCTAAATCATGTTCACACTTCAACTTGTTGTGTTCTTTCAACTCCTTCCCACTTCTCAATGTAATCATTGATGTTCTGTTTTGGACCGACAACAATTTGTAAAGGCAATTTACCTTGATATTCTATTCTATTCTATTCTATTCTATTCTATTCTATTCACTAAAGTTGTCAATTGATTGATTTGATTCTCTAAATTTTAAATGTTTAATATTCACTCTTGTAAATTTGTTGTGTTAGTGGAAAGTTATTTGACAATTTCTTTGAGAGACATATTCGTCTTTGAAGAAGATGATTGTGTTGGAGCAAGTAACCTTGATTGCAAATTTTGAAAAGTTTTGTAGCATTATTCTATAGTTAACATATGGGTGATTCCTCCATCCAAGATTATGAGTGTTGGAATATGTGTCATTCTCTTTCACAATGAACCAGGAAATCCTCCAATTGCATTGGTATGTTCACTTAAATCTTCTTCAAATGTAGGGCACATATTAGCTAGGCAAAAATCCCACAAATCTTCACTTGTTGCACATTTCCTATTGCCATTTATCAAATAAGAGTAGTAAGTTCAAAAAGTCTATTTTCAATAGATGGAACATTTACCTTATTTACTCATTTTAGAAGGACTTGTATAAATTCGAAGTATTGTAAATGTGTAATTATGATAAAAAAAATAATTATCTAGCCTCATGAGGAGTTTTGTTCACTACGAAACCTCTTCTAGCCACATCAATCATCTTTCTTTCCAATTTCAAAAGTCATTCGTAGAAGTACTAGATGCAACCATTAATTCAAATCTAGCGTAACTAAATCTTTCATAGTTCTTTCTTGATTACTCGTCGTTTCTTCTTCTCTTTTTTGTTCACTAGATAAATTGACTAAATAGGATTTTGTTTTTACTTTGGGAAGTGAAGATGAAGATGTTTGGCCTGATTGTGATTTAGGTTCCTTTTTAGTCTTTAGGCAATCTTCTCAATCTCAAGATCATATTGGGGTTCACCTATATGAAAAGATCGAGGCATAAAAAATATAATAATCAACACCAATCTTGATTACGACACCAAAATTTGGTTGGGTCTGCGTCATCTAATTAGTTTGGATGGGTCTCAATTTTTTAGGTTTTGCAAAACTGAAAAAAATAGGTTACAAAAATCCTATGTCTATTTTCAGCTCACATATTTTATTCTAAATAAATAATAAAATCCTACTTGGAAATGATAGTCCATGATCTAAATTATACATTCCCGAGATGATAATGATAAATTACATTTAAATTTCTAGAAATCACAACTTTGGTAAAATCACTCTATCATCCATAATAATAAAATAATATCATACATTAATTCGCATACATCCCCCTAAACAAGCTAGCGGAGGGACCTATTAGACATATGCAATTGAGGCTCAAATGATTTATAATTAAGTTCAACTTTTCACCTATTAGTTATAAACTCATTTAGTCACGAAGTCATTTCACTATAGCATCGTGACTGAGCTCTCCCCAATGGCATACCATTACGAAAGCAACTTGATTAGTGCTCATCCAATGACCTTTCCATAAGTGTGTTACCCTCATAGGATATCATTAATATCTTTGGGATGCTATCCGTTCTCCCAATATGATTCTATTTTATCTTATGGTAATGATTTCATCTTCCTTCATGAAAAGTCAATTACTATCAAATAATAATCAAGTCATTAATCACAAAGACGAATGACCCATGGCCATGTTTAATTTTCATCAACCATGTAATGCCAATGAGAAGATATCATTTACCCATGTCTCGGGCTATGAATTCCACTATTATGAATGATGCTACATACTACAGAAGTTGTACACCTAACACACCAGCTTTCAGTTCCTTATCTATTCAAACTCACGCTCTAACTTACATCAAAGTGTACAAGTCACACATACATAGTTTGTCATCCACTCAGGATTTAGGTATGCCACACTATGAACGTCACAAGTGAATAAATCCATAAACAGATTCAGGATCTATTCTTCTTAAGTCCAGTCCGATGCACTGTCAGTTTAGTCAGTCACATCTATATCTTTATCTTATGGGAGTCATCCGCTCCAATGCCCAAGAAAAAACATCTCCCCAATTGGACTTAATAGACAACATATTAGTCTTTCAATTGGTTGCTCATTTTTATTAGACTAAGGACATGTTTAGGCTTGTCTACTAATACTAGTTGTCTTTTCGTATCACGATCCGACCACGTAATATTGCTCAGTATTAGTTTAAACTTTAGACAACCAATGAGCAATATTTGCTTCCATTTTGCTTTACGTGCAAAAATCATTTGAGGACAATCATACAAAATATATTAATGTAATCAATAAATTTATTTTATTAATCAATCTGTTAGAAAAATTACAAGTTTACAAATTAATATACTACAATCAGGGCACTAAGTCCAACATTATTTATGGTGTACTTTATCTAAAATTTAAAAAAAAAATGTTACAAAAAAGTCCCTATTGATCTCAGGTTGATTTTAAAGCATTTGTATGGTCGTATAATACTCGGGAAAAATGTTCATGATATTTAATAGTGTATTGTTGTTTATTTCATGAAAAATCATGAATGATGATATGGAATAATGATTTACTGTGAATTTGTTAATGGTTGCTCTAGCAGCAATTGTAACATCCTGTAACTTGGACCCGACGATCGGGTCGAGCGAGGGGTGGTACATTTAGTGGTATCATTTCTACAATTTAGTTGATTCTATGATTGAACGTCGCGTAAATTGAGTCTAGAAATACATGCCACAATAATCTATGATAGTGTGATGCTTTCTGGTCCAATCTGACTCTATTTTCTTATAGGCTTACAATGTCAACCGAATTAAATCGTGTCATATATGATGAAGCAGATAGTAATATTCCAGCTTCTAACCAGAGAGCAGGTCATAGTGTTCTAGTTCGCAAATGCTTGGAAGTGAGGCAAAATATGCCTTTTTCTAGATCATGAACCACTGGTTCTCATAGTCCTTGGGAGCTAACCCTCGAGCTCTGCAACCTCCACCCCCGATCATGCCTCCAGCAGCACCTCCTTGTCATCCGAATCCTAATACAGTAATTTTTCATTGATCTCTAATTGATAAGATTCGAAAATGTAAGGCTGAAGAATCCTGGGGTAAAATTGATGATGATCCGGCTAAAGTTGAATGCTAGTTAGAGAATACTTAGTGAGTTTTTGATGAAATGATGTGCTCACTTGAGGATAGTCTGAGATGTGTCGTATCACTACTGAAAGAAGAAACTTTTCAATGGTGGACTACTTTGACAACGATTTTACCAAAAGATAGAGTGAATTACGACTTCTTCCAATTTGAATTTGGAAAGAAGTACATCAGCCAACTATATTTAGAAAAGAAAAAAAAAAGAGAATTTCTAGAATTGAAATAGGGAAGCATACCCATGGTAGAGTACTAGCGGGAATTTATCCAACTTAGTAAATACGCCTGAGAGATTCTATCGACAGAAATCGAAAAGTGCACCCCGTTTTGGGTAGGAATTAAATGAAAATATCTTAATGTTAGTGGGGGACTTAGAATTGAAAGAGTTCATGGTTTTATCAGAGCGAGCACAGAGGATGGAAGATATATGTAATGAAAAGAAACAGGCCAAATCAAAGCTTCGAGATATCGGTAAACAGAGTGTAGGACTAGTATTCTTAAAGAGTCAATCCCTTCTTCATCGCTCTTGAAGGTATTTATAGGCGACGATTCCATGTAGGATGGTGTTAACGTGTTGGACTTACTATTTAGTCATCATTAAAGAGCGCGTGAGGGGATGTCTGTGACATGATAGATTTTTTCATTCATTCTAACTTGATGGAATAAGGCAGTTGAGCTCACATGGTGTTTGGTGACCAATAACCTCATGTTTCTGATATAAACTCATGGTCGTTGCCAAAAGAGGAGCTCGCAAGTGGCCTTTTGGTTTGCTAGTGGGAGGATTATTGTTTGAGCGTTTTATTGGCTTACCATGTGTCTTGACGCGAATAGGGGTATAACAAAAAGTGTGCAAAATGATAAATAGATAATAAACCACTTATAACTTTCTATAGAATTTTTTTTCAATTCTTTTTATTTTAATTTTTACCATTATCCTATAAATACTTTCCCTTAAATTTTTAAAAATTATATTTATCAAATAGTGTATGTAAGGGCCCGAATTCGTACGGCCCAATAAATAGAACAACACAAAAAAATAAAAATAAAAACAAAAGTCCAGTCCATCATACAAGCCCAAACCGAGGCCTAAATACATTACCCAATCTAACCTAACCCTGAAAGCCCCAAACACCCAAAGCCCAAGCCCAAAACCTTAACAAATCAGAAACCCTAGTCAGTCCTTTGAATCTTCAACGCCGCTCCACGTCAGTGAGTGCGTCGCTCGAGGCCTGCCTTTCCCCTTTCTTCGAAATGACAAGGCACAACTCCCTAGCGTCATTGACCTTGCCATGAATACCTGCAAAGGATAAAGAAAAAGCAGAGGATAGAAAGAAAATAGCAGAAACAACCAAAAAAAAAAAGAAATGAATATCCTATAATATATTCAGCTATAAAGGCCATAACAACACATGTATTTTTTGGACACAAGAAATCGAATAAAAAAAAGCAACAAGTTTAAAAGAAAGGTAGTTCATTTTATCTATTTTTATTTCATGAAAAATATAAATGAAAGAGAAGAAAATTTATTCCTTACTTGTGTCGCTTTGTTCTTCGCCGTAGGAGGTCGAGACCACCGTCTCCGATGAAAACGACCTCATCTAGGTTTCGTAGAATGAGGAAATAAAGGCGACCTTTCAAAAGAAATAAAGAAATCGAAAGGTTTTTTAAAAATCTCTTTAGGATTTTGTTGTTTTACTTCAGATCTGGGTCCTAAGGGGTTAAAAAAGGGCTAAAAAGTATTATTTTTTGTAACTTTGACCACCGGAGGCAATGGTCGCCGTCGTTGATGATCGGTGGCCACAGCGGAGCTACGACGACCTATGGCTGGACTCAAAGACGGCTTTAGAGAAAAAAAAGAAAGAATAGAAGTTTTTTAAAAATAGTTTGGAAATGATTTTTTTTTAACATTTTTACTTAAATAGGGTCACCTAAACGACATCGTTTCATCGTAACCCTAAATGCCCCAAAACGATGTCATTTTGGGGCCTACTCGCCAACCCGATCCGGATCCCCTAGGATTCGCATGTTTTTATAAGAAGGGTCTATTTGTTGCCTTAGTCCTTCTGCCTTTAAGCTTTTTTAATTTGGTCCTAATTTCCTTTTTTTCTATTTTTAGAAATTATACCATTTGATTTTGATTTGTTTTCAGTTTGATCCTCAAACTGCTGACCCTTCGGGGAGTGATGTGTGTATTATGTTGGGTTAATTGTCCTCGGAGTCCCTAAACTTTCGTATTGTATGTTAATTTAGTCCTTTATATCCTATTTTTTTATAATTTAGGCATTAGATTTTGTTAGACTTTTAATTTAGTCCTTCATTTCCCCTTTCTTTATTTATTTTGTGATTCATGCTTTAAGTTTCACTTAAATTTCAATTTAATCCCTTATTTAGTTAATTTTGCCTCTTTATTTTCTATATTGTTTATTTTAGCACTTAAAATTTATGTTATTTATATTTCCTTTTATTTATGCATTTTTATTTTTATTTTATCCTTATTATTATTATTTTATTTATTCATATCAAGTATTATGATAGTAATCATGATATGATTATCGCTATTATTATAAATTGATGTTCTTATTACTATTATAGTTGCATTATTATTTACTAGCATGGTATTTTTTTATTTTTTTACTTATTATTCTAATATCATCATTTCGTTTTTTACCCACATGACTATTTTATTTTATTTTGCTATCACCATACCATGTATCATATCAAAATATATTTATTCATTTTTTTCACTCTTCCTAAATAAATTAAATGAATATTGTTTTAAAAGTTACATTCATTTTTTCATAATGTATAGGATGTAACACCTCTTAACCCTTATCCGTCGCCAGAACAGGGTTACGAAGCATCACTAGATATTTCAAAACAAAGACGAACAATCATATAATAATATAATATATACATCATAATTTAATCATAATGTCCATTTATTGAGCCCTCGAGCCCCAAATCACGTGTTAAAAACAAATCGGAACTTAATCGGTAGGTCAAAAAAATTTTCATGGAATTTCAAAATTTTTCCTAAATACAGGGCTCACACACCCGTGTGGCCCAGGGATATGCCTCTGTGACCTTAAACACGACCATGCTTTAGGCCATGTCCGGCTCCGTGTAACTCTCTAATTCAGGCCACACGGCCAGCCACAAGCCCGTGTGCCTCACATGGCTAAGACACACACCCGTATCCTGCCTGTGTGCAATTCCTGGATATTCTGTTTTAAATTTTTAAGATGCAGGGGACACACTGGCCTATCCACACGCCCATGTGTAAGCAGTGTGTCTCACACAGTCTGGTCACGCGCCCGTGTGCCAAGCCGTGTGGACTCAAAATGAGTTTACACATCAAGTTTACCAACCCTGCAAATCTTGAACACCAAGCAATTCAAAAGTCAATCGTTCAACCAGTCCAAAATACATTCAAATACATCTAAAACATGTTAAAACTATCAATCCATTGACCTATCTAACATATATTCATAAGTATTTCACATATATTATCCAAACCAATTCAATTAACTTCTTTCAAGCCAAATCTAATTTTATACCAAAACATACTATTTTATAATCTTAACACAACTCATAAACTTATATATAAGTAACGAATGACATTTTATAATATATCTTACAAACACTTTCCAAAATAACAAACACAAACATCCTAGGTACATGTCATTACCAAAAAGAAATATACTTCACCACTTTGAGTTCAGGATCGGCTTTGGATGCTGATTCAACGTTCTGACTTTAACCTAACCTGCGCACGAAAACAAACCGTACGCTGAGTATAAACTCAGTGGTATTTCTATAACCCGAATGCTTTAAATAAAATGATAAAACATAAACATTTTAATCATTTAAAATCCTTAATCATTCAATTAATCAATTCATAGATAAATCATTTATCATGTATTCAATCTTCATCAATAACTATCTTAATAGCTTTTCTCAACTTAATTCTCACAATCATCTATCAATATCAATAATCTTTCCATGAATCCATGATTCATGTTTTTCTATTTGAACAATTCAATTCAATCTATTCCAATTTCATGAGCAATATCATTCATATTTCCAATTTATTTATTCATCCCTATTAACAAGACTCGGACTTTAACGGATACACGGATCCAACCAAAACACACCAGTATGGCACCTAGTGCCTCATTGGATAATTCAAAGTAATAAATTGACACCCAGTGTCTCATCGGCCATGCCAAAGTAAGTTGGTACCCAATACCTCATCGAATTTATCCAAAGTAATAGTTTGACACCTAGTGTCTCATCGACTCGTGGTCAAAGTATCTCTAAACACTTCTAATCCTATTGCATGCCAACTATATCCGACTCAGCCCGATATAGTTAATAGGGTTTTCAAATCACTTTTCAATTTCCAATCAATACATATTTCAAATAATCACATATACTCACAATTCAATTCAATTCAACACTAATACTCAACTCAATTTTCACTTACCATATATATATAAATAACAAATACAAAAATTAATAATTAGCTTCGGATTATAGAAATACAAACCGTAATTCTCAAGCTACTCCTCGTTAATCTTGTCTTTTCCTTTCTTAGCCGATGTCTCTGGCTCAACGTTAGATACGAAAATTAAACAATTTAAAATCATCCACACATAATTTCACGTTGAATATTTCAATTTTATACACAACTTTTGCCTAAATTCCAATTTAATCTTAACCAAATCTAACATTATTTTATTTAAAACTAATTTTATATTTTCATTCACATCTTATTTTAGACTAATTTCAACTTTTAAATTTCACCATAGACCCTCATTTCAAAATTCTCTCAATTTAGTCCCTATTCTCAAAACATGTGATTTATTTTACAATTCAATCCCTTTTTCACTTCTAACTTGAAATTCTATCAATTTAACTCCTAATTCTTCAATTTATTCAACATGAACAACATCTTTAGATCCACTAACTTCTAAAATTTCAACATAAATCAGGTAGTATTTTGTTTTAAGATTCTAAAAACATAAAATTCTAACTAAATTAACTTACCAATTTAAGTTTGAACCCTTGAAACCCTAATTTTTCCCTTTCTTTTTCTTTCTTTCTCTCCCTTGTTTCGTTCCCAATTCTGTTCTTTCTTTTCTTTTTCTTTTATGTTTCATTATTCATTTTATTCTTTTATTATAATATAATATATTTGTCGAAACCATTTTTTTCTTTAGACTTTAAAAACGAAAATGGAGTCGCCACCGATCTTTTATTCGAGGTGTGATCGGATCACCTTGAGATGGATTATTTTAATAAACATTTTGATTTATTAAAATAATAATTTTTCTCTACGAAATCTAAGAAAACAGGTTCGGGAGTCGGTTACGCACGAGGAAGGATTAGCACCCTCGCAACGCCCAAAATTGGTACCAAATTGATTAATTAATGTCCTGACATCGAGAATTTGAAAGATTTTAAAATTACGATGTTTTTCGACCCATTTGAAGATACTCGAGTTTGAATATTAAGATTCTCTGGATCCGAAGGAATAAAAAATCACATCCAGCATGTTAGGATGCAACAATTTAAGTCTTTGAATTCCAGATCATCCCAAAATTCTCAAAACACATGCATTGAGATTTTGAAAAGGTATTTCATTATTTGGGATCAAACGAAAAATCGAAACTCAGCACGTTAGGGCACGATCTTTCGAATTTTCAAACACAAAACATGGCCTTGTTTTTTAATTGAGAAAACATGAATGAAATCTTAAAAGGATGTTCGGTTATTTGGTCAAACGAAAAATCAAAATCCAGCGCGTTAGGGCACGATCTCGTGGATTTCCACACACGAAATATTGCCTTATTTTAGAGTTGAGAAAACATGAATGAAATCTTAAAAGGATATTCGGTTATTTAGTCAAACGAAAAATCGAAACCCAGCGCATTAGGGCATGATCTCGCGGATTTCCAAACACGAAACATTGCCTTATTTTAAAGTTGAGAAAACATGAATAAAATCTTAAAAGGATATTCAGTTATTTGGTCAAACGAAAAAACTGAAACCCAACACGTTAGGGCATGATCTCTCCCATTTCAAACAGGAAACATTGCCTTATTTTGAAATACGTTATTTAAAAATGACTCCAAATGCTTTTTGTTTGGTAAACACATAAATAAAATGAAGCATTTAATAAATGCTCGAATACACTAGAATTTGAGACACAAAACAATAACTAATAGCACAAGCATATCTTTAAGCACGAAGTAATATGCAAACTCAACATTATAAGAAGGAAAGTAATTATAGACATAATTTAACGCACAAATATACAATAACGGTAACGCATGATTAAAGAGGACATATTAACAATCAAGAATTAATAAGCTACAAAATATAATACTTCTACAAAATTTACAATGGAAAATTAATATAAAACGAATTTTGAATGCTAACAATTGGATTTAAAATAGAGAAAGTGGAGTTTGAAATCTACGAGTTAGGAAATTATTTAAAATATGGTTATTTGTAAATGAATTTATGATATATATATATATATATATATATTGAAATAGATTATACAAATATAAAAAACAAAGTCAATGACTTTAAATATATGTAAACATATATAAGTAATAGTATATAAAAGTATCTAAATAAATTTAAAATATACAATAAAATATAATTTTTAAAGTGATAAATTATGTATACTTAATTTAAAATAGAAATATATATATATATATATATATAAGTAATTTTAAAAGAAACTAAAAATATATAGATAGTGGAAAATAAAACAAATTAAAACATTGTAGAATAGATTTCAAAATAATTTTACTAAAATAATTTGAATAATAAATAAATTTGATACAAAAAGGTACAAGAATTTAAATAAAAAGTAAAAATACTTAATTGAAAAAGAAATGAAATTCAAAGGCTGTTTTATAAAAAATTTGCAAAATCCAAGACTAAATTAAGAAGCATTCGAATAATCAGGGGTTGAAATAGCAAATATTTAAACAATCAAAACGCAGTGTATGGACTGGACTAAATTAAAAGCACACAGCATTTAAGGGAAAAAAATTAAAGAACGAAAGAAATAAAATCAAGGTTCAATCATTGATGGCGCGAAATATAGGGACTAAATGCATAAATATACCCTCGAGACTAAAACGCACGGATCTCAGCCGCATATGGGTCGGGTCATCGAGTAGGTCCATGAGACACCGTTTTAGAGCTACTGAAATAGGCCTAAACGGTGTAGTTTCGTGTACTTTAATAAAATCAAATTAAAACCTAATTCTAGGTTGTTAGGTCGCTTAAAACAAAAGAAGAAAAAAAAAATCTAATCCCTTCTTTGCTTGGCCGCCTCGAAAATCAAGCGTCACCAGCTTTCCGATGGCCAAGTGCCTCAATGACTAGCTCTGGCATTGGATAGAGGCCAAATACAGTCCCACTACGCATATACACGAAGGTACTATCGCCTCCTTACCCAAACCCCTTTCTAACTTCAATTTCGACGAAGTGAAGAGGAATCCGACGATGGCAATCAACTGTAAATCCCTTTTTTTTTTTTAAATATGAACAGAAAAAGAAAGCATGCAGAAAGAAAAGAGAAAGAAATGAAAGCAACAAGATTCTTTTCACCTTTCAATTTTTTTATTTCTGATTTTGTATTTCTTGCGTATGTTCGTAATACCAAAGAATCAGGGACCCCCCTTTTTACACTGAATCATATTCGGCCTTTATAGCCAGATCTGAGAGTCAAAAATAAAAGAAAAATCCATAAAATACAACGTCTCTTTCTTGTATCATTTTACTTGTTTCCCCTTTCTCTTTCTGTGCTGTACTACTTTGCTGTTCATTCATTTGTCTTTTTCACAGGTGTGATACCTAGTGGAGGCTTGAGCGTGTGGCGTACGCGTGGGGGAAAGCCCAAACATTTGTCTGGTGCGGGGCTGCGGCGCTCATGCAGAGCCGTTCGTGGGGTTGCGGTGCTACAGTATTCTGGAAACCCCTAGGGTTCCAGAAATTTTTTAGATAATGGGCTTAGTGGGTTAGGTTTAGTTGGGTTTAGGTTGCTATAATCTGTTATTGGGCTTGTAATTTGGACCTATTTCATATTTTATTATTTTTTTGAATTTGGTTTAATTTTGACGGGCTTGGGTGAAATGGGCCTTCTACAGCTGCCCCTCTTTGCTCATTGTCATGTAACGGAAATGAAGCAAAGACTTTAAAAGGGCCAATTTTGCCCTGTCTGGTTGAATCTTGACTTCATTCAGTGATTTTCTCTTTCGAGTAGCTTTATTCCATCCCACTACATCTTTAGGGGTATAAGAATTAGCGATTCGATCCAATTCAAAGAGATTAGACTTGTAGCTTCAATCTGCTCCACCGCACCTTTGGGGAGATGAGATTTGCTATCTTCAGTCTGCTCCACTGCAAACTTAGGGATGCCAGAATGGTGTCTTCGATCTGCTCCTGTGACTTTAGGAATGCCAGATCTGCTATCTTCAATCTACTCCACTGCAAACTCAGGGAGACAAGATCTGATGTCTTCGATCTGCTCCTGCAATTTCAGGAATGCCAGATCTGCCACCCTCAATATGCCCCACTGCAAACTCAGGGAGACAAGATCTGATGTCTTCGATCTGCTCCTGCAACTTCAGGAATGCCAAATCTACTATTTTTTAGTCTGCTTCACTACAAACTCAGGGATGCCAGACTGGTATCTTCGATCCTCTTTGTTTAAGAAGGCAAGATCTACTATCTTCTATCTGCTCTTGCAACTTCAAGAATGCTAGATTGGTATCTTCGATCCACTTCACTCAAGAAGGCAAGATCTACTATCTTCGATCTGCTCTTGCAACTTCAGGAATGCCAGATTGGTATCTTCAATCTGCTTCGCTCAAGAAGGCAAGATCTACTATCTTCGATCTGCTCTTGCAACTTCAGGAATGCCAGATTGGTATCTTCGATCTGCTTCACTCAAGAAGGCAAGATCTGCTATCTTCAATATTCTCCTGCAACTTCAAGAATGCCAGATCTGTGAATTCACCAATGTTGCGACACCGTCCTCTGGGGGACCTATCTTGTAAAATTGGTTTTATGTGTTTATGTTTATGCAAAATGGTTAGGATGCTATGATCAAAATGAATCAAATGCTCTTAAATAAATGATATTATGGATGACATTTGCATTAATACAGAATGTCATGAGAATGATCCTTTGTTAAATGTACAACGGTTAGGATACAAAAATTGGAATGAATCAAATGCTCCTAAATGGATGACATTTGCATGAATGTAGAATGTCATAAGAATAATCTTATGATTAGAATGCAATGATCGGAATGAATCAAATGCTCCTAACTAAATGTGTTTTGCATGAATGCTGAATTTCATTAGAATGATCCTTTTTTAAACGCTTTGGGTTGTCATCGCTCCTTGTTTATCAGGGCTTTATCACTGACTTATTATGCTGCCATCTTGTTCGGCTAGTATTCTTGATAGGAAACTCGAGAAAACAATTATATCTTGCTCAACAGATTTTTCCCATTGTAACTTCAAGGTTCACCTCATTGTGACTTAGGGGTATAGGATCTGAATCTTTTCCCATCCATCCCTCTGCAACTTCCAAATGTAGGATTTATTTCTTCTTCAATCCATCGCATTGCTATTCAAGGGTATAGGACTTGTATCATTTTCCATCCATATCACCGCAACTTAGGGGTAAAGGGCTGTAACTTGTTCAATCAACTGATCACTCTCTAGGTGACCTAACCAAATGTGTATGCATGATATTTACATGGATGCAGAATATCATTTTTTTCTCGCGAATGATTCCCTTTTTACACTTGGGTTAACATTGCCCATTTTTCGTCAAGATTGTATTACTGACGCAATATCTTATCACTTTGTTCAACCACCATCTTTGGCAAAAATTCGAAGAGAAAGTCTCAGTTTAGACTCTTCTTTAAACTTGGTGAGTTTTAAAAAATAGTCCTATTTCAAGTTCCTATATTATTCAGAAGCTTCTAGAGTAATATGCGAAACTCCTTTCATGAAAATATTATTAGTCCACTAATCATTATTTCAATGCAAAATGCCTGAAAAAGATCATAACCATGGACAGGAAAGAAATTAATTAGGAGCATAGGTCGAAACAAATAAGTTAATTCCAGATAGCAAATACAAATAAATTTTATTGAGAGCGTTCTTTGAAAAGAATAAAATAATCCAAATATCAAATTTGAAATAGATAAAATGAAAACTAGGTGCCCTAGATATCACAGCCTGAGCTTCTCTATTCAAAATTCTTGAGGACCATTTTAAGCTCAATATGTGTTTAGGGGATCCGTAGTACTTTGTCGATGCCCCAAGACGTAGCACACTTCTTCATTGTTAATTCAAGTATAGCAAGACTACTGTATGCCTTACTTTCGATCAAAATTTGAGCTGCCCTTTTCTGGTTTTCAACTCAAATCCCCTTTGGTCTCAAGGCGCCCTTTGCGGGTTTTCGCCTTCGCCTCTCCTTTTCTTTCTTCTTTTTGATTGATTTTTTTTTTCTCAAAGTGCCCCTTTGCGGGTTTTCACCTTGGCCTCTCCTTTTAGATTGAAATCTGAATTCACCGACTTGAGCATGTCCTTCCCATTAATCTTGGTCAAAGTTAATGATCATCCAGAACAAGCCTTCTTCACCACATAAGGTTTTTTCAAATTTGGTATTTACCTGTGAAGTCCTTTTGGATGAAAAGAATCCTTCTTAATGCCAGGTCCCCATCCTAAAATTCCCTTGAGCGAACCTTTTTGTCATAAGTCCGTATCATCCATTTTTGGTATATTCGACCAAGACTAATATTTTCAATCAAGCTTATTGGAGACATTTTACTTCATCCAATTTAATCAAAGCTTGGAGAAAAAGAATCTTAACTTCCAACAATCACTTCCCTTTCATAAACCCATGAGAAAAGCGTTGCCTCGGTGAAGGTCCTGGCCAACGTTTAAGAAACATAGAGGGTAAATGGTAACTTCTCTATGCCAACTTTTACAAATCTCAGTCATTTTTCAAAAATTTTGATTAGTTTTTGGCTGCTTTACTGCACTGATATGGTGTCCGATCTTTGAACACACTGTAAATCTTTAACATTGTGCGGTTATGCTAGACATGTAACATCCTAAAAATTTGAGTATTGATATGATACATGTTTTGGTGCTTAACTTGTGTATAATTAAATTTTTGCATGTTTAGTATAGTCTTGAGAAGACTTGAGAACTATTCGAAATTAGAATAAATTTTAGTAAGGAGTATTTAATTGAAGTGGAGCAAGTGACTTTGAGGTTTAAGTAGATTTAAGTGACAAAAACTAGCATAAGATGAGCTAGTAGCAAGGTGGTGTTAGCGCATGCATGTTTGCTTGAGGGGAGAGGTTCGAATCTCCTAGCATGCAATTTGAAAGCTTTTATTTTTGCTTTTCCTTAGCAAGTGTCGGTCATGGATAAGGATTAGATGAGTTGGATTAATTTTTTTATGGCAAGAAGACTATGGGAAAAAGGCAAGTGATAACTTAGGGAAAGGAATCATATGGAAAATGCATGTAAGGGGGGCATAAGGCTTAAAACAAGGGGAGATGTTTTGGAAAGTTTGGGTGGCTAAACTTTGACCATTTGGCCATGCACTTGGATGGTTTTAGGGGCTAGGGGGGATGGCCGAATTTTTGGTTAGCATTTGGTAAGGTAGGTGCTAGTTTTGGTCATTTTTCATTTTGGCATTTTCGTGTATCAATAGCTTTCCTCTCTAAAATCTTTCTCTCCAAATTCTTCTCCCTAGCCGAATATGTCTTGAGCAATAGGTAAAATTTGTGTTTTGTTTTGGCCATTTCATTTTGACCATTTCAGTATTATCTTTCATTCTCTCAAAAATCTTTTCCTCCTTATGCCATACAATCTTGAAGGGCATTTTTCTTTTCTTTTCTTTTCTTCTCTTGCCAAATGCACACTAGCCTCAAGACATTTTCTTTGTTCATCTTCCATTTTTGAAAGAAAACTCGAAACATAAACACCCTATTTTCTTCTTCTTTTCTTCTTGCAAAAAACTCTCAAACATCACTCACTCTTTAATATTTCACCATGGCCGAATGTTATTGATCATTATCCTCTCCAATATTTTCACTATAGCTGAATCTTTCGTCTTCTATTTAACCCTCTTTTTCATTCGAGTGGTCATCTTTGAACAATCGGTAAGAACACTCTTTTCAATTCTTTTATTTTTCCTCTATTGCCGAAATTCATATGTTGATTTGGGAGGGTCTTTTGACCGAAATCATCATCTTTTCTCTTTCAAACAAAACCTTTCTTCTTGTAGTGGTATAGTGAAGTGCCAATTATTTCGACATCGCTTAAACGACTCTAGCCATAGGAAGATCGTGTGAAAAAGGAAAATTCATCGTTCAAGGTAAGGATTTTTTTAGAAGGGTTCTATAATACTTTTTATTTGTTAAAGATAGTGTTGATTAACCGATTTTTATCATAGGGACTCTATCACTCGATTTTCATCCTGTGAACGTAAGGATTTTGTGGTAAGTTGACTTCGCTCATAAGATCAATCGGTTATAATAACGAATATTAGTTTGGACTAATGATTCCTTGTCTTTGAAGACAATCAAAATAGGGACGAAAAGGGCAGTAAATAGTGTTCGTAAGAGGGGTGGTTCCATTATTCCCCCTAAATTCAAGAGAAAGACTGTTTCGAGAATCTGAGACTTTCCACCGGGTTTTGGACCCTCATCCGGCGAAAATCAATTATTCGAAGTCATATGTACCCCCGAACCATTGTTTACTCGTGGTTCTGAACCTTTGATCGGAGAGAAATCGAAAATAGTGGTTGTTCGAGATTCTGAGGATATCGACGAGCGGGAGAGTGTAGTTCTCAACGTAATCAGGTGTGTAATCTCACACCGTATCTCATAGATTAGATGACTATATCGTATAAATCGTTGGATGAAATCACAAGTTAGTGAAATCGGGAAGAATAACATAATTATCATCTTAAAGATAAGATTTTGAAAATTGTATTAAAATCATGAAAATTACGAAATTGCCCTTAACGAGCTAATTCGATAAAAGTGATAGTGGACCATTTGTGATATTTGACGATTTGGGCCATATGTGATATTTGATAATTTGGGCCATTTATGATATTTGACGATTTGGGCCATATGTGATATTTGATAATTTGGGCCATATGTGATATTTGATAATTTGGGTCATTTGTGATATTTGACAATTTGGGCCATATGTGATATTTGACAATTTAGGCCATATGTGATATTTGACAATTTGGGCCATATGTGATATTTGACAATTTGGGTCATATGTGATATTTGAGAAATTGGGCCATATGGGCCATATCTGATATTTGAGAAATTGGGCCATATGTGATAATCGATAAATGGGCCATAAGTGATATTTGATAATTGGGCCATTTATGATAATTGATAAATGGGTTATATGTGATATGTGATTTTATGGGCCAAAATGCTATTTTGATTAATGGGCCAAAATTGATAAATTGTAATATGGTTTTTTACAAATATTTTGTTATGCATAAACATGATTGCATGGGTTGGGATCAATGATGAAGAGAAGAAATGCTTGATGCCAAAATTCCGATAGGTGACTCATCACGATGGTCGTTCTGAAATCTAGATCGGTGGTTCTACCATAATTATTTAAATGGTCGTTGCCACAAATATTATATTGGGCTTAAAGCCTACTTTGGTGTGTTGGCGGGGTGGGTGACTAAAGCTCCCACAGGTGTGCTGGTTGGTATGGGTGGTGTGTAGCGGATGGAAATCTAGGTTTGGTTTTGGGAATTGCATATCACTTGCATTTTATACATGCTAAATTATTATATTTGAAATGGGCTTAGGCTCAAATAAATGCTTAAATGGTTTTGGCCAGTGGACTATGGTAAGTGAGTTACACATCGAGTTCTAAGTAACTCACCCCATTTTTTACCCTCTCGGTAATAACAATTGATGGAGACTTGGGTGGAGATGACTTCGTGGGAGGCTATACTACAAATGGTGGTTTATAAAACTTTAAGACTTCTTTAATAATTTTTATTAAGTACTATTTTATGGCGATGTAATAAGGCCTCTTTAATTATGGATTTTATTATGTGGATGGATTTTATTGTGTTTTAGTTTTCCTAAGTTGGATTGATTTAGTTTTTATAAATGTTTTATATAACTCTCGTATAAAATAAAGGTTTTTCTTAAATGTTACTGAAACTTAGAAAAGTCTTTTAAAACTTTTCACGAAATATTTCGATTAAATAAATCCAAAGTTTTTATCAATTACTACTCAATAGATCAAATGACAAATTCTTGTGTTTTTTTTTAATTATGGTTTTCAATGAACTTCATTTTTTTCGATAAAGTCATTCTCTTAATCATTTTGGAATTTGATTTCTACTTCGTTAAAAGATTTGAATGTACGTTGAATTTGTGTGGCATGCCAAAATCTGGGCTTAATGCATAGGCCGGGTTTGGGGTGTTACATTTTATGGTATTAGAGCCCAGTTTCAAAACTCGGCTGTGGTTTGGGTTCAACAATGATTTTTGTTTAAAAACTATTTAAATTTTTAGACTTTATGTTTTAAAGGTAGTATTGCACCACGAGCATCCGACACCAAGTCAAGTAAGTATTTGTTTATTAAATGTTTATTATTGTGATGAGACCTTAGGAACACTCTAGAACTTCTAGTTTTAGGTGTTGAAAATGATAGAGATTGAGACTATAGGATGTGATGGCAAAAACAACCCTATCTCTTATATCTCATAAAATATCGTTAATAAATACTGAAATAATATTCTGATTCATAAAACTTATAATCAGATTAAAAGTGAATTAGTCAATATGAGCACTAGAGGACGTGGTCGTGGACACGATAGACGTGGCCGTGGCAGAGGACGAGGTGCTGCATCTGAAACGCTGGGTCATATACCGAAAATGGATGCACCTGCGTCATTCGAGAGCAAAACTGGATCTCATGATCATGCCAATGAGGATAATGCTTTGACTCAAGAAATGTTGCGAGTCTTAGAAAAAGTAGTGGAGCAATCGGGCCAAGAGCTCATGGATCAATATCGAACAACTCAAGTCTAGTGGTGCGAAGTTTTAGAGGTGTCTCGGTGTAGCTCGAATGTGGCAAAATATTGGCTTGAGGTCAGAGAACGAATTATGGATGATCTAGAGTGTACCGTCGAGCAGAAACTGAGAGGAGTCGTGTCTTTGCTAAGAGACGAGGCGTATCAATGGTGGCTTCTTGTTCGAGAAGGCACCGAGGTCGCATTGGTTAATTAGGATTTCTTTAAAGTCGCTTTCCAAGGGAGGTGCGTAGGGACAAGTTATGTAGATGCCGGAGGAAGGAATTCTGAATTTGGTTCAAGGAAGTAAGGCGTGGCGACCTACGAGGTAGAATTTCTTCGTTTGAGTCGTTATGCTCGTACTATAGTGCAGACTAATCATGAGCGTTGTGTACACTTTGAGGATGGACTGAATGATGAGTTATGGGTACTGATAGCCCCACAACAAGTACGAACTTTTACCTCGCTTGTAGAGAAAGCTAAGATAGCCGAAGAGGCTAAGAATTTAGAACGCTAGAACCGGGAAAAAGTAAGAGGCAAGAGGGATTTTAAGTACTCTAGTTCTTCTAAAAAGTTTCAAAAGAGGCTACGGAATGATGAGCCAGTTCAAGTTAGGGCACCTGTGACTACCAATCAGATTCGAGAATGTGCCGATTGTAGAAGACGACATTCTGGAGAATGTTGGAGGAAAACTGGAGCCTGTTTTAAATGTGGATCCAAGGATCATCAGTTTAAGAATTGTCCTCGACGGACTGAAACGACTCAAGAAGCTCGTAACTCTGAGGCTCAGCCAGCTAGAGGTACTTAGCAGCCACCAAAGGTCGTGGACCAGGTCGTGGTGGTAATGGTAACGGATGTGGACAAGGTGCAACTGGTCGAGGTAATGGTGTTAGAGGAAACACGGAGGAAAGATAGCCAGGATTAGTCTATGCTATCAGGCATCGTGAGGATGGCGATGCACCTGATGTGATAACTGGTACGTTCTTCATCTTTGATGTACCTGTTATTGCTTTGTTAGATATCGGATCTACCCACTCGTATGTTGCTAGTGTTATATCTGGAAACCTAAATATTAGATCTGAGATTACCTATAGAGAGATGACGGTAATTAGTCCTTTAGGACAGTCGATAATAGTGAATAAATTATTTAGAGATGTACCCTTAGAGATTCAAAGAGAGGTATTTCTAGCAGACTTGATGGAATTACCTTTCATGAGTTTGATCTTATTTTGGGCATGGATTGGTTGGTGAAGCATCGCGTAATTGGATTGTCAAAAGCGGATGTCAATGAGGACTGTGGATGATAAGGAGATAATAATGCTAGGCGAGCGAAGAAACTTTTTAGCAAATGTGGAATCTGCTTTGAAGGCAGAAAAGTTGGTGCGGAAAGGGAATAGAGCATTCCTAGCATTCATCAGTGCTTTGGATGCCAAGGAATTATCGGTAGAAGGTGTGAGAATGGTGAAAGAATTTTTAGATGTCTTTCCGAAGAACTTTCGGGTCTATCTCGGATCGGAAGTAGAGTTTGGCATTGAGCTTTTGCTCAGAATCGCTCCGGTGTCCATTGTTCCTTATAGAATGGCAGAAGGAGTTAGCGAGCTTAAAGCTCAAATTCAAGAACCGCTAGATCGGGATTTATTCGACCAAGTGTGTCTCCGTGAGGAGCACCGATTTTGTTCGTCAAGAAGAAGGATGGGTTGATGCGTATGTGCATTGATTATAGGCAGTTGAATAAATTGACGATCAAGAATAGGTATCCATTACCGAAAATCGATGACTGTTTGATCAATTAAGAGGAGTTTGGTCTTCTCCAAGATTGATTTGAGATCGGGTTATCATCAACTCAAGGTGAAAGAGGCAGATATTCATAAGACGACATTTCGAACTCGCTATGGACATTATGAGTTTTTAGTGATGCCATTTGGTTTGACTAATGCATCAGCTGCATTTATGGACATGATGAACCGAGTCTTTCAACCCTATTTAGACCAGTTCGTAGTAGTGTTCATAGATGACATCTTGGTATATTTGAGGAATGAAGAAGAGCATGACTCTCATTTGCGACTTGTGTTGCAAATTTTACGAGATAAGCAACTATATGCCAAATTCGATGAAGTGTGAATTTTGGTTGAAGGAAGTGACTTTCTTGGGTCATGTAGTGTCGATTGAAGAAATAAGAGTTGATCCTCAAAGGTAGAGGTGTGTTGGATTAGAAACCCTAGAAGTCGATGGTCGAGATTCGAGTTTCTTGGGTTTGGTGGTTATTATAGACACTTTGTTGAGGGGTTTTCATTGATTGCTGCACCCCTAACTAAGCTATTGCAGAAGGAAGTACCGTATGTGTAGACCGATAAATAACAAGAAAGTTTCGAGAAACTGAAGAAGATTCTAACGGAAGCACCAGTACTGATTCAACTAGAGGACGAAAAAGAGTTTACCATTTACTGTGATGCGTCACACACGGGTTTAGGATGTGTACTGATGCAAAGTGGAAAAGTGGTAGCATATGCTTCTCGGCAGTTGAGGCCGCATGAAGTCAATTATCCTACTCATGATTTGGAGTTGGCTGTGGTAGTGTTTGCATTAAAGATTTGGAGACATTATCTTTAAGGTGAGAAGTCAATCATTTATACAGACAATAAGAGTCTTAAGTATCTCCTTACCCAAAAGGAATTGAATTTAAGACAACGAAGATGGGTGGAGCTGTTAAAGGATTATGATTTTCAATCGAGTATCATCCTGGAAAGGCTAATGTTGTGGTAGACACGTTGAGTCGTAAGGTTGTATCGGAGTTAAGAGCAATGTTTGCTCATTTCAATTTGTATGAGGATGGCGGTTTGCGAGCGGAACTTCAGGTGAAGCCTCTGTGGTTGGAGCAAATCAAAGAAAAGCAATTATCCGATGAAAAGTTGGGTCCTTTAATACAACAAGCTGAAAGTGGTATAATAGGAGATTTTGGTTTGAACAAAGATGGTGTACTATGTTTTTGTGGAAGGGTTTGTATGTCCGAGGATTTAGATTTGAGGCAAATGATTCTTCTAAAGAGCATAGTAGCCCCTATACTATGTGCCTCGGAGGAAATAAGATGTATCGGGATCTCCGTGAATAGTATTGGTGGCCCAAGTTGAAACGGGAAGTTACTAATTTTGTGGGAAAGTGTTTGACTTGTCAACAAGAGAAGGCGAAACATCAATTACCATCGGGTTTATTACAACCGGTAAAGATTCCTCTATGGAAATGGGAGCGGATAACAATGGATTTTGTTAGTGGGTTACCCTTAACACCTACTAAGAAAGATTCTGTCTGGGTGGTAGTAGATCGATTAACGAAGACTGCTCATTTTCCACCAGTTCGTACGGATTACTCGTTGCAGAAGTTGGCTAAACTATATGTATCTGAAATCATGAGGTTGCATGGGGTACCAGTGTCTATCACATCGGACAGGGATCCTAGGTTTACATCACGGTTTTGGAAAGCTTTACATGAGGCTCTGGGTACAAAGTTAAACTTCAATATGGCTTTTTACCCTCAGTCAGATGGTCAGTCGGAAAGAGTAATCCAGATTTTGGAAGACATGTTACGAGGTTGTGTGATCAACTTCAGAGGTAGTTGAGAGGATTTTCTACGGTTGGCAGAGTTTGCGTATAACAACAGTTATCAATCTAGTATTCAGATGGCACCCTATGAAGCGTTATATGGTCGTAGGTGTCGTACTCCTACTTGTTGGACTGAATTGGGGGAACGATAGTTGTTGGGTCCTGAATTGATATCTGAGACGGAAGAAAAAGTAAAAGTAATTCGAGCGCAGTTAAAGGAAGCTTCGGATAGACAAAAGTCGTACGCGGATCTGAAGCGTAAAAATATTGAGTTTGTGGTGGGAGATCAAGTCTTTTTGAAAGTTTCACCGTGGAAAAAGATTTTCAGATTCGGGAGGAAAGGCAAGTTGAGCCCTAGGTTCATTGGACCGTACCGTGTGTTGAAGCGTGTAAGACCAGTGGCCTATCAACTTGATTTACCTCCGGAATTGAGTCAGATTCATAGTGTTTTCCATGTTTCTATGCTGAGACGCTATAGATCGGATCCATCATACATAGTACCGTAGAACAAGTGGAATTAAGGCCAGATTTGTCTTTCGAGGAGGAACCAGTGAGAATCTTAGACCGAAATGTTAAAGTGTTAAGGAAAAAAACCGTACTATTGGTTAAGGTTTTTGGCATAATCACGGAGCAGAGGAAGCTACGTGGGAGCCTGAGGATGCAATTTGACAACAATATCCTCATCTCTTTTAGCCAGGTAAATTTCGAGGACGAAATTTTTTTTAAGGAGGGTAGAGTTGTAACATCCTAAAAATTTGAGTATTGATATGATACATGTTTTGGTGCTTAACTTGTGTATAATTAAATTTTTGCATGTTTAGTATAGTCTTGAGAAGACTTGAGAACTATTCGAAATTAGAATAAATTTTAGTAAGGAGTATTTAATTGAAGTGGAGTAAGTGACTTTGAGGTTTAAGTAGATTTAAATGACAAAAACTAGCATAAGATGAGCTAGTAGCAAGGTGGTGTTGGCGCATGCATGTTTGCTTGAGGGGAGAGGTTAGAATCTCCTATCATGCAATTTGAAAGCTTTTATTTTGCTTTTCCTTAGCAAGTGTCGGTCATGGATAAAGATTAGATGAGTTGGATTAATTTTTTATGGCAAGAAGACCATGGGAAAAGGCAAGTGATAACTTAGGAAAGGAATTATATGGAAAAGGCATGTAAGGGGACATAAGGCTTAAAACAAGGGAGATGTTTTGGAAAGTTTGGGTGGCTAAACTTTGACCATTTGGCCATGCACTTGGATGGTTTTAGGGCTAGGGGATGGCGAATCTTTGGTTAGCATTTGGTAAGGTAGGTGCTAGTTTTGGTCATTTTTCATTTTGGCATTTTGGTGTATCAATAGCTTTCCTCTCCAAAATCTTTCTCTCCAAATTCTTCTCCCTAATAGAATGTGTCTTGAGCAATAGGTAAAATTTGTGTTTTGTTTTGGACATTTCATTTTGACCATTTCAGATTATCTTTCATTCTCCCAAAATCTTTTCCTCCTTGTGCGAAACCATACAATCTTGAAGGGCATTTTCTTTTCTTTTCTTTTCTTCTCTTGTCGAATGCACACTAGCCTCAAGACGTTTTCTTTGTTCATCTTCCATTTTTGAAAGAAAACCCGAAACATAAACACCCTAATTTCTTCTTCTTTTCTTCTTGCAAAAAACTCTCAAACATCACTCCCTCTTTAATATTTCACCATGGCCGAATGTTATTGATCATCATCCTCTCCAATATTTTCACTATAGCCAAATCTTCCATCTTCCATTTAACCCTCTTTTTCATTCAAGTGGTCATCTTTGAACAATCGGTAAGAACACTCTTTTCAATTCTTTTATTTTTCCTCTATTGCTGAAATTCATATGTTGACTTGGGAGGGTCTTTTGATCGAAATCATCATCTTTTCTCTTTCAAACAAAACCTTTCTTCTTGTAGTGGTATAGTGAAGTGCCGATTATTTCGACATCGCTTAAATGACTCTAGCCATAGGAAGATCATGTGAAAAAGGAAAATTCATCGTTCAAGGTAAGGATTTTTTTAGAAGGGTTCTATAATACTTTTTATTTCTTAAAGATAGTGTTGATTAACCGATTTTATCATAGGGACTCTATCACTCGATTTTCATCCTGTGAACGTAAGGATTTTGTGGTAAGCTGACTTCGCTCATAAGATCAATCGATTATAATAATGAATATTAGTTTGGACTAATGATTCCTTGTCTTTGAAGATAATCAAAATAGGGACGAAAAGGGCAGTAAATAGTGTTCGTAAGAGGGGTGGTTCCATTATTCCCCCTAAATTCAAGAGAAGGACTGTTTCGGGAATTCGAGACTTTTCACCGGGTTGTGGACCCTCATCCGGCAAAAATTAATTATTCGAAGTCGTACGTACCCCCGAACCATTGTTTACTCGTGGTTCTGAACCTTTGATCGGAGAGAAATCGCAAATAGTGGTTGTTCGAGATTCCGAGGATATCGACGAGCGGGAGAGTGTAGTTCTCACCGTAATCAGGTGTGTAATCTCACATCGTATCTCATGGGTTAGATGACTATATCGTATCAATCGTTGGATGAAATCACAAGTTAGTGAAATCAGGAAGAATAACATAATTATCATCTTAAAGATAAGATTTTGAAAATTGTATTAAGATCATGAAAATTACGAAATTGCCCTTAACGAGCTAATTCGATAAAAGTGATAAGTGGGCCATTTGTGATATTTGACGATTTGGGCCATATGTGATATTTGATAATTTGGGCCATTTGTGATATTTGACGATTTGGGCTATATGTGATATTTGATAATTTGGGCCATATGTGATATTTGATAATTTGGGCCATTTGTGATATTTGACAATTTGGGCCATTGTGATATTTGACAATTTGGGCCATATGTGATATTTGACAATTTGGGCCATATGTGATAATCGATAAATGGGCCATAAGTGATATTTGATAATTGGGCCATTTATGATAATTGATAAATGGGTTATATGTGATATGTGATTTTATGGGCCAAAATACTATTTTGATTAATGGGCCAAAATTGATAAATTGTAATATGGTTTTTTTTTATACAAATATTTTGTTATGCATAAACATGATTGCATGGGTTGGGATCAATGATGAAGAGAAGAAATGCTTGATGCCAAAATTCTAGATTGGTGACTCTGTCACGATGGCCGTTGCCCGAAATCTAGATCGGTGGTTCTACCACAATTATTTAAATGGCCGTTGCCATAAATATTATATTGGGCTTAAAGCCTACTTTGGTGTGTTGGCGGGGTGGGTGACTAAAGCTCCCCAGGTGTCTTTGGTTGGTATGGGTGGTGTGTAGCGGATGGAAATCTAGGTTTGGTTTTGGGAATTTCATATCACTTGCATTTTATACATGCTAAATTATTATATTTGAAATGGGCTTAGGCTCAAATAAATGCTTAAATGGTTTTGGCCCAGTGGACTATGGTAAGTGAGTTACACACTGAGTTCTAAGTAACTCACCCCTTTTTTTTACCCCTCTCAAGTAATAACAATTGATGGAGACTTGGGTCGGAGATGACTTCTTGGGGAGGCTATACTACAAATGGTGGTTTATAAAACTTTAAGACTTCTTTAATAATTTTTATTAAGTACTATTTTTATGGCGATGTAATAAGGCCTCTTTAATTATGGATTTTATTATGTGGATGGATTTTATTGTGTTTTAGTTTTCCTAAGTTGGATTGGTTTAGTTTTTATAAATGTTTTTATATAACTCTCGTATAAAATAAAGGTTTTTCTTAAATGTTACTGAAACTTAGAAAAGTCTTTTAAAACTTTTCGACGAAATATTTCGACTAAATAAATCCAAAGTTTTTATCAATTACTACTCAATAGATCAAACGACAAATTCTTGTGTTTTTTTTTAATTATGGTTTTCAATGAACTTTATTTTTTTCGATAAAGTCATTCTCTTAATCATTTTGGAATTTGATTTCTACTTCTTTAAAAGATTTGAATGTACGTTGAATTTGTGTAGCATGCCAAAATTCGGGCTTAATGCATAGGCCGGGTTTGGGGTGTTACAAGACATGTTCCTTTCTAGCATTCTTTATTGCCACTTCTTTTAATTTGCATTTGAACTTAGATTTGAATTTGAACTTGAATTTGAATTCAGATTTGGATTTGGATTTGAATTTGGATTTGAATTTGATGACTGCTAACTTTGTAACTTTAGCATATGAAGCGACCTTCACCCTCTTAGTGAAGTATTTGACAACCATGAAGATGAATTAGTGTCGGCTAGATGCTTTTGACGAGATCGGCCCCCATAACATCTATGCCCCACTTATAGAAAAAATGGATGAAACACATAAATTTTGTCTTCCTCAATTTGGCATTTACAACATAACTAGTGCAATTTTCTTTTCTTAGTAAATCAACAGCTCGAATCTCTTGATTAGCCTGGCCATTGTAGAACCATTAATATGGGCTCTTTAAACACCAATCCTAACAATTTACCCACGTTTCAGTAGCTTTGCGCCTTGATATGATCGTGTGAAAACGTCTCGAATTCTTGAAAATAGCACAATGATGTCTTGCCTTATTTATATGGTGAATTAGGTTTCGATCTTTGCTCTTTTCTAAGCTCGCAACGTCTATTGACCCTTTACGAGGTAGAGTCTATTCTCATCTTGCTCTACCATCCTTAACAAATCAAAAGATAGGCTACAATCTCTGTCATCTTCAAAGTCTTTATATCTCTTAGATCCATATTTCATTCAAAAAGAGAGTCAGTAACAACGTCACTCATATCATTGATATCTGGGTACCCGAGTACGAAGACAAAAGATCCAAGAATGATTCTAAGGATGAGTATTTGTATGGTATGGTCATAAATAAAGAATGAAAGAATATTCTAAAAAACCAAAGAATGTACAGTACAAGATGTAAAGAATAGAAATATTTACTCAAAAAGATGCATTTTATTGAAATAAAGATTCTGGACACAAGACTATATCACCAAAGGATTCTCATTGTCTCTAGGCTTAAAGTAACAAGTATGTTTCGAATATTACTCTAGATTAGCTCTAAAAATACAGGGATCCCTTCCACAGTTCCATTGTTCAAAACATTCCAAGTACGTAAAGGTAGAAACTTGGAAAAGTCTATTCCCCGGTTCACTCTTCAGATACGTCATTAATGTTCAAAATTGCCAGTATCAGGTTTTGTACTAGAGCCCTGAACTTGATGTACTCCTGATCTCATGGCCCCATTCATCATGGTACTCACAATAGTTATCCTTTTAACAGCATGGTTAGGTAACGAATTTTTTGCACCAAAGGGATCATCGAATCTTATAACTCCTATTTTGATGAATCTTTCAACCAGCTTCTTGAAAGCAAGGTAATTTTCTATTGAATATCCTATAATCCCAGCACGGTACTCACATTGAGCATTCGAATCATACCATTTTGGGTATGGGGTTGCATTGGTTTCAGGTAATGAGGAGCTACAACATGCATTTCAAATAAGCTCTGGTATAACCCCCTATACGTTGTTGGAATAGGTGCAAACTGGGGTTTCTCTGAGTTCAATCTTGAATTGAGTTCTTGCCTTGGGGAGACCTAATGGCTGGTAGTTACCGTCCTTGGCTGGCCCACTGTGATTAGCTCCAGGTGACCCTTGTTATATCTTCTCGCACTATTCACTTTATTTTCATTTTTCTTCGGGGCTTTTAAAGTCCACTCTCTTTTTTCTTTTGTTTCTGTTAGTACAATCGGTTTGGCTCGATCATCTTCCGAGTTAAAACCTGAACCCATCAGGAAGTTCAACAGGTCAAGTATCAGTCTGACATTAGGGTCCAATAATGACGGGTACCCCATGCGAATGCGTGTCTGGTTGAGTCGGGATAATTATCGGGGAATAAACGATGTCTTCATCATCATCCACATTGTTGACCACTGGGCCACTCCTTTTTTCAAGCCCTCCAACTAGTTGGGTTAACTGGCACATCATATTCATTTGATCTCGCATATCCCGTTGAATTTTGGCCAACTACTTTTGCATTAGTATTTGCCTTTGCTCTAATCTCTCCAACCTTCGTTCCATGTTTTCCAGGTTAACTGAAATAATTTTACCTAATTAGGGACTTTATGTGAAAATTTAATGTACAAAATGCAATGCAAATGATGTAATGCAAATGCATGAGATGAATGCAAGAAGAAAGAGACGTTGATTCTGAATTCAATTCCATTACAAGAATTTTTCTAGAAAACAAATATATTTACATAAAACGGATTACAAATGCAGCTTCGTCCTCATAGTCCAGGTCGAATCCTTAAAATCCTCCCAAAAGATGTCTCTCTTATTTCCACTCGGCTTGATCCGGGTCGTGGTTCGCTACTCACTTATCCCCTGCGATGTTAATTAGCTTCTTTAATAAAGTTGAGGTATGACGGCTCTTACTCAGTTTTTGTCAATTTGAATCCTTCGGGCAAGGTTTTGTATTCCTCCACGGACTATCAACATTCTTCCATTGTGTTTACTTAGACCATGTTTGGACAACCGTATTATAATCCACTTTATCAATAAGTTCATTTCCTTATGACAAACTCCTCTATTTAACAATTGAATACTAATCAACATCTCATTTCTATGATGATGCAATGTAATGCAATCAAAACAAAAGAAAACACGTTAGTACAAGAGAAATAAACAACACAGAACACCTGTCCGGGTGACCACTAGGGTTTGGCGTGGCTCCATCTAGGGTAGGCTCCTAGGTCTCTCTATATGTGGTTTGGTTCTAAAGTTGAGGTACCCGAACCAACAGATTCCTCGATCTCACCCATTATAGACTCATATAGACTGAGTTTGGTTCAGGGGAATACATTTCCCTATGGCTGCACGGAGATGAAAATCTCACGAAGACATATGTACGGATGTATCCCGAAAGTGATCCACTATCCTGCACGGAGGTGAAAACCTCACGAATGAGTAGCTTCTCACTCCCACTTAAAATGGTGTGACCCAGCGTTCATGCAATATGATGTAAAAGTATTCTACAAGTCTCAAACCATAGTAATCACAACAATATGAACGAATGCAATAACAAGATCGTAATTTTTGAATCAAATTTTCAATTTTCAACAAAAGGATAGAAATTAATCAATTTTACGGCTTGACTCACTTTTTGGAAAGTCCCCAGTGGAGTCGTCAAGCTGTCGAAACCATTTTTTTCTTTAGAAAACGGGGTCGACTTTAAAAATGAAAATGGAGTCGCCACTGATCTTTTATTCGAGGTGTGATCGGATCACCTTGAGATGGATTATTTTCATAAACATTTTGATTTACTAAAACAATAATTTTGGTCTACGAAATCTAAGAAAACAGGTTCGGGAGTCGGTTATGTACGAGAAAGGATTAGCACCCTCGCAACGCCTAAAATTGGTACCAAATTGATTAATTAATGTCCTAACATCGAGAATTTGAAAGATTTTAAAATTACGACGTTTTTCGACCCATTTGAAGATACTCGAGTTTGAATATTAAGATTCTCTGGTTCCGAAGGAATAAAATTTCACATCCAGCACGTTAGGATGCAACAATTTAAGTCTTCGAATTCCAGATCATCCCAAAATTCTCAAAACTCATGCATTGAGATTTTGAAAAGGTATTTCATTATTTGGGATCAAACAGAAAATCGAAAACCAGCACGTTAGGGCACGATCTCTCGAATTTTCAAACATGAAACATTGCCTTATTTTTTAATTGAGAAAACAAGAATGAAATCTTAAAAGGATGTTCGGTTATTTGGTCAAACGGAAAACCAAAACCCAGCACGTTAGGGCACGATCTCACGAATTTCCAAACATGAAACATTGCCTTATTTTAGAGTTGAGAAAACATGAATGAAATCTTAAAAGGATATTCAGTTATTTGGTCAAACGAAAAACTGAAACCCAGCGCATTAGGGCACGATCTCGCGGATTTCTAAACATGAAACATTGCCTTATTTTAAAGTTGAGAAAACCTGAATGAAATCTTAAAAGGATATTCAATTATTTGGTCAAATGAAAAAACCGAAATCCAGCACGTTAGGACACAATCTCTCGAATTTCTAAACACGAAACATTGCCTAATTTTGAAATACGTTATTTAAAAATGACTCCAAATGCTTTTTGTTTGGTAAACACATAAATAAAATGAAGCATTTAATAAATGCTCGAATACACTAGAATCTGAGACACAAAACAATAACTAATAGCACAAGCATAGCTTTAAGCACGAAGTAATATGCAAACTCAACATTATAAGAAGGAACGTAATTATAGACATAATTTAACGCACAAATATACAATAACGATAACCGCATGATTAAAAGAGGACATATTAACAATCAAGAATTAATAAGCTACAAAATATAATACTTCTACAAAATTTACAATGGCAAATTAATATAAAACGGAATTTTGAATGCTAACAATTGGATTTAAAATAGAGAAAGTGGAGTTTGAATTCTCTGAATTAGGAAATTATTTAAAATGGGGTTATTTGTAAATGAATTTATGAAATAATATATATATATATATATAAATTGAAATAGATTATACAAATATAAAAAACAAAGTCAATGACTTTAAATATATGTAAACATATATAAGTAATAGTATATAAAAGTATCTCAAATAAATTTAAAATATACAATAAAATATAATTTTTAAAGTGATAAATTATGTATACTTAATTTAAAATAGAAATATATATAAGTAATTTTAAAAGAAACTAAATATATATAGATAGTGGAAAATAAAACAAATTAAAACATTGTAGAATAGATTTCAAAATAATTTTACTAAAATAATTTGAATAATAAATAAATTTGATACAAAAAGGTACAAGAATTTAAATAAAAACTAAAAATACTTAATTGAAAAAGAAATGAAATTCGAAGGCTGTTTTATAAAGAATTTGCAAAATCCAAGACTAAATTAAGAAGCATTTGAATAATTAGGGGTTGAAATAGCAAATATTTAAACAATCAAAACGCAGTGTATGGACTGGACTAAATTAAAAGCACACAACATTTAAGGGAAAAAAATTAAAGAATGAAAGAAATAAAATCAAGGTTCAATCGATTGATGGCGCGAAATATAGGGACTAAATGCATAAATATACCCTCGAGACTAAAATGCGCGGATCTCAATCGCATATGGGTCGAGTCATCGGGTAGGTCCATACGACACCGTTTTAGAGCCAGTGAAATAGGCCTAAACGGTGTCGTTTCATGTACTTTAATAAAATCAAATTAAAACCTAATTCTAGATTGTTAGGTCACTTAAAACAGAAAAAGAAAAATAAAATCTAATCCCTTATTTGCTCGGCGACCTCGAAAATCAAGCGTCACCAGCTTTTCGATGGCCAAATGCCTCAATGACCAGCGGTGGCGTTGGATAGAGGCCAAATACAGCCCCACTATGCATATTCGTGAAGGTACTATCGCCTCCTTACCCAGACCCTCCTTTCTAACTTTGATTTCGACGAAGTGAAGAGGAATCTGGCGACGCCATTCAACGGTAAATCCCTTTTTTTTTCTTAAATATGAACGAAAAAAGAAAGCATGCAGAAAGAAAAGAGAAAGAAATAAAAGAAACAAGATTCTTTTCACCTTTCAATTTTTTTGATTTCTGATTTTGTATTTCTTGCGTATGTTCGTAATACCAAAGAATCAGGGGCCCCCCTTTTTACACTGAATGATATTCGGCCTTTATAGCCAAATTCGAGCGTAAAAAATAAAAGAAAAATCCATAAAATACAACATCTCTTTCTTGTATCATTTTGCTCGTTTCCCCCTTTTCTCTTTCTGTGCTGTACTGCTTTGCTGTTCGTTCATTTGTCTTTTTCGCAAGTGTGACGCCTAGTGGAGGCCCGAGCACGTGGCATGTGCGTGGGGGGAAAGCCCAAACGTCTGGCTGGCGCGGGGCTGCGGCGCCCATGCGAGGCCGTTCGTGGGATTGCGGTGCTAGAGTATTCTGGAAACCCCTAGGGTTTCCAGAATTTTTTTAGATAATGGGCTTATTGGGTTAGGTTTAGTTGGGTTTGGGCTGCTGTAATCTATTATTGGACTTGTAATTTGGACCTATTTCATATTTTATTATTTTTTTGAATTTGGTTTAATTTCTGACGGGCTCGGCCGAAATGGGCCTTCTACAATATTAATATAATATAACATAATAATATAATATAACATTTACTTAAATAATAAGTAAATAGATAATTATTATTTAAATATATGTATTTTATTTTACCACATGTATTTCACTATTACTACACACTTGTCACTTATGGCTTAATTGCTAATTTAGTCCCTTCAATTTTCTTTAATCTATAATTAAACTTTTACACTATATTCAATCTAGTCCTTATACCTAATTATCCATAATTTAAGCTAATTCACCTAGCCAAAACCTAATTAACCACACAACTAACTTCATAAATATTTTTAATAAATATTTACGAATTCATTTTATGAAAACGAAGACTCGAAAATGCACTTTCCGATAGCCATAAATTTTAGGTTGTTACATAGGAAATATTTAAAACTGAGGCAATGTTCATTATTTTTTGGATTCGAGGAGTCATGCTCCTAACTTATGGAGTATGGTCTCTTTCTAAAACCGAAGTAATCGAATATCCTATTTTAAAAAAAAATAAAAACGAGATTTAAGTAAAGATCAAATGGTGATTGTTCTTATTTTCGAGGATCCAAAGCATCGTGTCCTAACTTGCGAGGCATGATCTTTTCTTCTCGACTAACTTGAAATAAGGCCTTGTCGTAAAATTTAATTTAGTTAAGTGGTTTTAATTAAAAAGAACATCATGCAAACATATAAAGAGGGATTGTATTTTAATTTCTCTTTGAATTTTCGACATCAAAACATCAAGTAATCAACTAGGTACCAATTTTGAGCATTATGAGGATGTTAATCCTTCCTCATATGTAATCAACTCCCGAACCTATTTTTTGGATTTGTAAGACCGAATATTACCGTTTTAGTAAATCTAACGTTTTGTTAAAATGACCGAGTTTTGAGGTGATCCAATCACACACAAATGAAAAGGATTGATGGCGACTCCGTTTTCGTTTTTAAAATAAAAGTCGATCTCCAAAAGGGTTTCGACAGTGTAATCATATATTCTTTAGTTAACTTTAAGAAATATATCAAACATGTTTTATAACTTAAATTTAGAATGTGTTTGATAAATCATTGAAAATTTTTATTTCATCAAAAATAAAAAGTTTCAACATATAAATTTTAATTGTATTTGATAACCATACTAACTTTAAGTAGGTAACTATTTATCATTTAATGTAAAAATTATTGAGTTGATTTTATTTTTTATTACTTAATATATTTAATTTATAAAAAACACCCGGTTTCTTCTTCCCATAAGACATCAATACTATTGACCTTATTCCATTTTTATCAGCTTTTTTTTCCTCTAAGAAGAACATTTATATATGTTGTTACCGAAAGAAAAGAACATCTATTTATGTTTATACATTTACAGTTGTAATAATATAATAATTAATATTAGTTTTGTTGGTTCATTATTAATATATTAGTGTTTGGTAATAATAGAAATTAGGGCAATGTGTATGGCCCACTTCAAACCTACTTCAAGCAATTAAGACAAAGAGTTGATGTCGTTTTCATGATTATCAATGACCTTATTTAATTCTTATTGCTTAATTCAACAAACTGGATTTGATAGGTTTTTTGTTCTTATTTAGGTTAAAACATTAAAACAACTCTTAAATTATATATTCTTTTTCTTAATCGAATCTTTATGCTTTTGTTGTACCTAAATAACTTTTTATATGTACCAAAATTTTATTTCAATGTAAATTGAATTTATTTAATATGAATTAAAATAAAAAATGTGTCAATACAAATTTATAAGTTAAACATCTATTGAAGAAATTGCAGAGCAATGCTGTAGAAGGGCTTAATTGGGATAAATTCAAAATTATCATAGTTTAACAACAGAGATATAAAAGAAGCAATTTAGGTTCCTGGGTTGGATAAATTATCTTTTGCCTTTTTCCGTAGGCATGTATAAAAGCCATGCCTATGTGTGGAAATCGGTGAAAGTGAAAATGGAGAGCTCATGATTTGCTTGGAAGAGTGGAAGGCGGGTGAGCTGGCAAAGGAGATGCCTTTCAAGCCCAAGTTTCATGGTCAGCCTGCAGAAAAGTGGCTTCCATTTCATGCGCCATCACCACAGGAGGATGGGGGTCGAGGTCGGCGCCCGGTTAAGAATTGGGTCCCACTTAAATATTAATAAATTTTATGTTTGATTAATTTTAACTCGATTTGAAATATAAACTTACAATTTTGTCGGAATCTATTTATATTTGTTCGGTAGGAGGTGGAATGTCATTAAGATCAACTCTAAAGTCTTCATCGTCATTAGGCGCGGGCTGATCTAATTTCTCCCATTCTCCAGTAGAGGGATTTTGTTTGTACCCGACATGATGAAGTGCCCTAATACCGATAGGTTGATGTCTATGGATGAGAGTATCGACATGAGTAAATATAAAAGAAAGATTGGTCCCAAATAGTGAGGTTACAGAACTACCTAGGTCCCTTCGAATTGATTTGGTAATGTCATTGTAAATAATAAGGGCAACATCTAGAAGCCTATTGGACTTGAAGCAATCGATCCACCAATAGTGGATGTTTTGAATGACGATATATTTAGATATGGGTTTGAAGATCTAAGAAATAATGAGATACAAAAATCGATCAAGCATATCTAAATTAATAATAAGGTTGGAGTGAGCATAGATGGTGGATTAACTGGACCCTTTTCATTTGATACACCACCGAGAGGTAAGGACAAAAAATTTCTGAAATATTCTGAAATGAGGTGAATATGTATATTCATAAGATAGGAATTAATGGCAATAACATATTCGCCGGACTCATCATGTTTGAGCTTGGCATTACTATAAAAGGCTCGTACTAGATTTTTGTAAGTGGGAGAATATATTCTAAAGAAGTCAAGCAATTTCTACTCACGTAAAACAGGGAAATAACAAAAATTAAATGATTTAAGCAATCAAAGTCTAAAGTTCAAAATATTATTATTAAATATTTAATCCAAAGAGTTATTACTAATAAAGATTATTGTAAAATTTTAAAACAGAAATATTATTTTATTTGATAAAAATAAATTTGTAAATTATTATTATATTCTCATAAAAATATTTAATAAATTAAATGTGATAATGTAACTTTCTAAAATTTTAATCAATATTTTTCAATATATAAAAAACATTGCAAAGTAACTTTGTACGTTCCATTAAAATTATATGGAAAACACCAAACCTTACCTAAAGTCTTCAATTTTAATCAAATAAGAGCAAACAAAATAATATAGCATACCAACTACGGCACTAACCTAAATAAGAGTAATGTTACCTGATTCAAACGCTGAAATATTCCATTCTTCCAACTACGGCACTAACCTAAATAAGAGTAATGTTACCTGATTCAAACGCTGAAATATTCCATTCTTTCTTGCTTTTAAGAATATTCCAGGAAAAAAAAGAAAAAACAAAAGCACCATGGTATTTAATCTTATGTAGATATATGAGTTTGCTGTCAGAGTTATGAAGGAAGAAAAACATCAAACATGTTCCCTTTCTCTCAAGATTTTGACCCCCTGATATCTCCCTAACATTAGGAGGGTGGCCATTGGATTTGTTCCTGGTGATTCCAGGAAAGTTGACCCATCCACAACTCTCAACCCTTTAACTCCATAAACCTTATAATCATTGTCCACTACCGATCCAACCGTGCAACCTCCATGGTAATGGTAGTAGGTCCTCACATTCGCTTTGCAGAATTTCCTTTGCCCATCAGTGCTAGTCATCAAGTTATTTTGAGGTTTAACACCAAGGTAAAATGCAATTGATTCAGACCTGGCTACTCGTTCAAGCAAATGTACCATATTTGCACAGTCGTCCAAGTCGTTTTCGTCTGCTAGATAGTTGAATTTCACTGAAGGGTTTTGCCTTGGGTCAGTACTGCTTAATTTAAGTTCACCTTCCGATACAGGGAATGCAATCTTGGCAGCTATTGGCATTCTCGTTGCATTGAAGCCTGTAGGTATAATACCTCCTTCAATTATGAACTTGAGGTCTTTTGCAATCCCTGAAACTTGAGGGGGGTCTGGTAGTCGATTTTGTGGATTTGTGTCCACCAAAACAGCAATACTAGGATTATCTTTCATTTTTTTCCCTACTCCTTTCAAGTTTAGCACATGTGGGATGTTGAACTTCTTGAAGTGTTCACGGTGTCCAATACCACTTGACAATAGAATTTGAGGGCTACCCAATGCCCCGGCTGACAATATCACATCGCCATTTGAAGTACAATTCTTGGGTTGATTCAGATAGGCTTCATATGTTTGATCCGTGGTGCCATCACTCTTTATGAACCTTATGCCCTTCACTGTCGTCTCAGTTGCATTGCCTGCAGATATTTATAACTATGAGATCATAGTATTCAATACCTTTGTTTAGAGCTATTACTTTCATTTAATTTTGCTTACCTTTGCCCTCGAAGATGATGTTTTTCACTGTTGCATTGAGAACAACTACAATATTTTTGGGATTTGCAGCCTTCAGAAGATCGGCTGAGGTATGTCTTATGCCCCATACATCAAATATACTTCCACCAATCTTTGTTCCTTCAATATGTTCTAAACTATAGCCATTATAAGGTAAAATCCCAGCTTCAAGAAGGCCAAATTCCACAACAGTCTGCCATGGTGTTAATTCAGGTATAGAGACTATTTTAGATTCCACCCAGGTATAAGCATCCTTAACCAATTCCTTATCCCAGCCAACCTTGTCGATAAAATCCTCACTAGCTCGACTATAGAACCCTCCATTTATAGCTGAAGATCCACCCAGTACTCGTCCTCTACAGTTCCTAACACCATCACCTGACTTGAAGTCTTGTGCTACTGATGAAAATTCATCTGTTTGAATCAATGAGAAACCATAATATCTTTTCTCCATCACCCAGGGATTGCCATAAGGTGATCCACCTCGTTCTATCAATAGTACCGAGAATTTCTCGGACAGGGTTGCTGCTAGGGGGCACCCAGCAGTGCCTCCTCCTACAACAATGTAATCAAAGGATTTACCTGCCACCTCTTTCACATCAGAGGTCATGTAAGGAAGTTCTCCTACAACGGACAAGGTTAATAAGTTAATTATAATGGATGCTGAAGGCTTGAAAATGGAAATTCAGCTAATAAAAGAAACACCCTTACCTTGAGTCTGAGAGGGAGAACATAAAGACAGGTCAACAAACAAGAAGATAAATGCTATGAGAATCCTGTCATGGTGAACAGTGTTTTGAAACTTAATTGCTTCCATTGATTAGCATTGGGTTAAGGAGGACAGGTAGACAATTTATGTTAATTCTGTGGGGGGCTCCTCAATGATTTGAGTCTCTCAGGACCTAGCCACTAATGGTGTAGCTAATCTAATGATTTGCTGGTTTTGTTTGGAGACCTACAAAATGATTTTGCTGCTATGTTGATTACTTCTCCTTCAAGTTAGGCGCATTAAATGGTAGAGAAGCAGGCTTAATCATACTAAATAGATTACTATGATTAAAATAATTCTTGGTAACTATCTATGATCACCCGAAATTTGAGTTTTCATGAACAGATGTCTCTGCAAAATATACATTATACCTTGTTTCCACATCAAATATTCTTTCAAAACTTCTTGGAGTTGGATACATATAACAATATACACAGTCTATAAACAAAACATCTATTCTAAATAGTGTCTATATACGAGAATAAAATTATAATTTTATATAATATAGCGAGTCGAATTGGGGCAAGCAAATATCATAAAAGTTCCATATTTATTATCCAAAAGAAAAAAAAATACACCTACATTACTCATAAGATAAAATTCATTCTAAATAAAGCAAATCAATTCAAAATATATAAAATGATTCAAATTTTGCTATCCCTATTCTTAAATCAACAAAGGTATATTTTATTTTTCATTATACTACTATCAACATAAAAATAACTTTATTTTACTTTTTATATAATAGAATTTTGGATTCAATGTATTGCTTTGGCATTAATTATTAATAATAGCTAAAATCATATGATATGATAAAAGAAATTGTATTAGATTAATTATCACGACTAATAGTTCTTATATATAATAATAGAATTTTATTTATTTAAATTATACAATTAAGTTTAATAATAATACATAAAATAAGTAAAACTAATTATTTATTTTTGGTATAATGTTAAATTTAATCATTAATGTTTGCATTTTGTCAAATTGACCCTTAGTATTTTTTTAGAGTAAAATCACTTTTTTTAATTGAAATGTTGACTAAACCATTAATTTTTTAACGATGTTGGTGTGACAACCTGCATGGCAGTCCACATGCACTTTCATACTGACATGGTACTATTTATCTTATATGTTGTGTCAACAGATATTTTTAAAAAATAAAATTAAAAATATTTAAAATTAAAAAAATTGCATGAAGTTCATGTGGATTAATGAATCTTTATGCAAACATATCTATCCAAATACATAGTCACACTTTTTAACAATAAACATAATTATTTAATAAATATCTACTTTAATAATCACGACTTTTTGTTAACAACCAAGCAATATAATTTTTAGTAACAAGAGACATAACACATCACACTAAATAAGGATAATTCTTGGTTAATAACCAAGTGATATAACTTTTGGCTTACTTGTAACCTTTTCAATTATAACTATTAGTACAATATAAATGTTTTGAAAATATTTCGATAATCTTCCACTACACCAAAACAGACTTTTAGCGGCGTTTTTAGTGGCGTTTTAAAGAAAAACGCCGCAAACTTTATACATTAGCGGCGTTTGAATGAAAACGCCGCCAAAAAAGAGCAATAGTGGCGTTTATTTACAAAACGCTGCTAAAAGTATGGCCTTTAGCGGCGCAGTATGGCCTTTAGCGGCGCTTTCCCAAAAACGCCGCTAAAAGTCTGGCCTTTAGCGGCGCTTTCCCAAAAACGCCGCTAAAAGTCTGGTCATTAGCGGCGCTTTCCCAAAAACGCCGCTAAAAGTAATTTTAAAGTTTTTTTTGGATATATATGACTTATTGTTTTTAAATTTATATATTAAATAATTTTTTATATAATTGTAAAAGAGATAACATTAATTTTAATACATTAAAATTATGATTCTAGTTTTAAATTATTTAAGAGAAAATATTTGTTAAAAATGAAAAAAATATTAAATAATTTCTTATATAATCGTAAAAGAGATAGTATTAATTTTAAAATATTGAATATTAATTTCATGATTATTTAGGGTTATGGTTTAACATATATAGTTTAAGGTGTAAGGTGTAGGAGTTCTTTGTTTTAATGTTTAAGGATTATAGTTTATGATTTACTGATTTAAGGTTGTCGTAGGGTTTAGAGTTTATGGTTTATGATTTATGGTTTAGGGTTTAGGGTTTAGGATTTATGGTTTAGGGTTTAGGGTTTAGGGTTTATGGTTTATGGTTTAGTTTTTAGGGTTTAGGATTTTAGGGTTTTAGGGTTTATTAGGGTAAGTTTAGT
Organism: Gossypium rotundifolium; assembly: GCA_025506655.1. Lineage (NCBI taxonomy): Eukaryota > Viridiplantae > Streptophyta > Magnoliopsida > Malvales > Malvaceae > Gossypium > Gossypium rotundifolium. The sequence goes on along the minus strand of CP106724.1, from coordinate 83,975,545 downwards.
GTTTAATTTTTGCCTTAGTGTTAAAGGTTTAGCATTTAGTGTTTAGTGTTTAGGTCATAAGGTTTGGGGTTAATGTTTATAGTTTAGGATTTTAGTTGTTTAGAGTTTATAAAGGTTTATAGTTTGGGTTTAGATTTTGGGGTTACGTGTTTAAGGTTTTATAGGTTTTAGGGGTTTGAGGGTGACTTAGGGTTTGGATGTAAACAAACTAGTGTTGATAAAGGTTCAGGGGTTAATGTTTATAGTTTAGGATTTTAGTTGTTTAGAGTTTATAAAGGTTTATAGTTTAGGGTTTAGATTTTAGGGTTACATGTTTAAGGTTTTATAGGTTTTGGGGTTTGGGTGACTTAGGGTTTGGATGTAAACAAACTAGTGTTGATAAAGGTTTAGGGGTTAATGTTTATAGTTTAGGATTTTAGTTGTTTATAGTTTATAAAGGTTTATATTTTAGGGTTTAGATTTTGGGGTTACGTGTTTAAGGTTTTATAGGTTTTAGGGGTTTAAGGGCTTACTTAGGGTTTGGACGTAAACAAACTAGTGTTGATAAAGGTTGGGGTTAATGTTTATAGTTTAGGATTTTAGTTGTTTAGAGTTTATAAAGGTTTATAGTTTAGGGTTTAGATTTTGGGGTTATGTGTTTAAGGTTTTATAGGTTTTAGGGTTTGAAATGACTTAGGGTTTGGACGTAAACAAACTAGTGTTGATAAAGGTTGGGGTTAATGTTTATAGTTTAGGATTTTAGTTGTTTAGAGTTTATAAAGGTTTATAGTTTAGGGTTTAGATTTTTAAGTTACGTGTTTAAGGTTTTATAGGTTTTAGGGTTTAGGGGCGACTTAGGGTTTGGACGTAAACAAACTAGTGTTGATAAAGGTTTAGGGGTTAATGTTTATAGTTTAGGATTTTAGTTGTTTAGAGTTTATAAAGGTTTATAGTTTAGGGTTTAGATTTTGAAAACTCATGCAATACTCTTTCATCCTCTTGATCTATTATTATTTATTTAATTTTTATATTGATTAATTAATATAAAATTTATTTGTAATTAATATATATATATATATATATGAATATTCAAAGTAAATAATATGAAGAAAATATTTAAAATAAATACTATATGAATTAATATAGATTAAAACTTTAAAATAAAATAATTTAACATGAATTTAAAATAAAATATAACAATAAAAAATAGCAAAGATTTTGTATGAAGACAAAACGCATTACTTAATTCAAACAAAACAAAATTAAAAGACTATTTTATAATAAATAAAAATCATTTAAATATGCACAAGGATTAAACTAAAATGCTGCGTAATTTATCGGGGCTAAACCAAGAATATTTTGAAATCAAAATGCATCACATGATAGGATTAGATTGAAATAATGCATAGATTGTATAGTTCAATTTATAAAACAATGAAATGCATAACAAGCTTAATCGAAAACAATACGACAAAGGAGGACTACACGCTAAATATTCCATCATCGCGAAAGCACTCGGGTCTGTGAATGTTGGATCGGGTCGGTAGGAATTCAATTAAATGAAGCGTCGCTTTCAAGGTCATAAACCGAGCCTAAACAAATTCGATTTCTTAATGGCCACCAACCTTTTCTCCGGTAATCCCTTTGATGAAATTCTAGCCCTTTTCATTTTCCCTTTCAACCAAGCCCCAAATCGATTTCCTATCGACGATCCACCATTTCAATCCGTGGTGGAGGCGAAGGCTTCGACGTGTACACCTCCGAGCGATTGTAAGAGGCTCCTATTTCCTTTAGGCACGCTTTCGACGAAAGAGTCAAAGCCTAAACGACGACGCCCGAAATCGTATCCTTTTCCTTCCCTTTTTTTTATTTTTCACACGTAGGAAAAAAAAAGAAAGAAATCGATGCTACAAATTGGATTCCAAAGAAAAATCAAGGAGAATAAGATCGAAAAAGGAACCTTTTGAATCTCTTTTCTGGTTTCTCTTGCTCTGTATTCAGTATGCGTAATAACAGTGTGCATAAAAAATTTACAGGATGGATGGTTCAGTTTTATGCCGAATCGAAATATAGTTTTTTGTATACATATATTTTTTTGTTGTTTCTCTGCTATTGGAGCCCCTGTTTGCAAATAAATTTTATATTAATTTTTTATATTGATTAATTAATATTCATCCTCTTCGATCCATTTGCATCTTGAATCACTGCTTGTTGAGTTTGGTTCGTCAATTATTTTCTCTTATTTCTTTGGACGTGGATGCGTTGATTAACTGTTCCATGTGAATATAATTTTAGTCTTTGGGTAATACCTCAGTTTTCTAGATAAAAATGTAATTTACAGTGCACATATATAATCAACATTTAGGTATCTTTGCTTAAGCATTCTTAGTTCCTCATAAGAAAGTCTATGTACTTTCTTTGTTGAATTTTATCCTTTTTGGCATCTTTGTCTTTTTATTTAAGTATGGTCTAAGGCATTAGTTTTCTTATTTTCTTTGACCCTACTCTTCCGAATGAGGGATTATGCACCAATCATCAAGCAAATGCTCAAAGTGCTCTAAGGCGTAGATTTGTTGTTAGATTGTAGAATTTCAAGTCTTTGGACCCATATTCATCCTCTCCATTCCCATTTCTTATCTTTCTATTGGTTTATTTATTGAACTAGTTATAAATGATATGTAAAATAAATTTCTAATATATTCTCTAATATTATCTATGTTTATGACATTGTCTTGCATGATAAAGCCTTGCCTTCAGATAAAAATACTTCATAAATCCAAACTAACAAGAAATTACAGTTTGATTGATTAGACCTCTAATGTTGTCTGGATTGAACTTTTGGTTAGATTAGATACTAGAGGATATTTACTCAATTAAGACTTGCTTGAACATTCTCGATTCCATTTTTTACTCGTAAATCATTTGAAGAAGCCATGGAATCAATTGAGAAAGCCAAAGCACGTAGAGATACATAAGAAGACTATTGCTCAAACTCTATTCGATCTCGCTAGTTTGATGAATGGTGCCTTTTCCTCGACTTTGGCGAACAAGAATATTGTTGTATAGTTTCTCACTTCCTCTTTTTTGTTGATCTTTTATTTTCCGTTTCTATAGTTATTTAATATTATAGTTCTCATCGTGATAGTTATAGTTATTGTATTACAAGGTCTATTTGTCAAACACGTGAACTTGTGGTTGTATATGTTAAAGCCACAACCATGCCTATGTTCTCTGCTCTAGAGAACAAGCTACTAGCATTTTTATTCTTATGGAGATGAATGGTAGAAATAAAATAATTAGAGTTGGGATCGAACTTGAATTGAGCCGATATTTTTGCATTTCTTCTTATAGAATTTTGTGAAATCGCATAGCGAGCATATTTTTGTAGATTTTGCCAACTAGTTTTATGTGATTGTTTTGTTGGAACTTGACATTTTATCTATTGCTAATATAGTTGATTAGCTGTTTTAGGTGTTTGTATTATGAAGTAAGTTTGTGTTCGAACCTTGTATACATCATTGCGTGAGTCATATATACAGCGCTTATTAGACTTCATGAAAAAGGCTTAATTTATCAAGGTATATCGAAAATTCCATTGCTTACTATCATGTTTCACCTTGCGAACTGATATTTAGTACTTTCTGATTTGATCATAATTGTCTATCTTCCTCCTTAGTTTCAATAAAGTTAGTAGACAAGGTTTCTTCTGGACAAGCTTTCTTTTGGACTTCAATGCATGTGTATGTCGTTTATTAGACAAGCTTTCGTTTGGACTTGAAGTATATAGTCATATATTTAACTTGCTAAATTGTGTCCAAAATTGCGGATTATTATTGCTATTTATTATTTTTTTGATTATTATTGTTGTTTATTATTATTTCATTATTATTATTGTTGTTTATTATTAATTTATGCCTAAAGCTGCTTTTATTATTGTTGTTTATTATTAATAATGTTTGAACAACTCCAATTTGCTATCTACTCATGCCGCTTAGATTTTTTACAAGTCGCCGGTATTATTTTTTAAAATTTAGGTACGGTACGATATAAAAATAACATTAACAAAATATAAAAGTAAATTGTTAAAGTATGTTATAATTTTTAACATAAATTCATATTTTAATAAATATTTGCAAGTTAAGAAGATATTAACATATTTTAATACAAACTGCTATTACATATATTATATATTATAGTAAAGAATATGTTTTAATATAGAAAATAATTTTTTTTAAAAGAAGTAAGTTAAAAACTTTGTAAACTTAATAACATCACAAAGAAATTTCAATTATAAAAACCATATAATAACATTTTCCAAATTTTAACTTATTCTCGATTTTTACATAATTCATAATACATAACTAACATAAAATTACATAACTTACATGTACATAATACTTGTATAGAAAAAAAGAGATTCAAAGTATATAATTTGAAAACACGACGGGTTGCCTTATATCTCACTCATTAGATATAACGGATCCTCCCTAGGTGTAACAATGCCACGTATGTTGAATCTTAAAGAATACATAACTTACATAATATATAACTTACATAATACATAACTTACATAATAATTGTATAGAAAAAAGAGATTCAAAGTATATAGGTCGAAACACTGACGGGTTGCCGTCATATATCTCATTATTAGATATAACGGATCCTCCCTAGGTGTAACAATGCCACGTATGTTGAATCTTAAAGAATACATAACTTACATAATATATAACTTACATAATACATAACTTACATAATACTTGTATAGAAAAAAAGAGATTCAAAGTATATAGGTCGAAAACTGACGGGTTGCCGATATCTCATCATTAGATATAACGGATCCTCCCTAGGTGTAACAATGCCACGTATGTTGAATCTTAAAGAATACATAACTTACATAATATATAACTTACATAATACATAACTTACATAATACTTGTATAGAAAAAAAGAGATTCAAAGTATATAATTTGGAAACTCGACGGGTTGCCGATATCTCATCGTTAGATATAACGGATCCTCCCTAGGTGTAACAATGCCACGTATGTTGAATCTTAAAGAATACATAACTTACATAATATATAACTTACATAATACATAACTTACATAATACTTGTATAGAAAAAAAGAGATTCAAAGTATATAGGTTGGAAACTGATTTGGTTGCAGATATCTCATCGTTAGATATAACGGATCCTCCCTAGGTGTAACAATGCCACGTATGTTGAATCTTAAAGAATACATAACTTACATAATATATAACCTACATAATACATAACACATAATACTTACATAGTACTCATTATATATATGAAATTATCATTACTTACGTAAATTATAAATTAACAATTTAGCAGTGTAATTTATTGTCAACATTAGACTTCAACAACTACTGAAATGGATAGGACTTGGATGAATTTGTCAAGGGTAAGCAACAGTTATCGAAATGGAGTAGAAACTTTTCTAATTTCAGATTTCAAAATGCAAGCCAAGAGAATATGATTCTTTGCTGTGTGAGAAGTGTTGCAATACCAATTGGCATTACCGTGAAGTTGTCTATGAACATCTAGTTGTTGATGGCTTTGTTCGGGGTACAAAAATGGATTTTTCATGGAGAGTGTACATCTAGTGGAGCATCATCATCGATGAATCTAGGTTATCCTCATAGTGCTTACAATCGAATGTTAGAGATTATAACATGGAAGGCATGTTGCGGGATGCTTTTAATATGCACAATGATGGTTTGGTCATTTCCACGACATGGGTGTAACCGATTATTATAGTTTTGGTGGAAATACTTTCACCAAGGTGGAAGAAGCTGTACATGATGAACAACCAAATGAAGAAGCGGCAAGGTTCTACACGTTACTTGGTGAAATGAATGAAGAAGCTGTATGAGGGATCAAAATTTTCCAAACCGTCTTTACAGATTCGTCTTTTTCACTTGAAATGTTTGGGAGGATGGACCGAAAACTCGTTGACAATCTTTGTTAAAGTTTCGCAAAAATGTTCCGTTTACGAAAATCCCTAAATCGTCCAAAGACATGAAGAAACTAATAAAGGATTTGGGTCTTGGCTACAACAAAATTCATAGTTGTCGAAATGATTGCATGTTGTATTGGGCGACCAGATAAACCAACAAAGATCTTTGTCATGTCTGCGGTGAATCTCGTTGGATTAAAAGAAATGTAGAGGATGGTAACGATGACGAGCAGGATACACATTCAAGTAAGCAAATGGTTAAGATTTTGCGGTATTTCCGCTAATACCAAGGCTTCAAAGGTTTTTCATGTCGTCAAGACAGGCAATGAGTCAATGACGTGGCACCATGATGGACGAACCGATGATGGATTGTTAAGGCACCCATAGATTCTTTAGCTTGGAAATCATTTGACTCAAAATTTCCAAGCTTTGCACGCGATCCTGAGTGTTAGGCTTGGGCTAGCATCGATGGATTTAACCCTTACAAACTCATGAGCACAACAGATAGTACTTGGCAGGTGGTGCTTGTTCCTTACAATTTACCTCCATGAGTTTGCATGAAACAGTCATCTTTTATCTTATCTATGATTATACGGAGAGAAAGGGCCCGGAATGATATTGACATATATTTGCAGCCACTTATTGAAGAGTTAAAACAACTATGGGTTGGTGTTGAGACATACGATGCAATGAGAAAAGAGAACTTTAACTTACGTGCGCCTTTGATGTGGACTATTAATGACTTCCGCTTATGCTAATTTATCCGGTTGGAGTACTAGGGGACGTTATGCTTGTCCTTGTTGAGTCTTGCAGACATGTTCGAAATGGTTATATAATGGGAAGAAGTTCTCTTATATGGGGCATCGCGGTGGTTACCGTAAAATCATAGATTTAGATATCGAGTGCTCGGTTTGACATCATCAAGAGTTCAAAGAAGCTCCATCGCAGACAAAGGATCCAAATATTATTCATGTTGAAAGATATAAATTTTATTTATGGAAGATGAATCAACCGCCAAGTCGAAAAGAAACCGCAGAGAAAGGGATGAATCGATGATGAATCGACGAAGAGGATGATCCTAATGAGGCGGAGTTGTGGAAAAAAGAAGTATTTTTTTAGTTGCCTTATTGGGAGCATCGATATTACGCCATAATCTTGATGTCATGCACATTGAGAAAAATGTCTGCGAGAACATTATTGGGACTATTTTGAATGTCGATGGAAAATCAAAAGACAATCTTCAAAGTCGACTTGATTTAGTTCACATAGGAATTGCGTGAGCTTCATCCTCAAGCACTTAGAATATGAAATATCGACATTCACCGCTATTTATTCAATGTCGAAGACGAAAAAAGAAGTGTTCAGACGGTGTTGAAGGATATAAAAGTCCTGATGCATATGTATCAAATATATCTCGATGTGTTAGTCTTAAAGATCAAGACTATATAACTTAAAATCGCATGACTATCACATCTTGATGCAAGCCTTACCGCCATTGCTATGCGGTGTTGTATGTCAAAAAGGTGACGTCTTGTGTAATTGAACTGCCCAACATAATGAAAGGCATTTGTGGTAAAGTTTTGGACGCCAAGAACTTGAGACACTACAAGATCGAGCAAGACCGATTTTATGCAATTTGGAGAAGATCTTCCGCCTTCCTTCTTCATAATTATGGTGCACTTGTTAATTCATCTCTCGCGTGAAGCGATACTTGGTAGACACGTGTTCTATCGATGGATGTATCCCATTGAAAGGTATTAATTTATTTGTAAATTATTCCTTCATTCACCTAAATGCCTTTAGTTCCAACTTTTGATAATGTTCTATTTTGTGTTTAGGTTCCTCTCCAAATTGAAGTCTTATTGCCGCAATAAACGTTATCCGGAAGGATCAATTGCCGAAGGCTACTTGGCAGAAGAATGTATGACTTTTTGTTCAAGGTATTTGGAAGATGTTGAAACAAGAATGAACAGATGTAATATCCCGGGTTAAGGGGCTATTTCGATTTGGCATTGTTTGCATGTTTAATTGCTTGCTATGATGTTGTTTTGGTGTTTTCGGGATTTAGTTGTAGGCTAGGTGTGAGCCTGGGTAGGTGGTGAAATTCTTGTTCTTGGGCTTTAGGGGATAGAAGCAGAAGGTGTTGGGGTTTATATTTAAATTAAGTGAAATTATAGCACAAACAAGGAGCTAGCAAAGTGGCAAGCATGCGCCACATGGAGAGTGTGTGTGTGGCGTCATCTACAAGGGGGAGGTCTTGTGTTCAAGTCGCAAGAATCCCACCCCTTTTGGCTCCCATTTTGGACGGCATGGAGGAAGAGGTTGAAGGCAACTTGAACTCTACCATGGACTTGGTCAACATATTCAAACGGTGGATGGAGAGTGAAAGTAGGAGGGAGACTTGGTCATGGGATTTGAATTGGTGGTGTGGGAGTAAATGGGGGAGATTTGGCCGGTTTGGTGAGAGTTTGGGGGGGAGAGAAGGGTGTGGCCGGTTAGTAATTGGAGGGTGCCGAATGTGCCTTGGGCATGTGTGTTTCGGTCACAAACTCTCCTTGGTTAGCCGATTTTTCCTTTTTGGTCAAAAGCTTCTTCTCATTTTCTCTTCCAATCGATTGCTCAAGTCTCTTCTTGGTCATTTTTTTGGTAAGCAATGTCAAAGAAAACTCTCCCATCTCATTTTCATTCTTGAAACCAAACCTCAAGTGCTTCATCTCTTGTTCATTCTTTTTTTTCTTTTGTTCTCCTTAAACCGAAAGCTTCAATACTCTCACCCTTGCCGAACCTAATATCCATTATCATTTTTTTTCCCTTTTGATTGTTAGTCAATGCCCTCCTACCTCCTTTTCTTTTCTTTCAAGTGAGTAAAACCGAAACCTCTAGCACCTTATTGCCGAAAGTAAACCTTGTTTCTTCCTTCTTCTCTCTCATTGTGCAAAGCAGAAACTAGAGACCCTTTCTTCTCTTGTTGCTTGTAAACCAAAACACTTCTTCTTCTCTCCCTTATTCCGTAACATATTTTACCAAAAGCCTACATCATCATTTTTTTTTTCTCTTCATCAAAACCGAAAGTGACCCTCTCCACTCATCTCTCTTCGTTTCATCTCTTTTCCAAAACCGATTAGCGAATCCTCCTTGGTATTGGCGAATATTTGGTGGTGTTGGGAGCTTGGTTCCAATCGTTTGGTAGTGGGTAAGTACTAGGCGAATGGCCATTTCTCTTCTTTCTCTCACCTTGCCGATTCTTATTATGTTGATGGCGATTGTGATTGTTGGAAGGTGCTAATCTTTTATAAACCAATTCTTATTATAGGACATCAAAGGGTTCAAAGCAAGCAAGAGGGCCGTTTTCTTCTGTCAGTTGATTAGTAAGTGGAGGTTAAGTGATTGGTTGTTGTTAGTTCATTCTCTTAGTTCTTGGTTAGTCAAAGCTTCAAGAGATTGATGTTTCCTTCTTGATAGGTGGGCGATTGTCTAAGGAACCACTTTTTGGTTCTGGATTTGGTAGGAAACCAAATCGGTGAAAATAAGGGCTTCGACAAACCCTTTTGGTCTAAATGGTGTTGGCGAATGTGTAGATGTCTAACCCCTATGTTTTGGCCGATTGTAGAAGCTAGTACTCGAGGACTTAGATTGCTTTTGTCGAGATTTCTAGACTCGTATTTACGGTGTGTAAACTAACACATACATTTAGTAATATGATTAATAACACGTGTAATGATTAATGAAACAGTGATGATTGATATGATACCCTAATGGGTATGATTACGGACTCGGGTAAGTCATTATTATTATTATGAGTTTCTTGATGATTTATGTGATACCATGGTCGTGGCTATATATGACATGGGATATGAGATTAGACATAATAGCATGATATGCATGATTATATGATATGCATGATTACATGAGTATGGTATGTTGATGGGTGATCTGAGTGGAGGAGCGGTGATATTTTGTCTTGTGAGCACCGGTGCTTTAGTAGCACACTTTGTGACTTTGGGTCACGGAGGTTTGGCACCTCATTGCGACTTGTCCCCGTGGTTTAACCACCGTGGGTTGGCCCCATGAGATATGGGATCGTCGCTAGTGATTTGGTATCACACGATGGGTTGGCCCCATCATCGGATTTGTGACTTTGGTCACCGGTGCTTTGGTAGCACAATTGTGTCTTTGGGACACGGTGGTTTAGTACCACATTGACGGATATTGTGTCTTTGGGACACGGTGTTTTGGTAACACATTGTGACTATATGTCACTAGTGGTTTAGCACCACTAGTGGTTTGGTACCACCGGGGTAGAAAAGCGATATGGATGGTTAGGATCGGGTTGCATTAATTATGTTGCTTTGTATGATGTGTGTTAGCATGTTGTTTTTGGGGCGGGGTTTACACTTCGAGTCACTCGACTCACCCTCTCCTTTGACATTTCGGTGACTCGTGAAGCGGACATGGGCCGGGATGGACTCGGGTGCACATGCCATGCTTTAATAAAGGACTATTGAATTTGGGTACTTTAGCTTATTTACTTTATTTGGGTTTTATTTTGGATTTGTAAAAGGCCTTTAATTTATGTTTTGGTGATATTTATGTTTTAATTAGATTCTTATTGTGCCTCAACAAAACAAGTTAGTATGAATTTTACTAAAACTTGGAAAGATAATGATTTCAAAATGATAGCATAATATGTTTTAAACCATACCATCGGTATCACACTACATCTTTATAGTAAGCAAATTCAAGTGATTTTCAAATCAAACTTGTATTACCCTAAGTCTAATAAGGTTTTAAGTAACACTAAGAAACTATTAAGGTTTAAATGGTTTAAACTCATTTAGCCACACAATCAGTTAAGATTTCAAAAATCTCGGGTTTCACATACTCCATCTGATTTCAAACAAGTCTACTCAAATTGTCTTCAAAATACACTGTGTTTCACTCGGCTTTTAGCGAAAAATTTAACCTCTCACAAACATGTTTCCCCCGTAACATACCAGATTCGGACGTGGTGTCTTGTCCGGGTTTGGGGTGTTACATTTAATAATATCGAGCCAAGTTCAAAAGCTTCATTTGTGGGCCGAGGCCCAAAATGTTTTAAAACTATAATTTTCAAGTATTCTGTTTTAAAGTATGGTTTGAAGGGCATGGCACCGAGTCACCGGCACCAGTTCGCCCAGGTAAGTACCCCGTACTATTTGTTGTGATATTGATTGATATGATTGGCTGGCTAGTAAGACTACTTTAGAGACTGAAACTAATAGGACTCTGTGGACTCGCGAAAACAAAGCTTCTTTAAAATTTCATAAAACTTTGCTTTAAACACGGTGGAATAATAGTGATACATAAAATTCTTTAACGAGACAAGATTTAGTCATGAGTACCGAGGTGGGCGTGGTCGTGGGCGTGGTCGCAGTGAGGATGGTATTTACGAGCCTGTAGGTTACAGGCGGGGTTCGAGAGAATGAGATCTGGTTTCGCCACCGGTGGAGGTGGTGAGTTCGAGAACAGGCCGCGATGATGCGATATCCTGAGCGATCTTTGCGGGTTTTAGAGAGGTGGTGGAGCGGTGGGGGCGTAGGAGCTAGGAAATCGTGCTGGCGACTTGGGCAAATAAATTTGAATTCTACAGGGTGTCTCGGTGTTGCTCCTAGCTTCTTGAAATCTTGGCTAGAAGCGGCGAACGGATCATGGACGATCTGGACCTAACGGTGAGGAGAAATTAAAGGGATCGTATCACTTCTCGAGATGAGTCATACCGATGGTGGCTCACGGTCCGTGTGATCTACTGCGTTGAAGATCGACATGGGACTATTTTGGCCGCTTATCGGAAGAAATGCGTCAGAGCTAACTACATAAATGAGCAAATGGAAAGCATTTTTGAAGTTAGTCGAGGAGCAAATGTACGGAGTATGGTAGAAGTTTCGAAATTTGAGTCGGTATGCCGGTATGGTGGCTCTTGAAGAGGAAAGGTGCGTTCGTTTGAGGATGGCTGCGAGGCGAGTTAAGATTGTTGATTGCGCCCAACAGGAGGCGTGAATTTGCGATTCTAGTTGAAAAGCGAAGGTTGCCGAGGGCATTAAAGAGTCTGTGAGGCGAGTATGGATAGGAACCATCATAAAGGAGTTTTGGGTCTTACGGGTCATCAGTGTAATGAGAGAAGAGGCTAGACCGAGTGGGCGAATCGATCGGGTAGGGTTGTTGCTACTAGGCGAGGACCGCCGCATGATGTAACCGTTGTGGAAAGGCTCACCGGGAGAAGGCTTTGGGTGATGGCGAGAGGTTGTTTTGAGTGTGGCTCGTTGGACCACCGTGTGAGGGATTTGTCCGCGCAAGTTGGCTAGAATTGGTCCGAGAATCGGTAGTAATCAATCTGAAATAATGGACCACCATGAGGGGCCGAGGTAATGGCAGGAGAGGTATGATTACGGTTGGGGCCGTGGAGCACCGGCAGAGTGCGAGTGTAGTTCGAGGCGAGGCGGTACTGGTTTGGTATATGCGAGGAGGAGAGAGAGGCGACGACCGGACGTCATCACCAGACGTTTTTGATTTTGGTTCTCCTTATCTTGCTTTAATTGATGTGGGGTCTACACACTCTTATGTTGCCGTGAGTATAGTAGAGACAATGGATTTAGACTCTGAGATATCTTCTAGGCAGATGACCGTAATAAGCCCTCTAGGTCACTCTGTAGTGGTAGATAAACTGTATAGAGACGTACCTCTAGAACTCAAGGGTAGTATTTGAGGCGATCGATGGAGCGCCATTCGGGAGTTCGATCTAATTCTCGAATGGGTGGTGGGTAAGTATCGGCGAAGTTGAATTCTTGTGACTAAGCGCATGGTTACGAAACACGGTGAGGTGATGAAGTAGTTCTGATCGGTAATAGGAGAAACTATCTGTCCAACTTGGTATCTGCTCTGAAAGCCGAGAAAATGGTCAGGAAAGGCTGCGAAGCATATATGGTGCATGTGTATGCCTTGGAGGCTAAGGAGTCTTCTGTGGAGACTGTTCGGACAGTCAGGGAATTTGTGGATGTGTTTCCTGAGGAGCTTCAGGGTTTGCCACCGGATCGGGAGGTAGAGTTGGGATTGATCATTGCGGGCGCACCCGTATCCATTGCTCCGTACAGGATGGCACCTAAAGAATTAGTGGAGCTTAAGGCTCAAATCCAGGAGTTATTGGACCGAGGTTTTATCAGGCCAAGTATTTCACCTTGGGGGCGCGGTACTCTTTGTAAAGAAGAAAAGCGGTACTATGCGGATGTGCATAGACTACCATGTGAATAAGTGACGATCAAAAACAAGTATCCTTGCCTCGGATAGATGACTTGTTTGATCGGTTTGAAGAGGCGTCTGTTTTTCGAAGATCGACCTAAGGTGCAGGTATCACCAGATTGAAGGTAAAAGAGGCGGATATCGTAAGGCGGCATTCCGTACTCGGTATGGGCACTTTGAGTTCTTGGTTATGCCGTTCGGATTGACTAACGCACCGGCGACTTTCATGGATCGATGAATAGGGTGTTCCAACGATTACTGGATCGATTCGTGGTAGTTTTATCGGCGACATCTTGGTATACTCAAGGGTCGAGGAAGAGCATGGCGCTCATTTACGGGTGGTATTGCAGATTCTAAGGAGAAAGCTTGACTCTATCTGAAGTTCGATAAATCGAGTTACGGCTCAGGGAGGTGACATTTTTGGGTCATGTAGTGTCGGCTGAGGGGATTAGAGTGGACCCCCGTAAGATAGAAGCGGTTTTGGATTGGAAGCCGCCTAAGTCAGTAGCGGAGATTCGGAGTTTTCTGGGGTTGGCAGGATACTACCGAAGGTTTGTAGAGGGTTTCTCGTTAATTGCAGCACCGATGACCAAATTGTTGAGAAAGGGAGTTCCATTTATTTGGACTGAGAAGCAGCAGGAGAGCTTCGATAAGTTAAAGAAGATTTTGACTGAAGCTCCGGTTCTGATTCAACCTGAGGCTGGTAAGGAATTTACAGTGTACTGCGATGCATCACATACAGGCTTGGGTTGTGTGCTGATGCAGGAAGGGAAGGTGGTGGCTTACGCATCCCGGCAATTTGAGGCCACATGAGGTTAATTATCCCACGCACGATTTGGAGCTTGCGGTGTAGTATTGCCCTAAAGATATGGAGGCATTACTTATGCGGAGAGAGATCGGTAGTCTATACGGACCATAAGAGTCTGAAGTACCTCGACTCGAAAGACTTGAATCGAGGCAATGGGATGGATTGAGTCTTTGAAAGACTACGATTGCTCAATTGAGTATCATCCGGGCAAGGCTAACGTCGTGGCGACGCGTTGAGCCGTAAGGTTGTTTCGGATCTAAGGCGTTGTTTGCCCACTTGAGTTTGTTCGATGGCGGAGTATTCGCGAGCTGCTGAGTTAAGCCTACTTGGGTTGAGCGGATCGAGAAAGCGGTTGTTGGATGAAGTTTTGAGTCGCAGAGGACACAAGTGCGAGAATGAGGGTTTGAAGGGTTCTGACTTGTCTAGTGATGGGGTTACTGTGTTTCAAGGGCAAGGCTTGTATCCGAGAGATCTTGAATTGAGGCAAAAGATTCTTGAGGATGCTCATAGCAGCCCCTCGCTATGCATCTGGAGGTAGCAAAATGTATAGGGATCTCGGAGAAAGCGATTCGGTGGTAAGATGCGAAAAGGAGGTGGCGAGTTTGTAGGGAAGTGCGACATGTCGACAAGTCAAAGTGAGCATCGATTGCCGTCTGGTTGCTTGACCGGTGAAAATTCCACGATGGAAGTGGGAAAGAATAACTATGGATTTCGTCGGTGGATTACCGCTTACACCGAGCAAGAAGGATTGATCACAGGTAATTGTGGATCGGTGACTAAATCAGCTCACTTTATTCCGGTGAGGTGGATTACTCACTCTGAGAGGTTGGCAAAGGCGTATGTATCGGAGATAGTGAGGCGCATGGGGTGCCGTGTCGATCATCTCGGATAGGGACCCTGATTCACGTCAAGGTTACGGAAGGCTTTACATCGAGCTCTTTGGGTACGGTTAGATTTCAAAGCCTGACATTTCATCCATGATCGGACGGTCAATCGAAAAGGTCATTCTGATCTTGGAAGATATGCTTTGAGAGGTTGTGTCCTGGATTTTGAGGGTAGTTGGGAGGAGTTTCTACCATTAGTGAGTTTGCCTACAACAACGATTACCAGCGAGCATCAAGATGGCACCTTATGAGGCGTGTATGGTAGGAAGTGTCGCTCACCTACGTGTTGGACGGAGTTGGGTGAACGCCAGTTGTTGGGACCCGAGTTAGTAGCTGAGACTGAGGACAAGGTTAAAGTGATTCAGGCTCGATTAAAGGAAGCTTCGGACCGGCAGAAGTCTTATGCCGATCTTAAGCGAAGAGATATAGAGTTTGCTGTGGGGGATCGAGTGTTTCTGAAGGTCTCGCCTTGGAAGAAGGTGTTGAGGTTCGGGAAGAAAGGCAAGCTAAGTCCGAGGTTTATTGGGCGTATAAGGTATTAAGGCAGAGTGGGACGATTCGCGTATCACTCGAGTTGCCGGTGAGCTAAGTCAAATTCACGACGTGTTCCACGTTTCGATGCTTGGCGTTATCGTTCGATCCATCACATGTGGTAACGATGGAAGAGATCGAGGTAAATCCGATATGTCCATGGAGGAAGAGCACTGTCTGATTTTAGATCGGGATGTGAAGGTTCTCTGCGAGAAGTCTGTGCCTCGGTTAAGGTCCTTTGGCGGAATCATGGCGTCGAAGAAGCTACGTGGGAACCCGAGGATATGATGAGGCAACAATACCATAACTCTTGACGACGGTAATTTTGAGGTCGAAATTCTTTTAAGGGGTAGAAGCGTAATATCCGGGTTAAGGGGCTATTCGATTTGGCATTGTTTGCATGTTTAATTGCTTGCTATGATGTTGTTTTGGTGTTTTGGGATTTAGTTGTAGGCTAGGTGTGAGCACTGGGTAGGTGGTGAAATTCTTGTTCTTGGGCTTTGGGGATAGAAGCGAGAAGGTGTTGGGGTTTATATTTAAATTAAGTGAAATTATAGCACAAACAAGGAGCTAGCAAAGTGGCAAGCATGCGCCACATGGAGAGTGTGTGTGTGGCGTCATCTACAAGGGGGAGGTCTTGTGTTCAAGTCGCGAGAATCCCACCCTTTTGGCTCCCATTTTGGACGGCATGGAGGAAGAGGTTGAAGGCAACTTGAACTCTACCATGGACTTGGTCAACATATTCAAACGGTGGATGGAGAGTGAAAGTAGGAGGAGACTTGGTCATGGGATTTGAATTGGTGGTGTGGGAGTAAATGGGGAGATTTGGCCGGTTTGGTGAGAGTTTGGGGGAGAGAAGGGTGTGGCGGTTAGTAATTGGAGGTGAGAATGTGCCTTGGGCATGTGTTTTCGGTCACAAACTCTCCTTGGTTAGGTGATTTTTCCTTTTGGTCAAAAGCTTCAATTCATTTTCTCTTCCAATCGATTGCTCAAGTCTCTTCTTGGTCATTTTTTTGGTCAAAAGAATGTCAAAGAAAACTCTCCCATCTCATTTTCATTCTTGAAACCGAAACCTCAAGTGCTTCATCTCTTGTTCATTCTTTTTTCTCTTTTGTTCTCCTTAAACCAAAGCTTCAATACTCTCACCCTTGCAAGAACCTAATATCCATTATCATTTTTTCCCTTTGATTGTTAGCGAATGCCCTCCTACCTCCTTTTCTTTTCTTTCAAGTGAGTAAAACCGAAAACCTCTAGCACCTTATTGCCGAAAGTAAACCTTGTTTCTTCCTTCTTCTCCTCTGTGTGCAAAGCCGAAACTAGAGACCCTTTCTTCTCTTGTTGCTTGTAAACTAAAACCAGTCTTCTTCTCTCCCTTATTAACCGTAACATATTTTACCAAAAGCCTACATCATCATTTTTTTTTCTCTCTTCATCAAAACCGAAAGTGACCCTCTCCACTCATCTCTCTTCGTTTCATCTCTTTTTCCAAAACCAGTTAGCCGAATCCTCCCTTGGTATTGGCCGAATATTTGGTGGTGTTGGGAGCTTGGTTCCAATCGTTTGGTAGTGGGTAAGTACTAGGCCGAATGGCCATTTCTCTTCTTTCTCTCACCTTGCCGATTCTTATTATGTTGATGGCCGATTGTGATTGTTGGAAGGTGCTAATCTTTTATAAACCAATTCTTATTATAGGACATCAAAGGGTTCAAAGCAAGCAAGAGGAGCCGTTTTCTTCTGTCAGTTGATTAGTAAGTGGAGGTTAAGTGATTGGTTGTTGTTAGTTCATTCTCTTAGTTCTTGGTTAGTCAAAGCTTCAAGAGATTGATGTTTCCTTCTTGATAGGTGGGCCGATTGTCTAAGGAACCACTTTTGGTTCGGGATTTGGTAGGAAACCAAATCGGTGAAAATAAGGGCTTTCGACAAACCCTTTTGGTCTAAATGGTGTTGGTAGAATGTGTAGATGTCTAACCCTATGTTTTGGCCGATTGTAGAAGCTAGTACTCGAGGGACTTAGATTGCTTTTGTCGATTTCTAGACTCGTATTTACGGTGTGTAAACTAACACATACATTTAGTAATATGATTAATAACACGTGTAATGATTAATGAAAGCAGTGATGATTGATATGATACCCTAATGGGTATGATTACGGACTCGGGTAAGTCGATATTATTATTATGAGTTTCTTGATGATTTATGTGATACCATGGTTGTGGCTATATATGACATAGGATATGAGATTAGACATAATAGCATGATATGCATGATTATATGATATGCATGATTACATGAGTATGGTATGTTGATGGGTGATCTGAGTGGAGGAGCGGTGATATTTTGTCTTGTGAGCACCGGTGCTTTAGTAGCACACTTTGTGACTTTGGGTCACGGAGGTTTGGCACCTCATTGCGACTTGTCCCCGTGGTTTAACCACAGTGGGTTGGCCCCACATGAGATATGGGATCGTCGCTAGTGATTTGGTATCACACGATGGGTTGGCCCCATCATCGGATTTATGACGGTCACGGTGCTTTGGTAGCACAATTGTGTCTTTGGGACACCGGTGGTTTGGTACCACATTGGCGGATATTGTGTCTTTGGGACACCGGTGTTTTGGTAACACATTGTGACTATATGTCACCGGTGGTTTGGCACCACCGGTGGTTTGGTACCACACGGGTAGAAAAGGTGATATGGATGGTTAGGATCGAGTTGCATTAATTATGTTGCTTTGTATGATGTGTGTTAGCATGTTGTTTTTGGGGCGGGGTTTACACATTGAGTCACTCGACTCACCCTCTCCTTTGACATTTCGGTGACTCGTGAGAGCGGACATGGGCCGGGATGGACTCGGGGTGCACATGCCATGCTTTAATAAAGGACTATTGAATTTGGGTACTTTGGCTTATTTACTTTATTTGGGTTTTTATTTTGGATTTGTAAAAGGCCTTTAATTTATGTTTTGGTGATATTTATGTTTTAATTAGATTCTTATTGTGCCTCAACAAAACCAGTTAGTATGAATTTTACTAAAACTTGGAAAGATAATGATTTCAAAATGATAACGCAATATGTTTTTAAACCATACCATCGGGTATCACACTACGTCTTTATAGTAAGCAAATTCGAGTGATTTTCAAATCAAACTTGTATTACCCCTAAGTCTAATAAGGTTTTAAGTAACACTAAGAAACTATTAAGGTTTAAATGGTTTAAACTCATTTAGCCACGATCAGTTAAGATTTCAAAAATCTCCGGGTTTCACATACTCCATCGATTTCAAACAAGTCTACTCAAATTGTCTTCAAAATACACGTGTTTCACTCGGCTTTTAGCGAAAAATTTAACCTCTCACAAACATGTTTCCCGTAACATACAGATTCGGACGTGGTGTCTTGTCCGGGTTTGGGGTGTTTGAGAACGAACTCAAGTAGAAATCTTTGGGCTCACAGATCATAACTTGGCGGAACTTATTTATTTCAAAGTTTTGGAGAACCGATAGGCAAAGTCGAAATTACAGAATTAGACGACAGATCATGGGTCCAAGCACATCGATACGTTCTTTTTCATCACGATTCAATGGAACTATTTTGGAAGTAAGTTCTAGAATTTGATAAATACTCATCAATTATAATTTGTTTGTCTTTTAACAAAGTAACAATTTTTTAACATAGTGAGTACAAACAAGTATTGAGAGCTCGTTCACGGTCCCGAAGGTTACATCGACGAGAAATTAATAAGATGTTCAGAATCATTCCATGAATGGTTAAGCCAAATGGTATGCAATTTAAGTTTTCATTGACAAGTAATAATGTTTTCTCATAACATTTATAATTACTCGATTTACTTTCGATTCAATAGGTTTGAGTCGGAATGAAGTTAATGACGAAGTTAAATGGCTTTCACAAGGTCCAAACCGAATAGTGAAAAGATATAGTGCATTCCTCATCAACGGATCTGATTTCATACAAGGTATCGCGAGAGGTTGAGAGAACCCAAAATTGTGGAATTGTTGTTAATTCTTCAATTACGAGTTATTCTAGTGCTAGGGACAAGAATCCCATCGAGGGAATTTGGAGTATTACGGACTTATTAACGACATCATTGAGTTGGATTATTACAGCAAATGGAAAGTTGTCTTGTTTCGAGGTGAATGGGCTGATGTGAATACGGCTCATGAATTAAAAAGATCAATATGGTTTTACAATGGTGAATTTCTCTCGATTGATTCACACGGAGAACAACCGATAGACGAGCCGTATGTGTTTTCTTCTCAAGTGAAACAAGTTTTTTACTCGGAAGATCCAAGCGATGAGGGTTGGTATATTGCACTTGAAATACTCCTAGAGACTTGTTCGACATGGGCGGTGGAAGTAGAGATGACATCGTCGAAATATCGAAACTCGCTTTTCGAACAAAACTTAAATGAAAATATCCCTAGTACTAGTGCACAATTTCAATGGGTTCGCGGGATGTGGACGAAGATATTTACAATTATGATGTAGTAAGATTTTACTATTTTTTATTTTTATGTAATATTATAATTTTAATCATGGTCATTTTATGTAATTTAAATATTTTATATGTACCATTATTGTTGTTATTTGTTACTAATATTTCAACTATTTTACGTGTATTGCGGGGAAAATGAGTAGAAGAAGAATGCAGATTTAAATATTGTACATGATACTATAAATTAGGAGAGGGCAATAGTGAGCAATGACGATGAGTTGGATCCTCTAATGTGCCCGACATAGATGATGAGCTTACGAATTACAAAGTAAAATTAAATTATTTTACATGGATGTTGACTTTTTATTGATTTATTTTTCAATTTTAATATAACAATAATTTATCATTGGTCATTTGAGAGCGATTGGGACGCAGTAAAGGTCATGGACGTCACGCTTAAAGGTTTATCTGAATTAAATTTGGTACTGTGTGAAAGTAAGGAGAAGCAGTTATGGCCACCTATTGGCCTGAAGCTCGAGTTCTAGGAGGCTATTTGGGCATTATTGCACGAAATGCAAATATGTTGCCCATCAATTACGAGTCATGGCATCACATGCCTAACGCAAACAAAAATCATGCTCGGAGAACATTAAGGTAACAAAACATGAATGTAATTTATAATACTTTGGTTGAAGTTTCATTTATATTTACTTTTAAATTTATGTTTTTTAGGAGAGGTTTAATTTGGAGGTCTCCGATGACTATATAAAAAGACATTGGGAAAAAATGGAGAGACAACAAAAGCATATTGAAAAAGAATATTTTAAGAAAGAAATAAGCCTCGAGGATAAATCTGCGGAATGTCCCACGGAATGTTGAGGCATCAATGGGAAGATGCGGTTAGATTCTGGAACTCAAAGAAAGGAGAGGTATTACCTACTTCTAAACTCTTATAAGTTTTTCATGTATAGTATTTACTATATATGTAACAATAATATCATTATGTAGGACCGTGAGCGTGTCGGAACAAGCAGTGACGTAAATAAAAATTCACGCACACGGCAGGATCGAGAAGTTTTGCTTCTGTAGCTGAGGCCGAGGTATTATAATTTATTAATTCTGTCAAATATTAATGACTTTATACTATTAAATTATATTTGTAATACAACACTGTAGGAACTCTCCACAGGTCAAAAAGTTGGACGCGTTCAGCTTTTTGACATTACGCATAAGAAGAAGGATGGGTCTCCGATGACACCCGAAGATGGAGAGATTATGGTATATTTACTTAATAAAATTTGATTTATTAAAAATGGATTTATAATGTTTACTTATAATAGTTTAATTCTTCGTTAGTAGTTTTAAATTAATAATGTTAAGTTATGATGCATTCCTTCTTATTGTATATTTCGTTTCTAACTTTTTGATTAATTTATTAGGAGAAACTAAAGGAGAAGAAGACACTTTATGAAGCGATCGCTTGAGTGATAGTTCTGTTCATCTTGAGGATGTCGATAATGTAATTATTACCGATGTTTTGGGTCTGAAAGGTACGATCGCTTCAATCGATAGTTCTGTTATTCTTGAGTATATTTATAACAAAATTATCACTAATGTTTTGGGTGTTGAAAGGTACAGTCGGGTTCGACTTCAAGGATCCGTGTTACTCAGGCCAATATTTTGGATCCGACTCCCAACAATATATGCCTTCCGGAGTCAATCTCGTCTTTGAAGTTCGAGGCTAAAAGACCATTAGCTCAAATGCAATCTAGCACGGTTGAGCAAATTTCTCAACTTAGAGCCGAGGCGTGAATGAGGAGGCCGAGGGCAGCGAGGGAGGCGAGTAAATTTCTCTACTTAAAGCGAAGCAAGCAGCAAGGAGGCGAGCAAAACAGAAGTATGAAGAACTTCACTCTGACTTCAGCTATGATGAAGATGTTGCAATGATCGTAGACGCCGCCATCTTAGACATTTATGTTCTTATTGTAAGATGATTTTAACATTGTTACATTTAACATTTTTGTAAGGATATTTTGTACGATATCATATATTTTTTATTTATTTTAAAATAACATTTAGAATTAATGTAGTTGGTGCAATTTTTTATGCTACATTTGTTATTTGGGTTGAAATTATATATTATATTTGTTGTCATTGGTTGGTTTTAGTGCAGGAGGCGTATGATATTGGATAAATTGAATATTTTAAATATGTACAAGTTAGCGGCGTTTGAGGGCAAAAGCGCCGCTAAAAGTCAAACATGTAGTGGCGTTTTTGAAATAAGCTACCGCTAAAAGTCATGTTTTAGCGGCGTTTTAGGGAAAAGCCGCTAAAAGTCATGTTTTAAGCGGCGTTTTAGAAAAAGCGCCGCTAAAAGTCGCCACCTTTAGCGGTTTTTTAAAAAAGCGTCGCTAAAAGCCATGTTTTTAGCGTTTTGGAAAAAGCAGCTAAAAGTCATGTTTTAGCGGCATTTTAGAAAAAAGCGCAGCTAAAAGTCGCCACCTTTAGCGGCGTTTTAGAAAAAAGCGCGCTAAAAGTCATGTTTTTAGCGTTTTTAGAAAAAAGCGCGCTAAAAGTAGCCACCTTTAGCGGCATTTGTGAGGAGAGCGCGCTAAAAGTTATGTTTTAGCGGCGTTTTAGAAAAAGCGCGCTAAAAGTAGCCACCTTTAATGGCGTTTGTGAGGAGAGCCGCTAAAGTCATGGTTTCTAGCGGCGTTTTTTTCAAAACGCCGCTAAATTTTGACGCCACATTTAGCGGCGTTTTTGTGGCGTTTTTCAAAGCGCAAGAAGCTCTATTAGTGGCGCTTAAAAACGCCGCTAAAAGCCTAAAAAAACGCCGCTAAAAGTCTGTTTTGCTGTAGTGTTCCCATTTTCAAAAAACTCTAGATTTTGATAATATTGGAAATTGATTGCATAAATAAAGATGTCTTATTATTAAACCTTCACTTAGTTGAAACATATTAAAATTAATGGAAATTGCATAATAGACTATGCTTTGAACCGACTATTCTATTTGATTAAGTGAATACATCTCACACAATGACTTCAACGTTGATCAATGCACAATATTTAGGAACATTAATTGTTATGCCTATGTGTTGGTAACCTCTTTTCATGAGTACTAGTAAAGTCAAGCCCTTGAGCTCCCGAAATAACCACACTTCACATTCAAATAGGTATATCCTATTAAGAGTGTTCCTGTAATTACAACACTCTAACATATTTATGTTATGAGTCTATTAAGAGTATATTACTTATCATTCTCCTTATCATTCTCCTAACACTTTTTTTCATGAAATGATATATTATACATTATTTTATAATGCTAGCAGTTACATGCTAAAGATATGTTTTGTCTCATTGGATTCAAGGCTTAACGTTATACCAAGCCTTGGGTCGAGTTTTTGTCATAAGTGGTTCAAATATTATCTCTAAATTTTCAAATTTCCAACATAGTTATGTTAATTTTTTATATCATATGGTGAAATTTTATTTGTGTCTTGAAAATTTACAATACCAACAACGTCACCTTGTTCAATTATCCATTCATTCGCAAGAGATTGCTATCAATTTTTTATTAATGAAATTAAAGAAAAAAGGCAACTCATACAAACGTTCAGAGCTTAACCAGACAGTAGCATTGCCTTAAAACAAAGAGTACAAGTATGCTTTAAAAGGACAGTCTCTATGTACTCAATTGATCTGCTCACACCATGAAGCAACATTCATAGAGTCTACCTCAATGATCAAGAATCGAAGTTTGGGCATGCTTGTCCATCTTTCAGTCTTTCTTCTGGTGAGGTTTTGGCTTCTTTTGTTCTTGTAGTTTGCGTCCTTCAGTTTTGAGCTATCAATGGAGTGGGGTTGTGTGAAAGTGGTGCTCTTTTAAATTGGAGAGGAATGTCTAGATCTATAAGCATGTTTATCTTCAGTTTTCCTCCACATTATTCAACTCAATGGAAAATCGAAACCAATTTTCTAATATTATGTTTGTATAAATAATTATAAAGAGAAAAAAAGAAAAGAAAGAAAGAAAGGACTTTATTTGATTAAACTGTGGAAAAAGGAAACAACAAGCAATAAAAAATAAAGAAATCATTTTCATATTGAGTATAATTACATATTTACAAAATATCATTTCAATCCATCTCATTTCATTAAATCTGAAATATGATACGATTCTTAAGGATGAATTGATTAGTTAAAAAATTTCATTCTTGAATAAAATTTATTTTTGATTTATTTCCTCTATTCCATGACCAAAATAGGGAATATAAGGTACACCACAACTTTTGAGTTAGATGAGAAATTTTAAGAAATGACATATTTATTCCTTTATTAATTAGTGAGCAAAATCCAGTGCATCATAAAAGATTTGTTTTTTTTTATTGAATCCTACTAATTCAATAAAGTAAATTTGTTGAATGATTGATTATAATGATTTTTTTTTTTAAATTATAGCTTTTCATTCAAATAATTTTTGTAAAAGATTAATGGAACAAAAATGGTATTTCATATTTTCAAAAAAGAAAATACTATTCATTTCCCAGATTTTCCCCCAAATGGGGTAAACATAAACTGAATATTTCCGTGAAAAGTAGGGAATATTCCAACTCCCTTTATAACAACCCAATTAAACTACAGGTTTTACATGAAACCACCATATGGGAGAACATCTGAAGTCTCAAGTGACATTAAATCTTCTTACACAGAAATAGCAATTGTGACTGCTCCGCTATCAAAGAAAATTCATTCCTCCGCAATAGGCCCAACAAATGGCTTCTAACCATCTTCAATACAACAACACTTGTGATGGCATTTATAGGATCCTTTACGCCTTTCACCTTGCCAATGTTACTTTATGGCCTGTTTTGAAACTAACACTATGTTTGGTTTGATGGAATAGTTTATGCATTCTAGCCTTATTCAATAGAGCCACATAAGCAATTGTTTGGTTTAAGGGTATAGCTTATTACACTTTGAATGGAATCAGCCTCTATAACAGTACGAGACGTAATAGCAATTCAAAGGCATCGGGTAAAAACATTTTTCCATATTTGGACCAAAAAATCCCGTCTCTCATCTTCCTGGTTTTCACTTTCACAGACAATTTCATCCCAAAGTAAACCCTAGAGAAATTAGCTCCTTAGTCGACGACAAATCAAGCATTCATTCACCACATTCATTTTCCTTCCCGTTGAAGCTCCTTATTTACGGTAAGTGATGGCCTTTGATTCCTTTTTTTTTTTCTCTAATTTTGTTAGTTAGAGAAGTTCAGTGTGAAAAGCCATAGGTGTTCTTTCTGTGAAAGCTTGCCCAACCTAGTAATAAAGGGGGCGCGCTAGGCGCTCACCCTTTTTGTCTTGCTAGTGAGACATGCCCTCTTTCTTTCCGCTCTTTCTGTTAGCCAGTTCCAGTAGCAAGCAGTTCGTGATTGGCTTTCGGGTTGGCTAGTTTCGGATCAATTCACCATTCCGAGCATTGGGCGGAGCTAGAGCAAGAGCCTGTTCCAGAGCCGGGAGGGCAGTAGGACTAAGGGCAGTAGCCTTTTCTTCAAGCAGGGCTTTCTCGATAGCCAGAAGCTCTTCCTTCCATTAGTAATCTGGGCTTGTAGTGATCCTTCTCGGTTTCTTCATTAGAAGCCTCATAATTTCTGTGTTCTTTTTTCTGGGTTTCTAGAGTTCGATTTGGTTTTGGGATATTTTTGGGTTTTAATGAATCAAAAGCTTCAGTGTCAAAACCATTTTTTATTTAGTTTTGAAAAAACGGGAATCGACTTTAAAAATGTGGAGTCGCTACCAATCCTTTTTGTTTAAGTGTGATCGGATCACCTATAAAATAAATTTTGGTCTACGAATTTCAAGAAGAAAACAGGTTCGGGAGTCGGTTACGTGCGATGAAGGATTAGCACCCTTGCAGCGCCCAAAATCGGTACCAAATTGATTAATTGATGTCCTAATGTTGAAAAGTTTGAAATGATTTTGAAATTTTATTCTTTTTTTTCTATAATTTTAAATACCTTGATTAAATATTGAGATTCCCTTGTTCTGAAGGAATAGAGTATCACATCCAGCACGATTGGATACGACAATCTGAGTCCTCGAATTCAAGATCATCCCCAAAATTCTCCAAGCACATGCATTGAAATTTTGAAAGGGTATTTGGTCAAACAAAAAACCACACTCAGCACGATTTTTTCGAATTTCCAAACGCACAAATATTACCTTATTTTGAAAATATGGACAAAATTTGAAAGGATATTCGTTTATTTGGTTAAACAAAAAACCACACCCAGCACAATTGGGCACGATTTCTTCGAATTTCCAACTGCACAAATATTACCTTATTTTGAAAATATGGACAAAATTTGAAAGGATATTCGTTTATTTGGTCAAACAAAAAAAACACCCAGCACGATTGGGCACGATTTCTTAGAATTTTCAAACGCGCAAATATTGCCTTGTTTTGAAAATATTCAGATATGTAATTTTAAAATTGGCTCCAAACGCATTTTATTAGCCTATTTGGAATAACAATGGAACTACTAATATCAATCAAGATGTTAAAGTTTAAGTCACAATGCGGTAATGTAAATAAACAAAATTACAAACATTAAATAATATACATGGATAAAATATTATACTAATGAATGATCGTAATATGAAATTTGAAGGAATGAATTTGGGTGCATACAATGGCAAGCTAATTAATGCATATAACATATAGCAAGTTTTAAAACAAGATAAGCCAATGATAAAATGATATATGCTTCAATCTAAATAATATACATGAAAATAAAATTTAAAGTTAATAATTTATGCATGAAAATAATACATCAAGGTTATTAAAATAGACAAATTATATATGTATGCAATAAAATAGGGAATAAAAAGGAAATAAGTTAAATAAATAAATAGATTTAAAGAAAAATATTCCTATTCACATAAATAGATAAATATATATATATATATATATATATATATAAAATAATATGAAAACAATGATATATACATAGTATAAAAATAGTTTTAATATAAATTATAGGTATATATATAAAAAGAATATATGTATAAAAATTTTAATGAAAATACATGGAAAAATAATATCTAGATCCATAGAAAATATACAAGACATAGTATTAATTTTAAAAGGATAATTAAAAAACAAGAAACAAATAATCAAATAAAATAATTAAAGGACTATATTGAAAACAGAACAAAATTGGAGTGCTAGAAGTAATAAATTAAAAAAACAAAAAAGACTAAAATGAAATGCGCGCAAATAATTGGGGACTAAATCGGTAAATATTTTCGAAGATCAAAACACAATGTTAAATCGGACTAAATTGAAAACGTGTGCAAATATTTGAGCAGAATTAAAAAAAAGAAATGAAAGGAAGCCTAATTAAATTTGAACGCAGAACAGAGGGATCGAGCGCGCAATTATACCATCATCATAAAACGCGCGGATCCTCAAAGGCATCGGGTCGGGTCAAATGGGTTAGCCCATACGACGTCGTATTGAGGCTATTGTAATGAGCCCCAAATGGCGCCGTTTCTCTAATAGCCTATAACCCTCTTTTTAACCAAATTAGAACTATCAGACGCTTTTTTTTAAAACCCTAAAATCCCATTTTCTGCTCAGCCCCCCAGTTGCAACTAAGGAAAGCCCTTCCGTCTGACCACCAAAGCGTCACTGTAAACGGCACATGGCGGTACACGAAGGTCCGAAGGAGGCCCTTTTGCATCGGCCTTGAAGTCTCGTCCTTATCCGAACTCCGATCGCGACGGAAGGGATACAGACAGAACCACGCGAAGGTAGCTCCTTTCTCTCTCTCTTTTTACTAACATATCGAAATAACAAGGGTGCTTGAAATAGATTCTAAAAGGAATGAGCAATGAAGGAAAAACAATGCAATCGGAAGGAAAGAGAAACATTTTTGTTTCTGATTTCTGTTGATATATTCTGTGTGCGTAAAATTTTCGTAACCTCTTACAATCGCTTTTCGTTCGACTTTTATAGTCGAAAAAACAAAAAAGAAAAATACAAATTTCCTATTTTTGTTGTGCTGTTCGTTCATCATTTGGTGCAGGTACGGAGGCCATATACTTGTTGGAGGAGGTACGGTGCGCGTAGGAAGGGCCACTGACATGGCAACGCACGCGTGGGGCATCGTGGAGGCTATGCGGCGCCAGACTGCCCTTGGAACCCCTTAGGGTTTCTATTTTCCAGAACCATTTGGGCTATTCGGGTCGGTTCTAGAATTGGGCCTACGCAATTGGATTTGTTTGGGATCAGTCTTGGGTTTAGGATTATGCATTTGGGCCAGTATTTAAAAAAATCAGGGCCATCTATAATTGGGTAGAGGCTGGTTTAGGTTTGTTGTCAGTTTAAGGGACTTTGTTTATTTTGGGTTTATTGTAACTGTTTATGGACTGTTTAAAAGACTTTGGTTTTTGTTATTGGTTTTATTATTTTTTTTGGTTTTTGGTATGGGCCTGGGCAAATTTTGGGCCCTACATTCAGCAAATTATTTTAAGTGTTCTTAGTTTGTTTGTGTGAATTTTGTAAATGTTTCATGTTTAATTTTTGTTTCTTAATCTTTGATCTAAACAGGAAACTCAGCGTCTCTTCAGTGAACTGTAAATACTCTGCTTTTTTTTTTCTTGTTGAATATTTTGGGTTTCTTTTCCTGATAAATAAAACAGGAAATTGTTTTCAATTCATGGTTTGACAAATCAAACCAAAAAAAAAAGATCAAAATTTTAAGTAAATTTATTTCTTCAATTGTAGAGATAAGAGTTTGTGAGAGAGTCTTAAATAATGAATGGTGTTTAATTAACACTCTTTGCTGTGCAATGGAGTGAACTCTATTGTTCCATTAACACTCTGCTGAGATTCTCTAGCAATTGTAAAGACCACTTTTTTGGGAATCTCAATAGCAAGGAATGGTGTTGCTTCCACTCCTTTTATTTGGGGATTTGAAGTTAAGGGAAGAACCACGCTCATCGAGCAGGAGAGCAGCCGAGTTTGGTACCATTGTGTTGCTTCCACTCCTTTTATTTTTGTGCCTATTATCAATTCCAAACTCACATTTCATTTTCTAATAATAGAATAATGCATCTTCAATTCTTCCTCATAGACAGAACATAAAAAGGGGCCGAGGGGAGTGGGCTATCTAATTTGTACCCTTCACAGTTTACAATTATACAACTTTTAATTTGCATTTTTTTCTTAAAATAATTATGTCAGGTTTTTCACAATCAAGTGCTTCTTTCCAAAATTCTCGAGGAACCAAAAGGAAATGGGTTCCAGAAGAAGATGTTCGTTGGTTGCTTGTATGGTCAACTTGCACAATGTTGGAACCTTTAATGCAGATACGTGATTCAAAGCCGATTATTTAAATGAGTTGGAAAAAAGTTAGAAAAAATTTTATCCCATGCCACGTTGAAGGCTAAACCTAATCTTGAATCGAGGATTAGGACATTGAAAAGGGATGGGTTAATCGTTTATGACATGTTTAGTGGGAGATTTTAAAACATATGGATTATGACATATAAACTAATGAAATCATGTAACTTTTTGTTAATATATAAATATTATGCTTGGATGTGAAATATAATTCTCAAGTTATTTATTACTTCTAATATTTTGTTTATTATTATAGAATAATTAAATTATTTGTTTCACTAATGATATTTTAGCACATTAAATATGTATTGCGTTTAAAAATAATAAAGTAGATTATATATATTTTATAGCATTATATATTTTGATTCTTTTAAATTCATATAATAATAATTATATTAAAATGTTATTAATTTATATTTTTATTAAATTATATTTAATAATAATTATGTTAAATTAAGGTTAAATTATTTATTATTTTATTAAATTATTGTCAATAATAATTTTATTAAAATTTAATAACAATAACAATAAGCATCTACCTAAAAAAATTCTACTAAGGGTGTTCAGTCATTTTAGTTTTTTTCCTTATGCTATTATAACATCATTCCATTCAACCAAACATAAGAATACTATTATAGTTTTATTACATTCCATTCAACCAAACAGTTGAATTACTGATTACAGCTCTATTCAATTACAGCCCTATTCCATTACAGTGAACCAAACGTACCCTAAGATTCGGGCCAAATCAAATTTTTAAATCCAAATCCCTATTTAATAATCAAAAATAAATTTAGATTTAAACTCAATTTCATAAAACATAAATTTTGGATTTTAAAATCTATTTAAAAACTTGAAATTTTATAATCCAATATTCATTAAAAAACAATGAATCTTTTCCTTTATTCATTCACTTTGCCTTCAAACAAGGTATTAATATTTATGAGTATACCATTTTATCCTAATAGTGATACGAATCAGTATCAATATATTTTGCTATACCATTTTAGGTTCTTAATATATATATATATAGACTAACTTTTAATTTTTTAATAAATTATATATATTATAAGCATGCAAATAAGTTTCAATTACATGCATATAGATATATTTTATGCAAATTATTAATTAGATTTAATAACTTAACATAATAATTATTATATATAATAGAAGATATTAATATTTGATACACTGGCAATATATATTTTTATTCTACAAGTACCTTTAAAAATTAACATGTGCTCATTTTCTAAATATTTTAATATACTCCTATAATATACTTGTCAATCCATTAACCCGCTTATGGAGTATAAAACTAACTCACAATATATTAAATAATTTCCCAAATATAAAGCGAACTTCTTTTTAGAGTCACTAGGGATAGTTTTGCCATTTTAAAAATTGTCAAGGTCATGATTTTGTGAATTACTTAATTTATTCTTTAAAACTGTTCATTTTAAACTTATTATTAATTATGACTTTTCATTTGTCTTGCATGTAAAGCTTCTTCTCCTTAATATATTTTTTTCTAATAAATTTTATGGTTACATTTTAAGTTAATTGTATTTTAACATTAATTTATGGGTTAGTATTTGGCATATTATTTTTATTCTATAAGTAACTATAAAAAATTGCTATATGTATGTTACTTTTTTAATATTATACTATACCCCTAAGACAATTGTTAATTACTTGACCCTACTCGTAAAGTCTAAAAACTCTATTGGGAAAATCATCGTTGAAGCAGCTTCTTTTTAATATTTTAAGTTAATATAAAAAATTGAAGCAAGTGGAGAAGGTGCTATACCAACCTTGAAGTTGAAGGTAAGCTTGATGGGTATTTGGGAAAATCAGTCTCTCAACCTCCTAGCTAAGCTTTTTGTTCTTTTAACTCATTGGTAGATATATTCTTCATGCTGGCTAAGTTAGTTTTTAAGCTTACAATTCTTATGATTTCATACTTCGAAAATAAAAAATGTTTAGATTCAAGAACCCATATAGCCTCCTTAAAACAATTCTAAATTTGAGTTTAGATTCTTCTTCTTCTTCATTTACTCAATATTAATGTTTATAGAAAATAGTTAATGAAGTTGAAAAGTGTTGTATTCATTATGACATATAATAACTCTAATTACTCATTCATAATACACAACTTAATCTACTAATTAATATTTCAATTATCCCATAAAACTACATCTTACATTTTCTTTTCTTCTTCTTCTAACTCCTTTCATTTTTTTTTCAAATCTTCATCATAAATTGCATTATAATTTTTTAACGTCTTTCATTTATCAATAACTACATATTATATAAAACCAACTTCTAATAGAGCCTTTAGGAGTTAATAAGTGCATTTTAGACAATTTAAAAAGTATTAACGATATTTTAAGTCTTATAAAAATAATAGGGTAATTTAGATATTTTGTAAAAAAGTTTATTTCTTTATTTATAAATTTTAAATTATTTTTATATAGGTATATTAAATTGAATTGTAACACTCTAAACCCGGCTTAAAAGTTTAGACCGGATCCCGGATGTTACATTGATCACCGAAGTGATTGTAGGTAAATTTTTACAAACAATTTATCACGTCAACCCAAAACCTTTAATCGTTTAAATTCAGTCAGTAAAAAGTTACAGTTAAGTTTACTATAAAACGGAATTAAATGAACGGATGAAATTTTTAACGGAACTTGTACCACAATTTTATAAAAACTTACAGTTCAAAAACTGAATAACAAAATAGAAACTGAAAATACAAACTTATACTATATTTTTCTCTAAGATTGTCCGAGACCTCTGCATACCGAGTCCGACCTCAAAGTTTTGAAACATACCTAAAAAGGAAACACTAAGAGGGGGTGAGCTACTCGAGCTCAGTATGAGTCCGAATCAAGACTAAAAACACATTCCAGAATTCAAATCAACATCGAGCTCAGTATGAGTCCGAATCAAGACTAAAAACACATTCCAGAATTCAAATCAACATCACATTAGATTTACAGATATTCACTGATTCAGAAAGAAACTTGGAACTAACGTCCCAACAAAACACAGCACTCGAGCACACCAATTCACAAACAGACAGACAGAGTACAGTCAAATAGTCAAGCACCCAAAACATACAAATAGATGTGTATGAAATGCAGTCAAGTAATAAAACCCACCCATCCAACCGACACACCTCTCCGTCCCTCGATCACACCCCATAAGAGTTGTTTAAGCTCAACCAACTGAAATACACCCTATAGGACCTTGTAGGTTCGTCCAACCCTACACACCATAAATGTGGACCAAGCCACTCAGATATTAATACGTAGCAAAGTCAAGTCATGATATCTGACAAAGGTAATGCGATAATCCATTGATCGTCCTGCTGCGCTTATACTTCCATATCAGATAATAGTACGTAGCAAAGCTGACGCACATGCAGTACAGTGTGATAAATCGTCGTACGAATATAATGCAGTAAAACTGCCAGATCAGATCAGAATCAGACTTCTTCTCTTCGTAACCCACCCAAAAGTTTATGCTAGTGCATGCATGCACACAAACTCATAGAACAGTAACACTTAAATAGACAACCAGACAGAATTGATATGGAAACACACCCTATAGACAAGATTTAGAATTAGACATCACATACAATCATCATAGATACTAAGACTTAAGCACCCTTACTAAGCTTAGCTAAGGGTCGGAGCACACAAACACATTTTCAGATCAGGAACGCACTCAGAACCAGTACAAGTGTCTTAGAACTACACGCCCGTGTGCTCTGGCCGTGTTGAAATGCCTAGGCCGTGTGGGAGGTCAAAATCCTGTGTAAAAAGGTTCACACAGCCATGTGAAGAGAGGCACACGCCTGTGTGGACCAGGGACATGGACGTGGGAACAGGCCATGTAACTCTCTGTCCATTTGCACTAAACTTGAGTACAGAGTTGACACGGTCATGTAAGGGCCGTGTGTCCAAAACACATGTCCGTGTAGGATCCCTAAATCTCTAAATTAGCCACACGACTGTGTGACCAGGCCATGTGGCACAAAACACTCAAACCCTAATTCCCAAACTCACACGCCCATGTGTCCAAGGACATAGCCTTGTGAAAATCGACTATTTTCCCCAAATCGGCCACACAGTGTGTGATGCCCAAAATAGCCCAAAAAGCCTAATTCCCAAAAGCAAACGGCCGTGTGTATCGACACACGCCCATGTGGCCACTCGTGTGGTCACGAAACCACCCTAAAATAGCCCCAAAAAGCGTGCTTTCAACCATGAAACAATCTCCCGCCCTCGATAATTCGAGAATATGCCAAATGATGCAAATTCTAAGCATTACACAACATTACAGCATCAAAATTAACAAGTTACGAACACTCACACATACGTTGTCGACTTTTCATAAAGTCGAAATAAAATTTGCCAACAAAATAGAAGAGATACGAAACCCACACCTGTTTTGCGATCTACGATGCTCGACACCGACTTTGACGACTAGGAAGCGACTCTCCAAAATTCCCCAACAACCCATTCAAAAGAAAAATAAAAGAACCAAAAAGAAAAGAAACAGAGAGAAAAATAAAAGAGGAAGGGAACGTTCAGGAGAAAGCAAAGAAAAATTGAAAAATAATTTGATAAAAATAATAAACAATTATTATTACTAACTAAAAAAAACAAAATAAAAAACAGCTCTCCAAAATGCGCACCCAAATACTTAAATCTAGAACTTTGAGGTACACTAACACACAATAATCTACTACCAAACCAACAAGTCCATTCTGACACTCAAACACGCGACTAAACACAAAAGCATGCCCTTCTTTATGACTCTAACCACAAAACCCTAAAACTTCTAACCCTAAAATTTAAAATGTTACATGAATAAAGGGTAAAATGGTCATATTAAATTTAGTTATATATATAGAATTAGGAGTAAATGGAGCATAAGTAGATTTTTCTCCTTTTATATATTTTACTCTCTTATTATTATTATTATTATTATTATTATTATTATTATTATTATTATTTAGATACTTATATATATAATAGTTGTTTTAGTTAAACATTAGTTTTTCATATGAATAATATAGTGATTTAATAAATATGATTAATAAATACGTTAAAATGGTTTGTTTTAAATTTTATATATAATTTATTAGCTGAATTGATAAAAAAATATGGGTAAATATCCCATATATACCAAAAATAAAGAAAAATTAAGAAATGTGCCGCTTGAAGAATATTTATGGAAAGTATCGTTTCCCCAAAAACGCGTCCCACGGTAGCGTTTTTGGGGATGCAGAGCTAAAGCGTGCCCTCGAAGACGCTTTTGTCCGCTTCAAAGAAAAGCGCCACATAAGCGCACTTTTCCCGAGGTGGACAAAAGCGCCCTCGTGGCGCGCTTCTTCTTGAATAACTAGTAAAACGCTACCGACGTGGACACGTTTTTGCCCTCCATTCCCCTATGAATAATTAATTGAATTTTTGGGACAGTAGTCTCCGGTAAAATAATTTTGAGGAGACGTTTTTGAACAAACAGTGGCCAAAAACGCTTCTAGCAGGGTGCACTATCAGCAGGAGTACCGAAAAGAGCTCCCACGTGGACGCTCTTTTGCTACAGTTGTCTCCGGTAAAATTAATTTGAGGAGACGTTTCTGAACAAACGTGGCCAAAAATACTTCCAACAGGGTGCACTGTCAGCAGGAGTACCGAAAAGAGCTCCCACGTGGACGCTCTTTTGCTACTGATGGTCTCCGCAAAATTAATTTGAGAGACGTTTCGAACAAACAAGGTCGAAAATGCTTCGGCGAGGTGCACTATCGCCAGAGTACCGAAAAGAGCTCCCACGTGGACGCTCTTTTGCTACGATGGTCTCCGCAAACTTAGGCTATAATCGCCCAAATTTCATTCTCGGCCATGAAGGCAAATTCAGCAAAAGAAAAAAAGCGAAAATGAGTGAACGATTAATCTTTGTTATTTACTACGATGGTGAAGTTCGTGACATCGAAAATGGTGTTATTTTCTTATCGGAGAACACAACATGATCGAGTTTTAATCGAACGTCGATTTGGTAGAACTTCGCAAAAGAATTAGGCGTAAAATATTCGAAACAACGCCAATGAAAGTTCAGTCTATTAAGTCTGATTTTACGCTTCGGTTGATCCGGTGAGATATGACTCATTCGACATCAAAGGTCCTCGGAGCCTTGAGGCAATGGTGGAGACTCATCTTGCCAGTGGATCGCCCTATCTCGAGTTATATGTAGAATTTTCATCTCCAAGTGATCTTTCTGCGACCTCAACATCTACTGCCGTTCGAGGGGAATACACGACCCCAAGTCGACACTCTGTAAGTGGGAGGCAAAACACAGAAGTGCCCGTGTGCGGTGGTAGTATGGAAAACATAACCCCTGCACGACACTCGGTTGGTGGATGGGACATGCATATCCGTCCTTCGATGTCCGATGATAGAAATATGTATTGGGGGATGTCATCAACTTCTAGTGGTTGGCAATCCACATATGATTGGGATCTTTACGAAAGATGTTTAAGGAGGGATGATGTACTCCCAACGACATCCACCGGTGAGCGGCCCTCGTTTGTTGCAGGTTATAGAGGGTCAGACGATGAATCCGATGTGGATCCACCTCGGGAGCTAGGGCCCGACGGATAGAAGTTAGATTATTTTCTGAATCGGAGCCCATTCCAATTGTACCTGAAGACGCTGAGGGTGGTTCAGACGAAGAAGAAGAAGATCCACTATTCAGGGCGTACTCACCTCTAGCCCACATGCATAATTTCGATCTATCTCAAGATGATGCATTGGAGTTTCCTGAACTACCACACCGGCCGTGTGACCGTACAAATTCTTCGTTGGATTCGGACCAATTAGAAGTTGGTAACCAGTTTTCCAACAAGAATACTTTTCTTGCTGCATTGAAATAATACAGCATCAGGAACGGGGTTAACTACAATGTGGTTAAATCTAGGCTCGATAAGTACGAGGCGAAGTGTGCAGTGCAAGACGGTACATGTTCATGGAAAATCATGGCATCGTTGAGGAAAAGGACAGGGTTGTGGGAGGTCAAAAAGTACAAAGGTCCACATACATGTCTTGCCGGTACAGTACCACTATGTGTTCAATGATTTCGAATAACACTAATATTATGTAATGTTGCATTATTTAACGTACTTCGATGACAGGTGTAACACAAGATCATCCGAGGATGGATTCAGACATGTTGGCTGACTTAATAATCCCGACGGTGAAGGCCGATCCCAAGACTACGGTGCTGGCCATAATTGGCAATATTCGTAGCCAATTGGGGTACATGCCCTCTTCGTAAAGGCTTGGATAGCCAAGCGTATATGCGTTAGAAAAGTTACATCGGTGGGACACTTCATATAATGAAGTGTGGCGGTGGTGTCGTGTTGGAGAGATATGTCCCAGCAAAGACGACAGACCTTGAAACGAACGGTATACTACAATGATCGCGCTTTCGTGGATGCGCAGTGTTCAAGCGTCTGTTCTGGACATTTAAGCAATGCCGAGATGCTTTTACATACTGCAAGCCATTGGTACAAATTGACGGTACCTTTATGTATGGTAGATATATGCATCGGCTATTGCTAGCTGTGGCACAAGACGGCTGTGGAAGAATCCTTCCGATTGCGTTCGCAATAACACTAGGGGAGTCAGCTGATGACTGGGACTTCTTCCTATCTAGGTTAAGGAGGCATGTCTATCCCCAACCTGACATATGCATTATATCAGATCGGGGCCCTGGAATACTTGCGGCAATAGAATGCCAGGGAAGCATGTGGCATCGCACACACCATCGATATTGCCTGAGGCATGTTTCATCCAACTACTATGGGCAACATCGATCTAAAAAACAGAAACAACAAGTGACCGACATGGGTATGAAATATCTATTAATATAATTTCGTTTGTAATATTCAATTTATTCTCAATTAAAGAGTGGTATGTAATATTCGTTATCAACGTATATTGGCAGGGTACGAGATCAATAAAGACCGTTTTCTAGAGATGCTGGCCAGTTTGCGCTCAGATAACGCCGAAGGCGCAAACTTCCTGTGCAATATTCCTTTCGAACAGTGGACACAAGCATATGACGGTGGCCTACGATATAGTCATATGACCATAAACCTGGCCGAATGCATAAATTTTGTTCTAAAAGGAACCCGCCATCTGCCGATTACATCGGTTGTGCGGGAGACATATTTTCGTTTAGTGGTACTATTTTCGAAGAGAGCAGCGAGTTATAGAGGACAGATGCAAGGAGGCCATGTATGGAGCCATAAGGTCTTGCAAGAAATAAACCGTGGGAAGGTACGGGCGAACACCATGCACATAGTGTGTCACGACCGCGACAGCCTATGGTTCGTGTCACGGAGTTTGACAGACCGAACCAAGGTATTGTTGGCGGACATTATCGTGTACACTTGACAAATAGGACCTGCGGCTGTGGGATATTTGATGCACTTCGTTACCCATGTGCTCATGTACTTGCGGCTTGTCAGAATCTCCGTCTTGATCGCATGAGCTATGTCGACGAAGTGTACAAATTAGAAACATGTACAACGTGTGGAGACACATATTCCCACTAGTCCCAGATGAACGTAAGTGGCTGTCGGTATCGCTTGCACCGTATAAGCTGTTGCCAGATAGACAATTGAGGCGCAAACCAAAAGGTCGACCTTGCTCGACTAGAATATGCAACAATATGGATATCCGAGAAACGAGTAACCAAAGTCGGCTGTGCGGATGGTATAGGAACTCAGGCCATACATCTCGTTCGTGTCCAAATCGGAATAGTTGACCGTGTTATTAGCTTTTTTGTCTCCTGGTGGCTATGTAATTTTTATTTTTTTGGAGGAAAACGGTGAACTTTTATACAAGAACTTTTATTTTATTCAAGTTATTAAAATTAAATTACAAAATTACAAAAAATTAAACCATTTCTATTTTATTAAATATATTAAAATTAAATTAAAAAATTAAATTACAAAAGAAATAAAATTAAACTCAAATTTTATTAAATATAAAAAATTAAATTACAAAAAAATTAAACCATTTCTATCTTATCAAAGATATTAAAATTAAATTAAAAAATTAAATTACAAAAGAAATAAAATTAAACTCAAATTTTATTAAATATAAAAAATTAAATTACAAAAAAAATTAAACCATTTCTATCTTATCAAATATATTAAAATTAAATTAAAAAATTAAATTACAAAAGAAATAAAATTAAACTCAAATTTTATTAAATATAAAAAATTAAATTACAAAAAATTAAACCATTTCTATCTTATCAAAGATATTAAAATTAAATTAAAAAATAAATTACAAAAGAAATAAAATTAAACTCAAATTTTATTAAATATAAAAAATTAAATTACAAAAAAAATTAAACCATTTCTATCTTATCAAAGATATTAAAATTAAATTAAAAATTAAATTACAAAAGAAATAAAATTAAACTCAAATTTTATTAAATATAAAAAATTAAATTACAAAAAAATTAAACCATTTCTATCTTATCAAAGATATTAAAATTAAATTGAAAAATTAAATTACAAAAATAAAAAATTAAAATCAAATTTTATTAAATATATTAAAACTAAATTACAAAAAAAACAATTAAACCATTTCTATCTTTTCAAAGATATTAAAATTAAATTAAAAATTAAATTACAAAAGAAATAAAATTAAACTCAAATTTTATTAAATATAAAAAATTAAATTAAAAAAAATTAAACCATTTCTATCTTATCAAATATATTAAAATTAAATTAAAAATTAAATTACAAAAATAAAAAATTAAACTCAAATTTATTAAATATATTAAAACTAAATTACAAAAAAAACAATTAAACCATTTCTATCTTATCAAAGATATTAAAATTAAATTAAAAATTAAATTACAAAAGAAATAAAATTAAACTCAAATTTTATTAAATATAAAAAATTAAATTATAAAAAATCAAACAATTTTATCTTATCAAAGATATTAAAATTAAATTACAAAAAATTAAATTACAAAAATTAAAAATTAAACTCAAGTTTTATTAAATATATTAAAACTAAATTACAAAAAATAAAATTACAAAACTAAATTAAGGTTTAGGGTGATGCGGTGGGAACCAAAGTGCCACATGGGTGCGGTTATGCGTGATTCTACTGGATTCCTCATTCTTCTAGCTTCCAATGGGTTGTGGAACCTCAAGGGAATCGGGTTCTCCCGTAGTGGGTCTGGTTCTGGGTGTTGCGATAATGACCCACCTTGATAAAATAATGACCCCAGAGGTGTTTGCATAAACCACGACGGGTGATCGATCCCGCGTGAAAGAGCCTAGTAGAAAGAACTGCTCCCCGACGGCCCCTCCTCTAATCCCACATGTGACGTCAGCCTCACGATCGGCTGGTAGCGGGAGTAGTCGGGAACATACTTGAACCCGGCCATGCATTCCAACCTGGGGTGGGACTGGGATAAGGAAACATATACGGGTTAGGGGGATACATATAAGGGGTAGGGTACGCACCTGACATAAACGGTAGATGTTGTGATATCGGTGTTGTCGGCTGAATTGATGGGCCCAATAGGCGCTGTTGCTGGGCACGGTGACTGTGTAGGCGCTGTTGATGACCCCGTCTCATCACCCCTTATCCTTGGATTTAAAGGGGCCCGACGTTCCTTTCCCTCGCGAATTTGCCGTCGCCTCTTTTCTTCCGACAACAGATACGGCTTACCATGGATCCTAAACCATGGCATGTACTCCGGCACGCACGCTAACTCAGGAACGATGATTGGCCAATCCGTGTGCGGCTGCCGTAAGTCCACTTTGTGCTCATCATCGAGCACCTCCGATGGAACGGGGATCGGTTGCCGGAATCCAAATTGCCGCAGAACCCGATCTAACTGGTGCATCTCCACGGTCGCGTAGGTGATCAATGGGACCTTAACGTGCCAACTGTTCGGATTTTGGAAGAACTCCTCCGGAATGACCGCCCAAATTTTGGATCCTCGTATGGTGTCCATTGAAACTATATTAACATTGCCAAAATATTAGTTATATACATAATATTAGAGACTACATACGAAATACTAAATTATAATAACAAAATTCGAAACTTACTTGTGATTCCAACCGTTAGTCCAATAGGAGCCGTATATCCTCAAGCGAGTTAGGTATTCTAACATGACTAGCCGAATGGTTCTACCTAATTAAATAAACTTTTAGCATGCAATTATACTATAAATCTACGAAATAATTGTAAAATATAATATTAAATTTACCTCGTTATCAGTGAGAATGACTATGGTTGGTCGAGTCGAGGACGTAAAAATGGAAATCGAAACCATGCCCATGACTGCAGTAGTGATAGGCAACCTCTGATTTTGGCTTTACTCGACCGCGTCGCCTCGCACATCTCTCGATACAACCTCGATAGTACGGTAAACCCCCAACTCAATTCATCGACTGCTCTGAAATCAACAAGTTTCAGGAGCCATCTCAGGTGGACGAGGTTTCTAGAGAGGTCCAGAATCAGATAGCCTCCAATTATCTAAAGAATGTATGCCCGAGCATACCGTATTCTTTCTACTTCGGTCAAACCCTCGTTCGGCTCCGGGAATGCTTCTCACAACCAGGCCATATCGATCCGAGCTTCTTGAATTCTATCCGGAATGGCACCCAGAAGCTCGTAACAAACGGCCATCCAATCGGAGATGTTGCGGACCCGGTGACTACCGACCCGTCCACCAGTAATCCCAATCTGAATCGCACATCTTCTAGAGTGATGGTACACTCTCCGCATGTCGATGGAAAGTGTGCGTCTCGGTCTCCACCTCTCTATCAACACTACGATCAAAGGCGACTCAACTTGAACCCCTACCTATCACAAACCACGTGCAAAAACTCGCTTCCGCAGTAAGTCTCGATCAACGGCGATGGGGACCATGCATGTTATGAATATAACATTCCAACACCCGATCTACTGATCTGTTTAAAAATTATATAATTAAAAATTAATTAAAATTGCATAATTGAAAAACAAATTAAATAATATTGAAAAATTAGAATTAAAACTTACCATTTGCATTTGCTCGACGGAGATGTGCTTGTTGTCTAGGCGACGTAATTCCTCGGCCATTGTAATCCTATAAAAAATTTTAAAATTTTCCAAAAAAAAATATATTAAAAAAATTATCAAGGGCTTTTTCGTAAATAGTAAAGGACTATTTAGAAATTTGAGCATAAATTTCAAGGACTTTGAGAGAATATTGAGAGAATATTGAGAAAGGATTGAAGTGTGAAAAAAATAAAGGGTTGGGGGGATTTTTATACTTTTTTTTGACCGTTGGGGTCCCCAACGGTAAAAAAAAATTGGCTCTTGGGATTTGACCGTTGGAGGGCTAAAGCGCGTCCTCAGGGGCGCGCTTTAGTTTCAGATCCACCAAAAACGCTACCGACGTGGGACGCGTTTTTGGGGGAAACGGTACTTTCCCATAAATATTTTTCAAACTGGCACATTTCTGTAATTTTCTTTATTTTTGGTATATATGGGATATTTACCCAAAAAATATTGACATAAATAGCTAAAATTAAATAAATATTTATATCTAAAATTTTATATAAAACATTTCTTATTCCTCTTACTAGGTAAACAATATCTTTAGTTTAATTCTTAAATTTATCAACAATTTTCATCAATTACCTTTTATTCTTTATTATCTCTCTATCCTCAAATACTTGCAAATTATTAATTTATAATTAATTTAATTTAAAAACGGTTAGATATGTGATATTTAACAATAAAATGCTCTCAAACTTTTCAACTTCCTAATTATTAGATATAAATATCGACATTTAATCTTTATAATGTTTCTTATCATTAATTTTTTAAATTTTAGGTTACATTTGTAAATTGTTGATTACCTCTCTCATCTGCCGTAATTTGATCATTCAAATTAGGCTTTCTAGAACAATTAATGAGTTTGTTCTCAAGCAATTTACGAGTATTTTTTTACATTTTCTGTTGGCTTTTAGATTTCAATATTAATAATAATTTTTATGTAGTTTTACCCCTTTTGAGACCCAAATTGGAAAAATGGTGTCATTGATAATTTAATAGTGTGCTTGAGTTGTGTAGGGAGATGACAATGGCCAAATCTTGAGGAGAATAACATTTGACATGAGCGTCACCACACTGAGCCTCCATGACCTCAAGGGTGCAAAACTTCAACAAGAAATCAACCTAGAGTTGATTGTCGAGAGTGTCATGACACTTGGGGTGTTGTGTCGCGACAATGAACCCAAAGTTACGACTCCAAGCCTCTAAGCTTACGATATCACTGAAGGTTGTTGAAGTGAAGGAGCCATGGTCATTGTCGAGGATGTCGCGACACCAGCCATCTAATGTCATGACATCGATAACCCCCAAAGCCAAGATCGTGCCCACTGCCACGGATGTTGCGTCACCAAAGCCTGGAGTCACGACACTGAAGTTTGATGAGTGAAAAACTGTAAGAACAATTTTGTGTCCAAACAAGCCTTTGTCACTTTTCATTTAAAAGGCATAATTGTCAATGTTAGGTCAAATACTTTTTGCCTATAAATACCACCTTTATATAAACTATTTGAGGGTGGATATGATAGTGTAGAAAAAATACTTTTTTTTTCTTAGCTTAGGTTTTCATTTTTC
Source organism: Gossypium rotundifolium (assembly GCA_025506655.1). Taxonomy (NCBI): domain Eukaryota; kingdom Viridiplantae; phylum Streptophyta; class Magnoliopsida; order Malvales; family Malvaceae; genus Gossypium; species Gossypium rotundifolium. Next base: position 83,932,496 of record CP106724.1, on the reverse strand, counting down.
TCTTCTTTTCATTTTTGTTTTTGTTGTAGTATTTTTGTTTCTTCATTTCTGTTGGAACCTTGTGGATGAAGATGGACTAAACGCTTGTGCTTCATCGGGTGTTTATTTATTAATGAGCATTTTCTCAACCCTTATCTTATATATTTTATGCCTACCATGTGCTTGTTAAAATGCTCGTGTGGAATTTAAGTTTAATCATGTGTTGAATTGTTTTATTGGTTGATTGAAGATTGAGTACGTAACTAAGTTATTATCTATGTCTTGATTGGTTATTTGTTCAAGTGTATTAAATTGCATATTACACTAAAATTGACGCCTCTAGTGTATTAAATTGCAAGTAACCACGAATTTCCATGCCTGGGCTCTTTGATAAGTTATGTATGAATCCCTCCAAAATAGAATCATCCACCTATTTATCCCGACAAAAAAAATTAATTTAAAATTCCGTCTTACTATTATCGCTTGAGCAGCAAAATGTGCTTATTGTCAAAACAAATCAGAGAGCTTGTCATTTGTGAAAATTCAATTGAAGCAAATAATATATGAAATAATTAAATAAAACTATAATAATTTTAAACAAGCATATCAAAAAATTGAGAACAAAACTTGAGAAAATTAAGAGAGTTGAGAGTTTAGAGAGAATAGAGAGAGTTGGATTTAAGTGAAAAGAATGAAAAATGACCTAGTATTTATAGAGAAAAAAATTTATTGTTGGCCTTTAAAAATTTTAACCGTTGCCAATGTTTAAAGAACTATTAGGAAAATGACCGTTGGAGGAAAGCACACTCGACTGAATGCACTTTCACACGCTTTTTTCAAAAATAACCTATTCCCTTAATTAAAAAAAAAAAGCCTAAAAGACGAATTAAAAAGAGGGCATATTTGTCTTATTTAGTCCTATATTTAATTCAATTCATTACATTTTAAATATTGTTTTCTATTGCAAGGTTTAAATATATATGTTTAGAGTAAATAAGGATGTAATTAGAGATAACCTACAACACAGTAACATTTTTTGGAATTTAAACAAAATTTGCAACAACTATATTAAAACTATAATCCAAAAAATAAATTCATATCTATTGAATGAGAAAAGATTTATTATTTAATATGAAATTTATTATGTTATTTATAAAATTAAAATATTAATAATAAATAATAAATAAATATAATTATATTAAAAAGATAAAAGTCTAATCACGCATCATGTGGTCATATTCTTAGTATAATATAAAAAAAAAAATTTAGCTCTTCATTGAATATTTTCTCTTTTAGTCTTTGAACATATATTTTTGTTAAATTATTTTAAAATGAATAAAAGAGTTAACGTTTGTTAACTTTGATGATGTGTTATACATATGGATTGTCATGTAGATGACACACAATCATTTAATTAATTTCTTAAAATTTAAAAATGATAAAAAATATTTTTTAATTTTTAAAAGAGTTTTATATATTTTTAAAATTTTAAATTTTAAAAAATTAATTAAATGCTACCGTAATATTCAAGTGTATACAATGTGAATAAAGTTAAAAAAATGAACTTTTTAATCATTTTGAGGTGATTCGACAATAAACAAAAATAGCAAAAATATTTGTATTATTTGGGAATATATTCACATTTAGTGTGAACGTAGGTTACTCTTATTTTTGTTTTGATGCGTTCAAAACCTATTCATGTTTGAAGTCCATAAAAATAGTTTTAAATTTAAAAATCAGTTAAGCAAAACAGTTTGTTAATTTAGAAATTGGTTTCTCTCTATACATTTTTTAAACATAGGTTTTAAGCATGATTTTTATATTTTGTTTATGACAAATCAACTTCTTATTGTGTTCTATTTCTTTTCTTTTATATTTTTACATACTTATCCCAATAATTAGCAACTATTCTGGAAGAATATTGATTTTCAAATTAAGTTTGAAATTATTATAGTTTTTCATGAAATTCGATGATGATAAAAGTGAGAGCTGCATCCATGTAAATATGGTTATATCATGAGTAGTGAAATCTTTCCGGATAGTTTTTGGGGATTAGAAGGATGTTTTTTTTTTTTTTTATCATATGATAATGACTGAATGTCATCCATCAACATGCGATAACGGGTTTATTATTTACTTAATATTTCTTTAAAAAATTGTGATTGGCGTATTCAATTTCTAAGGTTTTTTGTTAAGTAATTTCAATTATATGCTAAAATAATTCTTTAAATGTTAAATTTTAGAACGTAAATAAGTAGATAATTGAAAATAATGTTTTGATTATATTATAATAATTTTTTGGCCAAAATATTATAATAAATTCACATTTTAAGAATATTTTTTTGACAACTCATCCAGAAAAGCGATAAATTAATGTTAATATAATGAAAAATTATAAATGAAAATTGGACGGATATGATTAGAGGTGTACATGGGCCGAGTGGCCCGGTCCAGCCCGAAGGCCCGTCTAAAATGTAAGAGGGTTTAGGCAAAAATATAGGCCCGAAAAATGAGTTTGGACAAAAAAGCGAGGCCCATTTAGAAAACGGGCCGGGCCTCGGGTATGATTTTTTTGGCCCGAACCCGGCCCGAAATATTTGTATTTGTTATATTTTAATTATATTTGATTTATTTTTAAATGTATTTTTATTTGTATTTGATTTATTATATTTTTAAATGTATTTGATTTATTATATTTTTATTTATTTTTGTTTTAATATTTATTTTATTTTTAAAATGTATTGAATTTATTATATTTTATTTTTAATAAAATAAAAAATTTATACTAGTCGGGTCGGGCTTGGGCCGGGCTCGGGCCTACCAATTTTAAAGCGGGCCGAGTCTGGATAAATTTTAGGCCCATATTTCGGGCCTGGCCGAACTTGGGCCTACCAATCAGGCAAAAAATTTTTGGGCCCAACCCAAACCCAGCCCGGCCCGGCCCATGCACACATCTAGATATGATTAATAGAGATAATTTAAAACACATGAATGGAAAGTGAAATGATAACAAAATAATAAGAAAACAACGAAAAATAATATATTTTTTCTTTTTATAAATTTAGGCCAGGTCAGGTCAGCCTAAGTCAAAAAGCCTTATCTGAGGGCCGACTTATTTTCTAAACGAGCCTTATATTTTTACCCAAACTTATTTTTTAGATCTATATTTTTATAATAAACTTTATTATTAAAAATATTTAGATTAAATATTTAATAATAAAATTTAATTGATAGCTTTTAAATTATTCTTTGATTTATAATTTTAATTGAAAATGAATTTATTTCAAATTTGTCTTGCATATATTTTCTAAATATAATAATACATATATAATATTAAATATATATAAAACTTTTGTTTTGGGATAAATTTAAAAAATACTTGAAATTAGGTCTAATCCATAGGATATATATATATATATATATATATATATATATATATATATATATAAAAGAGTTGATTCTATGTATTATTCTCAATATAAATACAAATAATTAAATCATAAGAATGTAAAATTATAGGCTGTCAAACCCACAATTCTTACACAACTTAATGGAACAATTTTGCCCATATTCTACGAAAAATAAAATGTATTTCATATAAATACATGTGATAAATCAAAAATTTAGTTGGGAAAAGTTAGTTACGTCTTTTGGTTCTTTATTGTTCCGAGGGTGGCTAAATCTCAAAAAGAATGAAATATTTCAAATAAATCCTCATTTTGTAATGAATTAAATCTAACCTCTAACCTAATTCTCATAAAAGAATTGTTGTTTTGGTTCAAAGTAGATATCAAAAATGATTTTTCAAAAGAAAATCAAGAGAACATAATAAATTTATAATGTTATAAATAAAAGACTGCTCATAAATATTCATATTACTATAATAAAAACAAAATTTTAATTGATATACTGAAAAGAAAAGAAAAGAAAAGAAAGAGAAAGAATCAAACCATCTTCTTTTCTTTTTTTTCTCTCTTCTTCTTTAAACTTGTACACCAAATTCTCTTCAACATCCTATTACTTATTCTTTGTTTATACTTGTAGGACACGAAAAGCAATTTCACCAAGAAGAATGTTAGCAATTTGGAGAGTCATATCAAAAGAAACTATTGCCTTTTAGCCAATAAATTAAACACAATTACATCAATACTCCTATATTTGATTAAATTCTTTGTATATTTGCACCATTCTAGAGCCCCAGTCTTCTTCGTATAAGTGTCATTAAATATCCTTTTCAACTATCCAATATCTGATAACATTCAATTCGTGCTTGCAATGCAAAAGGCTTGAAAAATATAGTCTGTAAGTGATAATTAGGTGAAATCATATATTTCATGCATATTTTGTATGTGTAACATCTTGGTTTGGTTTTTATATATTGTTCTATACTAATATTAATGATGTTTTGAAGCATGCATGTCGATGCACTCATACAAAGGAAACAAAGGGGTCAAACAAACATAGTATTTATAATATTTTGGTTTTTTCTCCCTCACTTTCAAATAGGTTGTTTTTAATAAGAAAATGAGGCCTTTGGAAGCTACTTTTGGTGATTTGGCCCCTCCATATAGGAGATCATCAAGCAATCCATATGAAGATGGTAATTCATATCTAACTTCTATCCTTTTTTTTACCAAAAGATATTGAAACAGGGGAACTTGTAACTGCATCTAAAAAGGCTCTTGTTTCTAGTAAACCCCTAGTGTTGTGTTAAAACTAGTTTGTTGCGCAACATGGCAGATCCGAAGGACGCATCAACCAGATATCTTCCATTATACAAAGCTGTGGATGGTGGTGATTTGGAAGCTACCAAGAAATTCCTGGACCAACATCCAGATGCATTGTGCAGTAGCCTTTCCACCGATGGGGACACTGCCTTGCACATTGCGGTCCTAGCTGGCCATGTAGACATTGTTGAGGAGTTGGTAGGGCGAATGTCTGCACTAGAATTAGCAGTTAAACAGAAATATGGTTCAACAGCCCTTGATTTCGCTGCCATCGGAGGAGTAACAGAGATTGCTGAGTTATTGGTGGAAAAAGATAGAAAGTTGCTTGAAATTCCAAATGATCATGAACAGATCCCCCTAGTGGTTGCTGCTCTGTATGGGCATAAAGATTTAGTGCAGTATCTTTACTTGAAAACTCCCATAGAAGAGCTTGATCCCACTAGTAAAAACCATGGCGCTATTCTTCTTACTGCTTGTATTATGGATGAATTTTACGGTACACAAAGAAAAGGATATTGCTGTTGATTCTTCAACAAAAATACCCTTTCCCTGTACTCCTTTGGTTCATTATTTCTTTGTTCCTCTTTTTAGATATTGCTTTGGATCTAGTTCAACGCTACCCGTTATTGGCAATCGCTGAAGACACTGATAAAGACACGGCCTTGCATATATTGGCTCAAAAACCATCAGCATTCCCCAGTGGATCTCAGCTTACATTTTGGCAGCGCTGGACATATAAATGTTGATATCTTTTCAGTTCAAACAATATCTATCTAGTGATCTATTCTTTACATTGAGAACTATCTGAGGTTGCTTTATCCATTCTCGATCTCAGGTATTCATTTAGATCCACAAAAGGCTTCTCTCATTGCTTCTGGAGACATCGAAATGCCACATGAGGGTCCGCCACATCGAAGAAGCTTCACTAAACGAGGTATATATAATATGTAACCATTATTGCTTTACGTCCATTTGAGAGATGGTTGAAAAACTAGTTTCATTTTTGCAGTACTTCACCGAATATCAGAGGCATTCTGGAAAGGCTTAAAACTTTGTGGTAAGAAGAAATCAGCTTTTTTTGTATCAACACATTGGTATTGGATTCAGCCAAATAAATCTACTTCTTGCCTTCAGTCCCAGGCTTTACAAGCATATATGAGTTAAAGCTGACACATCTTCAAGCCAGAGAGCTTCTAACTTGCATTTGCCGGGAGGTACCAAATTTAGAAGATGAGATAAAACTAGAAGCTGTCTTGAGAAAAGCATTATTCGAAGCTGTTAAGCAAGGGATTGTGGAGTTTGTGACAGAGATTATGAAGCATTATCCTGAAGTGGTATGGTTCTATGATGATAAAGATCGGAACATATTTTTTGTTGCAACAGCTGAACGACAAGAAAAGATTTTTAGCCTTATATATAAAATGGGTGCTAAGAAAAACTCTTTGGCAACTCATTGGGATAAGGATTCTAACAACATGTTGCATCAAGCTGCGTTTCTAGCCCCTTCCTCTAGGCTTGATCGTGTGTCGGGTGCAGCTCTGCAAATGCAAAGGGAGCTTCAATGGTTTAAGGTGATTTGAATATATATATATATATATATAGCAACTTCTTTACAGGATTTAAATAATAATTTCAAAAGCAGGAAGTGGAAAGTCTTGTGCAACCCAAGTATAAGGAGATGATCAACAGCCATTTTAAAACGCCCCGAGCTTTGTTCTCAGAGTATCATAAGAAATTAGTGGAACAAGGGGAGCAATGGACAAAGGAAACAGCTGAATCTTGTACTGTGGTTACTGCTCTAATCGTCACCATTATGTTCTCAGCGGTGTTTACAGTGCCTGGAGGATATGACAACAACTCTGGCAACCCAATCTACTTGAACCAGAATTCTTTCCTGGTTTTCATAGTATCAGACGCATTATCACTTTTCAGTTCCACAACTTCATTGTTGATGTTCTTAGGAATCTTGACATCTCGATACAGGGAAGAAGATTTTCTGCAGACTGTGCCTACAAAATTGATGGTTGGACTTTCCATGATGTTCTTCTCTTTAGCAACCATGATGATAACCTTTGGGGTTGCTTTGTTCATAGTTCTTCGAGACAGAATAGCATGGGTTTCCTTTCCAATTATCTTGCTTGCTAGTTTGCCGGTTACCCTTTTCGCACTGTTGCAGTTCCCTCTTCTTGTGGAGATTTTCATTTCCACTTATGGACCTGGAATCTTTGACAAGCCAAAGAAAAACTTGTGTCCATCAGGTTCCACTCGCTCTTCAACTCGTTGCTTTCGCTAGCTAACTCTGTGTTGCTTACTGCGTCACCTAAGTATTACTACCAAGGAACATGATTTAGGGGGCGTTATTTTAAATTATTTTTTAAAAGGCTTGTTTTGCCCCCCTTGTTTTCAACTACTCGTTAATTTCAACATACAATTTCCTAATACTTAAATAATTTCTGTAAAAAAAATAAAATTATTTTCTTTATACTTTGATATATGTAAGGAGGATAAGGAATGTGCTTGGTGTTTTCACATGTTATGATTCTAATGAAATGTGTTTGTTTGGGATGTGATTGTCGAGAATATTATTTTACAACCTTTGATATTCATTGGAAGGTATTGATTAAAATCGAAAAGTTATATTATTACGTTTGATTTACTATGTACTTTCTTAATGTCTGTAATGACAATTTACAAATTTAACATTATTAACAAAAGGCTAATATTTATGTACTTAATTTTTATAATACACTTTATTCTTAACAAATAATTAGATCAAATATTTAATAATAAAATTTAATTGATAGTTTTTAAATTATTTTTAATTTATAATTTTAATTGAAAATAAATTTGTTTCAAATGTCTTGCATATATTTTTTAAATATAATAATGCATATATAATATTAACAATATATAAAACTTGTTTAGGAATAAATTTAAAACAATATTTGAAATCATGTTTTGTTTTAGCTATAGGTTGATTCATAGGAACAGGGGCAAAGCCAGAAGAATTTTTTAGGGGGGTTGGATAAAATTTTAATTTTTTATAATTTATATTTTTATAATTTGTAAAGGATTAAATCAAATTTTTATAATTTTAGGGGGGTCAAAGTGTAATTTTATCTTTACTAATTTAAAAATTTTAAAAAATTCTAAAGGTCAAAATTATAATTTTACATTTTAGGGGAGCCGGGCCCCATACCAACCCCCTAATTACGCCCCTGCATAGGATATATATATATATATATATATATATATATATAAAGTTGATTCTACATGTTGCTCTCAACAAAACTACAAATAATTAAATCATAAGATTGTAAAACCATAGGCGGTCTAATCCATAATAACCATAGGCGGTCTAACCCATAATTCTTACACAGTTTAATGGAACAATTTTTTCCATATTCTATGAAAAATAAAATTTATTTCATATAAATATAAGTGCTAAGTCAAATTTGTAGTTGGGAAGAGTTGGTTACCTCTTTTGGTTCTTTATTGTTCTCTTCCAAGATTGAGGGTGGCTAAATCTAAAAAAAGAATAAAAATATTTCTAACAAGTCCCCACTTTGTAATGAATTAAATCAAACCTCTAACCTAATTCTCATAAAATTATTGTTGTTTTAGTTCAAGGAGATATCAAAAGTAATTTTAAAAAAAATCAAGAGAACATAATAAACTTATAATGTTATAAAAAAAATGTTATGATCAAATCAGCCTTAGAGCTAAACTTAAACCTTAAATATTCATAATACTATAATAAAATTGAATTTTCAATTAAAATACCGAAAAGAAAAGAAAGAAACACAATATAAAAGATGATTAAATATGCATATAAATAATAAAGGAAATAAAAATAGATGGTAGACTAAAAGGAAAAAAAAGAAGAGAAGAAAACATTAGTAGCAAACAATATATGTAATTTGGACCTTTTCTATTACAAATTAATTAGCATCAAATAATCTTTTTCTTTTCCTTTTCCTTCTTCTCTAAGAGTTTTTTCTAAACTAAACAAATGTTTTAATAGGATTGTTTTATAAACTCTATTAGTTTACTAGGTCATTCCGATGACTAATGTAATTTTCTAAATTTGGGTCTAAGTCTAAGCAGAATTGAGGAAGTTATATTTTTTTTTTGTATTTTCTTGTGTTTTTTAATGGAAAACAGCTTGATCAATAGAAAATAAGTCATTTTTTTTATAAAATGACTCACCATTTTGAAAAGTATAAATCATTTTTAGAAAAAATTCATTTATTGATAATTTTATTTTCATATAAAAATTAATTTAAGTCAAGTTTAATATTATTATATTAATAATAATTTTTTATTTTATTTTAGAAATATATAAAATTAATAAAATATTAATAAAAATATTATAATTTTAATATTATTAAACATTCATATTTAATTATCTATATTTAATCCTATAATAAATTATTTATATAATTTATTATTTTAATAAATTATTTAATATTTTTATTTTATTTTATAATAAATTTTAAAACTAATAATTTTAAATAATAATATTCATATATTATTGAAAAATATTCAATATTAATATTTTAACAATAAATATTTATTACAATTATAAATACATTAATAATAAATGTTTTGTAGTATAAAAGTTAAAATATGCCATAAGTCCACATACTCTTCACAAATTTAAAATTTAGTCCATGTACTTTTATTTTCTAGAATTTAGTCCTTCTACTTTTTAGATTCGAAATTCAAGTCCAATTGTTAATATTGTTCAATTTTTTGGACAATTTTATCGATGTCACATTTTAAACAAAAATATTCACTTGATAGTCATGTAGCTAAAAATGACGTTATAATTAACTGAATTTAATAAATTATTTTTAATAGTACTAACAATTGAACTCAATTTTGATATCTAAAAGTAGGACTAAATTCCCAAAAATAAAAGTATATGAATTAAATTTCAAATTTATAATAATCAGAATCATCTATTCGCTTTGGTTGTTTTCAATTTATGACTATTAATATTTTAGCTTAATAATTGAGTAATATTATATATTTAATTTGATTTATTTATTTATAAATACATCATTGCAATATATGTAAAAACAATGTAAAATATAAATTTATAGATATGAAATAAATTCAATTAAACAATGAAAAGATTAGAGAATCTCAAATGTATGTTTGTTTCATTCAAAATAATTTTTATAAAATATTTTAAAGAAATTTGTCAAAAACATAAAATATTTTATATAGATTCATTCAAATATCAGAAAATAATAGTTTTTTTTCAGAAAGCTAAGACATATTCCAAAAATCATTTTTGAAAATTATTTTCAATAAAATAAACAGACCTAAATCCTTTCTTCTAATTTCAGTTATTGCTAGTTACTCATAATAAAAGCTAAAAGTATTATATAGTTGAATGATAAAAAAGTTGAAAAATAAGAGTGTGTAATGTTGAATAATTAAAAAATTTGCACATAAATTTTTTAATTAAAATTAAAATGGAAATTAGTAAATTAATTCAACTTTTAAAAAACTCAATATTTTAAATAAATGGTTTCTCTTAATTCAAATGTAATGAGGAAAAGCCGAATTGAGAAGCAAACTTAATAGTCTTTGCTTCCTTTATGTTTCGTTCCTTTTCAAATTAATTCAACTTTTAAAAAACTCAATATTTTAAATAAATGGCATTTCTTATGAATTAATTTTGAATTAAAATTTAATTTTGTATTCTTATTAAAATTTTAAATGTTCGTATAGAACTTTTTTAATTAATTAGATATTTTATACCTTTTAGTAAAGAGGTAATTGGTGTACAATTATTTCTCATTTTAATTATATGGAAAAAATAAAATATTCATAATAAATTAAATTGAATTTTATTTAGAAATAAAATCAATTTTAAAAATTTAAATGTTTGGAATGTCAGTTTGGGTTTTATTATTATTACAAAATATATAAAAGATTTCTTTGTACATTACATTTAATTATTACTTATAAATTAAAATAAATATACTTCCAAACCATTCTCTATTTCTCTCCAAACCTTCATTTCCTATAACTCTTTCGCTATTCATTCTCAGCTTTATGTATAGTAACTAAATTATTTATAGATTCATAAATCAAATTATTTAAAATCAGCATAAAAATTTTGTGTTAAGAATCAAAATTGAATTATATCTACTAAATTAAATGTAATTTATAATGTGATATTTACTTTTACTTTTAAATTAACTTGCACCGAGATATTCCTAATTGTAATTATAAAAAATTTAAAATGCTTAAATAAATAATTTAAAAATTAGGTTTAAAATAGTACAGAATTGTACCAACTAGTATGGGCTGGTATGCATCAGTACAAGTCGATATTGGCTGAAACGAGTCAAAATAACACCGATATAGTCAAAACGCACTGAAATTTTCATCAAAAGATCTCAAAATAACAAGACATAAATGTTATACAATCAAGTTCAAAAAAGAGTTGGTGAATAATTTTCAAGAAATCCAAATTTAAATTTGAGTTGCAAGGGTTTCGTTGATAATACTTGTTGTGAATTTGGTTCATGTGGTGTTGCATATCAAATTGTAAGGAATTATCCATTAAGTTTCCATGGCTTCTGAAACCGTAGAACCTGAAATTTCTTCCTTGTTTGAATGTATTTCTAGACTTATTTCATAACAATGTAATAAAAGGATTTACCTGCAACTTTTTTATCACAATAGAGGACATGTAAGGAAGTTCTCGTACAATGAACGTTCAAGGCTTGCAAATGAAATTTCTGCTAACAAAAGAAACACCCTTACCTCTAGTCTGATAGGGAGGTCAACAAACAACAAAATAAATGCTTTGAGAAGCCTCTCATGGCTATTAGTTTTTTGCAACTTTCATTGCTTCCATAACAAATAGTATGGGAACACGATTTTGTTCCTTTTGTTGGAAACTTATAAAATGATTTTGCTGCTATGATGATTTCTTCTCCTTCAAGTTTGATTTTCTTCAATAAGGCACATTAAACGAAAGAAAGAAAGGCTTAATCATGCCCCCCGGCTCAACATCTTTTGGAACAGATTACTATGATTACAATAATTCTTTCAAACTTGATAACAACTGGACGGTGGGTTACTATGATCACCTGAAATTTGAATTTTCGGATTCTGGTATTAGCATCAGCCACCTTTTCCAAGTTAGAGGGAGAGAATGAACAGATGTCTCTGCAAAATATACATTATACCTTGTTTCTGATATCAAATATTCTTTCAAAAGTTGTTGGGAGTTCAATACATATAACAATTTACATAGTCTATTAACAAAAGATTGGTACTAAATAATCAAGTTCCCAGCTTAGTTTATATTTACTAACAACCAAGCAGCATATAAGTTCCAAATCATGCCCACTGAGCGGATCTATTCCTTGCGGTTCAAGTCTATTGCTTTCGGACTCGATTCATTGTCATTTTGGTATTGGTTATTGAGATCAAATGACCCCAACAATCCAGACTTTCTCAATCCACAACCAGTTTCCTCTTCGGGAAGCTCTAATCTTTTAGCTACTGGTTGGTCAACACATATGCCATCACAAATATCAGTACCACTTCTTTTCTTTCCACTAACTTCATTGCTTGAGCCACTGATCAAACCCTTCTTTTCAGGGTAAATTTCCATAAAGTTAAATTCAAAGCAAGTATTAGATTTCCAGTTACAAATATTCTCATTCTTTGGTGGTTCCTCATCCTCCGTTCTTCCTGAGCTCTCAGAAGATGTCAATGAGCTCTCCCTGGAACATATAGTGCCTTTCATTGGCTTTCTTTCCATTTGTTTTAAGCTTGAACCTCCTATTTCTGTCAATTCTGATAACGAAGAACTCGTGCAGCCGGTGTTAACCATTGAGACTAGTTGAGACAGTTCAGCTTTAGCAAGTTCTACACCCACTGAAGATGAGGTATACCCAGCCAGTGTTTCTTGTGCTTTCTTTAATACTGATTGCAAGTACTTTCCTTGAGCTTCTATTCTTAGTTGTAAATGTCTCTGGACCTGAAATGAAAAAATAAAAATAGCCTGATTGAAATGAGTTGATTCTATCAACTGAAAATCAGAAATTTAGGATTTGGTTCAATAGTTGGTACCTCAATCTGTTCATGAAGCTTTCTTTGTACTTCCATCTGCATTTGGAGCGCCTGAGCAATCTTCGAGCTTCTGATTAACAAAATACATAACAAGTTACTACAATCTGTCCGTCCAAACATTTGGTCAAAAGATAAAGGATCAATGTAAAACTATTACTCATTCATCAGCTTGTGAGTTCCATCACTTGTGTCACTACTCAAATCCTTATTACCGCTCTGTATCTCTCTATAATCTGTATACAAGAATGAAAAGAGAAAAAAAAGATGATATTGTTGTGAAAGTCAATATAATAGTCTAAATGCAGCCAGCAGTGAATTCTTAATCTCACCATCTAGATTATTGCTGAGGCAGATTTCAGTCTGTTGGCTTTTCCCCAGTCTGTATTTCTGCAAGAAGAAAATACAGTCAAACCATGTTTTCCTTGAGATGATAGTATGGTTGTATTATATATAATGAAGAGCAATTGCCTGTAAATGGCTTTTGAGATGATACAAAGTGAGTCCAGAAATTCCTATCACCCTCATCAGATTCTTTGGGGTTGCTTCTGTTCAGAAACAATAAACACAAAGAAACATGAGAAAAAATTTGACAAGATGATGATGATGATTAGGGTTATTTGCAAGTACTATACTTAACTGTCTGGCCCTCCAAGTTGATTGACAGCTTCAACAAATCTTTGATGAAGTTCAGGAGTCCACTTTAGCCTAGGCTTAGCATCAGTTGATAGAACCAGATTCATGTCTTGATTTTGCATATTGTGCTGAGCCAAGTTTTGTGTTGTGTAAGAAAGACAGGCAGAGGGAAGCAGAAAACTGAAACTCATGTGGGTTTTGATCCCTTTTTTTAAGAAGGCAATGCTCTCAATATGAAGCAGCTGTAGTTCTCTTTATAAAACTTGGAGTTGTTGGGGTGTCCTATGATCTCACTCCATATCTGGAAACATAGGTGGGGCTGTATTGGGGAGGGAATATATGCCATGATCTCTGGCTCTTCCTTCTATCATCTCCCCGTTTCATATCTACTTTTTCTTCTTCTCTGACTTGGAAGGGGGTGAATGGAGAGAATCTCTGATGCATCAAAAAAAAGAAAAAGAAAAAAAGTAACACAGATCAATGAGTCTCAAAAGGAGAGAAAAGAGGAAAAGTGCATGGTTTGTTTTTATCTTCAAACACACCACTTTTTTTTTTAATCTCTCCCTCCCTCGCATGATTCCCTTGTGGATTACAAAAGAAACCCGAATGAATTTTTATCTGATAAATAAAAATAAAAATCTAAATCCATTCAATTACCACCACTGTGAATTAGGTAGAATGAATGCTGGATGCAACTGTCCTAACACTATGACAAGCTTTCAATGAAAATTAAAACTAAATTGACAGGAAAGCTTAATTTTCCTTTTGGATGACAGAAAGGGAAAGCCAAATGGCCAATGTCATTTTTCTCTCTTTCTTTTTTCTTAGAGAAGAGTGGTGTGACTGGCAGATTCTTTTTGTTCTTTGTATAGATGAAGGAATCAAAGAATCTAAATATTAGATTTAGGGACCCAGCTGGCCCTACTTTTTTCTTATAAAGGAAGTACCCTAGAAAAAGTGAATCAAATCAGGCCATCTTAATAGATAACACAACATAAACTGAAGTGTGAAAACAACCCCATACTGTAAATTCTTCCCTGGAAATTGAACCAAAAGTACGCACTATTCTGTAAATTTATCCCATTACAGAAGAATCTCAGGCCCTTGGTATTTTTTTTCTTTTCTTTTCTTTAATACAGACTGTCATTAGGGCCGACAGCTTGACACATATAGTACTCTATTTGGTTTTTTCAACTTGAGTTTTACCTTATCAAACATCTACCACTATCATCTTTTGGGATATGATCAGGTGTAGGCCAGCCTCTCAGACATGATAACTTGTTGACATATAATCTTTTGGGAGTTGGGACAGAGTTGTTTTCAGTATACTGCCAGTTGATTGGTGTAATCCCCAATCTTTTGCTTCTTGACTCCCCCGATGATCAGGCTCAAGCAACAAATGTGGGAAAAGGATTATTCCCGGTGACTGTACAAGATGCCACTTCAACAGATACCAAAATTTACCCTGATGTTGGGGTAAGCTAAAGTCACAGATTCAGTTTCAATTACACAATGTTAAACTTGAATGAGAGTTATCCTGAAGTGGTGGTGTAAAGCATAATAGCCCTTGGCACATATGTCACACAAGACAATGAAAATCAAAGCCCTCCTCCCTTTTCTATCTTTTGGAAAAATGTTAAATGCAATGAAATGACAAAAAGCTTCACATAGGTTATGGGTGCACACTTTCGCCTAGTATGAAAGCAATCAACAGGGCCTTCTGCTAAAAGTCCTATAAAGAAAAATATTCCAAAGAGAATGCTAGCTTTAAAACTGTAAACCATATCCAAGCAGACCTGAAAGAAATGAAGTTTCATACAAGCAAAAGAGATAAAGGGAAGCCACAATGGCCAACAAGAAATCATAAAAGTCAATTGATCTTCAGATTTCTGGGGGTTCGGTCAACAGTTAAAATTACTGGAATCAAAATCCAATGATTGAACTCCAAAGTATTGCCATCTTAGTGCCATACATACAGTTGGTCTGCTAAATTGATAAGCCATTTCCCAGGATTCAAAGACAAGGAAGATTAGATGCCAAATGTTACCAATGAAAGATCCCCCAATCAGTTGACTAACTACAATTTTATAATCAGTTAGCTGGATACAATTCAGTGACCATAGAATGGAAGGTCCACTGATGAGATTGTTATCATCATCATTCAGTTCAACAAAAATTTAAAAAAAAAAAAATTAATAATGAGATCAACATGGTGGACCAGCAAGTGGTAGGTCCATCTTGACACCAACATGGGTTCTTCTTCCTGAGTAAGCATCTACTTCTCTCCCTTGAACTATAGAATCCATTAGTGGCAAGCTCATAGTCCATATTGGAAGAAAGGAATAAAATTATGAACAAGTTTTGATTTGATTATATGTGGCCCGAATGTTTGAAATACAAGAAAAGAAGGAAGAGTTATTGGAGTACCTTTCTCTTTAACCAGCTGCGGTACTTGTACAACCTCCTTTCTTGCTTTAATATATTCCATAACAGGTAAAGGAGATTCTGGGATGATGCCAAGCGGCCCCTGGTAATTTTTATGTTTAGGTCAGTAGCAGAAGGTCCAGTCATGCAAACAAATGTGGCCTCATCAATTATTATTCTTTAAGGGACCCATTAAGGAAGAAGATGAGAATATGAAAAGAATATGGCCTCAGGAATCTAGAAAAGAGAAACAAAAGGAACTAGTCGCCATCCAACTAAAAATAATGCAAATTTCAGCTGAGATATTGTATCATCCAACTGAAAATGACGCTAGCCATATGTCACAAATCAAATTGGCTTCTCCAGATCATCAGGGTGATTGATTATTTTAGAGTCAAGAAAATAACTAGCATCAAACATCACAAGTTCAAAACTACAGTTGAATGTTTCTCCGACATGTCCTCACTAAATAAGTGCAGCCCAGGAGTTAAAAAGGAGCTACAAATTCCTTCTCTTTTTTCATAATAAATCATTTGAGTGACAAAAAATTATCAATTAAAATTAATTTTATTACTAACTCATATATTAAAATATGGTGTACAAATAACACTCCTACCAAACATAACATAAATGTATTGGCTTTTTTACTAAAATGATATAAGCCCGATTTTATTTATATGGATTGAACAGTGCAAAAAATATAGATTCACATGTCCCAAATCGGGTTTGATGGTGACGATTTGGGCATAGGAATCCTGGTAGGAACATGTCTTGTCCCTGCTGGGTGCAGAGGTCGAGGAGGCCTAAATCAACAGCAATGATGATAATTTGGGCTTGCTCGAGATGCAAATTCCTTTGCACTTCATAAGAATAACCTTTATTCCCATCAATAAAACACCACACAACCCCTAACCAACCCAATAATAAATCTCACCTTAAACCACTATATAAACCCCAAAACCTAAATTCGTCCATCAAAAAATTCCAAAAAAGCCAAATATTTTTTTTCCAAAATTAAATTGAGAGAAAGGTTTAAAAATCCAGAATAATCAAAAAAATAAAAAAATTACGAAATTGGGCTGTTTTCTAGAAAATTTACGGAAAAGGGCCTTTTCTCCTCAAAACGCGTCCACGTCAACGCGTTTTTGGGGGAAATGTCAACAAAGCGCGCCCTTGGGATGCGCTTTTGTCCAAGTTAGCAAAGCGCGCCTATGTGGATGTGCTTTGCTGACGTGGATAAAAGCGCGTCCCCAAAGGCGTGCTTTGCTGGCCAACGGTCAAAAGGCCCAACGGTCAAAATTTCCTCCTATAAAAACGCCCAAACCCTTTTATTTTTTCACACTTTAATTCTTCTCTCAATTTTCTCTCAATTTTCTCTCAAAGTCCTTGAAATTTACTCTCAAATTTCAAAATAGTCATTTACTATTTATAAAAAAGCCCTTTTTAATTTTTTAATATTTTTTTGGAAAATTTTAAAATTTTCGATCGTATTACAATGGCCGGGGAATTACTTCGTCTAGACAAGCACATCTCCGTCGAGCAAATGAAAATGATAAGTTTTAATTTTAATTTTTGAATATTATTTAATATTTTTTACAATTATGCAATTTTAATTAATTTTTATTTTATAATTTTTTAAACAGTCTGTAAATCGAGTGTTGCAATGTTATATTCGCAACATGCATGGTCCCCCATCGCCGTTGATCGAGAATTACCTGCGGGAAGCGGGTTTTTGGCATGTGGCTATGATAGGCTGGGGGTTCAAGTTGGAGCTGCCTTTGATCAGTGCGTTGATAGAGAGGTGGAAGCCCGAGATGCACACTTTCCATCTTCCATGCGGAGAGTGTACCATCATTCTGGAAGATGTGCAATTGCAATTGGGATTGCCGGTAGACGGGTCAGTAGTCACCAGGTCCGCAACTTTTGGTGATTGGATGGCCATATGCTACGAGCTTCTGGGTGCCATTCGGATAAAATTCATGGAGGTAGGATCGAGATGGCCTAGTTGCGAGACATATTCTCGGAGCCGAATGAGGGTTCGACCGAAATAGAGCGAATACGGCATGCTCGGGCATACATTCTTTAGATAATTGGAGGCTATCTGATGCCGGACCTTTCTAAAAACCTCGTACACTTGAGATGGCTGTTGAAACTTGTTGATTTTAGAGCAGCCGGTGAATTGAGTTGGGGGTCTACCGTGCTATCGAGGTTGTATCAGGAGATTTTCGGGGCGACGCGATCGAGTAAAGCGAAAATCGGAGGTTGCCTATCACTACTACAGTCATGGGCATGGTTTCGATTTCTATTTTTATGTCCTCGACTCGACCAACCATATTCATTCCCACTGATAACGAGGTAAATTTAATGTTATATTTTACTTATTACGTAGATTTATAGTATAATTGTATGCTAAAAATTTATTTAATTAGGTGGAACCATTCGGCGAGTCATGCTGGAATACCTACCTCGCTTAAAGATATACGGCTTCTATTGGACCAACGGTCGGAATCACAAGTAAGTTTTGAATTTCGTATTTATAATTTAGTATTTCGTATTTAGTGTTTAGTATTATGTATATAACTAATATTTTTGTAATGTTAATATAGTTTCAATGGACACCGTACGAGGATCCGGCAATTTGGGTAGTAATTCTGGAGGACTTCTTCCAAAATTCAAACTGTTGGCACGTGAAGGTCCCATTGAACACCTATGCGATCGTGGAGATGCACAAGTCAGATCGGGTTCTGCGACAATTTGGATTTCGGCAACCGATTCCCGTGCCACCTGAGGTGCTCGATGATGAGCACAAAGTGGACTTACGGTAGTTGCACATGGATTGGCCAAGATTTTGGTCAAAACATATCGAGAGGTGGGAGAACCGGTATGACTACTTACCTATCCGGAACCGATCATCGTCCCTGAGTTAGCGTGCATGCCGGAATACATGTCATGGTTTAGGATCCATGGTAAGCCGTATCTATTGTCGGAAGAAGAGAGGCGATGACAACTTCGTCAACAAAGGGAACGTCAGGGCCCCTTAAATTCAAGGAGAATGGGTGATGACACGGGGCCATCAATAGCGCCGACACACGATCCTTTGGGTCCAAAGAGCGCCACACATCACCGAGCCCATCAGTTCAGCCAACGACACCGACATCACAGCCTTCACCCTTTATGCCAGGTGCGTACCCTTCCCCTTATATATATCCTAACCCGTATATGTTTCCTTTTCCCAGTCCCACCCCAGGTTGGAATGCATGGCCAGGTTCGAGTCCGTTCCCGACTACTCCAACTGGCCAGCCGATCTTGAGGCCGTCGTCGCGTGAAGGATCACAGGAGGCGTCGTCGGGGAGCACTTCTTTCTACCAGCCTCCTTCGCCATACGGGATTCAGACACCCCCTCCATGGTTTATGCAAACACCTCCGGGGTCGTTATTTAATCAAGGTAGGTCATCCTCGCAACACCCACAACTAGACCCAATGCCGGAGGAACCAGAATCCCCGCCCGAGGTTCCACGACCCCCGCCGGAAGCTAGAAGAAGGAAGAATCCAACGCGTAACCGCCGACCGCCCCCGTGTGGCACTGATTTCGACCGACATCAACATTGATTCAGATCGGGTTTTTTATTTTTAAATTGTAATAAATTTTTTTATTTTTAATAAAAAAAGTTATTTTTTATTTGTGTTTGTAATTTAATTTTAACATCTTCACTAAAATAGAAGTTGTTTATTTTTTTTGTATATAATTTAATTTAAATTTTTTAATAAAATAAAAGTTATTTTTATTTTTTAATTTTTTGTAATTTAGTTTTAATATATTTAATAAACTAATAGTTGTTTAATTTTTATTGTAAATTAATTTCAATATCTTTAATAAATTAGAAATTGTTTAATTTTTATTGTAATTTAATTTTAATATATGTAATAAAATAAGAAGTTATTTTTATTTTATTATAATTTACTTTTAATATATTAAATAAATAAGAAGTTTTCTTTATTTTTATTTTTTGTAAATTAGTTTTAATATATTAAAACTATAAGAAGTTTTCTTTATTTTTATTTTTGGTAATTTAATTTTAATATATGTAATAAAATAAGAAGTTGTTTTTATTTTATTATAATTTAGTTTTAATATATTAAATAAATAAAAAGTTTTCTTTATTTTTATTTTATTATAATTTAGTTTTAATATATTAAATAAATAAGAAGTTTTCTTTATTTTTTATTTTTTTGTAATTTAATTTTAATATATGTAATAAAATAAGAAGTTGTTTTTTGTTTTTTATTTTATTATAATTTAGTTTTAATATTTTAAATAAATAAAAAATTATTTTAAATAAATAAATTTTGCCAGCAAAGCGCCTCTAGGGACGCGCTTGTGTCCACGTCAGCAAAGTGCGCCTACGTGGACGCGCTTTGATGACGTGGACACAAGTGCGTCCCCAAGAGCGTGCTTTGCTGGTAGTTACCCTCAAAACGCGCTGGCGTGGATGCGTTTTGAGGGGAAACGGCCCTTTTCCGTAAATTTTCTAGAAATCGGGCCAATTTCGTAATTTTTTTATTTTTTTGGTATATTCTGGATATTTACCCTAAAAATCTAGCAAATTACGATAGGATCTCCCATTTAAATTATAATTAATTACATAGTAATCTTATTTTTATTAGCACTATTTAATTATTCAATTAATTATGATTTGTTTTCTTTTTGAATTTTGTAATTATCAAATAGAATTTGTATATTATTCATCAACTATAATTTTTTATATAATATATTAAGTATAGTTAATAATTTTTTTGTTATATTTGGTAACTCTCATATATAGAGTTATTTTGGTATAATTTTCATAGTAATTTAGTAGGTAATTTTAGTGTTAGGTTAGTTTTTATTGTATTTTATAGTTTTTCAAATTAATTGTATTTTATTTGAATTTTACTTGTTTTTATTATTTTTAGAGTTAATTCGAATTCACTTACTATTTTTCTTTCTTTATTGCAGGTATCAGATGAAGGATAGAAGACTCGAAGCATAAAGAAAAAAAAGTGGTGAAAAGAAGTCTTTCGCTCCACCAAATTTGATTCAGTGTGGGCGGAGCATATTATTTAATTCAAAAATTTTGGCAACAAGCATTTCGCTTCCCCCACAACTTATGCATGTGAAAGAGTGACATGATTAAAAACCCTAAAAAATGGGTGACGAGATTTAAGTGTAAGAACTTTTTTCACGGGTGTTAAAAAATTTGATTATGGGCCGAAATTCCTAAACTGGGCATACCGAGAAATTAAATCGGAAGTTTTTTAGGAATGGGAATGATAATGGTTTAGAGATTATTAGTGGGTAATTAGTTAATAGTTAATTTTAAGAAGAGATTAATTTAATAGAATTTCCAAATGAGGCTGGTAGACTGGATTGTAAAGTTAGTAAAAAAAGAGAGGTCAATGTAGGATTATTAGAAAAATGATTTGATCTAGAGAGGTCCTTATGTAGTAACTTTCCAAGGGCGTCGTAGCAAATTTTCCATCTTTGAAATTAAAAGAGAGGAACAACTTTTTCCCTTCTCACGAAAAAGGGAAAAAAGGACTATAAAAAATTTCCTAGGTTGCTTTCCAATATTTTTCGACATCCTTTGCTTCTCTAATCAAGATTCCAGCATTTGTAAGTTTTTTCTTAAGTTAAATTGTAACCTTTTTTTTATCATTAAACATGATTTTTGAATTTTTTTCTCTTTTAAAGAAATTTTCGTTTTAGGGAGAGAAGGCTTTGATTTGTTTGTTTCTTATTGTTTTTAGGTACTTTTGATGAAGATGAATTTAGAATAGAGCGGATTAGTTAAGGAACAAGTTAGAAAGAAGTTTCAATTTTAATCGTGTGAATTGTCATTGTTGAGTGCTTGAGAATTATGGAGGGAGATGGCATTAGGTTTTGAGTTTTAAGTAAGTTTTGGATAATTAAGCATCCCCAGAACATATTTTTGTTAAGAAAATTAAATTCAAATGAGAAAATTTTGAGTTATGTGAATTTCGAATAAGCTCTAAGTAGATGAGTTTAGGCAAAGTGAATTTCATGTTTAGTTTTTAATGAATTTATTGTTCAAATTTGTATATCTAACTTGATTTTAACATTTGGATATTGGTTGTAACCAAGGAGGTGGCCAAATCTTCCAAGGCTAAAGGAAAGGAGATAATTGTCGAGGAGTAACCAGTTCCGGTTTGTGCTAACTATATCATTTTCACAATATAAGTTTACTAAGTATTTAAGCCTAGTATTGTGCTATGTTGTGTTGTCGATTGTGTTAAGTTATATTAATTGAATTGTTTTCATGCTTAGATAATAATGATGTGTGATTTAAGTAAATGCATCAACTAGTTGAGTTTATATCGATGTTTGATTTTTACTTGTTAATTGGAGAAAGATTTTGATTTTGGATGATGCAATATGATATGCATTAATACATAAAGCCTTGTTAAACAAAAAAAAAAAAAAAAAAAAAAGAAGGTTCAGATATAGTTGGCATGTCATAGGATGTGTTATGTATCGATGGGAACATTGTCACTTGTGTACAAATTATTGAGCACTTATGCGTGTATTTATATTCTGGCACTTGTGTGCATTTTTGTGGAGTGTTAGGGGAAAACATATTTGCATATTGAGTTGTCATGCTCATTGGTGTTTGTGTGCATTATTTTGGAGTGTTAGGGGTTTCATCTGTGTATCCATTCTTGGATCTGTTAAAAAGGGTTGTAAATTCATTGAGAATATGTGTTAAAATGGAATATTGTTTTGATTTTAAGCCGAGCATGAGGTATTAAATCAGATGGATATAATTTGTAAAATTGGAAAGATCATGGTACTATTTCAAGTATTGGGTAAGTGTCTTCAAGATGTGATGCATGATGATTTAATGATAATTCATCACTTGTTTTGAAAGATGTTAATCTTAGTGTGCTTAATTGCTTAATATTCTTATATTTTCAATTTTCAATTTTTCTAGCACTATTGAGTTTCATTACTCAACATATGAATTTTTTTGTTACCTTATGCAGGTTAGAGGTCACTTTGAAGGTTTTTCGTGGGTTTCCAACGTCAAGAAATTTTGGTACTTAACTCACTCTAGTGATCGTAATATTTCTTTGAATTGATGGAATAAGGTTGCATGTACCTAAGTCGTATGGAACTTTGTGTGTTTTCATTCATTGATTTAGATGTTTGAATGTTGCAACTGTTTGGCATGAATGTCATGTAACACCTTTTACCAATATTCAATGCCGGAATAGGGCACAAGCATTACCGGACTTACTGCACAAGCATTCCCTCAATTTCGAGACATAAAAGTTGCATCCAAATTAAAATCATCCACATTCAATCATAAAGTCCCTAATACGAGCCTACGAGGCCTAAAACATTCATTGGAAGTGGTTTGGGACTAAATCAAGGATTCAGGAAATTTTTACAAAACTTAGAATTTTTTTGCTAACTGCAGGGCTCACACGCCCGTGTGGTCCAAGGGACCGCTCGTGTGACCTTGGGACGTGCCCGTGCTTTAGATTGTATTCAATTTAGGATGCTCTATGACTTGTGCCACACGGCCGTGCCACACGCCCATGTACTAGGCCGTGTGCTTATTTAATTTAATTCGAATTAAGTGCAGGTTTCACAAGGCCAAGACACATGCCCGTGTTCTAGGCCGTGTAGCGCACACGGTTGAGACACACGCCAATGTCTCTGCCCATGTGATATATTTTGGACATTCTGTTTTTCAAAATTTAGGTGCAGGGGACACACGGCTGGAACACATGCCCGTGGGACACACGATCTAGACACACACCTGTGTGTCTACCCGTGTGGATAAAAATAAGGCTATTTACCATGCCATTTGCCACCCTTTAATGCACACACCATATATAACATAACACCAAATCAAGCTTATACATACAACCAAATCATCCACAACCAAGACATCAACACATCATTCACATGCTAACATCTATCATACATAAACATCACATAACTTATCAACTCAAATCATGCAAGTTTCCACATTCATGAAAGGCATCATCATATGAACTTACTTATACCAATATTAGCCAATTTCAAATAGCCTTATACAAAATGAACTTCTAACCAACATAAGCCAACACAATTGGCCAAATCAATTATGACACACAACAAAATGACCAAGTCCCCTATACATTCCATGACTCAAAATGTTGAATTCATTGATACCAAAATAATTGTTGATAGTGTGTATGGATCTCCGACGATCTCCAAACCCCGAGCTAGCTTGGTGACACTATAAGATAAGGGAAAGAAAGGGGAGTAAGCTATATAGCTTAGTAAGTTCCTATGCAAAAAATAAGCATCATAACCACACATTTAACATACAATTAATATGATAAAAATTAGTATGAATGTTATCAAAATCTTATAATCATAACTTACTCAATCACCACCTTACCAAGGGTTCATCACATATCGAGCTTATTACTTGTAACACCTCTCACCCGTATCCGTCGCCGGATTAAGGTTACGAGGCATTACTTTGCACATTCCAACTCAGCATAGTTAAAAGATCATTTATCCAATTTAAAATACTTAACTAAAAGAAGTTGAATCCATACTTATGATATTAACGACTAGCACATAGATAAACATGCTCACATACCAAATGTATACTATAATTTGTTTACACCTCTTAGCTGCCCATCTCACATGCATCAAAATTTTCTTTTTAACAACCGAACACTAAAAGCACGGTTTATAAATACCTAGTTAATAAATATCCCTTCTTCTATCCTTAATCCAAGCATATATAATTCATTTGATCATTTAAAACCATATTCACGAAATATGCACATATACGCATATAATATACAAAATAAGATAACGATCATGGCATTTAAACATTTATAAACATAGTCTTATAACACATTGATCTAATAATTTGAAGTAAACCCATTATATTCTACCAAAACCATGCATTTCTAAATTTATTTGAGGAAACATAGTCCATCACCGAATATAGCATCTAAGTACATTTTTCTATTTATTTCTCCCTATTGCCGAATACATAGTCCTTGAAATTAGTTCATATTTCCAAAATACACATCAAGGAATTGTACATCAAATCTCATTCAAACTTGTTAAACATATATATATATATATATATATTTACGTATATATATACTTACGAAGAGTTAACAAAATTCATACCTAATGACCTCACATTAATCATTCATACACAAATATACCTATTTAGCATGCAATATTTATATCACATCTTCATTCATTTTCCAAGCAAAACATACATGCATATTATATCAAAGATTGAATGAACCCTCGAACATTAATATTTAAAACAAGCCAATTTCGCATGGCTTTTATACATTAACAAAATATCATTCGAATATTTAACTAGCCTATACATGGCTTAAGATCAAAAGTCTAAACATTATAGGTACCAAAGTGAGCCGATAGTGTGAATAACTTCAGTGACGATCCCCTGAGCTCGTAGCTTGATCAAAATCTATAAAATAGAACAATGAACACACAGAGTAAGCTTACTAGCTTAGTAAGTCTTAAGCAATTATAACATAGCATTCAAACATTCAAGCATTATAAAACAATTTGTTTATGGCATTGAATACAAATAATTTAACCCAAAAGTTCACTATGGTCGAATGTTATTACCATACTTACCATAACAATTATCATTTTCTTACCATAAGTATGTAAACTCATTGAAACACCTAAATACAATATGTATACGCATATTCCAAATCAAATAAATATAACATACATATCAACCACATGTAATCATTTATACACATATGCAAACATATCCAACCTCTTTCACATTTAGCATTTTCACATATAGCCGATTATCTAAAAGCATATCCAAGCTTAAATTCCATTATATATAAATCATACCCATCAATGGTAAGATCAATTGCACATATTAAAATCTTACCGAAGCTTCAACTATATCACATCTCACTTAATTCGAATGGTAATATAATAACTTACCTTATTCCTTGCAATTATGAAAACTTATACTTACCCGAGCATTTAGCTTATTGCAGTAATTACGTTCCACCTTGTAAATGATTCATGAATTCTCCATTTATAATACATCACCGGCATTAAGCCTGCTAGGCATCAAAGCCTGAAATATACACCGGCACTAGGCCTGCTAGACCCGAGGTCTGAAACTTAAACACCGGCATTTAGCCTGCTAGGCAATAAGCCCGATAAAATTCACCGGCACAAGGCCTGCTAGGCAATAAGCCCGATATAGTTCACCGGCACAAGGCCTGCTAGGCTCAAAGCTCGAATATTCATATTACCGAGCCAACTCATTCACATTACACATTAGCAATATCACATATATCACATATAATTAACATCATTTTCACATAGTGAACTCAATTAATTCAACTACATTTCATTGCTAAATTACTTTAACACATTTGGATTTTTCATATTTCAATCCACAAATTCATAATTCAGCATGTATACTAGGTCATAATCGATACTTATGGTATTAACTTGCTTAAAGACTTACCTCGGATATCGTCGGACGTCAAGAACCAGCTATTCGTTAACCTTCACCTTTCCTCGATCCAAGGTCGTTTTTCTTTGTTCTTGATCTAAACATATTAAATTTAAGCTCGTTCAAATATATTTCATTTCAATTTATCCAAAAACATCTAAATGGGCAAATTACCATTTTACCCCTAATGTTTCACATTTTTACAAATTAGTCCTATTTGCACAAAACACAAAATATGCAAAATCTCCCAACAATATAGCTAGGCCGAATCTTCCACATAGCCATACAAGTCCATGCATCTCATTTATTTTGCATTTTAACCCCTCAAAAATTTATTTTCTCAATTTAGCCTTATTTACTCAAAATTACCAAAAATCTCAATACAAAACATATTAATCTAACACATATCTTTCATAATTCATCAACTATCATCATAAAACTCATGAACTCATCAATGGAACATTTCAAAATATTCATCAAAATAAAAAATTTAAGCATGGGTCTTAAAGTATTCGAAGCAACGATTACAAAAACGTAAAAATTATAAAAAACTAAACAAAATGCATACCCTAATTAAGCTTCCTTATTTGCCGAAACTTTGAGCTTCAACTATGGTGTTTTTCTCACCTTATATTCGGCCAAAGAAGAAAGATAATGCATGTGCCTTTATTTTATGATGGTTTATATTTTTAACATATAATATAATATAAAAGTTTACTTATAATATAAATAACTAAATAAATAAAACATATTAATGCTCACTTAAACATCCATGCCGTCCACTAAGGTTTGAAATTGCCAATTTGCATCATAAATGCTCCTAATTAGAAAAATAACCTTAACTTAGTCCTTACACTTTAAACTATCAAGTTTATAATTTACGTGATTAAGCCCTTTTTATTTAATTAAGCATGCAAATAGTCAAATTTCTCTACGAAACTTTCACACACTTTAATTCACATATAATAAACGTAGAAAATAATATTTAAATATTTTTCAAACTCAGACTTGTGGTTCCAAAACCACTGTTCCGATTAGGGTCAAATTCGGACTGTTACATTACTTATGAGTTTTACGTCCATATTTGTACCAACTTGCATCATAGCCATATTCTTTCACAACCTTGACATTCCTGGTGAACACTCGGCATATTAACGGATACTCGAAATTCTTGCACATAAGTGCCATTTATGTATCTAAAGCTACCTCATATCTCATAATACATATAGGCTCACTTTTGAGCTATTCACGGGACTGCTTACACAAGCTGTCAGTCAGGACGTAGCTACACAGTGCTACTTACACAAGCTGTTAGGTATCCGCAACACATGCCGGACTACCCAGCCACCGGTGGGACGTATAAGACCAGCACCCAGATCACATAATCACATATACACATGGGTTCCTAGTGACATGCCACTCGTATCCTATTCTATTGCTAAGATTCAACCAGGATGTCTCGTTTGTCGAAACTTTGTCGAATACGTCCAAAGAGTCAATCACAATTCATACAATATTAAAGCATTTAAAACATAGATATAACAATGCATTATTTACATACGAACTTATCTCGGTACAAAAATAGTAGAGTTGGACCTAATCGTCAAACACTTTGTTTTTCCCCCAGTCTAGGTCCGAACCTTGTTTTTCTTGATCTATAATAGAAAATTTAACTCATTTAATACCACATTATTCAATTCAGTCCAAAAATCACATTAAAATGAAATATAGTCAATTTCTTCAAAACCCAAGCCTAGCTGAACCCTTTTCATACTCATAAAAGACCACATTTTTCATTAAATCACACTTTTACTACATAATTTACAACTTTTACAAATAGGTCCTTTTAGGCATTTTTATCAAAAATCACTTAGGGTCCGTTTGATAGGGGAAAATATTTTTCGGAAAACATTTTCTAGATTTTGCGGTGTTTGTTTTGTTGGAAAATGAATTCCTATAGGAAAATATTTTCCAAAACACGGGTAAATCATTTCAGCCTTTCCGAAAAAAGTCTTACCAATTTCTAAGGGGTAAGACATTTTCTACAGCTCCTCTCTTCACTCTCTTCACCCTAACGAAGAATTCCTCTTCATTTGTCACTTCATCATCTCTGCCTCGTCTTCTCTGTTGGTTCATCATCTCTACCTCGTCTTCTCTGCTGGTTCATCATCTCTGCCTCGTCTTCTTTGCTGATTCATCGAAGATAAATTTCTACTCACATTCTTGATTGCAAGCTCTCGTGGTTTGCCACCTATGAGCGTACCTCCTCATCCTCCTGAAACATCACTAGCTCATAAAAGGAATACAAACTTTGATGAGTATTGTCCTTCCCCCAATTTCTCTACTTCTCCTTCCCCCTCTCCCTCACCATCACTCCCCATCTACATTCCTAGGACTCATTTGTCAAAAGCTCTTTTACACTCTGAAAGTGCTCCTGTTAACATAGCGGCTCCCAAGCTTGTTAATTCCCCTGCATTGTCTGGCAAGCAGAATTTGCTAGCGTCATCTCCCCTTAAAATTACAAAAGCTGGTACTTCTAGGACTAATAATATTAAGGTTCCTGTTGAAACTGATGCTACTATTGAGAAGGTATTCGTATACACATCATTTTTATGTTGTGAGTTCTAGTATCTTGTTTTACAACTTGGAATTTATTCATCTTTTGTATCTTGAAGATATTTTCTTTCGGGAAAGAAGACTGTTGGAAATACTCTGGAGTGAAAGCTTTTTCCAACAGTTCACCACGAATTTCATGTTCTAGAAGTTCCAATAGATCTTTACAAGATGATTTTGACTACTCTGAGTTTCCTTGTCCATTTGATATGGAGGATGGTGAAATGATGGACCCTAGTAGCAGGTAATCTGCAGAATTCATCATGTAAATTGTTTCTTTTTTATTTATTTATTTCTAAATTAATCCTTTTGCATCATTGTGGATTATTCCAGTGCATACAATTAATTTACTATTTCTACTTATAACTACCTGATGTTATTTTTATCCTGATTTCTTGAGGATTTTACATCTTATTAATTATTGTTAACATGAATTGAGACTATGGGATCAATTTTCTGTATCATTGGTTTGGGACTTGATTTTGTTGTTTTAACCGGCCTTGGGGTAATTTTTCCAAGTTGCTGTGTCCTATTGCTCAAAATGTTATCAACTTACCAAAAGCCATCATTTGTATGCTAAGAGTAGTAAATATCCCTTTTGTGTGTGTGAACGAGTTTGGATCTCTGAAGATGTAAAGTTAGCATCACAATTGATGAACCTTCTAGGAAACTGCATAATCGTTCTTCAGCAAAGAGATTTTGCATTATAAATTTCAATATTGTGTTGATAGGAACCCAAGTATTGGAGTATCTGGTTTAGGAATTGTGATATATTATCTATGGATAGTTACCAACTAACTTTGCTTTCTAGTTTTGAGAAAGACAACCTGTCTTGCAATATAAATTTCTATATCTAGTCCAAGTAGTAGTTCTAGTGGATTATCTGTTTCAGGAATTGGGATCTGTCTATCGTCTACAGAGAGATACCATGTAAAATTTTCTTTCTTTTGAGGAGGAAAACGATGTGGTTATTGTAAATTTCAATCTGTAGTTCAGGTAGTAGCCATAGTGGAATATCTGGTTCAGAAATTGGTATAGGTATCTGTTTATTATCTATGGGGAGTTACCATATAATTCTTTCTAGTTTTTACAAAGACAGCCTGCCTTGTTAACTTTAAGAAGTTTGTTTTGGCCAAACGATTAATAGAATGAAGTTCAATCGAAAAGACATGCTGAAGTTTCTAGTGTTAGTTATGTTTAGCCAAAAGCTGTGCAAATGTAATGTGCAACCAGTATTGGTTTATAACTCATTAAATTTAACCATATATATATATATATATATCTAGGAAAGTGGGAGTGCGTCTTTAGGTCACAAGGTTGGATTGGAGGCAAATTTTTGTATGACTCAGCCTTTCTGTTGAGGAAACCCTTAACAATAGCTGCATTATTCTCATTGTTAGTTGGTGAATACATTAAATTAATTTAAATATAGATGATTAATAGGAGGTCCCCCCAAAAATGATCTGTGATTAAAAATGACATTTTATATTGACTGGAGGATAGGAAGGCTAGTTTGTCATCGTTAAAAGATAGGAATCATTTAGGTTAACCTTTTTAGGGTACCATAATTGGGCTAGTTTATGTTGTGGTCAAATGTGGGGACTATTATGTGTTGGTTTGGTACCCAGCAATTCAAAATCAGGTTTGGTTCATTAATATGGTCTTGCTATCAGGGACAATAGTGAATTAGATGTCTCTTACCATGAGTGGACCAGTTGACAAGTTCAAAAGTTTTAAAGCTAGCTAGGTTGGGACATTTTCTTTTCTACAACTGGTAGTTCCCTCAAGAAAATCATTTAACTGAAGTTAGTCCTTAACCGAAAAGAGTTAATGTTCATCTCCAAAGCCACAATCAGTCATTTTTAAGATTTCCCAAATTGGAGAAAATAATATATATCCTTTATCATGGTCATCTATAAATACTTTTATCTTAATTGGCTTATATGGATTCTAACTGAAACTGGCTAGATCTTCCCCTTTTACCTCTGCTACTATTTAATATTTTATGAATTATTGGATAAACTGAATTGGCCTTTTGGCATGCTATGTAGACCTGAGTCTTACGTTAGAAGAGGAAATCCATCTGATCCAAATGAAGCAGGGTTGTTTATGAATAGAAAATCCCAGCATGCTGCTGTTGGTGCTCTTGTCTGAATGCTGAAAAAGGCCCCTCCTCTTCACCAAAACGTCTCCCTTAATTTTTCAGAAGCTTCAAGGCCGGAAATCTTGAGCAACAACATCCCAAAGCCAAGTCAGATCTCAGAAGCTATGACTGTTGAACATGCTGCTCCTCCGAATATAGCATCTTTTTGGCTTGTTGCATCAAAGACAACCATCGATGCATTAGAGGAACTTCGGGGTTACAAAGTGATGAAAAACTTGTTGCTTAGTGAAGGGGGTAAGGCTTACACATCTAATGTTGCCTCTGCAGCTGAACATTCCAGTACCAGCAAAGGCATATGAGAATTATCGATTCTGAACTACTATATTGGTATATATTGCTCAAATGTATAGCTTTAGGTTTCAGAGATTACTACGTGTCATACAAATGAAGCCATTATCCCCTTTTCTATAGATAGAAGTATACTATAAGTTTTTGGATAAGAATCATGCTGCAATAGAAGGGTTATCTGTTGGCCTGGAAAACTTTGTAAAAAGCACCTTTTTCTCTATTCTACACAAGTGTATATAACTTATTATTTTATGGGAAACGCATACAACCCCCCTCCCTCTATATATCTATATATTTATGTACACTATAGTAAAACATATATCTCTATGCTTAGCTTATTTGAATTCTAGGTCTAATGTATCTACTCACTGCTCTGCTCTAAGATTGGAAGTACAATTGCCTAATCATTAGAATTTTAATAGAAATTAAGCGATTAAGAAATCTTTGTCTGAAGTTTTATTTCTTTTAGTTATTTATTTGAGTAGACTATAAAATATTTATGTCTTTTTTTATTCAATTACATTAACTGTGTGATAGAAAGATGGCATGACAATTTTAAATTAACATAATAATAAATTTAATTCCTAACATTTACACATTGTGATAGAAATTAACATTTAATTTCTAGTATTAATTGTGATTTGGAAGCTAATTTATAATTATTCAATCCTTGTTTTTTATTTTTTAACACAATTACAAATAATTTATATGACTTTGGTTGTTTTCAATTTATGACGGTTAATAATGTAGCTTAATAATTGAGTATTATTATATATTTAATTTGATTTATTTATTTATAAATAAATCATTGTAATATATGTAAAACAATTTAAAATGTAAAAATTTATTAATATGTATATAAATTTATTAATATATGTAAAAACAACTTTTTCGGAAAATATTTTCAGGAAATCTTCCAAACAACTGAAAATATTTTACATAGATTCATCCAAACACTAGAAAATATTTTCAGTAAATCTTTTTCGAAAAGTAAATCATTTTCCGGAAAACATTTTATTGGCAAACAAATGGACCCTTAGTTAATGTTGTTTATATAACATCAAACTTGCATAATATACCATTAGACATCAAAATACAAAAATATCTAACATGGGTAAAATTTTAGACTTTGATTTTCTTTCAAATTAGTCCTTGAAATAGCTAAATCAAGTTACAACATTCACAAAAACATAAAAATCATCAAAAACGGGACAAATTTTGCACCTTTTGCAATTTAGTCCTTTTAAGTAAATTGAGTGCCCAAACATCAAAATTTTTGAACGAAAATTTCAAGAAATCATTTCATAAAAATGTAGACCATAAAAATATAATAAAAATGAATTTTACTGCGTTGGATTTGTGGTCCCAAAATCACTGTTCCGACTAGACCCAAAATCGGACTATTACATGTCAGTTATATCGTGGGTAATGTAATAATTCTCAAAATGAACAATGAAGCTTGCTTGAGTTGAAATATACATGTTCTAGTGTTAGAAATCACTTGCTTTGTAACACCCCAAACCCGACCCAAACATTACGACCGAATTTGGTATGTTACAGAGAAAACATTTTGAAAACCCTTGTTTAGCCGATTTAATTTTAAGGTAAAAGATATTGTCTTGTTTAAAAAAAAAAACAGTTGAGGTGTATAAAGAAAACAATACTTAGTTCATTTTAAAAATATATTAGGTCAGATTGTTACCGATTTCAGATGTACCCGATGGCACGGAAAATAATTTTTTTTACGTTTGATTTTAAGAAAATTTGTGTAATCATTTTAAGGTCATTAAGTGGTTTCAACAAATTATCCAACCATGTAAAATAATACAAAAAAAAAAAATCTTAGGAGGCCTTATTACAACTGAACAAATAAAACCGAAATAAATAAAACAATTCAAAATCCATTTAATCCATATTTTCTCTGCATGGCCACCTCGAGTCCATCCGACGCCTCATCCGTGATCTACGAGTTACCTGAAAAATATTAAAGGAGAAGGTGAGTCACCAAGACTCAATGTGTAACCCTTCCCCGGTTTAGTGCAACATCATACACAATTTATAACTAAATTTAACATGCAATAAGTTTAACATGCACCCAACCTAGCCAACCAAAACACCTTTCTCTACCCCGTGTGGTACCAAACCACTGGTGATGCCAAACCACTGGTGACTCAAAGTCACGATATCTTCAATATTGTGGTACCAAACCACTGGTGACTCGAAGTCACATATATAAGTGTGGGGCCAACCCACGTGTGATACCAAATCATTGGCGTCGATCCCATAATATCATCCGTGGGGCCAACCCACTGTGGTGCTAAGCCACTGGGACAAGACGCTATGAGGTGCCAAACCTCTGGTGACCGTAGTCACGAAATGTGGTACCAAACCACTGGTGCCCGTCGACACGAATATCACTTCCCCCTCCACTCATTTTACCCACATATGCACTTAACAAAGATCATGACAAACATGTTTACTTATTAACATATACTGAATTTATCATTGGCCACATATTTATATGCCACATATACCAAATATGTCATGCTCCCCAAAAGCATCATAAAGTAAACTCATAACAACAAGGACTTACCCGTTTCCTTGCTTATACCACGATGGTATTAAATCCAAATCTACATCAATTCAGATTAGCATACACAATGCATTTAACACAGTTACGAGTTATAAAGTGTGTATGTACACACCTGTTACTATCGGTAGTCCTAAATCCTGAAGAGTTAATCGGCCACACTAGATTTCTTGCTCCTATATTCGGCCAAACCTGAAGGTTAGTGACATGGCTATTCGGCCAACCAAAAGAAATACCGAAGGCTCTTGCGGTACTTACCTTGAATGGATTTGATTTCCTAACAAATCCCGAAGCCTTAATTAGCCCCTACAATCGATTTAAGTACACCATTATGAGTTATAGGCCATTCGGCCATAATCTTAATTCTTAGAAGAGAGTGTAGCCCCTTACCTTAATGATGGATTCGGCAAGTCACACCACTATTCGGCACCCTAGTTGATGTCACTAGCTTTCGGCTCCTTCAAAGAACAAAAACGGGGTTTAATACTAAGATGAAGAAAGAAGTGTAGTAAAGTCACTACACAAAATCGGTCAAGAAAAGATTACCCTTACCAAACTATTGAAATTCGACAGCACTTAGTTAGGGGAAAAGAAGATTTGGCCAACACTAATGGAAGGGCTGGAATTTTGAGAAGAAAAAGGGATGTATTCGACTAAGAGAAGCAAGAGGGGAAGATAATTTTTTGAACAATTTTGGCAATTATATAAGGGAAATTCGGCAGCAGCAATTTGGAGAAGAAAAGAAAATTTGCTGAATGATTTTTGGCACTCCTTTGTTAAGCATTAAACCGAAAAATAGATGATCCTAGAGAGTCCCTATTTCGGCCAACACCTCCCTTTTAGGTGATAATTCCAGCTTTTATTCAAGTTACAATTATCTATTGTTATCCCTTAATCTACTCTTTAACTAGTTTAATGAAAATAAACTCCTAAAGCATTCCCTTCCAGTCGAAATTAAGCAAAAAAATAAGCTTATCCATATCATTTAAAGAGTCCAATTTCATGCCATCACCTCCCCCATTCACGCCGGCCTCAAAGAAGAAAAAATAAAAATGCCAATGCAGTTTCTTTGGATCGAACCCGCGACCTCACTGCAGCCCTTACTTCCAACGCCCTTTGCCACTTCTCCCATTAGACTTTCATGACATAAAGCCTTCACCTTTTAATTATAAGGCCTTCCTAGGCCGATTCCCTTTCCAAAGCAAAATAAAATAAACTCGAAAATGCAACCTAGGCAGTTCGAACCCGTGACCTGCCCAATTGCCACCTTCAAACCCAAGCCACTCCACCAACTCACTTTCATGCCCAAACTCACCCTCAAAATTCTTTAAAACCTTTCTTAACCCTAACGCCCAAAAAGCCCAAAAGGAAAAACATTCCCCCCTTGTTATTGCCGAGACTCGAACCTCCTCCCTAGCAATCCTCTTAGGCGCACCAAGCCACTTGTGCCAAGCCTATTCTTTGTGTCATATTTCGCCCAAAATTTTATTTAAGCCCTATCTCACCTAGCTCCCTCCTTTTAGGCACTTAAAAAGAAATTTTTAATACTAAGTCCCACCTAGCTCGGGGTTAGTTCTAGGCCCTAGAACATGCTTAATAATCCTAGAATTTAATTCTTCAAGCACACACACACACATGGGAACAAATAATTAAATTTTCAAACAACCCCTAATTCAGGATGTTACATGCTTATCCACAAACTGATATAGTGTGCTAGTTGTCGTGATTTTGCATGTTTAGATGATGGGTATGTTAGAAAAATTCGATTAACAGAAGTTTAAAAATTTTCAAAATCAAGTCGGTTTGTGATATTTATAGCAATAAACTTTTTACCGAAAAGTTCCTGTGCTTTGTGCGAGATGAATTCAAGTTAATCTTGACTTTTAACTGAACAACTTTCTTCGCTATCCTCATACCCCAAATTGCATCGAGTGTGAGCTTGAGCAACGTGAACTAAACACAAAACAAGAAACGATATTATTACTTTTAGTAGGAAAATAATTCTCTCAATAAAAATTGATAAAGATCGTAATTCAAAAAAAAAGTAAAATTTATTCTAAGGAAATAAATTACCACTATTTTCTACAATAAATTTATATTCAAAAAATTTATTAGGTCAATAAAGTGTATATATTATATCAATAAATGACATCTATATATAGAGAGAGAGAGAGAGAGAAGAATTTTGGTTAAATAAGACGTAAACAAATTATATTATTTAAATAAAAACACACTTCTACTATAGGTAGGGTAGGGGTGCGAGGCACACCCTAGTAAAGTAGGTATTATGTATTAGGTCCAATTATATGTACTTCTTGTACTTTTGACCCAATACTTTATAATTTAATTCAACCTCATATTTATTTTCTATTTCTTAAAATAAATATTATTAATTTAATTTAACTAAATTAATTTTCCAATTAAATAATATTCTCCACCCAATTCTAATTTCATTAAAGTCATGAAAACTTTACAGTAAAAGAATTTATGAGGAAATATATTTAATTTCC
Source organism: Gossypium rotundifolium (assembly GCA_025506655.1). Lineage (NCBI taxonomy): Eukaryota > Viridiplantae > Streptophyta > Magnoliopsida > Malvales > Malvaceae > Gossypium > Gossypium rotundifolium. The sequence continues at coordinate 83,895,912 of CP106724.1, read as the reverse complement.
TTATTCAATGGATTCATAATTACTTACTAATTTAATACTTAAATATAAACTTGGTACTAGAACTTGTCCATTTCTCCTAGATTAGTAGTTGAGATGTTTTTTTTGTCTCAAGTTGGTACCTAAATTTTCATTTCGTCCAATATATAAGTACTTTTTGTAATGATGTTAAGTTTAAGACATGTGGCTTTATGAAATTATGACACATGTCAATGATGATGTCATCATCTAAAATATTATTTAAGATTATTTAAAAATCTAAAATAAATTAAAACTTAAAAATTATAAATAAAAATCATAAATATTAAAAACTAAAAATTATAAACTAACAAAATTACCAAAAATTAAATCAAAATAACTTAGGTAAGCATTTTGAATGTTTAGTAAGTTCATAGGTATTAAAAGATAAACTTACCTCAATTTACAATTAAACATATTATACTAATTAACTTGTCATTATATTGCTCGTATCATCTATTCATCATATAACCATTTGAACATTAGGCTCATAACATTTCAATTTAATACTATTCACATTTAACATACTATTCAATTTAGTACCATACACATAGATTCCAGAATTCAATATAATTTGTATCATCTATTCATCATATAAACATTTGAACTGTAACAGCCCGATTTAGGGGCTAGACGGAACAATGATCTCGGGATCACTAATCCGAGATTAGAGAAATTTATTTTCATGATATTTTGTGAATTATATTATGATTGTGTATGTACATGAGAATTTTGATACTTTAATTTTAGCGATTTCATGTTTAATCGCGAAAAAGGACTAAATCACATAAAGTGTGAAAGTTCCATTCTATAGGCTAAAGGTACCAAATAGCCATAGATTGTTAATTTGAGGTCTTTAAAAGGCAATTAGACCCCCAAAATTATCATGGCCGGCCATAGGAGACAAAGATGGACAATGTTGGTCAAAGTTGGTGATAGTTGGTGACTTATTTGACTTGTATTAATAAAATAAGGAGAGTTAAGTTATCATATTTTCTCCTTCTCTCTTCCATCAAAAACTAGCAGCAAATAGGGGGTAGAAAGATTAAAAAATTTGAGCACACTCATCTCTTCACAAGTAAGTGTTCTAGTGAACTTTTCTTGAAGATAATTTTACTTTTGAGACCTCTAAAGCTTAAGCTTTCATATGAGGGGACTAATGTGCAATATGGTGAAGAGTTTAGAGTTTTCCATGAGAGCCTTCATTGTTATTTTCTGTATTTTTATAGAAGGAATTGAGTATTAGTTGTTAGATGAACAACTTTTGTGAAAGGTGTTAACATGAAAACACCAAATAAGACCTTAATGAAAATGTTACAAAATTTGTAGTATGTATGTGAAATGTTGAGTTTTGATGATAGCTATAAGAGTATTAAATGTTCACCTAGGCTTTTTGAAGGTAGAAATATGATTAGAATTTATTTCGAGCCTAGGGGCAAAGTGGTCATTTTACCAAAGTCTAAGGGCAAAATAGTAATTTTGCCAAAGCATGACTATTAAAATGCTTTATCAATGTGAGTATTAAAATGAGCTAATTTTTATTATAGAGCAAGAAGAATCGAGAATCCACCTCGATCAGGGAAAGAATAAAATCTCAGACTAGACCGTCGAGTTAGCTCATGTTGAAATCGAGGTAAGTTTGTATGTGATAGATTAAAAATTTATGTTAGCATGTGAGAATGCTTGGCAATATATTGATGCATGATGCTCTACTAAATTGAGTAGTTAATGTTGAATGAGATGTTGATGTCCTAGTGGACCATATTGATTATGAAAAGGCTATCATCTAGAAGTGAAATAGATAAGGCCCCGTATAAGACCACGTCTGGGACATGGCCTCAGCACCGAGTTGAGATCCCGTATAAGATCATATCTAGGACATGGCTTCGATAATGAATATGAGAATTGTATAAGACCATATTCGGGATATGGCATCGATACTTGATATGAAAGTCTATATAAGACCATATCTGGGATATGGCATTGGCATTTAGAAGTGATTCCATGTAAGATCACCTCAGGGATGTGGCATTGGCTTCGTTTCTACATTAATGATGATGTATATGCATCTTTGACTATCCCTAATGATTAATGGGATAAATAAATGAGTTTAAAAGTAGAAATGAGAATTGTACTAAAGTCATGTGAATGAGTGAATATAGGTACTCGTAAATGAGTCACGAAGAAACGATTATGATGTGTGGCACGATATGTGCTAAATAAGGGCAATTGTAAGTAAGTATGGCAAGAAGCCTATGAATTGTGTATGGTTATTTAACGCCATGGATGGATTAATTATGAGCTTATTGTTGTTATTTATTTCCATACAAACTTACTAAGCTTTATGCTTACCCTTTTCATTACCCTTTTCCTCATAGTGTTGCCAAGATAACTTAAGAAGTTGCGACGTCGAGTTCAAAAATCACACTATCGTCATCACTTTGGTATAACACTTTAGACTTGTTTTGAGTATGGCATGTATAGGACTCGAGTATTTTGTTAAGTTGTAATTGTTAGTCAAAGTGTCGGCTATGTAAGTTACTAGTTACTAAAGTCATTTTGTAAATGGTCTTAAGTTAGGCCAATACTTGGCAAATTCTTTTGCTCAATGAAGATGATTTTCATGAAGTATATGCCCTTGTGCATGTCTTAATTCTTTAAATTCCTAGAGATACCATTTAGTCATCTTTTCGATTGGAATGCTTTGAATTGAGTTCTTAGATGTGCCTTTGGGTTATGAGTTGTATTGATTTGAATTGGAGTATGTATGTGTGCAATGTAGGGTGGCAAAGGGCTTGGTAGATAGCCATCTAATTGTCTACACGGGTAGTCACACGGGCAGTCAGACGGACATGTGTCTAGGCTGTGTGTGACATGCGGTCAACCCTAGGGCATGTGGATCGACTGTGTGTCCCATTACATGCTAGGTTTGCAAGTCAGTATGCTCCACGGGCAGAGACACGGTCGTGTGTCGTGTCTCAACCGTGTGGGATACATGGCCTAAGACATGGGTGTGTGCTTAGGCCATGTGATGTCCGCACGTTAATTGTAGAATTTAATTTGACACACGGGCTAAGGACACGGCGTGTGCCTTAGCCGTGTGACCATAGTGAGTTGATGATGTCATAGTCAGAATGTCAAGGTTTTGGCACACGAGCGTGTCAAGGCCATGTGAGGGACACGGGCGTGTGTCCTGCCATGTGAAATTGGTTAGGATCGACCACAGGTGGAAGGCACAGGCATGTCTTAGGGGCACACGGGCGTGTCCCTAGACCAACACGGGCGTGTGGCCCCTGTTTTGAGGAAAAGTTTTCCAAGCTCATAAAAGTTTCCAAATAGATTTTGAAACCTCTCGAAGGTAGGATTAGGGCCTCGTGTGTCGAGAATGAGCAAGTGATGGGTTTAAATGAAATTTTATAGCCCTATTTGAGACGTATAAGCGAGATAAGTTAGGTAATGCCTTAAACTCGATTCGACTTTGGACACAGGTAAGGGGTGTTACATGAACATTAGGCTCATAACATTTCACTCTCATTTCTTTTTTTCATTAATCCATTAGCCCAATAACTATAATAAATAGATTCGGATACACGGGTAACTACAACACCCCAGATTGCTCGTCAGAGCAGTAACTACACCACACCAAGGCACTGGAACGATGGAAATGTGCAAGTGTACACAATCGCAACAAGTAATAAAGTGACAAGTAAATGTCGAGTTATTGTACCCACAGGGACTGTGAGAAGAATTATTTATGAATGCTGTAACACCCCAAACCCGGTCAATACACCACGACCGAATCTGACATGTTACGGGGAAAACGTATTTGAGAGGTTAGGTTTCCGGATAAAGGTTTGATGAAAACTCTTTGCTATATTTGTACTTGGTAAAAATCTTGAGCATGATTGTTTTAAAACCGATAGTGCATTTTGCTAACCCGGAAGTTTTGGAAACTTAGTTGAATCTAATAGTAAAACCAATTCATATCATTTGGAAATACGAGTTATTCCCTTTTTATTTGCTTGAAAACATTTTGAACTTAGTTTAAGTTTGGAAAATATTTGAGTTGCATTCATTTTAAATTACATCGTGATACCCGATGGTAAAGTTAAAACATATCACTTTGTGGTTTTGAAAACCTTATCTTTACAGTTTTACCCAATATTAACCCAATAATTTGTTAAGGCATATTTGAAATCAAATTTAAGCATATAAATAACCCAAGTATAATTTTAAAAAGGCCTTTTACAATCCCAACAAAATCAAATGAAACTAAATAAGGTAAGGTACCAAGTTTGTAAATCGGTGCAAGTCTGAATTTATTTTGGCATGGTCACCTCGAGTCCACCCTGGCCCAAGTCCGCGATCTAAGTGTCACTGAAATGATAAGGAGAAGGTGAGTCGCAAGACTCATGCATAAATCCCCTCCCGATGAATGCAACATACTAACACACATCATAACAAAGCAATGCAATTAATGCACCCGATCCTAACCATCCATAACACCTTTTTCTACCCCGTGTGGTACCAAACCACTGGTGGTGCCAAACCACTGGTGACCCAAAGTCACGATATCCATCAATGTGGTGCCAAACCACTTTGGTGACCCAAAGTCACGAGTAATCCATCGTGGGGCCAACCCACGTGTGATACCAAATCATGGCGGCGATCCCAGATCTCAAAAGTGGGGCCAACCCACGGTGGTACTAAGCCACGAGGGGACGAGTCGCTATGAGGTGCCAAACCTCACGTGTCCCAAAGACACAAATGTGATACCAAATCACGGTGACCAAGTCACGAATAGTCAAGTTGTGGGGCCAACCCACGGTGATACCAAATCACTGGCGACGATCCGTAATATCAATCGTGGGGCCAACCCATCGTGGTACTAAGCCACTGGGACAAGTCGCTATGAGGTGCTAAACCTCCGTGACCCAAAGTCACAATAAATCAATCGTGGTACCAAACCCTTTGGAGGTGCCAAACCTCCGTGTCCCAAAGACATGGATATCATATTCCCCTCCTCTCACATCACCTATAAACATACCATCTTGATGCAAATCGTGCAAATCATGCAAATCATGCTAATATGTTTAGTGTAGCATCTCATAACACATACATCATAGATCATGATATCATATCAATAATGAACTCGTAATGAAACGGACTTACCGAATCCGCACATACCCCATAAGGTATCATATCAATCAACCATATTGCTTTCGCTTTATTAAGCAATCGGGTTATTAAGCATATTACTAAGTAAAGAGTGTGTTAGTTTACACACCGTTAATCATAAGCCTTATTCCCAAAGAACCGATCTAAGACCCTTGATTAGCTCGCCCTATAATTGGCCAATTATGAACATCAAGACCAAGGCCATTCGGCCAACCCAAATAAACCAAAGGATTAACATGAGAACCCTTACCTTACAAGTGATTTGGTTTCCTACCAAATCCCGAATCAACCGATGGTTCCTCTGACAATCGGCCACACCCTATTAAGAAGAACAGTTAATCCTTTGAAGACTTTGGCTTAACGAAACTAATAGAATAAACTAAGGAAACCAACCCTTACCACCACTTACCAACCGATCACTCACAAATGGAGGCTTCGCTTGACTGCTTCGAAATCCCGGATGCCCTATAATGAAATCGGTTCCAACACAAGAGATTAACTCTTTTCAACAAATGCCGAAATCAGCTCTTAACCAATCATAATTGACAAAGAACAAGGGAGAGGAGAAATAGGCATTCGGCCTAGCACTAACCTTCCTCTAAAAACCCGATTGGAGAGAAAAAGAGAAGAGACCACCCCTTGCTTGTGATTTGGCCAAGACTTAAACAAAAAGGAGAAGAAGATTCAGCTGTGGTTGTTTAAAACTATTAATCAAGGTTCGGCTATAGGTTTCTAACACCACTTATGATACGGCTTGAGTGGTAAGAGAGGAAGAAAAGAAGAGAAATGAAGGTAAGGTTTCGGCAAGAAGGGTTTTTAAGAAGAACCGAGAAAATGGAAGTAGAAAAAGAAGAAAAAGAGTACTTCCGGCTTTAAGCACAAAATGAAAAAGAAATGAGAGAAAAGAGAGGGTAAGTGTTTCGGCCAAGAATCAAAAGAAAGCAAGACAAAGTATGAGAGGAAGAAGATGTTTATTTTGGCTTAACACAAATGAAAAAGAACAAAGAGAGGTAGAAGGGTATATGGTTCGGTCAAAGATAAAAAGAAGAGAAGAAAGCAAAAAGAACTAAAAGCTTGAGAACTCCAAAAGCATTCGGCTGCCAAAGAAAATGATGGAAGAAAACAAGGCAAGTTTCGGCAAGGTATAGATGTTGCTTGGGGATTTTCGGTTTCAATGAAGAAAGAAAAAACACAAATGATAGACTCCTTTGAAAATTCAGCTAGGCACTAGACTAAGGTTGGCCGAAAGTCACCCAAAAATTGCCAAAAGAATTTCGGCACTCCCCACTCACACACCTACCAAACCGGCCACTCACCCCCCACATGAAGACTCCAACATTCGGCCACCTCCTAAGCTCACTCATGGCCACTAATTTAAACCGATTTGAATTAGTCAAATCCCTTAATTCACTCCTTGCCCACCATTTGAATTATTTGACTTGGTCTATGGCAGAGTTTGAACTGCACACTACTTCTCCTCCTCCATGCCGTCAAAATAGAAGCAAAATGTGTGGCTTCTGCAGCTCGAACACATGACCTCTTCCCCTTGCAAGGTGTCACACACACAAGCTCTAAGTGGCGCCTTCCTTGCCACTCTACTAGCTCCATTCTTGTGCTAAAATCCACCTAAAAATACCTATAACCCCCAACTCCTTCAGCTCCATTCACTTAAAGCTTAAAAACTAAAATTTTCTCTACCACTCAAGCTTACACTAGGCTTACAACTAAGCCCCAAAACATCAAAAACAACCACACTGCAGATCAAACACATGCAAACAATGCAATAACAAAAATAGCCCCTATTCCAGGATATTACAAATGCAATTTAAAACACTTTGGTGAAGAAAAAAATTTTGATTTAAGGAGGTGATTAAAACTAGGATTTTAACTAAGTAAACTAAATAAAAATAAAATAAAAGTTCCAATGCACAATTTCAAAAGATGATTTTAATCAAGATGACATAATTGTGTTAGATTAATTACATTTCTTAACTTAGAATTATTAAACTCATGTTCATATTGTTACGACTAAATTCACGGCAACTCGGTAATTTGCTAACTAATGAACATACTCACCTACAAAAATCTATTTATCTATTGACTATATCTCTATGTCAATTCAACCGATTAAACAAATTTTAATAATTAAATGTGTTAATGCACATACATATGAAATTAAAATAATCTCTTGTACATATCTTTTTGCCAATTCAAAAAATTAATTCAATCCCATAAGCACATATAAGATTATGTGAGGTAACAATGTATTTCTACCTTGAAATAGTTTAATCACAATAATCTTGCAAGTTATGCAAGGCTAATGTATCGTTAGATACCGTTGCTAATTTAACCCTCAACTACCTTAGATGATTAAACATGCACTAATTAAATATTGTGTCAATTAATTACAATTTCAATCCGTTTAAATAATTAATTCATCAGTTACCTTACAATTGTAATGCAAGAATAACTTAGTCATGGTTTTACTTAATCAAACATCTTACCGAGACCTATAACAACACAAACACAATTTTAATAACTCAAGTAGACGAAATGAAATCAACCTAACACGAATTAAATTTAAGTCATATTAATTAAATTAAACATGTTCATCATAACAACAACAAAATTAAAAGGATAGGGAACAAGAATCAAATTTGGTGTTTCTCTAAGGCTTGACTAGTTTTCTCCGCTCTTCCTTCTCCGTTTGTTCTTATTGAACCGAAGCTTCCACGAACACTTGAATGCTGCTCCAAATGGTGGTTGAAGGACTCTTTTTTAAGAGGTGAAATCAGCAAAGGAATAGGGGAAGAAAATAAAGAACAATGAAAGGGAATGAAGAGAGAAAAGTGAGAGAGAAGTGAAGAAATGAATGAGTTTGAGATGTGTTTGAAGTGAGCAGCCAAGGGGGTATTTATAAGTTGAAAAGGCTGCTAAAAATAGCAAAAATCAGCAGCCAAAGACTCCTCCCATGGCCGGCCACACATGTTGCATGTTTGAATATTTCAAACATGCTATTTTTAGGTAGGGGCAAATCTTGAAAGGCATGAACAGTGGAGGGGTTTGAATGCAAATTGAAGGAGTCTTCAAGGGCCATTTTGAAAGAAAAATAATAAGCCAAACAAACTGATTGGTTCAGCATGTGGGACGGTTTTGGGCTGCCCAGTGCTCGGTTGGATCAATTTTCTCGGTTCAGCTCCACTGTGCCCCTTTTCATAATTAATTAACAATAATTTATTTAGCCTAATTAAATTGGATTAAAATTAAAATTAATTATATTATGAATTAATATTCATAATTTGGACCATCTTCGACTGAAAATATAATTCGCCTTTATGCTTCAGAATTGCTTCTCGGTTTTGTGCTTCTAGCAGTGTTTACCAAGCCGTTTTTTACCCTTTGTGCAAATCTGTCGAAAATAATCAAAATTAATCAAAATTTATTATAAAGTTAATTAAAATTCAACATGTTAATAATTTAAGTACAATTTAATTATTTTATAATAATTATATATTTTTAGACAAGAATTTTACCGGAACTGCATGAATTTGAGTTAAAAAGGGCATGAAAAAGTGTATATTTTCGTGTTTCTAGGCACCGAAGTGCAAAGCCCGTAGGCAACATATAATCATATAAAGATACGTCCCTCCACCACACCAAATTCTCCGTAGAGAAATATAGCTCAGTAATCTGCAATAAAGGTTGGATTCTAGTATAATCAATAATAATTCCATACCATCAAATATATCCCGTAGCAGCATTGTAACACCCTCAACCCATGTCCGTCACTGGAATAGGGTTTCAGAGTATTACCTAGCTTATCAATTAAAGAATCATTCGGTTTTCATATCCAAAAAAATATCATTCGAATACAATCGTACAGTCCTTAATACGAGCCCTCAAGGCCTAAAACAAGCATTAGAAGCGGTTTGGGACTAAACCGAGAACTCAGGAAAATTTTTTGGAAAACATAGAAAATTTTCAAAATATAGGGGACACACGCCCATGTGGCACGGCCGTGTGTCTCACATGGCCAAAGACACGCCCGTGTCACAGGCCGTGTGGACATTTGAAATAGGATCACATGGCCGTGTCCCAGCTCGTGTCCTACCCCATGTAACTCACTGACTTGGGTCACACGGCCAACCATACGCCCATGTGACTAGCCCATTTACCCTTCGAAATGGCCTCACACGCCCGTGTGCTAGGCCGTGTGAAAACTGGAGGGTATACTGACTTATTCCATACGGCCAAGTCACACGCTGTGTGCTGGGCCATGTGGAGCTACTGACTTGGTTTCTAAATAAGTACCAGAGGACAAACGACCATATCACCTTGCCGTATTTCACACACGGCTGAGACACACCCGTGTCTCTACCCGTGTGGACAAAAATAGGCTATGTTTCATGCCACATTTCTCACCCAAAATGTTGTCAACCTAGGTTCAAAAAATGCACAAACAACCAATGCATAAATAGGAACTTATACCCAACCAATTTCAAACCAAAATCATATACTACCAATACCAACAACCAAAATGCTCATAAGTATCCCAAATAGCCATTAAAATTCATACCAATTTCACATCCAAAAATAACCTAAATGATCAAACTCACCTATTAGACTTTGTGCCTAAATCAACATGCATACCACATTCTCAAATTCAATCATTTTTTACTAAAAATACCAATTCACAACAAGGCATTCACATAGCAATTGTAAACCAAATATAAAAGGCCATTTACACATATATATACATAACCAAGTATAACAAAATAAGCCAAGTCACATGGCTAAACACATAACGAAAAACATATATCATTTACAAGCTAAATCAATTGGCTTTCAACATTACAAACATATATACCATATTAACCACAATACCTATACATGCCATATAACCAAGTACACAAGTTCAAATGTACCAAAACAACGGCTAGATAGTGTGATGAGATCTCCAACAACTCCTAATCCGAGTAAGCTTTTGAAATCACTATAAAACATGGAAAAGTAAATAGAGTGAGCTATTAAGCTTAGTAAGCTCATATGACTAATAAATATAACTTACCATTCATTCACAATTTAAGTAATCTAAACATAATATGCTACAAATCAACTTAATCACATAGCTAACATATATTCATCCACATAGTAAATCATGAAACTCACAAATTTCATGGATTTAATGCTTATATCGTTTACGTACATACCTGCACTAATACGTATCAATCTCTTACCCTTTCATATTATCAATGTACCCATTGAACCATTTGGCATAATATCGGATACTCGGTAATCTCGCACCCTAAGTGCCAATACATGGTCGAAACCATCTCAATCTCATATCTCATATGTAAATGCTCATATCAAGCTATCACTAGGTCCGCTCACACAAGCTGACGGTCAAGACGTAGCTACATGGTGCTGCTCACACAAGCTGATGAGTAACCGCAACACATTCGAAAAACTCAGCCACTGGTAGAATGTACGGACCAGCACCCAAAACACAATAACCTCTAATGACATGTCATTTGTATCCTATCTATTCCTAAGGTTCAACCGGGATTTATACATTTTCAATAACTCGTCGGGAATTTTCGTGGTGTCGTATCATCTCAATTATAACAATTTAGCATTTAACATATATAATTTAATGCTTATTAAACATACGAACTTACCTCGATCACAAAAAAAAAAAATGACGGAATAGGATCGACTAATTTAATATTTTATTTTTCCCTCGATCTAGATCTGTATGTTGCTTTTCTTGATCTATATAATCAAATTTAACTTATTCAAAATAAATTCTATTCAATTTAACCCAAAAATCATATTAAGGCAAAATACACTTTTGCCCCTTAAATTTTAAATTCTTTACAATTTAGTCCCCAGCTCATAAAAATACAAATTCATGCAATTTAACCCACACCCATGCTAGCCGAGTTATATATATATTCATAGAAGCCCATATTTTTTATTATTTCCCACATTTCACCATGAATTTTACACATTTTACAAATAAATCCCAAATTTACAATTTCAACCAGAATCACTTAACAAATGTTCTTTATCTAACAAGAACCATTTATTTTCTATCATCAAACATCAAAATAAATATACAATCATCAATGGTAAAACCCTATATTTTTAACAATTTTGCGAATTAGTCCTTAGGTTAGCTAGATTAAGCAATAACGACTCCAAAAACATAGAAATCACTAAGAACCAAGCAAAAATATACTTACATGCAATGAGACTATGGCCGAACCTTCAAAAGCACAACAATGGATTATTTTCTTCCTTATTTTCGGTTCATGAAGAAGAAAGAAAGATGATATCTTTCTTTATGCTATTTTATTCATTTACCAAATTAACCTTATTTATTAAATTAAAATTGACCTATTTAATGTCCATATTTGTCCACTCAAATAAATAATGGTCTATTTATCATTTAAGTACTCGTACATTGAAGTTCTTTAGCTATTTAATTCCTTTAGCCTATAGAACTCTAATTTTGTAACTTTTGCAATTTAATCCTTTTTATCGATTTGAGCATTCAAACGATAAAATTTTTTAATGAAATTTTCACACAATCATACTATCATGCTGTAGACCTCAAAATAATAATAAAATAAATATTTTGACCTCATATTTGTGGTCTAGAAACCACTATTCCAATTTCACTGAAAACGGGTTGTTACAACTTTCCCCATTAGGAATTTTCGTCCCCGAAAATCTTACTAGAAAATAAGTTAGGATACTGTTTCCTCATAGATTCCTCGGGTTCCCATGTAGTCTCTTCAATACTGTGATGTTGCCTAAGAACCTTCACTGGAGCTATGCTTTTGTTTCTTAACTCTTTAATCTCTCGAGCAAGAATTCTGATCGGTTGTTCACTATACGACATATCGGGTTGAATTTCAATCTCGGTCAGAAAAATTATGTGCGATAGGTCCGACCGATACCATCATAACATCGACACATGAAACACATTGTGAATCTTTTCTAACTCTGACGGTAACTCATGTCGATAAGCTATTGGCCCAATTCTCTCGATAATCTCGTATGGTTCGATAAATTGTAAACTTAATTTTCCTTTGCGACCAAATCAAAGAATCTTCTTCCACAGTGATAGTTTTAAAAATACCCAGTCGCCAATTTGAAATTCAATATCTTTACGTTTCAAATTCTCTTATGATTTATGTCGATCTGAAGCTGCATTCAAACTGTCATGAATTGCTTTCACTTTCTCTTCAGTCTCTCTAATCAAATCAACCCCGTGAATCTTTTTCTCACTAAGTTCGGTCCAGTACAACGGAGTTCGACATTTACGACCATATAAAGCTTCATATGGTGCCATCTTTATGCTTGACTGATAACTATTATTATACACAAATTCAACCAACGGTAAATATTTTTCCCAGTTGCCCTAAAATCTAAAACACAGCAACGAAGCATATCTTCGAGAATTTGAATCACTCTCTCAGACTGACCATTGGTTTGAGGGTGAAAGGCAGTACTAAAATGCAACCGTGTACCTAAAGCCTCTTGTAATTTCTTCCAAAATTGTGATGTAAACCGCAGATCTCTATTCAAAAGAATGTTGACTGACACCCTATGTAATCTAACAATCTCAGAGATGTACAATTTAGCTAATCTATCAAGTGAAAAGTTTGTACATACTGTAATGAAATGTGCAAATTTTGTCAGTTGATCAACAACAACCCAAATAGCATCTTTCTTTTTCGAAGATAGGGGTAATCCCGATACGAAATCCATCACAACTCTTACCCACTTCCACTTAGGTATCATTACTGGCTGTAGTAGTCCCGAAGGCACTTGATGTTCGACTTTGACTTGTTGAAAAATCAAGTAACTCGACACAAATTTTGAAATGTATCGTTCCATGCCTGACCACCAGTACAACTGTTTCTAATCATTGTACATCTTAGTACTCCCCAGATGAGTATATAAATAACCACAGTGTGCTTCTTGTAGAACTTTCTGAATAAGCTTGAAATTTCTTGGCACACAAACTCTACCACGGAATAGTAAATAATCATCAAATTCGATCTGATATTCTGAATCAGTAGTCGACTCACACTGTACTATTTTAGGTTGCAATTCATTAACACATTTTCGAGCCTCGCAAATTTGCAGAAGTGTAACACCCCTTACCGTATTCAATGCCGGAACTGTAACATCCTGAATTAGGGGTTGTTTGAAAATTTGATTATTTTCCATGTGTGTGCTTGAAAGAATGAATACTATGATTATTGACATGTTTTAGGGTCTAAAAATAACCCCGAGCTAGGCCTGACTTAGGACTAAAATTTCTTTTTAAGTGTTTAAAAGGAGGGAGCTAGGTGAGATAGGGCTTAAGTAAAAATTCGGGAGAAGCATGACACAAAGAATTAATTGGCTAAGTGGCTTTCATGTGCCACTTAAGAGTTGGAGGAGAAGATGGGGCACAGTCATAGGTCGATTTCTTTGGAGTGGCGTTTGGCATTTTATTTTTGGGTTGATCGGCCTAGGAAGGCCTTATAATTAAATGGTGAGGTGTTATGACATGAAAGTCAATTGGGAGGAATGGCATGGGGCGTTGTAAGGAGGGTCATGGCGAGAAGGTCCTGGGTTCGAACCAAAGAAACTGCAGTTGGTTTTTATTTTTATTTTTGGAAGCTAGCGTGAAGAGGGTGAGGTGGTGGCTTAATTTTGGACTCTTATTTTGATAGGGATGAGCTTAAATTTTTGCATATTTTCTGCTGGAGGGTAAGTGTTAAGTAGTGTAATTTCATTATATTTGTTTAAAGAGGAGATTAAGAGATAGAATGGAAGATAAACAATGTTTTAATTTAGTTTGTTTGGGTGATAATTTAAAGATAAAATTTATCACGAAGGGGAGAGATGGCCGATTATAGGATTCTTTGGTGTGGTATTTCAGTTTTGAAAGGGTGATTAGGGAGGGTATGCCGAAATTGTTTCTCTTTTTCTCTCAAGCACCTAGCCGAATTCCCTATCTCCTTCATCTCTTTCTCCTTTGTTTTTATTCTTTCTCAAAACCGAAACTCCTATCTCCCTTTTCTCATTCTTTCTTTCTTTCTCTCTAGCCGAACATATTCCATTAGTGTGCCGAAATTCCCTTCCTCCTATTTGATTCACTTTGGCCGAATATCAAGTGGGTATATATCTCTTTGGGATTTTGTTTTTCAATCGATCGTGAAGGTAAGTGTTTTGCCGAAACTCTCTTCCCACATTCTCCTATTCTCTGTCGACTTCGATGAAAGGAAAAGCCGAGATCCGGCATTTATTGATGTTCGGCTAACCACTATTTGAAGCCAATTTCATCTAGGAACTCTGAGATTTTCAAAGCAGTAGATCTAATTCTCCATTCTCTGCTAATCAATTTGGTAAGTCTACGGTAAGAGATTCTCTTTTAGTCTTTCCATTAGATACTTGGAAAAGCCGAAAACTAACCACTTGTGTAGATCTAAGGTTGGCCGATTGCAAGGAATCCGATTAGTGTGGCTTGGATTTGTTGGAAACCAAATCGGGACAAGGTAGGTGCCACAAGTGAGTCTTGAGTTTTATCTAATTTGGTAGAATGGCCTATGGCTCTTACTAACTTGATTAAATCGATTGTAGGGAGGCCATAACCGATTGAAGGGAGCTTTCAAGATTTAAGGTAAGACTTATACATCAATCGGCCAAGGGCTATTTGTTAAAAAAGTTTATGTTTAAATACCGAAACTAATACGTGCCATGTAAGGATCTCAATGATTTCAGGAACAAGCGTAGTTTCGGGATTTGGTTAGAGACCAAATCAGTAACCAAGGGTCAAGAATCTAACATCGTAGAACGGATCTTCGGGATCTAGGAATTTTGGTGGTAACAGGTGTGTAAAAACTCACTACACACTTTATTAGTTTACATGACTATATTGTTGTTTTTTATCATTGTGGTAGTGCTTGTGGACATAAGCATGGATTTGAGTAAGTCCCTATCTCATGATTTATGATGTATGTGTATGCCATCATATTTGTTAAATGCATGATATATGATATTTGTGATGTAAGCATGATGATGGTGGGATTGATGAGAGGAGGGGGACGATTTTATGGACTGTCACTAGTGGTTTTGACCACAAGATGGGTTGGCCCCATCAAGTTTATTGTGACTTCGGTCACCAGTGGTTTTGACCACACCGATGATAATTGTGACTAAGTCCTAGTGGTTTGGTACCACTAGTGGTTTTGACCACATTATGATATTTTGTGACCTATGGTCATCAGTGGTTTTGACCACACGATGGGTTAGCCCCATCATTTGATTTGTGACTTTAGTCACCAGTGGTTTTGACCACCAGTGGTTTTGACCACACGGGGTAGTAAAGGAGTATAGATGGTTAGTTGGGTTGCATAATTGTATGTTTATTAATATCTTGTGTATGAGTTACATTTTCGGGTGGGGGATTTACACACTGAGTCTTGGTGACTCACCCCTTCCCATACTATTTTGCAGATGAGTAGATTGCGGAGATGGAGCCGGAGAGGACTCGAGGCGGCCATGCTTATTCGATGGATTTGAATTTAATTTATTATCATTAAGTTTATTTATTTTCTTTTCTAAGTTTTTAATTTGGGTTGTAATAAGGCCGCTAATATTTATTTGGATGTTTACATAGTCAATTTACTTTACTTATGCTATACTACAAATGAATTTACAAATGTTATGTAAACCGGTTAAAAGTAACTTTTTCAAACTTAATAAAGTCTACGGGTTTTCAAAGATGTTACCATCGGGTAACAAAAATAAACCAAGTCAACTATAACTTTGATGATTTTAAATTGTTACATGATCAAACGTTTTCAAAGGGTTTATCAACCCAACTATATTTATAAAAATAATCCCAACTGAGTTTTATCAAACCCCGTTTTAATACCTTAGCCACATTTTTAACAAGTTTTCACCAGACACTCAACACGTTTCAAATTATTTTACTCCGTGACATACCAGATCCGGTCAGGACTCATGGGCCGGGTTTGGGGTGTTACATTTTGGTATCGAGCCGGTTTAAAACTTCATTTGTGGGGCTCAAGGCCCAAAATGTTTTGTTTTTGTTAGTAGGCCTTATTGGAATGTTTTGGGAAACTATTTTTGGCTTGAATAGCATGGCATCGAGTCTCCGGCACCTATCCGCCCAGGTAAGTAATTCTATCTATTTTCTTTGTGAATATTTGATGAGGGGTAGAAGGGTAGATTGGGAACGTAGACTATTAGATTAGAAATTGTTGAACCCTAAGGTTAGCGTACCCCAACAAACAATGCATAAGATTTAATAATTTCCCTAAACAACCCTGTGAGTTGTCACTGAGCAAGGGATGTGGCAATCGTTATACGCATGTCTAGGATTGAATTCGGTGGGAGCCTGGTATTTATGCAGTCCTAGTGACTCACCTCCTACTCACTTGAATCCTACCTGGTGCGTAGTAACGGTTCATCCTAGCTGAGACGACATACTCACAGGCTAAACTCGATAATTAAAACCCGAAAGGGACTAGCCGTTTTGCTTTTGAAGTAGTTAAAATCTTGTTTTAAAAAAAATGATGACCAAAGTACCTCTGGCTTGTAAATTACCAAAATACCCTCCATATGAAAAATTTCCAAATAGAAAATTTTCCCAAAATGTCCTTCTTTTGTGAAATCACTTAGAATCAAATTTTTGGAAATCTTTTTATGAAAATGCCCTGATAAAAAATTTACTAAAATACCCCTAGTGGTAAAATTACAAAATTGCCCCTAACCAACAAAATTATCAGAATGACCCTGATCTTCAATATTTTGTAACATCACTATTTTGGAAAATGCAATTCTCAAAAATAGCCCTCAAAGTTTTACAACTTTTGAAATACCCCTGATTTGTTAAATTTTACAAATTCACCCTGATTTGTGAAAAATTACCAAAATACCCCTGAGGTCCAAAATTACTGAAATACCCCCGGATTCCAAAATTTTTCAAAATACCCCAAAAATTTAAAAGCTCCAAAATACTTTTTGACAAAATCATCCGAGAACTTTTATTTTTGAAAAATTACAAAAATACCCCTGTAGGACAAATTACGAAAATACCACTGGGTAGTGGAAAAACAATCACAATGAAAACTACAACATCTCTTTGACTGAATGAATGGAAAACTGTATGCATGTATGATTACGAAAGAACCACTCCTAAAACTCTTATCATAAAATTCCTTCGCGGATAATCCAGTGAAACAAGTACTAATGCATAAAATTCTTAAACAGATAAATGAAATCGTTAGAAATGAGTACGAGAGGTCTTGGACGTCTACCCGTGGTCGTGGAAGGGGTAGGATGACTTTGTCCGAGCCAGTAGGGTCGAACATGGGTCTAGAAATGAGATGCCGGATCTACCGGCGGCGAAAACTGAATTTCAAGATCAGATCGGTGGTAACGATGTAGTATCCCAAGCGATGCTACGAGTGTTGGAACGAGTTCTTTGGTCGAGGTGGCGCAGTCTGAGCCCGTAAATCGTGGTTGAACGACTCCGTGCTATGAGCAAAAGTATTTAGAGGAGTTTTGAGTGGCACCCAGTCTTGGTGAGTACTAGTTGGAAGCAATGAAAGGATCATAGATGACCTAGATTTTACAGCTGAGGAGAAATTGAAGGGTATGATTTCTTTGCTTCGGGATGAGTTATATCAGTGGTGGCTCACTGTAAGGGATGGAACGGTGGTAGAAAATCTCACCTGGGAATTCTTCAGGGATGCCTATCAAAAGAAGTATATTGGAACTAGCTACGTGGATGCACAACGGAAGGCTTTCTTGAACCTGGTTCAAGGCAATAAGACGGTGGCCGAGTATGAGGCCGAATTCCTCCGGTTGAGTAGGTATGCTTGTGGTATTGTGGGTATCGAGCATGAGCGCTGTGTCAGATTTGAAGATGGGTTGAGAGATGAGCTGAGGATGATGATAGCTCCACAATAGGATCAGGAGTTCACTGTCTTAGTGGAGAAATTGAAGGTTACTGAAGGGGTAAGATAGTCTGTTAGACAAAATCAAGATAAGAGTTGGAACAAGAGGAGCTCGGAACCTTCAAGGTTCTTTGGTAATCAGCAGAAGAGGACAAGGTTTGGTGGGTCAGATCAAGCTGCTAGGCCTATTGCTGCTGCTAATTCTCAATGGCCGCCACGATGTGCTCGATGTGGCAAGTCTCACACGGGGAAATGTTGGAATGGTAATCGAGGATGCTTCGAGTGTGGGTCCTTGGAGCATCGAGTTAGAGACTGTCTGAAAAAGGTAGCTAGACTGAGATCAGGGGGTCAAGATCGTGCACCGAATAGGCGGGATAATCAACAGCCACAGAGGGGTCGTGGTGCAGGAAGAGGAGGTAATGGTCTTTGGCAGAGGTCGTGGGGCATCGAGGGGAGGTACTGGTGGTACCGAGGCTGAACAACTGGTTTGGTCTATCTTGGTGAGGCGTCAAGAGGAAGGCAACGCACCGGACGTTATAATTAGGTATGTTCTTGATCTTTGGTGTACCCTATAATACTTTGATTGACATTGGCTCAACCCACTCATACATTGCTAGTAGCTTAGTGGAAACTCAGATCTAGACTCGAGCTTACTTCAGGAAGATGACCGTATTAAGCCCCTAGGTCACTCTGTAGAAGTAAGTAAACTCTATAGAACGTACCCTAGAACTCCAAGGGGTCGTGTTCTTGGCTGATTTGATGGAACTACCGTTCCAGGAGTTCGACTTAATCCTTGGGATGGATTGGCTAGTAAAGCATCAGGCTAGCCTGGATTGCGCAGCTAAGCGCATGGTAGTAAAGACCGTGGAAGGTGATGAGGTGGTGATGATAGGTAAAAGGAGAGATTACCTGTCTAATGTGGTTTCTACGTTGAAGGCGGAAAGGATGGTTAGGAAGGGTTGTGAAGCTTATGTGGTGCATGTCTGTGCCTTGGAAGCAAAGGATGTTGCTGTGGGAGATGTCCGGACTGTAAGGGACTATGTTGATGTGTTCCTAGAGGAGCTTCCGGGTCTACCTCCGGACCGTGAGGTTGAATTTGGTATAGACTTGTTACCCGGAACTACGCCATTATCTATAGCTCCGTATCGGATGGCGCCAAAAGAATTGGTAGAGTTGAAGGCCCAGATTTAGGAATTGTTGGATAGAGGGTTCATCCGACCAAGTGTATCGCCTTGGGAAGCTCTAGTGCTTTTTATCAAGAAGAAGGATGGGACAATGAGGATGTGTATAGACTATCGGCAATTTGAACAAGTTGACATTAAAGAATCGGTATCCTTTGCCGGGATAGATGATCATTCGATCAACTCAAAGGGCATCGGTGTTCTCTAAGATTGACCTTAGGTCGAGTTACCATCGACTTAAGGTGAAGGAGGTCGATGTTCACAAAGACATTCCATTCGGTATGGACACTACGAGTTTCGGTAATGCCTTTTGGTCCAACGAATGCACCAAAGCATTTATGGACATGATGAATCGGGTTTTCCAACCCTATCTGGATCGGTTCATCGTGGTCTTCATAGATGACATTTTGGTGTACTCGAAGTCAGAAGAAGAGCATGACGCACATCTTCATGTGGTTCTACAAGTTCTAAGGAGAAACATTTGTATGCCAAATTGAAAGAAGTGTGAGTTCGCTCAAGGAGGTAACTTTTCTAGGGCATGTAGTTTTATTTGAGGGCATCAGGGTGGATCCCCATAAGATTGAGGCGGTATTGGAGTGGAAGCCACCAAAGTCGATTACGAAAATTTGGAGTTTTCTGGGGTTGGCGGGATATTATAGGAGATTTGTGGAAAATTTCTCCTTAATCGCAGACCGATTGACTAAGCTATTGAGAAAAGGGTTCATTTGTGTGGTCTAAGAAGCAAGCAAGAGAGTTTCGATAAGTCAAGAGGATCTTGATAGAAGCACCGCTTTTAATTGACTGAGGCGGAAAGGAGTTCATCGTATATTGCAATGCATTGCATCTTGGTTTAGGGTGTGTGTTGATGCAAGAAGGGAAGGTGGTCACTTATGCGCCACGGCGATTGAGGCCTCACGAAGTTAACTATCTGATACATGATTTAGAATTGGCGGCAGTATTTTTTCCTTGAAGATTTGGAGGCACTACCTGTATGGGGAGAAGTCGGTAGTATACAGATCACAAAAGTCAAGTACCTCCGACTCGTAAAGATTTAAATCGAAAATGGAGGTGGATTGAGTTGTTGAAGGACTACGATCGCTCAATCGAATACCATTTGGGGAAGGCTAATGTGGTAGCCGATGCATTGAGCCGAAAGGTGGTAGGAGTTCTGAGCAATGTTTGCTCATCTAAGTCTCTATGAGGATGGGAGCCTTTTGGCGGAATTGCATGTGAAGCCGTCTTGGATTAATGAGGTCAAGGAAAGACAGATGAGTGATGAAGCTTTGAATACTCGAAGGTTGCAAGTACTGAATGGTGAGGCCGAAGGTTTCAGTTTGGGTAGTAATGGGGTGTTTGTATTTTGGGAGAGTATGCATGCCTAAGGATGATGAGCGAGGCAAATGAATCCTTAAAAAGCCCATAGCGGTCGACGCTTATGCACCAGGAAGAAGCAAGATGTATCGTGATTTAAGGGAGCAGTTTTGGTGGCCGGGTCTTAAGCGGGAAGTAACCGAGTTAGTGGGCAAGTGTCTGACATGCCAGCAAGTTAAAGCTGAGCATCAATTGCCATCGTGGTCACATTACGGTAGGTAAAGATCCCACATGGAAGTGGGAGGAGATTACTATGGATTTCGTAAGTGGGCTTCCCCTTACGCCCAGTAAGAAAGATGCAGTTTGGGTGGTAGTAGACCGGTTGACTAAGTCGGCTCATTTCATACCGGTAAGGGTTGACTACTCGCTCCAAAAGTTAGCCAAGCTATATATAGCCGAAATAGTACGATTGCATGGAGTACCTGTGTCCATTATTTCGGATCGGGATCCCCGGTTCATGTCGAGATTCTGGAAGACCTTACATCAGGAGTTAGGCACGAAGTTGAATTTTAGCACGGCTTTTCATCCACAGTCTGATGGACAATCTGAGAGGGTAATCCAAGTGTTGGAAGACATGTTGAGGGGCTGTGTTTTGGATTTCCGTGGTAGTTAGGAGGAGTACCTACCTTTGGCAGAGTTCGCTTATAAGAATAGTTATCAAGTGAGTATTCAGATGGCACCGTATGAGGCACTGTATGGTCGGAAATGCCGTACTCCTACATGTTGGACGGAAGTAGGAGAGCGACAGATGTTGGGTCCAGAGTTAGTAGCAGAGACGGAGGATAAGGTTAGAGTAATTCGGGATCGTCTTAAGGAGGCATCGACAGCGTAAATCCCCTACCGATCTTAAGCGAGAGGTTGAATATGCAAGAAGTGATAAGGTCTTCTTGAAGGTATCACCTTGGAAGAAGGTGCTGAGGTTTGGCCGGAAGGGCAAGCTAAGCCCCAGGTTCATCGGACCGTACATGGTGTTGAAACGTGTGGGACCGGTAGCTTACCAGCTTGAGTTGCCAGCAGAATTGAGCCAGATCCATGATGTCTTCCATGTTTTGATGCTGAGGCGCTATCGATCAGATCCCTCACACGTTGTTCTAGTTGAGGAAATTGAAGTGAACTCAGACTTGTCTTTCGAGGAGGAGCCGGTACAAATCTTGGATCGAGATGTCAAAGTTCTATGTAGGAAGTCAGTGCCTTTGGTAAAGGTGTTATGACGGAATCATGGTACGGAGGAGGCCACATGGGAACCCGAGGATGTGATGCGGCAGCAATACCCCCAACTCTTCTGATCCATGTAATTTCGAGGATGAAATTCTTTTAAGGGGGTAGAACTGTAACATCCTAAATTAGGGGTTATTATTATTTTCCATTTGTGTGCTTGAAAGAATGAATACTATGATTATTGACATGTTTTAGGGTCTAGAAATAACCCCGAGCTAGGCCTGACTTAGGACTAAAAATTTCTTTTAAGTGTTTAAAAGGAGGGAGCTAGGTGAGATAGGGCTTAAGTAAAAATTCAGGAGAAGCATGACACAAAGAATTAATTGGCTAAGTGGCTTTCATGCGCCACTTAAGAGTTGGAGGAGAAGATGGGCGTAGGTCATAGGTTCGAGCTGCTGGAGTGGCGTTTTGGCATTTTATTTTTAGGGTGATCGGCCTAGGAAGGCCTTATAATTAAAGGGTGAGGTGTTATGACATGAAAGTCAATTGGGAGGAATGGCATGGGTGTTGTAAGAGAATTTGTGGCGATGAAGGTCTTGGGTTCAAACCAAAGAAAGCTGCAGCTTGGTTTTTATTTTTTTTTTTGGAAGTGGCGTGAAGAGGGTGAGGTGGTGGCTTCATTTTGGACTCTTATTTTGATAGGGATGAGCTTAAATTTTTGCATATTTTAATTTGGAGGGTAAGTGTTAAGTAGTGTAATTTCATTATATTTGTTTAAAGAGGAGATTAAGGGATAGAATGGAAGATAAACAATGTTTTAATTTAGTTTGTTTGGGTGATAATTTAAAGATAAAATTTATCACAAAGGGGAGAGATGGCCGATTATAGGATTCTTTGGTGTGGTATTTTGGTTTTGAAAGGGTGATTAGGGAGGGTATGTCAAAATTGTTTCTCTTTTTCTCTCAAGCACCTAGCCGAATTCTCTATCTCCTTCATCTCTTTCTCCTTTGTTTTCATTCTTTCTCAAAACCGAAACTCCTATCTCCATTTTCTCATTATTTCTTTCTTTCTCTCTAGCCTAACATACTCCATTGGTGTGCCGAAATTCCCTTCCTCCTATTTGATTCACTTTGGCCGAATATCAAGTGGGTATATATCTCTTCGGGATTTTTTTTTCAATCGATTGTGAAGGTAAGTGTTTTGCCGAAACTCTCTTCCCACATTCTCCTGTTCTCTGTCGACTTGGATGAAAGGAAAAGTCGAGATCCGGCATTTATTGATGTTCAGCTAACCACTATTTGAAACCAATTTCATCTAGGAACTCTGGGATTTTGAAAGCAGTAGATCTAATTCTCCATTCTCTGCTAATCGATTTGGTAAGTTTATAGTAAGAGATTCTCTTTTAGTCTTTCCATTAGATACTTGGAAAAGCCAAAAACTAATCACTTGTGTAGATCTAAGGTTGGCCGATTGCAAGGAATCCAGTGTGTGGCTTTGGGATTTGGTTAGAAACCAAATCAGGACAAGGTAGGTGCCACAAGTGAGTCTTCAGGTTTTATCTAATTTGGCCGAATGGCCTATGGTTCTTATTAACTTGATTAAACCGATTTTAGGGAGGCCATAACCGATTGAAGGGAGCTTTCAGGATTTAAGGTAAGACTTATACATCAATCGGCCAAGGGCCATTTGTTAAAGAAGTTTATGTTTAAATGCCGAAACTAATACGTGCCAAATAAGGATCTCAATGATTTCAGGAACAAGCGTAGTTTCGGGATTTGGTTAGAGACCAAATCAGTAACCAAGGGTCAAGAATCTAACATCGTAGAACGGATCTTCGGGATCTAGGAATTTTGGTGGTAACAGGTGTGTAAAAACTCACTACACACTTTATTAGTTTACATGACTATATTGTTGTTTTTTTATCATTGTGGTAGTGCTTGTGGACATAAGCATGGATTTCGGGTAAGTCCCCTATCTCATGATCTATGATGTATGTGTATGCCATCATATGCTGTTAAATGCATGATATATGATATTTGTGATGTAAGCATGATGATGGTGGGATTGATGAGAGGAGGGGGATGATTTTATGGATTGTCACCAGTGGTTTTGACCATAAGATGGGTTGGCCCCATCAGATTTATTGTGACTTCGATCACCAGTGGTTTTGACCACACCGATGATAATTGTGACTAAGTCCCAGTGGTTTGGTACCACTAGTGGTTTTGACCACATTATGATATTTTGTGACCTATGGTCATCAGTGGTTTTGACCACACGATGGGTTGGCCCCATCATTTGATTTGTGACTTTAGTCACCAGTGGTTTTGACCACCAGTGGTTTTGACCACACGGGGTAGTAAAGTAGTATGGATGGTTAGTTGGGTTGCATAATTGCATGTTTATTAATATCTTGTGTATGAGTTACATTTCCGGGTGGGGGATTTACACACTGAGTCTTGGTGACTCACCCCTTCCCATACTATTTTGCAGATGAGTAGATTGCGGAGATGGGGCGGAGAGGACTCGAGGCGGCCATGCTTATTCGATGGATTTGAATTTAATTTATTATCATTAAGTTTATTTATTTTCTTTTCTAAGTTTTTAATTTGGGTTGTAATAAGGCCTCTAATATTTATTTGGATGTTTACATAGTCAATTTACTTTACTTATGCTATACTACAAATGAATTTACAAATGTTGTGTGAACCGGTTAAAAGTAACTTTTTCAAACTTAATAAAGTCTATGGGTTTTCAAAGATGTTACCATCGGGTAACAAAAATAAACCAAGTCAACTATAACTTTGACGATTTTAAATTGTTACATGATCAAACGTTTTCAAAGGGTTTATCAATTATAAATAATCCCAACTGAGTTTTATCAAACCCCGTTTTAATACCTTAGCCACATTTTTAACAAGTTTTCACCAGACACTCAACACGTTTCAAATTATTTTACTCCGTGACATACCAGATCCGGTTAGGACTCATGGGCCGGGTTTGGGGTGTTACAGGAACAGAGTACGAGGCATTACCGAACTTATTCGCAAGCAACATTCAAAATCGAGACATGAAATTTCACTCAAATTTAAAAATTTTCAAACACATTTATATTGTCCCTAAAATGAGACTACGAGGCCCAAAACATGCTTCGGGAGTGGTTCGGGACTAAACTGGAAACTCAAGAAAATTTAAAAAACTTATAAAAGTTTCATCATGAAACAGGACCACACGCCCATGTGGGTTAAGGGACACGCCCGTGTGGCATGCCACACGCCCATGCTTCAAACCTTTGTCGAGCCTAGGGAGCAATTTGTTTTATTTTCTTCAAACTCCTTGATAGCCAATGTGCTCATTCATCACTTTTTCTTTTTCAATGGTGTAGTGAAACCTATATCCTTCTTCTCACATTTTCTTCCTCTTTCTTTAATTGTACAAAGTCGAAAGTAGGGGTGTTAAGCACTCAAGTCGAACCCTTCTCATTTGTTGGCCGATTCCTTCTCATCTCTTAAACCATTTTCCTCTGTTGTACTTCGAAGTTTTAAGCGGAATACCTCCCTTCTCTTAGTGTTTTGGTTGGTCAATTCTTTCCTTCTTTGATCAAGGTGTTGGCGAATCTATCCCTCTTCTAGTGGTTGTCTTGGCTTAGTATCATTGGTGTTTGGAGGCCTTCCTTCCATCGGTTGGAATTGGTAAGTCCTTGGCGAATGGTCATCTCTTTTCTCTCCTTATACTTTGTCAAGGTTGGTTGATTAAGGGCGAAAAGGGTCATCTTTGGAAGGATTCTAATCTCTTTGTTATAGGGTCTTTGGAGTGTGAAAGCAAGCAAGGGAATCGTTATTCTTTGTTAATCGATTGGTAAGTAGGGTAAGTACATGGTATTGTTATTATTTCAATCTTTTAGGTTCGATTAAGGCAAAGGTAACAAAAGATTAACTGTTCATCTTTTATGGTGTAGCCGATTGCTAAGGAGAATCATTGGGTGATTCGGATTTGGTAGGAAACCAAATCATCTTAAAAGGATCTAGTAATCGAGGGACTTAGATCATTTTCGTTGGATTCTAGACTCGTATTTACCAGGTGTGTAAACTAACACACTACATTTAGTAATATGATTGATAACGTGTGATGATTAATGAAACGGTGATGATTGATATGATACCCTAATGGGTATGATTCTAGACTCTGTAAGTCAAGATTATTATTATGAGTTTACTGATGATCTATATGATACCATGGCTGTGGATATATGTGACATGGGATATGAGATTAGACATATTAGCATGATATGCATGATTATATGATATGCATGATTACATGAGTGTGGTATGTTGATGGGTGATCGAGTGGAGGGAGCGGTGATATTTTGTCTTGTGAGCACCGGTGTTTTGGTAACACACTTTGTGACTTTGGGTCACCGGAGGTTTGGCACCTCTAGAGGTTTGGTACCTCGGCGCCTCGTCCACATGGTTAACACCACCGTGGGTTGGCCCCACTTGTGAGATATGGGATTGACGCCAAGTGATTTGGTATCACACGACGGGTTGGCCCCATCAATGATTTGTGACTACGGTCACCGGTGCTTTGGTAGCACAATTGTGTCTTTGGGACACCAAAGTGGTTTGGTACCACATTGACGGATATTGTGTCTTTGGGACACCAAAGTGTTTTGGTAACACATTGTGACTATATGTCACCGGTGGTTTGGCACCACCGTGGTTTGGTACCACACGGGGTAGAAAAGGCGATATGGATGGTTAGGATCGGGTTGCATTAATTATGTTGCTTTGTATGATGTGTGTTAGCATGTTGTTCTTGGGAGCGGATTTACACATCGAGTCACTCGACTCACCCTCTCCTTTGACATTTCAGGTGACTCGTAGACGCGGACATGGAGCCGTGATGGACTCGGGGTGCACATGCCATGCTTTAATAAAAGTGTTGCTCAGACTATTGAATTTGGGTACTTTAGCTTATTTACTTTACTTGGGTTTTATATTGGATTTGTAAAAGGCCTTTAATTTATGTTTTGTGATGTTTATGTTTTAATTAGATTTTAATATGCCTTAACAAAACAAGTTGGTATGAATTTTACTAAAACTTGGAAAGATAATGATTTCAAAATTATAACGCAATGTGTTTTTAAACCATACCATCTGTATCACACTATGTCTTTATAGTAAGCAAATTCAAATGATTTTCAAATCAAACTTGCATTACTCCTAAGTCTAAAAAGGTTTTAAGTAACACTAAGAAACTATTAAGGTTTAAATGGTTTAAACTCGTTTAACCACACATTCTGGTTAAGATTTCAAAATCTCCGGGTTTCAAATACACCATCTGATTTCAAACAAGTCTACTCAAATTGTCTTCAAAATACATCTTTGTGTTTTCACTAGGCTTTTAACGAAAAATTTAACCTCTCACAAACATGTTTCCCAATATACATGTCATTCGGACGTGGTGTCTTGTCCGGGTTTGGGTGTTACATTTATATATCGAGCCAAGTTTAGAAAATACTCATTTCTGAGGCCCAAAATGTTTTAAAACTATAGTTTTAAGTACATATGAGTATGGTTTGAAAGGCATGACATAAGTCTCAAGCATAAGCCTGTAAGTCATTATTGGTTGTGATATTAATTGATATGATTGAATGGCTAGTGATAGTAAGATTACTTTAGCATTAATAATGATAGGATTAATGGACTACAAACAAAGTCTCTTTAATATTCATAAAACTTTGCTTTAAAATAGTGGAATAACATACATACAAATTAACCTTTAATCGACGAGATTTAGTCATGAGTACCGAGGTGGACGTGGTCGTGGGCGTGGTCGCGGTAGGATGACCTGCTTCGATCCCGTAGGTTTGGGTGGTTCGGAGAATGAGGTACCTGGTTTCGCCACCAGTGGAGGTGGTGAGTTCCGAGAGCATCTTGGCGATGATGCTTGATGTCACAAAGCGATCTGCGGGTTTTAGAAAGGAGTAGGTGGAGTAGGTGGGGCGTAGGAGCTAGGAAATGTGTGCTGGCGACTTGGGCAAATAAATTTGAGTTCTTTGGGGTGTCTCGGGTGTTGCTCCCAAGACCGCCGAGTATTGGCCGAAGTGACAGAGCGGATCATGGATGATCTAGACCGACCATGGAAGAAAAGTTGAAGGGATCGATCACTTCTCCGGATGAGTCATACCGGTGGTGGCTCACGGTCCGTGATAGTTACCGCAATGAAGATCCGACATGGGACTATTTTGGTACGCTTATCGGAAAAAGTACGCGTTGAGCTAACTACATAAATGAGCAGAGGAAAGCATTTACGAGGTTAGTGCAGGGAGCAAATCACGTGAGCCACGAGGCGAGTTTCGAGGTCGAGTCAAGATGCCGGGGTATGGTGGCTACCGAGCATGAGAGGTGTGTTCGCTTCGAGGATGGCTCGCGAGGCGAACTAAGGTTGATAATTGCGTGAGAGGAGTGTGAATTTGCGTTCTAGTTGAAAAGGCGAAGGTTGCCGAGGGCATTAAAGAGTCTCGTGAGGTGGTATGGATAGAAACCATTACAAAAGGAGTTTTGGATCTTCTCGGTCATTGGGTAGTCAGCAGAAAAGGGCTAAACCGAGTGGGCCGAATTAGTCGGGTAGGTTTGTTGCTGCTAGGCAGAGACCGTCGCAGTGTAACCGTTGTGGAAAGGCTCACTCGGGAGGATGTTGGACCGATGGCGAGGCTATTTTGAGTGTGGCTCATTGGACCACCGAGTGAGGACCGTCCGCCGTAAGTTAGCTAGAATTCAGATTAGAGAATCGTACGTAATCGACAGAAATAATGGACCCAGGGGCCGAGGTAATGGCGAGAGGGGTAATAGTTCGGGGGCCGTGGAGCACCGCAAGAGAGGTGCGAGTAGTTCTGAGGCCGACATACTGGATTGGTATATCTTGCGGCGCCGAGAGGAGGAGGCACCACCGGACGTCATAACCCAGACGCGTTTTGATTTTGGTTCTCCTTATCCGCTTTAATTGATGTGGGTTCTCGACTCTTATGTTGCCGATAGTATAGTAGAGACAATGGATTTAAACTCGAGATATCTTCTAGCGGATGACCGTGATTAGCCCTCAGGTCACTCTGTAGTAGTAGATAAACTGTTTAGAGAGGTACCCTAGAACTCCAAGGGGTAGTATTTGAGGTCGATCGATGGAACCGCCATTCGGGAGTTCGATCTAATTCTCGGAATGGGTGGTTGGGTAAGTATCGGTGCGGTTGGATGCGTGGCTAAGCGCATGGTTACGAGCACGGTGAGGGTGATGAAGTGGTTACGATCGGTAATAGGAGAAACTATCATCCAATGTGGTATCTGCTCAAAGTCGAGAAAATGGTCGGGAAGGGTCGTGAAGCGTATGTGGTTCATGTGTATGCCTTGGAGACTAAGGAGTCTGCTTGTGGAGACAGTTCGAGCGATTAGGGAATTTGTGGATGTGTTTCTGAGGAGCTTAGGGTTTGCCACGGATCGGAGGTAGAGTTGGGATAGATCATTACTCTTAATCGCACCGTATCCATTACTCCGTCTGTGATGGCACCTAAGGAGTTAGTGGAGCTTAAGGCTCGAATCTGAGGAATTGTTGGACCGAGGCTTTATCGTGCCAAGCATTTCACCATGGGGAGCGTAGGTACTCTTTGTAAAGAAGAAAGTCCCTATACGGATGCATAGACTCAAAATACTTGAATTAAAAACAAGTATAACCGCCTAGGATAGATGACTTGTTTGATGTGAAGGGGCGTCGGTTTTCTCAAGATCGACCTAAGGTGCAGGTATCACCAGTTGAAGGTAAAAGAGGCGGATATCGTAAGACGGCATTTCGTACTCGGTATGGGCATTTTGAGTTCCTAGTTATGCTGATTCGGGTTGACTAACGACCTGACTTTCATGGATCGATGAATAGGGTGTTCCAACGATTACCTAGATCGGTTCGTGGTAGTTTTATCGACGACATCTTGGTATACTCAAGGACTGAGGAAGAGCATGATGCTTATTTACGGGTGGTATTGCAGATTCTAAGGGAGAAAAAGCTCTATGCGAAGTTCGAAGAATCGAGTTACGCTCGAGGAGGTGACATTCTTGGGTCATGTAGTGTCGGTGAGGGATTAGAGTGGACCCCATAAGGTAGAAGCGATTTTGGATTGGAAGCCGCCTAAGTCGATGGCGGAGATTCGGAGTTTTCGGGGTTGGCGAGGATACTACTAGAAGATTTGTAGAGGGTTTCGTTAATTGCGACCGATGACCAAATTATTGAGAAAGGGAGTTCCGTTTATTTGAATGAGAAGCAACAGGAGAGCTTCGACAAGTTGAAGAAGATTTTGACCAAGCTCGGTTCGATTCAACCGAGGTGGTAAGGAATTCTGAGTGTCTTGTGATGCATCACATCTGGGTTTGGGTTGTGTCTTGATGCAAGAAGGAAGGTTGTGGCTTACGATCCCGGCGCCTAAGGCCACATGAGGTCAATTATCCTACGCACGATTTGGAGCTTGCGGCTGTAGTATTTGCCTTAAAGATATGGAGGCATTACTTGTAACGGAGAGAGATCGATAGTCTACACGGACCATAAGAGTCTGAAGTACCTTCTGACTCGTAAAGACTTGAATCGAGGCATGTACCGATGGATTGAGCTGAAAGACTATGATTGCTCAATTGAGTATCATCCGGCAAGGCTAACGTCATGGCGACGCGTTGAGCCGTAAGGTTGTTTCAATTTAAAAGCGTTGTTTGCCCACTTGAGTTTGTACGACGGCGGGAGTATTCAGCGTAACCGCGAGTTAAGCCTACTTGGGTTGAAGCGATCGAGAAAAGCGCTTGTTAGATAAGGTTTTGAGCCTTGAAGACTGGTGCGAGTGATGGGTTGAAGAGGTATAGTTTGTCTAATGATGGGGTTCTGTGTTTCCAAGGAAGGCTTGTATGCGAGAGATCTTCAATTGAGGCAAAGATTCTTCAGATGCTCATATGACCCTACGCTATGCATCCCGGAGGTAGCAAAATGTATAAGGATCTCGTGGAACGATTACGTGGCCAAGGTTCGAAAAAGGAGGTGTGAGTTTGTAGGAAAGTG
Organism: Gossypium rotundifolium; assembly: GCA_025506655.1. Taxonomy (NCBI): domain Eukaryota; kingdom Viridiplantae; phylum Streptophyta; class Magnoliopsida; order Malvales; family Malvaceae; genus Gossypium; species Gossypium rotundifolium. Next base: position 83,864,930 of record CP106724.1, on the reverse strand, counting down.
TCGACATGTCGGACAGTCAAAGCTGAGCATCGAACAAATCAGGTTGCTTGACGGTGAAGATTCCACAGTGGAAGTGGGAAAGGATAACTATGGATTTCGTCAGTGGATTACCGCTTACACCGAGCAAGAAGGATTCAGTTTGGGTAGTTGTGGATCGGCTGACTAAATCCGCTCACTTTATTCCGGTGAGGGTGGATTACTCACTTCAGAGGTTGGCGAAGCTGTATGTGTCAGAGATTGTGAGACTGCACGGGGTGCCCGTATCGATCATCTCGGATAGGGACCCCAGATTCACGTCAAGGTTCTGGAAGGCTTTGCATCAGGCTCTGGGTACACGGTTAGATTTCAGCACGGCATTTCATCCGCAGACTGACGGGCAGTCGGAAAGAGTTATACAGATATTGGAGGACATGCTTCGAGGGTGTGTTTTGGACTTCAGGGGTAGCTGGGAGGAGTATCTACCATTAGCTAAATTCGCCTACAACAACAGCTACCAAGCGAGCATCAAGATGGCACCATATGAGGCGTTGTATGGTAGGAAGTGTCACTCACCTACTTGTTGGGCGAGCTAAGTGAGCGTCGGTTGTTAGGACCGAGTTGGTTCTTTGAGGCCGAAGACAAGGTTAAGTTAATTGACCTCGATTGAAGGAGGCTTGCACCGTGAAGTCTATGCCGATCTTAAGCGAAGAGATATAGAGTTCTTTGTGGGGATCGAGTTTTCTGAAGGTCTCACCTTGGAAGAAGGTGTTGAGGTTGGAAGGAAAGGCAAGCTAAGTCGAGGTTTATTGGGCCGTATAAGGTATTGAGGCAGAGTTGGACGGTGGCGTATCGACTTGAGTTGCCGGTGGAGCTTAGTCGATTCACGACGCTTTTCACGTGTCGATGCTTGGCGTTATCGTTCGAGATCCGTCACATATGGTGGCGATAGAAGAGATCGAGGTAAATCGGACTTGTCCATGGAAGAAGAACACATGCAGATTCTAGATCGGGATGTGAAGGTTCTGCGTAAGAAGTCCGTGCCTTTGGTTAAGGTTCTTTAGGCGGAATCATGGCGTAGAAGAAGCTACGTGGGAACCCGAGATATGATGAGACAACAATACCCGCAACTCTTTTGATCAGGTAATTTTGAGGTCGAAATTATTTTTAAGGGGGGTAGAACTGTAATATCCCGGGTTAGGGGCTATTTTGTTGCTGCATGTTATTGCATGTGTTTAGTGTGCTGTGTTGCTATTTCGGTGTTTTAGGGGCTTAATTGTAGCCTAGGAGTGTGCCTGAGTGAATGGGAAAATTTTGGTTTTTGGGTGTCAAGTCAGGGGAGCTGTTGAAGCTAGGGTATAAGGGTTTTCTTTGGTATTTTATTGCACAAGTGAAGAGTGGCGAGTGGCAAGGGAGGAGCTTGGTGTGGCGTCATCCACATGTGAGGGAGGTCCAGAGTTCAAGCAGCAGAGTCCCCTTTTTGTCACTTATTTTGGACGGCATAGGAGGGAGGAGTTGTGGGTGATTTAAACTCCACCTTGGACTTGGTCAAGTGGTGACTTGGATGGTGGAGAGCAAAGTGTGGAGGAGGACTTGGTCCACTCATTTCAAATGAGTGAATGGGAGCTTTTGGGGGGATTGTGGCCGAAATTTAGGGGAGTTGGAGGGAAAGTGGCGGCTTAGTGTGGGAGAGGGAAGGCCCAATATGCCTTTGCATCTTTGGTGCATTTTAGGTCATTTTGGTAAGCTAAAGTCCTCTCTTTTGTCAAAAAACAAACCAATTTCCTTTGTAGAAATTCTCTCATTGTTGTTCTTTCTTTCATCTATTGGAACCAAACTCAAGCCTCTAAAAACATTTCCTTTTCCCATTTCTTCTTTTGTAAACAGAAATTCTTCTTCTCTCAAAAGCAAGTCGAAACTTTCCAAGTAAATTCCTCCATCTTTCCTTCGTGAAGTCAAAGCCTAGTTTAGAATTTGTTTTATTTTCTTCAAACTCCTTGATAGCCGAATGTGCTCATTCATCACTTTTCTTTTTCAATGGTGTGTCAAACCTATATCCCTTCTTCTCACATTTTCTTCCTCTTTCTTTAATTGTACAAAGCGAAAGTAGGGGTGTTAAGCACTCAGCGAACCCTTCTCATTTGTTGGCGATTCCTTCTCATCTCTTAAACCATTTTCCTCTGTTGTACTTCGAGTTTTAAGCGGAATACCTCCCTTCTCTTAGTGTTTTGGTTGGCGAATTCTTTCCTTCTTTTGATCAAGGTGTTGGCGAATCTATCCCTCTTCTAGTGGTTGTCTTGGCCGAGTATCGTTGGTGTTTGGAGGCCTTCCTTCCATCGGTTGGAATTGGTAAGTCCTTGGCGAATGGTCATCTCCTTTCTCTCCTTATACTTTGTCAAGGTTGGTTGATTAAGGGGTAAAAGGGTCATCTTTGGAAGGATTCTAATCTCTTTGTTATAGGGTCTTTGGAGTGTGAAAGCAAGCAAGGGAATCGTTATTCTTTGTTAATCGATTGGTAAGTAGGGTAAGTACATGGTATTGTTATTATTTCAATCTTTTTAGGTTCGATTAAGGCAAAGGTAACAAAAGATTAATTGTTCATCTTTTATGGTGTAGCCGATTCTAAGGAGAATCATTGGGTGATTGAATTTGGTAGAAACCAAATCATCTTAAAAGGATCTAGTAATCGAGGACTTAGATCATTTTCGTTGGATTCTAGATCAGATTTACGGTGTGTAAACTAACACATACATTTTTAGTAATATGATTGATAACCGTGTGATGATTAATGAAACAGTTGATGATTGATATGATACCCTAATGGGTAACTTAAGTCAATCATATTATTATGAGTTTATCGATGATCTATATGATACCATGGTCGTGGATATATGTGACATGGGATATGAGATTAGACATATTAGCATGATATGCATGATTATATGATATGCATGATTACATGAGTGTGGTATGTTGATGGGTGATCTGAGTGGAGGGAGCGGTGATGTTTTGTCTTGTGAGCACCGTGTTTTAGTAACACACTTTGTGACTTTGGGTCACGTGAGGTTTGGCACCTCCGGAGGTTTGGTACCTCGGCGTCTCGTCCCCTGTGGTTAACACCACCGTGGGTTGGCCCCACTTGTGAGATATGGGATTGACGCCATGATTTGGTATCACACGATGGGTTGGCCCCATCAGATTTGTGACTACGGTCACGGTGCTTTAGTAGCACAATTGTGTCTTTGGGACACGGTGGTTTGGTACCACATTGACGGATATTGTGTCTTTGGGACACGGTGTTTTGGTAACACATTGTGACTATATGTCACCGGTGGTTTGGCACCACCGGTGGTTTGGTACCACACGGGTAGAAAAGCGATATGGATGGTTAGGATGGGTTGCATTAATTATGTTGCTTTGTATGATGTGTGTTAGCATGTTGTTCTTCTGGAGCGGGATTTACACATGAGTCACTCGACTCACCCTCTCCTTTGACATTTCGGTGACTCGTGAGACGCGGACATGGGCCGGGATGGACTCGGGGTGCACATGCCATGCTTTAATAAAAGTGTTGCTTTCGGACTATTGAATTTGGGTACTTTAGCTTATTTACTTTACTTGGGTTTTATATTGGATTTGTAAAAGGCCTTTAATTTATGTTTTGTGATGTTTATGTTTTAATTAGATTTTAATATGCCTTAACAAAACAAGTTGGTATGAATTTTACTAAAACTTGGAAAGATAATGATTTCAAAATTATAGCGAATGTGTTTTTAAACCATACCATCGGGTATCACACTATGTCTTTATAGTAAGTAAATTCAAATGATTTTCAAATCAAACTTGTATTACTCCTAAGTCTAAAAGGTTTTAAGTAACACTAAGAAACTATTAAGGTTTAAATGGTTTAAAGTTTAACCACATTCAGTTAAGATTTCAAAAGTTTCAAATACACCATCGATTTCTAACAAGTCACTCAAATTGTCTTCAAAATAACGTGTTTTCACTTTTAACGAAAAATTTAACCTCTCACAAACATGTTTCGTAACATACCAGATTAAACGTGGTGTCTTGTACATACATATACCATTTCAACATAATCTTATATTCATCTTTGTCTTTGACATAGTCGTTGAATTTTCCCGTTGAACCACTTGGAATACTAAAGGATACTCGGGAATCTCGTGCACATAGTACCATACCAATGCCATATCCCAGATATGGTCTTACATGGGATCTCATATCGATGCCAATAGCCCAACTATGGTCTTGCACGAAATCTCATATCGATGCCATATCCCAAATATGGTCTTACACGAAATCTCATATCGATGCCATATCCCAGATATGGTCTTACATGTAAACTCAAATAACCCTAATGTCATGACATTTGTATCTTAACTATTCCTAAGGTTCAACCGAGATTTTTAGCTTGTTGAACTTTGTCGATTACGTTCAATGAGTCAATCATAATTCATAAAATATTAAATCATTTAAAACATAAATAAAATAATGCATTATTTACATATGAACTTACCTCGGCATCAAAATGGCAAAAGGACTTAATCGTCAATTACTTGTTTTTCCTCCGTTCTAGGTCCAAGCCTCATTTTCTTGATCTATAATATCACATTTCACTCATTTATTATTCACCTTATTCAATTTAGTCCAAAAATCATATTATAAAAAATTATATTTTTACCCTCAAACTTTGACATATTTACATTTTTGCCCCTAGGCTCGTAAAATAAAATCTATTCAATTTCTTTAATAAATAAGCTTATTTGAACCATTTTCATAACTATAGCAGCCCACGATTTCCATTAAAACACATTTTTACTACTCATTTTATAACTTTTGCAAAGTATTCCTTTTTGACATTTTCACTAAAAATCACCTAGCAAAAGTCGCTTAACAAACAACTAACAATCGTTTTCTACCATCAAACATCAAAATACACAAATATTCAACATGGGTAAAATTTTAAGCTTTGATATCCTTTCAAATTAGTGGTAGAAATAGATAGATCTTGTTACGAGGATTTCAAAAACGTAAAAATCATTAAAAACGGGGCTAGAATGGACTTACAATTGAGCTTGGAAGCTTGAAAAACCCTTGCCATGGTTTTCCCTTGTGAAATTCGGCCATAGGGTTGAAGATGGACAAAATTGGCTTTTAATTCATTTTAATTACCAAATAACCAAGTTGCCCTTAATGAAAAACTTTAGAAATATACCAAACCATGTCTATTTTTGTCCATCAACTTAACCAATGGTCTAATTATCATTTAAGGACCTCCAATTTAAAATTTCATAGCAATTAGACACCTCTAGCTTCTAGAAATCAAGATTGCACTTTTTACGATTTAGTCCTTTTGACTAAATTGAGTACCCAAACGTCGAAATTTTCACGAAATTATTCCGTGAAATTGCTGACCATAAAAATATAATAGAAAATAAATTTTCTTACTCGGATTTGTGGCCCCCGAAACCACTGTTCTGACTAGACCCAAAATCGGGCTGTTACATGAAGAAATACCTATTTAGCTTTAAACTCAGCTAAAATCAAACCATCATCAGATAATGTCAATTATGTGTTCATTGCTTTCAAAGCAAACAAAGATTTTCTACTCAAAGCATTTGTGACTACATTCGCTTTCCCCAGATGATAATTAATCACTCATAGTCTTTCAACAACTTGAGCCATCTTCGCTGTCGCAAATTTAATTATTTCTGAGACATCAAATACTTCAAGCTCTTGTGGTTAGTAAATATGTGGCACTTCTCACCAAATAAATGATGTCACCAAATTCTCAATGCGAAAACAATAGCTACCAACTTTAAATCGTGCGTCGGATAATTCTTTTCATGCGGTTTTAACTATCTGGAAGCATAAGCTATCACTTTGCCTTCTTGCATCAAAACACATCCCAAACCGTTCAATGAAGCATCACTAAATATCACAAACTCTTTACCCGATTCAGGCTGAACTAAAACTGGTGCTTCAGTTAACAGTGCTTTCAACTATTCAAAACTCTATTGGCATTTCTCAAACCATTCAAACTTCACATCTTTTTGTAACAATTGAGTCATCGGTGTAGCAATCATCGAGAACCCTTTTACAAAATATCGATAGTAGCAAGCTAATCCCAGAAAACATCTAACCTCAGATATGTTTCTTGGTGGTTTCCAGTCAACAACTGCTGAAATCTTACTCGGATCAACTCTGAAGCCTTTCGTTGAAATAACGTGTTCTAAAAGTCCAACCTCTCGGAGCCAAAACTCACATTTGCTAAATTTAGAAAACAATTGTTTATCTCTCAATGTTTGTAACACAATCCTCAAATGTTCAGCATGCTCAGATTCATCTTGAGAATATATCAGAATGTCATCAATGAATACAACTACAAATCTATCCAAATATGGTCTAAAGACTTAATTCATCAAATCCATGAATATTTAGGAGCGTTAGTTAATCTGAACGGCATAACAAAAATTCATAATGCTCGTACCTGGTCCTGAATGTAATTTTCAGTACATCCGAATCTTTAACCCTTAACTGATAATAACTAGATCTCAGACCAATCTTTGAAAAGACTATTGCTCATTTCAACTGATCGAACAAATCATCAGTTCTTGGCAAAGGAGACTTATTCTTAATCGTAACCTTGTTAAGTTGACGATAGTCGATACATAATCTCATTGATCCATCTTCATTCTTTACGAACAGAACTAGTGTATCCCAAGGTGAAAAACTAGGTCGTGCAAAACCTCTATCTGTTAACTCTTGCAACTAAACATTAAATTCTTTCAATTCTGTTGGAGCCATTCTATACAGAGCTATTGATATCGGTGATGTTCATGGTATTAATTCAATAGAAAATTTAACCTCTCTGATTGGTGGTAACCCGGGTAATTCTTCTGGAAACACATTTGGATACTCACAAACCACTAACACTAATTCAATCTTTGATTTAGACACTTTTGTTTCTAGTATATAAGCAAGGTAAGCATCACGACCTTTCCTCACATATTTCTGTGCTAGCATCGTCAATATCACAATAGGCAACCCACTCGAATCATCAGATTCAATACGAAGAATTTCTCCATTATGACATTTCAACTAAATAGTATTTCGTCTACAGTTTACAACAGTATCATGCAGAGTCAACCAATCCATACCCAAGATTACATCGAATTCATCAAACGGTAAAAGCATCAAATCAGCGGGAAAATAGTAACCCCGAGTCATCAGAGGACAATTCTTGCAAACTTTATCAACTAGAACATACTGGCCTAAGGGGTTTGATACTTTAATCACAAATTTAGTTGACTTAACAAGTAAACTCTTACTAGACACTAAATTCATACAGACATATGAATGAGTCGATACAGGTCAATCAAAACAATTACATTAGTGTCATAAAGAGAAAATATACTGGTGATAACATCTGGTGATGATGCATACTCGTGAGCGCGAATAGCGTAGGCTCTGGCTAGTGCTCGAGCCTCAGATCTCATAGTAGAGTCCTTTGTCGCACCTTTTTTACTAGTCACATTTCTAGTATTTTGAGGTGGTCTCCCTCTGGTAGTTGTATTACTTGGCCTTGTATTTAGAAATTTGTCTTTCTCAATTAACTCAGGACAATCTCGAATAAAATGATCTTGAGAGCCACATCTAAAACAGGCTTTAGTATTCATCCAACAGTCTCCAAAATGTCATCTTCCATGCTATTGACACTTAGCTTTGTTGGTTTTGACACTTCCAACACTCGATACTGAAGTAGCTTGAGCTTTTGGACTTGTGTGTTGCTTCCCATGATTTCTGTTAGAATACCCTATTGAAGTAGTCAAACAGTTATAATAATCTCTTGATTTCTTTGAAGAAGAATGATAGGGTTTACTCATTGACCTCTTTCTCGAATCTCTAGTCTCAAAATTAACTTTTCTCTTTTCTTTGCTAAGTTCCTCGGGTTTGCAAGCTCTGTCGAATAGAATAATATTTCTTTCAATTCTAGAATTTTGACTAGAAGTTTAATGTCTTTGTTCAACCCATCTTTGAACTGCTTACACATAATTTCTTTAGTAGAAACACACTCTTGAGCGTACTTACTTAATCTTAAAAATTCTCTTTCGTACTCGATCATCTTCATATGACCTTATTTCAACTCTAGAAATTCCTTGTGCTTTTGATCAAGAAATCGTTGGCTTATGTATTTCTTTCTGAACTCCGTCTGAAAGAATTCCTACATGACTCATTCTCTCAGCACCATAGATATCAAAGTGTTCCACCACTGATATGCAGTATCTCTCAGAAGTGATATGACACATTTAACACATTTTGTTGGCGTATAACATATTTAACACATAGGCAGTATCAAGCTAAAACCTGGCTCTCTCAGGATCATCATCAACTGTAGCTCTAAAATCTTCAGCCCCATACTTTTTAATTTTATCCACAGGTGGCTTATTCATATGCAAGGGTTCCAAACCTTGAGGAGCTACGGGAACTGGTTGGGGAATAAGTGGGTGTGAAGGTTGCTGAACAGCCGTATTCATTCGGACAAACTCAATAAACCATTCATTCATCATTTGGAAGAAGGCTTCCTTGGCCTCTCTTTCATAACTCTCAGATACAGGTCCCAATTTAGACTGCACTACTTTGTGAATAGAGGTTGGCGCATTACTTTCTACATCATTAGCAACTGCTCGATTGAGATCCATTGTTATATGAAAACATGATTTAAAATTTTCAGAAAATATCACACTATCACAGGTTATATATGGCATGTATAGCTAGACTTACACATGCTACATTAGTTTGAGAATTAACTAAATCGTAGCTTTAATACTAATAAATGAACACTTCTAACCCATATCCATCACCGGAATAGGGTTTCGGAGCATTACTAGACTTATCAATTAAACAATCATACGATTTTCATATCCAAACAAATATCATTCGAATACAATCATATAGTCCTTAATACGAGCCCTCGAGGCCTAAAACAAACATTAGAAGTGGTTCGAGACTAAATTGAGAACTCAGGGCAATTTTTGGAAAACATAGAAAATTTTCAAAATATAGAGGACACACGCTTGTGTCACAGGCCGTGTGGACATTCGAAATGGGATCACATAGCCGTGTCCCAGCCCATGTCCTACCCCGTGTAACTCACTAACTTGGGTCACATGGCCAACCACAAACCCGTGTGACTAGCCTGTGTACCATTCGAAATGGCCTCACACACCCGTGTGCCAGGCTGTGTGCTAGGCCGTGTGAAAATTAGAGGGTATACTAACTTATGCCACATGACCAAGTCACACGCCCGTGTTCTGGGTCGTCTGGAGCTACTGACTTGGTTTCTAAATAAGTACCAAGGGACACATGGCCATGTCACCTTACGGTGTGTCACACTCGGCTGAGACACACACCCGCTTGGACAAAAATAAGCTATGTTTCATGCCACATTTCTTACCCAAAATGTTGTCAACCTAGGTTCAACAATGCACAAACAACCAATGCATAAATAGACACTTATAACCAACCAATTTCAAACCAAAATCATATACTACCAATACCAACAACCAAAATGCTCATAAGTATCCCAAATAGCCATTCAAATTCATACCAATTTCACATCCAAAAATCACCTAAATGATCAAACTCACCTATTAGACTTCGTGCCTAAATCAACTTGCATACCACATTATCAAATTCAATCATTTTGTACTAAAAATAACAATTCACAACAAGGCATTCACATAACAATTATAAACCAAATATAAAAAGCCATTTACACATATATATACATAACCAAGTATACCAAAATAAGCCAAGTCACATGGCTAAACACTTAACCAAAAACATATATCATTTACAAGCCAAATAAATTGGCTATCAACATTACAAACATATTTACCATACTAACCACAATAGCTATACATGCCATATAACCAAGAACACAAGTTCAAAAGTAGCAAAAAAATGGCTGGATAGTGTGATTAGATCTCCAACAACTCTCAATCAGAGCAAGCTTTTGGAATCACTAAAAAACACGAAAAAAGTAAACAAAGAAAGCTATTAATGTAACAGTTCGGTTTATACCCTAGTCAAAACAGTGGTTTCGAGACCACAAATCTAAATTCATAAAATATTTTAATATTATTTTCTGTGCCGTTGATATGTGAATTAGCATGTGGTAAATTTTTGTAAGTGAATTTGTCTGTTTGCGTGTTTAATTTGACAAAAGGACTGAAATGCAACAAATGTGAAAGTTGCTTTCTATTTGTTAAAGTATCAATGTGTTGTGGCTTTGTAAGTTGTGGCCTTGAGTGGCAAATAGACCACTTTTAAGGTAGTGGACATTAGAAGGACAAATGTGCCCTTAATGTATGTTTGTTTGAATTATTATGGAAGGGGTAAATGAGTAATTTGATTAAATAAAGGTTAATAAACCAAAATCAATTGAAAAAGCCATGTTGATATTTATTTGATGATCAAATAAGAGAAAAAGAACAAGGGTTTTGATCTTTGGATGTTTCGGCTAGCTTTAAGCAAGATTAATGTAAGTTTTGACTTCGATTTTCGATAATTTTTATGTTTTTGTAATCGTTGCTTTGAGAGCTACAAAACCCATGCCTTAATTTTGTGTTTTGATGATGTATGTGAAATATGCCACTGATGATTTTACAAGCTTTGTGATGTTTTATGATGTTAAATGGAAGATTTAAGCTTGATGAACATGTTTTGTTCTTGAAGTTTTGTTGAGTTTAGCTAAATAGGGCTAAATTGAGAAAATGGTAAATAGAAGGACTAAATTACAAATTTAATGAAATACTTGGGCTTATATAGTCCCTAGAGAGGTTCGGCCAAGCATGTGTGTGTGTGGATTTTGTGAAATTGATGTTTTGTGAAAAATAGACTAAATTGATAAAGTGTGCAAATATGAGGGTTAAATTGTAAATAGCCCAAAATATATGTGTTTGGATTTAATCAAATGGAATGGTGAATAAAAGGGTTAATTCTAAATATGTTTAGATCAAGAACCGAGGAAAACAGATTTAGATCGCGGGAAAGTAAAAATAACCGAGTAGCCGTTTCCGTTCGATAAACTAAATTCGAGGTAAGTCACTATGCAAATAAACTTATCTGTATTGAATTGAATATATGTATTCATATGTCTATCGATGAAAATGAATGAGCATGATATGCTAAGTGCGTGAATTTTGAAATAAGTTCGATATAGTGATAAAGTCGAGAAATCCCGTATGAACCTAGGAATAGATAGGATTAGCTATGTCATGACATAGGTATCTGTTCTGTTTTATCATACAAGACCACGTCTGAGACGTTGGCGTTGACTTGAAATTTCATGTAAGACCTCGTCTGGGACGTAGGCATTGATATAAATTATATGTAAAAGACCTCGTCCGGGACGTAGGCATCGATATGAACTTTATGAGTAAGACCATGTCTAGGACATCGGCATTATATTGACTCGTGTAAGACCATGTCTGGGACGTTGGCATCGTTATAATCTATACATGTACGACCCATTCTGGGACAGTGGCATCGACATACGAGTGCATGTACGACCTCGTATGGGACGTTGGCATTGTACTACTATTCCAAGCTTTCTGAGTATCCTACTAGGTTCCTAAGGGTTCAACGGGCAAGTCTGCAATACGAATGGTATATCTGAGCTATGATCAATTAAGTGAATAAATATCCGATTCAGGTACGTTGAATGCGCATTAAGTATGCATGAAAGGTAAGTGTGCATATGACTTTGATTTTAAGAAAGGTATGTTTGAATAGGATAATGTGAATGAGATGCAACGAAGATTATGAATGAGCTATGTGCTTCAAATGAGTTTTGAATGGATAAATGTGACCAATGTAGCCATAAGTATGAATCAAGCATATACATGATAAATTGTTAAGTGAATGAGATGTGCAAATGTATCAAATTGCATATATGCTTTTTATGCCAAGTTTATTTGTAAATGACTTACTAAGCTTTTGGAAAGCTTACACTCTGTGTGTGTTCTCTCTATTTTATAGGTTGTCGAAGCTACTGAAGGCTCGGGATTGTCAAAGATCGTCATCAGACTACAAAAACTTATTTTGGTACCCTTTTGAAAATGTATATGGCTAAATATGGCATGTATAGGCTAGATAGATGTATATGTTTATGAAGTGAGCATGGCCATGTGTATTGGCAAGTTTTTGAGTTGATAAATGTTTGAATAAATGAGTTATGAAGCATATATTTAGTATCTTTTGATGCAAATGAAATGGTTAAGTTTTGGTTAAGCAAATGGATGATAAATGTTGGAAATGATGTAGGATTTAGTTTGCAATTTGGTATGAATGGAATTGGTATTGAATGTATGGATAATGAACCATTTGTTATGTTTTGGTTGCCATTTATGCATATTATGTTTTGGTATGTATTGCTTGTAGGTGAGACCCAAAATGGGTGGCATATTAGCCTTGTAAAAGGGTCTATAATGTCACACGGTTGAGGCACACGGTCGTGCCTAAGACCATGGGTAAATTGGCAGAATGTGGCTTAAATTGCACACGACCTCGACACGGGCGTGCTTGGTGGACGTGTGAGAAATGGCAGTATGTGATCTATTGTACACGGACTTAGCATACGGGCATGCTTGGTGACTGTGTTGTTTTTGGCAATATACTACCATGGGGAGGACACATGGGAGTGTCTAGTAGCCGTGGGTGAGGCACTACCTACCCCATGACCGTGTATCCCCTGTATCTTAGAAAAGTTTCAAATTTTTATGAAATTACGTATGTGTTTTGGTTTAGTCCCGATTTAGTTTATAAGCATGCTTAAGGTCTCGATGACCTACTTAAGGGACATTATGATTGATATTGATAATGGTTGTACGATTAATTCTGTAAATGTTTCTGATCTGTCTGGTAACGCCTTTAACCCTAATCCGGTGATCGAACACGGGATAGGGGTGTTACATTTAGTTGATATCAGAGCTACGGTTTAGTTGGTTCTCGGACTAACGTAGTGTGTCAGAGTCTAGCTATACATGCCATATATTTGAACTGTGATAGTGTGATGAATCCTGACGTGTAAAATGTGATTTCTGTATAGTAATGGATCCCGAAAGAGCCATAGCTGATGACGTAAAAGTAATGCGCCTGCTCCCGCGCAAGGGACAGAGCCTTCTGATCCAAGACCGACTATAAGCAGTCAGGAGGGAGAAGCTAAATAAGCTTTCTTCCAAATGATGAGTGAGTGGTTCACTCAGTTCGTAAAGAATAACCCTGTTTCGCAACCTCCGCCCCCAGTTAATCCCCTTCAGACTACAGTTGTGCCATCGGTTGTGTATCCGAATCTGTTAAATAAGCCTCCTGTTGACAAGATTTGTAAGTATGGGGCTGAAGAATTTTGAGCTATTAATGCCAATGATGCTGAAAAAGCTGAATTCTGGATTGAAAATACTATTTGGGTATTTGATGAGATGTCTCTGACTTCGGAAGAATGAATAAAGTGTATTGTATCATTACTTCAAGATGTGGCTTATCAATGGTGGAAAACCTTAATTTCTGTTGTTTCGAGAGAACGAGTTAAATGGGATTTCTTTCAGATTAAGTTTCGAAAGAAATGTATCAGTGAGAGATTCGTCGATCAGAAACGAAAAGAATTTTTGGAACTAAAGCAAGGCCGTATGACTGTTACAGAATATGAACGGGAATTTGTCAAGTTGAGTCAATACGCTCGTGAATGTGTATCGTTTGAGGCAATAATGTGTAAAAGATTCGAAGAAGGTCTTAATGAAGATATTCGTTTGCTGGTTGGTATCCTAGAAATAAAAGAGTTCGTTACACTCGTTGACCGAGCTTACAAAGCTGAAGCACTCGGGAAGGGTAAAAGAAGAGCTGAGTCTGAAGCTCGAGATACAAGAAAGAGATTTCAGAATAAATCATTTCAGTCTGCTTCAAAGAGATACAGAGATGATCAAAGTCGCTCTCGAGAAAATGCGGGACATTTGAACAGAAATAGAGCTAGATTGCAAATGAGTTCCAAAAACCCAGCAACTTCAGTGGCCAGCGTTGGTAATGTTTGATCTAAGAGAACCAAAAGTAAACATTGTGGAAAAAGACATCCGGAAGCTATAGATTAAATGAAAGAGCTTACTTCAGATGTGGGTCACTTGATCATTTTATCCGTGATTGCCCTAAGCCTGTCGAACCAGAGACTGTTCAAAATCTGAGATCTGATAATGTACCTACGAGAGGTAGACCTTCAAAGAATACAAGAAATGTTAGTTGTAGTCAGAGGTGCACGAGAGACACTGTAGTAAGATCTGAAGCTAGAGAGCCTGCCAGAGCATATGCTATTCGAGCTCATGAAGAAGCTTCATCACCTGATGTTATAACAGGTACTTTTATTCTTTATAATACTTTTGTGATTGCTTTAATAGACCCTAGTTCTATGGATTCGTACATATGCATGAATCTAGTATATGGTAAGACTTTGCTTGTAGAGTCTACTGAGTTTACTATAAAAGTATCGAACCCCTTAGGTAAAAGTGTCCTGGTTGAAAAAGTATGCAAGAACTGTCCGTTAATGTTTCAAGATATCTGTTTTCTTGCTGATCTGATGCTCCTGCCATTTGATAAATTCGATATAATTCTGGGTATGGATTGGTTGTTTATGTATGATGCTATTGTAAACTGTAAAAGAAAGATTATAGATTTATGAGGTCCGAATGATGAGACTATACGGATTGAGTCTAGTGATTTAAATGGATTACCTGCTGTGATATCCGTTTTGAAAGCTTAGAGTTATGTGAAAAAGGGGTATGAATCATATATTGCTTGTGTGATTGATTCAAATTCAAAAGTATCTGAGAAGAAAGTTGAATCAGTACCTATTGTTCATGATTTTTTTGATGTGTTCCCTGAAGAGTTACCGGGTTTACCTCCGATTCGTGAAGTTGAATTTGGTATTGAATTGTTGCCTGGTACGACACCTATTTCGATAGCTTCGTATAGAATGGCACCAACAGAGTTGAAAGAGTTAAAGTCACAGTTGCAAGAGTTGACCGATAGAGGGTTCGCTAGACCGAGTTTCTCGCCTTGGGGTGCACCTGTTCTGTTTGTGAAAAAGAAGGATGGCACGATGAGAATGTGCATTGATTACCGTCAGTTGAATAAGGTGACCATAAAGAATAAATATCCGTTGCCTAGGATTGATGACTTATTCGATCAGTTAAAAGGAGCTACTGTATTTTCAAAGATTGATTTGAGATCGGGATACTACCAATTGAGAGTTAAAGATTCAGACATTCTAAAATTACTTTTAGAACGAGGTAAAGGGCATTATGAGTTTTTAGTTATGCCATTCAGACTAACCAATGCTCCGGCTATTTTTATAGACTTGATGAATAGAATTTTCAAACCGTATCTGGATCAATTTGTTGTTGTATTCATTGACGACATTTTGATTTACTCACGTGACGAGAACGAGCATGTAGAAAATTTGAAAATTGTGTTCCAAACTTTGAGAGAAAAGCAATTGTACGCAAAATTCAGCAAATGTGAATTCTGGTTGAATGAGGTCAATTTTCTGGGGCATATTGTGTCAGCTTCTGGGATTCGTGTTGATCCGATCAAGATTTTTGCTATTCTGAATTGGAAACCTTCAAAAAACGTGTACGAAGTTCGTAGTTTTCTAGGTCTAGCTAGTTATTATCGTAGATTTGTTAAAGGCTTCTCAACTATAGCTACTCCGTTGACTAGATTACTTTAGAAAGATGTCAGATTTGAATGGTCGGATAAATGTCAGAAAAGTTTTGACCAATTGAAAACTCTGTTAACAGAAGCTCCAGTATTAGTATAGCTAGAATCGGGTAAAGAATTTATTGTTTACAGTGATGCTTCGTTAAACGGTCTGGGATGTGTTTTGATACAAGAGGGAAAAGTGGTAGCTTATGCTTCGAGACAATTAAAACCTCATGAAAAGAATTATCCAACACACGACCTTGAGCTCGCTGCAATTGTGTTTGCACTTAAAATTTGGCGTCACTATTTGCACGGTGAGAAATGTCATGTGTTTTCAGATCATAAAAGTATGAAATATCTAATGACCCAGAAAGATTTCAACCTGCGCCAGAGAAGATGGCTTGAATTGTTAAAAGATTATGAGCTGGTGATAGATTATCATCCGGGGAAAGCAAATGTGGTTGCTGATGCATTGAATAGAAAGTCATTGTTTGCACTATGTGCTTTGAATGCTCAGTTAGATTTGTCTGATGATAGTTCTGTGATAGCTGAATTGAGAGCGAAACCGTTATTTGTATAGCAAATATGTGATGCTCAGAAGGTTGATAATGAATTGTTGTTGAAACGAGCTTAGTGTGAATTGAATTCTGAATCTGAATTTTGAGTTGTTGGTGATGGTTTGAGATTTCGGGTCATATCTGTGTTCGAGAAATCTAGAGTTGATTCGAATGATATTGACCGAAGCACATAATAGTTGCCTATCTGTTCATCCAGGGAGTACTAAAATGTACCATGATTTGAAGCAACACTACTGGTGGTCTGGTATGAAATGGGACATTTCTGAATTTGTTTCAAAATGCTTAGTTTGTCAGCAAGTGAAAGCCGAACATCAAGTTCGTCGGGATTGCTGCAGTATATTTTGATTCCTGAATGGAAATGGGATAGAGTAACAATGGATTTTGTTTCTGGATTGCCTCTAACTCCGAGAAAGAAGGATGCAATATGGGTCATAGTTGACCTATTAACTAAATCTACCCATTTTATTCCTGTAAGATCTGATTTCTCACTGGAGAGATTAGCTGAGCTTTATATTTTTGAGATTGTGAGATTGCAAGGGGTACCACTATCCATTGTGTTAGATAGAGATCCGAGATTCACATGGCAATTTTAGAAGAAATTGCAAGACACTTTGGGTACAAAATTGCATTTTAACACAGCTTTTCATCCGCTAACAGATGGTCAATCTGAGCGGATCATTCAGATTCTCGAAGATATGTTAAGATGCTATGTACTTGAGTTTAATGGTTCGTGGAAACAATACCTGCCGTTGATTGAATTTTCATATAATAATAGTTTTGAGTCGAGCATTAAAATGGCACCATATGAAGCTTTGTATGGACGTAAATGTCGTACACCTCTATATTGGTCTGAACTCAGTGAGAATAAGTTACAAGGGGTCGATTTGATAAAAGATACCAAATATAAAGTGAAACTGATTCGAAATTGTTTGAAAGCAGCATCTGATGGTCAGAAGTCCTATGCAGACTTAAAACAAAAAGATATAGAATTTGAGATCGGTAACAAAGTTTTTCTAAAAGTGTCTCCGTGGAAGAAAGTGCTCCGATTCGGACTTAAAGGCAAGTTAAAGGCAAGTTAAGTCTGAGATTTATCGGACCGTATGGGATCATTAAACGTGTTGGGCCTGTTGCATATAGATTGAAGTTACCCTCTGAACTAGAAAAGATTCACAATGTATTTCACGTTTCGATGCTCCTTAGATATTGGTCTGATCCATCACGTGTGACTGCCCCATCTAAAATTGAAATTCGATCTGATATGACATACGAAGAGGAACCGATCCGTATCTTAGCTCGTGAAGTGAAAGAGTTGAGAAACAAGAAAATTCTGTTAGTGAAAGTACTCTGGCATCATCACGGTATAGGAGAGGCTACGTGGGAGCCTGAGGATTCAATGAGACAACAATATTCGAATCTGTTTAATGGTAAGATTTTTGGGGATGAAAATCCTTAAGGGGGGAGAATTATAACAGTCTGGTTTATACCCTAGTCGAAATAGTGGTTTCGGGACCACAAATCTGAATCTGTATAATATTTTAATATTATTTTCTATGCCGTTGATATGTGAATTAGCATGTGGTAAATTTTCGTAAGCAAATTTGTCTGTTTGCGTGTTTAATTTGACAAAAGGACTGAAATGCATCAAATGTGAAAGTTGCTTTCTATTTGTTAAAGTATCAATGTGTTGTGGCTTTGTAAGTTGTAGCCTTAAGTGGCAAATAGACCACTTTTAAGGTAGTGGACATTAGAAGGAGAAATGTACCCTTAATGTATGTTTGTTTGAATTATTATGGAAGGGTTAAATGAGTAATTTGATTAAATAAAGGTTAATAAATCAAAATCAATTGAAAATCCATGTTCATCTTTATTTGATGACCGAATAAGAGAAAAAGAATAAGGGTTTTGAGCTTTGGATGTTTCGGCTAGCTTTAAGCAAGATTAAGGTAAGTTTTGACTTCGATTTTCGATAATTTTTATGTTTTTGTAATTGTTGCTTTGAGAGCTACAAAACCCATGCCTTAATTTTGTGTTTTGATGATGTATGTGAAATATGCTATTGATGACTTTACAAGCTTTGTGATGTTTTATGATGTTAAATGGAAGATTTAAGCTTGATGAACATGTTTTGTTCTTGAAGTTTTGTTGAATTTAGCTAAATAGGGCTAAATTGAGAAAATGGTAAATGAAAGGACTAAATTGAAAATTTGATGAAATACTTGGGCTTATATAGTCCCTAGAGAGGTTCGGCCAAGCATGTGTGTGTGGATTTTGTGAAATTGATGTTTTGTGAAAAATAGACTAAATTGATAAAGTGTACAAATATGAGGGTTAAATTGTAAATAGCCCAAAATATATGTGTTTGGATTTAATTGAATGGAATGGTGAATAAAAGGGTTAATTCTGAATATGTTTAGATCAAGAACCGAGGAAAATAGATTTAGATCGCGGGAAAGCAAAAATAACCGAGTAGCCATTTCCGTTCGATAAACCAAATCGAGGTAAGTCACTATGCAAATAAACTTATCTGTATTGAATTGAATATATATATTCATATGTCTATCGATGAAAATGAATGAGCATGAGATGCTACATGCGTGAATTTTGAAATAAGTTCGATATAGTGATAAAGCCGAGAAGTCCCGTATGAACCTAGGAATAGATAGGATTAGCTCTGTCATGACATAGGTATCTGTTCTGTTTTATCATGCAAGACCACGTCCGGGACGTTGGCGTTGACTTGAAATTTCCTCGTCGGGGACGTAAGATATGAATTATATGTAAAAGACCTCGGGACGTAGGCATTGATATGAACTTTATGAGTAAGACCATGTCTAGGACATCGGCATCATATTGACTTGTGTAAGACCATGTCTGGGACGTTGGCATCGTTATAATCTGTACGTGTAAGAACCTGTCTGGGATAGTGGCATCGATATACGAGTGCATGTAAGACCTCGTCTAGGACGTTGGCATTGTACTACTATTCTGAGCTTTTGAGTACCCTACTAGGTTCCTAAGGGTTCAACGGGCAAGTCTGCAATACAAATGGTATATCCGAGCTATGATCAATTAAGTGAATGAATATCCGATTCAGGTACATTGATTGCGCATTAAGTATGCATGAAAGGTAAGTGTGCATATGACTTTGATTTGAAGAAAGGTATGTTTGAATAGGATAATGTGAATGAGATGCAACGAAGATTATGAATGAGCTATGTGCTTCAAATGAGTTTTGAATGGATAAATGTGACCAATGTAGCCATAAGTATGAATCAAGCATATACATGATAAATTGTTAAGTGAATGAGATGTGCAAATGTATCAAATTGCATATATGCTTTTTATGCCAAGTTTATTTGTAAATGACTTACTAAGCTTTTGGAAAGCTTACTCTCTGTGTGTGTTCTCTCTGTTTTATAGGTCGTCGAAGCTATTGAAGGCTCGGGATTGTCAAGGATCGTCATCACACTACAAAAACTTATTTTGGTACCCTTTTGAAAATGTATATGGCTAAATATAGCATGTATAGGCTAGATAGATGTTTATGTTTATGAAGTGAGCATGGCCATGTGTATTGGCAAGTTTTTGAGTTGATAAATGTTTGAATAAATGAGTTATGAAGCATATATTTAGTATGTTTTGATGCAAATGAAATAGTTAAGTTTTGGTTAAGCAAATGGATGATAAATGCTGGAAATGATGTAGGATTTAGTTTGCAATTTGGTATGAATGGAATTGGTATTGAATGTATAGATGAAGTGAACCATTTGATATGTTTTGGTTGCCATTTATGCATATTATGTTTTGGTATGTATTGCTTGTAGGTGAGACCCAAAATGGGTGGCATATTGGCCTTGTAAAAGGGTCTATAATGTCACACGGTTGAGGCACACGGGTGTGCCTAAGACTGTAGGTAAATTGGCAGAATGTGGCTTAAATTACACACGGCCTCGACACGGGCGTGCTTGGTGGCCGTGTGAGAAATTGTAGTATGTGATCTATTGTAGACGGCCTTAGCACACGGGCGTGCTTGGTGACCTTGTTGTTTTTGGCAGTATACTACCACGGGGAGGACACATGTGAGTGTCTAGTAGCCGTGGGTGAGGCACGGCCTACCCCCACGGCCGTGTATCCCTTGTATCTTAGAAAAGTTTCAAATTTTTATGAAATTACGTATGTGTTTCAGTTTAGTCCCAACTCGGTTTATAAGCATGCTTAAGGTCTCGATGACCTACTTAAGGGACATTATGATTGATATTGATGAATGGTTGTACGATTAATTCTGTAAATATTTTTGATCTGTCTTGTAACGCCTTTAACCCTAATCCGGTGATCGGACACGGGATAGGGGTGTTACAATTAAACTTAGTAAGCTTGTATGGCTAATAAATATAACTTACCATTCATTCACAATTTAAGTAATCTAAACATAATATGCTACAAATCAACTTAATCACATAACTAACATATATTCATCCACATAGTAAATCATGAAACTCACAAATTTCATGGATTCAATGCTTATATGGTTTACATACATACCTGCACTGATATGTATCAATCTCTTACCCTTTCATATTATTTATATACCCGTTGAACCATTTGGAATAACATCAGATACTCGGGAATCTCTCACCCTACATGCTAATACATGGTCGAAACTATCTCAATCTCATATCTCATATGTAAATGCTCATCTCAAGCTATCACTGGGTCTGCTCACACAAGCTGACGGTCAAGACGTAGCTACATGGTACTGCTCACACAAGCTGACGAGTAACCACAACACATGCTGGAAAACTCAGCTACCGGTAGAATGTACGGACTAGCACCCAAAACACAATAACTCCTAATGACATGTCATTTGTATCCTATCTATTCCTAAGTTTCAATCAAGATTTATACATTTCTGATAACTCGTCGAGAATTTTCGTGGTGTCATATCATCTCAATTGTAACAATTTAGCATTTAACATATATAATTTAATGCTTATTAAACATACGAACTTACCTTGATCACAAAAAAACGACGGAATAGAATAGACTAATCCAATACTTTATTTTTCCCTTGATCTAGATCTATACATTGCTTTTCTTGATCTATATAATCAAATTTAACTCAATTAAAATACATTCTATTCAATTTAACC
Source organism: Gossypium rotundifolium (assembly GCA_025506655.1). Lineage (NCBI taxonomy): Eukaryota > Viridiplantae > Streptophyta > Magnoliopsida > Malvales > Malvaceae > Gossypium > Gossypium rotundifolium. Next base: position 83,843,455 of record CP106724.1, on the reverse strand, counting down.
CAAAAATCATATTATGGCAAAAATACACTTTTGCCCATTAAATTTTGAATTCTTTACAATTTATTCTCTAGCTCATAAAAATACAAATTCATGTAATTTAACCCACACCCATGCTAGCTGAATTATATATATATTCATCGCAGCCCATATTTTTCATTATTTTCCACATTTCACCATGAATTTTACACATTTTACATATAAATCCCAAATTTGCAATTTCAACCAGAATAACTTAACAAATGTTGTTTATCTAACAACAACCATTTATTTTATATCATCAAACATGAGAATACATATACACTCATCAATGGTAAAACCCTATATTTTTAAAATTTTTGCAAATTAGTCTCTGGGTTAACTAGATTAAGCTACAATGACTCCAAAAGCATAGAAATCACTAAAAACCGAGCAAAAATGCACTTACATGCAATGAGACTATGGCCGAACCTTCAAAAGTACAACAATGGAGTATTTTCTTCCTTATTTTCAGTTCATGAAGAATAAAGAAAGATGATATCTTTCTTTTACCTTAATTTAATTTATGCTATTTTATTTATTTACTAAATTAACCTTATTCATTAACTTAAAATTCACCTATTTAATGTCCATCTTTGTCCACTCAAATAAACAATGGTCTACTCATACATTTAATTTATTTAGCTATTTAATGCCTTTAGCCTATGGAACTCTAATTTTGCAACTTTTATAATTTAGTCCTTTTTATCGAATTGAGCATTCAAACGATAAAATTTCTTAACAAAATTTTCATACAATCATACTATTATGCTATAGACCACAAAATAATAATAAAATAAATATTTTAACCTCAAATTTGTGGTCCTGAAACCACTATTCCAATTTCACTAAAATGGGCTATTACAAGCGCGCAAATAACCCTATTTGCATGCCAGTTGTATCCTATCCTTTAATATGTTTACTCGGGCACATTTAGAATATATAACCATTTCTTTACAATCTAGTCCATATCTCACCTTTTTGTACCAAATCGTAAATGATACAAATTATATTTATGCTAAATAAATTCATAATTCAAGTATATATATACACATTAAAATTAAAATAACTACACCATATAAACTTACCTGATAAGAACATCAATAACAAGATGTAATTAACTAATTTATAATTTTTCCTTTTCCTCGATTATCCTCTAGTTGGTTCAATTCTAATCTATATGATAATTCATTTCAATTTATCAATTCCAAATACTTTATATCATCCTACTATATGCATATGAAATTTCAATTTCACTTTTGAATGTTCTAAAAATTTTACATTTTATTCAATTTAGTCCCTAAAACCAAAATTGTTATAAATTTAAATTTTGAGCTTCAATTTTGAAATCAATCTCAATTTCATCCTTTTACAACCTTCTAATATCTATAATTATAGAAATCCAACATCAATTTCAAATTCTTTACACTTTAGTCCCTATGTTCAAAATCGATAACTTTCACTTATAAATTAGTCATTTTCACTTGTAAGCTTATAATCTAACAATTTATTACCAATTTTATCAAGTATTCATCAATGAAAAATTTTAGAAATTTTAACAGTTTCACAAATTGGTACACAAGCTTGCTAAATCAAGCTCTTGGGACCTTAAAAACATAAAAATTACAATAAAATGACTTGAAATGGCTTACCAAATGAGGGACCAAGGTGAAACGTCCAAAACCTTATTTCTTTCTATAATTTCAATGAAGTAGAAAAATTGAAGATGATGGCCATATATTTCTTTTACTAACAAGGATAAAGGTAAAACAAAACTCGTTTAAATTCTTAGCTTCATCGGTGAGTGGTTAAGAATTGTCATAAGTGTGCTAACTATCAAGTTTTCAGTATGAATTCTCAATGTTCGTAACTTGTGTGCAAAATGTTATGTTTTCCAAGAAATTTTTTCTAAAACTAAGTTTTTCCTACAAAGCTTTGTTTTTAAAGTTTTGATACTCTATTTTCAAGATATGTTTCCAAGTTATGGTTTTAAGCCATGTTATGTATTAATATTATATGTGAGCCAATTTTATTGCAAATTATTATTTTCTACGACCTTTGTATGTTTACGACCCCCTATATGCATGTGAACCCTTAAGAGCGATAACCTTACTACTTAGCTAACCCTACCTAAGTCTGAAAACCCTTTTATAAGTGTCCCTTTTTTTTGTGAAGCCCATTTGTATGTGAACCTATTATGCTTTATTTTAAGTGCGACCATAGAAGGTACGCGAACTGTTGTTATTTTGCGAACTTGTATTATTGTGCGATCTCATGCGTATTGTTGTTATGCGAACTCATGTATTACCCAGATATGTAAACCTACGTTGTTGTGTGAAACTTAATAATAATTATTGTGTACTTGCATTTATGTTTGAAAATGCGTACCCTAAACTACCATGTTTACTTCTTTCATGCGAACTATTAAGTTTTACTATTTAAGTGACATGTGAACCCTTCCTCTATTTGTTTGATAAGCTTACATGTTTACATTCTATGTATGATTTTATTCTGCTTCTATGCTATAACTTATCATAATATATGTTGTAAGTAAGTGGTATGCTAGAGGTTAGGTTGAGAGTTAATAGAGAGTCACTCCGGTGGCTAATGTAGCTCGCCAAATTTGGGTCAAACCTACTCAATCGAGTTTGGGGTGTTACATTGGTGTTCTTATATTAAATGATGAAAAATATTATTATTATCCATGTTTATATTAATGTTTAAGGATGGTTGTGTTGAAATAGGTAGAGAAGATGATTTAGACATATGAGTGATGGGCATGATAATGAAAAAAAGAGATATGTATAAGTAATCTGCTTACAAGATTTTAAGAATCTCATGGTCTATTGATTTACGATTGCAACCTTCTGCTCACAAGATTTTAAGAATATCACGGTTTGTTGATTTGCGATCATGACCTTCTACTTACTAGATTTTAAGAATCTCACAATCCATTGATTTAAGATCACGACTTTCTGCTTAAAAGATTTTAAGAATCTCATGGTCCGTTGATTTACGATCATGACCTTCTACATGCAAGATTTTAAGAATCTTACAATCTGCTGATTTACGATCACGATCTTCTGTTTACAAGATTTTAAAAATCTCATGGTCCACTAATTTACGGTCACAACCTTTTGCTTACAAGATTTTAAGAATCTCGCGGTTCATTAATTTACGGTTACGACCTTCTATTTACAAGATTTTAAAAATCCTACAATCTATTGATTTACAATCATGACTTTCTACATTTAAGATTTAAGAATCTTGCCTAGCTCGCCACTCTCTACTAGCTCGCCACTCACCAGCTCACCTTATTGCTAGCTTGCCACTTTGGTAGCTCGCCTTCTCACTAGCTTGTCACTTTCGTAGCTCGCCTCTTTGCTAGCTCACTAACTCACTAGCTCGAGGGATCTTAGTAGGGATAACTCTAAGGATGCATGTTGAGCCTAAGGGGGATAACATATTGTTATGCATGGCATTTAGTTACCCCTAGCATGTCACATCAAACAATCGTACTTTATAAATATGAAGGCTAGCCTCCATAAAGAGGGGCCTGAAAAAAGCCATCAACAATACTATATTATTATATTATATAATAGCATATAATCTATTACAGTTAGTTATTAAAATTGACTTAACCGATTAGATCAAGTCAATTCAAGCAAATTGATTGGTAAAAGTGACTTAACCTTTTCGATTCATCTATGTTGAGCGCTTCAAGCGAGTAGTCTTCTTCGGTATCCTCAAGCTCACGTCTGTCGAGTGTGAGCTTGCTTCAAATTAGAAAATTTTTCACAAAAATTACCAGTGGGGTAATTTTGTAATTTCTCTAAACTTTTGGGTCAAGTTGTAAATAAGAAAAATATCTCTAAAAATTTTCTAGAATAATCTCTTCAGAGCTAAAAATTTTCTAGAATAATCTCTTCAAAGAATTTTCTCTTTACAACTTTATCTTCAATTCAAGTGTGTGTAATTAATAACCCGAGCCTCTCTTTATATAGGAGAGTTTAGAGAGTCCAAGTATGATTAATCACTTTAATATTAAATTAATATAATATTTATAAAGATAAATAATAGATTAAATTTAATATTAAATCTTATTAAAACAATGTTTATCAATAAAATAAACATTAAATTAAATTTAATATTAAAATAATCACTTTAATATTAAATTAATAAAATACTATTAAGATAAGTATTAAATTTAATTTAATATTAAACTATTAAAATAATAATTTTCTTTGAATAATTAATCTGAAATCAAATTCTCTGGTAGAGTCCCAGTAAGAGTGTAACTCTTCCATTGCTCAACCACTGATGACCAACTGCCGCCGACCACCGGGACACTGCTGTCGCAGGCACTGGCACCATCGTGTCTGGTGATGCAGGTGCGACACCCTTAATGATTAATATGATCACTGTCAACAAATAAATATGATAAATTGCTTGTTCGAGAACAAACAACCCGTGGCCACGTTCCATATTTATCAATCCACACAATGCCAATGAGAGGTTATCATTAACTCTTTAATTGAGGTATGAATTCCATGTTGCTAGTAAAACTATGCCATACACAAGTCATGTATCCAACATACCGGCTATAGGCTCGATCATCTGTAGAGCGTAAGCCTCTACTTATATCAAAGCACATGAGTTGCATACGTATGGTCAGTAACTAACTCAGGATTTAGGTAAATCATACCATGAAAATCAAAAATGAATTAATTCACAAACGGATTCAGAATTTAATCATCTAGGGTCCAATCCAATATATCATTCTACCAATGAATACATAGATCTATGAACTAGCCCGTGTTTGACTAGCCAAATAGAAAAATGACCCTGCATCTTTTTATCTCTCCCACACTTTTCTTTTTTATTTGTCATTTTCATAATATAAGTATTTTGCATTTATGATGAAATCAAATTTATGAAATTTAATTCGTTGTCTATTTTAGTAAAAAAAAATCCTACCTAATTCACTAATTCATGGGAAGATAGTGAACCATTGTAGTTGAAAAATGTTTCAAGAGGAATCTCTGAAGTAGATGGTGGTTGATAGAGCAATCCTCAATTATAATTTCAAGTATGAGTACTGTGTGTAAGGCAAAACTTGTGATTGGTAGTAAAACACCAATCCCCTTATTGAGATCTAATTTGATCTTCATAGATTTCATGAGATATTTTCTTACGAAGTTTGTTATAGCATCTATAACTGCCTTGGGTTTAAGGGGACAGCCCGTCAAATAGACATCCCAACAAATAGACTCATTTAGATTATCTACTGAAGTAAGTTGTCTTTCTTGCAATGTAAACGTTCTTTACAATGCCACTTATCTTTAGTTTGTACTTTAGACAATTAATGAGCTAATATTTGCTTGTCACAATTTCGCTATGCATGCAAAATATAAACGACAAAAAATACAAAAGACATAATATTGAAATGTGAAATTAACTTTATTTATTTATTCATCGTTCAAAAAAATAGAAAATAGTTACATATTTACTACAATATAAGCATATTTCTCAACAATCTTCCACTTGCCCTAACGAAGTAAAAGTGTCATGTTTCACATTCCTATATCCTCGATGTGTTAGTAAATGGATTCACAAAGTTACTTTCAGAAGCTACATTCACCACATCTACAATTCCTTCGACTATTGCCTCTTGTATTAAGTGATACTTCCGATCAATGTGTTTCCACCTCTTGTAACTTTTCATTTCCTTGGTATTTGCTATTGTAGCACTTTTATCATAATACAGTGTTATAGCCTTTTCCATACTAGGAGTAACTTCATGTTCAGTTAAGAACTTTTGAAGCCATATTGCTCTTTTCGTTGCCTCAGAAGCAGCCACATACTCGACCTCCATAGTAGAGTCAATAGTGCAAGTTTGTTTTACACTTCTCCATACTATGGCTCCACGACCTAGAAGCGAATACATTTCCGATGTCGATTTCCTCCAATTTTTATAGGTTTGGAAGTCTGAGTTTTTGTATCCAACAAGAGTAAGGTCCTCCCTAGAATACACAAGCATATAATCCCTGGTTTTTTTAAGATACCTTAATATATGCTTTATAGCTTGTCCATGCCTGAAACCTAGATTCACATGATATTGACTAACCATTCCTACTGCGCAACAGATATCTAGATGTGTGCAAAGCATTACATACATAAGGCTTCCAACTGTCGAAGTATATGGAACCTTGCTCATATGCTCTCATTCTTCAGTTGTCTTAGGACAACCATATAAATAAAGATGAAAACCTGAGGCATTTGGCTAAATGCCTAGCTTTGCATCGGTCATTGCAAAACATTTTAGTACCTTATCGATGTATGAAGCTTGAGATAGTGTTATTGTTTTATTATTTTGAACCCTAAGGATTCGAATTCCAAGAATATAACTAGCTTCACCCAAGTCTTTCATGCTAAACTGTTGAGCTAATGACAGTTTCATTGATGACAATTCTCCTACATTATTTTTGATAAGTAGAATATCATCGACATATAAAACGAGGAAGACCACTTTTTATCCTTTATACGCTTATAAATGAAAAGGTTCATCAGCGTTTTGCTCAAATTTGAAAGTCTTGATTGTTTGATCAAATCTTTTATTCCATGAGCGAGATGCCTGCTTAAGTCCATAAATGGATCTTAGCAGTTTGCAAACTTTCTGCTTCTTTCCTTTGACAACATAGCCAGTGGGTGGAGCCATGTAAATGGTATCATCAAGATAGCCATTCAAGAATGCTATCATGACATCCATTTGCCGATCTCGTAACCTAGAGCAGCGGCAATGGATAAGATTATATGGATAGACTTGATCATGGCTACTGGAGAAAAGGTCTCATCGTAACCGATACCTTCTTTCTGTGTGTAGCCTTTCCCTAAAAGTTTAGCTTTGTGCATTTCCACTTTCCTTTCCACATTTCTCTTCTTTTTATAGATCCATTTACACCCTATGGGTTTAATCCCAATCGATAAGTCTACAAGTTATTACACCATATTGGATTTCATAGAATCTATCTCGGCATCCATGGCTTATTTTCAAAGCTTGGAATTAACGTCCTACATAGCCTCCTCATAAGTGAGTGGATTATCATCCTCATGATTATCTTCTGTATTATAAATACTACCATCATAAATGAAGAAGTCTAGTTTCTTAGAAACTCCCCCACTACGATGGATTCCCCTATGTTGTTGATTGTTTGCAAGTCTTTCTACAACTTTCTTAAGACTTGTACTCGGTGATTCTTCTACCATTCCTGAAAGTTCCTCGAGTACCACTTTACTTCGAGGTTTAAAGTTATCCGTGTAGCCTTCCTCAAGGATAGTAGCATGAGTAGAAACTTTAATCGTATTATCTTTTAGATTGTAGAATAATCCTAATTTTGTTCCTTTTGGATATCTTATAAACATGCACAATTCAATTTGTGCATCCAACTTCTTTGCATCCTTATCCTAAATGTGTACTAGACAACCCCATATTCTAAAGTGATTTAGAGTGGGTTTCTTTCCATATCACAATTCATAAGCTGTCTTATAAGAAGATTTGGTTGGCACATCATTTAGAATATAAAAAGTCGTTTGTATAGTGTAACACCCCTCGCCCGTATTCAATGCAGGAAAAAGGTTACGGAGAATTACCAGACTTATAACACATTTATACATACTTTTATCATACACTTAACCATTTCATACAATCTTCATTCAATATCAAACAGTTTGTCCCTAATACGAGCCTAAGTGGCCCAAAACATACATTGGGAGTGGTTACGGACTAAACTGATAACTTAACAAACTTTCACGAAAATTTGAAAAATTTTCTCAAAAACAGGGGACACATGCCCGTGTGGCCAGGCCGTGTGTCTCACACGGCTACCAGACACGCCCATGTCACAGGCCGTGTGAACATTCGAAATGGGAGCACATGGCCATGTCCCAGCCGTGTCTGACCCTGTGTAACTCTCTAACTTGGGTCACACACCAACACACACGCCCATGTGGCTAGCCTGTGTACCCTAAAAATGACAATACACGCCCATGTACCAGTTGGTGTGCTAGGCCGTGCCAAACCTGTAGGGTATACTAACTTATGTCACACGGCCAAGTCACATGCCCTTGTGTGAGGCCGTGTGGAGCATACTGACTTGTTCTCAAATTCATCACTAGGGACACATGGACGTGTAACATGACCGTGACACACGCCCGTGTCTCTGTCCGTGTGGACAAAATAGGCTATTTACCAAGCCATTTTGCCACCCATTTTGCACATACCTATACAAGCTCAAATAGTTCCATTTCAAGACACAAATAAGCAGCCAAATATCATCAACCAGTATTCATTTCATACCATTTCATTATCAACAATACAAGTCACAAATATGCCATAATTTGACATCTAATTACATACCTAATTCACATATACAATTCAATTAACTAAACCATTCCAAGCATGCATTATCATTCACCAATTCACAAGCACATAGTTTTCCAAATTATCTACCCAATCAAATTACCTAATATCATTAAACATTATAAATTCAACCTCAATCACACAATATAGGTCAATTACCAAACTCAAAATAGAACTATGTGCACATTTATAAACATCATCAAATTCATCATCAGAAACCAACTGAAATGGCCAAAATACATTTTCATCAAACATACCAAAATGACTCAATCCTATACATGCCATATACCATATTTAAACAACTTCAAAAGTACTAAAATAGATGTCTGATAGTGCGATGAAGTCTCTGACGATCCCCAAATCCGAGCTAGCTTCGGAATACTATAAAACATAGAAAAATAAACAAAGTAAGCTGTAAAGCTTAGTAAGTTCATATGTAAATATTAAATAATCTCTTCATTCATTAGCATCTCAAAGTAGATAACATAAATTTAACCACATAGTAATTCATAAATTCTCACCTTCTTTTAACTCGTTAGCTAAATAGTTTTCCGTACATACCTGTACCGATACGAATCTATTTCTCACCAATTCTCTTACTAAAATCACTCCGGGCTTATAAATGCTCACGGTACGAGTACATCAATTTTTCGATGACATAGGCTAACTATGTTCTTACACATACATTGCCATGGCCCTGCCGTGGTCTTACATTCACATGCCATAACCTGGTTATGGTCTTATTTTCTGATTGCCATAGCCCAACTATGGTCTTATTTAACAACTCGTCTTATTTAAACCGTACATTTAATTTAAGATCTCCAAATTTCACTAATAGGATAAATACAATCTCAATTCCATCCATCAATTAAATAAATGCACATTTAAGTTCAATTATACGAACTTACCTCGTATACGGAATGACGGAAAGGACCGACTATTCAATTACTTTGTTTTTCCTCGATCTAAGTCCAAATTCCTCTTTTCTTGATCTATAAGTAATCAAAATCAGCTTATTTATTCCTCTATTTATTCAATTCAATCCAAAATATTCATTTGAGCTATTTTACACATTAGCCCCTAAACTTTCACATTTTTACAATTTAGTCCTTATTACACAAAATCACAAATTCATGAAATTCAAGACTAACCCATGCTAGACGAATGACCATTATACCCCTAGAAGTCCATATTTTCCATTTATTTTACATTTTAACCACTAAGTTTACACATTTCTCAATTTAATCCTTATTATGCATTTTCACTAAAAATCACTTAACAAAACTTGTATATTTCACAACAAACATTCATAATCTATCATCAAACATCAAAACACACATGTATTCATCAATTTCATTATTCAAAATCTTTAATAGTTTTGCAAAATAGTCACTGGGCTAGCTAGAACTAGTTGCAACGATCACAAAAACATAGAAATCATTAAAAACAGAATAAAATCGTACCTAATTGAGCATATAAAGCTTGGTCGAATATCAAGCCCTAAAAATGGCTATTATTCATGCTATAAATTACTAAGGAAGAAGATGAATGAAATTAATGGCTTTTGTTTTATTTAATTTGCCTTTATTTACCAAATTACAAAATCAACCTTTAAAATGCCTAATAATTACTCCAAATGCCATGCCACTAACATCCACTAACTCTTAAATGGGTTAATTACCACTTAAAGACCTTTACTTTAAGGTTCTATAGCTATTAAACACCTTTAGCTAATAGAACACTATTTTTTACACTTTATGCAATTTAGTCCTTTTTATCAAATTGACTAACCAAACGATAAAATTTCTAAACGAAACTTTCACACAATCACATATTCATGCTGTAATTATGAAAATAATCATAAAATAAATATTTTGACCTCAGATTTATGGTTTCAAAACCAATGTTTTGATTTGACCAAAAACAGGTTATTACATATCACATATCCCTAGAAGGAAGTAGGAAATTATGAATAGCTTAACATTGAACGAACTATGTCAAGGAAGGATCTATTCCTTCTCTCAGCTATTCCATTCTACTATAGAGTGCCCAACATTATCAATTGGGGTAAAATCCTATTCTCTACAAGATATCCTAAGAACTTATCGGTCAAATATTCCCCTCGGTCAGATCGAAGATTCTTTATGGATAAACCTAATTGCTTCTCCTTTTCTGCACAACTCTCAAAATTTATCCGAGGTTTCGCTTTTACGGTGCATTAGATATACATATCCATATCAAGAATAGTCATCGATAAAATTCACGTAATAATTGTACCTTCCTCAGGCACTGATGCTCATGGGACCACATACATTAGTGTGTACAAGTTCTAAAGGTTGGTTGACCCTTGTACCTTTCGCATTAAAAGACTTCTTAGTCATTTTACCTTCTAAGGAAGATTCACTTTGTGGAAGACTAACTTTCTTAAGTATACTTAAAGGATCATCTTTCACGAGTCTAGTGATTCTTTCTTGGTTAATATGACCAAGTCTTTAGTGCCATAGGTACCCCTCATTATAGTGAGAAGTTTTAAGCTTTTTATTCACTATTTTAGTTTGAAGCATTGAGTAGTTATTTGGTTTGATAAAGTAGATATTGTTTTCACTCCATCCATGGCAGATTAAAGAATGATTTTGTGAATAGCAATCCCTTTTATTAAATGTCATGGTATAACCATCATAAAATAAACATGCTATAGAAATTAAATTCCTTTTAAAATGAGGTACATAAAACATGTTCTTTGAAACAATCTTCCTAATATTATCAAAGTGTAAAATAACTTCTCCCACTGCTTCAGCTAAAACATAACTCCCATCTTTGGTTCGCAATGAGAGGCTCCTGTCACACAAACTTCTAGTTTCGTAGCACCTCTATAAAGAAACACACATATGGTTGGTGGCTCAGAATCAATAACCTAGTGGTCAATTGATTCTTCCACTAAGCAAGCTTCAACCACAAAGAATTCCACACCTTTTCCCTTTTCGGCTAGGTAATCCAAATATTCCTTACAGTTTGATTTGAAATGCCCTTTCATATTGCTGAAGAAACATTTGATCTTTTTAGGTTCTTTTGACTTCTTAGCCTTCTTCCTATCTACACGAGGTGGAACCGAAGACTTAATCAATTTTTTTTTCCATAGCTTTCTATTTCCCTTTAGAGGACGAGGGTCCCACAGCTAAGTTTGCCTCAGGTTTCTCCTGAATCAGCTTACCACCATCAACTCATAGAATTGTAATTCCTTCATGAGCTAAGTCAAGGTAAGCGCCTTGTTCCCTAAGTTATAAGTAGCCCTAAAACTAACAAACTTATTGGTTAAGGATTTGAACACTATTTTAATTTATGTGTTCACGTCTAGTTCAACCCTATTGTCCTACGCTTCCACAAAGAATCCCATAAGCTTAAGCATATGTTCTTTGACTAGAGTGCCATTTTCTCTTGAGAATTCATCAAATTTGTAATAGAAGATTGTCGAGCCAATGTGACTTGGTCTCTGTGCAAATCCTCCAAATTTGTCATAATCTCTTTGGCAAAATAGATATTCTCATGTTGCTTTTGCAACACATTATTCATGATTGCTAACATATAACATCGAGCAATTGAGTTAGAATCTCTCTAGTGATTTCTTGATTTGGGTTGAGCTTCAAGAGAGCATGTTTCGTCAAGAACAAATTTGTGTTTCTCACAATTAAGAACTATCAGTAACTTCTATTTCCATGCTCGAAAGTTATCCCTATTTAATTTATTCTCAATAAGAACTTTAACAGGAGGAGTAGGAGACTTATTTGAACTGAAAAAATTAAAGATTCACTAATTACTATCTTTGTATTAAGCAAATATTTTTCATTTCAACAACTTATCAAGAATGCAGTATGATGCATCTGTCTCGTATTAAAACCTTGAAAAAATATTTTTTGTTGCTACGGTCGTTCTCACACCCATCAACTATGTCACCTTGGAGTCCCACAATTAACTAGCAAGAACATGGATTACATCCAATCAGTTCGTGAATCTTAATTCTTAAGGCTCTACACAAACTAATGACCGTTCAATGTTTGGCTATCATCTCTAGTTTAAATATTGTTTCTTGGGAAACAATTTAATAAGAGATGATCTTAAGTGTGTAAACATTGATTCAACACACATCATGAACATGCTTTCATTTGTGAGTCATCTTGGGACAATTATTCATGACTAGTTGTCCTTGAAAGGAAATCTCATCTAGTGAACCCACATGATAAAGTTTACCTTGAGGTGCGACTAGGGTAGGAACCGACTCAAAACTTTATCACACTATCACTTATGACCATCAATGGAGGCCCTAGGTCTTGTTCAAGGACCTTCTCTTGCTTAATATTTTAAAAACATGTAAGGTTTTTTATCCCAAATTTCAAGAATGACCATACAATAGTCCTACTGACATTCTTACCTAATCTAAATAACATGCTTCGAATATTTGCATGACATGCTATGGAAATAATATCCATTCACAAGAATCAATCAATCTTAAAATAAACAATTTTGATTCTCCACAGTTTTTCTTTTAAGGAAAAATCGAAGAAGTTAATGGGAATAGTGCACGAGGTAAGGTCCCAGAAAAGGGAGGTGAGTCAAATTTGACCGCTTAAAAACCAAGCCTTTCCTAGCCGGAGTCAGCCTTAAACATGCACATTCTCATTACCACACTTCTCACAGTTATCAAATAACCTAAAGAAGTAATGGAACAATACAACACATGTATTTTCTCATTACCACACTTTTATTTTAATCAATCAACTACAGATCATCTCATATATATATATATCACTATTATAACATTACATAATATTATAAACAATTATAAAACATATATTGTTAGCTTAAAAGGATTAACTCGAGATCGATGATAGGGAGGTTGAATCGGCCTTTGAAAAGTTGGGGTGGAAGTAACAAAAATTATGTAACAAAGGATACAATGATTTATAGTGGTTCAACCCCAATTGCCTACTCCACTATCTTAGCTTTCCATAACTAAGGATTTTCCCAAATTCACTAATTTAGCAAGCTTTGAGGATAATGTTTAACCTTAAAATCTCTCTTAAGACTTATACACCAAAATCTTAAGTTTCAACTCCCTTAAGGTTTCTACCCAAACCTTAAGAATAAACCCTCTCTCAAAAGAGATACAAATAAGCAAACAAAGAAAACAATCCTTACAAGATCAGGATGTTTTCCAATTAAGAACAAATACAAAGAAGAACACTTGAGCTAAATGAATAAAATGAAAGCTCACAAGTATCTACAGGAAAAAGTATGAAATAATTAAGTTCTAGGTTGTTTTGATTATCTTTAAGCTTTGTACATTGCTCTTCTTGTTGCTAGACCTTTGGAAGATGGTATTTATACCCTCTAATTGATTTCCAACCATTATGGTTGTTGTAGAAGTGAATGTAGTTGTAACACCCCAAACCCGACCTAGATGTTACGGTCGAATCTGGCGTGTCACATCGAAGTGTTTTTCAAAATCAAGGCTTGTTGATAAAAATTGATTTTAAATGAAGAACTCATTTAGTTTTATTCTTGTAAAAACATTTAGTAAATCATTAAGTTGAAAAAAACCATTTATTAAAACGATTGTCATGTTTGTTTCTGTTGGTTTCTTAGTTGGTTAAAAACCTGCAAAATCTAATCATTTTAACGTCATTTTGAAGTTTTGGAAATGTGAGTTAGACTTTTAAAACAATTATTATTTTTGAAATCTTATTTGTATCAGTTTGGTAGTTTCAAAATAAGAAATTAAAACCCATTCAAAAGAAATTAAAATCACTAGGGCCTTATTACATAAATACGAACCCAATATAAAGATTTAAATAACTAGTCTAGAATAGTTTATTAGTGAACGTGTGGCCACCTCCGAGTTCGTCACAGCTCCAAATCATCTAAGGCTGGGGATTACCTCACAGTTAAAAGAAAAAAGGTGAGTTACTAGAACTCAGTGTGTAATCCCCTATCATGTAGTGTGATACCTGGGCCGAGCCCTATTCGAAGAATGATGCAGTGTGAGACTTAGCCCAATACAAGAATGTGGGCCTAAGCCCGATCTGATGTCGAGATGGTGCAAGTATGCAAACCCACCCCAATCCAGCCAGCACACCACCCGTACCAACCCAACACACTATGTAGAGACAAAGTCGACCCACCCAGCCCTCACACCAATATTGCAGCATAGGCGCCAATAATAACTCAGCAGAGCGCCATTATATGTGGCAAAGCCACGATGAATGATAATTGTGGCGAGCCACCGATGTCGATATGTGGGCGAGCCACCAATAATGAGACTTCCTCCATAACAGAATCCCAACCCCATGCAATATGCCATGTCATCAATATTTTGTGTATGCAACATATCCTACTTAGTATAGTCATACAAAACATACTTTTATTTGTCAATCTACCTCTAGGGGTAAAATAGTCATTTTCATGTATTAGGGGTAAAACTATAATTTTACCCTTTAGGGGCATTTCAGTCATTTTACTCACTAGGGGTATTTCAGTCATTTTACTGCCTAGGGTATTTCAGTCATTTTACTCATTAGGGGTATTTTAGTCATTTTACTCCTCCATAGGGTATTTTAGTCATTTTACTCATTAGGGGTATTTTAGTCATTTTACTCCCTAGGGGTATTTTAGTCATTTTACTTCCTAAGGGTATTTTATTCATTTTACTCATTACGAGTCTCGATACAGTTATTGACCCTTCCAAAGGCCTTCAGTCGCCTCGAGCGACATAGATAATCCATTTGATCGAAATAGTGTAAATGGGCTAAAAGCCCAATAATCGGCCCAAACGGGCGCATACGCTCGTGTGGCCCATTTGGCCCAAATTCAATCACGGTTATGTGATCTACATAGCCCAATTCAATTTCTTCCACTTTTCATAAATTTTATCCATATGGGCCCACGAGCTCATTGGGCCCACACGATACATCTCGGCCCATAACGGCCCAAGTGCACAAGAACACTCGTAAGGGCCTCTTTAGTCTACCGCCCTCGGTTGTGAGCTTAGTTTTTCTACATGAGCAATCGCACGCTCGTGAGGCCTCAAATTTTGAAGTTTCAGTTTTTGACTTTTGTCGATTCATAGCGGAGATAGTGTGATTACACACACTCTTTCGATTTTACAATAGTAATGATTTATAGTTTACAGTTATACACCTCTCTGCGAAGTAGAGTGAACAGTTCACCACGCCAAGGCCTACATTCATTCAAGGTATATCGTCAGTTTCCCAATCATTAGTGTTCACAATATTTAAACCCAAATCGTCACTTACTACTCACCTTGAATGAACGAGAATAACTTAATGCCCTTAGATCACTGATTAAGAATCGATCTCACAACCTTCCGATTATCTGCTCAAACAATGAAACCTATTAGACTGGGTTGTTTAGAAGAATAAGACTTAAAACACCAATATTAAAAATGTAGCACAATCGGCCAACAAGCCAACTTACCCCCTCAAACATTCAATTGAAAGACAAAAGAAGAATCTTGAATGCCTCTACACTCTTGAGGAACCCCTTGAATCGCAATGAGTGTAGTGCGTGAAGAATGAAATAACAATCGGTCAATAAAGTTATTTGGTTTTGAAAAAGAATGGAAGAACACAGGTGTATTCAATTATAAAAGAAAAGTAGAGAGTAGCCTTTGATTACTTACCGATTGTCAGAGCCATTGCAGAATCGAAATAGAGAGGGGAGAGCTTTCAGTCACAAACTGAAGAAGAGAAAGAATCCCAAGACTAGGGTGATAGGTTTAGCCAAAAGATTCAATAGACAAGAAGGGAGTTGGCCTAAACTTGAAAAAGAATAGAGAAGAAGGGAGGTTTGACATATATTGGTGCAAAAGAGGAAGAAGGGAATGGTCAATTGCAAGAGAAAAGAAAAATGCACAAGTGGTAAGTTGAAGTTTCGACACTAGAGAGAAAAAGGAAGAAAGTCCCAAAAATTGGTGACAAAAACTGACCAAAATAGGGAAAACTCCTCAGCAAGGAAATTCAGCACACCCAAAAAGTGCCCAAAATTGAACAAGAGCAGAGAAAAGCACTCAGAAACTCCCTATTGAATTTTGCATGCTCAAGACTCCTTGTTCGGCTACAACACACCAACTCTTGAACTTCCTTGATTCTCTCCACAATACTCTCCCTTAATCCTCTCCACGATTTGCTCCCACAATCTCTTTATGACCAATTCAAACACCTCATCAGCAGTGTTTCAGTCCAACTCTTCCACCTTCCCAGCTCAAGCAGCAAAATAAACACTCCATTGCTTATCCTAGGATTTGAACCTCAGACCTCATAGTTACATAACACACCACTTGCCACTAGGCCACATGCTCTTCTTGTGTCATTAGCCAAACATTATTATTAATAAAGCCTAAGTGCCAGTGTCCAAGTTTATTTAAGGGAAAAATTTAAAATTTAGTAAGAACCAAGACTTGAACCCAGGCTTCTCACACACCCCCAAACACACCCAAATCACTTAGCCATTAAAGCAAACAAGAAATTTGTCAAAACATAAAAATTTAAAGACCCTATATTTTTGAGGCGTTACAGTAGCCGTTGGGGATGAAATACCATGTCATTAACTCCACCTGCAGCAATGAGTATCGACACCTACTAAAAGGGTATCGATATTTTTTGCAATGAATACAGATTTCAGTGATTGTTCGAGTAGGAATATCAATACCTTAGGAAATTTATCAATACCTTAAGAAAAATATTGATACTAGATTGATACCTACCAGGGTTTTAAAGAAACAAAATGTCAATTTGATATCGATTATCAGAGGAGTATCAATATCTTGTAAACTATCAATACTTACACAAAAAGTATCAATTCCATTTCAACATATTTGAAAATGGTTAAAACATAGTTGTAAATGTTTAACTCAATTGAAATCATTTCAACTTGATTTTATCAAATTGCTCAACTTTACTTTTATTCAAAAGCACTTTAATTTGTTATATCAAAACATATTATCTAATAAGGATTAGTTTAACAAATATATAATGAGATCGGTAATTAAAATAAAATTGCCACCAAGGTTTCCATGATTCTATTTCTAGAAAATAAATGGAAAAATAAAATTACATAATTTTTCACCACAATGCATTCCTTAAGTTTTTAACCGCCACCATCTCTTTTACTCGTCATGGACTCTTTTTGAAAAAATTACATTTAAGTCCTATGTCCATTTTCGGCTCACAAGAATTCTATTAATTTAAAAAAATAGTCCTACGTGGAGATGATAGTCCACGGTCTATTTCCTAAGAACCACAACCTCGGAAAGAAACAAATATATAACAAATTTATAATATCGCATCCATTCCCATATATAACTCAAAACATGCATAACATTTAAAGAATGTCACTTTCTATGTAATCAAATCATTCAAGAAGAAGAGAAATTTATTCAGACTATCTATTTATACTTATAGGTAGAACCTAACCTGGCTCTCATACCAATAGTTGGAAAAACGGGTTTGGAAAATGCAACAGAAAATAAATTTAGGGAAAAACCAAAGTTTTAAATTTTTTTCCAAAATAAGATCTTGGTTGTGATATCTAAAGTAATAAACACTTAATCAAAATTGTACATTTTCGATTTGTCTATGATGAGCGCTTCGACCAAATAGTCTTCTTCACTATCCTCAAGTTCACGTCTGCCGAGTGTGAGCTCTCTTTGAATCAGAAATTTTTTCACAAAAATTACCAGTGGGGTAATTTTATAATTTCTCTAAACTTTTAGGTCAAGTTGTAAATAAAAAAATATCTCTAGAAATTTTCTGGAATAATCTCTTTAGAGAATTTTTTCTTTACAACTTTCTTTTGAATTCAAGTGTGTGTAAATAATAACTCAAGGCTTTCTTTATATATGGAGAGTTTAGAGAGTCCAACTATGATTAAACTTAATCACTTTAATATTAAAGTAATATAATATTTATCAAGATAAATAAAAATTAAATTTAATATTAAATCTTATTAAAACAATAGAATGTTTATCTACAAGATAAACATTAAATTAAATTTAATATTAAGATAAACACTTTAATATTAAATTAATAAAATACTATTAAGATTAGTATTAAATTAAACTATTAAAATTATAACGCCCTGAATTTTTGGGCTTATAGAATTGGGCCTATTGGTTCTTGGCCATGGGAGCATTTAAAATTTTTGAGAACAAGAGAATGACACTAATACAAGTTGGACCTATTAGGAGAGTGATTTTGGAAGGGGGCTTCCATGAAGTCCCGGGTTCAAACCCGGGCTTTAGGAAAAAATTTGGTTTTAGGTGAATAAAGCCCTGGGAGTAAGTAAGTAGGCTTTGAGAATAAAAGGTGGAAAATAATGACACAAGGAAGTGAGTGGTCTAGTGGCAAGGCATCATTAAGGGTGTAAGGGAGCTTGGATTCAAGTCTTGGAGCTTGCAATTTATTTTGATTTCCTTTTAATGAACTTAGACTTTGGCCCATAGGCTTATATTTAGTTGTGCTTGTTTTGTT
Organism: Gossypium rotundifolium; assembly: GCA_025506655.1. Taxonomy (NCBI): domain Eukaryota; kingdom Viridiplantae; phylum Streptophyta; class Magnoliopsida; order Malvales; family Malvaceae; genus Gossypium; species Gossypium rotundifolium. The sequence continues at coordinate 83,824,480 of CP106724.1, read as the reverse complement.
ACACAAGGAGTCTACTAGTAAAGGTGGCAAGTGGCGTGCGGGTGTCCTAATGGTCTGAGGTTCGAAACCCCTTGCATGCGAAAGGTGACTATTTTGCTAATTTGGGACGATTTTGGAGGATTGATGGAGGGATCCCACATCGGGAAGGTAACATGAGAGTAGGTGAGAAACTGATTTTAAATAGAGCGATCTATGAGGAGAGTAAGCATACCTTGTTTGGCATTTGGGCATAGGAGTGTTCAGAGTGCGAATTAACTCCAGATTTCTATCAGGTGTGTATCTCGTACTACTCTAGCTGTAGAGCAGCAAATGCCAAAAATACCGGTCACACGCGATGGTAGCCACACGAGCGTGCGAGCGCACGTGTGGAAGCTTCGATGCGATAGTTGAGGCCATCATAAGTGTTCTTGTTGTTTTGGCTGTTTGGGCCATGATGGCCTGAAAAAGGCCATGTGGGGCCAATGGGCCCGTGGGCCCATATGAATAAATTGTATGATTGTGCACTATATATTGGACTGGTCTATGTGTATCTCATATCTGTGGCTAGATTTGAGCTAAATGGGCCACATGAGTGTGTGGGCCTATTTGGGCTGAGAATGGGCCCTAGGCCCATTTGCATCATTATATCTATTTAGAATACTTTGGTTTAACTAGGCAAATCACAGTTGATTGCTCTAGTGAAGGCAAGTGATAATAAATCTCATGGTTAGGTATATGGATTAGAGATCTCCCAATTCATTTGTTAAGTGAGTTAACTGTGTATTATGTTTGTATAGGTGACGGCCGTGATTATTTAGTACTCTACATGATAAGGTGTGTATCCGTATACACTGTTCTGATTGTTGATCGTTTGAAAAGTCAAGGTGCGTTTATCGTACTATCTTGATGTTGATGGGCATTATGCCGGAAAGCTAAAATACTGACGAATGGTGCCATATGAGAGTGCGATCGCGTGTGGTGAACCGAGCTCACGGAGCGTGAGCGTGTGATGAGAAAGGCCACCATGAGCGAATTCATGGGCTTGGGCCATAGTGGGCCACTTGTGTAACACCCTAACCCATATCCGTCACGGATTAGGGTTACGAGGCAATTTCAAAGAAAATATAGCTTTCGTACATTCACATAATCATATAGAACCTATTTACAAATATATATATATATATAACATTTTGTTAATTAAGTTTTAGTCTTAAATTATTAAGCACCCCAATATACCAATCATATCTCAAAGTTCCATCGAATTCATTTCAAACCTATACCATATTTTCAAGTCAATATACATGTCTTAAAATCACACAAAATATCTTAAAATAATACATAAATCATGAGCTTATCATTATAATGACATTCGAATATTTAATAACTATTAATCGCTTATTCTCAAAAATATATACATGAACTTAATAGACCAAACAAGCATTTCACAAAGTTTAATATTCAATATCATATGCGGTGTTGGAAATGATCATTATGAACAATTAAACTTGGCACAATTATTAAAGACTAAACATTCCTCTTTTCTATTTACAAGACCATGCATGTGACCATTTTAATTTAAACCATTTGCAAGCACAAAACAACTCATAGTGTACTCAATTCATGTAACACCTATCTTACACATAATCACATTTTCTTTAATAAATCGAACGAAATAATAACATTTAATCATTCATATACATGTTTAAGTGATACTTTGATCTAACAATTTAAAATCGTCTTAATATAATCCATAAAAACAAAATATATACTTAAGTTATTTGAAAAGACAAATTTGAACCAAGCATATAATATTTATTAGTCATGTACGAATGCAATCCAAGTCCAAATATAACATCCAAGCAAAAACATGCATATTTAATTTAATCAATACTACACAACTAAACACATCACACATATATGCCATGACCAACCTATATATATATGTATATACGATATGCACCTAGATTATAACCGAATATACCCAAATATAATTCTTAATATCCAAACATCATAATAATATACTCATATGCATCACTAGATCATTAAACCATATGTCCACATTAAATAATATAGAACATAAGCCATATTCGTATGGCTATAATACATATAGTAATAAGGTTTCTACTCAAACAAGGACATATTCCCTCCTATACATGCCTTTATTTATAATAAAGCAAACTAGAGGAGTACCAAAATAGTTGATAGTGTGGGGAACTTCAACGTTGATCCTCTGAACCTGTAGCTTGACCAGAATCTAATAAACAGAACAATTAAACAAAAACGGAGTAAGCTCATTAGCTTAGCAAGTCTCAAGCATTATCAAAATTCTTAACCAACCAAACCTAGTATAAACTAATCCATGATATTAACATTTATACTTTATTTGCAATTACATATAACAGGGCATCATCACTTCACATAACTTAGTAATATAACTTTGCTTACATGAACATCTTAATCACACTCAAATTAGCATGTCTATTAACCTCTTGACATAATATATATATATATATATATATATTTCGCATTTATAACATCACAACCAAGTATATAATATAACTCATTCTTTCCTTTTTCTATTCGATCACAACCATAGCACATGTATACTTAGTATTAACATATAAAATGCATACCTTGTGGTCGAAATAACAAGTTCATTTCAAGACATAAATTTACCTTTATTGCTTAAAGGCCTTGACTACTTAAATAAAGTACAAACGAGAAATTCACGGTATAAAACCTTTTAAGCTTTTTAACCGAACTTCACATCGCCCTGTGTCTATGTAACTCAAAATCAGAACTTTAAACAGGCATTAAGCCTCGCTAGGCAATGAGCGAATGTGTCATCGAGACGAGGCACCGCTAGGCGATAAGCCGAAATAAGTCACGGCACTAGGCACGCTAGGCTCGAGTCGAAATAAGTCATCGGCACTAGGCACCGCTAGGCTTAAAGCCGAAATAAATCATTGGCATTAGGCCTGCTAGGCTTAAAGCCCAAAATAAATCACCGGCACTAGGCCTGCTAGGCTTAAAGCCCGAAATAATTCACCAGCACTAGGCCTGCTAGCCTTAAAGCCCGAAATAATTCTTTTTCAACATTTCAATGAACGTTTCAATAGTATCATAACCACTTATCACTTAAATTTCATAATTTTATCACATTTCCAATTCAACTAAGCTTATTCACTTTTCACAAATAAAACTATTATAACATTGTATAACAAAACATATCCAATTCAATGTAATATTATTACATTCGACTATCACATGAAAATATACCCAAATTTATCAAAATTGTCATCAAATACTTTCATAATGCATTCTTTAATATAATCCGACTTAGGGACTTACCTCGATTGTCGGTGAATGCGTGAGTCCATTTATTCAATAACCTTCGCTTTTCCCAGATCCAAATCCATTTTTCTTTGTTCTTGATCTAAACACATTAAAATTTAACTCATTCAAGTACATTTCATTTCAATTTAGTCTCAAATCACATTAATGGGTAAATTACCCTTTTACCCCTAGTGTTTCACATTTTACACTTTAGTCCTAATTGCACAAAACACAAAATACACATTATTTCAATACAACACTCAAGGGTCGAATATGTATAAGGACTATATAAGTCCATTTCTTTCATTTATTTTGCATTTAAGCCCTCTCAAATTTTTATTTTTACAAATTAGTCCTATTTACTCAATTTTCACTAAAACTTCAATACAAAACTTATCAATCTTAAACCTATCTTAAAATTAAATTCATCAAACATCAATTATCATATAACAATGCTAATGGCCGAACCTTAGACATGCTCAGATTTAAAAATTACAACATGGGTCGGCTACGGTTCGAAGCAATGATCTCAAAAACGTAAAAATTAACAAAAATCGAGCTAGAATCCATACCTAATTAAAGCTTGAATGAATGGCCGAATGTACCAACTCTCTCTTTTACTTTGTTTCTTTCTTATTTCGGTCATGCAAAATGAAGCACTAAGCTTTATTTTATGTTTTATTTTACATATATTATGATATTTGGCCATTTACTAATTTAACCTTATTATTATAATATTCATTAACAAAACATAATGGCAAAAGTGAACTTTAACCGTCCACTAATATCAAGAATGGACTAATTGCCCTTTCAATGCTTCAAATCAAGAAACCACTATCAATTTGGCACATTTTACTATGGATTGAAACTTTTACGCTTTACGCGATTAAGTCCTTTTTCTCCAATTAGGCACTTAAACGATTAAATTTTTCTACGAAACTTTCACACACATTAATTCACACATATTAGACACAAAATATAATATTAAAATATTTCTCAGACTCGGATTCATGGTCCCAAAACCACCGTTCCGATTAGGGTCAAATTCGGTCTGTTACAACTCTCCCCCCTTTAGGATTTTTGTCCCCGAAAATCTTACCGTTAAACAAAGTCGGATATTGTTGCCTCATTGAATCCTCAGGCTCCCACGTAGCCTCTTCAACTCCGTGCTGACTCCATAGTACTTTCACTAAAGGAATTCTTTTGTTTCTTAACTCTTTCATTTCCCGAGCTAAAATACAGATCGGTTCTTCCTTGTACATCATATCTGGTCGGATTTCAATCTCAGACGAAGTGATCACATGCGACGGATCTGATCTATATTTACAAAGCATCGAAACGTGAAATACGTCATGTATCTTTTCTAACTCAAAGGGAAACTTCAATCTATAAGCAATAGGTCCAATACATTTGATGATTTCATACGGTCCGATAAATCTCAAGCTCAACTTGCCTTTCCGACCAAATCGGAGTACTTTCTTCCACGGAGAAACTTTTAAGAATACACGATCTCTGACCTGAAACTCAATTTCTTTACGTTTCAAATCAGCATAGGACTTTTGACGATCCGAAGCAGCTTTCAAATTGCCCCTAATAATAGCTACCTTCTGTTCTATTTCTTTAATCAAATCAACCCCATGTATCTTATTCTCGCTGAGCTCAGTCCAGTATAATGGAGTTCGACATTTTCGCCCGTACAAGGCTTCATAAGGCACCATTTTGATACTAGATTGGAAACTATTATTATAAGAAAATTCAATCAAAGGTAGCTATCATTCCACATACCTTCAAACTCGAGAACGCAACATCTCAACATGTCCTCAAGTATCTCGAATAGTTCGCTCGGTCGACCAAATGCATTTGCGGATGAAAGGTCATACTAAAATGAAGTTTAGTACCTAAAGCATCTTGCAACTTCTTCCAAAACCGCAATGTAAATCTCGGTCTCATGCGAAACAATGGAACTCAGTATACCATGCAATCTCACAATCTGTGATACATACAATTCAGCTAGTTTATCGAGTGAATAATCTGTTTGAACTGGCACAAAGTGAGCTGATTTAGTCAGTCTATCAACTATAATCCAGACAGCATCTTCTTACTCGATGTCATAGGGAGACCGGACACAAAATCCATTGTAATTCTATCCCATTTCCATTCAGGTATCATGATTGGCTGAAGTAGTCCGGATGGCACTTGATGTTCAGCTTTTACTTGCTGACAAACTAAGCATTTCGAAACAAATTCAGATATATCCTGTTTCATGCCCGGCCACCAATAGAACTATTTCAAATCATTATACATCTTTGTGCTACCCGGATGTATTGATAATCGACCACTATGGGCCTCACTAAGAATCATCTGTATCAAATCTAAGTTCTTCGGAACACACATTCGGCTTTTAAAATTCAAACAGTCATTTGCATCAATCTGAAAATCTGATTCTGCACCTTTTTCCCACTGAATTTGACTAGCAATCAAATCTTTGTCAACTTTCCGTGCATCACAAATTTGCTGAATAAACATCGGCCTTGCTTGTAACTCGGCTATGATCGAACCATCACCAAACATAGCTATCTGTGCGTTCATTGCACGAAGAGCAAACAATGATTTTGACTTAATGCATCTGCAACAACGTTAGCTTTTCCCGGATGGTAGTCAATCACCAACTCATAGTCTTTCAACAGTTCTAACCATCTGCGTTGTCTCAAGTTCAACTCTTTCTGAGTCATCAAATATTTAAGACTTTTGTGATCTGAATAAATGTGACATTTCTCGCCGAATAAATAGTGACGCCAAATTTTCAATGCGAAAATAATGGCTGCTAATTCCAGATCGTGAGTCGGATAATTTCTCTCATGTGGCTTCAATTGTCTCGAAGCGTAGGCTATAACCTTGCCTTCCTGCATCAAAACGCAACCCAACCCATTCAAAGAAGCATCACTAAAAATAATAAATTCTTTACCCGTTTCAGGCTGAGCTAACACTGGAGCTTCGGTCAGAAGGGCTTTCAACTGCTCGAAACTTTTCTGACACTTTTCCGACCACTCGAACTTGACATCTTTCTGTAGTAGCTTTGTCAAAGGTGTAGCTATTATAGAAAAACCTTTCACAAATCGTCTTTAGTAGCCCGCAAGTCCCAAAAACTTCGAATCTCGGAAACATTTTTCGGTGGCTTCCAATCAAGTATAGTCGAGATTTTGTTCGGGTCAACACGAATACCCGATGCTGAAACAACATGACCCAAGAAACTGACTTCATTCATCCAAAACTCACACTTACTAAACTTTGCATACAACTGTTGATCTCGCAAGGTTTGTAACACTAATCTCAAATGTTCAGCATGCTCGGTTTCATCTTTAGAGTAGATTAGTATATCATCAATAAACACTACTACAAAGTGATCTAAAAATTGCCCGAAGACCCGATTCATCAAATCCATAAATACAGCAGGTGCATTAGTAAGCCCAAAAGGCATAACCAGATACTCAAAATGTTCGTACCTCGTCCGAATGCGTCTTTGGCACATCTCGTATCTCGACTTGCAGCGATAATAACCCGATCTCAAATCTATCTTGAAAATATCAAGCCCTTTCCATTGATCAAACAAATCATCAATCCGAGGTAACGGTACTTATTCTTCTGATTACCTTATTGATTGTCGATAATCAATACATATTCGCATCGTTCCATCTTTCTTTTCACAAAAAAACTGGTGCACCCAAGGAGAGAAACTTCGGTGCGTGCAAAACCCTATTTGTTCATTCTTGCAACTGTGCTTTCAACTTTTTAACTCAAGAGGTGCCATCCAATATGGAGCCATCGAGATTGGAGTCGTTCCCGGTGCCAATTCAATGCCAAACTCAATTTCTCGTATTGGGGTAAACCCGGTAGCTCTTCAGAAACACATCCGGTATTCACACACAAAGTGCATGATTCAATATGCTTTTCGGACATTTTATTATCCAATACATAAGCCAAATAAGCTTTAGCCTTTTCTCACATACTTTCCAGCCATTATCGAGGATATTATTGTAGGAAACTCACTTAAATCACTGGATTTAATTCTAATGATCATGCCGTTCTGGCATATCAAATCAATAAGCTTCCTTTTGCAATTTACTACTGCATCATGTGAAGTTAACCAGCCCATTCCCAAAATTAAATCAAACTTGTTGAAAAGCAAGTAACATTAAATCAGCTGGGAAACAATAATCTCGAATCATCAACGGGCAACCTCTACACACTTTATTAACAAGTACACATCTACCCGGAGGGTTGGACACACGAATCACAAACTCGAAGAGACTCAATGGCGAGAGACTTACGAATACTAGAGTTTCACACACTTATGAATGAGTCAAACCAGATCAATCAATGCAATCACAAGAGTATCGTAGAGTGTGAAAGTACCGAGAATGACATCGGGAAGAAGCATCCTCTCGGCTCGTGTAGCATAAGCTCTGATAGGTGCTCGGGCCTCTGATCGAACTACAGTGTCCTTCGTCCCTCTCTGACTACCACCTACTTTACTGGAATGTTTGGGTAGTCGTCCCCGTGCTGGCGTGCTGCTCGGTCTAGTGTTCTAAACCGTATTCTGTTTGGCTAACATCAGACACTTTCGAATAAAATGGTCCGACGATCCACATTTAAAGTAAGACCGATCACGAACCCTACAACTTTTAGAATGCCATTTCCCGTAATGTTTACACTCGACCCGGTCCTATGGAACGTTACCAATACTGGCCATCGAGGTAGCTTGGGAGCCCACTGGAGGTCAATCACAACTAGGTGAATCTGAAGTAGCTTTATGTCGGCTGAAGTCATCTCTAAACTTCTTAGATGTGGAATGGAAATTCTTACTCGACGGTCTCTTACGAGTGTCTCTAGCTTCTGTCTCAGCCTTTCTTTTCTCCTTCTCGAGCTCTTCAGCTTTGCAAGCTCGCTCGACTAGTGTCACAAACTCTTTGATTTCAAGAATGCCAACAAGCAACTTTAAATCTTCATTCAAACCATCTTCAAACCTTTTGCACATAATGGCTTGGTTGATACACACTCCCTAGCATATCGGCTCAATCGACAAATTTTTGCTCATATTCACCACGATCATTTGCCCTGTTTTAGTTCAAGAAATTTTTACGTTTCGGTCGATGAACCTCTGGTCGATATATTTATTGCGAAATTCATTCTGGAAGAAATCCCATGTCACTTTTTCTTTTGGAACCATTGATACTAGTGTATTCCACCGGTGATAGGCGGTGTCCCAAGTAAAGATATAGCACATTTCAAACATTCATCTGGAGTGCAGATAGCTCATCAAGTACCCGAATAGTGTTATCAAGCCACATCTTGGCTCGTTCTGCATTATCATTATCATTGGCCTTGAATTCCTCAGCCCTATATTTCCTGATTTTATCAATGGGAGGTCCGCTAGATCTCATCGGATCTATCATCGAAGTCTTGAAGGTACCGAGTTGGATTATTTGGGGTGGAGGTTGTTGTACTGCCGGATTATTCTGAACAAACTGGGTGAACCATTCATTCATCATTTGGTAGAAGGCTTGTTTAGCCTCCCCCTCGTGGCTACCCGTATTTGGTCGAGAGTCTACCGGCACTGATCCGTGTGCACGGTCAGGCGCTACACTCTCTACATCATCTGCTATAGCTCTTTCAGGATCAGTGTCCATTTACTATATAAAACACAGTTCAGAATGTCAGAAGTCACCACACTATCAAATATACAATAAAGGCATGTATAGCTAGACCCTCACGCTCTACGGTAGTCCTAGAATCGACTAAATCGTAAGCTCTGATACCAATAAAATGTAGCACCCTTAACCCATATTCGTCGCTGGATTAGGGTTACGAGGCAATTTCAAAGAAAATATAGCTTTCAGTATATTCACATAATCATATAGAACCTATTTACAAATATATATATATATATATATATATAACATTTTGTTAATTAAGTTTTAGTCTTAAATTATTAAGCACCCCAATATACCAATCATATCTCAAAGTTCCATCAATTCATTTCAAACCTATACCATATTTTCAAGTCAATATACATGTCTTAAAATCACACAAAATACCTTAAAATACATACATAAATCATGAGCTTATCATTATAATGACATTCAATATTTAATAACTATTAATCGCTTATTCTCAAAAATATATACATGAACTTAATAGACCAAACAAGCATTTCACAAAGTTTAATATCCAATATCATATGCGGTGTTGGAAATGATCATTATGAACAATTAAACTTGGCACAATTATTAAAGACTAAACATACCTCTTTTCTATTTACAAGACCATGCATGTGACCATTTTAATTTAAACCATTTGCAAGCACAAAACAACTCATAGTGTACTCAATTCATGTAACACCTATCTTACACATAATCACATTTTCTTTAATAAATAAGATGAAATAATAACATTTAATCATTCATATACATGTTTAAGTGATACTTTGATCTAACAATTTAAAATCGTCTTAATATAATCCATAAAAACAAAATATATACTTAAGTATTGAAAAGACAAATTCAACCAAGCATATAATATTTATTAGTCATGTAAGAATGCAATCCAAGTCCAAATATAACATCCAAGCAAAAACATGCATATTTAATTTAATCAATATTACACAACTAAACACATCACACATATATGCCATGACCAACCTATATATATATATATATATATATATGATATGCACCTAGATTATAACCGAATATACCCAAATATAATTTTTAATATCCAAACATCATAATAATATACTCATATGCATCACTAGATCATTAAACCATATGTCTCCACATTAAATAATATAGAACTTAAGCCATATTCGTATGGCTATAATACATATAGTAATAAGGTTTCTACTCAAACAAGGACATATTCCCTCCTATACATGCCTTTATTTATAATAAAGCAAACTAGAGGAGTAATAGTTGATAGTGTGGGGAACTTCAACTTTGATCCTCTGAACCTGTAGCTTGACCAGAATCTAATAAACAGAACAATTAAACAAAAATGGAGTAAGCTCATTAGCTTAGCAAGTCTCAAGCATTATCAAAATTCTTAACCAACCAAACCTAGTATAAACTAATCCATGATATTAACATTTATACTTTATTTGCAATTACATATAACAGGGCATCATCACTTCACATAACTTAGTAATATAACTTTGCTTACATGAACATCTTAATCACACTCAAATTGCGCATGTCTATTAACCTCTTGACATAATATATATATATATTTCACATTTATAACATCACAACCAAGTATATAATATAACTCATTCTTTCATTTTTCTATTCGATCACAACCATAGCACATGTATACTTAGTATTAACATATAAAATGCATACCTTGTGGCCAAAATAACAAGTTTATTTCCAAGACATAAATTTACCTTTATTGCTTAAAGGCTTTGATTACTTAAATAAAGTACAAACGAGAAATTCACCGATATAGAACCTTCTAAGCTTTTTAACTGAACTTCACATACTGGCCCCAGGTCTATGTAACTCAAAATCTGTAATTTAAACATTAAGCCTGCTAGGCAATGAGCCCGAATGTGTCACCGGCACGAGGCCTGCTAGGCGATAAGCCCAAAATAAGTCACCCAAGACTAGGCCCGCTGAGCTCGAGCCCAAAATAAGTTACTGAGCACTAGGCTCGCTAGGCTTAAAGCCCAAAATAAATCACCGACACTAGGCCTGCTAGGCTTAAAGCCCAAAATAAATCACCGGCACTAGGCCTGCTAGGCTTAAAGCCCGAAATAATTCACCCAAGACTAGCTCGCTAGGCTTAAAGCCCGAAATAATTCATTTTCAACATTTCAATGAATGTTTCAATAGTATCATAACCACTTATCACTTAAATTTCATAATTTTATCACATTTCCAATTCAACTAAGCTTATTCACTTTTCACAAATAAAACTATTATAACATTGTATAACAAAACATATCCAATTCAATGTAATATTATTACATTCGGCTATCACATGAAAATATACCCAAATTTATCAAAAATTGTCATCAAATACTTTCATAATGCATTCTTTAATATAATCCAGCTTAGGGACTTACCTCGACTGTCGGCGGACCGCGTAGACCGGCTATTCAATAACCTTCGCTTTTCCCGATCCAAATCCATTTTCTTTGTTCTTGATCTAAACACATTAAAATTTAACTCATTCAAGTACATTTCATTTCAATTTAGTCTCAAATCACATTAATGGGTAAATTACCCTTTTATCCCTAGTGTTTCACATTTTTACACTTTAGTCCTAATTGCACAAAACACAAAATACACATTATTTCAATACAACACTCAAGGGCCAAATATGTATAAGGACTATATAAGTCCATTTCTTTCATTTATTTTGCATTTAAGCCCTCTCAAATTTTTATTTTTACAAATTAGTCCTATTTACTCAATTTTCACTAAAACTTCAATACAAAACTTATCAATCTTAAACCTATCTTAAAATTAAATTCATCAAACATCAATTATCATATAACAATGCTAATGGTCGAACCTTAGACATGCTCAGATTTAAAAATTACAACATGGGTCGGCTACGGTTCAAGCAACGATCTCAAAAACGTAAAATTAACAAAACCGAGCTAGAATCCATACCTAATTGAAGCTTGAATGAATGGCCGAATGTACCAACTCTCTCTTTTATTTTGTTTCTTTCTTGTTTCGGTCATGCAAAATGAAGCTCTAAGCTTTATTTTATGCTTTATTTTACATATATTATGATATTTGGCCATTTACTAATTTAACCTTATTATTATAATATTCATTAACAAAACATAATGGCAAAAGTGAACTTTAACCATCCACTAATATCAAGAATGGACTAATTGCCCTTTTAATGCTTCAAATCAAGAAACTACTATCAATTTGGCACATTTTACTATAGATTGAAACTTTTATGCTTTACGCGATTAAGTCCTTTTTCTTCAATTAGGCACTTAAACGATTAAATTTTTCTACGAAACTTTCACACACATTAATTCACACATATTAGACATAAAATATAATATTAAAATATTTCTCGGACTCAGATTCATGGTCCCAAAACCATCGTTTCGATTAGGGTCAAATTCGGTCTGTTACAACTTGGGCTAGAATGGGCCTCAATGGGCCTAATGGGCTGTAGGGCCTGTGAATGCAAGTTAGACTATCAAATTGGAGATAGGGAGGCTTGTCATGACACGCACAGGGAATGGGCTATTCTAGGCCTAGATAGGCCGAGAGGGCCTAATGGGTTTGTGGGCCCATTGGGTTAAATCTCACTGTTAAAAGGAAATAGATAGCCTTATCATGTCACGTATATGACTTAGAGGATTTGGGCCGCGTAAGGCCGATAGGGGGCCGTGTGGGCCCAATGGGCTTGTGGGCCCTCACAGATGAAATGTCTGTGATGTGATAAGTTATTGATTTGGGCTGTGCCATAGATAGCCGTGGTTGTTGAAATATCCGGATTTAAGGCTTATGCATTTTTGCTTAAGTATGTGTGAAAGCATGTCTATGTGTTCTAAATTGTGTGGCATGAATTTTGGAAACTTTAAAGTGTAGTGAATGCCTTAGAAATTATTCGATTTTAAGTTTAAAAGAGGGAGCTAAGCCTAAGAGGCCTTAAGAAAATTAGTAGGGGAAATAAGACACAAAAATGGGCTTGTTTAAGTGGCATGAAGGCGCCACTTAGGGCCTTAGAGTGTGACGCCACAAGCAAGGGGAAAGGGCCTAGGTTCGAGTCACAAGGGGAGCAAATAGAAGTTTTATTTTGCAGCAAGGAGGAGAGGAAGTGGACGGCACAAGGACACTTCAAGATGAAGTGTAGATCAAGTTAGAAACTTAAAGGTTCAGCTAAGGTAGAGTGAAAAAGAGGATTGAGTGGAGGAAGAGTTGGCCGGCCAAGGGACTCTTTTGATGGTATTTTCGGTAAAAAGGGGCGAAGTGAAGCCATTCTCTATTCTTTTCTTTTTCTCTTTTTCCTCTGCTGAATTCTCTAGTGAATCTCCTCTGTTCTCTTTTATTTTGTCAAAGCCGAATATTCCTTTCTCAAAATCCACCATTGCCGATTCTCTCTAAGTCTCATACATTCTCTTCTCTTTTTCTTTTTATTCTCCAAAAGTTGAATCTCAAGGTACCCTAGCCGATTTCTTCATAACTTCAAAAGCCGAAACTTGTTGATCACTACTTAGCCTTCATAGCTGCACATCTCTGTGGATTCAAGTAAGGGTGTTGACGATTCCAACATTAAGGGTAAGGATTTTATTGTCATCATTTTATTTCTTTTCTTAAAGCCAAAATCAAGATTCTAATGCCATTTATATCTCTTGGTCGAAACTATAAAGGAGGTTTCGAGATTTATCTGTAATCGACTATAAGGAGGAGATCTTCGGGATTTCTATATCTAAGGTAAGGCATGTATTCGGCCAAGGGCCATTCATTATGATTAAATTTTAGAATTGGATCTAACATATGCCATAGTGATTTCAATAGATACCCCAATCAAGTAGCAATTTCGAGATTCAGATCCACAAGGTAGGTGCTTAAGATATTCGGCCAAGGCCCTATTTAGTGACCTAGATCTATTTCTTTTTTATTAAAAAATCGAGAACTAATCTGTGAAGTGATTTAGTGCTAGCCAATTGAAAGGAGGAAACACTACAAAGTTTCGGGATTTGATTAGTAATCAAATCGGCAACAAGGTAAGGTTTTGGTTGCGATAATCCTTCGGGATTTGATCATTTGGCCGAATGGCCTATAGCTAAAATGGTTAGTGTTGGCCGAATGTAGGAACTTGAGATCTAGAGGATTAGATCGGGACTTTCGGGATTTCAGTGAACTCGCTAAGTAAACCAGGTGTGTACCCCACACTAACTTTTAATAGATTTACGGCATCAATTTAATATATGTGTTTATAATGATGTGAAATGTGGCCAAAGGTACCATGCAATGGTACAAAGTACTCAGGTATGTAACCTTAACATTATGTTAATAAATATTTGGAATATGGCACATATGTGAATATTGATAAGAATGTGAAATAAGGCATAAGGCATGATGTTGCATGATTTGTATGACATGGGGCATATGGGAAATTGTTTAAAGGGGAAGTGATCTGGTGGTTTTATACCACAATATCTGAATGTGTTGACTCATGTCACAAAATCCGAATGTGGTGACTTATGTCACAAATATTATCTGGTGGCTATGCCACAATATATATAAGGGCAATGAGCATGTCGTCTGCAGCGGCTGCCTTTAATGATGTGTAGCGGATGGAGGGTCAACTTAGTAGTCCCCACGGTGTGATGGTTGGTACGGGTGATGTGTAGCGGATGGTTATCTAGGTTTGGGTTCAGGTTTGCATCATTGATTATATGTGTTTTATATGTGTGATTTGACATGCCTAAATTGATTGAGGGTTTGTGTTTGGTGGTTACACATTGAGTCTGTTTGACTCACCCCATTGTGGGATCTTTTTCAGGTGACACTCAGTAATGGACTGGGTCGGCAGGAGCTCAGTGGTGGCCATGCTCAGCTCAGAGACTATTTTATTTTTTATTAGTTTTTAATATTTAAGTTTTGGATTTATTTTGGGATTCCTTTGATGTAATAAGGCCACTAGTATGAAACTGTTTGTGCACGCATTTTAAAATTATTTTAGTAGGATATGATTTTATCAAATTAAAGTTTAAGTAACTTTTCTTAAAAATAAATGTTAGATGCTTTGACACCTAATCAACACCGTTTTAAATTTGAACCCAACACCAAATCAAGTGATCTTCAAAAACACACAAAATTTTGGCAAAGTTCAATTAAGTTTTGAATGGTTTTTCTCAAGGAACATACCAGATCCGGTCAAGGCTCATGGGCCGGGTTTAGGGTGTTTCAGTTGTTTTAGGCTAAATGGGCCACACGAGTGTGCGGGCCCACTTGGACAGAGTAATGGGCCTCGGGCCCATTTTCACCATTAAGTTAAAATAGGTTTCTTAAGTAGCTCGAGGTGACTGTAAACCTTCTAGGAGGTCGTAAAATTACTAAAATGCCCTTGATTTGTAAAATTACTGAAATACCATTGGTTTACAATATTACTGAAATACCCTTGGTTTACAATATTACTAAAATACCTTGGTTTACAAAAATTACTGAAATAACCTTGGTTTACAATATTACTAAAATACCTTTGGATTTGTAAAATTATTGAAATACCCTTGGATTTGTAAAATCACTGAAATACCCTTAAATTTATAAAATTACTAAAATGCCCTTGATTTGTAAAAATACTGAAATACCCTTAAATTTGTAAAATTACTAAAATACCCTTGGATTTGTAAAATTACTGAAAAGCCCTTGGGTTACAAAATTACTAAAATACCCTCGATTTATAAAAATTACTAAATTACCCCTGTAGGGTAGAATTACTAAATTACCCCTATATGGTAGAGTTACTGAATTACCCCTATAGGGTACAATTACTGAATTACCCCTGTAGGGTAGGATTATTGAAATACCCTTATAGGGTAAAATGACTATTTCGCCCTTGCGAATAACTGGCTGATTAGGACTATGACTGATCTAACTGTGAATGTATGATTGTGTTTCAACTGATTTGACTGTGGTCGTGTGACTGATATGTTTTTAACATGTGTGTAAATGATTGTTACTGAGCATGGCCATTTTGCATACATGTGTGATGATTGAACATGACATACATGACATATTGCATGGGGTTGGGACATTGATACGGAGGAAGTATTGTACTAGTGGCTTTGCCATGTTTTACTGCTCTAGTGGCTTCACCACGTATACTGATTTTAGTGGCTTGGACACGTTCACTATTATTAGCAGCTCTGCTGCGTTAGTACTATGTACTAGTGGCTTTGCAACGTTTTATTGTTATAATGGCATCGCCACGTAATCT
This sequence comes from Gossypium rotundifolium, assembly GCA_025506655.1. NCBI lineage: Eukaryota > Viridiplantae > Streptophyta > Magnoliopsida > Malvales > Malvaceae > Gossypium > Gossypium rotundifolium. The sequence goes on along the minus strand of CP106724.1, from coordinate 83,808,187 downwards.
GATTTTAGTGGCTTAGCCACGTATACTATTATTAGTAGCTTTATTGCATTGTTATTAGCAGCTAGGCTGCGTTATTGGTGTGCTGGCTGGGTGGGTCGACTTTGTCCCTACATGGTGTGTTGGTTGGTATGGGAGGTGTGTTGGCTGGACTGGGTGGGGTGCATCCTCATACTGTTCCATACTTGTTTATGAGATCTGTCACTGTACTGGGCTTAGGGCCACTTGTTCTGTTATTGATTTGGTCTAGGCCCAATTGATTCTGTTATCGGCTGTGACCCAAATGATATTGTAGTGGGTTTTGGCTCACAGATGTTCTAAACTGGAATGTGCTGTTATTATTAAAGGGCTTTGGCCCAGACTATTTCTGGTTTTGTTTCTGTATACTGACTGTTACTCTAGTAAGGGGATTACACACTGGGTTTTCGTAAACTCACCCTATTTTTAACTGTGCAGGTAATGCTTAGCCTTAGACGGATCAGATCTGTGAGGGACTCGGAGAAGACCACACACTGCTTATGCTTGCCATTTTGATTATTTACTTTTAAATATTTTGGTTTGGGTTGTAATAAGGCCTCTCTATTTTTAACTTATTATTTGTGATATTCTTTTATGATGTTTTCTAACTGTTAAAAGTGGAATACAATTTCCAAAATGATAACTGTCTTCAAACACTACGTTTTCGCAATGTTTTCAAAATGCTTCTGCAACTCAATTTTTAAACATCACATTTTCGTAAATTGTTTATTTTAAATATGCTTCCGTAGTAGATAAGATTTTAAAAGTAATTACGTTTTCAAGTGGATAACAATTACTTAAGTTTTTTGAGTTTTAACAAAGGGGCTTTAACTCTCAAACAAGTTTTAACAAGAAGAAATATGGTTTTGAAAAACACTTCCATGTGACATGCCAGATTCGAGCCTAACTTCTAGGCCGGTTTGGGGTTTTACAAAAATAATATTATTTTTGGAATAATTAATCTGAAATAATATTCTCTGGTAGAGTCTCAGTAAGAGTGTAACTATTTCACTGCTCAACCACTGATGACCAACTACTACGGCCAATGGGATGCCGCTGTCACAAGCATCAGCACCGCCATGTTCAGTGATGCTGGTGAGACACCCTTACAACACCCTAAGTCGGTTTGGCTACTTTCGGTTCGATCCAAGTTAGTGATGACCTGATTCATCTGATCCATCCACCGGTTGGACCATCAACCCGGTTTCATATATCGGGCCCGATTCGACCAATTTTTAGATCTTGGTATCAATTTTGGGCTCTCAGGCCCAATTTACGATTTCAGGTCCAATTTTCAAGTTCAATTACCTATTGGGCCAATTGTTTGACTTGAAAATTAACTTCCAAAAATATTATATTAATTTTAATTGATTTGATTAATTTAATTTTACTTGATCAAAATTGATTTTTCCAAAAATCATTTAGATTTTCCAAATTAATTTTTCAAGAAAATTCTTTAATGAAATTCTCTAGTTGAACAATTCTTACGACCACCTAGTTTAATTCTACATCAAATAAATTGACTCAATTAAATTATTCCACAACTAGTAGAATTTTCTTCTGATTCATATGCAGTCTGATCGAGCTTTTGTTGAGCTAGTGAAGGGACCAATCGGACATATACAATTAGGCTCTAGTGATTGCAATCATGTGCAAAAGCATCGTTATGATAATTTGCTATTACTTAATCATAGAGTCAGTCCACAAGAAGTACCATGATTGAAAACTCCTTATTGTATACTCTTTACGAAAGCAATTCATCCAACTGCTTTGTCCAATGACTTCATCATGTGTGTGTTGCCCTTATATGATATCCTTGATTCCTTTAAGTTAAAATCACTCAATACAGTCCTATTTTATCTCATTGTCAGCATCGTGTCTTCTTAATGATTAATATGATCACTGTCAACAAATGACTGTGATAAACTGCTCGTTCGAGAACAAGCAACCCGTGGCCACATTCCATATTTATCAATCCACACAATGCCGATGAGAGGATATCATTAACTCTTTAATTGAGCTATGAATTCCACTAATACTAGTATACACAAGTCATGTACCCAACATACCGGCTATGGGCTCGATCATCTTTAGAGTATAAGTTTCCACTTATATCAAAGTACATGAGTTGCATATGCATAGTTAGTGACTAACTCAAGATTTAGGTAAATCACACCATGAACATTACAAGTGAATTAATTCACAAATGGATTCAGAATTTATTCATCTTAGGTCCAGTCCAATGCATCATTCTACCAATAAATACATCTATGTCTCTACTCACAGAGTCAACTACTCCAATAGGCAAGACTAGCCATCTCCCTAATTGGAATTGTAGATGACATAATGATTCTTCTCAGTATTTGAATGAAATGTTTACTTTGATTCTTTTATAGGATTACAGACTTATTTAGATTATCTATTGAAGTAAGTTGTCTTTCTCGTAATGTAAACGTTCTTTACAATGCCAATTATCTTCAGTTTGAACTTTAGATAATTTGAACTTTAGATAATCAATGAGCTAATATTTGCTTGTCACAATTTCGCTATGCATGAAACATATAAAAGACAGAAAATACAAAAGACATAATAGTGAAATGTGAAATTAACTTTATTTATTTATTCATCGTTCAAATAAATAGAAAAAAAATACATATTTACTACGATATGAGCATATTTCCCAACATCAGTCCCCACATACTATATTATATTTAATAGTATATCATCTATTATTGTTAGCGATTAAAACCGACTTAACTGATCAAATTGAGCCAATTCAAGCAAATTGGTTGGTAAATTTAGTTTTGATTTTGGACCAATTAATAGTTTTAAAATATATTGGTACATTATGTAATTCTATATCACATACTGTGATAGTAATGCATAATATATTAATTATCATTATACATTATTCTTTAGTATTATATTAATTGAAATATGCTTTAGGTCCCTATTGTAACAGCCCAATTTCAATGAAGTCGGAATAGTGGTTTCGTAACCACAAATTAAAACAGGAAAGATAAAATATTTTTAATATTATGGAATGATTAGTAATGTGATAGAATGATTGCATGATAATTTTGATAAGAAAATTTTATCAATTAGGTGCTTAATTGTAGTAAGGACTAAATTGCATAAAATGTTAAATTTGAATTCTAGTAGCTATAAAGATTAAATAGCTATGGATTCAAAACTTAAGGTCCTTAATTGGTAATTATACATTGATGAAAAATATGTAGATATTTTTGGTGACTCATCCATGGAAAAATTAGAAAAGGCTAAGGACTAAATTGGAAATGAAAAAATTAAAGATGATAAATTAATTAAATAGAGATATTATCATTTTATGTCATCTTCTTCAACCAAAAATCCATGGAAACCCTAGGAGAGAGAAAACAAGCTTTCCAAGCATAAATTGGTAAGTTTCTATGTCCCTTTTTTTGTAATTTTTATATTTTTGATATCGGAAAAGCTTAATTTCTCTATTTGGGGGGGTTAATTTGAATAGATAACAAAGTATAGAAAATTTTCCATGGATGAATATGCTGAAATTTAAAAGTTTATGGTAGAAAATGTAACACCCCTAACCCGTATCCGTCTCCAAAATAGGGTCATGGAGTTTTATCAGGATTTATAGAACATTCTCATGCAATTTGTATTAAACATACTATTCGTACTCCAAAATTTTTCTTATTGTCCCTTTAATGGCCCTCAAGGCCCAAAACGAGTACTAGAATCGACTCAGGACTTAATCAAAACCTCTAAGAATTTTTCGTAAAATTACAAAAATTTTCTAAGGTATAGGGCTCACAAGCCCGTGTGACCCTGTGACACGTCCGTGCTACAAGCCTTGTCCGATTAATAGTGCTCTCTGTCTTGCGCCACATGGCCATGCAGGTTTCACATGGCCAAGACACATGCTCGTGTTCTAGGCCGTGTCTCCTCACGGTTGAGACACACGCTCGTGTCTTTGCTCGTGTCCTAAATTTTGAGCATTCTATGTTTCTCAAATTTAATGTGGAGGGGACACACGGCCTGGTTACACCCCATGTACTCGGCCGTGTGTCTACCCGTGTGGACAAAATGAAGCCATTTCTTAGCTTCATTTTCTCACCCAATTTTTCCCACAACCCATACCAATACTTGCATGTATATACCCGCCAAATCAAGCATTAAACCAAGCCTAAACTAACATCAATCATGGCATAATATCACATGCAATTCATATTTATAATCATACTTTTAATGCATATACAATATAAACATACTCCATTCATACACACTTTATACATAAGCATTGAACATGAGATAACTTATAACATGAGATAACTTATAACATACCAAATTAAATTATTATTAGCCATTCCAATGGCTAGATTACAAAACATCACTTACAAGTCAACATTTAGCCAAATAAGTCTATACATGCCATTATACCAAAATGAGATTTCTAAGTATACCAAAAAGGAGATTATGGATAGTGTGATTATGCTCCGACCGATCCTCCAACCTTCGCGAGCTTACAAGCACTATAAAACAAGGGAAAATTACACGGGTAAGCATTTCCATGCTTAGTAAGTTCGTATAACGGAAAATAAACTTACCAGTAATATTTATTTGAACTAGCATACATAAACATACATTTCATCCATTGTAGGTAGTTCACCTAAAATATACACTTAATCAAACAAGTTAGTCACATAACATCATTTAAATATCAAGTAAACATAAATGAGCTCATTATATACAAACTTCCATTAATTCCACCTTTCCATTGTAACGCCCTAACTTTTGGGCCTAGAAGAAATGGGCTTGGCATATCGGAGGGATTAGAATTTAGCTGTGCAAGTGAATAACACAAAAGTACGTTTGCTTTAGTGGTTAAGGGTCTTGAGAAGTATTGGAGAAGTCTTGGATTCAAGTCTTGGCTCTTGCAATTTGTTTTGGTTTTTCTTTTAAAGGAATCTAGACTTTGGCCTTTAGACCTTTTAATTTATTGAAGGTAAAATGTGACACAAAGAGAGTGGGTGGTTTAGTGACAAGGTGGCGTTACAACTGACAAGAGGTCTGAGGTTCAAGTCTGGGGATAAGCAAGGGAGGTTTTATTTTGCTGATGAGACGCCTAGTGTTTGAGTTGGAGTGGAGTTCTGCTAAGGTGGTTGTGGAATCGGTCTTGGGGGTGTGATTCATGGGATACGGATAGAAGTTGGTAAAAATTTGGAGGAGAAAATGGAGGAGAAAAATGAGGAATTGGAATTGGAGGAGGTTGGAGCCGAAATTTGAGTGTAGCATTAGCGAAATTCGACCAAAGGGGGATTTTGGTGCATATTTCGACTTTGTTGAGTTTTTTTTTTTTTTTCTTTTGACCAGTTTAGTTACTAAATCGAAGCTACTTTTCTCTTTTTCTAGATGCTGCCAAAACTACACTAAAGGTGACCTCCCTTGCATTCTTTTTACTCTGTTTCACTCTACTTTCTTCTTAGCCATTTTTATGTTACCATTTAGGCATCTTTTTGTACCTTTTCTGCCTCCGATTGCATCTCTTTTCTTCTTCTACATCTTTTATTTTTTATTTTTCCCCATTTATTTCTCTTGAGCCAATTTCCCTTTGTTTAAAACTGTTATTATTTGTTCATAAGTGTGTAAAAGTGAATACCCTACTATCATAAGGCTGCGGGTTCTTCTCCTCTGTTTGTCGACGTTAAGTGTAAGTTATGGTAATTCGTTAAATGGATTTATGTTGCTAGTATGGCTCTTTCCCCTTCTGCCAAATCGTCTCTCTCTCTTCCCTTAGACTAACGTTGGTTGATACCTAGGCGTCCTCGAGGAGTAAAGAGGGTTTTGACTATAATTACAGCAAGGGGATCAATTCTTGCTAACAGTTAGTGGGGACTTATCAAATCTCGATCGACTAAGGCAAGTATCAATGTGATTTCAGAATGTGTTTGGAAAAAAAAGAAAGAATAACTATATTGATCGAGTGATTAACCGTTAGTTTTGAATATGGTAGGTTCGGTGCTAGGGATTCGTGGTGCACTTCGCGATCAGGTGTGTAACCACACTCCTTCTGATCATAGATCAACAAAATGCCGAAAAGTTGAAGTATTAGCGAATGATGCCACACGAGTGTGTGATCGCACATGTGGTGGACTGAACCCACGAATATGGGCGTAAGATGGTTGAGGCCACCATGAGCGTTCTCATGGGCTTAGGTTATTTTGGGCCACGAAATGGGCTATGTGGGCTCAATGGGCTTGTGGGCCCCACACAGATTAAATTTGCATATTGTGGTAATGTTAAACTGAGCCGTGTAGTCTACATGGCTAGGGTCATTTTTGGGCAATGGGTCGTGTGGGCCCACAGGGCTGGTAGGCCCTACACGGATAAAATACATTTTATATGGTTTCTATTGGTTTGAACTGTGCTATTCATATAGCCGAGGCTATTTTTAGGCTAATTGGGCCACACGAGAATGTAGGCCCACTTAGGCCGAATATTAGGCTTTGGGCCCAAATACTCAATTTTGATCAAATATGTTATTTATGTCACTCGAGGCGATTGTAGACTTTTGGAAAGGTTGTAAAATGATTGAAATACCCCCATAGTGTAAATGACCAAAATACCCCTATAGGGTAAAATGACCAAAATACCCCCATAGGGTAAAATAATCGTTATGCTCCTGAAGGGGAAAATGACTAAAATGCCCCTACATGTTATATGATTGTTATTGTATGCCATTTATGGTATTTTGCATTCATGTGATATTATGCTGCATGGGGGATGGGATCATTGATTTGGAGGAAATATATGATTTATTAAGGTCGCATGGTCGCTTGACGACTGTGGATCCACCGATGGCTTTAAGTCGATTATGTGATTGGCAGCTTTGCTGTAATATTGGTTAGTGTCACAACCGGTGCTACAAAAGGAGTGTAGGGATGGGTGGGTCGATTAAATCCCCACAAGAGTGCAGGGTTGGACAGGAGACGGAGTACAGGGTTGGTTTGGTATTCATGCATTGCATATACGGATTCTGATATTGAGATGGGCTTAGGCCTAGAGAGCTGTGATATGTGACATTTGATATGGGTTAAGGCCCAACTGAGGCTATTATGGGCTAAGGCCCAATTGCCACCGCTATTGTGTTGGGCTTAGGTCCACATTGATTATTGTAATGGGCTTAGGCCCGGATTGATGTGATGCATGCTTTATGATCGATGAGGGTTGTACACACTAAGTTTTCGTAAACTCACCCTCTCTTTTTAATTTTCAGGTAATCCTCAGTAAGCAGTTCGACGTACTGGAGGACTCGGAGGTTGCCACACTACGAACAGCTTTAAATTTTAGTATTTTATTTTACTTTACTTAAACCGCTCTCTTATCGGGTTGTAATAAGGCCTCTTTTAATTTTTGGTTTTTAAATTGGGATTTTCAGTTTATTACGCTTTAAATCTGCTAGAAGTAGAACGCGGTTTTCCCAAAACGATAACTATTTTCAAAACACTATGTTTTCGCAACTCAATTTTTAAACATCACGTTTTTGTAAATCAGTTACTTGTGAACTTAGCTTTCGCAACTAGAAAGAAATTTTGGGAATAAACGTAATAATTTTTCTATCTACCACGTTTTAAAAAAAACCAATAAATAAACTAACGTAACTAGGATTTTACTTAAGCTTTTAATTAAGAAAGGTTTGCAATGAAAACATGGTTTTTGAAAAACACTTCAATGTGACACGCCAGATTCGGCCATAACGTCTTGGCCGGGTTTGGGGTGTTACATCCATATTTCAAGAGTCTTTCTCGTTGAACTAATGAAATTTTGATGGACATTCGGGTGATGTACATAAGGTATACATATGAATTATCCGTCAATTAGTATTAATTATTACTTATTGGACATAAGTCCAAAGAGCATACTCTCGAGCCACATATTTTACAATAGGATTACCAGTCCAGGCTAAATTCTGATTTTCAACCAATGTTCACAAGAGTCATTTACAATTGTCAGTCCAGGCTAAATCCTATTATTGCCTTGTACTCTATAGAGCTTAATTAGGGTTACCCGCCCGGGCTAAATCCTCTTTGTAATCGTTGCCATGTTATGCCCGTTTCAAGAAATCACCACTATCCATTTAATTTCAATATTCAGCCGGGACATGATATCTTATCAATATTTCCAACTTGTAATTAGTTTCATTATGTATATTACCACATACATATTATCACAATCACACAATTCAATTCAAACATATTAACATACCAAATTAAGTTACACAAACTTACCTTGAAAGTTGTTCGGGTTTGAATTCCAACTAATTCAAAACTATTTGTTTCCCTCAATCTAGTTCCGTAGTTGGTCTTTTCGGGTCTATATAAGAAAATTTAATTATTAACTCATCACATTTTAATATATTGCATTCTACTACATCCTAGGCAAACTTATTATTTTTCCCCTACTCTTTTCGAAAATTCCAATTTCGTCATAGGCTCGGAAAATGAAATTCATCCAATCTAGTCCTCTTTCCAAGCCTAACCAAGATTTAATAACAGTTTCTACATCACACACATTTTACAAATTTTAGAATTTTCCATGGGTTTTACCACCTTTTCATTTTAGTCCTTAAATCAAGTTTTCATGAAAAATTACTTTGTAAAAGTTGTTTATCTATCAACTATCTTTCATTTTCTATCATAAATTTCAAATTTCCAGCATTTACATCCATGGCAAAGTTTCTAAACTTTGTTAAATTTTCATATAAATCCCATAAATAGAAAGATTAAGCTATCCCGATTCTAAAAATATAAAAATCATTAAAAACGGGACTTGATTTCATACCTTTCTAAGCTTGAAAAGTTCTCTTCTCTCTCGGGGTTTGGGAACAAGATGAATAGAAAAGATGATAATTTCTTTTTATTTTTCTATCATCTTTTAATTTTTTTGATTTTCAATTTAGTCCCTAGTCATTTCTAATTTTTCCATGGATGAGTCACCAAGAAAAATCTACATACTTTTCTTAATGGTCTAATTACCATATAAGGACCTCTAGTTTTGAATTCCATAGCTATTTAAGCCTTATAGCTACTAGAATTGAACTTTTGCATTTTATGCAATTTAGTCCTTTACCTAAGTAACCACACAATCGATAAAATTCTCGTATCAAAATTTTCATGTGACCTTCCTATCATAATACCAACCATAAAATAATTTTATTTTTGGGCTCAAATTTGTGGTCACAAAACCACGTTCCGATCTCATCGAAAATGGGCTGTTACAACTTTCCCCCTTAGAAATTTTCGTCCTCGAAAATTCTTACTAGAAAAGAGGTTAGGGTACTACTTCCTCATAGTATCCTCTGGCTCCCAGGTAGCTTTCTTTAAACCATGTTGTTGCCAGAGCACTTTTACCAATGCCATCTTTTTATTTATTAGCTCTTTCATCTCATGTGCAAGTATTTTGATCGGTTCTTCATTGTAGGTCATAGCAGGCTGGATCTCAACTTCTATTGGAGTAATAACGTGTGAAAGGTTTGATCTATATCATCATAATATGGATACATGGAAAAAATTGTGAATCTTATCAAGCTCATGTGGTAATGCTAACTGATATGCAACCGGCCCAATTTTTTCAATGATTTCATAAGGTTCGATGAACCGTGGACTCAATTTCCCTTTACGACCGAAACGAAGAGCTTTCTTCAATGGTGACACTTTCAAGAACATTTTATCACCAACCTGAAATTCTATCTCTTTTCTTTTCAAATAGGCATAGGACTTTTGACAGTCTGAGGCTGCCTTCAAATTATCTGGGATTATCTTCACTTTTTCCTCGGTTTAACGGATTAAGTCAACTCTGTGTATCTTTTTCTCGCTCAACTCTATCCAATACAATGTAGTTCTACATTTTCGACCATATAGAGCCTCATATGGTGCCATTTTAATACTAGATTGATAACTATTATTGTAAGCAAATTCAATCAAAGGTAGATACCTTTCCCAGTTACCTCCAAATTCAAGTACACAACACCGAAGCATGTCCTCTAAAATTTGTATCACACGTTTAGATTTTCCATCTATTTGAGGACGGAATGCAGTGCTAAAGTGTAAACAAGTGCCCAGAGCTTCTTGCAATTTACACCAAAATCGGGATGTAAATCGAGGATCTCTATCAGAAATAATGGAGATTGACACTCCATGTAGTCTTACAGTCTTAGAAACATATAGTTCAGCCAATCTATCCAATGAAAAGTCCATACGTATTGGGATAAAGTTTGCTGACTTTGTTAGGCGGTCAATAACTATCCAAACAACTCTTTCTTTTTTGGTGACAAGGGTAATTCCGATACAAAGTCCATGGTAATCCTCTCCCATTTCCATTCCGGTATTGTAATTGGCTATAATAATCCCGAAGGTACTTGGTGTTCAACCTTTACTTGTTGACATATCAAGCATCTAGATACAAATTTGGAGATATCTCTTTTCATTCCCAACCACCAATACATTTTCTTCAAGTTATTATACATTTTGTTGCTATAGGGATGCACAGACATAACACTATTGTACGCTTCATGTAAAATCTTCTATACTAGTTCTAGATTCTTCGGTACACATATTCTATCTCTAAACAACAAACAACCATCTAAATCAACTTGAAACTCTGAATTAGGATCGGACTCACTTTGCACTCGTTTGGCCTGTAACTTATCATCATCCTTCTAGGCCTCACAGATTTGTTGCCAAAATGTTGGTCTAGCTCTTAACTCAGCTATAATTGAATCATCATCAAACAAGGACAATTGGGGCATTCAATGCCCGCAATGCAAACAAATGTTTTTGACTCAAGGCATTAGCCACTACATTAGATTTCCCCAGATGGTAATCGATAACGAGATCATAATCTTTCAATAATTCCAACCATCTCCGTTGTCTCAAGTTCAATTCTTTCTGTGTCATTAAATACTTTAGACTTGATCCGTAAAGATATGAAACTTTTCACCAAAGAGACAATGCCGCCATATATTCAGTGCAAACACAATGGCTGCTAACTCAACATTGTGTACCGGGTAATTCCTTTCATGCGGCTTCAACTGTCTAGATGCATAAGCTACAAATTTACCATTTTGCATCAATACACATCCTAAATAGTTCAATGAGGCATCACTGTAAACTACAAATTCTTTACCCGATTCAGGTTGGGCTAGTACGGGCACTTCTATCAATAAGGCTTTTAATTTATCAAAACTATGCTGGCACTTATCGTTCCACTCGAATTTTAATATCCAACTAGCCCTAGAAAACTTTAGACTTCAGAAACATTCCTTGGTGGCTTCCAACTTACAATAGCTAAAATTTTATTCGGATCCACCCAGATACCTTCTGCAGATGCAACATGTCCAAGGAAACTAACTTCCTTTAACCAGAATTCACGTTTACTAAACTTGGCATACAATTGTTTCTCATGCAGAGTTTGCAAGATAGTTCTCAACTGCTCAGCATGCTCATTTTCATCCCGGGAATAAACCAGAATATCATTAAAAAAAACAACCACGAACCTGTCCAGGTATGGTCTGAAAATTTTGTTCATTAAATCCATAAATACCGCCGGGGCTTTCGTTAATCCGAATGGCATCACCAAAAATTCATAATGTCTATATCTGGCTTTGAGAATTGTCTTCGGTACATCTAAATCTTTTACCCGTAGTTGATAGTAACCGGATCGTAGATCAATTTTTGAAAATAAAGTGGCACATTTTAATTGATCAAACAAGTCATCTATACGAGGCAACATGTACTTATTCTTTATTGTGACTTTATTAAGCTATCTATAATCGATGCATAATCTCAATTGTAACACCCCAAACCCGGCCCAGAAGTTAGGCCTGAATCTGGCATGTCACACTGAAGTGTTTTTCGAAAACCATGTTTTCATTGAAAACCCTCCTTAATATTTAAAACCTAAAGTCTCAATTTGTGTTCGTTCAATTTCAAAACGTGGTTCATTAAAAAGTTAATCACTTTTAAAAACATTATTAACTTCGTTAAAAATCTCTTTTAGTTACGGAAGCTAATTTAAGGAAAAGAAGTTTAAAACATATGTTTTTTTAAAACAATAATTGGGTTGAAAACTCGTCTACGTCTAGCAGATATAAAAGGTAACAAAATCCCAAATTTAGAATTAAATCTAGAGAGGCCTTATTACAGAAATTAAAACCCAACATGGAATTTAAGACATATATAAAGTACAAAGCCTATCAGCTGCAATCGTGTGGTCACCTCTAAGTCCCCTCGGAGCACTAATCCTCCTAATGTTGGGGATTACTTGCATAGTTAAAAACGGGGTGAGTTTACGAAAACTCAGTGTGTAATCCTTTTACTAGAGTAACAATCAAGATACGTAAATGTAAATCGAAATAGTGCAGGCCAAAGCCCTTTAATAGAGCAAGATCAGATCCGATTTAGAGCATCGTGGGCCAAAACCCACTACAATATCATTTGGGTCACAGCCCATAACAGAATCGATTGGGCCTAGCCCAAACCAATACAAAACAAGTGGGCCTAAGCCCAGTATAGTGACAGATCACATAAACAGATATGCAACAGTATGAGGATGCATCCCACCCCGATCCAGCCAACACACCACCCGTACCAACCCTACACTCCTATGGGATTAAATCCACCCACCCACCCAGCACACCAAGCTTAGTACCGATTGCGGCACTAAGTCAATAGAACGGATCGGCGCCTTGAACAGAACGACTAAAAGCCATAAATATCGCAGCAGCATTGCCAATTAACAGAATGGCTAAAAGTCATAAACAAAATGGTTATAAACCATAATTAGAATGGCATAGAGCCATAACCAGGATGGCACAAAGCTATCGGTAACTGTAATAAGTTTGGCATATAGCCATCAGCGACGGTAATATAATCGGCACACAGCTATGGGTAATTATGATCGAAACATAGTCATCAATATATATGTTAGGCACATAGCCACGGGTAAATATGATTGGCACAAAGGCATAATCAAGATGGCACAGAGCCATATTTAGGTTGCCATAGAGCCATAATCAGATTACGCGGCTTTAAGCCATCTGCCTGTCCATAGTTGTCTTATGCAACACGTGCGACCTTAACAGATCCATACTAGATCCACAGTCGTATCATGCGACCCGTGCGACCCTATCAGAACTTCCACCGTATCAATGTCCCAACCCCATGCAATATGTCGGGTATGTCATGCTCAATCATTACACGTGTATGCAAAATGGCCATGCTTAGTAAAAGTCATTTAGACATATATTAAAGGCATATAGTCACACGACCACAGTCAAGTCAGTTAAAACATAGTCATACGATCACAATCAAATTAGTCAAATTCATTCTAACTCTGTCATTTACCCACAAGGGCAAAATAGTCATTTTACCCTATAAGGGTATTTCGGTAATCAGTAATTCTACCCTACAGGGGTATTTAGGAAATTTTGTAAACTGAGGTTATTTTAGTATTTCCCAAATCGAGAGTATTTCGATAATTTTACCAATCGGTGATATTTTAGTAATTTTATAAAACGAGGGTATTTGGGTAATTGTACAAATCGAGGGTATTTTGGTAATTTCACAAATCGGAGGCATTTTGGTAATTTTACAAATTAGGGGTATTTCAGTAATTTCACAAATCGAGGGTATTTTAATAATTTCAAAAATTAAGGGTATTTTGGTAATTTTACAAATAGGGGGTATTTTGGTAATTTAGCAAACTAGGGGTATTTTAGTAATTTTGCAAATTAGGGGTATTTCGGTAATTTTACAAACTAGGAGTATTTCAGTAATTTTGCAAACTGGGGGTACTTTAGTAATTTTACAAATCGGGGGTGTTTTAGTAATTTTACAAATCAGGGTCTCTAGCGACCCAATAGAAAGTCCACCGTCGCCTCGAGCGACTTAAGTAACCTAAACAGTCACAATGATGTAAATGGGCCTAAGGCCCATTACTCGGCCCAAATGGCCCAATTAGCCTAGAAATAGCCTCGGTTATACGAACAACATAGTTCAAACCAATAGAAACCATATAACATGCACTTTATCAGTGTGAGGCCCACTAGTCCAGTGGGCCCACACGACCCATTGCCCAAAAATGGCCCTAGCCATGTGGACTACACGGCTCGGTCTAACATTTACCACAATATGCAAATTTAATCCGTGTGGGGCCCATAGGGCCATTGGGCACACACGGCCCATTTTGTGGCCCAAAATGACCTAAGCCCATGAGAACGCTCATGGTGGCCTCAACCATCTTATGCCCATATTCGTGGGCTCGGTCCACCACACGTGCAATCGCACGCTCGTGTGGCATCATTCACCGGTACTTCGGCTTTTCGACATTTTGTCGATCTACGATCAGAAGGCGTGTGGTTACACACACTCTATCGGCTTTCTCGCCAACTATTGAATACAAGGTACCGTTACACACCTTTGGCTTATCAGTCGACTATCAGGTACATGTAAAAATACACACCCATTAACGAAGTCAAGTGAACTGCTCACCAGCCTAAAGCCTACATTCAAACATCATCAATCCCTTCTTGTACAACTAGACCAACATCCAATAAATCCTTACATTATCATACTTATTAAAAAAACTCTAAATCCTTACATTGATCGATCGACAGAAGGACACACCCCTACACCGCTGCCAAAGATTAACCACTAGGCCTATGAAATTCTCAAATTACAAATTACTTAAGAAGAAAGGTACAGTCAGCCACAACAATAAGGTGAAGAGAAAGAGTTGCTATCCCAAAAGAATTGAGAGAGGGGGAGAAAGACTATTCGGCCAACACACCCAATTCCAAAAGCCAAAAAAAGGGATGATCCATCAGTTAATAAAATCGAAAGAGTGGAGGGAGAAGGTGGAATATTCGGTCAAGAAGACCACAACCAGATCAAAGACAATCGGTTCACAAACTTGTAGGAAGCCGAAAAGAAAAGAGATTAAGGGGAAGAAGCAAAGTTCGATTTTGGCACATAAATGAAGTGTCTAAACTGCCAAGAAAGTGGCATTTCGAGATAGGGAAGGAAAAACAGAGAAAACGAATAGCAGAAGGAGGAGGCAATAGATGAATTCAACACCAACATGCACAAAAACCAAATGACAAAAGAAAACACACAAAACAGAAACTTGAGGAATAACCCTCCACCGAAATCCTGAGTACCTCCTAAGCAAATTCGGCACAATACCACCCGACTCAAACTCCACTTTTTCCTCCATAAATCACTCCCTTAATCCCTCCACGAAATTTTCTCCTTGATTTACTCCAACTCCCCATTCAAATTCAATTCAAATTCTTATGACCAATTCTACCACAGAGTTCTAGTCCAGTTCCAACACCCCCCATCTCAAGCAGCAGAACAAACATACAATTGCACACGCCAAGCCTCGAACCTCAGACTCCTTGGCCCACACGTAGTGCCACCTTGCCACTGCACCAATAGGCTCTTTGTGTCACATTTTACCTTCAATTAAATAAGAGGTCTAAAGGCCAAGGTCTAGGTTCCTTTAAAAGAAAAACCAAAATAAATTGCAAGAGCCAAGACTTGAACCCAGGCTCCCTTGCAACCTTAATGATGCCATAGCCACTAGACCACGTGCTTTCTTGCGTCATTTTTTAATACAATAATTTAAAAGGCCTATATCTAAGCATCCAGGATTTTATACACTTAAAACCAATATTTTTGCTAAAGCCCAGGTTTGAACCCAGGACTTCTCCAATACTTCTCAGGACCCTTAACAACTAAAGCAGACATTTAATTGTGTTACTCACTTGTACAGCTAAATTCCAATCCCTCTGATACGCGAAGCCCTTTTCTTTTAGGCTTAAAAGTCAGGGCTTTACATAAATGATCCATCTTTCTTCTTTACAAATAATACTTGTAACACCCCATACCCGAGTCCGATGCTAAGACTGGATACGAGACATTACCATGCTTGAAATCACTTAAAACATGTACTTACGGGCTATAAAATTTTGTTTCGAATTAAAAACTTCTCTTGCTTACTCAAATCATACCTTTCATGGCCTACGAGGCCTTAAACACATATCTGAAAACTTTCAGAACTCAAATGAAAACTTTTCCTTAAAATAGGGGCCACACGCCCATGTGACTTGGGACACGCCCGTGTACCCCTAACACATGCCCGTGTCTTCCACCCGTGGTCGACACTGACTAATTACACACGACATTGACACGCCTGTTGACATAAACCATGTGCTATACCTTGATATACTGACTTATTTCACACGAGCTGGGGCACACACCCATGTTCTGATCGTGTGTCATACATGACTTAAACAAACGGCCGTGGGATTTGCCCGTGGCCTATCCTGACTTCAATTATAAAGGTACAGGCATGACCTAGACACACGCCCTTATGCTTAATTTGAAGGTTATTTACCAAATCAATTGCCACCCTGAAATCAAGATCAATCTCATTCTCAATTCAATAACTCAAGTTACTACATCTTTCATGAATAATACTACATGCTTCATTTATAACATTGAACATACATGCTTAGTCAACTTTGGCCAATCACTTAGCCATATACAAAAGAATAATAAACTTGATAGCCTATATATTGGCCCTTCTTAAAACATATACTCAAATAAAGTGTTTCTATACATGCCATACTTAACATAAACAACTTGGGTATACCAAAATAGTGATTAATAGTGTGCTTCGAGCTCCGATGATGATGATCCACGAGATTAGCTTGGCGGGACTACATGGAAATAAAGAAATAAGGACATAAGCATTTAGCTTAGTAAGGTTGCATATAATACACATAGCAACATGCTTGATTAATATAAACCATTTGATATAAACAATGGTATCATAAATTTTAGCTATAAAGCTTACTTACTCATACTGATTCTTTCATATCGCATGATATTTACTAGTCCCATACTTGTGAGATAAATAAGGTACCTGTATCACTTGATCACATTGATCAGTATACTTTAACATGATAATCATAATCTTTTATTCATCATTCATAACATGGCAATACTCATTTCCAACTTAATAGTAGCTTTACTTACTTAGCTTTCTTATTATCTCATTTGAGCTTTACTCGTTTGCCCAATGAATTACTTTGAATAACCGAGGATACTAGATCTCGACCCACAAATGACTTGATGCCAAAGCCATATCCTAGATACGATCTTACATGGAATTTCTCATCTTGGTATCGAGGCATGTCTTGACATGGACTTATACGAAGTCTTTCTCGTGTGTTCCCTTAGGAACTTACCATTGCCATGTCTTGGCATGGTCTTACTTGGTATCTTTGCTCATGAACTGATCAATGCCGAGCCTTGGCTTGGTCTTACATGAAATCTTCCTTGTTCTCACTAATGCCATGATTTGGTTTGGATTTACATGGGATCTTTATCTCTTGCTAGCTTTTCAATGCCAAGACTTGTCTTGGACTTACATGATAACTTTTCAATGCCAAGACTTGTCTTGGACTTACATGACATCTTTGCTTGGAGACTCACCAATGCCATGCCTTGGCTAGGGCTTATAAGGGTCTTCATCTCATAATAACTCTTCAAAGCCAAGACTTGTCTTGGTCTTACATGATAACTTGCTTGATTGCCGATGCCATGCCTTGGACTGGTCTTATACGGACTTTCTCATTTCATGTGGTAGATCGAGTATCCTAGGTAATTCATCTTCAACTGGGACTTTCTCATGCTTAATCTCATTGATTTCTTTGTTTATCATAACATTAAACATTTTCATGATACTATTATACATTACACTAAGCATTTCAATGATGTAAATCATAAAGCTTAGAAATCATACAAACTTACCTCAATGTACAAAATGTACGTAGATATGCAATTTAGTCCTCGACTTTGTTCTTGCCTCGATTTCGATCCGAGATTCATTTTTCTTGATCTATAATAATAATTTAACTCATTTAATACTCATAATAACTAAATGGACTAATAAATCCTACTATGGTAAAATTACTATTTTGCCCTTAAACTTTCTCATAATTACACTTTTGCCCCACGGCTCGTAAAATGATTCTCATTCAACTTTCTTGAACATCATGCTTAGCTAATTCTTTATCTCAACTATAGCAATAAAAATTATCACTATTTCTACCATGCATGACAAATTTCCATAAAAGTTACAAACTAGTCCCAACTAGTATTTTTCATGAAATTCACTTAGAAAAAAAATGTTTATCTAACATCAAACTCTCATAAACTTCCTTAAATATCATTTTACAAGCATATCATTCATGGATAGATTTTTGAACATGCATCTTAGCTCATTTTATAGCTAAAAATAGCTAATTCATAATATGAGAACTTCAAAAATACGAAGAATATTAAAAACAAAGCTAAGATGAACTTACTAGCAAGCTTGAGAAATAAACAAACCCTAGCTATGGGGTTCTTCAAATTTTCGGCACCAAGGAAGAAGATGAATGAGATTTTTATCATCTTTTTCCTATTTTAATCATTTAATTAATAAATGACCAAAATACCCTTCTCTTAAAAATTTTCACATTTTACTAACTCATGTCCATTTTTGTCCAAAAATTATAATTTGGGAAAATTTCTATTTAAGGACTTCTAATTAATATTCTAAGGCTATTTCATACTAAAAGCTTCTAGAAACTCATATTTTGCAACTTTTGCAATTTAGTCATAATGGACCATTCAACCTCAATTTAACAAAATTGCTTCATGAAACTTTCACACTAGCATGCAAACATGACATAAACCTTAAAAAAACTCATAAATTTACCTCGGATTCGTGGCCTCGCACCACTATTCTGACTAGGCCCTAAATCAGGCTGTTACAATTCTCCCCCTTAGGGGTTTTCGTCCTTGAAAATCTTACCAACAAATAGGTTTGGGTACTGGTTTCTCATGCTCTTTTTTGGTTCCCATATAGCTTCCTCTATCCCATGCCTATGCCACAATACTTTCACTAGAGCAATACTTTTATTTCTTAGCTGCTTGACTTCCCGAGCTAAAATCTTGACTGGTTCTTCACTATAAGTCATATCGGGATGAATATCTATCTCGAACAGGGTAATTACATGTGAAGGATATGATCAGTAGCGTCTCAACATTGACACATGAAACACATCATGTATCTTTTCTAACTATGATGGCAAAGCCAATCTGTAAGCTACCGGCCTAACTTTCTTGGTAATCTCATACAATCTAATAAAACGTGGACTCAACTTGCCTTTTCGGCCAAATTTGAGAACTTTTGTCCATGGTGACACTTTCAAGAAAACTTTATCCCCGACTTGATACTCTATCTCTCTTCTCTTTAGGTCTGAATAGGATTTTTGCCTGTCTGATGTAGCTTTTAAACATTCTCGTATCACTTTCACTTTCTCTTTAGCTTTTCTAACCAAATCAACTCCATGAATTCAGTTTTCCTTGAGTTTAGTTCAATATAAAGGCGTTCTGCACTTACGCCCATATAGAGCCTTATAAGGCGCCATCTTTAAGCTCAACTAAAAGCTATTATTATAGGCAAATTCTACCAATGGAAGAAACTTTTCCCAACTACATCAGAATTTTAGAATACAACATCTAAGCATATCCTCGAGTACTTGAATAAATCTCTCCGACTGACCATCAGTTTAGGGATGAAAAGCTGTACTAAAGCTCAACTTTGTACCTAAAGCTTCTTGTAACTTCTTCCAAAATCTGGATGTAAATCTCGGATCTCTATCTGATTTGATCGATAAAGGAACTCTGTGAAGCCTTACTATTTTAGAAACATACAAGCTTGCCATCTTGTCGAATGAGTAATCAACTCGAACAGGTAAGAAATGAGCTGACTTCGTGAGTCTATCAACTACAACCCATATAGCATCTTTCTTGCTCGGTGATAGTGGTAATCTTGTTACAAAATCCATGGAGCAAACCCAAAGGTACTTGGTGTTCAACCTTTACTTGCTGACAAATCAAACATCTTGAAATGAACTCTGAGATATCTTTCTTCATCCTCGGCCACCAGTACACTTGCTTCAAGTCATTATACATCTTGGTACTACCCAGATGTACAGATAAACATCCATTATGTGCCTCATACAAAATTCTCTGTATAAGTTCCTCTTTTCTCGATACACAAACTCTATCTTTAAACATCAAGTATCCATCATAATTAATCCAAAAATCAGATTCAACATCTGACTCGCACTAAATTCTCTTGGCCTGCAATTATTTGTCTTCTTTTTGAGCTTCAGTGATCTCTTGGAGGAACATTGGTCTAGCTTTTAACTCAGCTAGAATAGAACCATCTTCAGATAAGGTTATCGCAAATTCATTGCCCTTAATGCAAAAAGGACTTCCTGCTCAAAGCATCAGCGACCACATTCACCTTTCCTGGATGGTAGTCAATGATCAACTCATAGTCTTTTATCAACTCTAACTATCTCCATTGCCTTAAGTTCAACTCTTTCTTCGTCATCAAGTACTTCATACTTTTGTGATCAGTAAAAATTTGACATCTTTCACCATATAAATGGTGTCTCCAAATCTTCAAAGTGAAGACTATGGCAGCTAATTCTAGATCATGCGTCGGATAATTCTTCTCATAAGGCTTCAATTGTCTGGAGGCATAAGAAATAACTCTACCTTCTTGCATAAGTACACAACCTAAACCGTTTAAGTATGCATCGTTGTAAATCACAAATTCTTTCCCTATCCCAGGTTGTACTAAAACTGGAGCTTCTGTCACCATTGCTTTCAATTTCTCAAAACTTTGTTGGCATTGTTCTGTCCACTCAAACTTCACATTTTTTACGTAACAATTTCATCATCGGGGCAATCATGAAAATCATGTCTATAAAGCCCCTTAGAAAACTTCTAATTTCGGAGATATTTCTTGGTGGTTTCACCATTATAGCCAAAATCTTGCTTGGATCCACTCGTACTCCATCTCCCGAGACAATATGTTTCAGAAATCCTACTTCCTTGAGCCAAAATTCACTTTTACTGAACTTGGCATACAATTGATTTTCTCATAGAATCTATAAAACTATCCGTAGGTGCTCAACATGCTCATTCTCATCCTGAGAATAAATCAATATGTTATCAATGAAAACGACTACAAACATATCGAGGTAGGGTCTAAAGATGCGGTTTATTAAGTCCATGAATACCGCAGGAGCATTGGTCAAACCAAAGGGCATGACTAAAAATTCATAATACCCATACCTTGTTCGAAAAGCTATCTTGGACATATCTGAATACTTTACTCTTAACTGATAATACCCTGATCTCAAGTCTATTTTAGAGAACACATTGGCTCCTTTCAATTGATCGAACAAATCATCGATCCTAGACAATGGGTACTTGTTCTTCATTATCACTTTATTAAGCTGACGGTAATATATGCACAATCTCATGGTGCCATATTTCTTTTTCACAAATAAAACTGGAGCACCCTAGGGAGAACAACTCGACCTAGCAAAGCCTTTATCTGTCAACTCTTGCAACTATATCTTCAGCTCTTTCAACTCTGTAGGAGCTATTCTGTAAGGAGTAATAGATATCGGTATAGTACCGGGAGCTAGCTCAATATTGAACTCAACCTCTCTAACTGGTGGTAGTCCTAGTAATTCCTCGGGAAAAACATCCACATACTCACATACTATCGGTACTGACTTAATCTTGAGCTCTATTTCTTTAACATTCATCACGAAAGCCAGATACGCTCCATACCTTTTTCTTATATATCTCTGTGCCACCATATGAGAAATCATTACCGGCATTTTACTATGTTCATCTGATTCTATATGAAGAGTGTCCCCATTCTCACATCTCATCTCAATGTATTTCTTCCCACAATTAACTATTACGTCATGGGTGGTCAACCAGTCCATACCAAGAATGATGTCAAACTCATCAAATGGTAGCAACATAAGATTTGCTTTAAAATAATGACCTCTAATCATTAATGGACAATCTTTACATACTTCATCAACTAACACACTCTTGCCTAAACGATTAGACAACTTAATTGTAAATTCTGTAGAATCTATAGGCATATTCATACTGTATACTAGTTTCATACAAATGTATGAGTGTGTGGATCCGGGATCTATTAAAGCAATAACTTTGATATCATAAAGAGAAAAGGTACCCGTAATAACATCAAGAGAAGATGCCTCTTCGCGAGCGCGAATGGCATAAGTCCTCACAGGTGCCCTACCCTCGGGTCTCATAGCCTGCTCTGTAGGGTTACCTCTACCACTTGTCCCACTTCCAAGGTTCCTCTGCGGTCGGCCTCTAATCATACCCCCAGATCTCGGGTTCTGAGTTATCTCTTCTTTCCTCATCTCAGGATAATCTTTTATAAAGTGATCTTGGGAACCACATCTGAAAGAAGCATTTTCATGCGCTCGGCATTCTCTTTTAAGTCTATCAGATCGAACATTCCCTATACTAGCGACTGAAGTATTCTATGCTTTATTCCCCGAATATTGCTTACTCTTATCCTTCTTTGAAAACCCAATGGAAGTAGCCAATCGGGTGGAAAAATCTCTTGACTTCTTAGAAAAGGGGTGGAAGGACTTATTCCACTGTCTCTTTTTTGAGTCACGAGACTCCATTTCAAATTTTTTCTTCTCTTTTACTAACTCTTCGGCCTTACAAGCCCTCTCCACTAACACCACAAATTCTTTTAATTCAAGGACAGCAACAAACAACTTGATATCATCTTCAAATCTCTTACTCATGATGGCTTCAGTGGACACGCATTCTCGAGCGTATTTACTGAGTCGTACAAACTCACGCTCATAATCAGTAACTGACATCTTGCCTTGCTTCAGTTCTAGGAATTCCTTCCTTTTCTGGTCCACAAACCTTTGACTGATATAATTTTTCTTGAACTCTTTTTGGAAAAATTCCCATGCGACCTTTTCCCTCGGTACTACTGACACAAAGGTGTTCCACCATTGATAGGCAGCATCTCTTAAAAGAGAAACTACACACTTCATGCATTCCTCAGGTGTGCATGACAATTCATTATATACCCTAATAGTATTCTCTATCTAGAACTCAGCCTTTTCTGGATCATCATCTTTTCTAGCCCATAATTCTTCTGCCCCATGTTTCCTTATCCTATCAACTGGAGATTTGTCTCCTCTTACCACCTCTACTACTTGAGGGCCTGTAAGGATAGGTTGTGAAACATACGAGGGTGGAGGGGGTTGTACATTCGGTTCGTACGAATGAATTCTGTGTACCACGTATTCATCATATGGAGGAAGGCTTGTTTAGCCTCTTCCCCTCCTCTTTGGCTCACTGTAGTGGGTCTATTTTCATTCTCATCAGGCACCGTCCCTACAACAGGAGCTGGTGCTTTACTTTCTAGATCATCCACCTCAGCTCTTTCGGGATCTATTTCCTATATGTATAAACATAATTTAAGTCGTCAGGAGTCGTTACACTATCATTATAAAAACATTCTTACGTATGGCATGTATAGATAGACTCGTGCTCGTGCTATGTTAGTCCTAGAACCGACTAAACCGTAGCTCTGATGCCACTAAATGTAACACCCCATACCCAAGTCCAATGCTAAGACTAGATACGAGACATTACCATGCTTGAACTCACTTAAAACATGTACTTACGGGGTATAAAATTTTGTTCCAAATTAAAAACTTCTCTTGCTTAGTCAAATCATACCTTTCATGGGCCTACGAGGCCTTAAACACATATCTAAAAACTTTCGGAACTCAAATGAAAACTTTTCCTTAAAATAGGGGTCACACGCCCATGTGACTTAGGACACACCTGTGTACCCCTAACACATGCCAATGTCTTCCACCCGTGGTCGACACTGACTAATTACACACGGTGTAACATCCAGAAAATGGGCCTATGTATTTTTTATTTAATTATACGAAATGGCATGTCTTGTGTATTATGAATGTATGGTGAACATTTTTGGAAACTTGGAAATATTAAGTTTAAAAGAGGAAAGTGAACATTTTTGGAAACTTGGAAATGTAAGGAAATGTTTTAGAAATGTTAAGTTTAAAAGAGGAAGCTAAAACAATGTGGCTTTAAGAAAATTAATAGAAGAAAATTGACACAAACATAGGCTTGTTTAAGTGGCTTGGAGGCACCACTTAAGGCCCAGGTAGGTGACGCCACAAGCTATGCAAATGGGCCTAGGTTCGAGCAACGTGGGAAACAAATAAAGGATTTTATTTTGCTACAAGAAGCAAAGGAGGTGGACGGCATTAAGGAACAAAAAGGAGGAGTTTAAGGTTGGATTAAATTCTTTTAATAAAATCGGCTAAGGTGGTAGATAATGGATGTTTTATTTTTGGATTATTCTTATGTAAAGATAAAGAGAAAAGCTAGGGAATTGATAGAGTTGGCCGATTGGGGGGCTCCTTTAGGTGATAATTTCGCCAAAGGAGGAACTTAGGCCATTATTCATTCTTCATTCTTTTCTAAGACACTCTTGAATTCTCTCTTCTCTCGCAAATCATCATCCTCTTTTCCTTTTTGATTCACCAAAAGCCGAACCTTCAAACATCAACCTACTCTCCTTCTTTTGCAAAATTCAATCAAAGCCGAACCCTCAAGGTAACCATTAGCCGATTTCTTGTTAAGTTCCAAAAGTCGAAAACTTGCTATTATCAAGACCATAGCCGAATAGTTTGAGACTTCAAGCAAGGGGTTGTCGACTTGTGCATTAAGGGTAAGGTTAGTGATTATCGATTTCTATTCTTTTTCTTCTAAGATTAAAACCAAAACCAGGAAATCTAACCCCATTATTATGTTAGTTGAAACTTGGAAAGAAGGCTTCGGGATCTGTCCATAAGTTGACCATAAGGAAGGAATCTTCCAAGATCTAAGGTAAGGAATATTCAGCCAAGGCCTATTTTTGGTGTTTTAGATCTAGTTCATAATTATTCAAAATAGCTGAAACTAACAAGTTAATAGATCTAAGGATTAGTCGACTATAAGGAAGGAGAAATTCTTTTCCCGAAGGTACACCATAGACCGCGTGTTCCCTAGTTATTCAGTGAGTTTCGAGATTTAAAATCCGCAAGGTAAGTATTTATAGCATTCGGCCAAGGCCATGTTGAATAAATAGAAGTGTTTTATTAATATTTAAAAGCTGAAACTAACCTATGTAGAGATCTAGTGTTTGGCCGAATACAAGAGGAGTGTAGCAAAGATTTCAGGACTTGATTCTTAAGTCAATCGGCACCAAGGTAAGTTTTAGTGTACTAATCCTACTAGGATTTGGTTTTGTGGCCGAATGGGTTTTCATTAAATCTTTAATATGGGCTGAATGTAGGGAGTTAAAGATCTAAGGCAGTAGATCAAATTTTGGGATTTCAGTGAAATTGTTAAGCAATCAGGTGTGTACCCCACACTATCTTTTAATAAGATTTATGGCTAAAATTTAATATAAGTATGTGTATAAGAATGTGAATATGGCTAAGGTACCATGTTATGGTACAAAGTACTCAGGTACGTTTCCTACTCCTACTAGGATTATGTTAAATATCTGCTACGACACACATGACATTATAAGAATGTGAAATAAGAATTTGGCATGTTAATGCATGATAAGTATGATATGGGGCATATGGGTTATATGAAAAGGGGAAGTGAATATGGTGACCTAAGACCACGATAACTGAACGTGGTGACCTAAGACCACGATAACTGAATGTGGTGACCTAAGACCATGATATTTGAATATGGTGACCTAAGACCACAAATTTTATAAGGGCGATGAGCACGTCGATTGTAGCGACTGCCTTCGATGGTGTGTAGCGGATGGAGGGTTGACTTAGTAGTCCCCACGGTGTGCAGGTTGGTACGGGGGACGTGTAGCGGATGGCTATCTAGGTTTGGGTTCAGGTTGCATCATTATTTCCTATCTGTTATGTGATTATGCATGTAATATGTGGACATATGCCTAAATTGTTAAATTTTAGTGTTGGTTACACATTGAGTCTGTTTGACTCACCCCTTGTGGGATTACTTTTCAGGTGACGATCAGTGATGGGCCGGGTCGGCAGGAGCTTAGTGGAGGCCATGTGAAGTTCAAACTTTTTTTTATTTGGACTATCTTATGTTAAGTATTTTGAATTTAAATTTTGGGAATTATTTGATGTAATAAGGCCATAGTAGAACTGCTTTACTTTGCTTTTATTTATTAAGCTTACAAACTTTTATTTATTAAAAGATTAAGTAAATCTATTTTAAAACAAAGCCTAAACATTTCGTCACCTAAAGTAAAGGATTTTAATAATGAAATAAACTTGTTTTCAACTCAAGCCCAACCCAAACAATCTTTCTTCCAAAACACACAAGTTTTTCCTAAGTAACAAAAGAATTTGAAACGGTTTACACCGGGGAACATACCAGATCCGATCAAGGCTCGTGGGCCGGGTTTGAGGTGTTTCAATTTGGTATCAAAGCCCAGTTTTAAACTCTCGACCTTGGGTTTAAGGCCCAAAACGTTTTCAAAGTTAAGCCCAAAAGAAATTTTGTGAATTAAGCAGGATTTTCTGGCATGGCCCACTAAGTCTCCGACCCGAAGTCCACTAGGTAAGTGCTCCGATCTCTTGGGTGATCTATATTATGATTTGTAGAAGGGTAGAAATGGAACGTAGAATTGAGATTTAGTACTTGAACCCTAGGACTAGTTTACCCCAACAATTACATAAGACTCTAAGGCACAATTAAATAAACCTATGTCTAAGTCGTCGAGTTAGGGTGTGGCAACCGTTGTGCGCATGTCTAGGATTGGTTTCAGTGGGAGCTTGGTATTTAAGTAGTCCTAGTGACTCACCTCCTACCCACTCGACTCCTACCTGGTGCGTAGTGATGGTTCACCCTAACCAAGAAGACTTAGTCACGGGCTAAACCCCTAACTAAAACCCGAAAGGGACTAGCCGTATTTTTATGGAAACCCTAGTTTAAAAATTCTAAATTACCCTCCTGATTTGAAAAGATTATTTTTATAAATTTTCCTGAAATATTTTCAATTAACAAATTTACTAAAATACCCCTAGAGGTAAAATTACAAAAATGCCCTTGGTTTATAAAATTTCCAAATACCTACAGTTCTTATCAAAATTTCACTACTTTGCTTAAAGGAACCCTAAATTTACAAAATATCAAAATACCTTGATTATGGAAAAAAATTTATTTATGAAATTACCCCTACCCTACAAATTACTAAAATACCCCCGAGTTACAAAATTACCAGAATGACCCCCGATCTTTAAAAAATTTCTACAACAACACTGATTTGGAAAACAAATTTTTAGAAACAACCTTCAAGTTTTGTAAATTCCCAAATATCCTTGATTTATTAAGATTTATAAATTTACCCTGGTTTATTACTAAAATACCCCTGTAATTTCAAAATTTCCAAAATACCCCCGGGATTTCAAAAAATTACCAAAATACCCTTATTGACAAAATCACCAAGGAACCTTATTTTGACAAATTACGAAAATACCCCTAGGTAGTGGAAAAACAACAACAATGAAAACTACAACATTTCTCTGAATGAACGAAAGTTCATAATTGATTGATGGATGTATGAATGTAAAGACTGTGTGCATGTATGAATACGAAAGAACCACTCCTAAAATTCTTTTCATAAAACTTCTTCGCGGTTAATTAGTGGAATAAAGGCTAATTCATAAAATTTCTTAATCAGATTAAAGCGCGTCGTTAGATTTGAGTTCTAGAGGACACGGTCGTCATGGGCGCGTAGAGGAAGAATGACTATGTCGTAACCCGCCGATCGGGTCAAGGGTCCGACAATGAGTTACCATCGCCACCACCACCCCAATTGTTGGTGACTAGCAAGAAGCTCGACGGGGATGATGTTGTATCGCAGCTATCTTTGCGGGTTCTTGAAATGGTGGTCGGTCCGGAGGAATATGGGAGCTCAAAATCATGCGAGTGACTCGAGCCAAGCCAAGTCGAGGTGTTCCATGAAGTATCGGTGTGGCACCCAAGACAAATTGAATCATCGGTTGAGGCAACCGAGCGCATTATGGATGAGCTCGATCTAACCCCTGAAGAGAAGTTGAAAGGAATGGTGGAACTGTTGCGCGATGAAGTGTATCAATGGTGGTTAACAGTTTAGGATGGTGCCACAGTTGAGGATCTGACCTGGGAATATGTTAAGGTAGCATATCAGAAGAATTATGTCAGCACACGTTATATTGATGAGCAGAGGAAGGCATTTTTAGGGCTGGTTCAAGGGAACAAGTCAGTAGCATCGTATGAAGCTGAATTTCTGAGGTTAAGCTAATTTGCTCGAGGAGTAGTGGCTACGGAACATGAGCGATGTGTTCGGTTCGAAGACGGTTTAAGGGATGACCTAAGGTTATTGATAGCTCTACATCAGGAGCGAGAGTTTTCCACGTTGGTAGAAAAGGCTAAAGTAGCCGAGGGAATCAAGGACTCAGTTAAGGAGAGCTCTGATAGGAATAGACCCAAGAGGGGTTATGGGTCATCAAGATCATCGGAAATATGCGAAAAGGCCCAGAGTCGATGGCCGTGGGTTAACAAGTTGGTACAGGAGGCGATGTCGTCCTTGTGATCGTGTGGGAAGAAACACTTAGGTGAATCTTTGGAAGAAGACAGTGGATGTTTGGATGTGGGTCAAAGGACCATATGATCAAGGACTATCCAAAGAGACCAGATGAAAAGCAACCAGTAGCTCAGAATGTTAATCAGCTAGTAGAGGTGGACAGCAGCCTCAGCGAGGTCGTGGTCCGAATAATCGAGGAAATGGTGCTTGGTAGAGGACGTGGAACACCGGCGAGAGGTGTTCTTTGAAGCTAGACAATGGGTATGGTTTACGCAAAGACGTCGGAGGGAGGATGGAGATGCACCAGACGTCATAACCCAGACATTCCTCATTCATGGCAAGCCCTATTTTACTCTTATTGATGTGGGCTTGACCCATTCTTATGTTGCCTGTAGTGTAGTTGAAACACTAGGCCTAAACTCTGAACTTTTTGATAGGGAGATGACTGTAGTAAACCCATTAGGCCAAACTGTAGTGGTGAATAAGATCTTTCAGAGTGTATCCCTAGAAATTCAGGGAGTGAGCTTTTGGGCTGACTTAATGGAGTTACCCTTCAGAAAATTTGACCTCATACTTGGTATGGATTGGTTAGTAGAGCATCGGGCCATGTTGGATTGTACGGCTAAATGAATGGAACTAAAGATCCTAGAAGATGAAGTGGTAGTAATGATAGGAGAAAGAAGAAACTACTTGTCTAACGTAGTTTCGGCATTGAAGGCGGAGAAGATGGTTCGAAAAGGGTGCAGGGCATTCTTAGCCATTGTAAGTGCATTAGATGGAAAGGAAGGAGGTGTCAGTGGAGTTAGAACTATAAGGGACTTTGAGGATGTGCTCCCAGAGGAATTACCAGGAATACCCCCAGATAGAGAGGTAGAGTTTGGAATTGACCTGCTGCCGAGTACAGCTCCTGTGCCCATTGCCCCATATAGAATGGCACTGAAGGAATTGGTTGAGCTCAAGGCTCAAATTCAAGAATTATTGGATCGTGGGTTTATCCGACCTAGTGTGTCTCCATGGGGAGCACCGATCCTGTTTGTGAAGAAAAAGGATAGAACTATGCGTATGTGCATAGACTATCGTCAATTGAATAAGCTGACCATCAAGAACAAGTATCTTTTGCCAAGGATTGATGACTTGTTCGATCAGCTTAAGGGGGCGGCAGTGTTCTCAAAGATCAACTTAAGGTCAGGATATCATCAGTTGAAGGTGAAAGAGGCGGATATCCATAAGACAGCCTTTAGGACAAGATACGGCCACTATGAGTTTGTGGTAATGCCGTTCGGGTTGACAAACACCCCAGCCGCGTTCATGGATATGATGAACCGGGTTTTTTAACCTTACTTGGATAGGTTCATCGTGGTGTTCATCGACGACATCCTAGTGTACTCCAAGACTGAAGAGGAGCATGATGAGCATCTCCGATTGTGCTACAAGTATTAAGGGAAAAGAAGCTCTATGCCAAATTCAGTAAGTGTGAATTTTGGCTTAAGGAGGTTGCATTCTTAGGGCACGTGGTGTCTGCTGAAGGAATAAGGGTGGATCCTAGAAAGATCGAAGTAGTGTTGGATTGGAAACCACCTAAGTCAGTGGTGGAGATTTGTAGTTTCTTGGGATTGGCAGGCTATTACAGAAGGTTCGTGGAGGGATTTTCGTCAATAGCCACGCCTTTAACAAAGTTGTTGAGGAAGGAAGTACCCTTTGTATGGTCGGATAAGCAGCAGGAGAGCTTTGAAAAGCTTAAGAAGGTATTAACGGAAGCTCCAGTGTTGATTCAGCCGGAGGAAAGAAAGGATTTTACGGTGTATTGTGACGCTTCCCATACAGGTTTGGGTTGCGTATTGATGCAAGACGGAAAGGTAGTCACATATGCAACCCGACAATTGAGACCACATGAGGTGAATTACCCGACGCTTGACTTGGAATTAGCATCAATGGTCTTCGCTCTTAAGGTATGGAGGCACTACCTTTATGGCGAAAAGTCGACAATCTACACAGACTACAAGAGTCTCAAGTATCTGTTGACTCAGAAGGAGTTGAATCTGAGGCAGCGAAGGTGGGTGGAATTACTGAAGGACTATGACTGTTCGATAGAATATCACCCGGGCCTGTTGGCAAAATTGCAAGTCAGCCGACGTGGTTGAATGAGGTGAAAGAGGGGTAGTTGGCTGATGAGGACCTAAGTGCTAAGCTACAGCAAGTACAGAATGAAGAGTTGAGAGACTATGGCATTAACGGCGAAGGAGTGTTGTGTTTCAAGAGGAAGGTCTGTATGCCTGAGAATAAGGAACTTAGACAAAGGATTCTTCAGGAATCACATAATAGCCCTTATGCTATGCATCCTGGAGGCACTAAGTTGTATAGAGATTTAAGGGAACAGTTTTGGTGGCCTGGTCTGAAGAAAGAAGTTACTGAATTTGTTGGCAAGTGTTTGACATGTCAACAAGTTAAGGCTGAACACCAAGTTCCATCGGGATTGCTTCAGCCAATCGAAATTCCACAGTGGAAGTGGGAAAGAATTACCATGGACTTCGTTAGTGGGCTTCCCCTTACGCCTACTAAGAAGGACTCGGTATGGGTAATAGTGGACCGTCTGACCAAGTCCGCGCATTTTATCCCGGTAAGAGTTGATTATTCTCTTCAGAAATTGGCTAAATTATATGTGGCAGAAATTGTGAGGCTACATGGAGTGCCAGTGTCTATCATTTCGGATAGAGACCCAAGATTTATGTCTCGGTTTTGGAGGGCACTTCATCAAGCTTTAGGCACTAAGTTGGATTTCACTACGGCCTTTCATCCACAGTCGGACGAGCAATCTGAACGGGTAATCCAAGTATTGGAGGATATGTTGAGGGGCTGTGTAATGGATTTCAGAGGAAGTTGGGAGGAGTATTTGCCCTTAGCAGAGTTTGCCTACAACAACAGCTATCAGGCAAGTATTCGAATAGCACCTTATGAAGCGCTGTATGGTCGGAAGTGTCAGACTCTTACATGTTGGACGAAATTGGGAGAACGTCAAGTTTTGGGACCAGAATTAGTAGCAGAGTCTGAAGAGAAGGTTGAGATAATTCGTGCACGGTTGAAGGAAGCATCTGATAGGCAGAAGTCGTATGCAGATCTTAACCAGAAGGAAATCGAATTTGATGTGGGAGACCAAGTATTTCTTAACGTTTCACATTGGAAGAAGGTGATGAGATTTGGTCGAAAAGGAAGCTAAGCCCAAGGTTTATAGGACCCTATCGAGTGTTGAAGCGAGTTGGACCGATGGCATACCACTAGAGTTGCCAGAGTTGCCACTAGAGTTACGACGATTCCATGTATTCCATTACGCCGCTACCGATCGGATCCATCTCATGTGGTACCGTTGAAGAAGTGGAGCTAAGGCGGACTTATCCTACGAGGAAGAGTCGATTTAGATCTTGGAACAAACGTGAAAATATTACGGAGGAAGTCGGTTCCCCTAGTCAAAATGTTGTGGCGCAATCTTGGATCGGATGAAGCTTCGTGGGAGCCAGAAAAGACAATGCGACAGCAATACCCTCATTTATTTTAGCCAGGAAATTTTGAGAACGAAATTATTTTAAGGGGGTAGAACTGTAACATCCTGAAAATGGGCCTATGTATTTTTGATTTAATTATACGAAATGGCATGTCTTGTGTATTATGAATGTATGGTGAACATTTTTGGAAACTTGGAAATATTAAGTTTAAAAGAGGAAAGTGAACATTTTTGGAAACTTGGAAATGTAAGGAAATGTTTTAGAAATGTTAAGTTTAAAAGAGGAAACTAAAATAAGGTGGCTTTAAGAAAATTAATAGAAGAAAATTGACACAAACATAGGCTTGTTTAAGTGGCTTGGAGGCACCACTTAAGGCCCAGGTAGGTGACGCCACAAGCTATGCAAATGGGCCTAGGTTCGAGCAACGTGGGAAGCAAATAAAGGATTTTATTTTGCTACAAGAAGCAAAGGAGGTGGATCGCATTAAGGAACTAAAAGGAGGAGTTTAAGGTTGGATTAAATTCTTTTAATAAAATCGGCTAAGGTGGTAGATAATGGATGTTTTATTTTGGATTATTCTTATGTAAAGATAAAGAGAAAAGCTAGGAATTGATAGAGTTGGCTGATTGGGGGGCTCCTTTAGGTGATAATTTCGCCAAAGGAGGAACTTAGGCCATTATTCATTCTTCATTCTTTTTAAGACTCTGAATTCTCTCTTTCTCTGCAAATCATCATCCTTTTTCCTTTTGATTCACCAAAAGCCGAACCTTTAAACATCAACCTACTCTCCTTCTTTTGCAAAATTCAATCAAATCTGAACCCTCAAGGTAACCATTAGCCGATTTCTTGTTAAGTTCCAAAAGCCGAAAACTTGCTATTATCAAGACCATAGCCGAATAATTTGAGACTTCAAGCAAGGGGTTGTCGACTTGTGCATTAAGGGTAATGTTAGTGATTATCGATTTCTATTCTTTTTCTTCTAAGATTAAAACTAAAACCAGGAAATCTAACCCCATTATTATGTTAGTTGAAACTTGGAAAGAAGGCTTCGAGATCTGTCCATAAGTCGACCATAAGGAAGGAATCTTCCAAGATCTAAGGTAAGAAATATTCGGCCAAGGCCTATTTTTGGTGTTTTAGATCTAGTTCATAATTATTCAAAATAGCCAAAACTAACAAGTTAATAGATCTAAGGATCAGTTGACTACAAGGAAGGAGAAATTCTTTTCCCGAAGGTACACCATAGGCCGCGTGTTCCCTAGTTATTCGGTGAGTTTTGGGATTTAAAATCCACAAGGTAAGTATCTATAGCATTCGACCAAGGCCATGTTGAGTAAATAGATGTGTTTTATTAATATTTAAAGGTCGAAACTAACCTATGTAGAGATCTAGTGTTTGGCCGAATACAAGAGGAGTGTAGTAAAGATTTCGGGACTTGATTCTTAAGTCAATCGGCACCAATGTAAGTTTTAGTGTACTAATCCTACTAGGATTTGGTTTTGTGGCCGAATGGGTCTTCATTAAATCTTTAATATGGGCTAAATGTAGGAAGTTAAAGATCTAAGGCAGTAGATCAGATTTCGGGATTTCAGTGAAATTGTTAAGTGAATCAGGTGTGTACCCCACACTATCTTTTAATAAGATTTATGGCTAAAATTTAATATAAGTATGTGTACAAGAATGTGAATATGGCTAAGGTACCATGTTATAGTACAAAGTACTCAAGTACGTTTCCTACTCCTACTAGGATTATGTTAAATATCATTACGACACACATGACATTATAAGAATGTGAAATAAGAATTTGGCATGTTAATGCATGATAAGTATGATATGGGGCATATGGGTTATATGGGTTATATGAAACGGGAAGTGAATGTGGTGACCTAAGACCATGATAATCGAACGTGGTGACCTAAGACCACGATATCTAAATGTGGTGACCTAAGACCACGAATTTTATAAGGGCGATGAGCACGTTGACTGCAATGACGCCTCGATGGTGTGTAGCGGATGGAGGTTGACTTAGTAGTCCCCACTGTGTGTAGGTTGGTACGGGGACGGTAGCGGATGGCTATCTAGGTTTGGGTTCAAGTTGCATCATTATTTCCTATCTCATTATGTGATTATGCATGTAATATGTGGACATATGCCTAAATTGTTAAATTTTAGTGTTGGTTACACATTGAGTCTGTTTGACTCACCCCTTGTGGGATTACTTTTCAGGTGACGATCAGTGATGGGATGGGTCGGTAGGAGCTTAGTGGAGGCCATGTGAAGTTCGGATTTTTTTATTTGGACTATCTTATGTTAAGTATTTTGAATTTAAATTTTGGGAATTATTTGATGTAATAAGGCCATAGTAGAACTGCTTTACTTTGCTTTTATTTATTAAGCTTACAAACTTTTATTTATTAAAAGATTAAGTAAATCTATTTTAAAACAAAGCCTAAACGTTTCGTTGCCTAAAGTAAAGGATTTTAATAATGAAATAAACTTGTTTTCAAGTCAAGCCTAACCCAAACAATCTTTCTTCCAAAACACACAAGTTTTTCCTAAGTAACAAAAGAATTTGAAACGATTTACATCGGGGAACATACCAGATCCGGTCAAGGCTCGTGGGCCGGGTTTGGGGTGTTTCACATGGCCTTGACACGCCCGTGGACGTAAACCATGTGCTATACCTTGATATACTGACTTATTTCACATGGCCTGGGGCACACCCATGTTCTGACCTTGTGTCATACACGACTTAAAAAACGGCCATGGGATTTGCCCGTGGCCTATCCTGACTTCAATTATAAAGGTGCAGGGTACGCATGACCTAGACACACGCCCATGTGCCTATCCGTGTGGGCACTTGAATGTTATTTACCAAATCAATTGCCACCTTGAAATCAAGATCAATCTCATACTCAATTCAACAACTCAAGTTACTACATCTTTCATGAATAATACTACATGCTTCATTTATAACATTGAACATACATGCTTAGTCAACTTTGGCCAATCACTTAGCCATATACAAAAGAATAATAAACTTGATAGCCTATACATTGGCCCTTCTTAAAACATATACTCAAATGAAGTTTTTCTATACATGCCATACTTAACATAAACAACTTGGGTATACCAAAATAGTGATTGATAGTGTGCTCCGAGCTCCGATGACGATGATCCATAAGATTAGCTTGGCGGGACTACATGGAAATAAAGAAATAAGGACGTAATCATTTAGCTTAGTAAGATTGCATATAATACACATAGCAACATGCTTGATTAATATAAACCATTTGATATAAACAATGGTATCATAAATTTCAGCTATAAAGCTTACTTACTCATATTGATTCTTCCATATCTCATGATACTTACTAGTCTCATACTTGTGAGATAAAAAGGTACCTATATCACTTGATCACATTGATCATTATACTTTAACATGATAATCATAATCTTTCATTCATCATTCATAACATGGAAATACTCATTTCCATCTTAACAGTAGCTTTACTTATTTAGCTTTCTTATTATCTCATTTGAGCTTTACTCGTTTGCCCGATGAATTTCTATGAATAATAGAGGATACTAGATCTCAACCCACATATGACTCGATGCCAATGCCATATCCTAGATACAGTCTTACATGGAATTTCTCATCTTGGTGTCGAGGCCATGTCTTGACATGGACTTATACAAAGTCTTTCTTGTGTGTTCCCTTGGGAACTTACCATTGCCATGTCTTGGCATAGTATTACTTGGTATCTTTGCTCATGAACTGATCAATGCCGATCCTTGGCTTGGTATTACATGAAATCTTCCTTGTTCTCACCAATGCCATGCTTTGGCTTGGATTTACATGGGATCTTTATCTCTTGCTAGCTTTTCAATTCCAAGACTTGTCTTGGACTTACATGACATCTTTGCTTGGAGACTCACCAATGCCATGCCTTGGCTAGGGCTTATAAGGGTCTTCATCTCATAATAACTCTTCAAAGCCAAGACTTGTATTGGTCTTACATGATAACTTGCTTGATTGCCGATGCCATGCCTTGGACTGGTCTTATACGGACTTTCTCATTTCATGTGGTAGATCGAATATCCTAGGTAATTCATCTTCAATCGGGACTTTCTCATGCTTAATCTCGTTGATTTCTTTGTTTATCATAACATTAAACATTTTCATGATACTATTATACATTACACTAAGCATTTCAATGATATAAATCATAAAGCATAGAAATCATACAAACTTACCTCAATGTACAAAATGTACGTAGATATGCAATTTAGTCCTCGACTTTGTTCTTGCCTCGGTTTCGATCCGGGCTTTGTTTTTCTTGATCTATAATAATAATTTAACTCATTTAATACTCATAATAACTAAATGGACTCATAAATCCTACTATGGAAAAATTACCATTTTGCCCCTAAACTTTCTCATAATTACACTTTTGCCCCAAGGCTCGTAAAATGATTCTCATTCAACTTTCTTAAACTTCATGCTTAGCTGATTCTTTATCTCAACTATAGCAATAACGAATTCTCACTATTTCTACCATGTATGACAAATTTCCATAAAAGTTACAAATTAGTCCCAACTAGCATTTTTCGTGAAATTCACTTAGGAAAAAAATGTTTAGCTAACATCAAACTCTCATAAACTTCCTTAAAATATTTACAAGCATATCATTCATGGGTAGATTTTTTAACATGCATCTTAGCTCATTTTATATCTAAAAATAGCTAATTCATAATACGAGAACTTAAAAAATACGAAGAATATTAAAAACGAAGCTAAGATGAACTTACTAGCAAGCTTGAGAAATGAACAAACCCTAGCTATGGGGTTCTTCAAATTTTTGGCACCAAGGAAGAAGATGATTGAGATTTTTATCATCTTTTTCCTATTTTAATCATTTAATTAATTAAATGACCAAAATGCCTTTCTCTTAAAAATTTTCACATTTTACTAACTCATGTCTATTTTTGTCCAAAAATTATAATTTGGGAAAATTGCTATTTAAGGACTTCTAATTAATATTCTAAAGCTATTTCATACAAAAAGCTTCTAGAAACTCATATTTTGCAACTTTTGCAATTTAGTCCTAATGGACCATTCAACCTCAATTTAACAAAATTGATTCATGAAACTTTCACACTAGCATGCAAACATGGCATAAACCTTAAAAAAAAACTCATAAATTTACCTCAGATTCGTGGCCTCGCACCACTATTCTGACTAGGCCCTAAATAGGACTGTTACAATACTGGTGCACCCCACATTGAAAATCTAGCTCGAGCAAATCCTTTATCAATTAATTCTTGCAGCTGCACTTTCAATTCCTTTAATTCAGTAGGAGCCATTATATATGGTGCTATTGATAACGGTGCTGTCCCCGGTATAAGGTTTATAGAAAATTCCACCTCTCTAGTTGGTGGTAAACCGGACAATTCTTCTGGAAATACCTCAGGAAATTCACAAATAACCGGCACTGACTTGATTTTCAACTCAGACACTTTGGTATCCAGAACATAAGCAAGATAAGCCTCATACCCTTTTCTAATATATCTCTAGGCTGATATTACTGAAATCACATTAGATCACCCATCCAGTTTCTCAGATTCAACCTTAAGTAACTCACCATTTTGACACTTCAATTCAATGTATTTATAGGTAAAATTTACCAATGCATCATGTTGGGTTAACCAATCCATTCCCAATATTACATCAAATTCATCAAAGGGTAATAACATCAAATTAGCCAAAAAACAATGACCCTATTATCAACAGACAATTCTTACAGATTTGATCCACCATAACATGCTGACCCAAGGGGTTTGAAACTTTAACCACAAATTTGATGAATTTAACAATCATATTGTAATAGTCGGTTTAGACCCTAGATAGAATAGTGATTTTGGGACCACAAATTCGAGTCAGAAAAATATTTTAATATTATTTTTCGTGTCACAGTATGTGATTAAACATGTGTGAAAGTTTTGTGAATTAATTTTATTGTTTGTGTTCTTAATTTGAGAAAAAGACCAAATTGAAGGAAATGAAAAAGTGGTCTTCTAATTAACTATGTGACGAATTGATGTGTCTTATTAATGTGAGGTCCTTATGTGTTAAATGGACCCTTAGATTAATGCATGGACAAAGATGGACATATGTTAGTGGAATATAAATGATAATAAAAAGGCTATTTTGGTAATTAGCTAAATTAGTAAAAATTAAATAAAATAAAAGCATGGAAATTGGCCATTGTGTTCATCTTTGTGCCGAAATTCAAAGAAAAAGAAAAGAAAAAAAGAAAGCTAGGGTTCGGCCTTTGTCTTCTTTGATTAATATCAAGAATCGAAAAAAAATGAATTTAGATCGGGGAAAGTCGAAAGTGATCGAGAAGTCGAATCAGTCCTTTTATTTCAAATACGAGGTAAGTCTATATACAAATAAATGTATTTAAGTTGATTTATTCATGTTCATACAATATAGAATTGTGATGAATGGCTTTGGAAGATATATATGTGAAATTCGAGGAAGTATCGACAATGTGTCAATGTCCAAAAAGTCCCGTACAAACCTTAGGAATAGATAAGATTCATATTTCATGGCATAAGGTTCGATATCTGATCTCGTGTAAGACCACATCTAGGACATTGGCGACGATTTGAGAATTACGTGTAAGACCATGTCTAGGACATCGGCATCATATATGA
Organism: Gossypium rotundifolium; assembly: GCA_025506655.1. NCBI lineage: Eukaryota > Viridiplantae > Streptophyta > Magnoliopsida > Malvales > Malvaceae > Gossypium > Gossypium rotundifolium. The sequence continues at coordinate 83,769,302 of CP106724.1, read as the reverse complement.
TTTCATGTAAGACCCTATCTGGGACATTGGCATTGATATTTGATTACATGTAAGACCACGTATGGGACGTTGGCATTGTACGAGTGTTCTGAGTTATCCTAGTATCCTATTTGCTTATGAATGGTTCAACGGCCAATTTCGAGAAATGAAAGACTATGTGAAATGTGTAATCGATCCAGGTATGTTTGAAATGTATACTATGTTTGAGTATGAAAGGTAAGTATATGTGAAATTGCAAAAATGAGATATGTGCATAGACTTGTTGAGACAAAATGTGATATATGTATGAATGTGCTATAATCTAGTGAGATACATAGAGATGTGAATTGATGTCAAGCAAATGGTTAGATACAATTGAGCTAAAGAAGAAATATGAATATGCTATTGATATATGTTAAAGTTCTTGTAATTGAAATGGTTATAAATGTTTTATATGTTAAGTTTATTTGTATATGGCTTACTAAGCTTTTGAAAGCTTACCCTATGTGTGTTTGCATTATTTTATAGATAGTAAAGCTACGGAAGGCTCGGGGATCGTCGAGGATCATCACCACACTATCAAACTATATTTTGGTACCTTTTGAATGTGTACATAGTTAAGCATGGCATGTATAAGCTAGTTGTTTTGAATTACGTTTGAGATGTATATATAAGCTATTTGATATGGCTTGTAAATGGGATGTGAATATGGTAAATTTTAGCCTATTATTTGTGATGCAAAGTTGGTATATTATTGATGAAAGATTGACATAATGAATTGGCAAGTTTTTTAATGGATTATACTTAGAAATGCTTGTGATTAGAATGAGATAAATGGTACATAATTTGGTATGTTTGTTATGCATTTGAATGGCTAGAAAAGATGGATATTATTGGTATGATTCAGTTGCAATTTGAAGGTATGAAATGTGTTTGTTTATGTTTGTAGAATTGACCCAAAATGGGTGGTAAATTGGCCTTGAAAATGGCCTATTTTTTCCCACATGATTGAGTACACGGGCGTGTGGCTTGACCGTGTCCCTAAAATTTGTAATTCGATTCAAGTCAAGCTCGCACACGGGCTGGACACACGGGCGTGTGACTACCGTGTGGTGCAAGTTAGTTTTGACCACTGATAAACCTCAATTTATACATATTTTAACCCCATGCTTGACTTATTTTGGATGAATTTTCATTAGATTTGATGAATTTGATGCTCTTAATCCCTTAATTTCATGTTTTACACTCAGGAGAGCTTAGGGAGCCGAAAAGAACGATAAATGAACCAAAATGGGACAAAATAGGCCTACCTATAAAATCAACACGGCCTAGATCAACGTACATGGGCAGACCACACGATCGTGTGTGGCGAGCAGAAGCGAGCACGGTCTAAAGAATCGAGCACGGGCGTGTCACACGTGTCCCTACCGTATCAAAGTTTAATTCTATTTGGAATAGACCACTTGTGGGCCAAGAGTGGTGTTCCGAAGCCTATATAAACACCTTAGGGGCAACCTAAACGGGGGGACGCTGAATAGAAGGTAGAAAATACTTGAAGACAGCTGTCGGAAGCAGTTTAGGAGAAGGATCTCCATCAAGACTGAAGATCTCCCATCAAGTTCTTTAGAAGTTTTTAGGCTTTCTTATGTTTTGTTGTTTTCCTTATTTTAAGATGTTTCCCCCCATTAGTATGAACTAAATCCCTTAGATACCTAAGGGTATGAAACCTAAGACGGATCTTATTATTATTTGATTTATAAGATAAATACTTGTTCTTATTCTTAACTGTGGGTTCTTATTCTTGTTTTGATAATTCAGGGTACTGATTCAAGTCGAATGTGCTTATTCAGTGGAGCAAAAGTCCCTGTTTAAGAGTAGATCAACACAATTAAGCGGAGTTGATTGCAACCCTAGAAATAGGGCAACAAAAATCTGCAGGATTAGAGTCAAATCTAATAAGGGAATCCATAGATCAAGTTAATGCGACAATATGGGTTTTAATTAGAAAGAAATTTCAATTAATAAACCTAGAGTTAGTTGTTTTTAGTCTTGAAAGAGATATTAACATAAATCAGGGATTTCTACGGATTAAGTCAAGTGAATAAATCGTATGAATCAAAAGTAATAAGTGAAGTCTAGGTGGATTCTTCCTTATGTATTGTCTATCTCATAAAGTTGTCTAAAAGTATTTTCCCAATTCATTCTCTGTCATGTTTTTAACTAAGTTTTAGTTTAAAAGAAATCACTCCAATTCTTAGGCTAGATAATAAAAAGATAGTAATTACTAGTACTCTTGGTCCTTGTGGATACGATATTACCGATCTTACCATAACCATCTATTAAACGATAGTGGAGCTTGCCTTTATTGTGATCATAGTTAGTTAGAGATACGTCAACCAACACAGGCGTGTCTTCGGCCGTGTGGAAAAATCAATATGTATGCCTTGTTTTGACACGACTTGGACACACGGGTGTGTCTGAGGCCGTGTGAGGCACACGGCCTGCCTACACGGGCGTGTGACCTTTGTAACTTTGAAAAATGTTAAGTTTTCAGAAAAATTTTGTATGTGTTCGGTTTAGTCCCGACCCCTTTCTAATGTATGTTTAAGGTCTCGCAGACCTCATTAAGGGACTATATGATTATATTTTGTTATGTTTTGATGATGATGTACTTTGTGTTGTGAAATGGTTGTTAAAAGTTTTGATTTGTCCAGTAATGGCTCTTAACCTTAGACTGGCGATGTTACGGGTTAAGGGTGTTACACATAATTTTAACAGTCACAAGTTTCGTGCATGTATATGAATGCATTGAACTAGGATCAATCAAAGCAATAATATCAGTATCAAGTAAAGAGAATGTACCAGTGATAACATTTGGTGCCGAGGCATCTTCCCTTGCACGTATGGCGTATGTCCTCGTCGAAACCGTGCCTCAGATTTAGCCGTTGGGTCCTTTGCAGCACTACGACTACCACCGGCATTTCATGGATACCGTGGTGGTCTACCCCTCGAAACAAGATTACTGAGCTTTGAGGTCTGTTCAACATCTTTCTCAACTCTTTTTGGGCAATCCTTAATAAAGTGGTCGAGAGACCCACACTTAAAACATACCCCACTTCTCATTCGGCATTCTCCAAAATACGATTTGTTATAGACATTGCATTGTGGCTTGGGGTTTCCAACACTCCCAACACTAGTTACTAGCAGAGATGAAGCCCTCGGGTTGGAGTGTTTTGAACTTCTTTCCTTTCCCGAATATGCCGTTGATGAGACAAAATGTTCTTGGTAACTTCTTGATTTTTTTGAGGTAGATGATTGCGTCTTGCTCATAAATCTTTTCTTCGGTACCCGAGCATCTCTTTTAGCTTGCTTCTTCTCTTTGCTTAATTTATCGATCTTATGGGCTCTTTCAGCCAACACCGCAAATTCCCTTAATTCCAGAATCCTAATCAACAACTTAATATCTTCATTCACCCTTCTTCAAATCATTTGCACATATTAGCTTCAGTTTGAACCCATTCAGTAGCATACTTGCTCAATCTAACAAACTCTTGTTCATACTCGGCTACTATCATATTTCCCTATTTGAGTTCTAAAAATTCCTTCTTTTTCAGATCTAGGAACCTCTAACTAATATATTTCTTTCTGAACTCGATTTGTAAAACTCCCACGTAACATTTTCTCACGGTACAATAGAAGATATGGTTTTCCACTAATGGTAAGCTGTATCTTTCAGCAAGGATACTGCACATTTCAAACACTTGGCGGGAGTACATGACAATTCATAGAGAACTCGAATAGTGTTTTCCAGCCAGAACTCAACCCTTTCTGGATCATCGCCGGCCGTAGCCCTAAATTCTTCAGCCCCATATTTTTTAATCATATCAACCGGAGCCTTACCAATTCTGACGGGTCCAGTACCCTATGGCATTTCATCGGGTTGTAAAATAGGTTGGGGAGGTTGTTGAACAGCAGGGCGCGTTCTCATATATTCACTAAACCATTCATCCATCATTTCAAAGAAGGCAACTTTTGCTTCTTCACAGCCCTTAGACATGGGCCTCCTACTACTAGTTGCGGTTCGTTGCACAGAAGCTTGAGTAGTGCTCTTAGCTTCCTCAGGCTCATCTCAAGCTTGGTTGGAATACATTACTATATGAAAATACATTAAAAAGTGGTCAGAAGATATCACACTATCATGATTTATATAATGGCATGTATAGCTAGAATCGTACTTGCTAATTAGTCCGATAATCGACTAAACTGTAGCTTTGATACCACTAAATGTAGCACCCCTAACTCGTATACGTCGCTGGAATAGGGTCATGGAGTATTACCGAGATTTACATAACATTCTCATGCAATTTGTATTAAACATACTATTCATACTCCAAAATTTTTCTTATTGTCCCTTGAATGGGCCCTCAAAGCACAAAATGAGTATTAGAATCGAATGGGGACTTAATGGGACCCTCGAAGAAGTTTTTGCAAAATTACAAAATTTTTCTAAGGTATAGGGCTCATACGCCCGTGTGGTCCAAGGGACACACCTGTGTGACCCTGGGACACGTTCGTGCTATAGGCCATGTCCGATTTAGGGTGCTCTCTGAATTTTGCCACACGCCCATATGCTAAGCCTTGTGGATAATTAATTTAATTTTAATTTAGTGCAGGTTTCACATGGCCAAGACACACGCTCGTGTTATAGGCCGTGTCTTCCACATGGTTGAGACACATGTCCGTGTCTCTTCCCGTGTGCTCAATTCTAAGCATTCTATTTTTCTTGAATGTAAGGTGCAGGGGACACACGGCCTGACTACACACCCATGTACTCGGCCATGTGTCACACACGGCCTAGACACACACCCATGTGTCTACCCGTGTGGACAAAATGAATCCATTTCTTAGCTTCATTTTCTCACCCAATTTTGCCCACAACCTATACCAATACTTGCATGTATATACTAGCCAAATCAAGCATTAAACCAAGCCTAAACTAACATCTATAATGGCATAATATCACATGCAATTCATACTTATAATCATACTTTTAATGCATATACAATATAAACATACTCCATTCATACACACTTTACACATAAGCATTGAACATGAGATAACTTATAATATACCAAATTAAACCATTACTAGCCATTCCAATGGCTAGATTACAAAACATCACTTACAAGTCAACATTTGGCCAAATAAGTCTATACATTCCATTATACCAAAATGAGATTTCTAAGTATACCAAAAGGGAGATTGTGGATAGTGTGATTATGCTCCGAACGATCCTCCAACCTCCACGAGCTTACGAGCACTATAAAACGAGGGAAAATTAAATGGGGTAAGCATTTTCATGCTTAGTAAGTTCGTATAACCGAAAATAAACTTACCAGTTATATTTATTCAAACTAGCATACATAAACATACATTTCATCCATTATAGGTAGTTCACCTAAACATATACACTTAATCAAACAAGTTAGTCACATAACATCATTTAAATATCAAGTAAACATAAATGATCTCATTATATAAAAACTTTCATTAATTCCACCTTTCCATATTTTGAGAGTCTTTCCCATTGAACTAATGAAATTTCGATGGACATTCGGGTGATGTACATAAGGTATACATATGCATTATTCGTCAATTAGTATTAATTATTACCTATTGGACATAAGTTTGAAGAGCATACTGTAATGCGTAGGTTTGTGCAAGTGTGCTGATCGTTGTCAAGTAATAATTAAGTATCGAGTTATCGTCTCACAGGGATTGTATTTGGGTTAAGTCACTTAATTTGTAAAATTATATTAACAATTTAGTAAATGAAAACACAATATAGTTGAGAAGTGGTGATTAAAATATATTAAAATAAATGCAATGATCCCTAATGCAAATTATCCTAAGTATGCAAACTATATGAATAAAATAGATTTTAGTAAAATTAAACAAAATTTGCAACAATTATAACATAAATAAACTAAGACAATTACTTTAATTAAACTCAATTTATTATCAACATGCTTAATAACATTCGAAAAAACATTCCATGGCAACTCGATCTTTCATGAGTTTGGAAACCATATTAGGTCATTTCGGAATCCTTTACTTAGTAAATACATTTTGTATTGATCCTTATTTACTAAGGGTTTCTTAGCATTTGTGTGAGGTAACAGGGACGTGTCAGGTTTGAAACAGTTTAATCACACAAATCTAAAAACTATGCAGATAAAAGAGCTTGGTTGGAGTTGTTATGCAACCTACACTTTAGTCGGGTTAAGATCTAATTTGAGCATGCACATTTCAATTATGTGTCCATTAGCCGTTGCCTGGTCAAGATCGCTCAGCTAATTCAGGTGCATTTCAATCACGTATGAACGAAATTACAGACTTGATTTTAATTGAAAACATGATTGATTGAGGCACAAACAATATAAGCAAGAATCAAATAAATATTATTTAATAAAAGTAATCATCCTAGCTTAAATAAAATTGAGCTAACATTGTTGTAAACAAGAACAAAGAACACATAGCAAACATCTTTAGATTAAATTAAAGAAAAGAAAGATCAAAACCAATTCAAAGTGGCTGTCACCCAAGACTCTAACTGACGAGGCTCCTTCGTTCCTTTGCTTTGCTCCTTTGTTGATGGCTCTCCAAGGTGGCCGACCAAGGGTTCTTTAAGAGGCTTAATTGCTAAAATCTCTATGAAGAGATGATGCTAGGTGTGGGAAAGGAAAAGGCTAAGAGAATTCAGAGAGAATGATGGATGTTGAGAATGAATAAGGAATGATTAAGGGATGATTGAGGGATGCTTAAGGGATGATGAATGAGGGAATGAGAGGTTCTTATTTATAGGTGAGGAGAGGGGGATAGTTTGCTAAAAATAGTGGATGTTAACCTCTTCAAATCTCCTCAAATTGTGATCGTCCATGCTTAGTGGCTTTTGACTTGATTTTTGCTTGATTTTTAAGCAATTTTGGATGCCACACAACTCAGGACTGAGACTCGATCAATCGTAAATCTTCGGGCAAATCTCTAATTGGGTTGACTTGGTCTCCAATTTGGACGGCCATGTGTAGCCGAATATTGGGTTGACTTGGTCTCCAATTTGGATAGTTTTGTAATCCAGTAAAGTTATCTGACCTATCCAGAATAAATCAACAAGTTAGAGGACCAAAGAGTAAAATTTATCCAGTTTAATTAATTGGTTAAAACCCAAATTATTAATGAAATATTTTAAAATGAATTATTAAATTAATTTTATATTTTATTATTTAATTTAATCATGCATGGTCCACTTTATGTCTTAAAAATATAATATATTCAAATTAATATAAAATAAGCCATTTATTACATGAAAACTATATAATAAAGTATACTCATTTTAATAATTTCTATGTCCTAATTTCATATTTTCACATATTTCATTAATTTATTAAACAATTACTTAGTTTTAACAATAGATTTAAGTAAAAAGTGATAAATTACATAGGAAAAATCCAATATATTTTTTGTTTACACATACTCTTGAGCCGCATATTTTACAACAGGATTATCAGTCCAGGCTAAATCTCGATTTTCAACCAATGTTCACAAGAGTCATTTAGGATTGCTAGTCCAAGCTAAATCCTATTAGTGACCTGTACTCTAAAGAGCTTAATTAGGGTTACCCGTCGGGTTAAACCCAATCTATAACATATGCTCGAGAGACTTAAATTCAGGATTACCCGTCCGGGCTAAATCCTCTTTGTAACCTTTGCCATGTTATACCCGTTTCAAGAAATCACCATAATCCATCAAATTTCAATATTCAACTGGGACATGATATCTTATCAATATTTCCAACTTGTAATTAATTTCATTATGTATATCACCACATACATATTATCACAATCACATAATTCTATTCAAACATATTAACGTACCAAATTAAGTTACACGAACTTACCTTAACAATTGTTCGGGTTTGAATTCCAACTAATCTAAAACTTTTTGTTTCCCTCGATCTAGTTCCTTAGATAGTCTTTCTGGGTCTATATAAGAAAATTTATTTATTAACTCATCACATTTTACATACATTTTCATTCTACTACATCCTAGGCAAAATTACTATTTTGCCCTTACTCTTTTTAAAAATTCCAATTTCGTCCATAGGCTCGGAAAATGAAATTCATGCAATCTAGGTCTCTTTCCAAGACTAACCAAGATTTAATAATAATTTTTACAGCACACACATTTCACAAATTTTAGAAATTTCCATGGGTTTTACCATTTTTTCAATTTAGTCCCTAAATCAAGTTTCCATGAAAAATTACTTTGTAAAAAGTTGTTTATCTATCAACTATCTTTCATTTTCTACCATAAATTTCAAATTTCTAGCGTTTACATCCATGTCAAAGTTTCTACACTTTGTTATCTTTTCAAATAGATCCCATAAATAGAAAGTTTAAGCTATCTCGATTCTAAAAATATAAAAATCATTAAAAAGGGACTAGATTTCATACCTTTCTAAGCTTGAAAAGTGCTCTTCCTCTCTCCTAAGGTTTCCATAAAAAAAAATTTTGGGGAAGAAGATGAATAGAAAAGATGATAATTTCCTTTTATTTTTCTATCATCTTTTAATTTTGTTGATTTCCAATTTAGTCCCTAGTCATTTCTAATTTTTCCATGGATGAGTCACCAAGAAAAATCTACATACTTTTCTTAATAGTCTAATTACCATATAAGGACCTCTAGTTTTGAATTCCATAGCTATTTAATCCTTATAACTACTAGAATTCAACTTTCGCATTTTATGCAATTTAGTCATTTACCTAATTAACCACATAATCGATAAAAATCTCATATCCAAATTTTCACATGACCTTCCTATCATAATACCAACCATAAAATAAATTTTTATTTTTGGGCTCGGATTTTTCGTCACAAAACCATTGTTCCAATCTCACCAGAAAATGGGTTGTTACAAAAAATGAAAGGTTGTTGATAGATAAACAACTTTTACAAAGGGAAATTTGATGGAAATTGATTTAGGGACTAAATTGAAAAAATGGTAAAACTCATGAAAAATTCTAAAATTTTTAGAATACATGTGCTGTAAAAGTTATATTGGAATTTTGGTTAGGCTTGGAATAAGGATAAAATTGCATGAATTTCAATTTTCCAACCTAGGGACGAAATTGGAAGTATAGGGGCAAAATGGTACTTTTTGCCTAGATTGTAAATTGAGTTCAATAGAATGTGAAATGGATTGAATTGATGATTAAATTCATTTATATAGATCCAGAAATACCAACCAAAGAGCTAGATCAAGGAAAGTAAAAGATTTCGGAATAGTAGATTTTAGATACGAACAAATATCAAGGTAAGTTCGTATAACTTAAATGAGTATATAAATGTATTGAACTAAATGTTATATTACATTGTGATAAACCGTAAAAGTAACATATTTTAATCCCACATTTGGCATAACATATTTTAATCCCACATTTGGCATACTTTTGGATGATTTATTCCCTGAATTGTGTAAAAAGGTGATCTTAATCCTTTCTTTTCATGATTTATACTCAGGAAAGCACCGGAGGATGAAAAGAACGAGAAACGGGCCTAAAATGGACCAAATGGGCCATATCACGAAATCAACACGGCCTGGACTTAAGCCCACACAGCCGTTCCTCTTAAGAGAAGTCTGAACACGGCCTAACCACGATTTACACGGCCGTGCCTCCATCAATAAGCTCGCACAGGGCCTAAAGTCGAAACACACGAGCGTGTGCCCTAGGGCGTGTCCCTGCTGTAGAAAGAGCAATTCTACTCAGACTAGGGTACTTAGAGGCAAAAAAACACATTCCAAAGCCTACTCAAACACCCTAGTAGGAATTCTACTTGAATTAGGATATGTAGGGGCCAAGTAAAGCATCTCAAAGTCTATATAAACACCCTAGGGGGCAACTTAAGGGGGACATTCAGAGTTCGACAGAACCCTTCTGGCAGGGCTTTTGGGTGGTAAGTTAGGTAGTCAGCTAGGCCAAGGAGCCGAGCCAGAAGGCCAGATTCGTGGGAATCACTCGAAGATAGCCAGTTGATCCATCTAAGAAGCCGGATTTCTACTCAAGACGGGGATCTCTCCTTCAATTCCTTCAAGGGGTTTTAGGGATTTCTTATGTTTTGTTTTATCTTTTCTCTTGAGATACTTTATTTTATCATTATGAACTAAACCCTTCAGATACTTGAAGGGGATGAAACCTAGATGAATCTTGTTATTATTTTCTAAAATATATGATAAATACTTAGCTTGTTCTTAATTATATGTGCTTAATTCTTGTGTTGATATTTTCGGGATATTAATTCAAGTATGATGTGCTTAGGTGGTGGAGCAAAAGTCCCTGCTTAAGAGTAGATCTAGTGTAATTAAGCGGAGTTGATCACGCGCCTAGAGATAGGGTGACGAGATTTTGCCAGATTAGGGTGAAACCTAATATGGGAGTCCATAGATCGAGTTAATGCGATTCTAGGAGTTTTAATTAGAAAGAGATTTCAATTAATCAACCTAAGGTTAGATGTTATTCACCTCGACAGAGGGTTTAATATAAATTAGGGAGTCTTATGAATAAAGCTAAGTGAATAAATCGTTTGGTTCAATGTTAGATAACAAGTGAAGTCTAGGTGGATTCCTTTTAGGGTATCGTCGTAATCAACTGAGTTTTTCTAAAAGTTATTTCTTCAATTTCTTCAATTTGTTCTTTTTGTCTTTGCATCTTAGTTCAGTAATTAGTTAGTTTTTAGTTTAATCAATCAATGACTTTGTATTTAGGCTAAATAATAGAAAGAAAGTGAGTATTAGTACTTTTAATTCCATTGGGTTGTACAATCCAGTCTTGCCTAAACTATACTACTGTTCGATAGGTGCACTTGCCTTAAGTCGTTTTCAGAGTTAGTTTCCAGGTTCAATCATTCTCTTTATAAATTTTAAAACTCGACAATTCAGACGATCAAGTTTTTGGCGCCGTTGCCGGGGAATTAAAATATTAAGAAAGCCCTATTTTTATTACTTTAGCCATTATTTTTATTTTCCCGTAATTTACTTTTATTTTTATTTTTATTTTAGTTTTTACCTTGCTAAATTTTCTTTCTTTCTTTTCCAACACAAGTACCTCTAGTTTATGACTAGAAGGAACTCGAAAGGACCACTAGTATACGACATTGATATTGAAGCTACCGCCCGTAGGAATCGCAGAGAAATTAGGCGAGCCTTAAATTACCAAGAAGAATAGCAACAAGGCGAATCCAATCCTATTGAAGGGATGGATGAAAATAATCCACCACGAGATGTGTACTATGTATGATTATGCTAAACCTAATTTAACAGGAGCAGAATCTAGTATTGTTAGGCCTGCTATAGTTGCTAATAATTTTGAATTAAAACTTAACACTATACAAATGATTCAACAATTAGTTCAATTTGATGGTTTGTAGGACGAAGACCCGAATACTCATATAGCTAATTTTTTTAGAGTTCTGTGATATCTTCAAAATAAATGGCATTTTGATGATGCCATATGGCTTGATTATTTCCCTTTTCATTAAGAAATAAAGCTAAACAATGGTTAAACTCGTTACCACGAGGGTCAATAACCACATGGGATCAAATGACCGAGACATTATACGACGCATGGTGTAACACCCTGCACCCAAGACCGATACTAGATCTGGATACGAGACATTACTATGCTTGAACTCACTTGAACATGTACTTACGAGCTATAAAATTTCGTTCCAACTTAAAATTTTCACTTTCTTAGTCAACACAGACATTACAAGGGCCTACGGGGCCTTAAACTCGTGTCTAAAAACTTTCAGAACTTACGCCCGTGTGACTTGGAACACGCCCGTGTACCCTTAAGAACACCCATACCCTCAAAGCGTGGGAAGCTACTGACTAATTTCACACGGCCATGACACACCCGTGGGCTTAGACCGTGTGCTGCTCCTTGATATACTGACTAAATTAGCACAGTCTGGGCACATGCCCATGTCCAACCCGTGTGTATAACACGGCCTATACATACGGCCGTGGAATTTACTCGTGGCCTCTGATTCATAATACTAAAGTGCAGGGTTAACAGGGCCTTGATACACGTCCGTGTGTCCAACCGTGTGGGCATTTACAGGCTATTTACCAAGCCATTAGCCACCCTGAAATGAAGATCATATCCATACACAATTCAACGATGCAATAACAACCCAATTTTATGAATAATACTACATGCTTCATTGATCTCAATAAACATAAATACTTAGCCAAATTTGGCCAATCACTTAGCCATATACAAAAGAATAATAAACTTGATAACTTTTACACAGGCCCTTCTAAGAACATGTACACAAAATGAATGTTTCCTATACATGCCATACTTAGTAAAGTAACTTGGCTATACCAAAATAAGAGTTGATAGTGTGCTACGAGCTTCGACTCGACGATCCACAAATTAGCTTGGTGGGACTACATAGAAAGAAACAATCAAATCGTAAGCATTTAGCTTAGTAAGTTTGCATGTAAAGCACATGTCAATAAGCTTGCTTTAGGATGAATATGGGTGAATTCGGAGAAAACTTTTGAAACCAATTTTAAAGTCTAATTTAAGTTTTGTTGAAAACACCTCGTTTTGGTTATCTTCTTTGAAATCTTACTCGATTAAATTTGAAAATTTAATTGAAGTCAAGTTGTTATACCAATTTGGATGTGTCCGTGACACGATAAAACAATTTCGTGTTGATTTAGGAAAAGCGTGTGAATTTAATTTAATTTGTAGTTGAAAAAAACAAGTATCCCACATAAGCATAGTAAAAATAAAGTTTATGGAGGCCTTATTACAATCCAAATAAAATCAAATCAATAACAAAATAATATAACTAAATTAAAGTTCCTTTGTTTCAAGTCCTTTGCATGGCCACCACGAGTCCCTCGGCTCCATATCCGCGATCTAAGCATCACCGAAAATAATGGAAGGTGAGTCACCAAGACTCGATGATGTAACCCCTCCCGTTTTAAAACATTTTCATACACAACACATAACCATTAATATGCAAAATATTGAATACCCATCCTAACCATCCAAGCATACTTTATCTACCCGTTGTGGTACCAAACCTTTGGTGGTGCCAAACCACTGGTGACATATAGTCACAATGTGTTACCAAAACACTGGTGTCCGTGGACACAGATTATTTGATGGGGCCAACCCATCGTGTGATACCAAATCACTGGCAGACGATCCCATATCTCAAGTGGGGCCAACCCACGGTGGTGTTAACCACAGGGACAAGTCGCTATGAGGTGCCAAACCTCTGGAGGTACCAAACCTCTGGTGACCGTAGTCACGGTGTGTTACCAAAACACTGGTGCCCGTCGGCACAATAATACTGCCCCCTCCACTCACTAATCCCAAATCAGTCATATATACATATATATTTCATGCCATCACATGCTTAAATCTCATGCATCAATACATTATGCTTACCAAAAGCATCAAGTAACAAATACACATTTTCAGGGACTTACCCGAATTGCCAACTATACCGTTGTGGTATATTATCCAATACTACATAAAACCAAGATAGCATTCCCTGTCACCACGATTAATCTAAATCCCGAATGGAGGAGTCGGCCACCCTAGATCTCTCTGCACCTACATTCTACCAACCGTGGATTAGTACTATGGCCTATTCGGCCAACCCAAGTATTTTAAAGGGTAACCTTTTGTACGAATCCTTACCTAGTCACTTTGAATACTAGCCTCAGTGCCCAAATCACGAATCTGGTTCACAAACTACAATCGGTCAATATTAATAACCATAGCCTTTTGTTTTTAAAAGAATACCAATCTATATGTAAATCCTTACCGAAAATTGATTGACTAACGTTGGCGAACTTACTTGCTTATCTTCAAATCCCAAGATCCTACTGATGATTGGTTTAATCTGTGATTAGTACCCTTAATTAACAGTTGCCGAAACCCACACCTACCTTGACCAAAGTCGACATAATAAGAGAAAAAGAAAATACAAGCATTCGGCCTAAGACCCTTACCTTTCGAAATCGTCAAAAAGGGAAGCCTACTTCTCTTGCACAATATTCGGCCAAGTAAAGTTTAATATAGAGAAAAGGGATTTCGGCACTTTGATAGGAATTAGATTGACTATGGTCGCTAAATAAGGCTGAACTTTTAGTGAGGAAAAGGAAGAAAGGTAAAGGGAGTAGATGATTCGGCTAGTAGGAAATAAGAGAAAGAAGATTTGAGGATGGGAATTTCGGCAAGGAGGAATAGAGAATGTTGTTTTTTTCCGTTTTTAAGAGTTTGAGAAGAGAAAGGGAAAATCAAGAATGAGAATTTGGCTACTTGAAATTTTGGAAGAAAGAAAACAAAAGATGGAGAATGTGCCTATAGGAAATTCGGCACTCCCCCCCTTCCACAAGTCCTTGCCGTCCACTCCTCCTCAACAAGGAGTCCAAGATTCATCCTACTTCCTTAATTCACTCTAGGCCACCCATTTAGTTTAATTCAAACTAATATGATTTAATTTCTAATAATAAGTAATAATCTCTGCTTAATAAAACCATTTAGCATAACAATAGTATCGTAATTTCAGCTCTAAAGCTTACTTACTCATACTTGGTTCTTACATGTCTCATGATGCTCACTATACTCATTTTTGTAAAGTAAACATGATACCTGTGTCACTTGATCACATTGATCAACGTACTTAAACAATAATCATTATGATCTCTAATTCTTCATTCATAACATGAGTAATATTTAATTAATTTTGATGCTAGCTTTGCTTTCTTAGCCCTCTTGTTACCTTATTATTAACCTTACTTGTTTGCCCGATGAACTTCTACGAATACCCAAGGATACTAGATCTCTTCCCATTTAACATGCCACCAAATCCATATCTTAGGCATGGTCTTACATGGAATTTCTCATCTTAGTTTCAAGGCCATGTCTTGACATGGACTTACATGAAGTCTTGCCCTTGATAATTTACTCAATGCCAAGCTTGCCTTGGACCTATATGATATCTTGATCAATGCCAAGCTTGCCTTGGACTTACATGATATCTTGATCAATGCCAAGCTTGGCTTGGACTTACATGATATCTTGATCAATGTCAAGCTTGCCTTGGACTTACATGATATCTTGATCAACGCCAAGCTTGCCTTGGACTTACATGATATCTTGATCAAGGCCAAGCTTGCCTTGGACTTACATGATATCTTGATCAATGCCAAGCTTACCTTGGACTTACATGATATCTTGATCAATGCCAAGCTTGCCTTGGACTTACATGATATCTTGATCAATGCCAAGCTTGCCTTGGACTTACATGATATCTTGATCAATGCCAAGCTTGCCTTGGATTTACATGATAACTTATGTGGTTTATCGGGTGTCCTAGGGAATTCATATTCAATCGGGGCTTGCTCATGTTTAATCTCTTTGTTCACAAAAATGATAGGCATTACAAAATAGCAATGTATATTATACTAAGCAACTCAATGATAGTGATCATAAAGCTTAGAAGTCATACAAACTTACCTCGTTTTCAAAATGAGTTAGTTCTTCGGTTTAGTCCACGACTTTATCCTTTCCACAATTAAGGTGAATTCTCATCTCCTCTTGCTCTATAATACCAAATCAGCTCATTTTAATCATTTTATTAATATAAGCATCTCAATAGTCCTACTTAGGCAAAATTACCATTTTACCCCTAAATTTTGGCAAAATGACCGTTTTTCCCCTAGGCTCGAAAATTGATTCTAATCACATTTTTATCTCCAACAAGCCTAGGCAAACATTTAATGCTCTTAAAGCTATCATCAACAATCAATATTTCACATACTTACTACCAAGTTCATAACCTTTTCATTAAGGTCCTATTTAGTGTCCTCATTCTAACACCCTTTTTAAAAGTTGTTCAACTAACAACTAAGACTCAAGTTCTTCCTTAAAAATGCAACAAACAACTAAAGTAGCTCTCATGGTAAAACTCTAAACCTTTCACAACATTGCACAATAGTCCCCTCATTTGAAAGCTTAAGCTTTAGGGATTCAAAAGTACAATTATTTTCAAGAAAAGTTCACTAGAACACTTACTTGAATGGATGAGAGTTTGCTGAAATTTTTGAAGGTTTCTACCCCTTATTTACTGCAAATTTTTGGTGGAGGATGATAAGAGAAAAAGATGATAACTTTTCTCTCGTTATTCTATTATTAAAAGTCAAATTAGTCCACCTACTACTACTAATTTTGACACTAATTGAAAATTTTGTCTCTCATGCTCTCTTATGGCAAGCCAAGCCTCTTTCAAAGGCTAAATTGCCTTTTAAATACCCCCATTTAACAATCCATAGCCATTTGGTACTCTTAGCATATAGAATGGAATTTTTGCACTTTATGCAATTTAGTCCTTTTTCGTAAATTAAACACGAAAATGTTAAAATTAGAATACCAAAATTTTAATGCTCATATGCTATCATGCTCTAACTCATAATATATCATGAAAATAATTTCTACGATCTCGAAATAGTGATCCCGAGATCACTATTCTGACTAGCCCCTAAATCGAACGTTACAATTATTCCCCCTTAAGGATTTTCGTCCTCGAAAATCTTACCAGTGAAAAGATTGGGGTATTGATTTCTCATCGTTTCCTCAGACTCCCATGTAGCCTCTTCTATTCCGTGTCTTTTCCATAGGACTTTCACTAGGGCTATGCTTTTATTTCTTAACTGCTTGATTTCACGGGTTAATATTTTGCCTGGTTCTTCACCAAAAGTTATGTCAGGGCGGATCTCTGTTTCTGATGGAGTGATTATATGTGAAGGGTCTGATTTGTAGTGTCGCAACATTGACACGTGAAAAACATCATGTATCCTCTCTAATTCTGATGGCAACGCCAAACGGTAAGCTACCGGCCCAACTCTCTCAAGAATCTCGTAAGGTCCAATAAAGCGTGGACTTAATTTGCCTTACTACCAAATCGAGAACTTTTCTCCATGGTGATACTTTCAAAAAAACTTTATCCCCAACTTGGTACTCGATCTCTTTCCTCTTTAAATCGCATAGGATTTCTATCTGTCTGATGTAGTTTTTAAACATTCTCGTATCACTCTTACTTTTTCTTCAACTTCTTTAACCAAATCAACCCCATGAGTTTGGTTTTCTTTGAGTTCAGTCCAAAATAAAGGGGTTCTGCACTTACACCCATATAGAGCCTCATAACCAATGGAAGAAACTTTTCCTAGCTGCCTTGGAATTCCAAAACACAATATCTCAGCATGTCCTCGAGTACTTGAATAAACCTTTCTGACTGACCGTTAGTCTGAGGGTGAAAAGTTGTGCTAAAACTTAATTTTGTACCCAAAGCTTCTTATAGCTTCTTCCAAAATCTGGACGTGAATCTTGGATCTCTATCCGATATGATTGATAAGGGAACTCCGTGAAGTCTTACTATTTCTGAAACATACAAGTTTGCCAACTTTTCTAGGGAGTAATCCACTCGTACAGGTATATAGTGGGCTGACTTTGTGAGTCTATCAACCACTACCCAAACATCATCTTTCTTGCTCAGAGACAACGGTAAACCCATTACGAAATCCATGGTGATACGGGGTCATTCCCATTCGGGGACTAAGATAGGTTGAAGTAAACCCGAAGGCACTTGGTGTTCAGCCTTTACTTGCTGACAAATAAGACATCTTGAAACGAACTCTGAAATATCTTTCTTCATTTTTGGCCACTAATACTATTGCTTCAAGTCACTATACATCTTTGTACTTCCCGGATGTACAGACAAACATCTGTTATGTGCTTCGTAAAAATTCTCTAAATAAGCCCCTCTTTCCTCGGTACACAAACTCTATATCTAAACATCAAGTATCCATCAAAATTAATCCGAAAGTCGGATTCAGCATCTGACTCACATTGAGCTCTCTTGACTTGCAACTCACTATCTTCTTTCTGAGCCTTAAAGATCTCTTGAAGAAACATTGGTCTAGCTCTCGACTCAACTAAAAGGGAGCCATTGTCGGATAAAGATATCCTTGAATTCAATGCTCTTAAAGTAAATAAAGACTTCATGCTCAAAGCATCGGTGACTACATTTGCCTTTTCTGGATGGTAGTCAATGACCAACTCATAGTCTTTTATCAACTCTAACCATCTTCTTTGTCTTAAGTTCAACTCTTTCTGCGTCATCAAGTACTTCAGACTTTTGTGATCGGTAAAAATCTGACATTTTTCACCATATAAATGGTGTCTCCAAATCTTCAAAGCGAAGCCTATGGCGGTCAATTCTAGATCATGTGTCGAATAATTCTTCTCATGAGGCTTCAACTATCTGGAAGCATAAGCAATCACCTTGCCTTCTTGCATGAGTACACAGCCCAATCCATTTAAGGATGCATCGCTGTAGACTATAAATTCTTTCCCTGATCCGAGTTGTACTAAGACTGGAGCTTCTGTCAACACTGCTTTCAACTTCTCGAAACTTTGTTGGCATCGTTCTATCCACTCAAACTTCACATTTTTCTACAACAGTTTAGTCATCGGGGTTGCAATCATGGAAAACCCCTTGACAAATCGTCTGTAGTAGTAGACTAGGCCCAGAAAACTTCTAATCTCAGTAATGTTCTTAGGTGGCTTCTAGTCCATTATGGCCGAGATTTTACTTGGATCAACTCGGACTCCATCCTTCGAGACAATATGTCCCAGGAATTCTACTTCCTCGAGCCAAAATTCACTTTTATTGAATTTGGCATACAGCTGATTCTCTCGTAGGATCTGTAAAATTGTCCGTAGGTGTTCAGCATTCTCTTTCTCATCTTGGGAATAAATCAGTATGTCATCAATAAAAATGACTACAAACTTGTCGAGGTATGGTCTAAAGATGCGGTTCATTAAATCAATGAACATCGCAAGAGCATTGGTCAACCCAAAGGGTATGACTAAAAGTTCATAATGCCCATACCTCATTTGAAAGGCCGTCTTGGATACATCTGAGTCTTTTACTCTCAACTGGTAGTACCCTGATCTCAAGTCTATTTTGGAGAACATAGTCACTCCTTTCAATTGATCGAACAGATCATCGATCCTAGGCAATGGGTACTTATTCTTTACTATTACTTTATTAGGCTGACGGTAATCTATGCACAATCTCATGGTACCATCTTTCTTTTTCACAAATAAAATCGGGGCACCCCATGGTGAACAAGTTGATCTTGCAAAGCCCTTATCATCAACTCTTGCAATCAGAACTTCAACTCTTTCAACTCTGTTGGAGCCATTCTGTAAGGAGTAATGGATATCGGTACAGTACTGGGAGCTAGTTCAATGCTGAACTCAATCTCTCTAACTGGCGGTAGTCTGGGTAATTCATCGGGAAATACATCCACGTATTCACATACTACCGGTACTGAATCAATTTTTATCTCTGTCTCCTTATCATTCGACATGAAGGCCAAATATGATTCATACCCTTTTCTTAAACATCTCCGTGCCATCATATGGGAAATTATCACTGGCGATTTATCTTGTTCATCTGATTCAACATGAAGAGTATCTCCATTCTCACATCTCATCTCAATGCATTTCTTCCCACAATTAACAATTACATTATGAGTAGTCAACCAGTCCATTCCAAGAATGAGGTCGAATTCATCAAATGGAAATAACATAAGATTTTCTTTAAAGCAATGACCTCTAATCATCAATGGACAATCATTACAAACTTTATTAACTAACACACTCTTGCCTAATGGATTAGACACCTTAATTACAAATTCAGTGATATCTAGAGGCACGCTCAAACTGGATGCTAATTTCATGCAAACGTAAAAGTGCGTGGATCCGGGATCTATTAAGCAATAACTTTAGTATTGTAAAGAGAAATGGTACCCATAATAAATCAAGAGAAAATGCATCTTTGCGAGCGTGAACGGCATAAGTCCTTGCAGGCACTCTACCCTCGGGTCTCATGGCCTGGTCTCTCAGGTTACCTCTTCCACTTGCCCCACTTCCCGGGTTTCTCTGCGGTCTCCCTCTGACCATACTCCCAGATTTTGGGTCCTGAGCTCTTCCTTCTTTCGTCATCTTGGGACAATCTTTTATATAGTGGTCTTGTGAACCACATCTAAAATATGCATTTTTATGTGCCGACATTCTCCCAGATGGCGTCTGCCACACTGTGGGCATTTAGATTTGTCGGATCTAAAATTTTTGACACTTGCAACTGAAGTCGTCTTTGCTTTGTTCCCCGAATACTATTTACTTTTGTCCTTTTTGGAAATCCCGGTGGAAGTAGTCGATCGAGTAAGGAAATCTTTTGACTTCTTGTGTGAAGATTGGAATGACTTATTCTGTGGTCTCTTTCTAGAGTCACAAGACCCCATTTCAGACTTCTTCTTCTCTTTTATTAGCTCTTCGACTTTACAAGCTCTTTCCACTAACACGACAAATTCTTTTAATTCTAGGACAGCAACAACCAGTTTGATGTCCTCATTCAACCCATCTTCAAACCTTTTACTCATAATAGCCTCTGTGGATATACATTCGCGAGCCTACTTGCTGAGTTGTACAAACTCACTCTCATAATCTGTCACCGACATCTTACCTTGATTCAGCTCTAGGAATTCCTTTCTCTTCTGGTCTACAAACCTCTGGCCGATATACTTTTTCTTAAACTCTTCTTGGAAGAATTCCCATGTGACCCTTTCTCTAGGTACAATCGACACAAGGGTGTTCCACCATTGGTAAGCAGAATCTCTTAAGAGAGAGATTACACACTTCATGCATTCTTTAGAGGTACATGACAACTCATTAAATACCCTGATGGTATTTTCTAACTAGAATTCAGCTCTTTCTAGATCATCCTCTTTTCTGGCCCAAAATTCTTCTGCCCCATGCTTCTTGATCCTATCAATTGGGGTTTACCTCCTCTTACCACCTCTACTACTTGAGGGCCTTTGGAGTAGCTTGTGGAGCAAGGTGGGGGTGGAGGGGTTGTCCATTTGAGTTCGCTGAATGAAACTCAGATACCATGTTTTCATCATGTGGAGGAAGGCTTCTCTAGCCTCTTCTCCTCCCCTTTGACTCACCGTAGTGGGTCTATTCTCATTTTCTCTAAGACTTTGTCCCTTCAAAGGGGAGCCCAGATTACTTTCTACGTCATCCGGCACATTCCCTTCGGAATCCAATTCTATATGTAAAAACATACTTTAAAATCATCAGGAGTCGCCACACTATCAATATAGAAACATTCTTATGTATGGAATGTATAGCTAGACTCATGCTCATGCTACGTTAGTCCTAGAACCGACTAAATCGTAGCTCTGATACCACTAAATGTAACACCCCTCACCCAAAACTGATATTGGATCTGGATACGAGACATTACTATGCTTGAACTCACTTGAACATGTACTTACGAGCTATAAAATTTCGTTCCAACTTAAAAATTTCACTTTCTTAGTCAACAGATACATTACAAGGGCCTACAGTGCCTTAAACTCATGTCTGAAAACTTTCGGAACTAAATCAAATAATTCATTTTATAAGCAGGGTTCACACGCCCGTGACTTGGAACATGCCCGTGTACCCTTAAGCACGCCCATATCCTTGTAACACCCCAATCCCAGCCTATATGTTACGACCGAATCTAGTATGTCACAGGGTGAAGTAAAATCAAGTCTTAGTTATACTTAAGAAAAATCAGAGATTTGAAAGAAAACTTTTTCTGAGTATTTCGTAGTCTTTTGAAAACATTGATGTTTTGATTAAAGAAACTCCACTTTTACCTTAATATTTAAACTATCGTGGTGTCGAGTTTGATATAAACAGTAACTAATAAAAACCAAAGTACAACTTTGAAAGGCCTTATTACATAA
Organism: Gossypium rotundifolium; assembly: GCA_025506655.1. Lineage (NCBI taxonomy): Eukaryota > Viridiplantae > Streptophyta > Magnoliopsida > Malvales > Malvaceae > Gossypium > Gossypium rotundifolium. The sequence continues at coordinate 83,747,368 of CP106724.1, read as the reverse complement.
CAAAAGTCTAAATTAAAATAAACTTATAGTAATACTGAGACTATAAAAGAAAATGCAAAAATTGAGATTACTAAAGTTCACGAGTAGTATCTCCGATGTATAGCCACCCTCGAGTCCTCTACGGCTCCCAATGCTCAATCGTTGGGAATCACCTAAAACATTAAATAAAAAGAGGGGGTGAGTTTACGAAAACTCAGTATGCACAACCCTCATCGGTAAGAACATGCATCGCAACAATCAGGGCTGAAGCCCATTACAGTAATGGTGGCAATTGGGCCTTAGCCCAAAATAGCCTCAGTTGAGCCTTAACCCATATCATATGTCACAGCAGATCATGTATGCAATGCGATGCAAACCCAGCCCAACCTAATTTTCCATCTGCTACACACCACCTGTACCTGCCAATCACACCAATGAGGATTTCTACAATCAACCATCACCGCTACACACCATTGATGGCAGTCATGCTGCAGTTAGCTGCTCAACGTCAGAATCGTGACATAGTCACCAGAATAGATCGTGGTGAGCCACTACAATAGATCGTGGAAGAGCCACTACAGATCGTGGCGATCAATGATCGTGGCAGAGCCACTATAATAGATCATGCCGAGCCACTACAACACTTCCCCTTTAATATCACAATCCCAACCCCAAGCAAGCATAAGATACTAATGTATGGTTTCAACAGGTTTCGACGTGCATGTATAGGATGTTCATCACATATAACATGTCATCTCATCAGAACCATCTATTAATATCACAGAAGTCACTAACTTGATGAATCGCCTTTACCCCCCACGAGGATTTCAATAGCCATACCGAGTTTTTGGCATTTAACAGAATATACATAAATATATATGTTATCAAGACACTATAAATGGTGTGAGAAGTTACACACAATCACGCTAATCAACCCCAAAGGGTATAACGGTAATTTTACCTACCGAGGGTATTTCAGTAATTTACCTACCAAGGGTAATTCGATAATTCTACTCATAACTAATCCATGAATACAGTGCATCTTGAACATAATCAATCATACAATTAACACAGACAACATTAGTACTACCACGAGGGTACAACGGTCATTGTATTGTTTAGGGGTAAAACGGTAATTTTATAATTCAGAGGTATTTCGGTAATTTCATAAACTAGGGGTATTTCGATAATTTTACAAACTAGGGGTATTTTGGTAATTTTACAAACTAAGGGTATTTCTGTAATTTCACAAACTAAGGGTGTTTTAGTAATTTCACAAATCGGGTACTTTGGTAATTTCACAAATCGGGGGTATTTTGGTAATTTAGCAAATCAGAGGTACTTTGGTAATTTCACAAACTGGGGGCATTTTGGTAATTTTGTAAATCGAGGGTATTTTGGTAATTTCACAAATCGAGGATATTTTGATAATTTTACAAAATAGGGGTATTTTGGTACTTTACCAATATAAGGGTATTTTAGTAATTTAACAAATATAAGGGTATTTGGTCCCTCTCAAATTTTAGTTATGAACTTTGGCCCATCAACAAGTCCTCGCGGCTAAAGTGAACTGACACTACGCACCAGGTAGGATTCGAGAAAAGAGGAGGTGGGCCACTAGGCCGCTTAAATACCAAGCTCTCCCCAGAGCCAATCCTGAACATGCATATGCCGTTGCCACACCCTAACCCAAATGACTTGTTCATAGACATGTTTAATTAGAAAAATTAAGTCTTATGGAATTTAAGAGTTGTTCAAACTAGACCTAAGGTCCATAAACCCTAACATACATGTCTACGTCCCCATAAGCCCATCAAAACCAAATTGCAACCTTACGGCCCATTAGGCCCAAATTTCATCGTATGGTCTATTAGGCCCAAAACAAATCCAATTCATGTATCATGCATGATAATTCAATTCGTATAACCAGCCAAACCATTTCATCAAACTTAGCCTCAGGGCCCAATAGGCCCATATAGGCACCTTTTGGCTTTTCGGCTTTTTGGCATTGCCAATTTCGTGTGTGTAGTGTTTGTACACACCTGGTAACCACGCGCGCTGCAAACCCCTTAGTCACGAACCGTGCACCTCACGTTATAGTAGCCCTTCCTTCGCTACTATTGGCGATTATCCTCTAGGTCTGCACCCAAACGCCCACCATGGTATATTAACTCTCCTCATAGAATGCTCTATATATAGCTAGCTTCTCATCTTCCTTCTTTGTATCTTTCCGATGTGGGATCCTCGTCGATGGAGTTTAAATCCAAATCAAACTCTTACCTCCAATTCATAAAATAAATACTCCTTGCTTTCCATGAGATTCAAACCTGTGCTCTCCCATCAGCCACTTTATGCCACTTGCCACTAAGCCACCAGCTCCTCTTGTGTCTAAAACCATGCGCAACTAAATATAACCCTATGACAAAATTCTAGAGTCCCTTTAAAAACAAAACCAAAATGCAAGAGCCAAGACTTGAACCTTGGACCTCCTTCCTTCCTTTTTGGCGTCACCCCTTCCTTCTTATGTGGCGTCACTTTGCCACTACACCACACACTCCACTTGTGTCATTTTCCCCACATTCTTAAAGCCTACTACTAACTCCTAGGGTTTTATTCACCCAAAACCAAAATTTTTCCTAAGGCCTAACTTGAATCCGGGACTTCATAGAAGCCCCTTAACCTTCCAAAATCACTCACCTACTAGATCCAACTTGCATTAAAGTCGTTCTCATATTCCCAAAAATTTTAAACGCTCCTACGCCTAAAGCCCAATGGGCCCAATCCTACTAGGCCCAACTTTGGGATGTTACAACCCTCAAATCGTGGGAAGCTATTGATTAATTTCACACGGCCATGACACGCCCATGGGCTTAGACCGTGTGCTAATCCTTGATATACTGACTAAATCAGCACAGTCTGGGCACACGCCCATGTCCAACCCGTGTGTATATCACGGCCTACACACACGGCCATGGAATTTACCCGTGACCTATTCTGATTCATAAGACTAAAGTGTAGGGTTAACACGGCCTTGACACACGGCCATGTGTCCAACCGTGTGGGCATTTATAGGCTATTTACCAAGCCATTAGCCACCCTGAAATGAAGATCATATCTATACACAATTCAACGATGCAATAACAACCCAATTTTATGAATAATACTACATGCTTCATTGATCTCAATAAACAAAAATGCTTAGTCAAATTTGGCCAATCACTTAGCTATATACAAAAGAATAATAAACTTGATAACTTTTACAAAGGCCCTTCTAAGAACATGTCCACAAAATGAATGTTTCCTATACATGCCATACTTAGTAAAGTAACTTGGCTATACCAAAATAAGAGTTGATAGTGTGCTACGAGTTTCGACTCCGATGATCCAAAAATTAGCTTGGCAGGACTACATAGAAAGAAACAATCAAATACGTAAGCATTTAGCTTAGTAAGATTGCATGTAAGGCACATGTCAATAAGCTTGCTTAATAAAAACCATTTAGCATAACAATAGTATCGTAATTTCAGCTCTAAAGCTTACTTACTCATACTTGGTTCTTAAATGTCTCATGATGCTCACTATACTCATTTTTGTAAAGTAAACATGATACCTATGTCACTTGATCACATTGATCAGCGTACTTAAACAATAATATAATCATTATGATCTCTAATTCTTCATTCATAACATGAGTAATATTTAATTCATTTTGATGCTAGCTTTTCTTTCTTAGCCCTCTTGTTACCTCATTATTAACCTTACTTGTTTGCCCGATGAACTTCTATGAATACCGAGGATACTAGATCTCTTCCCACTTAACATGCCACCAAAGCCATATCTTAGGCATGGTCTTACATAGAATTTCTCATCTTAGTTTCAAGGCCATGTCTTGACATGGACTTACATGAAGTCTTGCCTTTGATAACTTACTCAATGCCAAGCTTGCCTTGGACTTATATGATATCTTGATCAATGCCAAGCTTGCCTTGGACTTACATGATATCTTGATCAATGCCAAGCTTGCCTTGGACTTACATGATATCTTGATCAATGCCAAGCTTGCCTTGGACTTACATGATATCTTCATCAATGCCAAGCTTGCCTTGGACTTACATGATATCTTCATCAAGGCCAAGCTTGCCTTGGACTTACATGATATCTTGATCAATGCCAAGCTTGCCTTGGACTTACATGATATCTTGATCAAGGCCAAGCTTGCCTTGGACTTACATGATATCTTGATCAATGCCAAGCTTGCCTTGGACTTACATGATATCTTGATCAATGCCAAGCTTGCCTTTGACTTACATGATATCTTGATCAATGCCAAGCTTGCCTTGGACTTACATGATATCTTATGTGGTATATCGGGTATCCTGGGGAATTCATATTCAATCGGGGCTTGCTCATGTTTAATCTCTTTGTTCACAAAAACGATAGGCATTACAAAATAGCAATGTATATTATTCTAAGCAATTCAATGATAGTGATCATAAAGCTTAGAAGTCATACAAACTTACCTCGTTTTCAAAATGAGTTAGTTCTTCGATTTAGTCCACGACTTTATCCTTTTCACGATTGAGGTGAATTCTCGTCTCCTCTTGATCTATAATAGCAAATTAGCTCATTTTAAACATTTTATTAATGTAAGCATCTCAATAGTCCTACTTAGTCAAAATTACCATCTTACCCCTAGATTTTGGGAAAATGACTGTTTTGCCCCTAGGCTCGAAAATTAATTCTAATCACATTTTTATCTTCAACAAGCCTAGGCAAACATTTAATGCTCTTAAAGTTATCATCAACAATCTATATTTCACATACTTACTACCAAGTTCATAGCCTTTTCATTAAGGTCCTATTTAGTGTTCTCAAGCTAACACCCTTTTTAAAAGTTGTTCATCTAAAAACTAAGACTCAAGTTCTTCCTTAAAAATGCAACAAACAACTAAAGTAGCTCTCATGGTAAAAATCTAAACCTTTCACAACATTGCACAATAGTCCCCTCATTTGAAAGCTTAAGCTTTAGGGATCTCAAAAGTACAATTATTTTCAAGAAAAGTTCACTAGAACACTTACTTGAATGGATGAGAGTTTGTTGGAATTTTTGAAGGTTTCTACCCCTTACTTGCTGCAAATATTTGGTGGAGGATGATAAGAGAAAAAGATGATAACTTTTCTCTCCTTATTCTATTATTAAAAGTCAAATTAGTCCACCTACTACTACTAACTTTGATACTAATTGAAAATTTTGTCTCCCATGCTCTCTTATGGCCGGCCAAGCCTCTTTCAAAGGCTAAATTGCCTTTTAAATACCCCCATTTAACAATCCATAGCCATTTGGTACTCTTAGCATATAGAATGGAACTTTTGCACTTTATGCAATTTAGTCCTTTTTTGTAAATTAAACATGAAAACGTTAAAATTAAAATACCAAAATTTTAATGCTCATATGCTATCATGCTCTAACTCATAATATATCATGAAAATAATTTTTTCTATCTCAAAATAGTGATCCCAAGATCACTATTTTGACTAGCCCCTAAATCGGGCTATTACACATGGGAGAGATACAAGGATCTCTTGAGGAGATGTCCACACCATAGATTACCTTTGTGGCTACAAGTCCAAACATTTTACAATGATGTAAATCCCTCAACGAAACAACTAATAGATTGAGCCATCAATGGAACTCTAAATAACAAAACTCTTGAAGCAGCCTACGAGTTCATTGAAGAGATGTCATGAACAACTATCAGTGGCAAGTTACATGGACAAAACCAACGAAATCAGCCGGAGTTTTCAACCTCGACGCAGTAACCATGCTATCAACACAGGTAGAGATGATGAATAAAAAGCTTGATAGTTTGTATTCTTTGTAGGTACATCTAGTAATGTAGTGCAACGAAAGTGGAACCGTGGCGAATCCGGAGTACCCACCCTACCAACGGGCACAGAAAGCGAACAGATGAACTATAGTAATACTTATAATCCAGGTTGGAGGAACCACCCAAATTTTTCATGGGGAGGTCAAGGAAATCAAAGAAATCAAAGACTACAACCTCCTCCAAATTTCTAAAATCAACTCTATCCATAGGAAAAGAAGCCCAACCTTGAAGATATGTTGACAAAATTCATGGCAGCCACAGTAAACCTTCTCCAAGACACCGAGGCAACACTGAAAACCCAACAAACATCAATGGAAGGGATCAAAAACCAAGTTGGGAAACTTACTAAGTTAGTCGAGGAAGTTACAAAGTCAGTTGGACAACTTGCCAAGTTAATGTCCGAACGACCGCAAGGGCGTCTACCAAGCAACACCAAGATCAACCCAAATGAGCAAATCCAAAACATAACAGCTCGGGAAAATATAGGTTTAGAAGAACCCAATTCAATTCAAGACAATTAGATAGAAAAAGGTAAAGTTGAGGTAGCACAAGAAAAGCCAAAATCGGTAATCAAAGAGTACCAACCTCGCATACCTTATCCCGAAGCATTAAAGAGAGACGATACAAAGGAACAGTTCGGTAAGTTTCTTAAACTTTTAAAGAAATTACATATTAACTTACCCTTCTTGAAGCTCTGTCACAGATGCCAGATTCAAGGAAATTTTTAAAACAACTCTTGACGAACAAGCGTAAGTTAGACAATGAGCCACATGTGGAATTAAATGCAATGTGCTCAGCAATTCTACAAAATAGACTACCACAAAAGTTAAAAGATCCAGGGAATTTTACAATTCCATGTTTAATTGGTAGTTTAACTGTTGACAATGCTTTTGCTGATTTAGGGGAAAGTATAAATGTCATGCCTTATAAAATGTTTAAACAGCTAGGTCTAGAAACCCAAACAAACTAGGATGAGTATTAAGTTGGCTGATAAAACTATTAGAATTCCTTTAGGTATTATCGAAGATGTTCTTGTAAAAATTGATAAATTCATTTTTCCAGTAGATTTTGTTATCTTAGACATGGATGAGGACAATTTGATTCCTTTAATTTTAGGAAGACCTTTTTTAGCAACTGCCAAAACTAAAATAGATGTTGGAGCAGGAGAACTCATACTCAGTGTAGGTGATGAATCAATCAAACTACAAGCTCTTGACTTGGCCAAGACATCGAATGATGAAGGTGAGAAAGTAAATTTAGTTGATAACAAATCTATTCAAATTTCACCACAGGAAAAAGCACAAAGCTACAAACCTAAGCCGGATCATAAACCTCATCCCAACAAAGAATAAATACATGAGGAACGAAGCCTTGAGGTTGACAAACTAAAGGAGTCAAAGACCCACTTTAAAGAAGAACCAGAACCACACAAAGAAAAATCGAAAGAACTCCCAGACGAGCTCGTAGGGACATCGAATCACTTCAAAATAAGAGATCAGGCACGGTTAGATAAAGTAGATCCTCGCATCACCACACCAAACCTGAATACAACCGAAGGAATCCCTCTTGAGGTATGCAATATCATCCCATACGGAACAGTCGAGGTAAGTAATCCCATATTCGGCACTTTTAAGGTAAACGCTTCTCAACTCAAACTTTATCATGAAAATAAAATTGACAGCATGAGGGAAGATGTTCAAACATTTAAACCACCCTGATTTTTCAAACACGAGGAAAGTCTAGCTTAAGACTTTAAACAAGCGCTTCTAGGGAAGCAACCCGAGCACAATCACTATCTCTTTATTTCTATTTTTGGTTATTTCTTTTCTATTTTCATTTTTCTCCTTCTCCAGAATTTTAATGAATCAAAAGTTCAGATTTCCAGACCACACGGCCTAGCACACAGCCGTGGCTGTGGTCGTGTGGGTACTCTGTGTACAAGCCCAATCGCCCGGCCCAAAGACCCAAATCACCTAACCCAATAACCCTAGCCCAACTTGCATTTTTGAAACCAAAACCTAAAAATCATCCAGTTCTGCGCCACCTCGACCCCAATGTCATTCAAGGCCCCATCGCCACCTACCCCAGCCACTTGCACTATCCACTGCCCTTGTCATCAGCACCGTCCAAGCACCTGTAAGAATTAAAAAGGAAAAGACAGAACACACAACAGAGAAAGAAACAAGCAAGCATGTAATTTCTTTCGGCTATTTAAGCCCGAAACAACAATGTAAAAAGGGGGATTTTTTTCTTTGTCTTGAAGAATAAAACAAAGAGAAAAAATAGAGGTTACCAATACGAAAATAGAAATTTCAGTTACAAATACTCGCGAACAGAGACTGATACAAGACATAACAAGTAATCGAAGGGAAAAGGAAATAGTTTTAAGGTTTTATTCTATCTTTCTTTTTAGCCTATTTTTTTCGAAACTATAAACTTATCTTCTTTATCTTTTCTGTTAAAAACAATTTATATATAACATCAAATACGTGTATAAAAAAAAGGACAAAAAAGAACAAGATTTTACCTTTTCGGCCACCACGTACGGTGCTCGAGCGACGGAGCCCACGGCCAGAAGCCTTCGCCGGGGAGTAAACCTGCAGAGAAAAAAAAAACAAGAAGGTTTTTTTTTTTAAGCAAGCAGCAGAAATGAAAAATGAAAGGAAAATTTTTGGTTTTATAAAAGATTCAAAATGACGCCGTTTAGGGCTTGGTTTAGTGGCCTCAAAACGACGTCGTTTTGTCCCTCAGATCCGCGTGTTGACCCGACCCGCCTCAAGATCCGCTTGTTTTTACAAAGGGGTTTATTGCGCTTTCGATCCTTTCGCATTTTCAGCTTTTAAAATTAAGTTTTTTATTATTTCAATTTTGGCCCAGATATTTCACGCAATTTGTAATTTGGTCCTTTAAAACGTTGTGCTCAAAACGCTTGGGGAAAATTACGCTCGCGTCCCTCATTCTTTCGCGCTTGTTGCAATCCAGTCCCCCTATTATTTATTTTATAGAATTTGACCCGAAACTTCCGTTTTTAATACAATTTAACCCATTTTTCAATTATTTTGCAATTTTTACTACTATTTAATATTTTCATTTTTATTATTATTGATCATTTATTATTACTATTATTTTATTATGCTACTATTATTAGTACTACTATTTTTATTTTTATTATTATAAAATTTTATTAACATCCACCGTTTTCTTTATATTTTTATTATTATTATTTTATAATTTATCCATCTTTTGCTATCATTATTTTCATATATCTATGATTATTATTATTATTATTATTATTATTATTATTATTATTTGTTATTTTCATTATGTTTTACTATTATTTGTTTGCTATTACTATTATTTATATTCACGATCATATGTGTTATTTTATTTTTCTACTATCATTATTATTACTATTATCATATTACTATCACTAATATTATTACCTTAACCATTATTATTATTTGTTGTTTCATTATTATTATTATCACCCTTTTTTTATCATCATATTACCATTATTATTACTATTATCATATTATTTTATATATACATATATAGTTTTATTTATTTTACATATACTCTTTCGCTCATTAATCGCCATTTTTATTTTTATAAATTATCGTTATTATCGTTATTTCATTCTTACTGTTAATATACTATTATTATCATAATACTTTCACTTTGCCCACTACCTATATTATCATTTTTCCTCTATTGTTATCAACATCCTTATCACTCGTCGCGTTAATCTTTCTTGATGCCTTATTTTTTAACAACCAACATCCCGTAGTAAGTGATTCGGGAAAATCGAACCCTAACTTATTGGGTTCTGATTTTTCTCATTTAAGCTAAACAACGGGATGTCCCTTTTAAAATCGCAATTCAAATTTTAAACAAAATACTTAATCTCAGAAATTCAAAATGTCATGCCCTAACTTACTGGACTCGACATCTAGATACTTCGGATAAGTTTTTTTAATATAGGGGCAATATTCCTAATTTGGACCTTCGAGTAAACGAGCCCTAACTTACTGGGTTCTGATTTTTCGTTTGACAAATGACGGGAAATCCTCTTCAAGTATAAAGCCAAGTTTTAAAAGGTGAGCTTAGTTTCGGGAATCTAAAGTATTGCGCCCTAACTTACTGGACATAATACTTTATCTCTTCGAAAATAAGAGAGTCCTAACGTCCCTTTTGATCCCTTCAGGTTTTGGAAATCAAAAGTATCTATTTTTTAATCATTTCAAAGTTTTCAACATTAGGACATCGATCAATCAATTTGGTACCAATTTTGGGCGTATCGAGGGTGCTAACCCTTCCTCGTGCGTAACTGACTCCCGAACTCATTTTTCTGGATTTTGTAGACCAAAATCGTTGTTTTGATAAATCAAACTGTTTATTAAAAATAACTATTTTACGAGGTGACCCGATCACACCCAAATAAAGATCGGTGGCGACCCCCTTCTTTTCATTTTCAAAACCCTCGAGTCAACCACGTCGTTTACTGTTTTATCAAAAAATGGTTATGACAGCTTGGCGACTCCACTGGGGAATTTGAGAGTCAGGCCATAGATTGATTGATTTTTTTTTTCCTTTTGATTAAAATTGGAAAATGGTTTCGAAAAATCATGCTTCTTTTAATGCACTTTCAATTTTGGATCTCGTAAATACTTTGGCATTGCAATGCATGACCGTTGTGGTCACACCCTTTAAGTGAGAGCGAGAAGCTATGCCTTCGTGAGGTTTTCACCTCCGCATAGGCTAGTGGACTGCTTTCAGGATACATCCGTACCTATGTCTTCGTGAAGTTTTCATACGCATGGCCATAGGAAATGTATTCCCTCGAACCAAACTCGGTCCATATGAGCCTATAATGGGTGAGGATCGAGGAATCACTGGTTGGTACCTCAAACTTTAGAACTCAACCACATGTAAAAAGCATAAGAACCCATCCCGAAATGAACTATGCCAAACCTTAGTAGTTACCCGGATAGGCGTTTGTGTATTTTACGTGCTTTATATCTTATTCTGTGGTACTAATTGATGATGTTTTATTTCCTCTGCATGTCATTTCCATTTTTAAGAGGCATCGATTCACGATCAGTTTTTGAGTTAGAGAGCTGGTTATGGAAAGCAAATTCCTTGATAAAGTAGAAGACAATGCGGTCGCCTGCACATGGTCAGAGCAAAGCCAATTAGAAAAGGGGATAGCTTAGCTGAGGGATATGTGTTGGAATTACAGGATTTCACCAATATTAGTGTCACATAGAATGAACTCCGAGAGTTGAAAGAAATATGGACCCAGTGGGATGACGAGGCAAAGCAGTTGTTTTATAGGACCTATGGCGATCTACCATACCTGCTTGATGTCAAAATAGATAATCACCTATTCTGAGCAATGACTCAGTTCTGGAATGCTGCTTATAGCTATTTCTCATTTAGGAAAGTAAATTTGGTTCCCACGGTAAAGGAATACACGACCTTACTACGTTGTCCGAGAATTCAAGTTGATAAAGCTTATTCCAAAGTAGTCAATAGTTTGACTTTCACGAAGAAATTGATGAACGTCACGGGAATGAGTGAACAATGGGTCTCAGGTAGAATGCAGAAGAAAGGCGGGGGTAAATGCATACCTTGGATATATTTGAGGGACCTGATCCTAACGCATCCTGATGTGAAGAAAAAGATTGACGTCTTGGCCTTGTATATTTACAGTCTGGTGATCTTCCCAAAAGCCCTAAGACACATTGACAAAGTAGTTATTGATCTGTTCAGCCGATTGGACAAAGGGGTCACGCTTGTTCCTACCATCTTGGCCGAAACGTTCAGATCCTTGAATGCATGTCAGAGAATAGGTGAAGGCAGATTTATCGGATGTGCGCAGTTGTTATTGGCCTGGTTCCATAGTCACTTCTGGAAAGTGGAGAAAGTGTCTTATTGGTTTTTGTTGGAGAATTACTCCTCGTTGAAAGAGATAGTAGCTATGCCTAGGAGAAAAGACATATCCGAAGAAAATTGGATAGCGCTCCTTCAAAACCTTCAAGAAGACGACATCAATTGGAAGGCTCATTGGATGTTTCCCGACAAGATCCTTTATTATTGTGGAAACTTCGACTGAGTTCCTCTACTGGGAATTTGGGGTGCCACTGCATATGCCCCTTTGCTGGTCCTAAAACAATATGGCTCAAGACAATTCGTACCAACGACATACGGGTTGGCTCAATGCGAGTTCTCATACGAAGGGGGAGCTATAAGAAAAAGGTTAAAGAGATCTCTAGTGCCTGGAATCAGATTCATAGAATGAAAAGGTTATCCTTAGGCCCGATGGCGACCCCAGAGTACAGCGGATGGAGGATTAGAAGGATTAATGATAATGTCCCTGAGCCAAATCCAAAGAGCACCCGATCGAGAGAAGAATGCTTGCGAGTGGTCCCATCAGAATTAGAGATTGTGAAACAAGATTTTGAACGGTTAGTTCGGAGCTTGGAAAAAGGATAGAAAAGCTGGAAGAAGAAAAGCTGCTCCTCCAATTAGAGGTGGACGATAAAAAATCGGAGGCCAAGAAACTTAGAAAGGAAAAATAGAAGGTAGAGGAAGACCGAGATAGTTTGAAGGCTCAATACAAGAAGATGCGTCTGACGATAAAAATCGTTGGATTAGGAAAAACTTTGGAGCAGTGGCGATAAGAGATCCGAGAGGAAAAAGCCAGAGTTAGCAATTGGGAGAAAAAGTTTCAAGAAATACAAAAGTAAAAAAAGGCCTTAAAGAAGGGCATGATAGAAAACCAAAAGGAGAAAAAGGGACTAAAAGCTAGAATAGCTGAGCTTGGGCGGTCTCTGCACCATACCAGAGTAAAGACTCGGAAAGCAAACTGAAATCAAGTCTAAACAGAATCAAGGAAATGAAAGATAAGGTTGAAGAGCTAGAATCGGCATTACACTGTGGCGAGCTCCAGATTGAGCTTTTGGAAACAAGAGAAAGGCGTTGGGAGGAGGAGCTTCCCCATTCTTGTGAGTAAGTTAGAAGCTAGAATTACCTCATGGGTGAAGTGATAATCCAGATTCAAGAGGTAGCTGATCACCTACAGACTTTGGCTACAGTCGGGTTGTAATCAAGAGCTAATTTCTTTGCTTGGGAAAATCAAAACCTTAGGCCTTAGGGCAAAATCGTATTTGTAGCTCTGTTTTATGTAAAGGATTTTGTTTTCTAATAAAGTTTTCTAAAATGAAGTTGAATCTGAATCGATGCCTTTTTCTTGCATTATGTATTTGCATTGCATCATCAAAGAAAGGAGGTATTGATTAATATTCGGTTGCTAAATAGAAGAGTTTTTCATAAGGAAATAAATTTCTTGATAAAGTGGATTGTAATACGGTTGCCCAAATATAGTCCAAATAAACGACGAGAGAAGGTCGATAGTCCATAGAAGAACGCAAGACTTTGCCCAATGATTCAAGCCAACGCAGATTATTCAAGAGTCCTCACGTCTTGATTTTTTTTAAAAGAAGCTTATGAATATCACGGACGATAAGTGAGTGAAGAGGTACGGCCTGAACTGAGCAACAAGGAGCTAAAAGAAGCATCTATGGAGAAAGTTTATGGGCACGACCATAACATACAGATATGAAGAAAAAGACTGGTGTTTCCACTTGGATTATGATGACAAAATCGTATACGTAATCCGTTTTATATAAAGAGCTTTATTTTCTAGAAAAGTTCTTCTAATGGAATTGAATTTATAATCAGCGCCTATCTTTCTTTTCGCATTCTCTCTATGCATTTGAAGGCATTGCATCATCTTAGAAAGGAAGTGTTGATTCATATTCGGTTGCTAAATGGAAGAGTTTGTCATAAGAAAATGTGTTACTTGATAAAGTAGATTGTAAAACGATCGTTCGAACATAAGGACATGGCCGTATATGCGATACATTTTATGTAAAGAAACGTATCTTCTATAGGAATCAAATTCATGATCAACACCTCTCTTTCTTTTTACATTCATGCCATGCGCCTGCATTGCATTTTATGCATTTGCATTACATCACGTTATATGCATTTGAGTCCAAAGAAAGAGTCTAATAAGTTAAAATTATAGAAGAAGAAAACAGTTGCAGAAAGACCAAGAAAGGAGGATTACGAGAATCTCAGGTTGAGAATCGAAATGAGAACCCATAGTGTATCCTCCTTTGTCAAAAACATTTACATCTGCAGGAATGATGTACCTAGGGTGAGATAATACACAAAGCACGATGTTATGGATTGAAAGGGGTCTTTAGAACGTCAGTATAAATGTTGTTGACAAAGAGGATGATGCAATTGAAGATGTTTCAATGATACGCCCTTGTCCTCCTAGATTCATTTTGAACAATTGGACAGCTGTGGATCTTCTTGTTGTTTCTAAGTCCTCTCCAAGTAATGCTCAATGTTAACTCTCTTTTTGTTTGCCCCCAAGTAATAGTGGGATTCTTTTGTAAGAGCTTATGTTTGCTCTTTATCATTTAAATGAACATTAATGAAGATACATTTTGTCATAGTCTTTTCATTCTTGTAAACTTCATAATTATTCCCTCTTCTCACAGCCTGTCCTTACATGTACCTCATATCATGCCATAACATTATATTTGTTTGGTTCCAATACTTTGATGCTCCTCTATAGTTTTCTTTTCCATTCACCTTTCAGGTGCTCAGATACCAACGACATGAACAATCCCATTACAAGTCCTGAAATCAATTTTGAAAAAGCTATTTGTGTAGGAGAATGCGAAGCTGAGGAAAATGCTAAAGATTATGTCTCGTCTCCCGACTTACTAAGAATGATAGAACAAGAAGACAAATAGATTCTACCCCATCAAGAATCTATTAAGACAGTGAACTTGGAAAATGAAGAAAGGAAGCCGGAAGTGAAGATTGGGACCTCCATTTCAGAGAAGACTAAGTATGATTTGATCACCTTGATTCGTGAGTACAAAGATGTATTTGCCTGGTCATATCAGGATATGCCAGGGTTGAACGAGGATGTAGTGGTCCATAGACTCCCATTGAAACTAGAATGCAAACCCATTCAACAGAAGCTAAGACGAATGAGACCTGAAATGCTATTAAAGATAAAAGAAGAAGTCAAGAAATAATTTGATGCTAGCTTCCTACAAATCTCCAAATACCTAGAATGGGTAGCTAACATAGTTCCAGTACTGAAAAAAGACGGCAAGGTACGAATGTGCGTGGATTATCGCAGTCTGAATCGAGCAAGTTCTAAAGATAATTTTCCCTTGCCACACATTGATACGTTGGTGGATAACACAGCGAAGCATTCATTGTTTTCCTTCATGGATGGATTTTGGGTTATAACCAAATAAAGATGGCTCCCGAAGATATGGAGAAAACTACATTCGTGACGATGTGGGGAACATTCTGCTACAAGGTGATGCCATTTGGATTGAAGAATGCTGGGGCAACATATTAGAGGGCTATGGTGATGTTGTTCCATGACATGATGCATAAAGAAATAGAAGTCTACGTTGATGATATGATTGCCAAATCTTGGGGGGAAAGAGAGCATGTTGAGAACCTCAAGAAGTTGTTCGAAAGACTAAGAAAGTTCCAGCTGAAGCGTAATCTAGCCAAGTGTACGTTTGGGGCTACCTCGGGAAAATTACTAGGCTTCATCGTCAGTGAGAGAGGTATTGAGGTTGATCCAGATAAGATAAAAGCCATACAAGAATTACCACCTCCGCGCATACAAAAAGAAGTCAGAGGATTTTTAGGGAGGTTGAACTACATCGCTCGATTCATTTCTCAACTTACCAACCAGTGTGACCCAATTTTTCAACTCTTTTGAAAACACAATCCTGGAGAATGGAACGAGGAGTGCCAAGTGGCTTTTGATAAAATAAAACAGTATTTGTCTAGCCCTCCGGTGCTAGTGCCACTAACTCTGGAGAGACCGTTAATATTGTATTTGACTATGTTCGAAAACTCAATGGGTTGCGTACTGGGGCAACATGATGAGTCAGGGAAAAGAGAAAGGGCAATTTACTACCTCAGCAAGAAGTTCATGGAGTATGAAGCAAAGTACCCGTCAATTGAAAAATTCTGTTGTGCTTTGGTCTGAATAGTTCGAAGGCTCAGACAATATATGTTGTATCATACGACGTGGTTAATTTCAAAGCTGGACCCAATAAAGTACATGATGGAATCACCTACACTCTCAGGGAGAATGGCACGATGGCAGATCCTACTATCAGAGTACGACATAATATACGTGAGTCAAAAGTCGATAAAGGGGAGCGCGATAGTTGACTTCTTAGCAACTCGAACAACAGAGGAATACGAGCCATTGAGATTTGATTTCTCAGACGAAGACTTGATGTGCATTACGTGAGAAAAGAGTGTGAGTTGTCAAAGAGAAATCATGGAAGATGAGATTTGATTGCATCAAATGCATTGGGGCATGGGATTGGAGCGATCCTAGTATCACCAGAGGGGAACCATTATCCGCTCACTGCCAGATTAAATTTCTTCTGTACCAATAATGTTACGAAAAATGAGGCTTGCACCATGGGACTTTCTGCAGCCATGGAACAAAACATCGAAATCTTAAAAGTGTACGGAGACTCAGCGTTGGTGATTTACCAAATCCGTGGAGATTGGGAAGTGAGAGATTTGAAGTTGGTCAAATATCACGATCTTGTTGCGGAGTTGGTCAAAGAGTTCGAATAAGTGACTTTTAATTACTTCCCATGAGAAGAAAACCAACTGGCTGATGCCCTGGCCACTTTGGCCTTAATGTTCAAAGTAAACAGAGAAACAGAAATAATACCTCTCCAAATGAGCATATATGAGGTCCCTGCACATTGTTTTAGCATTGAAAAAGAGGCAGATGGACAGCCATGGTTCCATGATATCTTAGAATATGTCAAGAATCAAAGATATCCTGAGCAAGCAAATGAAAATGACAAAAGAACAATCAAAAGAATAGCAGTGGGATTTGTTCTTGATGGGGACATCCTATACAAAAGAGGAAAAGATCAAGTGCTCCTGAGATGCGTGGATGCTATTGAAGCCAGAAAAATACTTGAAGATGTCCACGAAGGAACTTGTGGAATGCATGCCAATGGTTTCACTATGGCTAGGCAGATTATGAGACTCGGTTATTACTAGCTGATAATGGAAAGTGACTGCATTAGTTATGCACGAAAATGCCACAAATGTCAAATTTACGGCGATAAAATTCATGCAGCCCCTTCGCCCCTTCATGTCATGACTTCTCCGTGTGGGGCATGGATGTAATAGGGCCAATTTCCCCAAAAAATTTTAATGGACACCGATTCATTTTTATGGTCATAGATTACTTCACAAAATGGATAGAAGCCGCTTCATTTGCTAATGTGACGAAGACCGCAGTTTACAGGTTCTTAAAAAAGGAGATCATATGTCGATACGGTTTTCTGAGAGAATCATTTCGGATAATGCTTTGAATCTAAACAACAAGATGATGAAGGAAGTGTGTGAGCAATTTCAAATAAAGCATCATAATTCCTCACCCTATCGCCCAAAGATGAATGGAGCAGTAGAAGATGCTAACAAAAATATTAAGAAGATTATAGGGAAAATGACTGAGACGTATAAAGACTGGCATGAGAAGCTACCGTTCGCTTTGTATGCATACCGCACATCTGTGCGTACATCTACGGGAGCAACCCATTTCTCTCTGGTCTATGGAATGGAAGCTGTGCTGCCCATCGAAGTTGAGATCCCCTCTCTAAGAGTCTAAATGGAGTCAAAACTAGAAGAATCAGAATGGGTTCGAGCTCGATATGACCAGTTAAATATTATCGAAGAAAAACGCTTGAAGGCGATCTGCCATGGACAAATGTACCAGAAGAGAATGATCACGGCCCAGGACAAGAAGTTGTGGTCAAGAGAATTTTGCGAGGGAGAACTTGTACTGAGAAAGATTCTCCCAATACAAAAAGATTTTCGAGGAAAATGGACACCAAATTGGGAAGGGCCATACATTGTAAAGAAGGCTTTCTCAAGTGGAGCTTTGATTCTCACCGAGATGGATGGGAAGGAGTTACCTAATCCAGTGAACTCAGATGTCGTGAAAAAGTACTATGCCTGAAAAAAAGAAATCGAGATGAAAACCCGAAAAGGGCGTCTTGAAAAAAAGAGGATCAAGATGAAAACCCGAAAGGGCATTTTGATAACCAAAAAGATTAGGATGAAAACCTAAAAGGGCATCCTAATGAAGGGGGTCCAAACATAAAGAGCAAGACAATTTGAACATAGAGTCAAATGCCGAGATTATAATATTTAAAGTAGATTCGGAAGCTCAAAATCTTCTACACAAGAAGCTTTACTCGAAAAGATCCAGGATGAAGAAATGTGGAGAAGTTCATGCGTTGGATATCTAGAGCATTTGCGACAATTGAACTTGCTTTCCTTTTTTATAACGTTTTCTTTATTGAAATATTCCTTGTCAATTTTCTTTGCTTGTTTCTTTTGAAATAAATATGAGTGTGAGGTATCCCTTTCATACCTACTTTGCCATTTTCATGCAGCTCATGTTTGGTTCATTTAAATGATAAATAGTGAAATTACATACTCTAAACAAAAGGAATGTTGAGCATTATCTAGATGAGAATTTGGTAAGTGCAAGAGCCTCAAAGCAAGGACAAAGTTCAACAGGGGGCAAAAGGGTAGTATCGAGAAATGCAGATTACTCAGTAAAACTTGAGGACGGTACAAAACACGAAAGAAAAGTCAAGAGTCAAAGTAATGAATACAGGTCATCATCAAAGTCGTGGCGAAAAGAGATACATGACAAACAAGCCTGTATGCATGGCATAATCATGTAGGCATAAAAGCATTTAAGACAAACATGTGCATATAATGATAACCTCATGCATGACACATACAGTACACCAAGAAAGCAAGAAGTTTTGACGATAGTTGTACCAAACCAAGGAAAAGAAGACATCCAAGTTCCACCGGATGATATGTTTTGAAATTACGATTGCAAAATATCAACTCATAATTCGAGAAGTGAGTTGAGCCTCAGGTCACACGTTGAGGTGTTTTTCAATACTTAGTTTTCAAGATATCAACTCATAATACGAGAAGTGAGTTGAGCCTCAGGTCACATGATGAGGTGTTTTTCAATATTTATTTTTCAAATATCAACTCATAATACAAGAGGTGAGTTGAGCCTCAAGTTACACACTGAGGTGTTTTTCAATTTCTACTCAAAAATCAACTCATATTACGAGAGGTGAGTTGAGCCTCGGGTCGTACGCTGAGGTATTTTTAATTTCTGTCTTTCAATTTCTATTCAAAAATCAACTCATAATGCGAGAGGTGAGTTGAGCCTCGGGTCGCATGCCGAGGTATTTTTAATTTCTGTCTTTCAATTTCTGTTCAAAAATCAACTCATATTGCGAGAGGTGGGTTAAGTCCCGGGTCGCATGCCGAGGTGTTTTTAATTTTCGTCTTTCAATTTTTGTTCAAAAATCAATTCATATTGCGAGAGGTGAGTTGAGCCCTAGGTTACACGCCGAGGTATTTTTAATTTCTGTCTTTCAATTTCTGTTCAAAAATCAACTCATATTGCGAGAGGTGAGTTGAGCCCGGGTCGCACGCCGAGGTATTTTTAATTTATGTCTTTCAATTTCTGTTCAAAAATCAACTCATAATGCGAGAGGTGAGTTGAGCCTCGGGTCGCACGCTGAGGTATTTTTAATTTCTATCTTTTAATTTCTGTTTAAAAATCAACTCACAATACGAGAGGTGAGTTGAACCTCAGGGACATGCCGAGGTATTTTTGATTTATGTTTTTCAATTTCTGTTTGCTTCAAAAAATCAACTCATATTGCGAGAGGTGAGTTGAGCCTCAGGCACATGCCGAGGTATTTTCATTTTCTATTTTTCGATATCTGAAAAAAACAAAAAAAAAATAAACTCATAATGCGAGAGGTGAGTTAAGCCTCGGGTCACACGCTGAGATATATTTCGATCTCTGTTCTTCAAAAAAATCAACTCATAGTGCGAGAGGTGAGTTGAGCCCCAGGTCGTACATTGGGGAGCAGATTGAAGATAGCAGGTCTGGCATTCCCGATATTGCAAGAGTAGATCGAAGTTAGCAAGCTTGGCATTCTGATGTCGCAGGAGCATGTTGAAAATAGCAGATTTGGCTTCCTAAAGTTGTAGGAAGTAGATCGAAAACATCGAGTTTTAACTTCCTAAAGTTGTAGCGGAGCAGATAGAAGACAGTTAAACATCTCTCCCTGAGATTGCAGGGGAGCAAATTGAAGCTACAGGTCCTATCTCACTGAAGCAACGGTGGAGTGGATCAAAACAACAAGATACGGTGGACCAGAATGAAGTTACCTAAAGAAAGGTGCACCAAAGAAGCTAAAGCCTAGCGAGACCGGGCAAAATTGGTCTTTCTTATCTCTTTGCTCTATTCCCGTTGCAGAAAATGAGCAAAGAGGGGCAGCTGTACAAGCCCAATTCTGCCCGGGCCCAAAGACCCAAATCAGCCTAACCCAATAACCCTAGCCTAACTTGCATTTTTTCAGAAACCAAAAACCTAAAAATTTGCCCAGTTCCTGTGTAACATCCTGATAATTAGGGGTTATGCATTTTACTTAATTAATTGATGTTGCATGCTTAAATATGTTAAGTGTGTTTTGGAAGTTATTTTTGAGCTTCATTAATTAAGTGAATGCTCAGTGAAACTTTTAATTTTTAATAAATAAGATGAAGCTAAGCATGATAGGCTTTATGAATTAATGACAAGGAATTTTAAGCATAAGTTGAGTAATTAGCAAAGTGGTAAGGACATATGGATGAGTGCTTGAGGGGAGAGGTTCGAATCCCCTAGCTAACAAATGGGAGGATTTTATTTTTGTTTCCTTCCCTATAGTGTCGGCCAAGAACTTTCTAGAGTGGATGAGCATTCTTTAATTTTGGCTATTTGACCATATGAAAAAGGCAAGCTAAGGACTTATGGTATGGAATCAAGATAGCATGGTAAAAAGGGGGGACAAAAGGCTTGATATGTGGGCAATGTTTTGGAAGTTTGTCCATGGTCATTTGACCATGAACCTAGACGGCATAAGGGGCTAAGGGAGTGGTTTAATTGTGTTGGAAATTACGGAGTTGATAGGGAAGAATTAAGGAGGAAAGAAGGGGATTGTATAGGCTATTGTGTTGGCCGAATTTTGGTATGGGATTAGGAAGATTTTTGTTGACCAAAAGGTTGTCATTTGTGCATTTTTTTCCTTGTCCAATATTTTTCTCTTAGTCGAATTTGTCTATTGGCATTTGGTAAAAAGTTTGCTTTGTTTTGGCCTTTGCATTTTTGACCAAATAGGTACTTTTATTTCTTCTTTTCCTCTCAAATCTTTATCTTCTTTTGATACCAAAATATTGTCACTTTTGAAGACACTTATCCTTTTTCTTTCTCTCTAGTGCCGAATTCAACTTTCACCAAAAGCATCCTCTCTCATTTTCTTTTTCTTTTCATTCTATTTTCTCTTCTCTTTCCTCTCATTCGAAACTACAAAAGTTCTAGAACCAATTTTCTTCATTTCTTTCCCTTGGCGAATGTGCATAGGTTCCAAAACTATCTCTTTTCTTTTGAAGATCATCATCATCTTCTTTTAATCTCTCTTTCTCTTTCTCTTTTCTTCCTTCTCTCTTTCCTTCTCTTTTTATTTTTCATTTTCTTTCTTCTTTTCTTTCTTTGAAAACCAAACCACCAAATCAAATTTTTATTCTCTTCTTTTCTTGTTCAAAGTAGAATCTTCAAGTGCTCAAAGTAAGGTTTTTGTTTGTCAATAGTTTTCATTATTTCCTTTTACTATAGTTTATTTAGAAAATAAATCTTTTATTTTTCTCTCTAGCCGAATCCTTGGAAAGGATTTTAAAGATCTTTGTTGAAGCCAACTTTTAAGAAGTGATCTTTCGAGATCATCAAGGTAAGGATTTTAATTTCGATCGTATCAATTCTTTTAGAATGGATCACTAATCAACATTATTTTAGGGCGATTTAAGACTAACAAGATAGGTAAGAAAAGAGCGTCTGAGTGTTTGGAAGAGAGGAGGTACTCTTTTACCATCAAACTACAAACGAAGGCGAGATCGGTGTAAGAGACTTTCCACCGGGTTGTGGACCCTCGCTAACGAGGATCGGTTATTTGAAGTTATACGTACAACCGAACCACTTTACGTTGGTGGGATATCGCCGGTTTTCATCCATCTAGTGGAGAAAAACCACAAATAACTGTCGTTCGAGAATCCAAGGGTAAGGATCTAGATCCATCATCAATAAGTATAGTTTTGTTAGTAAAAGTTTATACTAACCAAGTGTGTTAATTAACTAGGTGTTGTGAGAGAGAGTATCATTCTCACCATCATAAGGTGTGTAACCTACATTAAAACTCATAGATCTATTTTTATATGTGATTTTATGATAATGTGTTTAATAATGATTTTTTTGGATACCATTCGGTGGTATACGATATTCGTATGTTTACCCCAATATTTCGTTAATTTTGCTATATGCATAAAATGTGAAATAAGTATGATTATATTATGATTTTGGGGTAAATCGCATGAAAACTAAATGATATGTATGTGCATGGGCATATGGGTATATTTGATAAATGAGAAGTATTACGGTGGTTTTACCACATTTACGGTGACTTTGGTCACATATGTGAATCTGGTGACTTGGTCACGTATATTTGAATCTGGTGACTTGGTCACGTATATTTGAAATCCGTGACTTGGTCACATATTTGATATCCGATGACTTGGTCACATATTTGATATCCGGTGACTTGGTCACAATTTTGTCTGGTGGCCTTGCCACAAAATTATAAGAGCGATGTGCATGTTGACTACAAAGAATCGCCTTGATTGTGTGTAGCGGATGGAGGGTCGATTTAGTAATCCCACGGTGTGTTGGTTGGTGCGGTGGTGTGTAGCGGATGGATATTAGGTGGTAGGGCTTACATTTCATTTCATGTACATAACCATGTAATATTGAATGATTATTATTAGATCGCTATGAAAATGGGCTTTGGGCTAAATAAGAGCTAAATGGGCTTTTAAGCTAAATATGAGCTAAATGGGCTTTTGGGCCAAATATGACTTAATTGGGCCTATGAATAAATGTGTTATGAAAAATAGGCTTTTTGATGTATGTGTTACACATTGAGTTTATAACTCACCCATTTTGTGGGATAAACTTTTCAGATGATTAGTAGTGCGATGGATCGGTCGTGAAGGATTTCGAGGTGGCCAATGCTCAGATCAAGTATTTTGGAGATTTTCCAATTTAAACTTATTTAATTTGATTAATTAGACTTTATTATGGGTTTGCTATTTTTATGTAATAAGGCCACTATAAACTATTTTTTATTTTTGGGTGTTTGAATTTATTTTATTTTGTCATGAACAATTATTAAGTAAATAACTAAATGGTTTTCGATAAATAATTTAAAAAATGTTTTTGTCACTAATATATAAATGTTTTAAAGTAATTTTCTTAAATTTGGTTTCCTTTTAATTCCTTCTAAAAATAATGTTTTAAAAGACAAAATTTACTTTACAATTGATTTCAACCTAAAGTATTAAGTTAAATGCTTTTCTACAAAATTGTCAAATTTTTAAGAGTTTGTAAAAGTTAGATTCGAGAACATAACAAATCCGGTTGGACTTTTTGGACCGGGTTTGGGGTGTTTCAACTTGGTATCGAGCCCGATTTTAAACTCTCACCTTGGGTTATGAAGCCCACAGCGTTTTCAAAATATGGCCCAAATGACTTTTTGAAAGTTTTCTTAAGTTAAAATGGTTTTATAAGAGCATGGCACTTTCGGAGTTCTCACCTGAGATCCATCGGTATGTATCTTTATTGATAGAGTGATATGAAAGTCCGATAAGCCTAAGGAAACTATAACTTTAGAGACATGGACCCTAGGTGTATGTGTGCTACTACGAAAAACCACTTTGAATATCTATTTCATAAAACTTTCTTTTAATATGAAGTGAAAAGATTCTAATACATAAGACTTTTCAGTAAAAATAGATAAGACACGTAGTAGAAATGAGCTCTAGGGGACGTGGTAAATGCGTGGGCGTGGACGAGGAAGAATGGTACGTGTCGGAACCGATTCGATCTAGTCAAGGTTCGAAAATGATGCTCCACCACCTTTGTTGGGGTGGATTTTCAAGAGCAAAATGAAGGAGGTGACGCAGATCACAAGTCGTCTTTGCGAGTTTTAGAACGAGTAGCGAAGCTAGTTCGAAATGGGTCTCGAAAGTCGATGGTGAGAGACTAAGATCAAATGGAGCCGAGGTTTTGAGGAGTATCCGAGTAGCTCCAAATGTAGCGGAATCTTGGTTGGAAGCGATCGAGAGGATTATGGACGATTTAGGCGACCTTCAAGAGAAATTGAAAGGTGCTATTTCACTTCTTCGTGATGAAGCCTACCGGTGGTGGCTCACTATTAAGGAAAGTACCCACGTGGATCGATTGGATTGGGGTATTTCAAAATTAAATTGAAGGAAAATACGTTGGAGCTAGCTACATCGACTCTCGAGGAGGAAGACATTTGAATCTAGTGCAAGGGAATAAGTCGATAGTGAATATGAAGCGAATTTTTGCGACTTAGCCGTTATGCCGGAGGATAGTGGCTACGGAATATGAACGGTGTGTCGATTTGAGGATGGACTTAGAGATGAAGCTGAAAGTGATGATTGCTCAAGACCATGAAAGAGATTTTGCAATCTTAGTGGAAAGGGCAAGAATAGTGAAGAGGTTAAGAGGACGAAAAAGAGTAACCGGACAGAGGTCGAATAGAAATAAGAGAAGCTTTGGGTCTTCAGGGTCATCCGGGAATTTTTAGAAGAAACCAAGAAATAAAGGACCACGAGGTCAGCAGACTGCTACGGGTGGACAAAATCGTGTTTGTGCTCAATGTGGGAAAATGCACGTGGGAGAATGTTGGAAAAAAATCGGGGGATGTTTCAAGTGCGGGTCGAAAGACCATATGATCAAAGATTGCCCGAAGAATTCAGATAAGAATCGCCAGAAGTCGTGGTGTTAATTAGGTGGCGTAGTGAACAATGAAACGATAAGGGCCGTGGTCCAAATGGAAGGGTAATGGTTCGGTAGAGGTCGTGGAACTTGAAAGGAGGCGATGGTAGCTCGAGGCGAGACAACCTGAGTTTGGTGTATGCGATCAAATCACAGAGAAGACGGTGACCTTTTGATGTTATCACGAACGCGTTCGATTTCAGGTTGCCTTTATTGCTTTGATAGATATAGGGTCAACCCATTCCTACATCGCTAGTGAAATATCTGGAACTTTGCATGTAACTTCCGAGATCTGCATTTAGGAAGATGATCGTACTTAGTCCTTTAGGATGCATAAAGTGTTATAGACAAACTTTTAAGGAAGTGCCTTTAGAAGTTTAAGGAACGCAGTTTGGTGATTTAATGGAGTTGCCATTAGGAGAATTCGACCGATCTTAGGCATGGGTGGCTTGTGAAGTATCGTGCAAATGTGGATTGTCTTTGCTAAGCGAATGTCATAAGAACTCTTGATGAAAAGAAGTGGTAGTGATGGGCGAGAGACGGAACTACTTATCTAATGTAGTATCCGCTCTTAAGGCGTAAAAGATGGTTAGAAAAGGATGTGTAGCCTTTCGATGTTGGTGAGTGCCTTGGAGGCTAAGGAGGCGATTGTTGAGGAGTCGGGATCGTGAATGAATTTGTAGATGTTTTTGGAAGAACTTCCGGTTTGCCTCCGGATCGTGAGGTAGAATTCGGGATTGATTTATTGCGGAGCAGCGCGCCAGCTTCTATTGCTCCATATAGAATGGCACAGAAGGAATTAGTTGAGCTTAAGGCTCAGATTCAGGAGTTCCTTGATCGTGGATTTATCCGACCTAGTGTGTCTCCATGGGGAGCACCGGTTCTATTTGTGAAGAAGAAGGACGGATCGATGAGGATGTGTATAGACTACCGGCAGTTGAATAAGCTGACCATCAAGAACAAGTATCCTTTGCTAAGGATCGACGACTTGTTCGATCAGCTTAAGGGAGCTGCGGTATTCTCAAAGATTGATCTAAGATCGGGGTATCATCAGCTTAAAGTAAAGGAAGTGGATATCCATAAGACGGCTTTCCGAACTAGATATGGGCATTATGAATTTCTGGTAATGCCATTCGGATTAACGAACGCCCCAGCTGCATTCATGGATAAGATGAATCGAATTTTCCAGCCCTACTTGGATCAATTCGTCGTGGTGTTTATAGACGACATCCTAGTGTATTATAAGTCTGAAATGGAACATGATGAGCATCTTGGATTGTGTTGCGAGTTTTAAGGGAGAAGAAGTCAGTATGCCAAATTGACAAGTGCAAATTTTATTTGAAAGAGGTTGCGTTTTAGGCCATGTGGTGTCGGCAGAAGGATAAGGGTGGATCCTCGGAAGATTGAGGTCATGCTAGATTGAAACCACCTAAGTCCGTGAATCAAGTTCGCAGATTTCTTGGGGTTAGCGAGGCTATTCGGAAGATTTGTTGAAGGATTTTATTCGATAGTTGCACCTTTAACGAAATTATCGAGAAAGAAAGTACCTTTCGTGTGGGTGATAAGCAACAAGAGAGTTTTGAAAAGCTCAAGAAGGTTTTGACCGAAGCTCGGTTTGATTCACTGAGGCGAGGAAAGAATTTTGTCGTCTATTGTGACGCTTCTCACACGGATTAGGATGTGTTACGATGCAAGACGGAAGGTAGTTGCGTATCGTCTCGGCGATTAAGACCTCACGAGGTTAATTACCCGACGCATGATTTGGAATTGGCAATGTAGTCTTTGCTCTTAAAGTTTGGAGACATTATCTATACGGGAAAAGTCGAGAATATACACGGATCACAAAAGTCTGAAATATCTACCGACTCGTAAAGAAGCGAATTTGAGGCGCGAAGGTGGATAGAGTTGTTGAAAGACTACGATCGTTCTATCGAGTACCACCGGGCAAGGCAAATGTGGTGGCGCACGCCTAAGTCGAAAAGTGGTGTCAGATTTAAGGGCGATGTTTGCACATCTTAGTCTTTACGATGACGGAAGCTTGTTGGCAGAACTTCAAGTTAAGCCGACATGGTTAGGTCAAGTGAAAGAGAGTCAGTTAGTTGACGATGATCTGAGTGCAAAACTTCGGCAGGTGCAGAGTGGAGAATTGGAAGATTTTGGTATTAACAGTGATGGGGTATTGTGTTTTAAAGGTAAAGTCTGTATGCCGAGGGATCAGGAGTTAAGGCAAAAGATTCTTCAGGAATCGCATGGTAGCCCCTATGCTATGCATCCTGGAGGAAGCAAGTTATACTGAGATTTGAGAGATCAGTTTTGGTGGCCTGGACTTAAACGGGAAGTTACGGAGTTTGTAGGCAAGTGCTTAATGTGTCAGCAAGTCAAGGCTGAACATCAAGTACCTTTGGATTGCTTCAAACCGATAAAGATTCCACGTGGAAGTGGGAGAGAATCACCATGGACTTTGTTAGTGGGCTTCCTCACGCCTACTAAGAAATACTGTTTGGGTGATAGTGGGTGATTGACTGAAATCGCACATTTTATCGATTCGGGTTGATTACTCTTTCGTAAATTAGCGAAATTATATGTGGCTGAAATTGTGAGATTGCATGGAGTGCCGTTGTCGATTATTTCGGATAGAGATCCGAGGTTTACGTCTCGATTTTGGAAAGCATTGCATCAGGCTTTGGGCACCAGATTGGACTTCAGTACGGCATTTCACCCTCGGTCGGACGATCATCTGAAAGAGTAATCAAATCTTAGAAGATATGTTAAGGGGATGTGTGATAGATTTCAAGGGAAGTTGGGAGGAATTCTTACCGTTGGCGGAATTCACAACAACAACATTACTAAACTAGTATTTGGATGGCACCATATGAAGCACTATATGGATGAAGTGTCGCACACCTACGTGTTGGATGTAATTAGGGAACGTCGATTTTAGGTCCGAAATAGTGGTGAATCCCAAGAAAAGGTTAAGGTAATCCGGGCTCGGTTAAAGGAAGCATCGGCGACAGCAAAAGTCGACGCAGATCTAAAGCGAAAAGAAATAGAGTTTCTTTGTGGGGACCAAGTTTTCCTAAAGGTTTCACCTTGGAAAAAGGTAATGAGATTTGGTCGCAAAGTGGAAGCTAAGTCCTGTGTTCATTGGACCTTATCGGGTTTTAAGCGGGTCGGATCTGTGGCATACCGCTTAGAATTACCTTGAGTTGAAGCAAATGCACGATGTGTTCCATGTTTCAATGTTATGCCGTTATCGGTCGGATCCATCTCATGTGGTGCCAGTTGAGGAGGTGGAATTAAGACCGATTTGTCTTATGAAGAGGAGCCAATTCAAATTTTGGAGTGAGATATAAAGGTTTTACGGAGAAAGTCTGTTCCTCTCGTCAAAGTATTATGGCATAATCATGGATCGAAGAAGCTTCGTGGGAACCAGGAGGAAGTGATGCGTTAATACCCTCACTTATTCGGCCTGTAATTTCGAGGACGAAATTATTTTAAGGGTAAAAGCGTAACATCCCGATAATTGGGGTTATGCATTTTACTTAATTAATTGATGTTGCATGCTTAAATATGTTAAGTGTGTTTTGGAAGTTATTTTTGAGCTTCATTAATTAAGTGAATCTTTGAGTGAAACTTTTAATTTTTAATAAATAAGATGAAGCTAAGCATGATAGGCTTTATGAATTAATGACAAGGAATTTTAAGCATAAGTTGAGTAATTAGCAAAGTGGTAAGGACATATGGATGAGTGCTTGAGGGAGAGGTTGAATCCCTAGCCAACAAATGGGAGGATTTTATTTTGTTTCCTTCCTATAGTGTCGACCAAGAACTTTCTAGAGTGGATGAGCATTCTTTAATTTTGGCTATTTGACCATATGAAAAGGCAAGCTAAGGACTTATGGTATGGAATCAAGATAGGATGGTAAGAAGGGGGACAAAAGGCTTGATATGTGGGCAATGTTTTGGAAGTTTGTTCATGGTCATTTGACCATGAACCTAAGCGGCATAAGGGCTAAGGAGTGGTTTAATTGTGTTGGAAATTACGGAGTTGATAGGGAAGAATTAAGGAGGAAAGAAGGGGATTGTGTAGGCTATTGTGTTGGTCGAATTTTGGTATGGGATTAGGAAGATTTTTGTTGACCAAAAGGTTGTCATTTGTGCATTTTTTTCCTTGTCCAATATTTTTCTCTTAGCCGAATTTGTCTATTGGCATTTGGTAAAAAGTTTGCTTTGTTTTGGCTTTTGCATTTTTGACCAAATAGGTACTTTTACTTCTTCTTTTCCTCTCAAATCTTTATCTTCTTTTGATACCAAAATATTGTCACTTTTGAAGACACTTATCCTTTTCTTTCTCTCTAGTGCGAATTCAACTTTCACCAAAAGCATCCTCTCTCATTTTCTTTTCTTTTCATTCTATTTTCTCTTCTCTTTCCTCTCATTGTCGAAACTACAAAAGTTCTAGAACCAATTTTCTTCATTTCTTTCCCTTGGCTGAATGTACAAAGGTTCCAAAAACTATCTCTTTTCTTTTCGAGGATCATCATCATCTTCTTTTAATCTCTCTTTCTCTTTCTCTTTTTCTTCCTTCTCTCTTTCCTTCTCTTTTCATTTTTCATTTTCTTTCTTCTTTTCTTTTTTGAAAACCGAAACCACCAAATCAAATTTTATTCTCTTCTTTTCTTGTTCAAAGTCGAATCTTCAAGTGCTCAAAGTAAGGTTTTGTTTGTCAATAGTTTTCATTATTTCCTTTTACTATAGTTGATTTAGAAAAATAAATCTTTTATTTTTCTCTCTAAACCAATCCTTGGAAAGGATTTTAAAGATCTTTGTTGAAGCCAACTTTTAAGAAGTGATCTTCGAGATCATCAAGGTAAGGATTTTAATTTCGATCGATCAATTCTTTTAGAATGGATCACTAATCAACATTATTTTGAGGCGATTTAAGACTAACAAGATAGGTAAGAAAAGAGCCGACGGAGTGTTTGGAAGAGAGGAGGTACTCTTTTACCATCAAACTACAAACGAAGGCGATGTCGGGTGTAAAAGACTTTCCACTGGGTTGTGGACCTCTCGCTAACGAGGATCGGTTATTTGAAGTTGTACGCATACAACGAACCACTTTACGTTGGTGGGATATCGCCGGTTTTGATCCATCTAGTGGAGAAAACCACAATAGCTCGTCGTTCGAGAATCAGGGTAAGGATCTAGATCCATCATCAATAAGTATAGTTTTGTTAGTAAAAGTTTATACTAACCAAGTGTGTTAATTAACTAGGTGTTGACGAGCGAGAGTATCATTCTCACCTGTCATAAGGTGTGTAACCCTACATTAAAAACTCATAGATCTATCTTTATATGTGATTTTATGATAATGTGTTTAATAATGATTTTTTTATACCATTCGGTGGTATCGATATTCGTATGTTTACCCCAATATTTCGTTAATTTTGCTATATGCATAAAATGTGAAATAAGTATGATTATATTATGATTTTGGGGTAAATCGCATGAAAACTAAATGATATGTATGTGCATGGGCATATGGGTATATTTGATAAATGAGGAAGTATTCTGGTGGTTTTACCACATTTCTGGTGACTTCGGTCACATATGTGAATCTGGTGACTTCGGTCACGTATATTTGAATCTGGTGACTTCGGTCACGTATATTTGAAATCCGGTGACTTCGGTCACATATTTGATATCCGGTGACTTCGGTCACATATTTGATATCCGGTGACTTCGGTCACAATTTTGTCTGGTGGCCTTGCCACAAAAATTATAAGGCGATGTGCATGTTGACCGCAAAGAATCGCCTTCGATGGTGTGTAGCGGATGGAGGGTCGATTTAGTAATCCCACGGTGTGTTGGTTGGTACGGTGGTGTGTAGCGGATGGATATTAGGTGGTAGGGCTTGCATTTCATTTCATGTACATAACCATGTAATATTGAATGATTATTATTAGATCTGCTATGAAAATGGGCTTTTGGGCTAAATAAGAGCTAAATGGGCTTTTAAGCTAAATATGAGCTAAATGGGCTTTTGGGCCAAATATGACTTAATTGGGCCTATGAATAAATGTGTTATGAAAATGGGCTTTTTGATGTATGTGTTACACATTGAGTTTATAACTCACCCATTTTTGTAGGATAAACTTTCAGATGATTAAGTAGTGCGATGGATCGGGTCGCTAAGGATTTCGAGGTGGCCAATGCTCGTATCAAGTATTTTGAAGATTTTCCAATTTAAACTTATTTAATTTGATTAATTAGACTTTATTATGGGTTTGCTATTTTTATGTAATAAGGCCACTATAAACTATTTTTTATTTTTGGGTGTTTGAATTTATTTTATTTTGTCATGAACAATTATTAAGTAAATAACTAAATGGTTTTCGATAAATAATTTAAAAAATGTTTTTTCACTAATATATAAATGTTTTAAAGTAATTTTCTTAAATTTGGTTTCCTTTTAATTCCTTCTAAAAATAATGTTTTAAAAGACAAAATTTACTTTACAATTGATTTCAACCTAAAGTATTAAGTTAAATCATTTTCTACAAAATCGTCAAATTTTTAAGAGTTTGCGAAAAGTTAGATTCAAGGAACATAACAAATCCGGTTGGACTTTTGGACCGGGTTTGGGTGTTTCATCTGCTATCTCGACCCACAATGCATTAGCGTCCCATTGCCACCGACCCCAGCCACTTGCACTATCCACCGCCCTTGTAATCAGCACTGTCCAAGCACCTGCAAGAATTAAAAAGGAAAAGATAGAACACACAAAAGAGAAAGCAACAAGCAAGCATGTAATTTCTTTGGCTATTTAAGCCCGAAAACAACAATGTAAATAGGGGATTTTTTTCTTTGTTTTGAAGAAGAAAGCAGAGAGAAAAATAGAGGTTACCAATCTGAAAATAGAAATTTGATTACAAATACCCATGACGAGTGATACAAGATATAACAAGCAATCGAAGGAAAAGGAAGCAGTTTAAGGTTTTATTCTATCTTTCTTTTTAGCCTATTTTTTTGAAACTATAAACCTATCTTCTTTATCTTTTACATTAAAAACAATTTATATATAACATCAAATACGTGTATAAAAAGGACAAAAAGAACAAGATTTTACCTTTTACCACCGCAGACGGGTGGCGAGCGACGAGCCCACTAGGAAGCCTTGGCCGGGAGTAAACGCAGAGAAAAAAAACAAGAAGGTTTTTTTTAAGCAAGCAATGAAATGAAAAATGAAAGGATAATTTTTGGTTTTATAAAAGATTCAAAATGACGTCGTTTAGGGCATGGTTTAGTGGCCTCAAAACGACGTCGTTTTGTCCCTCAGATCCGCGTGTTGACCCCGACCCGCCTCAGGATCCGCGTGTTTTTACAAAGGGGTTTATTGCGCTTTCGATCCTTTCACATTTTCAGCTTTTAAAATTAGGTTTTCTGTTATTTCAATTTTGGCCCGATATTTTTCATGATTTGTAATTTGGTTCTTTAAAACGCTGCGCTCAAAACGCTTAGGGAAAGCTGCGCTCGCGTCCCTCATTCTTTTCGCTTGTTGCAATCCATTACCTATTATTTATTTTATAGAATTTGACGAAACTTAGTTTTTAATACAATTTAACCCATTTTCAATTATTTTGCAATTTTACTACTATTTAATATTTTCATTATTATTATTATTGATCATTTATTATTATTACTACTATTTTATTATGCTACTATTATTAGTACTACTATTTTTATTTTTATTATTATAAAATTTTTATTAACATCCACCGTTTTCTTTATATTTTTATTATTATTATTTTATAATTTATCCATCTTTTGCTATCATTATTTTCATATATCTATGATTATTATTACTATCTATCTATTATTATTATTATTATTATTATTATTATTATTATTATTATTATTATTATTATTATTATTATTATTATTATTATTATTATTTGTTATTTTCATTATGTTTTACTATTATTTGTTTGCTATTACTATTATTTATATTCACGATCATATGTGTTATTTTATTTTCTACTATCATTATTATTACTATTATCATATTACTATCACTAATATTATTACCTTAACCATTATTATTTGTTGTTTCATTTTATTATTATCACCCTTTTTTATCATCATATTACCATTATTATTACTATTATCATACTATTTTATATATACATATATAGTTTTATTTATTTTACATATACTATTTCGCTCATTAATCGCCATTTTATTTTTATAAATCATCGTTATTATCATTATTTCTACATTCTTGTTAATATACTATTATTATCATAATACTTTCACTTTGCCCACTACCTATATTATCATTTTTCCTCTATTGTTGTCAACATCCTTATCACTCATCGCGCTAGTCTTTCTTGATGCCTCATTTTTTAACAACCAACATTCCGTATTAAGTGATTCGGGAAAATCGAGCCCTAACTTACTGGGTTCTGATTTTTCTCGTTTAAGCTAAACAATGAGATGTCCCTTTTAAAATCGCAATTCAAATTTTAAACAAAACACTTAATCCCGAAAATTCGAAATGTCACGCCCTAACTTACTGGACTCGACATCTAGATACTTCGAATAAGTTTTTTAATATAGGGGCAATATTCCTAATTTGGACCTTTGAGAAAACGAGCCCTAACTTACTGGGTTCTAATTTTTCGTTTGACAAATGACGGGAGATCATCTTCAAATATAAAGCCAAGTTTTAAAAGGCAAGCTTAGTTTCGGGAATCTAAAGTATTGCGCCCTAACTTACTGGACATAATGTTTTATCTCTTCGAAAATAAGAGAGTCCTAATGTCCCTTTCAATCCCTTCAGGTTTTGGAAATCAAAAGTATCTATTTTTGAATCATTTCAATGTTTTCAACATTAGGACATCGATCAATCAATTTGGTACCAATTTTGGGCGTATCGAGGGTGCTAACCCTTCCTCGTGTGTAACCGACTCCCGAACTCATTTTTCTGGATTTCGTAGACCAAAATCGTTGTTTTGATAAATCAAACTGTTTATTAAAAATAACTATTTTATGAGGTGACCCGATCACACCCAAATAAAGATCGGTGGCGACTCCCTTCTTTTCATTTTCAAAACCCTCGAGTCAACCACGTCGCTTACTGTTTTATCAAAAAATGATTATGACACTCTGAATCGCCGTACTAACATGGCAGGGATGGTACGAGTCAGAACGAATCAATTTTTTGAAGTCACAGACCCAACCACCACGCAACGGCCGGGCGATGCGGCGGTGGCTGACACTGAGAGTTCAGGCACAGCCGTGGCAAACTAAACATGGGCGTGGGGAAAACGATATGCCCCATACCACGGCCGTGCGACACAGTCGTGGTGGAAACTGACTTATCACACACGGGTGATACGATCCACAACACGGCCA
This sequence comes from Gossypium rotundifolium, assembly GCA_025506655.1. Classification (NCBI taxonomy): domain Eukaryota; kingdom Viridiplantae; phylum Streptophyta; class Magnoliopsida; order Malvales; family Malvaceae; genus Gossypium; species Gossypium rotundifolium. The sequence goes on along the minus strand of CP106724.1, from coordinate 83,712,979 downwards.
TGCAATATGACTGTGTGCCCCGACACGCCCATGGTACACGAGCGTGGGATGATGTCAGAATCCAAAACTCTATTTAAACCTCCCCACTACTCCCTATTTCACCCATTAACCTTTATCCCTACCTTCTTTCCCTTAGATTTCTCTCCTTTTCTCCTATCATTCATAGGACTCTTGAGACACCAAAGCCATGCCGAAGAAGCGTAAGAGGCCAACCACAGTCTCCTCATGGAAGACCAATCTACATAAGTTCATGCCGGTCGCTTCAACCCTCTAACACGCCAAGGGTCTTCGAGACCTTTTCTTTTCTATTTTTACATAATTCGAGACCTTTTTGTTTCTATTTTTCTTTTCTCTTTTGCTTCAATTTCCTTCCTTTGACTATCTTATGCTTAGTTTAGCTTATTTTAATTTAGTTTCTTAGTGTCAGGTTCGTCAGGCTGCTTGAGAATCACGCCACCTCCACTGCCGCCAGCACCTCCGTAGCCTTAGAAGTCATACTCACCTCGTAAACCATCATCAATAAGGACTTCTTAGTCCATTAATCTTTTCTTTTAATTTCAGTTTTCTTCTTAGTCTCCTTCTCTTTATTTTTCTTGTCTTTAATTATATTATAAGTATATTTTTAATGTTTCTTTAGATTTCTAGCTATATCTTTGCAAGCTCCCCAATTTCTTCATCTAGTATAGAGATTTTCGGTAGCCACCCCACCAGGACCATAGAAAACACCACCACCGTCCCCTCCAACTCATCTTCTACCACGACCACTGCCAACTCTCGGAGTCATCTAAAAATTCAGGAAGTGTCACTTCTCCCCTTCTCTTTTGATTTCATTATTACACGATTATTTATCTATCTTTGCACATAGAGGGCAATGTGCATCTTAAGTGTGAGGGGGTAAAAATGCCTAAATTTTTTCATTATTCTCAAATACCTGAATTATATCTAGTTCTTAAGTAATTTCCTCATATTACTAATTAGGATGAAATTTCTGATGATTTATGATTCTTATTGATATGTTTTTGAGTAAGTCATAGTTAATTGTGCATTGATGATTTATACTTGAAGAATACTAGAGAATCAAGCATGACACGTTTATTTTTCAAGAATAAAAAATTTTCTAGGTTGTCGAACTGAATTTGAATAATACCTTGAAATTTGAAATTTACAGGGATTGATGTCAAATACCCATAATTTTTGTGAGATTTGAGCCTTATAGAGTATATATTCTTTTTCGTGCTCGCTTTATTTGATTATGAGTGTGTCAACACTGAATTGTTATTCTAGAACTTGCCTCGATTATACATGTCAAGACCACATTTTTTATTTGATATACTAAGATGATAAAGGCACCTACGTTTTAACTCACTCACTCCACTGAAAAGCCCACCTTCACAATTAACCCCTAGTGAACCCGTTGATACTAACAACCCGTTTTATTGATTTACCCATTAATATTAACCCAAAATCATTTTGTATTTGTTATCACCATTCCTTTGACTACCCTTCTATAGAGAACTGATTTGATCAGTTGCCTAATTACTTTATTTCAGTTGATAAATTTCTTTCTATATTATGTATTTATTAGTTTGTTCTTAAAAAAATGAAGTTTATTCATTATTAGTTCTATGTTCTAAGAGCTTGCACGTTTAAATTCAGTATCTTGAAGAAGAAGCTCGTATTATTAGTATTTTCATGTGATGTAATTATTCAAATTATCAGTTCATTTTTCTAAAGTTAGGTAACTTGTCAATTCAATCCACACCTTTAACCCAAGCCCCGTTACAACCCTGTTAAAGACCTTTTGATTTGTGTATCATCTCATATTACAGTGGTGGAGATTTGATTTTCAGGCAAGCCTATGGGATCAACTTTTCAGGTTCAACTTATGAGTGCTTTTTCTTGAACCTTAAACAATTCGAGTGCTTTGAGTGAATCTTTATTGAGGATGTCAATCCTTGTTGGTTTTAAATTAAAGGTAATCATTTAGATAAGGGGAGACACCTACGTTTTCATGCTACAAATATATTACTTAGAATTGTTTGAATCTTTAGGAGTCTTTGAGTTAAATTATCCATGTATAAATTATCTATGAATTATGATGAGGCATTGTTAATGGGAATTATGAATTATGCAAAGTTCGTTTTAATTGTAAGTTGAGAATTTTGCTTGAGGATAAGCAAAAGCTTAAGTGTGGGGGTATTTGATAAACCGTAAAAGTAACATATTTTAATTCCACATTTGGTATACTTTTGGATGATTTATCCCCTGAATTGTGTAAAAAGGTGCTCTTAATCCTTTCTTTTCATGATTTATACTCAGAAAAGCACTGAAGGATGAAAAAAACGAGAAACGGGCTTAAAACGGACCAAATGGGCCATATCACGAAATTGGCACGACCTGGACTTAAGCCCACACGACCGTGCCTCTTAAGAGAAGTTTAAACATAGCCTAACCACGATTCACATAGCCGTGCCTCCATCAACAGGCTAGCACACGGCCTAAACTTGAAACACACGGGCGTGTGCCCTAGGGCGTGTCCCTACCGCAGAAAGAGCAATTCTACTCGGAATAGGGTACTTAAAGGCAAAGAAACACATTTTAAAGCCTACTCAAACACCCTAGTAGGAATTCTACTTGAATTAGGATATGTAGGGGCCAAGTAAAGCATCACAAAATCTATATAAACACCCTAGGGGGAACTTAAGGGGGGACGTTCGAAGTTCTACAGAACCCTTCTGCCAGGGCTTTTGGGTTGTAAGTTAGGCAGTCAGCTAGGCTAAGGAGCTGAGCCAGAAGGCTAGATTTGTGGGAATCACTTGAAGATAGCCAGTTGATCCATCTCAAGAAGCCAGAGTTCTATTCAAGACGGGGATCTCTCCTTCAATTAATTCAGGGGGGTTTTAGGGATTTCTTATGTTTTGTTTTATCTTTTGTCTTGAGACGCTTTATTTTATCATTATGAACTAAACCCTTCAGATACCTGAAGGGGATAAAACCTAGATGAATCTTGTTATTGTTTTCTGAACTATATGATAAATACTTAGTTTTTTCTTAATTATGTGTGCTTAATTCTTGTGTTGATATTTCTGGGATTTTAATTCAAGTATGATGTGCCTAGGTGGTGGATAAAAGGTCCCTACTTAAGAGTAGATCTAGCATAATTAAGCGGAGTTGATTGCGTGCCTAGAGATAGGGTGACGAGATTTTGCCGGATTAGGGTGAAACCTAATATGGAAGTCCATAGATCGAGTTAATACAATTCTAGGGGTTTTAATTAGAAAGAGATTTCAATTAATCAACCTAGGGTTAGATGTTATTCGCCTCGAGAGAGGGTTTAATATAAATTAGGGAGTCTTACGGATCAAGCTAAGTGAATAAATCATTTGGTTCAAGGTGTTAGATAACAAGTGAAGTTTAGGTGGATTCCTTCTAGGTATCATCGTAATCAATCGAGTTTTTCTAAAGTTATTTCTTCAATTTGTTCTTTTGTCTTTGCGTCTTAGTTTAGTAATTAGTTAGTTTTAGTTTAATCAATCAATCACTTCGTATTTAGGCTAAGTAATAGAAAGAAAGTGAGTATTAGTACTTTTAATTCCCTTGGGTTAGACAATCCTGTCTTGCCAAAACTATACTACTGTTCAATAGGTGCACTTGCCTTAAGTCATTGTCAGAGTTAATTTCTAGGTTCGATCATTCTCTTTATAAATTTTAAAACTCGACAATTCAGACGATCACATTGATTATGTTACATGAAATCATGTATGTGGATTACACAAATATGGAAATGAATGAAATGATACATGTTTGGAAACTTATTGAAAAATGTTGAATTCCTTGAATATTGAATTCTGATGGATAAAAAAGTGATTTCCCTGATGAAACTGCATGTGTTGCAGAATGGATTTAGCTTGAAAGGGTAATCCAAAATGAGCCTCTTGAGTATATGTTTCAATTAGGATTTAGCCTGGACTGGTAATCCTAATTGATTGGATTTAGCCTGGACTGGTAATCCAGAATAAACTCTTTAGGGAATTCTTTGTCATATAAAGGATTTAGCCTGGACTGGTAATCCAACAACGCCCTTAGAGTATATGTTGCAGCTAGAATTTAGCCTGGACTGGTAATTCTGATGTGTGTTATGTGGCTCGAGAGTGTACCAATAAGGTACTACTGGATATGAATTGACGGATAATGAAATTATACGCCTCGAGTGTACTACTTGAAATATCCATCGGAAATTCAATTATTCAACGGATAGAATACGTATACAGCATGAAGAGCTCACCTATGCATAATGGTATATTTATTACTAATGTGTTGATTGAATGTATGTGAATAGGCAAATTGTCAAATAGTTGGAAAGTATGTTTTTTATAGGTAATATATGGAATGAAATGGTAAGCTTAGTTTTTGGGTATACGAGCTTACTAAGCATAATATGCTTACTAGGTTTTATTTTCCCTGTTTTGTAGTGCTCAAAGCTTAAGAAGGTTGGAGATTGGTCAGAGCAAATCATCACACTATCAACATATCGTTTTGGTATAAATGAAAATCTTATTTTGTTAATGGCATGTATAGGCTAACTAAATCAAAAGATGTTGTGTAAGTAATGAATGAAACTTAGCCATTGGAATGGTTAATACACTTATGTTTTGATATATGTTATGGTTAAATCAATACATTAACTAAAATGATAAGTATGAACATCTAATGTTGCAAATTATGTAAATGACATAAAGGTAAGTTAATAAACACAAATATATGATGAAATATATTATTTGGATGATAGAAATTGACTCAAATTATACTTACAATTGGTTGGATTATACTTGTAAATATTGGTGCAGGAAGATGGTAAAATTTGGGTGAAAAATGAGGCTAGGAAATGGCATTATTTTGTCCACACGGGTAGACACACGAGCGTGTGTCTAGGCCGTGTATGACACACGGCCTGGTACATGGGCGTGTTGTCTAGCCATGTGTCCCCTGCATTTTAATTTTGAAAAATAGAATGCTTAAAATTTAGAAAACGGCCGTGTGTCTCAGCCGTGTGGGTGACATGGTCTTGAACACAGGCGTGTGTCATGACCGTGTGAAACCTGCACCTAATTCGAATTAAATTAATTAACCACACGGCCTAGCACAAGGGCATGTGGCATGGCCATGTGGCGCAAATCAGGGAGCAACGTAAATTGGACACGGCCTAAGGCACGAGCGTGTCTAAGGGTCACATGGGAGTGTCCCTTGGACCACACAGGCGTGTGAGCCTTGCACCCTAGAAAAATTTTGAAATTTTGCGAAAAATTACTAGAGGTTCCAAATAAGTCCCGACTCATTTGTAATGTTTGTATTGGGCCTCGAAGGTCTATTTAAGGGACATTTTTAACAATCTCGATTAAAGAATAATGATTTACATGTTTTATTTGAAATTATTTTGAAAAGTTCTAGTAATGCTCTCTAACACTGTTCCAGTGATGGATTCGGTTTAAGGGTGTTACATTTATTGGTATCGGAGCTACGGTTTAGTCGATTCTCAAGCTAACGTACCAAGTATGAGTTTAGCTATACATGTCATTATATAATTGTGATAGTGTGATATCTCATGACCATTTTTAAATGTATTTTTCATATAGTAAATGTCTTCCGACCGAGCTAGAGCCAATCCTGAGGAAGCTGAGAGTACTACTCAAGCTTCCGTACAAAGAGCTACATCTAGTAGTAGAAGGCCCGAGTCTGAAGGTCGAGATGATGAGGGAAAAGCTGCATTCTTTCAATTGATGAATGAATGGTTTACACAATATGTAAGAACAAATCATGTTGTTTGCCAAGCTTCTAGCACCCCTATATCTTACACTACATGAGTTCATTCGACAAGCTAATAAACATCTCATAATTCAACATGCACTCACATTGATAACTTTGAAATTTCATAAATGATAAAATGTGCCATCATTCTTGGCAATTTACAAAATAAATGTCTTAGCAAGAGCCAATACACCTTTAGCCAAAATAACAAAATAATCTGTCTAGTCTAGCCCCTATACATGCCATACACAAAATCACTAAGTCTAAATATACCGAGGTAAGCAGATTGTGTGGGCGGCCTTCTTGTTATCGACGTATCCCGGATCGGCTCTTAAACTCTATAAAATAAGGGAAAAGAGAAGGGGGAGTAAGCTTTAAGCTTAGTAATTTTGCATGTAAACAATATAATACTATAATATGTATTAAACAATTACATAGCATTACATACTAAGCGAGAAACAATCTACATTCATAATCATGCTTACCCATTTTCTCCATTCCCACATTGCAACCATATCACAAGCTTAATGCATGCATTCATTAACAAGTTCCCCTGCACTTAGCATCACAAAGTCACATAGTACAACACATCACTATCTCTAATTTCATTACTCCTAGTCAAATTACTCGGTGGTTTCGCACTTAGCCCACCATCAGCCTTTCTTAGGGTGGTATCGCACATAGCCCACCAAAAGATTAGTTACGGTGGTATCGCACATAGCCCATCGTAATTAAGAAACAAGGCGGTACCACACATAGCCCACCATCAAATATCGTTAATACACATTCATATGATTATTTTGCCATTCATACCATAATTATTCAATGACTATCACATTCAATCCACTAGAACCACATATGTTCTCAATCATGCCATACTCTCATTAGCAACATAATGTTTACGAAAATATATATTGCTTACACATAAACTTACCTCGATGCAAACGTGTTAGCTATCGATTTACTCAATCACCTTGCCTTTCCCACGGTCAAGGTTGATTCTGCGTTCTTCTTGATCTATAACAATGAAATTCATTCTTTTATATCATTCTATGACTATAATACATCAAATTCTACACTTGGGCAAAAATGACCATTTTGCCCTTGTATATTGGCAAAATTACGATTTTGCCCCTATGCTCATAATTTATTTTTTTTATCACATTTTCTCGATAAATAAGCATAGATGAACATTTATTTCTCTTACAACTACTCACCATTTCAACTATTTCATGCATTTATGACACAACTAAATCTTTGCATTTAAGCCCTACCTAGGTTTTGTTATGAAAACACATTTCACAAAAGTTGCTTCACCACTCCCCAACATTCAATTTCTTACATAAAAACTCAGCTAACCACTTAAACACTCCCATGGCAAGACCCTATACTTTCAACCATATCACAAATTAGTCCCCTCATTAGCTAGCTTAAGCTTTGGAGACTCTAAAAACACAAAAATCATCAATTAAAACCACCTAAATCACTTACTTGAATGAGAATTGAGTGGCTGAAAGATTGACCCTCCAAGAGCTCTATTTCCTCTTCAATTTTCAGTGGAAAGAGATGAGTAAATAGTGAAAGATGATAACATCTTTTACTTCTCTTATTTTATTCATTTCATCACCTAATTTCCACCAAATTTGACTAAAATTTAATGCTCTTGTCCCCTTTGTCTACATGGCCGGCCATACCCTACTAATGGCCTAATTGTATTTTAAAATCCTCCAATTTATAATCTATAGCTATTAGGTACCCCTACCTTATAAAATAGAACTTTTGCATCTCATGTGATTTAGTCCTTTTTCTGAATTAAACATGCTATTGCTAAAATTAAAGCACCAAAATTTCCATATAGCCATATATTAATACCACAACACATAAAATACTACTAAAACAATTTTCCTTAACCTCAAATTAGTGGTCCCGAGACCACTGTTCTGACTAGCCCCAAAATTAGGCTATTACACAGCAACCTCCCCCACCTGCTCCTCAACCAATTCTAGAGACACCACAAGGTACTGAATCAGTTAAAATTGGTAAGCCTCAGGTTGATAAAATCATAAAATGTGAGGCTGAGGAATTTAGAGCTACTACAGATGATGATGCAAAAAAAGGTTGAGTTTTTTATGGAGAATACTATCCGGGTATTAGATGAATTGTCTTGTTCACCAGCTGCTTGTTTGAAATGTGCAGTTTCTTTATTGAATGACAGCCTATTATTGGTGGAAAACTATAACTTCCATTATTCGGAAGGAAGACATTACATGGGAGTTATTTCAAATAGAATTCAGAAAGAAATATATAAGTTAGAGATTCTTGGACCAGAAAAGAAAGGAATTTTTAGAACTTAAACAGAGGAATATGATAGTGTCAGAATATAAATAGAAATTTGTTTGACTGAGTAAATATACTCAGGAGTGGGTTCAAACTGAAGCCAAAATGTGCAAAGATGTGAAGAAGGGCTAAATGAATATATTAAATTGTTGATTGGTATTCTTGAAATAAGAGAACTTGTAGTTTTGGTTGATCGAGCACTAAAAGCAAAAAAACTTGGCAAAGAAAAGAAACAAGCTGAAAGAGAAGCTCAGATTTCTGGTAAGAGGCCTATGGGAAAATCCCAATCATCTGTTTTGAAGAAATTAAAGAGATATCAGGATCGTTTCTTGAATCATGGATATTCGGGAAAGATGAAACACCCACACCCGGCCATGAGCTGGACCAGTCCAGTATGTTCCTCGATGTAACCCGATTCAAAATTCTTTTGAATACCTTGAAAACTGTGTGTTTTGAAGATAGTTTGTTTGTGGGTTGGGCTTGAGTTGAAAACAAGTTTATTTCATTATTAAAATCCTTTACTTTAGGTGACAAAACGTTTGGGCTTCGTTTTTTAAAAACAAATGATTACATAATCTTTTAATAAATAAAGGTTTGTAAGCTTAACAAATAAAAACAGAATAAAATAATTCTACTAAGGCCTTATTACATAAAATAATTCCCAAAATTTAAATTCAAAATACTTAAAGTAAAATGGTCCAAATAAAAGAAATCTGAACTTCACATGGCCTCCACTAAGCATCTGCCGGCCCGGTCCATCACTGGTCGTCACCTGAAAAGTAATCCCACAACGGGGTGAGTCAACAGACTCAATGTGTAACCAACACTAAAATTTAATATTTCAGGCATACAATATCATACATGTTCATAAAGCATTTAAACAGTAAAATAATGATGCAACCCGAACCCAAACCTATATGCCATCTCGCTACACACCACCGCACCATCCTCGCACACAAGTAGGGACTACTAAGTCAACCCTCCATCCGCTACACACCATCGGCGATCATTGCAATCGGCGTGCTCATCGCCCTTATAAAATATGTGGTCTTAGGTCACCACATTCGGATATCGTGGTCTTAGGTCACCACATTCGATTATCGTGGTCTTAGGTCACCACGTCGTGGTTTTAGGTCACCACATTCACTTCCCCTTTTCATATAACCCATATGCCCCATATCTTACATGTCATGCACATCATGCCTTAATTCACATTCTTATCACTTTTTCACATGTTACATATAACATATATTCATAATCCTAGTAGGAGTAGGAAACGTACCTAAGTACTTTGTACCATAACATGGTACCTTAGCCATATTCACATTCTTATACACACACATATTAATTATTGCCATATATCTTATTAAAAAGTAGTGTGGAGTACACACGGTGCCTTATCCATATTCTTACACTTTCATATTAACACATATAATGAATTAAAACCGTAAATCTATTGAGATTTAGTGTGGGGTACACACCTGATTCACTTAACAATTTCACTTGAAATCCCAAAATTCGATCTACTGCCTTAGATCTTTAACTCCCAACATTCGGCCCATATTAAAGGTTTAATGAAAAACTCATTCGGCCACAAAATCAAATCCTAGTAGGATTTGTGCACTAAAACTTACCTTAATGCCGATTTGCTTATCACTCAAATCCCGAAAACTTTGCTTTTCTCCTCCTTGTATTTGGCCAAATCCTAAATCTCTACATAGGTTAGTTTTTGGCTTTTAAGATAATAAGAAATAGATCTATGTTCTAAAATAAGGCCTTGGCCGAATATACCTATGTGCTTACCTTCCAAATCTTAAATCCCGAAAAGCTGATACTTGTTCCTTGAGTAGTCGAAATTCCTATAACCATATGTTAGATTTAATCTAACATTAAAACATAAAACATGGCCTTTGGCCGAATGCTATAGACATTTACCTTGTGGATTTTAAATCCCGAAACTCACCGAATAACTAGGGAACACGCGACCTATGGTGTACCTTCGGGAAAAGAACTTCTCCTTCCTTGTAGTCGACACTTAGTAAATCCAGATGAGCCTTCTTTCCAAGTTTCGACTAACACAATAATGGGGTTAGATTTCTAGTTTCACTTTAATCTTAGAAGAAAAGAATGGAAATCGATAACTCGACCTTACCCTTAATCTTTGTAATCGATGACCCCTTTTCTTGAGTCCTCAAAGATTGGCTTAAGACCTAGAGAATAGTCACACAAGTTTCAGCTTTTGGAATATTGGGAGGAGAAGAATGAAGAAGAAAAGAATAGTTGCTTAAGAGAATTCATGAAGTTATCAATGAAGAGAAAATAATCTTGAATGGCCTCTCTTTTCCTTTTATAAATGAATTTACTACTCGAGAATCCCTTACTTGGCCACCACTCTTCTATTTTGATAACTTTATCCTTTGAATTATCACTTTATTACAAGAATTAATCCAACAATTATCTCCTAAAAATAATGATAATTAAATCTATTATTTATCTCCTATTTAGAAGAAATTTAAGGAGAATAAAACTCTTCCTTGGGTTCCTCAAGGTGATCCACTTCCCTACTCTTTGTAGCAAAAATAAAACTCCTTTATTTGCTCCCCAAGTGACTCGAACCTAGGCCCAATACCCTTGTATGTGGCGTCACCTACCTAGGCCTCAAGTGATATCTTCAGGCCACTTAAACAAGCCCATTCTTGTGTCCTATTAATTTTCTTAAGGCCACCTTATTTTAGTTTCCTCTTTTAAACTTAACATTTCTAAAGCATTTCCTGGACATCTCCCTACATTTCCAAGACAAGACATTTCCTTACATTTCAGGACATTTCCTTACATTTCAGGACATTTCCTACATTTCCAAGACAAGACATTTCCTTACATTTCCGGGACATTTCCTTACATTTCGTGTTTCCAAAACGTTCGTTTCCTCCTTTAACCTAACATTTCCTTACATTTCCAAGTTTCTGAAATGTTTACTTTCCTCTTTGAATCATTTCTAAATCATTTCCTTACATTTCCTAGTTTCCAAAAATGTTCACTTTGAACTTAACATTTCCTTACATTTCCAGGTTTCCAAAATGTTTACTTTCCTATTTTAACTTAACATTTCCAAGTTTCCAAAATGTTCACTTTCCTCTTTTAACTTAACATTTCCAAGTTTCCAAAATGTTCATCATACATTCTTAATACATAAGTCATGCCATTTCGTATAATTAAATAAAAAATGCATAGGCCCTTTTCAGGATGTTATAGTTCTACCCCTTCAAATTAATTTTGTCCTCGAAATTACTTACTAACGAACAATCGTACAATTTAACTCACCACACTACGCTATTGCTGCGCACTCTGATCTTAATAAAACTAACACATTTCTTAGATACTACCTCGACCACGTCCACTAGAACTCATTACTAACGTCACGATTTAATCTGTTTAAGAAATTTTTATGAATTAGTCTTTATTCCACTGATTAACCGCGAAGAAGTTTTATGAAGAGAATTTTAGGAGTGGTTCTCTTGTATTCATACATGCACACAGTCTTTACATTCATACATCCATCAATCAATTATGAACTTTCGTTCATTCAGAGAAATGTTGTAGTTTTCATTGTTGTTGTTTTTCCACTACCTCAGGGGTATTTGTGTAATTTGTCCTACAGGGGTATTTTTGTAATTTGTAAAAATAAAGTTCCTTGGTGATTTTGTAAATAAGGGTATTCTGGTAATTTTTCATTCCCGGGGGTGTTTTGAAAAATTTTGAAATTTGAGGGTATTTTGGTAATTACCCCGGGTGAATTTGTTTTCCAAATTAGTGTTGTTGCAAAACTTTTTGAAGATCGGGGTCGTTCTGGTAATTTTGTAACTCAAGGGTATTTCGGTAATTTACAGTGTAGGGGTAATTTCGTAATAATTTAAAATCAGGGTATTTTGTCATTTTGCAAATTAGGGTTTTTAAACTTTTTATAACGTAATGAAATTTTGATAGGAACTATGGTATCTTGAAAATTTCATAAACCAAGGGCATTTTGTAATTTTACCACTAGGGTATTTTAGTAAATTTGTAAATCAAAATATTTTAGGAAAATTTATAAAATAATCTTTTCAAATCAAGAGGGTAATTTAGAAATTTTAAAACTAGGGTTTCCATAAAAATACGGCTAGTCCCTTTCGGGTTTTAGTTAGGGGTTTAGCCCGTGTATAAGTCCTCTTGGTTAGGGTGAACCGAGGTTACGCACTAGGTAGGATTCGAGTGGAGAGGAGGTGAGTCACGCGGACTGCTTAAGTACCAAGCTCCCACCAAAACCAATCCTAGACATGCGCACCATGGTTGCCACACCCTAACTCGGCGACTAATCCACAGGTTTCTTCAATTAGGCATTAAAGTCTTATGTAATTATTGGGGTAACTAGCCCTAGGGTTCAAGTACTTAATCTCTATTCTACGTTCCATTTCTACCCTTCTACAGATCATAATATAAATCACACAAAAGATCGGAGTACTTACCTGGTGGACTTCGGGTCGGAGACTTAGTGGGCCATGCCAGAAAATCCTGCTTAATTCACAAAAATTCTTTTTGGGCTTAACTTTGAAAATGTTTTGGGCCTTAAACCCAAGGTTGAAAGTTTAAAACTAGGCTCTGATACCAAACTGAAACACCCCACACCCGGCCCACGAGCCTGGACCAGGTCTGGTATGTTCCTCGATGTAACCCGGTTCAAAATCTTTTGAATACCTTGAAAACTGTGTGTTTTGAAGATAGTTTGTTTGTGGGTTGGGCTTGAATTGAAAACAAGTTTATTTCATTATTAAAATCCTTTACTTCAGGTGACAAAATGTTTGGGCTTCATTTTTAAGAACAAATGATTCCTTAATCTTTTAATAAATAAAGGTTTGTAAGCTTAACAAATAAAAAGAATAAAATAATTCTACTAAGGCCTTATTACATCAAATAATTCCCAAAATTTAAATTCAAAATACTTAAAGTAAAATGGTCCAAATAAAAGAAATCTAAACTTCACATGGCCTCCACTAAGCATCTGCCTTGGCTCGGTCCATCACCGGTCGTCACCGAAAAGTAATCCCACAACGGGTGAGTCAATGACTCAATGTGTAACCAACACTAAAATTTAATACTTGGGCATACAATATCATACATGTTCATAAAGCATTTAAACAGTAAAATAATGATGCAACCGAACCCAAACCTATATGCCATCGCTACACACCACCCGTACCATCCTCGCACACCGTGGGGACTACTAAGTCAACCCTCCATCCGCTACACACCATCAAGGCGTCAGCACAATCGGCGTGCTCATCGCCTCTTATAAAATATGTGGTCTTAGGTCACCACATTCGGATATCGTGGTCTTAGGTCACCACATTCGATTATCATGGTCTTAGGTCACCACATTCGATTATCGTGGTCTTAGGTCGTCATGGTCTTAGGTCACCACATTCACTTCCCTTTTCATATAACCCATATGCTCCATATCTTACATATCATGCACATCATGCCTTAATTCACATTCTTATCACTTTTTCACATGTTACATATAACATATATTCATAATCCTAGTAGGAGTAGGAAACGTACCTGAGTACTTTGTACCATTACATGGTACCTTAGCCATATTCACATTCTTATACACATACACATATTAATTATTGCCATATATCTTTATTAAAAAGTAGTGTGGGGTACACACGGTGCCTTAGCCATATTCTTACACTTTCATATTAACACATATAATGAATTAAAACCGTAAATCTATTGAGATTTAGTGTGGGGTACACACCTGATTCGCTTAACAATTTCACTTGAAATCTCGAAATTTGATCTACTGCCTTAGATCTTTAACTCCCTACATTCGGCCCATATTAAAGGTTTAATGAAAAACTCATTCGGCCATAAAATCAAATCCTAGTAGGATTTGTGCACTAAAACTTACCTTAATGCCGATTTGCTTATCATTCAAATCCCGAAAACTTTGCTTTTCTCCTCCTTGTATTTGGCCAAATCCTAAATCTCTACATAGGTTAGTTTTTGGCTTTTAAGATAATAAGAAATAGATCTATGTTCTAAAATAAGGCCTTGGCCGAATATACCTATGTTCTTACCTTCCAAATCTTAAATCCCGAAAAGCTGATGCTTGTTCCTTGAGTAGTCGAAATACCTATAACCATATGTTAGATTTAATCTAACATTAAAACATAAAACATGGCCTTTGGCTGAATGCTATAGACATTTACCTTGTGGATTTTAAATCCCGAAACTCACCGAATAACTAGGGAACACGCGACCTATGGTGTACCTTCGGGAAAAGAACTTCTCCTTCCTTGTAGTCGACACTTAGTAAATCCAGAAGAGCCTTCTTTCCAAGTTTCGACTAACACAATAATGGGGTTAGATTTCCTAGTTTTAGCTTTAATCTTATAAGAAAAAGAATGGAAATCAATAACTACTGACCTTACCCTTAATCTTTGTAATCGACAGCCCCCTTTTCTTGAGTCCTCAAAGATTCGGTTTAAGACCTAGAGAATAGTCACACAAGTTTCAGCTTATGGAATATTGAGAGGAGAAGAATGAAGAAGAAAAGAATAGTTGCTTAAGAGAATTCGACAGAAGTTATCAAGGAAGAGAAAATAATGATGAATGGCCTCTCTTTTCCTTTTATAGCTAAATTTACTACTCAGAATCCCTTACTTGGCCACCACTCTTCTATTTTGATAACTTTATCCTTTGAATTATCACTTTATTAAAAGAATTAATCCAACAATTATCTCCTAAAAATAATGATAATGAAATCTATTATTTATCTCCTATTTAGACGAAATTTAAAGAGAATAAAACTCTTCCCTTGGGTTCCTTAGTGTCGTCCACTTCCCTGCTCTTTGTAGCAAAAATAAAACTCCTTTATTTGCTCCCAAGTGACTCGAACCTAGGCCCAATACCCTTGTATGTGGCGTCACCTACCTAGGCCTCAAGTGATATCTTCAGGCCACTTAAACAAGCCCATTTTTGTGTGTCAAATTCCTCCTATTAATTTTCTTAAGGCCACCTTGTTTTAGTTTCCTCTTTTAAACTTAACATTTCTAAAGCATTTCCTGGACATCTCCCTACATTTCCAAGACAAGACATTTCCTTACATTTCCAGGACATTTCCTTACATTTCCAGGACATTTCCCTACATTTCCAAGACAAGACATTTCCTTACATTTCCAGGACATTTCCTTACATTTCTAGGTTTCCAAAAACGTTCGTTTCCCTCCTTTAACCTAACATTTCCTTACATTTCCAAGTTTCCTGAAATGTTTACTTTCCTCTTTTGAATCATTTCTAAATCATTTCCTTACATTTCCTAGTTTCCAAAAATGTTCACTTTGAACTTAACATTTCCTTACATTTCTAGGTTTCCAAAATGTTTACTTTCTTATTTTAACTTAACATTTCCAAGTTTCCAAAATGTTCACTTTCCTCTTTTAACTTAACATTTCCAAGTTTCCAAATTGTTCATCATACATTCTTAATACATAAGTCATGCCATTTCATATAATTAAATAAAAAATGCATAGGCCCTTTTCAGGATGTTACAAAAGAGCGGGTTTTCAACGCTCTAACTTGAGATCATCATTCCCATCAGTAACAAGTGTTGTAGTGGCGGCAATCCAAAGCCAAAATGTAACTACTGCAATAAGTTTCATTTTGGGGAATGTCATCTAAAAAGTGGGCTTGCTATCGATGTGGTTATTTTAATTATTTCCTCGGAGATTGTCTGAAAAGAGGGGAAAAAGAGGTTGAACAGATTTCAAAGCCAAGTAATACTGTCTCTAGAGGTAGACCACCTCGGCACCCTTCAAATGTTGGTGGTAGCCGAAGTGCGACAAAAGATTCAACAGCTAAATCTGAGGCACGAGTACCGGCGGGAATCTATGTTATATATTCTAGTGAGGATGCCTCTGCCCTAGACGTCATTACTGGTACATTTCTTTACTTGGCATTGATATTATTACTTTAATTGATCCCCATTCCACACACTCATATATATGTACAAAATTAGTAAATGTTAAAAATTTACCGATTGAATTCATTAAATTTGTGGTGGAAGTTTTAAATCCTCTAGGTCAATGTGTGATGGTGGATAAAGTTTGTAAAGATTGTCCATTGGTGGTAAAGGTAAATCCTTCTCAGTTGATTTAATGTTACTGCCTTTTGATGAATTTGATCTAATTTTGGGAATGGATTGGTTAACCCAGCATGATGCAATAGTGAATTGTAAACAGAAATACATTGTGTTGAAATGTCAGAATGGTGAGTTACTCTATGTTGAATCTAATAGATTAGATAGGTTGTCTAATGTGATTTTAGCAATAACAGCATAGAAATGTATTTGAAAGGGATATGATGCTTATCTTTCTTATGTGTTGGACACAAAGGTAACTAAGTCAAAGATTCAGTCAGTGTCGGTAGTGTGTGAATTTCCATATGTGTTTCTGAAAGAATTACCTAGTTTGCCACCAGTTAGAGAAGTGGAGTTTTCTGTAGACCTGATTCCGAGAACAACACCAATATCAATAGCACCTTATAGAATGGGTCTAGTTGAGTTGAAGGAGTTGAAAGCAGAGTTACAAGAATTAATTGATAGAGGCTTTGCCCGACCCAGTTTTTCACCTTAGGGTGCATCAATTTTATTTGTGAAGAAGAAAGATGGATCTCATAGTTTATGTATTGATTAAAGGTAGCTACATAAAGTTACAATAAAGAATAAGTATCCATTGCCTCGAATAGATGACTTATTTGATCAGTTAAAAGGGGCTACTGTATTATCAAAAATTGATCTTTCCTCGGGTTATTATCAATTATGGGTAAAGGACTCATATGTTCCAAAAACATCGTTTTGAACCAGGTATGGCCATTATGAGTTTTTAGTGATGCCATTTGGGCTAACTAATGCACCAGCAGTGTTTATGGATCTGATGAATAGAATTTTAGACCATACCTAGACATGTTTGTGGTGGTATTCATTGATGATATTTTAGTCTATTCCCGAGATGAAAAAGAGCATGCTGATCATCTGAGAATTGTATTACAAACTCTATGGGAGAAACACTTGTATGCCAAGTTTAGTAAATATGAATTTTGGCTACGGGAAGTTGGATTTCTTGGGCATATTGTATCTACTGAAGGTATCAAGGTAGACCCAAATAAAATTTCAGCAATTGTTAATTGGAATCCACTAAAGAGTGTGTTAGAAGTCAAAATTTTTCCGGTTTAGCCCGATATTATCGAATATTTGTTAAGGGTTTTGATGATAGCCTCTCCGATGACTCGAATGTTTCAGAAAGATGTGAAGCTCGAGTGGAATGATAAATGTCAACAAAGTTTTCATAGGTTAAAAGCTTTACTAACTGACGCACCTGTGTTGGTACAGTCTAAATCGGGTAAGGAATTTGTGATTTATAGTGATGCATCTTTTAATGTTTTAGGTTGTGTTTTTATGTAAGAAGGCAAAGTAATTGCCTATGCTTCAAGACAACTAAAACCACATGAAAAGAATTACTCGATACATGATCTTGAATTAGCAGCTATTGTGTTTGCATTAAAAATATGGCGACATTATTTATATAGTGAAAAATGTCATATCTTCAATGATCACAAAAGTCTGAAGTATTTGATGACATAGAAAGACTTGAACTTGAGACAACCCATGTGGCTTGAATTGTTAAAAGATTATGATCTTGTGATTGATTATCATCCGGGTAAAGCCAATGTAGTTGCGATGCTTTGAGCATGAAATCTTTATTTGCTTTACGAGCAATGAATACTCAGTTGTCTATTTCTGATGATGGTTCTATTATGGCAGAGTTGAAAGTTAGACCACTATTTTTGCAACAAGTTTTTGAAGCACCGAAAAATGATGTTGAGTTATAGGTAAAACGGGAACAATGTGAATTGATTCCTGATTCGGAGTTTTAGATTGGGTCTGATGGTTGTTTGTTGTTTAGATACAGATTGTATGTGCCGAAGAAAAATTCAGAATTGGTACAAAAGATTTTATATGAAGCTCAAAAAGGTACAATTTCTGCTCATCCCGGTAGTAATAAAATGTACAATGATCTAAAAAAGATGTATTGGTGGTTAGGAATGAAAAGAGATATTTCTAAATTTGTATCCAAATGCTTGATATGTCAGCAAGTGAAAGCTGAGCATCAGGTGCCTTCAGGGTTGTTACGGCCAGTTGTTATACTCGAGTGGAAATGGGAAAGAATTACAACATATTTTGTATCGAGATTACCATTGACTCCGAGGAAGAAAGATGTTATTTGGGTGATTGTTGACCGGTTAACAAAGCCTGCACACTTTATATAGGTACATATAGATTTTTCTTTAGATAAAAGAAAGATGTTATTTGGGTGATTGTTGACCGGTTAACAAAGCCTGCACACTTTATATAGGTACGTATAGATTTTTCTTTAGATAAATTGGCTGAATTATATGTCTCTGAGATTATTAGATTACATGGGATGCCAGTTTCTATTATTTCTAATAGAGATCCCCGGTTTACATCCCGATTTTGGAATAAATTACAAGAAGCATTGGGTACACGGTTGCATTTCAGCACTGCACTTCATCCTCAGACAGATGGCCAGTCTGAACGTGTTATACAAATTTTGGAGGATATATTACTGTGTTGTGTACTTGAATTTGAAGGTAATTGGGAAAAAAATATTTACCTTTGATTGAATTTGCTTATAACAACAGTTATCATCCCAGTATTAAAATGGCATCGTATGAAGCTCTGTATGGTCGATAATGTAGATCACCGTTGTATTGGACAGAGCTTAGTGAAAAGAAGATTCTTGGAGTTGATCTAATTCGGGAAACAGAGGAAAAGGTAAAGGTGATTCGAGATAGTTTGAAAGCAGCCTCTGATAGACAAAAGTATTATGCTGACCTTAAAAGAAAAGAAATAGAATTTGAAGTTGGTGATAAGGTATTTTTAAAAGTGTCACCTTGGAAGAAAGTTCTTCGATTTGGATGGAAAGGAAAATTGAGTCCAAGATTTATCGGGCCCTATGAAATTATTGAAAGAATTGGACCGATTGCATATCGATTGGCATTACCACGAGCTTGATAAAATCCATAATGTTTTTCATGTATCAATGTTATGATGGTATCGATCGGATCCTCCACATGTTATTTCTCCGACAAAAGTGGAGATTCAGCTTGATATGACATGTACTGAAGAACCGATCAAGATTTTGGCACGGGAAACAATAGAGCTGAGAAATAAAAAGGTGGCATTGGTAAAATTTCTTTGGCAAAAACATGGAATTGAAGAAGCTACTTGGGAGCTGGAAGATACCATGAGAAAGCAATACCCTAATCTCTTTACTGATAAGATTTTCAAGGACGAAAATCCTTAAGGGGAGAGTTATCACTGCCCAATTTCAATGAAGTCGAAATAGTGGTTTCGTAACCACAAATCCGAACCGAAAAGATAAAATATTTTTAAAAGTATGAAATTATTAGTAATGATAGAATGATTGCATGAGAATTTTGATAAGAAAATTTTATCAATTAGGTGCTTAATTGTAGTAAGGACTAAATTGCATAAAATGTTAAATTTGAATTCTAGTAGCTATAAGGATTAAATAGCTATGGAATTCAAAACTTGAGGTCCTTAATTGGAAATTAGACCATTGATGAAAAATATGTAGATATTTTTGGTGAATTATCCATGGAAAAATTAGAAAACGCTAAGGACTAAATTGGAAATGAAAAAATTAAAAATGATAAATTAACTAAATAGAAATATCATCATTTTATATCATCTTCTTCAATCAAAAATCCATAGAAACCCTAGCAGAGAGAAAACAAGCTTTCCAAGCATAAATTGGTAAGTTCTTATGTCTTGTTTTTAGTAATTTTTATATTTTTGAGATCGGGAAAGCTTAATTTCTCTATTTGGGGGGTTAATTTGAATAGATATCAAAGCATAGAAAATTTTAAATGGATGAATATGCTGAATTTTAAAATTTTATGGTAGAAAATGAAAGGTTGTTGATAGATAAACAACTTTTACAAAAGGAAATTTGGTGGAAATTGATTTAGGGACTAAATTGAAAAAATGGTAAAACTCATGAAAGATTATAAATTTTTTAGAATACATGTGCTGTAAAAGTTATATTAGAATTTTGGTTAGGCTTGGAATAAGGATTAAATTGCATGAATTTCAATTTCCAAGCCTAGGGACGAAATTGGAAGTATAGGGGCAAAATAGTACTTTTGCCTATATTGTAAATTGAGTTCAATAGAATGTGAAATGGATTGAATTGATGATTAAATTCATTTATATAGATCCGAAAATACCAAAAAAAGAGCTCGATCGAGGAAAGCAAAAGATTTCAGATTAGTAGATTTTAGATACGAACAAATATCAAGGTAAGTTCTTATAACTTAAATGAGTATAGAAATGTATTGAACTGAATGTTATATTACATTGATTATGTTACATGAAATCATGTATGTGAATTACATAGATATTGCAATGAATGAAATGATACATGTTTTGAAAATTATTGAAAAAAAGGTTGAATTACTTGAATATTGAATTCTGATGGATAAAAAGGTGATTTCCCTGATGAAACTGCATGTGTTGCAGAATGGATTTAGTCCGGACGGGTAATCCAAAATGACCCTCTCGAGTATATGTTTCAATTAGGATTTAGCCTGGACTGGTAATCCTAATTGACTGGAATTATCTGGACCGTAATCAAACAAAGCCCTTAGAGTATATGTTACAGCTAGAATTTAGCCTGGACTGGTAATCCGATGTGTGATATGTGGCTCGAGAGTGTACCTATAAGGTACTACTGGATATGAATTTACGGATAATGGAATTGTACGCCTCGAGTGTACTACTTGAAATATCCATCGAAAAAGTCAGATTTAGTGGGCTTCGGTAGTGTGACGTTTTGAAAACAAAAATGATTGAAGCTTTAAGAAAATCCCGAGTTTTTTTTCGTTGGTAGCTTGTAGTTTGTTGTTAATATGCTAGAAAAGAGTTCTTTAAAATTTTAGGAAAACCCTGTTTTGATCATTTCATGATAGATAATAATCGAATTAAAACAAAAACCAAATTAAAATCCCAGTGGCCTTATTACAGATCATAATCCCATATTAAAATAAAATTTAATGCAAAGTAAAAAAAATTACTAAAATAACGATGCATGGCCACCACAGAGTCCCCCTCGGCCCCAAATCCTCACGGCTGGGCATTACCTGTAAGATTAAGTAGAGGGGTGAGTTACGAGAACTCAATGTATAATCCCTAAAACGAACACTAATTGGGCCCGAGCCCATGCAGATACAAATTGGGCCTTAGCCCTTACAAAATCAAATTGGGCGAAGTCCATACCGAAACGAACTGGGCCTTAGCCCTAATAGCATGGTATAGCGAATAATGAATGCAATGTAACCCAACCCATCCTAAATACCCACCGCTACACACCACCCATTCCATCCAAAACACACCGGTGGGGATTTCTACAATCAACCCTCATCCGCTACACACTATCGATGGCAGTCACGCTGCTCATCGCCAAAATTACAGCAGTGCCATCGAAATAATGTGACCAAATCACCGAAATATGTGGCTGAGCCACCGAAATACACTTCCCCTTTTCATCAATATCATATCCCATCCCATGCAACATGTTATGACATATTATTTTAGTGTATGCATGAATATAGCCATGTAGCAAATAAGCAGAACTTACACATTCATACCAAATTGCCTGAGAGGGTATAATCGAAATTTTACATACATGAGTTATCTCCAAACTCCCCCGCTAGAGGTATCACAGTGTTTTACCTGTTAAGGCAAATCGGCTTTTAGCCGGCACATAATATAATACAAAACAGAACAAAGTGAAGGTGTGATATTACACACTTGATTACGAAGCACTAAACACTCCTAATCGCAGTCACTCTCTCTAGCGGAAGCAACAATGATTTGCCTATCCCAAACCGATGTCGGCTCTCTACCATAACCCGACAAAAATCTTGAACCGCAAACACCTTACGTCATTTGAACTTAGAAGCAGAGACTACGAGCCCACTCCTCCCAGGCTCCCCTAACGCAACCTCCTTTAATCGTCTAGCACTCGCCTCCATAAGAAAAGTCTGATCATAAAGTAACACAATGAGAAATGGTGGTTGACTAACAAGGGTTTCGGCTCTTACCACCACTTCTCGAAGTCCAAAAGATAAATAAGTAGGGACGAGAGTTGCTTGATCCTTGATCAATGGGGAATCGAACACTAATGGATTCGGCTATGGGATTTCACCGAAGTAATCGTTCCATGTTGGGAGAAAAAAGGAGGATTAGCCGAGAACTAGAATTAAAAGAGATAGCCACTTCGGCTATGTGCAACTTAAGACCAAAAGGGAAAAGAGAAGAGAAATAGTTACCCTTACCTTCCGATTACAGATGAGTCAAAAAGAAAGAGAGATTGACCAACCCCGTTTAAACAACTACGAGAGAAGAATGCGATAAGAAAGAGTGAGAGAGAATGGGGTTTTAGTTACCAACAAATGAAGAAGAACCAATTCCAAAAAGAATATGAGAAGGTTCAATCGATGGAGGGAAGGGTAGAAAGACAATGAGGAAGAAAAGAGGTTTCGGTTATGGTGAATACAAGAGAGGAAAGATGGGAAAATTTTGGCTACGGTGCTTTGCATCAACCAAGGGAAGAAAGTGTCTAAGATGAGAAGAAATGGAAAACAGAATTTCTTTGAGTGCTTAAGGTTTCGGCAAGAAGAGCAACAAAAAGACTTGCAAAGCTTTAAGTCAAAATGCAAATGAGTAAAAAGAATTATCTCTCAAATGATCACTAAAAGAAACAACACTCTCCCCACACACCTATGACTGAATATACTAAAAAAGAAATGCCTAAGAAACCAAAGAGAATTTGGCACACACCCATACTAGCTAAAAAACCGAAAATGCTCCCCTTAGCACCACCCCACATTTAGCCAAACACTTCCACACACCCACTCCCACGATTCCCCCTTTAATTCCACAATTCACTCTCCATCCATCATTTGAAAACATCCAACCACTTTGACCCATTCAAACTCCCCAAACTCCTTTCCTCCTTCCATTTGAAACCTTTGACCCATTCAACAACCACCCCATCAGAGTCCCATGTCAACACCACCTCCTCTCCAACTTGGCCACAAAAGTTAAATGCCAAATTTGTAGCATGTAGGATTCGAACCTCACTCCCCCTGCATGCTTGTTGACGCCATCACCACTAAGCCATCCTACTTTCTTTTGTTAACACAACACCAACTATTAAACTTAAGTCCTGCCTCCAGTAACTCACCCTACCAAAGTGCCCTAAAACCAAAATTTTATCAGGGCCCAGGCTCGACCCCGAGCCTTCCCAGGACCCCCGAACACACCAAAATAACAAGCATAGCTAGCCAAATGCATGGAATAGTAAAAAAATATAGAACCCCAAATTTTAGGATGTTACAGCTCTACCCCCTTAAAGAAATTTCGGCCTCAAAATTTACTTGATTAAAAGAGGTGAGGGTATTACTATCGTATCACATCTTCCGGCTCCCATGTGGCTTCCTCTGAACCATGGTTATGCCATAATACTTTAACCAATGGAATCGATTTCCTCCTCAATACCTTAATATCTTGATCCACGATCCGCACTGGTTTTTCTTCAAAAGAAAGGTGAGGTCTTACCTCAATTTCTTCCACCAGCATTATGTGAGATGGATCTAAACGGTAGTGCCTCAGCATCGAAACATTGAATACATTATTTATCTGACTCAACTCTGGGGGTAACTCAAGCTGATAAGCCACTAGTCCCACACGTTTTAACCCCGATAAGGCCCGATGAACCTGGGGCTCAATTTGCCTTTCCATCCAAATCTTAAAAACCTTCTTCCAAGGTGAGACTTTTAGAAAGACCTGATCACCCACTGCAAATTCTATCTCCCTACGCTTCAGATCCGCATATGATTTCTATCTATCAGAAGCTTCTTTTAACCGGTCCCAAATCAGCTTAACCTTTTCCTCAGACTCTAAAATCAATTCTGAACCCAATAACCATTGCTCACCTAATTCAGTCCAACAAGTAGGGGTACGACAGCTACGACCATACAATGCCTCGTAGGGTGCCATCTGGATGCTAGATTAGTAACTATTGTTGTACGCAAATTCTGCTAATGGTAGATAATCTTCCCAACTACCTCTGAAGTCGATTACACAACCCCTTAACATGTCTTCTAGAATCTGAATTACCCTCTCGACCGACCATCGATCTCTGGATGGAACGTCAGATCTTTGAAATCAAGTCTTGTACCCAAAGCTTCATATAATGCCCTCTAAAATTGAGATGTGAATCTTGGGTCACGTGCGATATGATGAACCTTTGGCACCCCATGCAGTTTCACAATTTCTGCCACATACAGCCTAGCCAACTTCTGAAGTGAATAATCTGTACGAACCGATATGAAGTGGGTGGACTTAGTCAACCGATCAACGATCACCCACACCAAATCTTTCTTAGTAGGCGTCAGGGGTAACCCCCTAACAAAATCCATCATTATCCTATCCCATTTCCAAAGTGGAATCTTCACCGGTTGCAGCAAACCTAAAGGCAGCTGATGTTCTGCCTTTACTTGCTGACACGTCAAACATTTGCTCACAAAGTCGGTAACTTCACACTTCAACCCCGCCACCAATACTGCTCTCGAAGATCTCGGTACATCTTATTTCCATCGGGATACATAGCATGTGGGCTACTATGTGCCTCTCGAAAATCATCTACCTCAACTTAGAATCCTTCGGCATACATATTCTTCCACGAAAACACAATACCCCTTCACTGTTCAGACTAAAATCCCGTGTCTCTCCACTTTCCACTTGCTGAAACCAAGAACCCAATGATTCATCCAACAATTGCTTCTCTTTAATCTGGCTTACCCATGTTGGCTTCACCTGTAGTTCTACTAACAAGCTGCCATCTTCGTAAAGATTGAGATGAGCGAATATTACTCTCAAACTAGATATCACCTTACAACTTAACGCATCTGCCACTACGTTAGCTTTACCCGGATGATACTCGATCGAGCAGTCATAGTCTTTCAGCAATTCTATCCACCTTCGATGTCTCAAATTTAGCTCCTTCTGGGTAAGGAGATATTTTAGACTCTTATGATCCGTATAGATAACCGACTTTTCTCTGTACAGATAGTACCTCCATATCTTTAGAGCGAACACCACTGCAGCCAATTCCAAATCATGAGTGGGGTAGTTCATCTCATGTAGCCTTAGCTGACGAGATGCATACATTACCATCTTCCCTTCTTGCATTAATACACATCACAAACCTGTGTGCGATGCATCACAGTAGTAAATGACAAATTCCTTTCCAGCCTCAGGCTAAATCAACACCAGTGCCTCAGTCAGAATCTTCTTTAACTTCTCAAAACTTTCTTGTAGTAAATTAGCCCAAACAAACGGCACTCTTATCAAAAATAACTTGGCTAAAAGCGCAGCAATCAACGAAAATCCCTCAACGAACCTTCTGTAGTACCCAGCCAAACCCAAAAAACTTTGAATTTTGACACTGACTTTGATGGTTTCCAATCCAATACAGCTTCGATATTTTGGGGATCAACCCTAATTCCTTTAGTAGAAACAACATGCCCCAAAAAGGTCACTTCTTTCAGCCAGAACTCACACTTACTGAATTTGGCACACAGTTGCTTCTCCCTCAAAATCTATTGAACTGTCCGAAGATGCAAATCATACTCCTCATCTGTTCTCAAGTACACCAAAATGTCGTCTATGAACACTACCACAAATTGATCTAGATAGGGTTGGAAGACCCAATTCATCATGTCCATAAAAGTGGCTAGTGCATTTGTTAATCCGAATGGCATCACTAGAAACTCATAATGCCCAAAACGAGTTCGAAAAGTAGTCTTGTGAATATCCGCCTCCTTGACCTTTAGCTGATGGTACCCAAACCTCAAATCTATCTTCGAGAAAACTAAAGCTCCTCGTAGCTGATCGAACAAGTCATCAATCCTTAGTAATGGTACTTGTTCTTAATCGTCAACTTGTTCAACTGGCGATAGTCGATGCACATAGGCATCGACCTGTCCTTTTTCTTGACGAACAATACCGGTGCTCCCTACGGTAATACCCTTGGTCGGATAAATCCACGGTCCAACAGTTCTTGGATTTGAGCTTTAAGTTCCACCAGCTCCTTCGACGCCATCCTATAAGGGGCGATGGACACCGGAGCTGTTCCCGAAAATAGCTCAATGCCAAATTCCACCTAGCGATCCGAAAGTAACCTTGGAAGCTCTTCAGAAAAGACGTCGAGAACTTTTTCACCGTTCTAACACCTCCTACAGATAATTCCTTGGCCTCCATAGCACTTATGAAAGCTAAGAATGCCTCACACCCTTTTCGCACCATTCTTTCAGCCTTTAGTGCCGACACCACATTGGACAAGTAATCACTTCTTTCTCCTATTATAATCACCTCTTCATCCTCGAAAGTCTTCAATATCATGTGCTTAGCGGCACAATCCAAATTCGCACGGTGCTTAACTAGCCAATCCATGCCTAAGATCAGATCAAACTCGCCGAACGGTAGTTCCATCAAGTCTGCCGGGAAAATAATCCCTTGCACTTCTAAAGGCACATTCCTAAATAGTTTGTTCACTACCATCAATTCTCCTAAAGGGCTAATCACAGAAATTTCTCTAGTAGTAATCTCAGATTTAATGCTCAAAGTTCCAGATACAATACAGGCAACATATGATTATGTAGACCCAATATCTATCAAAGTTGTAAAGGGTGCATCAAATATAAGAAACGTGTCGATTATGACGTCCAGTGCGTTACCATCCTCTCACAATCGAGCTGCATAGACTAACCCCGTTGTCTTGTATCTGTGTTACTAGCACCTCTGCCCGGTGTTCCACGACCTCGACCAAAACCATTTCCTCCTTTGGTCGGACCATGACCTCTCGGTAGTGCTGACCACCTTTCCTTGACTGAGCAAAACCCTGACCTATCGTCCACATCCTTTCCAACTCTTGTGGACAGTCTTTAATCAGATGATCCCTACATCCACATTTAAAACATCCTCTAGTTTTTCTCCAACACTCCCCCAAATGTGTTCTCCCACACTGTGCACAAGGTCGCAGCTAACCTACCGCCACTGGCATCCCAACTCGAGCTGGCCCATCCAACCTAGGCCTCTTTTGGAGACCCTCAAAAGAACTTGACGTCCCAAAACCTCTCTTATTCTTGCCTCTATCCTTATCTCGGTTCTGTCTTTTGGAACATTTCACTTCTTTAGCGATTTTTGCTTTCTCGACTAGAATGGCAAAATCTCTTTCCCATTGCAGAGCTATTAGTACTCGCAGCTCATCCCTCAGACCATCCTCAAATCATACACAACACTCATAATAGATTACGACTACACCCCAGGTGTAATGACTTAAGTGCAGGAACTCGCCTCATATTCTGCCACAGATTTATTCCCCTAGACCAAATTTAAAATGCCTTCCTCTGGGCGTCCACATAACTCGCCCCAACATACTTTCCCTGGAACACTGTCTTAAAGAAGTCCTAGGTGATACGGTCTGCCGGTGTACCCTCTCTTATTGTGAGCCACCACTGATACGCCTCGTCTCATAGGAGGGACACTATTCCTTTAAATTTTTCCTCCGTCCGTGCAGTCCAGGTCATCCATGATTCGCTCAATGGCCTCCAACCAATATTCAGCTATGTTTGGGGCCACACCAGAAAAGCCCCTAAATACCTCAGCCCCGTTTGCTTGAAGTCGCTCAGGAATAGATTTTCGGCCTACTAACCTAGTACTTGCACTAGCAACCTACTCCAAAACTCACAACATAGCTTGGGACAAAGCATCGTCCCCTCCAGTTCGGTCATGGGACCCCGTCTCGGTCACCGGTGATGCAGGTGCTTCCATTTTTGGCATGTGCCCAGATGCCTCAGATCCTACCCCAGCACCTCGGCCTCTACCACGGTCGTGTCTACTACGTCCACTTCCTCTCATACTCATAGCTATGAATCAATTTAAGCTGATTAGAAATTTTATGAATTAGTATATCATTCCACTATTTATTAACAAATATTTTATGAAAACAGATTAAAAAGTGATTTTTATGAATCGAATTCCTAATGTCTCAATCTCTATAGTCTTAACCCTTATAGCTAGCAGTCATAAAATACTAACTCTAATAGTTTCTTTCTAAAATCATTTCATAATATCAAACAAAGTCAAAAGACTTACGAATTTGGTGCCGGAGACTCGGGTACCATACTTCCAGAAAGACATACATTTCTTAAACCAGATTTCAAACCAATTTTTGGAAAACATTTTTGAAACATATTCCACAATCGAGTTTTGCAACCTAGCTCTAATACCACTAAATGTAACACCCAAACCTGGCCCGGACGTTACAACTGAATCTCGCATGTCACATGGAAAGGTTGTTAAAGAAAATTCGAGATCGTTTTAATTCTTTCGAGTTATGGTTCAAGTTTGAAAATCAAATTTGACTTGGTTTTCTTGCAAAATGTTGTTAATATAACTAATTACCGAAACTTGTTTTATAACATAAAAGTCAGATTCAGTGGGTTTCGATAATGTGACGTTTTGAAAACAACAATGATTGAAGCTTTAAGAAAATCTCGAGTTTGTTTTTTTTTTTTTGTTGGTAGCTTGTGGTTCGTTGTTAATATGCTAGAAAATAGTTCTTTAAAATTTTAGGAAAACCCCATTTTGATCATTTCATGATAGATAATAAACAAAAACCAAATTAAAATCCTAGTGGCCTTATTACAGATCATAATCCCATATTAAAATAAAATTTAATGCAAAGTAAAAAAAATTACTAAAATAACTATGTATGGCCACCACAGAGTCCACCTCGGCCCCAAATCCTCACTGCTGGGTATTACCTGCAAGATTAAGCAGAAGGGTGAGTTATGAGAACTCAGTGTATAATCCCCAAAACGAACACTAACTAGGCTCGAGCCCATGCAAATACAAATTGGGCCTTAGCCCTTATGAAATCAAATTGGGCGAAGCCCATACCGGAACGAACTGGGCCTTAGGCCTAATAGCATGGTATATGGATAATGAATGCAATGTAACCCAGCCCAACCTAAATATCCACCCGCTACACACCACCCATTCCAGCCAAAACACATTGGTGGGGATTTCTACAATCAACCCTCATCTGCTACACACCATCGATGGCAGTCACGCCGCTTATCGCCAAAATTGCAGGCGGTGCCACTGAAATAATGTGACCGAATCACTGAAATATGTGGTGAGCCACCCAAATACACTTCCCTTTTCATCAATATCATATCCCATCCCATGCAATATGTTATGACATATTATTTTAGTGTATGCATGAATATAGCCATGTAGCAAATAAGAAGAACTTACACATTCATACCAATTGCCTGAGAGGGTATAATTAAAATTTTACATACTGAGCTATCTTCAAACTCCCCCGCTAGGGGTATCACAGTGGTTTACCCATTAAGGCAATTTGGCTTTTAGCCGGCACATAATATAATACAAAACAAAACAAAGTGAAGGTGTGATATTACACACCTGATTACATGAAACACTAAACACTCCTGATCGCAGTCACTCTCTCTAGCAGAAATAATAACGATTTGTATATCCCAAATCGATGTCGGCTCTCTACCACAACCCGACAAAAAATCTCAAACCACAGACACCTTACGTCGTTTGAACTTAGGAGCAGAGACTACGAGTCCACTCCCCTCAGGCTCCCTAACGTAACCTCCTCCAATCGGCTAGCACTCGCCTCTATAAGAAAAGTTTGATCAGTAAAGTAACACAGGGAGAAATGGTGGTTGACTAACAAGGGTTTCGGCTCTTACCACCACTTCTCGAAGTCTGAAAGATAAATAAGTAGGGACGAGAGTTGCTTGATCCTTGATCAATGGGGAATCGAACACCAACAGATTCGGCTATGGGATTTCACCAAAGTAAACGTTCCATGTCATGAGAAGAAAATGAGGGATTAGCCTAGAACTAGAATTAAAAGAGATAACCACTTCAGCTATGTGAAACTTAAGACCGAAAAGGGAAAAAGAGAAGAAAAAGAGTTACCCTTACCTTCCGATTACAGATGAGTCGAAGGAGAAAGAGAGATTCGGCCAACCCCGTTTAAACAACTACAAGAGGAGAACATGATAAGAAAGAGTGAGAGAGAATGGGGTTTTGATTACCAACAAATGAAGAAGAACCAATTCCAAAAAGAATAGGAGAAGGTTCAATCGATGGAGGGAAGGGTAGAAAGACAATGAGGAAGAAAAGAGGTTTCAATTATGGTAAATACGAGAGAGGAAAGATGGGAGAAATTTGGTTACAGTGCTTTGCATCAACCAAGGGAAGAAAGTGTCTAAGATGAGAAGAAATGGAAAACAGAAGTTCTTCGGGTGCTTAAAGTTTCGACAAGAAGAGCAACAAAAAGACTTGCAAAGCTTTAAGTCAAAATGCAAATGAGTAAAAAGAATTATCTCTCAAATGATCACTAAAAGAAACTGCACTTTCCCCACACACCTATGACCGAATATGCTAAAAAAGAAATGCCTAAAAAACCAAAGAGAATTTGGCACACACACACTAGCTAAAAAATCGAAAATGCTCCCCTTAGCACCACCCCAAATTTGGCCAAACACTTTTACACACCTACTCCCATGATTCTCTCCCCCTTTACCTCCACAATTCACTCTTCATCCATCATTTAAAAACATCCAACCACTTTGACCCATTCAAACTCCCCAAACTCCTCTCCTATAACAGCCCGATTTAGGGGCTAGTCGGAACAGTGATCTCGAAATAATTAAATTGAGGATAGAGAAAATTATTTTCATGTTATAAAATGTGTTATAAAATGTTTTGAAGGATGCATGAAAATTTTGGTGCCTTAATTTTAGCAATTTCTAGCTAATTTGTGAAAGAGGACTAAATCGCATAAAGTGCAAAAGTTCTGGTTTATTTCCAAAAGGTGAAAAATAGCTATGGAATATTAATTGGAGGCCCCAATTGTGCAATTTAGCCTTGTTTTAAGTGAGTATGCCAGCCATGTAGACAAGAGGGGACAAGAATTTTTAATTTGGTCAAAGTTGGTGGAATAAATGAATAAAATAAGATGAATAGGTGAAAAGCTACCATCTTTCTATTTTTCTTCCCTTCTCCACTAAAAATATCAGCCCTGGTGGGGTGTTTGAGAGCTCAAAATTTTAGTAAGATTTATTCCACACAAGTAAGTGATTTTGATGACTTTTCTTGATAAAAATTGTACTTTTGGAGTCCCCAAAGCTTAATCTAGCTAATGGGGGGACTAAATTGCATCATGGTTGAAAGTCTAAGGACTTACCATGATAGTTTTATGCTGGTTGTTGATTTTTATGGAAGAAAATGAATGGTAGGATGATGATAAATAACTTTTGTGAAAGGTGTTGTGGTGAAAACACCAAATTTGGGCTAAAATGCAAAGGTTGTAATTTGTTCATTTAAGCATGAAATAGTTAGAATTTGAGATAGTTGTAAGAGGATTAAATGTTCAGATAGGCTTGTTTAGCAAGGAAATGTGATAAAAATTTATTTACGAGCCTAGGGACAAAATCATAATTTTGCCAAAGTGTAGGGGCAAAATGGTCATTTTTGCCTAAGTGGATGTTAAGTTGTAATATGATCATTAAGTGACTAAACGAGTAAATTTCATTGTTCTAGATCGAGGAAAATGAGATTCGGACCTAGAACGGAAGAAAAGAGAAATGTGGGCAAAAAGTCATTTTGGCCTTTTAAATCATCAAGGTAAGTTCAGTATGCAAACCTTGCGATGCGCACGGGTTATTTAATATTCAATGTTGTATGGAATGTACAATTATGCAATGAATGTATTAAATAAGTGTTGATGAGTCGTTAAGAGATTTAGAATCTAAGAATAGTAAGAAATGCAAATATTATGGAAAGATGATAGTTAAGGTTCCGTGTAAGACCATATTGAAATATGGCCTCGGTGAGAGATTTTGAATAGGACCATGTTGGGAACATGGCATCGATAGGTTAACTCGTGTATGATGTTAATGTAATGTTATGTGTACGAGACTTAAGGGAGTTACTTAACGATTTTACTGACTCAATAAGTACTTGAGAATTGAGAATGAATGTATTGTACATGAGAGGTGCAGGAATGCGTTAGAACTGAATTGAAGTGGATTCGGTATTTGATGAACCCATAGTGGGTGATATGTAAAGGATGCACTTTAGTTTCATAAGTTATAATTATTGTTGCATTGTGTGAATGCAAACAAGTATAGTAGAAAGCTAAGTAAGAATGATAGTGGGTGAGGATGTTCACAGATGAACATTTGAATTAGAGAAATGTATGTGGATAAATATTTGTGAATGTATAATCATTGGTGGTCTGTGTGCGTTACCACCTGATCAATTATTAAATGATGGGCTATGTGCGATACCATCAACCTATATAATCATTGGTGGGCTGTGTGCGTTACCACCTAATTAATTATTAATTGATGGGCTGTGTGAGATACCATCACCTATATTATTATCGGTGGGCTGTGTGCGGAACCATCTGACTAATTAGTAATCGATGGGCTGTGTGCGATACCATCGCTTATAAATGATTGGCAAGCTAAGCGCGAAATTACCCTAAGTATAATTGATTGGTGGGCTGTGTGCGATACCACCCTATAAGAGATTTAGTGGTGGGCTAAGTGCATAACCACCGGGAGATTTGTAATATGAGTGGCTTATTGAAATGCTTGACGTGTTGTTTTATATGATCTTGTGACGATCAGTTTAGGAATGTATGCTACTTAAACGAGCATTTGGCTTGTGGCATGGTTAGAATATGGTAAGGGATAGAATGAGTAAGCTTTAAGGATGATTAAGTAAGTAATCTTGAGTTCATGAGAAAAGCTCATCATAATAACTTGAAATCATGTATATTCAATGAATGTCAGTGTTTATCAGTTGTATGCAGACAAACTTACTAAGCATTATTGCTTACTCCTTTTCTTTTCCCATCTCTTATAGGTTATTTTGGCTAGCTGGGGTTGGAGGCTGCAAGAAATGTTTTCACACTATCGAATAAATGCTTGGTATGGTGTTCCAAGTCCTTATGAGTCATGGCATGTATAGGGATTCTTTTAGAATTGACTAAGTTCTAATTGATGTAGCCAAATTGTGTTGGCCTAAAAGAACTTAGAGTTTTGGTTGTGTATAGCCATAGATGATGGCTTAAGTTGTTGTAATTGTATTGGAAGTAGTTCTTCCTAGTGTATGGGATGAAGACTTTATTTCTCTTATGATTAAGTGTCTATAATTTAAGAGTTAAATTGATGCAATATGGAGTTATGTGATGATGATTATATGTATGTATGTATGTATGTATGCAAATGAGAGTGGCAAAAAGGCTTCGAAGATAGCATCTAAGTGCCCACACGATTGGATACACGGGCATGCATCTAGACCGTGCGAACCCTGCACCTTAGTGTTTTAAATCAGGATAGACCACGGGCAAAATCCACACTGTTTGTGTGGATCGTGGGTGAGACACGGTTAGAACATGGGTGTGTGCCCAGGCCGTGTTGAATAAGTCAGTATATCAAGGTGTGGCACACGGTCTAGGGCCACGGGTGTGTCTAGGCCGTGCCAAATTAGTCAGTAACTCCCCACGGGTAGAAGACATGGGCATGTTGTAAGGGTACACGGGCGTGCTCCATTTTCACATGGGCGTGCCCTAGCCATGTGGGTTTTGGCAGAACATTGGGGTTTTTGGGCACGGTGTGAGCACATGGGCGTGTGTGACTACACAATGGCGTGTGTGTCATCTAGCACGGGCGTGTACTCCCTGTTTAGATGAAAAGAAATTTTATGGACCGTAAAACTTCTGATATGGTCTCGAGAGTTCTCGTAGGTACAATTGAGATCTCATAGGTTGAGTGTGAAGTAGTTGAAGCGATTCGAGGAGAGTAGTCACGTTGAGCCTAAGTGGCTATCAGGTAAATTGTTTGGTAGCGCCTCGTGCCCGATTCCGGCGGGGATTACGGGTAAGGGGTGTTACATCTCCTCCTTCCATTTGAAACCTTTGACCCATTCAACAACCACCACATCAAAGTCCCACGTCAACACCACCTCCTCTCCAGCTTGGCCACAAAAATTAAATGCCAAATTTGCAGCATGTGGAATTTGAACCTCACTCCCCCTGCATGCTTGTTGGCGCCATCACCACTAAGCCATCCTACTTTCTTTTGTTAACACAACACCAACTATTAAACTTAAGTCTTGCCTCCACTAACTCACCCTACCAAAGTACCCTAAAACCAAAATTTTACCAGGGCCCAGGCTCGACCCCGAGCCTTCCCATGACCCCCGAACACACCCAAATAACAAGCATAGCTAGCCAAACACATGGAATAGTGAAAAAATGCAAAACCCTAAATTGTAGGATGTTACACTTGTAACACCACCACCACTGTACCAATAGGCTTTTTGTGTCACATTTTTCCTTCAATTAATTAAAAGGTCTAAAGGCCAAAGTCTAGGTTCCTTTAAAAGAAAAACCAAAACAAATTGCAAGAGCCAAGACTTGAACACAGGCTCCCTTGCAACCTTAATGACACCACAACCACTAGACCACATGCTTCCTTGTGTCATATTTTTGACACAATAATTTAAAAGGCCTACTTCCAAGCATCCAGGGTTTTATCCACTTAAAACCAAAATTTTTGCTAAAGCCCAGGTTTGAACCCAAGACTTCTTAGACACAACCAAACGCTGCTAAATCACTTAACCACTGAAGCAGACAGTCAATTGTGTCATTTCCTAGCTCACATAAACTTTTATGCACAATTTCCTAACCGTTCCCTTGCTCAAGGCCCAATACTTTTAGGCCCAAATTCTGGGGCATTACATAGTTGACATAGCGTTGACATGTAATGACCTAATTTTTAGTGGTGTTGAAAATAGTGATTTGAGATAACTAAATCCAATGATTAAGTTTGAAAATAAAGTAAATTAATATTTATGAGTCAAATGTGACATTAAAAATATTCTTGAATTAGTAAATTTGTGTTTATAAAAATTTATTAGGTCAATTAATTGAAAAAAGAGATATTGAGACCTCAGTGTTATAAACCAAGCCATAAATATTTTTATAAATATTTACGTAGTGTCAATATGGTAGTATTAAAGTTTCGTCGGAAAATTTAACATTTCGGTAGTCAATTAATTAAAAAGGATTAAATTGAAAAAGGTGCAAAACTTGCTAAAGTGATTAAATAGCCTAATAGTAAATAAAGGAGGACTAAAAT
This sequence comes from Gossypium rotundifolium, assembly GCA_025506655.1. Lineage (NCBI taxonomy): Eukaryota > Viridiplantae > Streptophyta > Magnoliopsida > Malvales > Malvaceae > Gossypium > Gossypium rotundifolium. The sequence continues at coordinate 83,677,363 of CP106724.1, read as the reverse complement.
GGAAAATAGACCATCTTAAATGGATGAGGTGGCATAACGTGAAAAATCAAAGATATTTATGTGATTAGGGACAAAATTGGAATTAAAATAAAGTTTATATGGCCAAATGTTATTTTAATAGTTTCTAGACATTTTCTTCATCAATTTTCTGTCAAAAATAGCCATTGAAGAGGGTTGAGCTGGTCTTTCATATTTTAGCTTCAAGTAAGTTCAAATCTTGCTTTTTCCTTGAAATTTTTATGTTTTTAGACTTTTACAATTAGGTCCAACTTGTTATTTCATTAGTTTTTGATTCTATGAGTGATAATGAAAGTTTCCATGGATGAGTGCTTTATGTTTATGATAAATTATCATGGATTTGAAGCTTTAAATTCATTATATGATGAATTTATTAAGTGATTTTAATAGAAATTAATTTTAGGACCTAATTGTGAAAATGTTTAGACTTAGGGTTTGATGTTAAAATTTTGAATACCAAAGGTTGTGTAGTAGTTTATAAGATGGAATAAAGTGTTAATTGAGGAAAATTAGTTCAATTGATGGGTTAATTGACTAGGGACTAAATTGTAAAAATTATAAAATTTAGGGTAAAAGTGTAATTTCAAAATTAAATGGCATAAATTGTGAAGTGAATTAGAATTGAATTTTATGCTAATAAATGGAAAATTTTATATTTTAGATCAAGAATTTGAAGAAAAACATGAAAAAGAGAAAATTATCAATTAGTCCCTGTATTTTTACAATTTCTACAAATTGACCCAGATAAGTTCATATGGTTGAACTTTTATGATTATTTGTTAATTAGAAATGATATAATGTATTATTTTATGTAATTGTCATTGAATTATGACTATTGAAGTATATGGAAAATGATATGAATGTTCAAATTGGGTAGAACACTGGAATGAGTACAATCGTTCAGTGATAAGTGAAGTGACAAGTGATGAATTGACGGACAAAATCATGGTATAACCATGATAAAGTGTGGAATGTAAGACCATAACTGGGCTATGGCATTTCAGTGAAAAGACCATAACTGGGCTATGGCAATTGTGAACGTAAGGCCATGGTTGGACCATGGCAGTATATGTGTGTATGTGTATGACCATAGTTGGGCTATGGCATCGTAATAAAGTGCAAGACCATAGCAAGGCTATGGCATTGTGATAAAGTGTAAGACTATGGCAGGGTCATGGCAATATATGTGCAAGACTAAAGTGAACTGTGACAATAAGCATACGATGTACTCAATTCGTAAGACGTTCTCTAAACGAGTAATGGTAAGGGATAAGTGAACTAATGTGATAAAAATTGAGTGATTATTGATATTGAGCTCAATCATGTGATTTCATCATTTGAAGTTGTGATTGACAGGAAATGTTATTGAATTGCATATTTTATGATTTGTAATAGAATGTTTGGTAAGATCTAATTTAAAGCCTATAAACTTACTAAGCTTTCATTAGCTTACTTTTGTTTGTTAAATGTTCTTGTAGATTAACAAGAGTTCGGATGATCAGATCATCACATCGGTTCACACTATCCAGATTTTCACCGGTAGACTTTGTATACAACTTATGGTTTATATGGCATGTATAGGATGGAATGAAAAGAAAGTAAAATTGTAATATGGTTATGAATGACTATTTTATATATATATATATATATATATATATATTAGTTTATATGCATGTGTTTAATAGAATCTAATAAAAGTCAATGAATGGAATTAAATGGTAAGTTTATGCAAATGAGTAGTGTTATAACACCCCTTACCTGTATTCAATGTCGGAACAGGGTACGAGGCATTACCGGACTTATGTGCAAGCAATCATACTAAATCGAGACATGATTTTCTACTCAAATTTAAAACTTGTCATAAACATTCATATCACCCCTTAAAAATGCCTACGAGGCTCAAAACATACATTGGGAACGACTCGGGACTAAACCGAGAACTTAAGAAAACTTTTGGGAAACTTAGAAAATTTTCCATGTAAAAGGTCCACACGCCCGTGTGAGTGAAGGGACACGCCCGTGTGGCATATCACATGCCCGTGCTTTAGGCCGTGTCAAAAATAGGGGACATTCTATTTATGACATCATCAACCAAATAAGGTCACAGACCAAGGCACACGCCCGTGTCCTTAGACCGTGTTGTGAATTAAATTCCTAAATTCAGATGCAGACTTCACACGGCCTGGGCACACGCCCATGTCCTATGGCCGTGCCTTCCACACAGTTGAGTCACACGGCCGTGCCTCAGCCCGTGTGATTACTACTGGGCATTCTGTTTTGCCAACTTCGGGTGTAGGGGGACACAAGGCCGGACTACACGCCCATGGGGTACACCGTGTGTCACACACGACCTAGACACATGCTCGTGTGTCTACCCGTGTGGACAAAAACAAGCTATTTACCAAGATCTTTTTCCACCCTTACTTGCACCAACATAAACCACCATCAAACAACCTACGTACTCATTCATGTATTAACATACTAAATACTCAACCATGAAATTTTCACATTCATGAAAAACATCATCATTTTCATATATCAATAATAAATAATAGCCATCATCCATGGCCTTATACAAAATGAGTCAATCTTCAAGACTAGCCACACATTTGGCCAAAACAATATGACACTTAACAAGGACTAAGTCCCTATACATGCCATACTCAAAATGATAAATCTAACTATACCAAATGTTTCAATTGATAGTGTGATCGAGTCTCCTACATCTTTTGATCCCCGAGCTAGCTTGGCGATACTATAAGAAAATGGAAAGAAAGGGAGTAAGCGGGAGTAAGCACAAAGTTTAGCAAGTCATAGGTAAATAATGAACAACAATTACCAAGTGTTATCATACTCATAGCATATCATAAACTTGCACCAATTTCACAAATAACTAAAGACATAACTTACTCATTTTCATCCTTACTAATCATACAATATAAATCGAGCTCATTTCTCATGAATGTCATGTAGGTACCTGTATCATTTACAACATAGTCGTAACTTTTCTCACTTTTGACACAAGCTTTAAATTACCCGTTGAACTAGTTGGAATACCAAAGGATACCCGACAAGCCTCACATAAGAGGGTACAATGCAAATGCCATGTCCCACACATGGTCTTACACTGGCTTTCATAATGTGGCCGATGCTATGTCCCAGACGTGATCTTACATTAGCACATTTATCAACGCGATGCCATATCCCAGACATGGTCTTACACTGGCTTTCATAATGTGGACAATGCCATGTCCCAGACGTGGTCTTACACTAGCACACATATCACCCAAATGTCATGGCATGGATATCTAATCTATTCCTAAGGTTCAACCGAGAGTATATCACATCAACTCTCGTCATGCATAATCATAGCAATAATCAATCATTTTATGCAATATCAATTATTAAATGTATAATAACAATAGATTAGTATTATTTACATACAACTTACCTCAATATACAAAATGTGGGCAACTTGTTCAATTTAGTCCACTATTTTGGTTTTTCCCAGGCCTAAGTCCGGACTCCATTTTTCTTGATCTATAATAACAAAATTTACTAATTTAATCACCACATTAATCAAGTCATTCCAAAATTCCTATTTGGCAAAATTTCCATTTTGCCCTTAGACTTTCACAAAATTATGTTTTTTCTCCTCAGCTCGTAAAATGAAATGTGTTCATTTTTCACACACCCAAGCTTAGCCAATTCATATTCTCTCTTATAGAAATTCACAATTCCAATTATTTCACACATTTACTATCCATTTTATAACTTTTACAAATAGTCCTATTAGGTGTTTTCATGAAAAATCCTTTTACAAAAGTTGTTCATTAAACAACCAAGATGTATTTTCTTCCATAAAATTTCAACAAACACATGAATACTCACATGGCAAAACCCTAGACTCTCAACCATTTTGCAAAATAGTCCCTTCATTAGCTAGCTTAAGCTACAAGGGTTCCAAAAGTACAAAAATTATCAAAAGTGACCATTAAAAACACTTACTTGCAAATGTTTAAGTTGCTGAAATTTTCAAGCTTTCCAAAGCCCCTATTTGCTGAAAATTTATGTGGTAGTATGAAGAAGATGAAAATATAATATCTTTTCTCTTTATTTTATTTTATTTCATCCATTAAGTCACCTAATACCACCCACTTTGACCAAATTTTCATTTCTTGTCCCTTATGGCCAGCCAACACATTCCTAAGGACCTAATTGCACATTAATGACCTCCATTTTAAGGTTCTATAGCTATTTGACACATTTAGCTTATAGAACAAAACTTTTGCACTTTATGCGATTTAGTCCTTTTTCAAAATTAAGCATGAAATCACTAAAATTAATTCACCAAAATTTTCATGCACTCATATAATCATGCTATAACACAAAATAATATTAAAATAATTATCTCCAACCTCGAATTAGTGGTTCTGAAACCACTATTTCGACTAGCCCCAAAATCGAGCTATTACAAACCTCCCCCTTAGGGATTTTCGTTCCAGAAAATCTTACCAGCAAAAAGGTTCGGGTATTGCTCTCTCATAGTCTCCTCTGGTTCCCACGTGGCCTCTTCAACCCCATGTCTATGCCATAGTACTTTCATGAGTGCTATGCTTTTATTCCTCAATTGCTTGACCTCTCTATCTAAGATCTTAACCGGCTCTTCACCATAGGTCATGTCTAAACAAATCTCAACCTCTGTTGGTGAAATCACATGTGATGGGTCAGAACGGTAACGGTGCAACATATACACATGGAATACATCGTGGATCTTCTTTAACTCAGATGGCAAGGAAAATCGATAAGCTACCGGTCCAACTTTCTCAGTCACCTCATAAGGTCCAATAAAACGTGGACTTAATTTGCCTTTCCTACCGAATCTGAAGACTTTCTTCCACGGGGATACTTTTAAGAACACCTTATCACTGACTTGAAACTTAATTTCTTTTCATTTCAAATCCGCGTAGGATTTCTGCCTATCCGAAGTGGCCTTCAAACAACAACAAATTACTTTTACTTTCTCTTTTGTTTCTCTGACTAAATCAACCCCGTGTATCTGATTTTCTCTGAGTTCGGTCCAATACAAGGGCGTACGACACTTACACCCATACAAAGCCTCATAAGGCACCATTTTCAAACTCGACTGATAGCTATTGTTGTAGGCAAACTCTACCAACGGTAAGTACTTTTCCCAATTAACTTGAAACTTAAGAACACAACACCGTAGCATATCTTCAAGAATCTAAATTACTCTTTCTGACTGACCGTCGGTTTGTTGGTGGAAAGAAGTACTAAAATTCAGCTTTGTCCCCAAAGCTTCTTGCAATTTTTCTAAAACCGCGATGTGAACCTCGGTTCTCTATCCGAAATGATCGATAAAGGTACCCCGTGAAGCCTCACAATTTTAGAAACATACAAATATGTCAATTTCTCAAGTGGATAATCGGTACACACCGGTATGAAATGAGCCGATTTCGTAAGTCTATCAACCACAACCCAGACGGAAACTTTCTTCTTTGGCATTAAAGGCAATCTAGACACAAAATCCATGGTGATACGATCCCATTTCCACTAGGGAACCATCACGGTGAAATAGTCCTAAAGGTGCTTGGTGTTCGGCTTTCACTTGTTGACAAATTAAGCACTTAGAGACAAACATTGAGATGTCTTTTTTTTTTCCCGACCACCAATACATTTTCTTCAAGTTATTATACATTTTCACACTACCTGGATGGATAGACATACAACTACTATGTGCCTCACGCAAAATCTTCTGAATAAGCTCGTCGCCTTTGGGTACATAAATTTTATCTCGAAATATTAAGTAGCCATATGTACCAATTCGAAAATCTGTATCTATACCCATCTCTCACTGATTTATCTTAGCTTACAAATCTTTATCACCTTAAAAAGCTTCACAAATCTCTTGCAAAAAAATTGGTTTCGCTCTCAACTCTGCTAAAATCAAACAATCGCTAGTCACAGACAACTGGGTATTCATAGCCCTCAAGGCAAACAATGACTTTCTACTCAAAGCATCAGCGACCACATTCGCCTTCACAGGTTGATAGTCAATTATCAACTCATAATCCTTTATCAACTCTAACCATCTCTTCTATCATAGGTTTAACTCCTTTTAAGTCATCAAATACTTTAGAATTTTATGATCGGTGAATACTCGACATTTCACGCCATGCAAATGGTGTCTCCAAACCTTTAATGCGAACACTATGGCGGCCAACTCCTAAATCGTGAGTCGAATAATTCTTCTAGTGTGGTTTCAGCTGTCTCGAAGCATAAGCTATTGCCTTGCCTTCTTGCATAAGCACACACCCCAATCCATTTAAGGATGCATCACTATACACTACAAATTCCTTTCCCGATTTCGGTTGCACTAAAATTGGGGCTTCAATCAACAATGCTTTTAGTTTCTAAAAACTCTGTTGGCATTTTTCTGTCCATTCAAACTTGACATCTTTCTGTAGCAACCTCGTCATTGGCGTAGCAATCATGGAGAATCCCTTAACGAATCGTCTGTAGTACCCTGCTAAGCCCAAAAAGCTTCTAATCTCTGATACATTCCTTGACGGTTTCCACTCAACAATACTCGAGATTTTACTCGGGTCAACTCTAACACAATGTGTCCTAAGAATCTAACCTCTCGGAGCCAAAACTCACTTTTGCTAAACTTAGCATACAACTACTTATCCCTTAGAGTCTGCAAAATAGTTCTTAAATGCTCCGCGTGCTCGTTCTCATCCCGAGAATAAATTAATATGTCATCAATAAAAACAACTACAAACATATCCAAGTACGGTAAAAAATACGGCTCATTAAATCCATAAATACGGTAGGAGCATTCATTAAGCCAAAAGGCATGACGAGGAACTCATAATGGCCATACCTTCTCCGAAATGCAATCTTCGATACATCTTGTTCCTTAACTCTCAACTGGTAATAACCGGACCTCAGGTCTATCTTAGAAAACACTGTGGCTCCTTTCAATTGGTCGAACAAATCATCGATCCTTGAAAAAGGATACTTGTTCTTAATTGTAACCATGTTGAGCTGTCGGTAGTCTATACATAATCTCATTGACCAGTCTTTCTTTTTAACAAAAAGTACCGGAGCACCCCACGGAGAATAACTCAGCCTCGCAAAACCTTTATTCGTTAACTCTTGTAGCTAAACCTTCAACTCTTTTAACTCCAACGGTGCCATCCTATATGGGGCAACCAAAATAGGTGCCATACAAGGGACTAACTCGATACCAAACTCAACTTCCCTAGTTGGAGGCAATCCAGGTAACTCTTCCGAAAACACATCTATGAACTTACATACCACAGGCACTATCTCAATCTTTACTTCTGACTCTTGGGTATTCAACACAAATGCAAGATAGGACTCATACCCTTTTCTCATGTTTTTCTCAGCAGTCATAGAAGAAATCAGTACAGGTAAGCTATCCAGTTCTCCTAATTCAACCCGAAAAGTATCCCCATTTTTACTTTTCAGTTCAATAAACTTACTACCACAATTTACTAACATGTTATGAACAGTCAACCAATCCATGCCAAGAATTAGGTCAAATTCATCAAATGGTAGTAGAATGAGGTTAGCCGGAAAACAATAGCCTCTAATCATTAAAGGACAGTTTCTACACACTTTGTCAACTATTACATGCTTGCCTAATGGGTTTGACATTTTTATCATAAATTCTGTAGACTCAATAAGCATATTCATGCTAGACACCAATTTTATACAAATCTAGGAATGGGTAGACCCTGGATCAATCAAAGCAACAACAGAGATATCATGAAGAGAAAAAGTACCCGTAATCACATCTGGTGACGATGCCTCTTCGCGAGCGCGAATGGCATAAGTCTTTGCAGGCGCTCGGTGCTCGAACCTTACGGCGGAATCTCTAGTCACACCTCTACTGCTAGCCCCACTTCTCAGGTTCTTCTATGGTTTACCTCTAAAAAGAGCATTACTCGCTAACACCTCTTGCTTTCTGTCTTTCTCATCTATCTCAGGACAGCTTCGAATATAATGGTCTAGTGACCCACATTTGAAATAACCTCTTTCATTTCCTCGACACTCACCGAAATGTCATCTACCACACTGTGAACACTCCAGTTTATTTGGTCAAGCACTACCAACACTCGCAATAGAAGTGGTCTAAGCCTTAGAAACTGAATACTGCTTATTCCTATTTCTATTCGAGAATCCAACTGAAGCATTGGATTGAGTAGTAAACTCTCTTGATTTCTTGGATGAGGACTGAAATGATTCCCCCATCTATCTTTTCTTTGAGTCACGAGACTCAATATCAGCTTTCCTTTTCTCTTTGGCCAATTCATCGACCTTACAAGCTCTTTCAACAAGCACCATAAACTCCTTTAACTCTAAGATGCCAACTAATAATTGGCTGTCTTCATTCAATCCGTCTTCAAATCTCTTCCACATAATGGCTTCGGTGGATACGCACTCCCGAGCGTATTTACTGAGCCTCACGAACTCACGCTCATACTCGATTACTATCATTCGACATTGCTTTAATTTGAGAAATTCCTTCCTCTTCTAGTCTATAAACCTCTGACTAATATACTTTTTACGAAACTCTTCTTGGAAGAATTCCCAAGTTATCCTTTCCCTTGGTACCATCGACACGAGGGTGTTCCACCATTGGTAGGCCGAGTCTCGCAGGAGTGACACAACACACTTCTTGTAACACCCCAAACCCGGCCCAAACACCACGACCGAATTTGGTATGTCACTAAGAAAATTTAATAAAACATGTCGCATTTTTGGAAAATATTTTCCTTGAGTTTAACCTTTTATTCGGGAAAAATTAATAGGTTGTTAATTTAGATAAGCTATAAATTCTATGAGATGTTTTTATGAATTAAAAATCGAAACTTAAATACATGCTTTAGAAAAAAAATGTAAACTTAAAATGTTTGATAATAATAATAAAAGCCCAAAATTAAAACTGAACCGAAATATAAAGCTAATGACTGGTAGCCTTATTGCATTAAAATTTAAAACCCATTAAATAAAGATATAAAATAATAAACTAAAGTCTTTTCTTTGAATCTAAATGTTCTTTTGCATGGCCACATTGCGCTCCTCTCTGCCGGTCCGATGCACTAGGTGCTACTTGAAAAAAATATTAAATAATAGGTTGAGTCGCGAGACTCAGTGTGCAACCCTCATGCACCATTAGATTTGGGCCTTAGCCCCACAGAACAGAATAGCAGATTATATATATATATATATAACAAAAATTATGCAAGCCCAACCTAAATCCTAGGTTTCCATCCGCTACACACCACCCTCACCTGCCATTCACACCATTGGGGATTTCTACAATCAACCAACACCGCTACACACCATCAGATCATGGCAAAAAGCCACTACAACAGATCATGGCATAAGCCATCATAGCCACTAGCGAGATCATGGCATAAGCCACTACAACAGATCATGGCATAAGCCACTACAATAGGTCATGGCATAAGCCACTACAACAGATCATGGCATAAGCCACTACAACAGATCATGTCATAAGAAACTACAACAGATCATGGCATAAGCCACTATAGCAGAACACTTCCCCTTCCATTAATCATCCAACCCCGTGCAATCACAGAAACTGGCATACATGTTTATCACATCAAATCAACAGAACCATTCACTTTAGAATGACAGAGATCACTAACCTGGTGATTAGCCTTTACCCTCATCGGGTTTCAACCATTATGCTGGGATTTCGGCTTTTAACAGAATATACTAGATTTGTATACATTTATTAACAAACAATCTAGATGGTGTGGAAATTTACACACCTGATAACGCGTAGTACTACTTTCTATGTTGATACCCTCGCTAATCTGATTTACTGCCCTTTGTCTACAATCTTACTCAAAAGCCGGAAGAACGTAAGGATAAGGCCTCTCCTATATTCGACCAAGGTTAGTGTTTTACCCAATTTATACATTTAAATTAACAGATCTCCTTACCTTAAAATCCCGAAAGTAATTCGATCCGAGTGCTACTGAACTCTGGCTTAGAAATCTAAGCGATTGGACCCCCTTCAAATCCCAAAATGGGCAAATGAGAGAAAACACCCGATTAGTTAACCATATAGCCATTCGGCTAAGATCTCTAAAGGCTGAAAAAAGATTGAAATCTCACGAATTGACACTTACCTATACAAATGGTTTCGGCTACCCCTTGCAGGAAGATTCGGCAATCACACAAAAGATTGAAGCGTAGAAGATTAGATATCTAAGAATTTTGACTTTTAAGAAAATCCCAAAAAAGATGAACTGATGCTCTTTCGACTTTTAGAAGGTCTGAGTAAAGTGTTTCGGCTTTGGCTTAAAAAGAAAGTAAAAAGAAATCAAGGAAAGGCTTAGAGATTTCGGCTACAAGAACGTAGTCTTGGCTTTTAGTGAATGGGATAAGAATAACAATGGGGATCAAAAGATTCGGCTAGAAGGAGGTTTCAAAGAAAAAGAAAAGGGTGAGGGAGGTGGTGATTTTTGGCTTTTGGAAGAGAAAAGATGACAAAAGAAAAATAACTAAGATGGCCTTCAGATTTTCGGCACAAAGAATGAAGAAAAGAGTAGGGTTCAAATGTCGAAATTGATGAGCTATCCCCTCTTATTTATAGAAATTTCGGCACTTAACTAACTAAAATCGAAAGTGCCCTTCCTGATAACTAAGAATTAAGCAAATAAAAAGGGAAAATTCAGCACCCCCTATGGCAATTACAAACCGATTTCTTTACTCCTCTAGGTGATTGAATTTTAGCCAACTCTGCTCTCAGCAGATAGCTCCTAACTTTTCTCCTTTATCTAAATCTCTTCATACCTTCAAAAGACTCCTAAATAACACTACCTCTTTCTTCTATTATCAGCACAATATTATCATTAAATCCCTCCTAAAAATAAGCCTTAATGCCATCCATTTCTCCTTGCTCTTTTAAGTGCCAAAATTGGCCCAAAAACATGGGCTCCTTGAGGCCAAACTTGGGCCTCTTTCAACTGCTAGTGACGCCACCCTCTAGCTCCCTTGCAGCGTCACTTAATATTGGGCCACCAGCCCACTTTGGTGTTTTAAACACAGATGCTACCTTTTTAACCCTATAGTGCCCAAATAGAAAACTTAATTAGGGCCTCAACCCAAACCTGAGCCCATTTTTGTGTCCTCTCTTTTCTTAATCTGCTTATGAGGCCTCATGCCTGAGACTAGGGTCCACTAAGTAAGAACATAAATTTTTCCTATGGTCTTCCCTAACTCTAAGGCTTCAAATAATCCCGATAATACCTTAATATTATTATTCTAAGTGCTACTCATACATATTAACTCCCGTGCACAAAAATTAAAAGTTTGAGATTTTTGGGCGTTATAACCCAATAGGCCCAAATTCGGGATGTTACAGTTCTACCCCCTTAAAGAAATTTTGTCCTCGAAATTTTCAACTAACTATCAATTGTACTACCCAAGTCTCATCACTACGCTTCCGCTGCGCACTCTAATTTAAAATAAAAATAAACACTCAATATACTATAGTAGGGTACGTACCATTATTCGCATCTGGAGCGTCTTCGTCGATTTGTACTCATTCTTTCGATCGACGTTTATCTGATTAAGAATTTTATGAATAATTAATTCTTCCCACTTATTAACCACGAACAATCTTATGTAAAATCATTTCGATAGTAGTTCTTTCGAATTCGAATTCTATCTACGGATTTAGTTCTCAAGTCGATACTTTCTAGTCCTAGAGTTCACCTTCAGTCAACATTTAGCACACATCAACCATAAAAACAGTCTTATAAAGTTACATTCATCACTTAGGGATATTTGCGTCATTTTAATACCCTGGGGTATTTTCGTAATTTTACCTATAGGTGTATTTTCGTAAATTTTCAAAATAAGGGATTTTGGTGATTTTACAATATAAGGGTATTTCGATAATTTTGTAATCCGGGGGTATTTCAGTAATTTTTCAAACCTGGGGTATTTCGATAATTTTGCAAACTAGGGGTGTTTTGGTAATTTTGCAAATTTTGGTAACTTTAAGTAAATCGGGGTAATTGGTAATTTCCCAATAAGGGTACTTCGAAAATTTTCCAAACAAGGGTATTTTGGTCATTACGCAAAATCAAAGGTATCTCGGTAAATTTCCTCAACCTAGGGTTTTGGGATAATTTTACAAAAAAATTAGGGTCATATAGGCAATTTTACAAAAATAAAGTCTTTGGTCCTTTGGGTTTTAGTTATAAATTTTAGCTTTGTCAACAAGTCTTTGTGGCTAAAAGGTACTAGGTAGGATTCGAGAAAGAGGAGGTGAGTCACTAGGACCTGCTCAAATACCAAGCTCTCCACGAATCCAATTCTAGACATGCGTATGCTGTTGCCACACCCTAACTTCGGTGATCGGTTCACGAGTTTGTTTGGATAGATTAAGTCTTATGAAATTTAAGAAGTTGTTTGAGCTAAGCCTATAGTCTATCAAAGTCTATTTAAACTAATCTACGTCCCTTACAGCCCATCAAGCCCACATATATACCATACAATGGTTCGAATACTTACAGCGGACTTGGTAGGGGCGCGAGGTGCCATCTTGGTGACAAACTGTTATCATAAAAAAATAGCAACAACATTCATGTTTCAAAAACCCACCTTTAGAAAGCGTTTGAGCCAAAAACCCCAAAGTCGAGTTTTGAATCGGGCTCGATACCAATTTGTAACACCTAAACCCACCCAAACACCACAATGAATCGGTATGTCACTAAGAAAATTTAATAAAACATGTCGCATTTTTGGAAAATATTTTCCTTGAGTTTAACCTTTTATTAGGGAAAAATTAATAGGTTGTTAATTTAGATAAGCTATAAATTCTATAAGATATTTTTATGAATTAAAACTGAAACTTAAATACATGCTTTTAAAAAAAATGTAAACTTAAAATGTCGATAATAATAATAAAAGCCCAAAATTAAAAGCGAGCAAAATATAAAGCTAATGACCCGTGGCCTTATTACATTGAAATTTAAAACCCATTAAATAAAGATATAAAATAATAAACTAAAGTCTTTTGCTGAATCCAAATGTTCTTTTGCATGGCCACGTTGCGCTCCTCTCCAGCCCGATCCGATGCACTAGGTGCTACCTGAAAAAAATATTAAATAATAGGTTGAGTCACGAGACTCAGTGTGCAGCCCTCATACACCATTAGATTTGGGCCTTCGCCCCACAGAACAGAATAATAGATTAATATATATATAACAAAAATTATGCAAGCCCAACCCAAATCTTAGGTTTCCATCCGCTACATACCACCCTTACCTACCATTCACACCATTGGGGATTTCTACAATCAACCCACACCGCTACACACCATCAGATCATGGCAAAAACCCACTACAACAGATCATGGCATAAGCCACTACAACAGATCATGGCATAAGCCACTACAACAGATCATTGCATAAGCCACTACAACAAGTCATGGCATAAGCCACTACAATAGATCATGGCATAAGCCACTACAATAGATCATGGCATAAGCCACTACAACAGATCATGGCATAAGCCACTACTGATGAGAACACTTCCCCTTTCATTAATCACCCAACCCGTGCAATCACGAAGCGGCATACATGTTTATCACATCAAATCAATAGAATCATTCACTTTAGAATGACAAAGATCACTAACCTGGTGATTTGCCTTTACCTTCCTTAGGTTTCAACCATTATGCCGGGATTTCAGCTTTTAACAGAACATAGCAGATTTATATACATGTATTAACAAACAATCTAGATGGTGTGGAAAGTTATACACCTGATAACGTGTAGTACTACTTTCTATGTTGATACCCTCGCTAATCTGATTTACTGCCCTTTGTCTACAATCTTGCTCAAAAGCCGGAAGAATGCAAGGATAAGGCCTCTCCTATATTCGGCCAAGGTTAATGCTTTACCCAATTTATACATTTAAATTAACAGATCTCCTTACCTTAAAATCCTAAAAGTAATTCGATCTGAGTGCTACTGAACTCTGGCTTAGAAATCTAAGCGATTGGACCCCCTTCAAATCCCGAAATGCCGCAAATGAGAGAAAACAACCGATTAGTTAACCATATAGCCATTCGGCTAAGATCTCTAAAGGCCGAAAAAAGATTGAAATCTCACGAATCGACACTTACCTATACAAATGGTTTCGGCTACCCCTTGCAGGAAGATTCGGCAATCACAGCAGAAGATTGAAGAGTAGAAGATTAGAGATCTAAAAATTTCAACTTTTAAGAAAATCCCAAAAAAGATGAATTGATGCTCTTTCGGCTTTTAGAAGGTCTGAGTAAAGTGTTTTGGCTTTGGCTTAGAAAGAAACTAAAAAGAAATCAAGGAAAGGCTTAGAGATTTCGACTACAAGAACGTAGTTTTGCCTTTTAGTGAATGGGAGAAGAATAACAATAGGGATCAAAAGATTCGGTTAGAAGGAGGTTTTAAAGAAAAAGAAAAGGGTGAGGGAGGTGGTGATTTTCAGCTTTTGGAAGAGAAAAGATGAGAAAAGAAAAACAACTAAGATGGCCTTCAGATTTTCGGCACAAAGAATGAAGAAAAGAGTAGGGTTCAAATGCCGGAATTGATGAGCTATCCCCCCTTATTTATAGAAATTTTGGCACTTACCTAACAAAAACCAAAAGTGCCCTTCATGATAACTAAGAAAAAGGAAAATTCGGCACCCCTTATGGCAATTAGAAACCGATTTCTTTACTCCTCTAGGTGATGGAATTTCGGCCAACCCTGCTCTCAGCAGATAGCTCCTAACTTTTCTCCTTTATCTAAATCTCTTCACACCTTCAAAAGACTCACCTCTTTCTTCTATTATTAGCACAATATTATCATTAAATCCCTCCTAAAAATAAGCCTTAGTGCCGTCCATTCCTCCTTGCTCTTTTAAGTTCGAAATTGGCCCAAAGACATGGGCTCCTTGCGGCCAAACTTGGGCCTATTTCAACTGCTAGTGACACCACCCTCTAGCTCCCTTACAGTGTCACTTAATATTGGGCCACCAGCCCACTTTGGTGTTTTAAACACAAATGCTACCCTTTTAACCCTATAGTGCCCAAACAGAAAACTTAATTAGGGCCTCAACCCAAACGTGAGCCCATTTTTGTGTCCTCTCTTTTGTTAATCTGCTTATGAGGCCTCATGCTTGGGACTAGGGTCCACTAAGTATGAACATAAAATTTTCCTATGGTCTCCCCTAACTCTAAGGCTTCAAATAATCCCGATAATACCTTAATATTATTATTCTAAGTGCTACACATACATATTAACTCCCATGCACAGAAATTAAAAGTTTCGAGATTTTTGGGGCGTTACAACCCAATAGGCCCAAATCTACTAGGCCCAAATTTGGGATGTTACACTTCTTGCAATCCTCAGGTGTGCAAGATAATTCATCAAATACCCTAATGGTATTTTTTAGCCAGAATTTTGCCCTCTTTGGGTCATCATCTATATTCTCTTTAAATTCTTCAGCCTCTTATTTTCGAGTTCTGTCTACTTGGAGTTTTTCTTTTCTAATTGTTTCTACTACTTGGGGAGCTGTAGGGACAGATTGGGGAATTAGAGGAGGTAGAGCAGGTGGAGTGTTCGGGTTTGCACAAACAAACTTTGAATACCATACATTCATCATATGGAGGAAGGCTGCTCTAGCCCCTCTACCCTGACTCAGTGTCACGAGCCCACTTTCAACTGGGCTTGATCCCTTCTCTTTGGGCCAGTAGCATTACTCTCGACATCATCTGCCACTGCTCCATTGGGATTCATTTACAATATAAAAACACATTTTAAAATGTCAGGAGTCGTCACACTATCATAACTCATATATGACATTTATAGCTAGACTTGTACACACACTAGGTTAGTTTGAGAATCGACTAAAACATAGCTCTAATACCACTAAATGTAACACCCCTTACCCGTATTTGACGTCGAAATAGGGTATAAGGCGTTACCAGACTTATGTTTAAGAAATCATACTAAACCAAGACATGATTTTCTACTCAAATTTAAAACATTTCATAAACATTCATATCACCCCTTAAAAGTGCCTACGAGGCTCAAAACATATATTGGGAACAACTCGGGACTAAATCGAGAACTTTAGAAAACTTTTGAGAAACTTAGTAAATTTTCCATGAAAAAGGTCCACACGCCCGTGTAGATGAGGGACACGCCCGTGTGGCATATCACATGCCCGTGCTTCAGGTCGTATCAAAAATAGGGGACATTCTGTTTATGACGTCATTAACTAAATAAGGTCACACAGCCAAGGCACACACCCGTGTCCTTAGACCGTATGGCAAATTAAATTCCTAAATTCAGGTGCAGACTTCACACGGCCTGGGCACACACCCATGTCTTATGGTCGTGCCTTCCACACGGTTGAGTCACACGGCCGTGCCTCAGCTAGTGTGGTTACTACTGGGCATTCTGTTTTGCCAACTTTAGGTGCAGGGGGCACACGACCGGACTACACCCCATGGGGCAGACCGTGTGTCACACACGACCTAGACACACGCCTGTGTGTCTACCCGTGTGGACAAAAACAAGATATTTACCAAGCTCTTTTACCACCCTTACTTGCACCAACATAGACCACCATCAAACAACCTACTCATTCATGCATTAACATACTAAATACTCAACCATAAAATTTGCACATTCATGAAAACATCATCATTTTCATATATCAATAATAAATAATAGCCATCATCCATGGCCTTATACAAAATGAGTCAATCTTCAAGAGTAGCCACACATTTGGCCAAAACAATATGACACTTGACAAAGACTAAGTCCCTATACATGCCATACTCAAAATGATAAATCTAAATATACCAAATGTTTCAATTGATAGTGTGATCGAGTCTCTTATGTCCTTTGATCCCCGAGCTAGTTTGGCGATACTATATGAAAATGGAAAGAAAAGGGAGTAAGCACAAAGCTTAGTAAGTCATAGGTAAATAATGAACAACAATTACCAAGCGTTATCATACTCATAGCATATCATAAACTTGCACCAATTTCACAAATAACTAAAGACATAACTTACTCATTTTCATCTTTACTAATCATACAATATAAATCAAGTTCATTTCTTATGAATGTCGTGTAGGTACCTGTATCACTTACAACATAGTCGTAACTTTTCTCACTTTTGACACAAGCTTTAAATTACCTGTTGAACCAGTTGGAACACTAAAGGATACCTGACAAGGTTCACATCAGAGGGTACGATGCTGAAGCCATGTCCTAGACATGGTCTTACACTGGCTCACATATCGAGGCCAATGCCATGTCCCATACATTGGTCTTAAACTAGCTCTCATCTCAATGCTGACGCCATGTCCTAGACATGGTCTTACATTAGCACACTTATCAACACCGATGCCATGTCCCAGACATGGTCTTACACTGGCTTTCATAATATGGCTGATGCCATGTCCCATACGTGATCTTACACTAGCACACATATCAATGCCGATGTCATGTCCCACACATGGTCTTACACAAGCTTTCATGATGTGACCGATGCCATGTCCCAGACATGGTCTCACACTAACACACATATCACCCAAATGTCATGGCATGAATATCTAATCTATTCCTAAGGTTCAACCAGGAGTATATCACATCAACTCTCGTCATGCATAATCATAGCAATAATCAATCATTTTATGCAATATCAATTATTAAATGTATAATAACAATAGAGTTGTATTATTTACATACAACTTACCTCGATATACAAAATGTGGGCAACTTGTTCTATTTAGTCCACTATTTTGGTTTTTCCCCGGTCTAAGTCCGGACTCCATTTTTCTTGATCTATAATAAAAAATTTACTAATTTAATCACCACATTAATCAAGTCATTCCAAAATTTTTATTTTGGCAAAATTTTTGTTTTGCCCTTAGACTTTACAAAATTATGATTTTGCCCCTAGGCTCGTAAAATGAAATGTGTTCATTTTTCACACACCCAAGCTTAGCCGATTCATATTCTCTCTTATAACAACTCAAAATTCCAATTATTTCACACATTTACTATCAATTTTATATATTTAAAAATAGTCCTATTAGGTGTTTTCATGAAAATTTTTTCACAAAAGTTGTTCATTAAACAACCAAGATGTATTTTCTTCCATAAAATTTTAGCAAACACATGAATACTCACATGACAAAACCCTAGACTCTCAACCATTTTGCAAAATAGTCCCCTCATTAGCTAGCTTAAGCTACAAGGGTTCCAAAAGTACAAAAATTATCAAAAATGACCATAAAAAACACCTACTTGCAAAGGTTTAACTTGCTGAAAATTTTCAAGTTTTCCAAAGACCCTCTTTGCTGAAAATTTTGGTGATAGTATGAAGAAGATGAAAAGATGATATCTTTTCTCTTTATTTTATTTTATTTCATCCATTAAGTCACCTAATACCACCCACTTTGACCAAATTTTCATTTCTTGTCCCCTATGGCCGACCAACACATTCCTAAGGGCCTAATTACACATCAAGGACCTCCAATTTAAGATTCTATTTCTATTTGACACATTTAGCTTGTAGAATAAAACTTTCACACTTTATGCGATTTAGTCTTTTTTCAAAATTAAGCATGAAATCACTCAAATTAATGCACCAAAATTTTCTTGCACTCATATAATCATGCTATAACACATAAAATAATTTTAAAATAATTTTATCTAACCTTGAATTAGTGTTTCCGAAATCACTGTTCGACTAGCCCAAAATCGGGCTGTTACAAGTGTTATGACATAATAGGTACAAAACTTGATAATTGACTTGAATTGGTTGTTTGGTTGGGTTATATTGGTATGAGGAAATGTTTTATGCAGGTTAATATTGGATAGGGTGAGAAAAGTGGTCTTAAAATGGCCTATTTTCATCCACACGGGTAAACACACGGGTGTGTGTGTAGACTGTGTATGACACACGACTTAGCACATTGGTGTGTGATCCGCCGTGTGTCCCCTACACCTTAAAAACGAGAAACAAAATGCTCAAAATTGAGCACATGGGCAGAGACACGGGCATGTGTCTCAACCTTGTGGGTGACACGACCTTGAACATGGGCGTGTTACATGGCCATGTGAAATCTGCACCTAAAATGTGAAAATTAAATTAACCACACGGCCTATTATACAGGCGTGTGACTTGGCCATGTGACTTCAAT
This sequence comes from Gossypium rotundifolium, assembly GCA_025506655.1. Taxonomy (NCBI): domain Eukaryota; kingdom Viridiplantae; phylum Streptophyta; class Magnoliopsida; order Malvales; family Malvaceae; genus Gossypium; species Gossypium rotundifolium. The sequence goes on along the minus strand of CP106724.1, from coordinate 83,658,054 downwards.
TTCTTCATGCCTTATAAGTCAGAAAGTTATACGGGTTAGGGACATGGGCGTGTGTAGCCAAACGGCTTGATTACACGGGCGTGTCCCTAGACCATACGGGCGTGTGGGTATTGTACATAAGGAAAATTTTGTAATTTCGTGAAAAACTCTTAAAGTTTCTGAATTAGTCCCAATTTGATATTACTATTTATATTAGGCTTCGAGAGTCCAATTATTTTGAATGCGAATTGTACTTTTCATAATTTATTCAAAATTAATCAGTAAATTCTAGGAATGCTCCAAAACCCTGTTCCGGTGACGGATACGGATTAGGGGTGTTACATGAAAAAAGTATAGATAGTAAATTAGTTAACCTATTTGAATTTGTTAAGATTTGATACATTATTGTATCATGGTATTGAGAATCATGTTTTGAGTGTTTGAAGTTAGCATGGTTTAGCTGGATGTTGTAATATATGTGTGCAATTATTGAATGGAAGAAACTGCAAGTTAAGGGTCTTAGATTTTACAAAAATAGTATGTGACGTCACGACATCAAATGCATGTCGCTGGAACAAGAAATGACCTTTAATGTCACGTTGAAACGAGGAATCTTGTCATTTGATGAGGCCAAAATAGTAAGCGATGTCGTGACGTGACATATTGTGCGGTGACATATCGTCGCGGAATTGTGACGTAACGACGTTAACTCTGTAATTTGAATATTTTACAATTCAGTCCTAATTTAACATCGGGTTTACTTTATGTCTTAGATAAGCCAGTATAACATCCGGGAATGATTATTATTTGTATTGTTTATTTAAAATTCTTATGGTTATATGCTTGATGATATGATTTGTATTTAACTCGGCCATAGTTGCTCCGACAATAAATGTGGCATACTGTAGCTCGGACCAGATAATCGGGTCAAGTATAGGGTGTTACATATTTAGCCAATCATGTGCTTTATTTTTAGTAAAGAGAAGGAAAATTTTTCACTTATTGTGAAAATGTCTTATTTTTTACAAGAATTTTTATTTATCTTTTTAGTTTCAAGTTTAAATTTATACCAATTATTCTTTATTTTATGTCTAACTATTGTCATACATTTGTAATAAATAAACATTTTCCTCATGTTATTACACTAGTAACCAAATAAGGCATAATAGTTTATATATGAATTAATGATTAAATATATCGGTTAATAATTAATAGTTTACATATATGCATTAAGGTCGGGTTAGACAATTGGTTGATTTGATGTTATCGATTCAGTTTTGAAATTCAAAATCGTTTAAACCAAATTAACCAACTTTAAAACTTTAAATGTAATATACATTTAAACCCAAACCCAAAACCAACCAAACCCAAATCTAAATACAATTTAAACTTTCTTCAAAACCCAATCTAAATAAAATAAACTCATTCCAAATTAGAAATTAATATAAAGATAATAATATCAATTAAAATTTGATATTCATAAAAATATTAAAACATTAATAAATAAAAATAAAATTAAAACCTCACTTTTCAAATCATTAAAATTAAATTTATTAGTAACACTATTAGTTTTTGTATAATAAATCATGTTTAATCATTTTTATAAGCATAATACTAGTTATTGTATATTATCATTACATCTAAATTTAATAAATTTTAATAACTATTAATTTTATATTATTATTATACACAAATAATAATAATTTTAAAATATTTTATATTCGATAAAAGTTTTAAAATTTTATTTCACTTTATAGTTAAACATAACAAATTTATTATTAATTACTTTCACTATTAATAAAATTTTAATATAAATATGTAATCTTTATGAACACATTTTCATTAAATAAATAATTATCATTTGTTTTTATTTTATTTTTATTTTAAGTAATATCATAAAATTATTTTAACTATTATCTATTATGGCTGTTCAACTAAAAATTTGAGTTTTTTTGAGTTTTGGGTTGAATTTAACTCGAGCTCAAGTCATTTACCTCAGACTCAGATTTTTTCAAGCTTGGATTTCTTAATCACGGGCTTTCTCAAGTTCAAATCTATTACAAACATGGACTTTTTCAGATTGTTACGGGCTCAAATCAGCATGAAACGGACTTTTATACTCATGCTTGTTTTGCCAACTCTAACTATAAATATTGTAACACCCCTAATTCGTCTCCGTCATCAGATTAAGGTTACAGAGTATTACCAAGCAAAACAAAATATTACACAATATTTCAGAACAATTATTCAAATAATTTATACACATACAATAAATAGTTCAACTCATGGTACAAATACTCTTATGGGCCTTAAATTGAGCTTACGAGGCCCTAAAAATAACATGGGAACGATCTGGAATCAAATCGAAACAAATTAGAAAATTTCAGAAAAACTTGCAAAATTTGAAAACAGAGGTCACACGGCTCTATGGCCAGGCCTGTGACAAAGCCCAGACCGTGTAAATATTCGAAATTAGAATACACGGCTGTGTCCCACCCCGTGTGAGTATTTGAAAAGGGCCACACGACCATGTAACAATCTGTTTTAGCTCACACAGTTGTGTCGCAGGCCGTGTGGATATTGCACTTATAATCAATAATTGCACACGGCCATGCTTGGTGACTGTGTATGGCACACGACCATGTGACAACTCGTATGCACCCTTTTAACCCCTAACTCAAGCAATGTCATTCATTATTCCTTGCATATCAAGACATGCAATATCTAGATCAATTCCTAGGTTCAAAAATACATTTAAATCACCAAATAAATGCCCAAAATTTCATTAATCTCATGCCTAACCAATGTTCCATTCAAAGACACCACATTTAATAATCATTCAAAACAACCATTATGGTTCACCAATTCATACTCAATCTTCATCCAAAATGACCAAATAAATATAAACACACACATCAAATTGCCCTTTAAAGTATTATGACCTTAATCTTAACATTAAGAATAGCAAACCAACACACATCAACCATACATATTTAATTTACCATTTCACTAAATATGTCATTTAACATAACATTTATATATTGACAACAAAAGACCTATATACATGCCACATTCCAAACAAAATGCAAAGCTACCAAAATAGCTGAATAATGTGAGCTTTCAGTCGATTCGTCTGGTCAGTCCACAGATTTGGTAACTACAAAAGAATAAAAAACAAAGACAAGTAAGCTAATGAAGCTTAGTAAGTTCATAGTTTAAATCATCAAACTTAACTTACCTTGATTGATATTAAAATATAAAGAGATAACATACAATTCTTAATAGCCAAATACACATTCTTAGATCACCTTAGTTCATTATCACAAATCAACATATAATATGATAATCCTCATCACAAATAGTTCATCAATTCCATATTCAATATGTCATCAAAATAAATGTGCTCACATATAAGCAAGTATTTCATGGAACATTTAACACTTTCAAATATCTTGAATATGCATCAACACTTAAATCCATAAGTCAACCATGCATATTGTTAACATTTAGCCCAATGAACTAAGTAACTTGACTCGAATACCTGGGTAACTACACCACACCAAAGGCATCATAGATGCATAACAGAGACATCAAAATGCAGATAGAGGCACCGAAGTGCGAATAAAGGCATCAGAGTGCAAATTCTGTACAAGCGCGCATACTAACCCTATTGGCATACCAAATGTATCTTATGCAATTACTATGTTCAACCGAACAATATTCGCAAATCCATTACTTTAATACATTTTCATCATACAGAGGCACTTCATCATTTCCGTACATATACTATAAACTTAATACATTCATATATATATATATATATATATATATGCAACTCCGAACCATGCTACTATCATTTCTTTTCAATTTTATATAAATAACTAATGGAATTTCTCATACATTCAATAATTAACTAGAAACAATAATATAATCACAAGAAAATTATATTATATAATAAATTACTATGAACTTACCTATGATCACTCTCTGTAACAGTCCGGTTTAGACCCTAGTCAGAATAATAGTTTCGGGACCATAGAACCGAGTCAAAAAAATATTTTAATATTATTTTCTATGTTTACAGTATATGATTAAGCATGTGTGAATTTTCTATAAATAAATTTGTCCGTTTGTGTGCTTAATTTGATAAAAGGACTCAAAAGCATAAATTGCAAAAGCTAGCTATTAATGTATAAGTGTCGAATTGTTATTGTTTTTATTATGTGAAGTCCTTATGAGGTTAATATGCCATTATTAAGTTAGTGGACAATTATGTCCATGGTTTAAATGTTTTTCATGAATATTTCATTAAGGGTAAAATGGTAAAATTATAATTAACCTTAATTTAATAAAATAAAAGTATGAGAAATGGTTATTTCTTATCATCTTTGGCTGAAAATCATAAGAAAAGAAAAGAAAAAGACTAAGCTAGGGTTCGGCACTTTTGATTGTTGATTAAGGTATGTTTTTGTTTTGGTTTTTTATAATTTCTACGTTTTTGTGACCGTTGCTTTGTGTTTTATCAAGTCCATGTCTTAATTTTAGAATTTGATGAATATTTTGAGATGTTTCATTGATGAATGCTTGAGCTTTGTGATGATAGTTGATGAAATATGAAATATATGTGTTAGATTAACATGTTTTGTCTTTGGATTTTTTATGAATTTGAGTAATTTGGATTAAATTGTGAAAATAATAAATTGAAGGATTAAAATGTGAAATAAATGAAATATATGGGCTTATATGAAGCATATGAATATTCGGCTATGCATGGGTATAAAGAAATTATGTGTATTTTGTAATTTGGTGAAATAGAGATTTAAATGTAAAATGTGAAAATGTGAGGGCTAAATTGTAAATTACCCTAAATGTGTGTTTTTGGATTGAATTGAATGATTTGGTGAATAAAAGAGTTAAATTTGAATATGTATAGATCAAGAACCAAAGAAAATAAATTTAGTCTGGGGAAAGTCGAAAGTGATCGAGTAATCGAATTCGTATGTTTATATTCATACTATGTAAGTCTATATACAAATAAATGTATTTAAATTGATTCATCCATGTTCATATAATATTGAATTGTGATGAATGGCTTTGGAAGATATATATGTGAAATTTGAGGAAGTATCGACAATGTGTCAACGTTCAAAAAGTCTCGTACGAACCTTAGGAATATATAGGATTCATATGTCATGACATAGGGTTCCGATATGTGATATTGTGTAAGACCACGTCTGGGACGTTGGCATCGATTTGAGAATTACGTGTAAGACCATATCTGGGACATTGGGATCGTATAAGATTTCGTGTAAGACCCTGTCTAGGACTGTGGCATCGATATTTGATTACATGTAAGACCACGTCTAGGACGTTGGTATTGTACGAGTATTCCGAGTTATCCGAGTATCCTATTTGTTCCGAATGGTTCAACAGGCAATTCTAAGAAATGAATGACTATGTGAAATATGTACCTAATTCAGGTATGTTTGAAATGTATACTATGTTTGAGTATGAAAGGTAAGTATATGTGAATTTGCAAAACTGAGATATGTGCATAGACTTGTTAAGACAAAATGTGAAATATGTATGAAGTTGTTATAATCTAATGAGATACATGGAGATGTTAATTGATGTCAAGCAAATGGTTAGATACAATTGAGCTAAAGAAGAAATATGAATATGCTATTGAGATATGTTAAAGTTCTTGTAATTAAAATGATTATAAATGTTTTATATGTTGAGTTTATTTGTATATGGTTTACTAAACTTTTGAAAGCTTACTCTGTGTGTGTTTGCATTATTTTATAGATCATAAAGCTACGAAAGGCTTGGGGATCATTGAGGATCATCACCACACTATCAAACTCTATTTTGGTACCTTTTGAATGTGTACATAGTTAAGTATGGTATGTATAGGCTAGTTATTTTGAATTATGTTTGAGATGTACATATAAGCTATGTGATATGGTGGTAAATTGGATGTGAATATGGTAAATTTTAGCCTATGATTTGTGATGCAAAGTTTGTATATTATTGATGAAAGATTGACATAATGAATTGGTAAGGTTTTGGATAGATTATACTTAGAAATGCTTGTGATTAGAATGAGATAAATGGTACATAATTTGGTATGTTTGTTATACATTTGAATGGTTAGAAAATATGGATATTATTAGTATGATTTGGTTGCATTTTGAAGGTATGAAATGTGTTTGTTTGTGTTTGTAGGATTGACCCAAAATAGGTGGTATATTGGCCTTGCAAATGGCCTATTTTTGCCCACACGGTTGAGCACAAGGGTGGTTGGCTCGACCATGTCCCTAAAATTTGTAATTCAATTCAAGTTAGGCTTGCACAGGGCTGGACACACGGACATGTGACTGGTCGTGTGATGCAAGTCAGTTTTGACCACGGGTGAAGCACACGGGTGTGTCTTCAGCCGTGTGGACAAGTCAATATGTATGCTCTATTTTGACACGGCTTGGACAAACGGGTGTGTCTGAGGCCGTGTGAGGCACACGGCCTCCCTACACGTGCGTGTGACCTTTGTAACTTAGAAAAATGTTAGGTTTTCAAAAAATTTGTATGTGTTTGGTTTAGTCCCGACTTCTTTCTAATGCATGTTTAAGGTCTCGTAAACCTCATTAAGGGACTATATGATTATATTTTTTTATGTTTTGACGATGATGTACTTTGTGTTGTGAAATGGTTGTTAAGAGTTTCAATTTGTCCGATAATGCCTCTTAACCCTAGACCGGCGATGGTTACGGGTTAGGGGTGTTACATTTTATTGGTATCAAAGCTACAGCTTAGTCGATTCTCGGACTAACATAGCGTGTGAGAGTTTACCTATACATGTCATATATATGAACTGTGATAGTGTGATGAACCTTGATGTATAAAATGTGTTTCGTTTAGTAAATGGATCCCGAAAGAGCTATAGCTGATGATGTTGAAAATAATGCGCCAAATCCGGCTGTTTCACAACCTCCACCCCCACCCAATCCTCCTCAGACTTCTGTCGTACCTCCAGTTATGAATCTGAATCTGTTGAATAAGCCTCCGATCGATAAAATCCGTAAATATGGGGTTGAAGAGTTCAGGGCCACCAGTGATGATGATACTAAGGGAGCTAAGTTTTGGCTCAAGAATACAATCTGAGTGTTTAATGAAATGTCTTGTACTCTTAAAGAATGTGTGAAATGTGTCATTTCTCTGTTACGAGATGTAGCTTATCAATGGTGGAAGACTTTGATTTCTGTTGTTCCAAAAGAAAGAGTTACTTGGGATTTCTTTCAATTTGAGTTTTGGAAGAAATATATTAGTCAGAGGTTTATAGATCAAAAATGAAAAGAGTTTTTGGAATTGAAACAAGGTCGTATGTCTATCACGGAATACGAACGAGAATTCATGAGATTAAGTCAATATGCTCGGGAATGTATTTCTACTAAAACAATAATGTGTAAAAGGTTTGAAGATGGCCTGAATGAAGATATCCGTTTGTTGGTTGGAATTCTGGAAATAAAAGAATTTGTTGTGCTTGTTGATCGAGCATGTAAAGCTGAAGCACTCGGGAAAGATAAAAGAAAAGCTGAGTTAGAAGTTAGAGATGTGAGGAAGAGATTCTTAAGTAAATCATTTCAGTCTGCATCAAAGAAATTCAGAGATGATCATAGCCGTTCAAAAGCTAATGTGGGATAATCAAACAGAGATCGTGCTAGATTGCATTCGAATTTCAAAGCTTCAGTGACTTCGATGGCTAGTGTTGAAAATGTCTGATCTGAACTACTTGAATGTAGACATTATGGTAAAAGACATCCGGAAATTATGGATTGAATGACAGAGCTTGCTTTAAATGTGGATCATTAGATCATTTTATTCGAGATTATCCAGAGTCTATTGAATAATAGATTGTACAGAATCTAAAGTCAGATAATGTTTTAGCTGGAGGTAGACCTTCTAGAAATACCAGAAATGTGAGTGGTAGCCAGAGAGCTATGAAAGATACAATTGTGAGATCTGAAGTTAGAGCACCTGTCAGAGCATACGCCATTCGAGCTCGTGAGGAAGCTTCGTCTCCAGATGTTATTATGGGTACATTTACTCTTTATGATACTTCTGTGATTGCATTGATAGATCCAGAGTCTACTCATTCATATATATTCATGAACTTAGTATCCAGTAAGACTTTTCCTGTAGAGTCTACTGAATTTGTTATTAGAATATCGAACCCCTTAGGTAAATATGTACTGGTTGACAAAGTGTGCAAGAATTGTCTATTGATGTTTCGAGATATTTGTTTTCCAGCTAATCTAATGTTATTACCTTTTGATGAGTTTGATATAATTTTGGGTATGGATTGTTAACGTTGCATGATATTGTTGTGAACTGCAAATGAAATACTATTGATTTGAGATGTCAGAATGATAAAATAGTTCGAATTGAATCTAATGATTTGAATGGATTACTGGCTGTGATATCAGTAATGAAAGCTCAAAGTTATGTGAAAAAGGGTTATAAAGCTTATTTTGCTTATATGATTGATTCGAGAGTGACTGAAAAGAAAATTGAATCTGTGCCAGTTGTTAGTGAATTCTTTGACGTGTTTCCTGAAGAATTACCAGGATTACCTCTGATACGAGAAGTTGAGTTTGGTATAAATTTAATGCCGAGTACGACTCCTATCTCAATAGCTCAGTATAGAATGGCTCCAACAGAATTGAAAAAATTAAAGCCTCAGTTGCAAGAGTTGACTGATAGAAGATTTACACGATCGAGTTTCTCACCTTGGGGTGCTCCTATACTATTTGTGAAAAAGAAAGATGGTACGATGAGAATGTGTATTGATTACCGTCATTTGAACAAAGTAACTATTAAGAACAAATATCCTTTTCCCAAAATTGATGATTTGTTTGATCAGTTAAAAAGAGCTTCTGTGTTTTTAAATATAGATCTTGAGATCGGGATATTACCAGTTGTGAGTAAAAGATTCAGATATTCTGAAAACTACTTTTAGAACGAAGTACGAGCATTATGAGTTTTTAATTATGCCTTTTGAACTAACAAATGCTCATGTTGTTTTTATGGATTTGATGAACAGAAATTTTTAGACCGTATTTAGATCAATTTATTATTGTGTTCATTGAAGACATATTAATTTATTCGTATAATGAAACTGAGCATGCTGAACATCTGAGAATCGTGCTGCAAATTCTGCGAGATAAATATTGTATGCAAAGTTTAGTAAATGTAAGTTCTAGTTGCGTGAAGTTGGTTTTCTGGGACATATTGTGTCAACGTCAGGTATACGAGTTGACCCGACCAAGATTTTAGCTATTTTGAAGTGGAAGGCTCCGAGAAATGTGTCTGAAGTCTGTAGTTTTCTGGGACTTGCTGGTTATTATAGACGATTCGTAAAAAGTATTTTGATGATTGCAACTCCACTGACGAGATTACTTGAGATGAAGTGAAATTTGAATGGTCTGATAAATGTCAAAAAAGCTTTGATCAGTTGAAAACCCTTTTAACTGAAACTCTAGTTTTAGTACAGCTAGAATCGGGTAAAGACTTCGTGATTTATAGTTATGCTTCGTTGAACGGACTGGGAAGTATTTTGATACAGGAAGGCAAAGTTATAGCTTACGCCTCAAGACAATTGAAACCGCATGAAAAGAATTATTCGACACACGACCTTGAGCTAGCTGCAATTGCGTTTGCGTTGAAAATTTGGCGTCATTATCTTTTCGGTGAAAAATGTCATGTGTTATCAGATCATAAAAGTCTAAAATATCTGATGACTCAGAAAGATATGAATCTGCGACAGAGAATATGGTTAGAACTATTAAAAGGCTACGAGCTAGTGATAGATTATCATCTGGGTAAAGCAAATGTTGTTACTAATGCATTAAGTAGGAAATCATTATTTGCACTACGTGCGATGAATGCTCATTTAGACCTATCAGATGATGGTTCAGTTTTGGCCGAATTGAAAGCGAAACCATTGTTCTTACAGAAAATATGTGATGCTCAGAAAAGTGATAAAAAAATGTTAGCTAAACGAGCCCAATGTGATTTGAACTTTAATTCTAAATTTTGAGTTGATAAAGATGATTGTTTGAGATTTTGAGATGGATTTGTGTTCCAAAGAATTCAGAGTTGATTTAATTAATTTTGAAAGAAGCTCATAGTAGTCGCTTATCTGTTCATCCGAGAAGTACAAAGATGTATAATGGTTTGAAATGACTTTATTGGTGGCCTAGTATGGAAAGAGATATCTCTGACTTTGTGTCAAAATGTTTAATCTGTCAGCAAGTTAAATCTAAACATCAAGTTCCATCTGGTTTGTTACAACCGATTATGATTCTCGAATGGAAATGGGATAGAATGACGATGGATTTTGTTTCAAAGTTGCCTTTGACTCCTAGAAAGAAAGATGCAATCTGGGTTGTAGTTGACAGATTGATGAAAACAACTCATTTTATTTCAGAACGATCTGATTACTCACTTGATAAGTTAGCTGAGCTATATATTTCTGATGTTGTGAGATTGCACGGGGTGCCACTATCTATTGTGTCTGACAGATATCTGAAGTTTACTTCACGATTCTGGAAGAAACTATAAGAGGCTTTAGGTACTAAATTGCATTTTAGTATAGCTTTTCATCCGCATACGGATGGTCAATCCAAACGGTGTATTCAGATTCTTGAAGATATGTTAAAATGTTGTATTCTTGAGTTTAAAGGTACGTGGGGACAGTATTTATCACTGATTGAATTTGCATATAATAATAGTTTTCAATCGAGCATTAAAATGGCACCTTACTAGGCTTTATATAGTCATAAATGTTGAACACCTTTGTATTGGACTGAGCTCAGCGAAAATAAGATTCACGGGGTTGATTTGATCAAAGAAATTAAGCAGAAGGTGAAAAAGATCCGTAATAGTTTGAAAGAAGCGTCTGATCGATAGAAATCTTATGCAGATTTAAAACATAAAGATATTGAGTCTGAGATTGGAGATAAAGTGCTTTTGAAAGTGTCTCCGTGGAAGAAAATACTCTAATTTGGTCGTAAAGGTAAACTGAGTTTGAGATTTATCGAGCCTTATGAAATTATTGAACATATTGGACCTGTTGCAAACAGATTGTTGTTACCACCGAAATTAGAAAATATTCGTAATGTGTTTCACGTATTAATGCTTAGAGGATACAGATTTGATCCATCACATGTAATTTCTTCATCTGAGATAGAAATTCAATCTGATATAACTTATGAAGAAGAGCCGATTCGTATCTTAGCTCGCGAGGCTAAAGATTTGCGAAACAAGAAAATTTCATTAGTAAAAGTAATGTGGCATCGACACGGAGTGGAAGAGGCCACGTGGGAGCCTACAGATGCTATGAAACAACAATATCCGAATCTGTTTAACGGTAAGATTTTTGGGGATAAAAATCCCTAATGGGGAGAATTGTAACAGTCCGGTTTAGACCCTCGTTGAAATAGTGGTTTTGGGACCACAAATTCGAGTTAAAAAATATTTTAATATTATTTTCTGTGTTTGCAGTATGTGATTAAGCATGTGTGAAATTTTGTGAATAAATTTGTCCGTTTGTGTGCTTAATTTGATAAAAGGACTCAATCGCATAAATTGCAAAGGTTAGCTATTAATGTATAAGTGCCAAATCGTTATTTTTTTTTTATTATGTGAAGTCCTTATGAGGTTAATATGCCATTATTAAGTTAGTGGATAATTATGTCCATGGTTTAAATGTTTTTTCATGAATATTTCATTAAGGGTAAAATTGTAAAATGATAATTAAGCTTAATTTAATAAAACAAAAGCATGAAAAATGGTTATTACTTATCATCTTTGGCCGAAAATCATAAGAAAAGAAAAGAAAAGAAAAGACTAAGCTAGGGTTCGACACTTTTGGTTGTTGATTAAGGTATGTTTTTGTTTTGGTTTTGATAATTTCTATGTTTTTGTGATCGTTGCTTTGTGTTTTATCAAGCCCATGTCTTAATCTTAGAATTTGATGAAGATTTTGAGATGTGCCATTGATGAATGCTTGAGCTTTGTGATGATAGTTGATGAAATATGAAATATATGTGTTAGATTAACATGTTTTGTCTTTGGATTTTTGATGAATTTGAGTAATTTGGATTAAATTGTAAAAATAATAAATTGAAGGATTAAAATGTGAAATAAATGAAATATATGGGCTTATATGAAGCATATGAATATTCAGCTATGCATGGGTATAAAGAAATTATGTGTATTTTGTGATTTGGTGAAATAGGGATTTAAATGTAAAAATGTGAAAATGTGAGGCCTAAATTGTAAATTTCCCTAAATGTATGTTTTTGGATTGAATTGAATGATTTGGTGAATAAAAAGTTAAATTTGAATATGTATAGATTAAGAACAAAAGAAAGCAGATTTAGATTGAGGAAAATCGAAAGTGATCGAGTAATCAAATCCGTCTATTTATATTCGTACGAGGTAAGTTATATACAAATAAATGTATTTAAGTTGATCCATTCATATTCATATAATATTGAATAATGACTTTGGAAGATATATATATGTGAAATTCGAGAAAGTATCGACAATGTGTCAATGTCCGAAAAGTCCCGTACGAACCTTAGGAATAGATAAGATTCATATGTCATGACATAGGGTCCCGATATGTGATATTGTGTAAGACCACTTTTGGGACATTGGCGTCGATTTGAGAATTACGTGTAAGACCATGTCTGGGACATCGACATCATATAAGATTTCGTGTAAGACCCTGTTTGGAGACAGTGGCATCGATATTTGATTACATGTAAGACCACGTCTGGGACGTTGGCATTGTACGAGTATTCCGAGTATCCTATTTGTTCCGAATGGTTTAACGGGCAATTCGAGAAATGAAATACTATGTGAAATGTGTAACCGATTCAGGTATGTTTGAAATGTATACTATGTTTGAGTATGAAAGGTAAGTATATGTGAATTTGGAAAAATGAGATATGTGCATAGACTTGTTAAGACAAAATGTGATATATATATATATATATATATATATATATATATATATGAAGGTGCTATAATCTAATGAGATACATAGAGATGTAAATTGATGTCAAGCAAATGGTTAGATACAATTGAGCTAAAGAAGAAATATGAATATGCTATTGAGATATGTTAAAGTTCTTGTAATTGAAATGATTATAAATGTTTTATATGTTGAGTTTATTTGTATATGGCTTACTAAACTTTTGAAAGCTTACTCTGTATGTGTTTGCATTGTTTAATAGATCGTAAAGCTACGGAAGGCTCAAGGATCGTCGAGGATCATCACCACACTATCAAACTCTACTTTGGTACCTTTTGAATGTGTACATAGTTAAGTATGGCATGTATAGGCTAGTTGTTTTGAATTATGTTTGAGATGTATATATAAGCTATGTGATATGGCTTGTAAATGGGATGTGAATATGGTAAATTTTAGCCTATGATTTGTGATGCAAAGTTTGTATATTATTGATGAAAGATTGACATAATGAATTGGTAAGGTTTTGGATGGATTATACTTAGAAATGCTTGTGATTAGAATGAGATAAATGGTACATAATTTGGTATGTTTGTTATGCATTTGAATGGTTAGAAAAGATGGATATTATTGGTATGATTTGGTTGTATTTTGAAGGTATGAAATGTGTTTGTTTGTGCTTGTAGGATTGACCCAAAATGGGTGGTATATTGGCCTTGCAAATGGCTTATTTTTGCACACACGGTTGAGCACATGGGCGTGTGGCTCGACCGTGTCCCTAAAATTTGTAATTTGATTCAAGTGGGGCTTGCACACGGGCTGGACACACAAGCGTAGTGACTGGTCGTGTGATACAAGTCAGTTTCGACCACGGGTGAAGCACACGGGCGTGTCTTCAGCCGTATGGACAAGTCAGTATGTATGTTCTGTTTTGACACGACTTGGACACACGGATGTGTCTGAGGGCGTGTGAGGCACACGGCCTGCCCACACGGACGTGTGACCTTAGAAAAATGTTAAGTTTTCAGAAAAATTTTGTATGTATTCAGTTTAGTCCCGGCCCCTTTCTAATGCATGTTTAAGGTCTCGTAGACATCATTAAGGGACTATATGATTATATTTTGTTATGTTTTGACGATGATATACTTTGTGTTGTGAAATGGTTGTTAAAAGTTTTGATTTTTTCGGTAATGCCTCTTAACCCTAGACTGGCGATGGTTAAGGGTTAGGGGTGTTACACTCCCGATTTCACAGTAAGGACTACTCTACAATTTTTCCTTTTCCACGATTATTATCCTTTTGATTCAAATCTTGATCTAAAAAAATAATTAAATACAATCTATTAAATTCATATCGTTTCATACTCAATTAAATTCATATGACCCTTAACTTTTCATTAATTACACATTTTCTCTAAACTTTTACATATTTAATCAATTTAATCCTTTACTCAAAAACTAACAAAAACCACTTTATAAAATACTCATAATCAACACTAATAGTTCAAATCTATTATTTAACATTCAAATTAATAAGAAATCATCAATGACAACATATAAAATCCTTGATAGTTTTAAAAATGAATATACGGGTTAAATAGACCTAATTGCAACGATCTCAAAAATATAAAAATTATAAGAAACGAGTTTATAATGAACTTACATGCAACAAAAGAGCTTGAGCCGAACCTAAAGCATGAGAACAATGGTATTCTTTCCCCCAGAATTTTCAGTTGCCTATTGTGGAAGGTGATGATACAAAATTTTATTTTATTTTATTTAATTTAGTTTTTTATATTACAATTTTACCCTTTACTATAACTTACAAAATTTCACAAATATGAAAAAGCATAACCATCCATCTAAATACCCTATGGGCTAATTACTTTATAAACCCTTAATCATTTACTACTTAAGTTATCAAGTCAATATAATTCATTTATTACTAAATTTTACAACTTTCATAATTTAATATTTTTAATTCAATTAACCAACTAAGTGATAAAATTTCTTCACCCAAAATTTAATATAACCATAATTTAAAATAAATATTAACTAAATAATAAAGCACGAACTCACTTTTTAAAATTGTGGTCTCAAAATTACAGTTTCGAAAAAAAATATTACAAATATATTTTTGAAAAAGAATCTAGTTCTTGTGAAAGATCCTACAGGTGATGAGAACGAAAGAAGGATATTCAACTGTTCCCTACATGAATGCAATGGAGAAATTCTGTTTGCGTAATTTGTGCCTGAATTTTTGCAGTCGCATGAGAAGAAAAAGGATGTTTTGATTTTCATGCAGTTTCATGCTTTGTCTCACGTTGCCTCGTCATTGCCATATGTTTTATCTCGAGTACTATATCATATATATTCACGGATCATGCCCCTTGTATGATTCTTTATTTAACCAAAAAAAAAAACTATTTTTCTTATGTTTTTCATGATTCTATCCTCAAACAACCTTATCCAACAACTATACAATCTTTGTAAATGGAAACATCAATTTATATTTGGATGCTTTCCATTCAGTTGTCTTTTTAAGTTCTGTCAATGTAGATAGTCACCGGTGGCTCATCTGGTTCTATAACCATTGGAAATATTAGTCTTCATAAAGAGAATAAATAAAAGGAAAATAATAGAAAAGGCGGCATCCTTATTTGAGACAATAACTACAATATATGTTTTTTAAAACTTTCTTTTCTAAATTTTTGGAAAAGGTCTCAGGATCCAGGAGATGAGAAGGGAGGAAAGGGAAAAAAATGGTTTTTTTTTTTTTTTGGGGGGATATGACACCGTTACAGAGATTATATCCACTGTCACCCATCTGAAGAAAACAGATTTTCTCTCTTTACCTCGTTGTTCTCTCAGTTATCTTTGGAGCTCTTCCACATAAAGGTGGAAAACCTGTTTATTGGTGACTTCATGTGGCTCCTACTCCAAGAAAGTCAATGAATGGCGGTAGAATAGTCTCATAGTGGCCGTAGTTACTGCTCCCTGCCACGGATGATGAAGGTTCAATGGCTGAAACTTGAGGTGTTATTGATGCTGTGGAATCTGTGTTACTTTGGGAGCTGAAGAACTCTGACTGTTTCATTGTCATCATGTGTGAAGGATGCAGCTGCTGATGTTGATGCTGGGGATAGTAGCCACGGACTTGGAGTTCATCGATGGGACTATCCCAAAATCTGGTCTGGCTGAACATGCCCATCATGTCATTGCTAAGATCTACAGATGTTGAGATACCAGCAAATTAACAAAGACCAAACGTAATAAATAGATTGTATTGGATTTAAAGCAGCAAAAAGGTAGATGAAAACAGTTACATCAGTCAATGTCTATAAAGCAAAAGAACAAATGAACACAAAAATCTTCACACATTTGGTTCAGCTGTTGAAAGAAAAGTGAATCACAGAAGACTTGTGGTAAGAAATTCGAGGTAGGTTTCCAAAAATGAAAACAATGACAAACAGCACAGAAACCAAAACACACCAAAACGTATCATAAAAGAAGCTTAAGAGGAGAATCACACACTAGGGAAGAAATCAAAAGGTGGCTGTTGTGCTTGTGCACAAAACCCATTACGATAAGGGGCCTCGCTGCTTAGGATTGATTCTCTCTCACTGGTCATGTGGGGTGAAACATTTGAGCCACCATTAACCCCACCTGCATCACCACCGTTGAAGATCCCAAACTGATAGTGGGAGATAATGCCTAGTCGTCTATCCGACATATTGAGACAGGAGAGGGGTGGTTCTGCTTTTGTTACTGCATCTCTGCAGACAATGTTCGGAGTTTCTTCCATCTTTCTATAAACAGATTGACTCAGCTTCCGCCTCCTGTAGGCACTCGATTGTTCTCTATACTTCCTAGCCATGATCACATGCCAATGGTTCTTCACTGCATTATCAGTTCTTCCAGGGAACAGCCTCGCTATCATTGCCCACTTGTTACCATAAAGTCCATGAGCTTGCATTAGCCTCTCTTCTTCTTCTTCGGTAAAAGCTCTTCTATTGATCCTAGGGTCCAATTGATTAAACCATCTCAGCCTGCAGCTCTTACCTTCAAACCCGAGAGACAAGAATCAGAACAAATAAGACTTGGCTTATAAGCACATTGATTCTAACACTAAGAATATGTCACTAAAAGAGAGAAATGTTTTAATGAAACAAAGATAGATAACACTTTTTCTTTTTCCACTGTTTTTGGCCATTATTTTACCTGATCTTCCTTCCAACTTCTCTGCAATAAGGTTCCAGTTCTGAGGGCCGTAAAGAGCAACAAGTTCCTTCAGCTTAGAATCTTCTGCAGGCCTCCAGTGGCCTCTAGCACAAAGCTTTGACTGTCCACTGTCTGTTTCCTTGCCACTTACCGCATTCTCATTGGGGTTCTCTTCATTTAAGTTGGAATTGACATTAATGGGCATATTATCTCCAAACCCGTCACTGTAATCAGAGCCCTTACCCTCCACAGCATCAGAGCTGTGGTTTTCCTCAAAGCTCCTTGTTTTGCTGTTTTCCATGAAACGAAAACCCGAAGATTCTCTTTCATTTTCCTGTGAGGAAGAAACAACAATACCATAGTTTGGTGCAAGAGAAAGACAACCCATGTCTGGATAAACCATCCCCATGGATGAAGAAGAGGAAGAAGGAGTAGTTGAAGAGTGACAGCTGAGCCTATTCATGTTGTCTGGTGCATATAAAACACACTCTTGTTACCCATGCCTTCATTTTCCTCATCTGACAAATGCTGTTATACAACTGTTACAAAGTCATCTTCATGCGCACATAAATATTAAACAAAAGGGAATACTAAAAAGGGGAAGGGATGGATTGCATTGCATAGACTAAAAACGAGAAGCAAGTTTGACAAATAGTGAGAGCACTGGGAAAAGTGAAGTCAAGCCAAAAAGATTAAAACATGGAAACAGGAAAAAACAGCAATTAAGGCATGGGTGTAAGGGAAACCTACACGGCTGGGGTTAAGAAAGGGACTAAAGAAAGGAGTGCTTGAAGTAGTTAACCACCCTGACTGAACCCCCCCCCCTCCCCTAGTTTAACTAGTTTTGGTGCTCTTATCTTAAAAGTATACATGTAGCATTCATTTTTTAACTTGAGGATATTTTACTAAATTAATCTAAAAAATTTTATTATTTATAAAAATAACTTAAATTTAAAAATAATTATTAAAATGACTTAAAATAAATAGTAATTTAGACTTTTAACCTGTTAATAGCCGACACTCCTTTATATTCTGAACTCATGATTTTTTAATAATTATGTCAGGCTTTAAAATTTTGATTTTTTTAATTTCGACCTGTCAATGGTCGAAGCCAGGATATTTTTTTAAATCGTATAAAACTGGTATAAAATTTTTTTAAAAAATGAAAAAAAATTTTGGGTGCTGGCCTGATAATGGTCGGCACCCTTTCTACCGAAAAAAAATTTTTTTAGGTATTGACCTGTCAATGGCCGGCAATCTGCATCAAAGACCAAAGACCCAATTTTTGTTACGGAAAGGGTGCCATTGGCCTATCCAAAATTTTTTTTTTTGTTTTTTGGTTTTATAAAATTTTTATATACCAGTTTTATACGATTTAAAAAAAATACACAGTTCGGCTATTGACAGTCGAACAAAAAATCAATTTTTTAAAACCTGACACAATTATCAGGAAATCATGGGTTCAAAATACAAGGGGATCTCGGCCATTAACTGGCCAAAATATTAATTTATTGTTCATTTCAGGTCATTTTGATGATTGTTTTTAAACCTGAGTTATTTTTATAAATAATAATTTTTTTAAGTTAATTTGATAAAATAGTCTTAACTTGATACAATTATAAGTTAAATAGTTTTGGGTAAGGGATATTTTTTTTTCTCTTATTTGAAAATTAAATAAAATTTAAAGTTGTATATAAATATTATTTTTATTTTAAAACCTTTTAACATTTAAAATTATTTTGAAAATCTATAAGCCTTTGCCCCATGTTAGTAGTTTTTAAGGAGCTGAATTTTTGACAGCCAACAAAGTTAGTCTTTTTAAGTTTGTATTTTATTATAACATACTTAAATTATATCATTTTTCTCATTATAAACTAAAAAAAAGTGAAAAGGAAAAATAAATTATTGGATAATTTAGATCCTAACTTGATTCAAGTTCCTTCATAGTTACACTTAATAGATATAAGGTCAAAAACTCATTTTTTTAATGTAAAAATTAATGAATTACTGATTGAGTGAATAACAAGTATTGAATTAACATATTTAATAATTTAAATTTATTTTCATTAGTTTGATGATTCGCACCATTAAAATTTGCACTCTATTTGTGACTTATTATTTTTTAATAAATCCAACATCATTCACACGTGTGTGAGTAATTTTTTTTTTTTTTTCACTGTCTTGTAGGCATTAGGATTCTTAGTCTGTCCCTCTCTTTATCGACAAGATAGACCTGATAATGTGATATGTGTGTAAGTAAAGGTGTAGACACCCTTTCTATGAGAGAGCGTGAGACAAAGAGGCCCCTGCCAAAGTTAAAGCTACAAAAAAACCTACCCCTATCAAACATCAATGAATAGAAGAAGGAAAGGAAGTAAATTTAACTTGAGGAATGGGTTAAATCTGGGTTTCAGTTAACCACCTGAAGTTGACCCAACAACCATACCCCCCAACCAAGAATTTTTTACCAGATACATGTCTCTTCCTTTCCCAACTAATTATAACAGTACAAACAAAGCATTGCCCATCTTAATGACTTACTAATCTCCAACTCCCCCACCTGTTCTTCTTCTTCTTCTTCTCCCTTTCATCTACCCTTCTTTATTAGGAACAAACACTTCACACTTGTTTATGCATATCACAATATCAAGATTCATGGCCGTCAGTCTTTTTATTACCCAAAAATATACATGCTCCGTCAACTAGTTATGGCTGAAAAGGTTTTGCATTTATGCATGATGTTGAGTAAATTTATTTGTCCATGTAATATTATGGAACCTGTATCTAGAAAAACAAATTTCCCTTTTCTTGTTTTGATATTCCTACAAGGCTGAACAGTAAAAAGCACAAGTGAATGATGAAAGAAAATGGGGAAGAGACTTTAAGATGGAAACTGATGGGATTCAAATTTCTAACTATCTTTCTCTAAGATCACTAAAACCCACGAATAGAACCGTACATGTGCTTTTAGGAATATTAACTTAGTTTAAAAAATTATAAAAATATTTAACTTCGCGCAAATATCTCAAAAATACCAAAAAAAATTAAAAATTACGGAAAGGACGGGTTTCAAAAATATTGACCGGAAGGACAATTTCCCCAAAATCGCGTCCACGTCAAAGACGTTTTTTGGGAAAGGCCTAAAAAGCGGCGTCACGGGGGCGCTTTAGGCCACCTCAAAGCTAAAAACGCTCCCACGAGGGCCCGCTTTTCTTGAGGTGGCCTAAAGCGCTCCCGTGGACGCGCTTTTAGCCGTCAGTAAATCAAATTTTTTTGACCGTTGGGGTCCAACGGTCAAAACCAACGGACAAAAAAACACTATAAATACCCCCAACCCTTCATTTTTTCACACTTCAATCCTTTCTCATTTTCTCTCAATTTTCTCTCAATTTGCTCTCAATTTTCTCTCAAGTTTCTCTCAAAGCCCTTGAAATTTACGCTTAAATTTTAAAATAGTCTTCTACTATTCTGAAAAGCCCTTTATAATTTTTTAATATATTTATTTTTTGGAAAATTTAAAATTCTTTATCGAAGTACAATGACCAGGGATTTACGTCGCTAGACAAAGAATCACATTGGCGTCGAGCAATTGAAAATGGTAAGTTTGTATTTTAATTTTTCAATATTATTAAATTTTTTAATTATGCAATTTTAATTAATTTTGAATTTTATAATTTTTTAAGCGATCGTAGATCGGGTGTTGCAATGTTATATTAAGTAACATGCCCGGTCCCCATCGCCATTGATCGAGAATTACTGCGGAAGCGGGTTTTTTAGCACGTAGCCACGATAGGTAGGGGTTCAAGTTGGACCCGACTTTGATCGGTAGCGTTGATAGAGGTGGAGACCGAGACGACACTTTCCATCTGCCATGCGAGAGTGTACCATCACCTTAGAAGATGTGCGATTCTGATTGGGATTCTGGTGGGACGGATCGGTGATCACCGGGTCCCTAACATCTCTCGATTGGATGGTCGTATGCTCGAGCTCCTACGTGCCATTAGGATAAATTGCAAGGAGGTCGGATCGATATGGTTTGGTTACGAGGCGCATTCCATGTAGAATGAAGGTTCGATCGAAGATGAATGAATACGTATATGCGAGCATACATACTTGAGATAATTGGAGGCTATTTGATGCGGACCTCTAGAAACCTCGTCCACGAGATGGCTCCTGAAACTTGTTAATTTCAGAGCGGTAGGTGAATTGAGTTGAAGTCCGCCGTCTTTATCGAGGTTGTCTGCGGGAGATGTCTGGGCGGCGGTCTTGAAGTAAAGCAAAAATCGGAGGTTGCCTATCACTCTGCGATCATGGGCATGGTTTCGATTTCCATTTTACGTCCTCGACTCGACCGACCATATTCATTCCCTCGATAACAAGGTAAATTTAATATTATATTTTACAATTATGTCGTAGATTTATAGTATAATTGCATGCTAAAAGTTTATTTAATTAGGTGGAACCATCCGACGAGTCATGTTGGAATACGACTCGCTTGAGGATATCTGACTCCTATTGGAACAACAATCGGAATCACAAGTAAGTGTCGAATTTCGTTATTATAATTTAGTATTTATGTATATAACTAATATTTTGGTAATGTTAATATAGTTTCAATGGACCTTTGACGAGGATCCGAAATTGAGGCGATAATTAGGGAGTTCCTCCAAAATCCGAACAGTTAGCACGTTAAGGTCTCGCTAATCACCCACATAACTGTGGAGATGCACCGGTCGAGATCGAGTTATGCGGCAATTTGGATCTGCGAATCGATTCCGTAGCTCTGAGGTGCTCGATGATGAGCAGTGTGGACTTCTGGCGGCGGACACGGATTGGCCAATATTTTGGTCGAACATATCGAGACATGGGAGAAGCCGGTATGACTTTTTACCTAACAAGGAACCGATCGTAGTTCTTGAGTTAGCATGCGTCTTGGAGTACATGCCATGGTTTAGAATCCATGGCAAGTCGTATCTGTTGTCCGGATGAAGAGAGGCGACGGTAAATTCGCATGGCGAAGGAACGCGTCGCCCCTTTACATTCAAGGAGAAGGGTGATGAGGCGGGCCCGACAACAGCGCCTACGATCACCGGGCCCATCAACAGCGCCTACACAATCACCGGGCCCATCGATTCGGTGACAACACAGACAACACAGCGTCCACGATTTATGCGGTGCGTACCACGCCCTTATATGTATCCTCCTAACCCATATATGTTTCCTTTTCTAGTCCCCAGGTTGGAATGCATGGCGGGTTCGAGTCCGTTCGACAACTCCTTTTAGCCACCGATCGTGAGGCCGACGTCGGGTGTGGGATTAGAGGAGGCGGTCGGGGAGCGATTCTTTCTACGAGCTCCTTCACCGTGACGGATGATCACCCGTAGTGGTTTATGCAAACACCTCCGGTCATTATTTTATCAAGGTGGGTCATCATCGCAACACCCGAACCAGACCCACTTGGGAGGACGGATTCCACCGAGGTTCCACGACCCCACGGAAGCTAGAAGAAAGAGGAATCCAGTAGCAGAATCACGATCGCCCCAAGTGTGGCCTTGGTTCCCCAAGCATCTGACTAAACCCTAAACCCCATAATTTGAGTAATTGTAAATTAATTTATAATTTGAGTTTAATTTTTTTGTAATTAAGGTTTAATTTTTTGTAATTAAGTTGTAATATATTTAATAAAATTTGAGTTTTTTTGTAATTTAATTTTTTAATTTATTTAATTTTAATAACTTTGACAAAATATGTTTGGTTTATTTTTTTGTAATTAAGTTGTAATATATTTAATAAAATTTGAGTTTGTTTTTTTTGTAATTTAATTTTTTAATTTTTTAATTTTAATAACTTTGACAAAATAGGTTTGGTTTTTTTTGTAATTAAGTTGTAATATATTTAATAAAATTTGAGTTTGCTTTTTTATTGTAATTTAATTTTTTAATTTATTTAATTTTAATAACTTTGACAAAATAGGTTTGGTTTTTTTTTTTGTAATTAAATTGTAATATATTTAATAAAATTTGAGTTTGTTTTTTTGTAATTTAATTTTTTAATTTATTTAATTTTAATAACTTTGACAAAATAGGTTTGGTTTATTTATTTTTTTGTAATTAAGTTGTAATATATTTAATACAATTTGAGTTTGTTTTTTTGTAATTTAATTTTTTAATTTATTTAATTTTAATAACTTTGACAAAATAGGTTTGGTTTATTTTTTTGTAATTAAGCTGTAATATATTTAATAAAATTTGAGTTTGTGTTTTTTTGTAATTTAATTTTTAATTTATTTAATTTTAATAACTTTGACAAAATAGGTTTGGTTTTTTTTTTTGTAATTAAGTTGTAATATATTTAATACAATTTGAGTTTGTTTTTTTGTAATTTAATTTTTTAATTTATTTAATTTTAATAACTTTGACAAAATAGGTTTGGTTTAATTTTTTTTTGTAATTAAGTTGTAATATATTTAATAAAATTTGAGTTTGCTTTTTTATTGTAATTTAATTTTTTAATTTATTTAATTTTAATAACTTTGACAAAATAGGTTTGGTTTATTTTTTTGTAATTAAGTTGTAATATATTTAATAAAATTTGAGTTTGTTTTTTTTTGTAATTTAATTTTTTAATTTATTTAATTTTAATAACTTTGACAAAATAGGTTTGGTTTATTTTTTTTGTAATTAAGTTGTAATATATTTAATAAAATTTGAGTTTGCTTTTTTTATTGTAATTTAATTTTTTAATTTATTTAATTTTAATAACTTTGACAAAATAGGTTTGGTTTTTTTTTTGTAATTAAGTTGACAAAAGTTCACCGCTTTCCTCCAAAAAACAGAAATTACATAGCCGAAGAAGAGACAAACAAGCTAAGAACACGGTCAACTAGTCCGATTTGGACACGAGCGAGATGTATGGCGGGTTCCTACACCACCCACACCGCCGACTTTGGTTGGTGGTTCTCGGATATCCATATTGTTGCGTATTCTAGTCGAGGAAGGTCGACCTTTTGGTTTCGTCTCAATTCTCTATCAAACAGCAGTTTATATGGTGCAAGTGATCTGATGGCCACTTACGTTCATCGGGATGGTGGAATCGTGTCCCCACATGTTGTACATGTTTTCTAATTTGTAGACTTAAATCGACATAGCTCATGGGGTCAAGACGAAGATTATGACAAGCCGCAAGTACATGAGCACATGGGTAACGAAGTGCATCAAATATCCACGATCGCATGTCCTATTTGTCAAGTGTACACGATAATGGCCGCCAACAATACCTTGGTTCGGCTCATCAAACTCCGTGACACGAAACCATAAATTCATCATGATCGTGACAAATCTGTGTATGGTGTTCGCGGTGCCTTCCACGGTTAATTTCTTGCAAGACCTTCGGGCTCCATACATGGCCTCCTTGCATCGCCTCGATAACTCGCCGCTCTCTTGAAATAGTGCCGCTAAAAGAAAATATGTCTCCATAAAACCGCTTATAATCGGCAGATGACGGGTTCCTTTTATACGTAATTTATGCATTCGGCGGGTTTGTGGTCATATGACCATATCGTGAGCGCCATCATATCTTGTGTCCTTTGTTCAAAAGGAATATTGCACAGTACTCTACGCCTTGGCGTTATCTGCGTATAAGCGGCCAACATCTCGTGAAAACGGTCTTTATTGATCTCTTACCTCGCCAATATCGTTGATAGCGAATATTACATACCACTATTCAATTGCGAATAAATTGAAAATTTCAAAAGAAATTATATTTAATAGATATTTCATACCCATATCGGTCACTTGCCGTTTCATCTTTTAGATCGGTGTTGCCCATAGTAGTTGGATGAAACATGCCTCGAGCAATATCGATGGTGTGTGCGATGCCACATGCTTCCTGTCGTTTTATTGCCGTAAGTATTCCAGGGCCCGATCCGATATAACGCATATGTCGGGTTGAGGCGGACATGCCTCCTTAACCTAGATAGGAAGAAGTCCCGTCATCGGTGACTCCCCGGTGTTATTGCGACGTAATCGGAAGGATTCTCCCGTACCGTCTTGTGCCACGACTAGCAATAGCCGATGCGTATATCTACCATACATGAAGGTACCGTCAATTTGTACCAATGGCTTGCGGTATGTAAAAGCATCTCGGCATTGCTTAAATGTCCGAGCAGCGCTTGAACACTGCGCATCCACGGAAGCGACGATCGTTGTAGTACGCTAGTTCCGTTTCAATGTCATTGTCTTTGCGCGGACATATCTCTCCAAACCTTACACCACCGCCACACTTCATTATATGAAGCGTCCCACCGACCGTGCAACTTTTCCAACGCTTCGCTTGGCTATCCAAGCCTTTCAGAAGAGGCGTGTACCCCATTTGGCTCTGAATATTGCCAATTAAGGTAAACCTTGTAGTTTTGGGATCGGCCTTCACCGTCGGGATTATTAAATCACCAACATGTACGAATCCATCCTCGGATGATCTTGTGTTACACCATCAATGAAGTACGTTAACTAATGCAACATTACATAATATTAGTGTTATTCAAATCATTGAACACATAGTGGTATCTATCATAGGTAAGACATGTATGCGGACCTTTGTACTTCTTCACCTCCCACATCCCAGTCCTTTTCCTCAACGACGCCATGATTTTCCATGCACATGTGCCGTCTTGCACAAAGACACTTCACCTTGTACCTATCGAGCTTTGATTTAACCATAGTGTAGTTAACCCGTTCACGATCTTGTATTGTTTCAATGCACCAAGAAAAGTGTTTTTGTTGGAAAGCGATTACCAACTTCTAATTGGTCCGAATCCAACGAAGAATTTATGCAGTCACGCGTCCGTGTGGTAGTTCAGAAACTCCAATGCATCATCTTGAGATAGATCGACATTATGCATGTCTGCTGGAGGCGAGTATGCCTGAATAAGCGGATCTTCTTCTTCTTCGTCGAACCGCCTCAACATCTTGGTACAATTGGAGCGGGTTCCGATTAAAATAGTCCAACTTCGCACCGTCGGGCCCGGCCCCGAGGTGGATCCACATCGGATTTATCGTCCGATCCTCCATAACTCGCAACAAACGAGGGCCCTCATTTGGTGGATGCCGTCGGTAATACATCATCCCTCCTTAAATATCTTTCGTAAAGATTTCAATCGTATGTGGATTGCCATCCACTAGAAGTTGATGACGTCCCCAATCGCATTACGTCATCCGATGTCGATTGGCGAATATGCATGTCCCATCCACCAACCGAGTGTCGTGCGGGGTTATGTTTTCCATACTACCACCGCACACGGGCACTTCGTGTTTTGCCTCCCACTTACAGAGTGTCGACTTGGGGTCGTGTATTCCCTCGAGCGATACTAGATGTTGAGGTCGACGAGATCACTTGGAGATGAAAATTCTACATATACCTCGATATAGGGTGAACCACCGGCAAGATGAGTCTCCACCATTGCCTCAAGGCTCGAGGACCTTTGATGTCGAATCGTCATATCTCACCGGATCAACCAAGCGCAAAATCTATACTTAATAGATCGAACTTTCATTGGCGTTGTTCAGAATATTTTACGCCTAATTCTTTTGCGAAGTTCTACCAAATTGACGTTTCGATTAAAACTCAATCGCGCTGTGTTCTCCGATAAGAAAACAACACCATCTTGATTGTCACGCGACTTCACCATCGTAGTAAATAACAAAGATTAATCGTTCACTCATTTTTAATTTTTTTTCCTTTTGCTTGAATTTGCTTTACGCTAACCGAGAATGCAATTTGGGTGATTATAGCCTAATTTTGCGGACAAAGACCTTTGTAGCAAAAGTCGTCCACGTGGGGCGCTTTTCGGTGCTCCGGTAATAGTGCACCTACTGGAAGCATTTTTGGCCTTGTTTGTTCGTAAACGTCTCTCAAAATAATTTTGCGGAGACCATTGTAGTAAAAGCGCCCACGTGAGAGCGTTTTTACCACGGTTTGTTTCAAACGTCTCCTCAAAATTATTTTGCCGAGACTACGCCCAAAACTTATTTCATTTTCACATTGCAAGTGGACGGAAGATTCCCCAAAATCGCGTCCATGTCGGTAGCATTTTTTTGGAAAATGGCCTAAAGCAGCGTCCATGGGAGCGCTTTGGCCCCTTAGCTAAGCAGCGCCTGCGTGGGGCGTTTTCTTTGAGGTGGCCTAAAGCGCCCCCATGGACAACGCTTTTTCAGCTTTCAAAAACACGACGTGGACGCGATTTTGGGGAAATTGCCCTAGGTCAATATTTTGAAACCCGTCCTTTCCGGTAATTTTGATTTTTTTGGTATTTTGGGATATTTGCCCTTCAAGTATTAATTAACGAAAATAAATTAATTTTTATAATAAAGTTGAGTGTCGTTATTTTCTCATATACTACCTTAAAAATCCCCTCAAAAAATAAATTTTTGGATGCTGCCTAATAAATTGATGGCATCAGATTAAAGCGTGTAGGGGCAAAACGTTTAGTAACATGATGAAGTAATTATTCTTTTTAGATTCACTAAAAAGAGAGTTCGCAAGAATATGGAGACATGTAATTAAATTTTTTGTCTCTTTACATGTTAGGTTTGTCCATTTTCTAAATTAAATTTAAATAGCTATTAAAAGATATAAGAATAACAAAATATATCATTCTTATTTTTTTATTTTTAAAATCAATAAACTTAAACAACTATATAAAATTCTTATTTAAATTACTCAATATGTCCCTCAATAAATTTCTTTAAGTTTATCTAAATTCAAATATGCTAGAGATGGAATTGAAAATTGAAAATGTTTAAATTTAGAAAAACTTAAGGAAATTTTTGAGAGACATATTGAATAATTTAAATAAAATTTTATATAATTTTCTAAGTTTATTGGCTTTTAAAAAAATGAGCAGGGTTTATTTTTGTAATTTTTATATCTTTTAAAAACTATTTAATTTTAATTTTAAAATTGGATAAATTTAACATACAAATAGACCAAAAATTTAATTAGGTGTCGCTATACTATCACGCAACACTCTATTTTAATAAATTTAAAAGGTTAATTACTTCATCAAGTCCTTAAACATTTTGTCCTTACATATTTTAATTTGATGCCTCCAATTTATTAAGCAATATTAAAATCCTTTTTTTTAATTTTTAAGGTAATGTCACTTGAAAAATGACAACACTTAACTCTACTATAAAAATCAGATTATTTCCATAATTAATGTTTATGTTGAATATTTTCATAATTTTTAAAACTTATAAGATCACGTATCTAAAAATCCAACATACATGTCACCATGTCAGTAATATGATGCATCATAAATTTCTAATATTATAGTATATCTGCTTGAAACTTTTTTAAAAGGGTTTAATAATTAACTCTCAAATCAATAAGGTTAATATAATGAATCATCAATGACTGCAGAATCTTCAGTGAAGTTTGAAAGGACTGTCTACAGTTTATACATTGCCCTACTCAATTATCATCACTTCAATTAAACCAGTCAAAAGCATGAGGATATTACCATGTAAGGAATGTTCATAACATTTACCCAGAAAAAAGGTAAAAAGACTGATTAATTTTATATGCTAAACTAGGTTAATGTTGCCATATATGTATACCTACATGGATAATGGATGGTCCACTATTTTCTTATTTATTTCTTTCTTTTTTTCCTCCCTCAGTTTTCAGTGACTGGAAAGTGGAAACCTAATGACAGACGTTACATTTAATGTGATCACAGAGTAACAGGAATGTACTGGAGATTTGAACAAAGTTTTGGTCAAAAAGACTTCGAAAACAAAAGCTGAAATTATTTGGGAAAACAAAGCGGCGAAACCCTAAATATAGACATAAAGAGAAAAAGGTCTCCGTCGCTGAGAAGGGAGATTAGAGAGGTTCTCCATTTTTTGCACTTTACTTTACCTCCTCACTCAGCTCAGTTGCTTGTTGTTAACTCTTATACAAGGGGAGGGTCAGCCGGCCATGGGGTCCCCTACCAAGGAGGGCATGTTAGTGTCTCTTACTCTGTGTTTTCCCTGGCCCTCACTGCTCTGCTAATTAATGGTGCTTGCATGTGAGCATGCTCATAGCCATAAGGTTATAGGGTTGTCTTTATGTATCATGACATTGGGAACTGGCATGACAGTGCCTTCATTTTTGTTTTTTCTCATATTTATCAATTTAATTAAACATCATTCAAATATATATGGATGTATTAATTCAGTAGCAATCTCAGTATTACTAACAAACTACAATCATTTTCTTTCTTAATGGAAGTAAATGGAAACATATGAGCAAAGTTCTACAGAGCTGTGTAATGTCAACGATGCAGAATGTGAAAAAAGTGATTGCTTTTTATCTCTCATTCTCTCAAGTGTTATCATCATAGCTATGCATATAGCAAAATTATTTTTTTATTAGTTTTTGTGGCTGCTTGAGATTGAAAGTTTAAAATAATTAAGCATTTTATCTAACAATAAAAACGATGTCACAGTTAAATGATCTAACTTCAGACACCACTCTCAAACAATTTGACTATCATTTTCCTTTTCTTATTAACAATAAAAATATCATAATTTTAAATTAAAAATGATGTCACCCATTAGATAATGTTACTAATAATAAAATATCATAATTTTAAATTACATAAATTAATATAAAAATAGGCAAAATGATAAATTTAATCTTCAATATTTATTTCTTTCATCAATTTGGCCCTTTTTTTTAACTAACACTAATATCTTATATGCCAAGTCAACAAATAATTTAAAAATTATAAAATATTGAGAAAATAAAAATTCATAAGATTTTTAAAAATAATATGGAATACATGTAGATTGTCATGCGAAATGTCATGTTTACAACTTTAATATTTTAGTCAGTATTTTCGTTATAAAATCAACCATTTGACTCTTTTTAAAAAATTGATGGTCAAGTTTGACTCCTTTTAAAAAATTGACGGTCAAATTTAACTAAAATAATAAAGATTATATGAATAAAATATATAATCATTGAGGGTTAAATTTGACATCATGCCAATAGAATATCAAAATTATAAATTAAATATGTTTTTAAAAATAAAATATTTATAAAGAACATATAATAATAAACTAAACTATGACTATTTTTTGTCTTTTACTTGTAATGGTTTTACCAATAAATGTTAATACAAACCCAAATCCAAACCGAAAGCGAGCTCCAACTCTAGCTGTAGATGAATCATTAGAGGAACGGTATAAGGATTTGTCTTCCTACCTTTTGATATCACCTTTGAAGCTGCGAGAAAGCATATGATAGAGTTGTCTTTAAGCTACGTGGGTAGTAAAGCCATATTGAATTTTTCTCTCGAAGCCAAGAAATTAAAATACTTAAGAGTTATTGTATTTTTTTATGTTTTTTAATAAATTTTATAACTTATTGCAATCTTTTATAATTTTGAGTAACTTTTAGTACTTGTTTATATAATTTTCTACAATTTTAAATATTTTTATAAATTTTAATAATCTTTTGATAGTTTGTTTTGAAATTTTCTTTTATGATTTTTATAATAATTTTATAATTTTATTCATTTTATAATTTATAATAATTTTATATATTTATTTTATAATTTTTTATGATTTTATTACTTTTCTACAAATTTTAAAAGTTTTTAAATTTTATTTTGTAATTTTATATGTTTTATATTTTTAAAATAATTATTAATATGACATGTCACGTATTAATCCATATAGCATATCATGTATCAATATATTAAAATTTTCATTTGCTACGTCAATATTTATTAACAGTTAAATGAATTAATAACAATTTTAATTAACAAATGAGCTAAATAAATTTAATTTTGGTCGAGTGTAACTTTTTCTTAAGCGATTCTATACAATAGAGTCAAAACAATTTAATTCCTATTAAAAAATTAGTATTTATATCATTAGAAAGTAATAAATAAAAACAATTAATAATGACATTAACTATTTTATTAATGAATTATAAGTTAAAGAAACAATTCAGATTTGATTAATCCCTATAATATTTGAAATTAAGCAAATAATGCCAAATGAAGCAACGTCAGTCATTTTCATTAATAAAATCTAATGTGTCTAAAAGAGGAAAAAAAAAAGTGAAGATAATGTGGCTATGAAAATCATGCTTACGTGTAAATGTACAATTCATTGAATTTTAAAAAATAAAAAATAGTGTATTGAATCTTAATTCGATTGATATTTGTATTGTTGCCAATGGAAGAGAATATGGGTTAGAGTGTGCTGAAGCGCATTATCCTCCTATTTGAGGGTTGGGGAGGGGTTATAAATAGTTTAAACGTTGTATCAAAAATATAAAAATGGTAATAAACTTATAATGAGATTAATGTTCAACAGAATAACAAATAAATTTTTTGAAAAATATTATAATATATGTGGGAGAATGCCTCTTATTTTGACCAAATTTTATTTTGACTTTTTTTTTTCTCTTAGTTAAATTCTGTTTTTAGTTTCCCACTTAAACTTTAATTAACCTAAAGTTGTTGTAGTCATATAGGCTACGAATTTCAGCCTATAAATAGGCTTTAATTACTCTAGGTTTTACAACAACAACAAAAATATTTAGATTGAGAGAATTTTATTCTTTGTTTCGAAGGGTTTTTTTTGTGGGGCTTTGGGTTTTCTTTTAATTCTTTCTATCTTTTGTGAAACTTTTTTTTCTTGTAGTTTTTTATCCTCTTTTGAGAAATTTTTCCACATAAAATTTACGTGTTCGATCTTTTCGATTCTTATTTTTTTCATTTTGTTTATTTTTTAATCATGTTTATCCCCTACAAACTAATATCAGAGCTAGTTCGATTTCTGCAGTCAACTCGTTCAAAGATGGCAACGTCAAGGTTCAATATTGAGAAGTTCAACGAAATTACAAATTTTAGTTTGTGGCAAGTTCAGATGACTGCAACACTAGTTCAAAATGACCTGAAAAAGGTCGTTATAGGAAAGAAGCTCACAGATATGGATCAATCAGGATGGGAAGAGCTTGATAAAAAGGCTCTATCCACTATTCAATTATGCTTCACGAATAATGTTTTACAGGAGATTCTAAAGGAGAAAACAATATATGCGTTATGGAAGAAACTAGAAGCCTTAGATATGACGAAATCTTTGGCCAATAGGTTAGTATTAAAACAACGTCTCTACACGTTCAAAATGGCCGAAGGTGAGTCCATCAGAACTCATATTAGCGAGTTTGTTACCCTTCTTAATGACTTAAAAAATCTCGAAGTAGAGATTAGTGACGAGGATCAACCTATATTGTCGTTATGCTTTTTGCCCTCTTCTTATAAAACTTTCAGGGAAACTCTGATTTATGGGAGAGGTCATTTCTCGTTCGAGGATATAAAGGGGAATCTTTTGAGCAAGGATAAACTCGACAACAAGTTAGGCCCAAACAAAAAATCAGACGGGCAAGCCTCAGTTTTAGTTGCAAGAGGTAGACAACAAACTAGAAAGACGGATCGAAACAAGTCTAAAGCAAGATCCAAATCCAGTATTGTGAGAAAAGTGGGTCATGTTAAGGCAGGATGTTGGAAACTTCAAAATAAAATTAAAAGGGATGCCGAAAACGATGAAAAGTGTAACACCCATAACCCGATTCTGTCACCGAATTTTAAGTTACGACATATTACCGTACTTTACAGAACAATCGAAAACAGATAGCATTAAGTTGTCAAATTAATTAACAAAATTTCATAATAATTCAAATCGGAGAAATACATACATTTACGGGCATTAAATTGATCCTACGAGGCCTTAAAATTAATTTAGAAACAATCATGGACCAATTTGAAACAAATTAGAAAGTTTAGGGAAAAATTGAAAATTTTCAAAATAGGAGTTACATGGCCGTGTGGCATAGCCCAAGCCATGTGGTGCAGGAACATGGTCGTGTGGCCAACCATGTGATAGATCGTGTTCCTTTCAAAATAAATCCACACGGCCATGTCGCAGGCTGTGTGCTAGCCCGTGTAGCATTTAAAATACCTTCACACGGTCGTGTCACAGACCGTGTGTCATCCTGTGTGAAAACTGCACCTAATACGTTCAGGGCACACGGCCATGTGTGACACATGGCCATGTGACAGCCCGTGTCCCGGGCCATGTGTACCCAAAAATTACCCAAAACATACTTAATTCACATCCAAATGCTTGGGTACCTAAACCAATTCTCAACACATAATTATAAGACTTTAAAATGCATTTCAATGACGCCCAAAACATGCCAAAACAATAACCCTAAGGTTTAACCAATGTATCGTCAATGACACCACATTTCAAGTACTTACACAATTCATTATCTTAACTAAGTATACAAGCTACAAGCACATTCAATTACTTATATCATATCATCATGTGCACATTAACAACAACACCAACAAGTACTTATAAACCTTTACAAACATAATCGATTTATCCTATTACATGCCATATAAGCCAAATAGAATCCAAAGTCTACTAAAAAAATCCTCAGATAGTGTGATTCTTTAAGTTGATTCGATCGCTCGATTATCCACAAGATGTTATCTACAAGGAAGCAAGACAAATACATGAGTAAGCTTTTATAAAGCTTAGTAAGTTCATCGATAAAATGATAAATCTTTCCAAATTTAAACATAACAAATCAAATAACAAGATTAAAAAGCAGAGTTCCTGTCATAAGGTTATTATCAGAATTTCTGTCAATCACAGCTTACAATAGGTAGTACAATAATTCAAATTATATTCCAAGTTATCATTTAGTAAGATCTCCAATCACCAATATCCAATACGAATTGTTACACTGGCCAGAAGCCTTCTAGGCACTAAACCCGATAATTACACAGGCAGCAAGTCTACTAGGCACAAGGCTCGGTATATTACAGTTCACCGGCATAAAGCCTGCTAAGCACAAGGATCGATACATTATAGTACACCAGCATAAAGCCTGTTAGGCTCAAGGCACGATTTAATACACTCAATACATTTCAATTTCACTATTGACCTCTATTAAATCAAATATCAATAATAAAAAACTCTACAATTACTGAAGTAAAACAAATGTTAAGGAAATTATCTATAACATACTTATATAAATGAACTTACAGGATTGATTTGCAGTAACGGTTCAAAGAATCTCAATTAGTATCGACATTATATCAATTCATTATTTTCATTTTCAATTACACACATAAATATAATCCAACACTATGCAATTAGGTTCATATAATACAATTAAAAATGTAGTAAAATTAAACCAAACAAACTTACCTGACTAAACTACAACAATGACAAATGTATATGGACTATTCAGTAACTTATCTATGCTTCGATTTTCAACCTACAACAATATAAAAATTATTATTATTACCTCATATAATTTAAATACTAATTATACGAATCTACTCGTCGCATCTGTGGTCCCAAAACAAATGTTTCTGACACCACTAAAAAGCAAGCTGTTACAAGAAAGATAACTAAAAAATCGAAGTTGCTAATACTAGTGTAGCCGAGGATAGATGTGATGATTTCTTGTTGGTGTCAACGAGCGAAGGATCTCATCTTACTTCCAAATGAATCTTAGACTCAGGGTGCTCCTATCACATGTGTCCCAACAGGGACTGGTTCTTCACGTATAGTTCAGTTGAAGGTGGAGTTGTGCTGATGGGGAATAACTCTCATTGTAAAATATCTGAAATCAGAATAGTACAAATTAGAATGCACGACAAAATTATTCAGACACTTTCAGATGTCAAATATGTTCCTGATTTAAAGAAATATCTTATCTTATTTGAAATTTTGGATTCTAACGATTGCAAGATAGTCATTGAGTCAAATAACTTAAAGGTTTCTCGTGGGGCATTTGTTGTGATGAGAGGATAGAAAAAGAGAAGCCTATACTTTCTGCAAGGTCAACGATTACTAGTACGGCTGCGATTACTGAATAAAAGTTGAAATCACTATCACGTTGCAATAAGAATCAACCTAACATTGTGATGACATGACATGACTCTTTCTCTATCGATTCTGACTCAACCAAACTTTAGCACATACAAATGGGTCATATGAGTGAGAAATGTATGATAATCTTGTGCAATAGAGGTTTTCTCAAAGACATTGGAGTTGGTAAGTTAGGTTTCTGTGAGCATTGCATTTTCAAGAAACAAACTTGAGTCAATTTCGATTCAATAGTGCATAGAACAAAAGGGACTCTAGATTA
This sequence comes from Gossypium rotundifolium, assembly GCA_025506655.1. Classification (NCBI taxonomy): domain Eukaryota; kingdom Viridiplantae; phylum Streptophyta; class Magnoliopsida; order Malvales; family Malvaceae; genus Gossypium; species Gossypium rotundifolium. The sequence goes on along the minus strand of CP106724.1, from coordinate 83,622,585 downwards.
CATTCATGTTGATTTATGGGGTCCATCTTCTAACATCTCAAAAGGAGTTAATAAATATTTCCTAACTTTTATTGATGATTACTCTAGAAAAGTTTGGGTTTATTTCTTGAAACAGAAAAGTGAAGTCTTTGGAATCATCAAATAGTGGAAGACATTGTTAGAAAAATAAATAAAAAATTCGAAAAGTGGTTGAGAACGGATAATGATCTTGATTTTTGTTCATTAGAGTTTAATGATTTCTAAAAATGGGAAGGAATTGAAAGACATCTAATCGTTTTTGGAACTTCATAGCAGAATGGTGTTGTAGAAATAATGAACAAAACCTTGCTGGAAAAGGCTCAATCCATGCTTTTGATGTAGGCTTAGGGAAGGAATTTTGGTTTGAAGCCGTAAACTTGGCAAGTTATTGGGTAAATCGATCTCCTCATCGAGCATTGAATGGTAAATTTCCAAAGGAGATATGATCAAGTAATCCTCCTAATTATTCCAATCTTAGTGTAACATCCTGATTTTGGGTCTAGTTGGAACAGTGGCTTCGGGACCACAAATCTGACACAATAAAATTCATTTTTGTTATAGTTTTATGGAACAATTTCGTGAAAATTTTGTTCGAAAATTTTGACGTTTGGGCACTCAATTTAGTCAAAAGAACTAAATTGCAAAAAATGCAAAACTTGAATTCTATATGTTAAAGGTGTCCAATTGCTATGAAATTTTAAATTAGAGGTCCTTAAATGATAATTAGACCATTGGTTAAGTTGGTGGACAAAAATAGACATGGTTTGGTATGTTTCTAAAGTTTTTCATTAAGGGCATTTTAGTAATTTGGTAATTAAATGAATTAAAAAGCCAAATTAAAAGCCAATTTTTGCTCATTTTCTACCCCATGGCTGAATGTACCAAGAAGAAACCATGGCTAGGGTTTTTCAAGCTTCCAAGCTCGATTGTAAGTCCGTTCTAGCCCCATTTTTAATGATTTTTATGTTTTTGAAATCCTTGTAACATGATCTATCTATTTCTACCACTACTTTAAGAAATAATCAAGGTCTAAAATTTTATCCATGATGGGTATTTTTTACTTTGATGTCTAATGGTAGAAAATGTATGTTTGGTATATGATAAACGACTTTTACTAAGTAATTTTCGGTAAAAATGTCAAAAAGGACTTAATTTGTAAAAGTTATAAAATGAGTAGAAAAACGTGAATAACTAAGAAATGTGGGCTTTTATGAGTATGAAAATGGTCCGGCTAGGCTTGGGTTTTGAAAAAATTGAATGAAATTCATTTTACAAGCCTAGGGACTAAAATGTAAAAATGTTAAACTTTAGAGGCAAAAATATAATTTTTACCATAATGTGATTTTGGGATGATTTGAGTATTATAATGATTAAATAAGTTAAGTTTGATATTATAGATCGAGAAAAACGAGGTTCGGAGTTAGAATGGGGAAAACAAATATTTGATGATTTGGTCCTTTTTGCCTTTTTTATGCCGAGGTAAGTTCATATGTAAATAATGCAATGTTATATTTTTATTTTAAAGTTTTGATATTGCATGAAATGTATGATTGATTCTATGAGCATATTCGATGAAGTTCCAGTAAGAGAGAAATCTCGGTTGAACATTAGGAATAGATAGGAAACAAATGTCATGACATTAGGTTTACTGAGATTACGTGTAAGACCATATCTAGGATATGGCATCAATATGAGACTTTGTGTAAGACCATATCTGGGATATGGCATAGATATGAGACTTCGTGTAAGATCATAGTTGGGCTATTGGCATCGATACGAGATTACATGTAAGACCATATCTGAGATATGTCATTGGTACGGTACTGTGTGTACGAGATTTGGAGTATCCTTTAGTATTTCAAATGGTTTAATGAGAAATTCAACAAGTATATCAAAGGAGAGAAAAAGTATGTAAGTATTACGAATTGGAACAGGTATGTACGTAAAGTTTATAAGCATTGTGAGTTCATGATTTCCATAGGGATGTTTTGTGAAAACCTTGTGATTATTGGTCAATACTTGTGATGTATGAAATACATGGTAAATTCGATTGACGATTATGTGTTTGGCTTTCAGGTTAAATTTAGTTATGATATAGCATGTTTTATTTACACAAATTGTATTTATCCGAATATGAGAAAAAGGGAAAATTGGAATAATTGCCTATTAAAAAGGTTATGGAAGTATATGAAGATAAGAGATTAGGAAATTGAAAGATGTTAAAGTATATGCTTGAAATGTATATACTCATAATTAATGTGCATGTTTACTATGAGGATTGAAATGATTTGTTAATTGCTACAATATGTTATAAAGAGAGATTATTGTTGTTAGGCTAATGCTAAGATATGTTAAATTATGCTCATAAGTTGATAGAGTAAACATTACGACTGAATAGAAAATTATAACTATGAGCTTTATAGCAATTTGTATTATCATGTGTTTAAATTGTTGAACTTGATAAAAGATTTGTAAGAGTTGCTTATTATTTTCGTACGAACTTATTAAGCTATATATAGCTTACCCCCTTCCTTTCCAATGTCTTATAGGGTAATTGAGCTAGCTCGAGTTGGAAATCGCTGGAGATTCTATCACACTATCAAGCTGTCATTTAGGGTATAAATGAATTCAAGTATTTTAAGTCTATGGCATGTATAGAGACTAGGTCAATTTGTTATATGTGTCATGATTAATTTGGCCATATGTGTTGGCTTGTAATTGTTAATGCTTCATCTTATATATATAGCCATGAATGATGGCTTATGCTGATTATAAATATATTTGTACGTTAATGCCCTCTTGTAAATGTGAAATTAGTATGTTTTTAATGGGCTAAGTATGATGTTTTAAGCATGATAAATGCTAGTATAAGAATGTCATGTTATTGCCTTGTTTGTGGTTGTTTGGTTGCATTTATATGCTTGAATTTGTGCCATGTGATGTTGTGTAGATGTGTGCAAGCAAGGGTTGGAAAATGACTTGGTAAATAGCCTTGTTTTTGTCCACACGGTAGACACACGACCGTGTGTCTATGCCGTGTGTGACACACAGTCTACCCCACGGGCATGTGTTCTGGCCGTGTGTCCCCTACACCTAACTTTTGAAAAATAGAATGTCTAGAATTGAGCACACAGGCAGAGACACGGGCGTGTGACTCAGCCGTGTGTGCTACACGGCCTAGCACATGGGTGTGTGGCATGGCCGTGTGGCATAAGTCAGAGAGCACCCTAATTTAAACACGGTCTGAAGCACGAGCATGTTCCTAGCATCACACAGGCATGTCCCTTGGACCACACAGGCGTGTGAGCCCTGCTTCTAGCAAAAAAATTCTAAGTTTTGTAAAAATTTCTCGAGTTCTCGGTTTAGTCCTGAACTACTTTCAATACATTTTTTGGGCCTCGTAGGCTTGTAATAGGGACTTAATGATCGAATATGAATGGTTTTAATTTGTACACAAATTTTATGACTCGAAATTGTGTGATTGCTTGTGATGTGAGTTCGATAATGCCTCGTACCCTGTTCCGGTGTCGAATATAGGTAAGGGGTGTTACACTTAGAATTTTTAGTTGTCTTACTTATTCTAAAGTTAGCCAGGGAAAACTTAAACCAATGACTGTTAAATGCATCTTTCGGGGATACTTTGCCAGTACAAAAGGTTTTAAGTTACGGTGTTCAGAATCCAATAAAGTAATTGTTAGCAGAGATGTTATGTTTGATGAATATGTCATGTTTCAATCAGAGAAAGAGACTTTTACTTTTAAAGACACACCAAATCATAGTGTCTCGAGCAAGGTGGAGTCAAAAATCAAAATAGGGTTGACATCACGACGAGAAAATGCTCAATGTCACAATGACAGGATGAATAGAGGTCTCGTCTTGAAGAAAAGTCTCACGACGTTGCGACGACACGAAAAAATATTGATTCTTGCAAGTTTGAAGCTGTTTCAGATCTGTTTGGGGTTTTATTCGATCCTCAGGTGCCCTCACCATCTTAGTTAACTAATTATAAGTTAGCTCGTGACAGGAAAATGTAAGAAACATGACTACCACAAAAATAATGTGAATGAAATGTAGTGGCTTATGATCTAAGTGTTGCTAAGAGCATTGATTCAACCGATCCTTTGTGTTATTATGAGGCAGTTCAAGCCTCTGATTCTACCAAATAAATCATTACAATAGAAGAAAAGATGGAATCCCTTTAAAAGAACGAGACTTGGAAGCTAGTTAAACCACCCATCGGTAAAAAGAAATGGGTGTTTAAAAAGAAGAAAGGTTCAGGTCCAAATGATACTAGGTACAAGGCAAGACTAGTTGCAAAGGGCTACAGTAAGTGGAGGGAGTTTATTTTCATGATGTTTTCTCTCCCATTTTGAAACATTTGTCTATTCAGGCCATTTTGGCCCTTGTTGCATCAAATAATCTTGAGTTAGAGTAGTTAGATGTATAGACTTCTTTCCTTCACGGTGACCTTGAGGAGGACATCTACATGCAACAACTAGAAGGCTTCAAATTTGAAAGTAAAGAAGGTCATGTTTGTCTCTTACAAAAGTTTGTATGATTTGAAGCAGTCTCTTCAGTAATTGTATAAAAAGTTTGACTCTTTCATTTAGGTATTGGTTTTTCTCGATGTAAGTATCACATTTGTGTATATCTACAATGTCTTAATGATGGTTCTTTTATATATTTGTTGCTTTATGTTGATGATATTTTAATTGCAGCTAAGAATCCATCTGAAGTTTATCGTCTTAAAACCATGCTTAACTCTAAGTTTGAGATAAAGGATTTACGTGCAACGAAGAAAATTTTGAGGATAGAAATTTGAGAGAGAGACATTCCAGAAAATTGTTTTTATCACAACAAAGGTACATCAAGAAGGCCCTTAAGCGGTTTGAGATGCAAGATGCAAAAATGGTAAGTACTCCTTTAGCTGCACACTTTAAATTATCAATTTTAGATTTCCCACAGAATGAAAAAGATGAAAGGTACATGCCAAAAGTATCTTATTTAATTGCAGTTGGAAGTTTGATGTGTGTAATGGTATATATTTATCTTGATATTTCATATGTTGTTAGTGTTGTTAGCCGATACATGGCCAATCTTGGTAAGTTGCACTAGCATGCGGTTAAGTGGATTTTTAGATATTGACGGGGTACATCTAACATGTGTTTAGAGTTTGGAAGGACTCAAAAGGGTTTAGTCGGATATGTTGATTTTGATTATGTAGAAGACTTAGATCAAAGAAGATCTCTTATAGGTTACCTATTTGCTTTTGGGAATTGTGACATTAGTTGGAAAACGACACTTCAAGCTATGGTGGCTTTATCTACTACTGAAGTAGAATACATGGCAATTACAAAAGCAGTAAAAGAAACAGTTTGGTTAAGGGGCCTGTTCAGTGAACTGGTAAGTGAAAAGGGAAACTGCCGTATATTATAATAGTCAAAGTGTCATACATCTCATCAAAGATCAAATGCATCATGAGAGAATAAAGCACATAGACATTCGTTATCATTTTATTTGAGAGGTGATCATTCAAGGGGATATTCAAATTCTTAAAATTGACATAGAACACGATTTGGTCGACATATTGACAAAGAGCCTTCTAGTTTCAAAGTTCGAGCATTGCTTGGACTTGGTAAGCATCCGATGAAGAATCAATTAAGCCTGTAACAGGGCTCGGCAAGGGAGTTGTCCAAATACGAGTCAAGGTGGAGATTTGTGGGAGAATGCCTCTTGTTTTGCCCAAAATTTATTTTGGCTTTTCTTCTCCTAGTTAAACTCTATTTTTAATTTCCCATTTAAACTCTAATTAACATAGAGTTGTTGTGGTTATATATGCTACGAATTTCATCCTATACATGTGCTTTAGTTACTTTAGGTTTTACAACAACAAAAAATATTTAGATTGAGGGCCTGTTCTTTTGTGCTTAAAAAAAGCGCTTTTGGCTCCAAAAATACTTTTCGAAGAAAAGCTGTGCAGAACAAACTATTTTTGGCTGGAATTTTTGGCTTTTCAGAAGTGCTTTTGAAAAGCACTTCTAAAAAGGAGAAGCTAAAATTTTTAGCTTTTCCTCTCCCAAAAGCACTTTTAGTGCTTAATTCCTTTTTCACCCTTCCAATAATATAGTTCTTTCCCTTTTTTTTCTTGGTGCTTAGTTACAAATTTGTTAAAATCATTAATTAAAAATAAAAAATATTTTTTAAAATACTAATTACAAATATTTAATGGTTATATTTAAATATTTAAAATATAATTTATATAATCTAATTAAATTTTATAAGTAATTAATATTTATTACTTAAAATATTTAAAATTTATATTTCATATATTAAAATATTAACAATTTATAGTAAATTTTTTTATATTCTTACTAAAATATAATAATATTAACTAATTTAAATTTTATTTAAATGCATATTTGTTACTTGATAATAACATGTCTAAAATGAACATTTTATTTCTCAAAAGTACTTTTTGACAGCAATGCTAAACACTCAAGTTTTAAATTAAACTTTTTAAAAGCACTTTTCCACAGCACTTTTCCACAACACTTTTCAAAAGCATTGTCAAACTAGCCCTGAGATAATTTTGTTCTTTGTTTCGAAAGGTTTTTCTTGTGGGGCTTCGGATTTTCTTTTACTTCTCTTTATCTTTTGTACTCTCCTTTATTATAGTGAAATCTCATTTTGTCTGTGATTTTTTATCCTCTTTTGAGAGGGTTTTCACGTAAAAATTGTGTGTTCAGTCTTTTCGATTATTCTTTTCTCACTTTGTTCGTTGTCTAATCGAGTTTATCCCATACACTATATTTATAAAAGTTAAATTTTTTTAAAAATTAAAAGAAACATGATAAATGTCTAGAAAATATGCGTTTAGAATATCCAGAATAAGAAGATGGTCTTATGAAATCTCAAGTATTTTAAAATAAATTTTGAATCTTTTTCTCCAATGTAAAGATAATTGTATAGCATCTAAAGATATATGTAATATGTTTCGACTTAATTGCACAGCCATTGGTAAACATATCTTTTCTTTTCTATCAAAACCAAACTTTATTTCTTTTCACAACTCCAATTTAAATATATAACTTATAACTTTATTTTGAATGTCCTCTTTCTTTATTATCATCTTTTCTTCTTCCTTTTCCCATCCTTCTTCAAGCCTCTATTTTTTTTTCATTTAATTTAATTTAATATTTAATAATTTTATATGTTATTTTTATTAAAATTTTAAATACATACAACTTAAAATATTTTTAAATATTTACGAGTATATCATTATACATTTAATTTTATATAATACAAATTACATAATATACATAAAAATAAAATAAAAATGTATTACAAAAGTATAAAACGAGTTTGGCTAAGCTCGAGTCTTCAATTTTAGAGCCCAAGCCCAAGTCCAACTCATATTTTAAACGAGTTTTATTTTTATTTTTTGCCTAAGTCCATTTTTTGGATGTCGTACTTTTCTCCAACCATCCCATATTTTAGGTTGGACTTCGAGCTTAAGTGAGTAGCTCGACCCTTGAACAAGTCTAATCACTATTTATATACATAAATATGTTGAAACTTAGTCAATCTAAAATTAAGTTATGAATAAAATTATATCAAATATTTATGAGATAATTAAAATTTAAAATTAATTTAATTTACAAGTTAATAATATTATACAACATTAACAATTAAAATACAAGCAAATTATTTAACAAAGCAAATAAACCTAGTTAACAAAGCAGGTTCAAAATAATATGTGCAAATTGTGGTAACTAAGTATTCTGTTTCACATTTGAAATTTGTAATCAAGGAAGTGTTGTTCATTGTACCTTTTTAACCAGTGATCTTATGAATACATAATGGATAACATACAATGTAGTAAAGATCGAATCGTAGTTGAACTAGTTAAGCCGCAAATTTTCAATTTAATCGATCAATTAAATCATGAAAATAAAAATTTCTAAAAATTCTAAAAATTTCATAAAAAATAGAAAAATCTTGAAAATATGAAAAAAAAACTAATATAAATAAAAATATTCATTTTATAAATTATAAAAACAAAATTAAATACTTAAACTAGCAATAACTCGATTCAACTAAGTATTAGCATCAATTTAATATGTTTTCTTGTAGTTCAATCGATTTTTTATATCAATTTATGATTCTTAATGAAACGGTTTAACCAATGGTTTTATATATTGTAAGTTTACATTTACAAAACAATGTTTCATATAGTTGCATTTTAAGAAATAATAATATTTCGAAAAAAGGGAATGGATAGCTTTTATAAATAATAAGTCATTTTAATTTTGACAACAACAAATAGATAGCTTTAATTGAGAAGAAATATGTTGGTGGTTCAATTAAATCATTCAATACCATAAAATCTATAGAAATCGATTAAATTTCTAAAAAATCGATCGAATGAATGTTAATATTTGAGTTTGTTATTTTTTTTCTATTTTTGAATTTTCTAAATTTTTTTGAATTTTTTATGATTAAACCGAAAATTCAATTGATTGAACCGAAAATTGGTGGTCTAACCAATTCAATTATGATTCAATTTTACAACATTGCATACTATCTGTAATATCCTGATTTTTAGTGGTGTCGGATAAGGCAACTTCAGAGCCCCATATTTATAAATAGAGTCTGTAAATATTAGTATAAAAGTATATTAAAGTTTGGTTCAGTAATTTTTTAATTAATAGTTAATTTTAGGTGTAGGGACTAAATTGTAAAAGTCTAATCGTTATAGGTTTTTAATTAGCCAAAGGCTTGAGGAGTTAAATTGTAATTATCAAAAGTCCAAAATTGTAATTAAACAATTTTGGAATATGTGTTAGTGGATGATGGTGGCTTAAGCATTAAAATATGATTAGAAACTTAATTAAGAAGGATTAATTAAGTAAATCAAGTTTAAATCATGGTATGAAAGCAAAAAATTAGTGGAAAGAAAGAGAATTGTCATCTCCTTCACCCTTCAGAGCCGAAACTCCATAGCTAAAGAAAAGAGAAAAATCAACCTAGGACTTCAAGCTTTTGAACACTATTAGGAAAGCTCAATTAAGTCATTTTCTTGCAATTTTTATGTTTTTGAAGTCATGGGAGCTTGATTTAGCTAGCCCATGTACCAATTTGTAAAACTATTATAGTTTTTGAAAGTTTCCATTATTAATTTCTTGAATAATTTGATGTTAAATTGATAGGTTTTAAGCTTAGATTATGAAAAATGACTAGATTGTAAACTTTAATTATTAGCTTTGTACATAAGAACTAAAGTGAATAAAATATAAAATTGTTGTGAAATTTTGGTATAAATAGAAAGTAGAGGGTCCCTAATGAATGAAATTGAAGTCGATTTTTCAACCGAGGCTTAAAATTGAAAGATATGGTTATTTTGAATTCAGGGACTAAAATAAATAAAATGTAAAAATTTAGGGGTATTGAAAAATAAGATTATATAAGTTCATTCATATCATGGCATAATGTATAAATGTTTGGTATTGATGGATTGAATGGAATAATTGTATAGATCAAGAATTGGATCAAACTGGAGATAATTGAGGAAAAACTAAAATTGTCGATTAGTCCTTGAAGATTCAACTTGTTTGGTGTTTTGATCAAGTAAGTTCATATGATATTTATTTATTTAGGTTGTTATGTAATTGATTTGTGTATATGTGTTTGATTGTGGATTAATTGATTGTGTATTGGTTCTAAATGTTAGAATTGGGCTAAATTGAAAAGTGATGTTATATATGTAAAAGATGTTCGTGTGAACTTAGTAAAGGTTAGGATACGATTGGCATGCCAATAGGGTCTTTTTCACACTTGTTCGAGATTGATTACAGATGTTATCGAGTCCAACATTTTTTGTGGATTCTTAGATATATATGTGACACAGGTTTAGCTCAAACGAGTAACCTAATGTGTAGTTTTAAAGGTTTAGCCTGGATGGGTAACCTAAAATATTTATATTAAGCTCGAATTAGCAACTGGTATGGTGCTAATACTTGTGTATCCAAGTCCATTTACTAGAGGTCATCGGGCGAAGCGGTTAAGGTGAAAATGAAAAATTAAAATGGGATGAAATGAACTTGCTGTTCGAAAGGAAAATGTTGAATTGCGTATAAACAATGTATTGGAATAATGTCTTGGACATGTATGTGATTATGTTATCCCTTGATAGATTGAGTTTGAGATTAGTTACAAAATGACATAAATTGGCATGTTGAGTAATTGTGGTATCATACGGTTTGATTAAAAGATAATGCTCACCTTGTTTGTGTTTTGATTTGCCATGTCTAGCCAAACTATTCCAAGTTAAGGTAGCTTATTGTATTTAGATAAAAGATATGGTAAGTTTTGTTTAATACTTTACTAAGCATTATATGTAATAGCCCATTTTTAGTGAAATAGGAACAGTGGTTTCGAGACCATAAATCTAAAGTCAAAAAATTTATTTTATTATTATTTTATGGTCTACAACATGATAATATTACCCTATAAAAATTTCGTTAAGAAATTTTACCGTTTACATACTCAATATGATAAAAAGGACTAAATTGTGTAAAGTGCAAAAGTTGTGTTCTAATAGCTAAATAGCTGTGGACATTTAAAGTGGAAGTCCTTATATGGTAATTAGACCATTTAACTTGATAATGGATGTACATGGCTTGGCAATTGTGTAACTATAAATGTTTTAAAAGGTTAAATTAGTAAAAAGGTAATTACATGTTAAATTAAATAAAACCAAAGTGAAGGATCATCTTTTTCTTCTTATTTTCAATGAAAATTTGAAGCAAAAGGAAACCATTGTTGAGCTAGGGTTCGTCTAGTTTTATTTCTTTGATTGGTAAGTGATTTTTGTCCCGTTTTTAATAATTTCTATGTTTTTGGTATCGTTGTAGCTTAATCTAGCTAGCCCGATGACTAATTTGTGGAATTGTTAAAGTATTTGAGTTTTTCCATTGATGAACATGTTAGGTTTTTGAATTTTAAAGGTAGAAAATGAATGGTTGTTGTTAGATAAACAACTTTTGTAAAGGAATTTTTGATGAAATTATCAATTAGGGATTAAATTAAAAAATGTGATAAATTATGTGGTAAAATTATGAATTTGTGAAATATATGGGCTGCTATAAATATTTTTATAATTTGTCTAGGCTTGGGTAGGGATAAAATTGAATGAATATCATTTTCCGAGCCTAGGGACTAAATTACAAAGAATTAAAAGTTAAGGGCAAAATGGTAATTTTGCCAAAATGTGTGTTGGACTAAATTGAATATGAATTATATTGAATTGATTTAAATTCATTTGTATAGATCTGGTTAGACCTCGTACGGAGTTAAATCGAGGCAAAGAGAATATCAAATTAGTCACCTCCGTATCTACGAACACTCGTCGAGGTAAGTTCTTGTAATTAAATTGTGTAATTATATGCTTTGATTGAATTAGACGTATGTTATTTGCATTATCATCATATATGAATGCCGATCGCATATCCAACGACGTATGATGATTACCGAGCCTAGTTTAAACCTTAAGAATTCGTAGGATACAAATGACATGTCATTAGGGTTATCAATTTCAGCTTTTATGAGCTTACCGATACTCAGCTCGTATGAGCTTACCGTTATTCAGCTCGGAGGAGCTTACCATTGGAGGAGCTTACCGTTTACAGCTCGTATGAGCATACATGTACATGAATTGATGGATTACAGTTCAGTACACCTCATGTGTACTACCCGCGTATCCAGTGATATTCTAAATGGTTCAAGGGACGCAGTTCTATTACGAGTTTATATAAGTTCGATACAAACTAGTACAAGTATTTACATGAATTACATGGAAATGGTTTGTATATGGTATATGGATACATGGTATAGATGTTACATATATATGGAGTTTTAATAGTTATTGAACTCATACATGATTCTTGGTTTTTATATGAATTACATGGCTAACATGGTTGATGAATATGTGTTAGGCTTTTGGTCAAATTGAGTTGAGATATGCTTTGGTTTACTTACCTTAAATGTGATTAAAATGGTAAGCTAAATTCTCTATTATACGAACTTACTAAGCTAAAAGCTTACTCTATGTTATTTTTCGTGTTTTATAGTGACTCGGAAGCTTGTTCGGGTTGGAAGCTTGTCGTAGCTATATCACACTATCCATAAGCTCTTTTGGTACTTTTGGTTATTTAATTTCACTTATAATGGCATGTATAGGTTAATTTGGCCAATGTTGGCATATAAGTATTTTGTTGAGATTAACCAATTATTTGGCTTGTGTTTGGTATATTTTGATGTGTATATATATGTGGCCTTATCATATTTGATGTGTGTTTGATATGGTAGAATGATGGAAAGTAAAATGTGGTTTGAATATGTATATAAGATATGTTATATACCTTAGTGAGATTTAGTGCTTTGTTATAGAAAACTTATAGGTATAGTGATGTTAGTTAGAATGGTATATTTAATACCATTTGAAAATATTTGTATGTTTTGGTAAGTAAGTTAAGTGACATGAAATGATGCAAAATGATTTACCTTGTGAATTGGTATTTTGGGTACCAAATGGTTGAGCTTGATAAGTGACCTACATGATAGGTTTTGGTACAAATTATGCATATATGTATTTGGTTATTTAGGTAAGTTTGGATACATGGTTGACATGTTTTTAAGTTTTCATTTGAGGTGCCTAAGGGCATATTGGTTGTATGTGATTATAGTACATTTTTAAAGCTTGTTTATGTTTGTTTTGGATGCTTGATTATAGCTAGCATATATGTGCATTTTTGGGAGTAGGTTGAAGTCATTTTTGGGTGAGAAATGTGGCTTGGAAAATGACCTATTTTCGTCCACACGGGCAGAGACACGGGCGTGTGTCTCAACCGTGTGTGACATACAGCCAGGTGACACAGCCGTGTGTCCTCTATATCTTTTAAAGAGTGCAAGTTAGTATGCTCACACTACTTGGCACACAGGCGTGTGGCTTGGCCGTGTGACCCAAGTCAGTGAGTTATATGGGCACGAACACGGGCTGGGATACGGTCGTGTGTCCTTATTTCGAATGCCCACATGACCTAATACATAAGCATGTCTCTTGACTGTGTGAGTGTGAGTCACACGGCCTGGCCACACGGCCGTGTGACCCCTGCAGCTTTAAAAAATTTTAATTGTTTTTAAAAAATTCTCCGAGTTTCTGATTTAGTCCTGATTTGTTTCCAATGTATATTTTGGGCCTCGAGGGCTTGTATAAGGGACAAAATATATGATTTTGATTTATTTTCAACATGTATATGTTTTGATATGAAATGTTTGAATTTTTTGTCAGTCTAAATTGTATACTTCGATAATACTCCATAACCCTATTTCGAAGACGAATTCAGGTTAGGGGTGTTACATTATATATGCTTAATTTTTTTTTGTTTTCCTTTTTCCTTGTAGATTAACACCTTGGGGAACACATCAAGTCAAATCATCACGAAGATCACATTACCACCAAATCAGTAGTTATACGATCATTTCGAGTCTAGGGTTATGGAATGTATATTAGTGATGTGGTGTGTATCATAGTATGTGATTGTGTTTATTTTGTGGCAACTTTTTCTTAACCATTGCCTACAATATGTTAGTTGATGTTTTTGATTTATATATGATGTTGGACTTAAATGTATTTTATGTATAAAGATGTGATGATCCATAAGTTTTTGATGTATTTATGTGTATAGGTGCTTATAACTAAAGTGAAATGGCATAATTCAATGTGGTATGACATAGCTAAGTTGAAGTATGCATTGAAATGGTATGTATGATGATTTTTCTTGACTTGTGCATTTGGTGTGTGATTTGCTTTGGTCTATTTTAGGATGACTTAGGTATTATGCGCAAATTTGAATGTAATGAAGTGAAAGACTTATTTTTAGTAGATTTAGCATAATTGAAGTTTATATTTGAATGCATGAAATCCCATGGTTTGGTTTTGAATAGGTTTAGATCATTATTTTTTGAATAGGTTTGGAAACTAGTTCACATGAAATGGCATGAATATTTTTTGATGATGATGGTATAATATGGTATAAATCAAATAGGTTGGTGTGCATGCTTTGATTTGGGACCAAATGGATCATTTTTGCTAAAAACAGGAATCTCGTCTCGACGACCAACCATTCTCGTTAAAACGTCAACTGATAGTATGTGATGTTGCAACATCAAATCGCTCGAGGTCGTGACATGACATACTATTTTGGCGACGTCATGAAGTGGAAGTGATAACATCATAACGACACCCTAAACTTTTAAAACTTTGCAATTTAGTCCCATTTCGTGCACGGGTTGGCAAAAGAACCTTCATAAGCTTGTATAAGACCCAAAAATGATTGTTTAACACAGTTTGAATATGATAAACACTTGATTACATGTGTAAATGTTTTTTTCTACCTAAATGACATGTGGTTGCTCCGGTAACGAATGTAGCATTCTATAACTCGAACCCATCAATTAGGTTGAGCGAGGGGTGTCGCTATGTATTCATATAATCACTATGTATTCCTACAATCACCATGTATGTATATGATCACTAGTTAAAAGAAGAAGAAGAAGAAGAAGAAGAAGAAGAAGAAGAAGAAGAAGAAGAAGAAGAAGAAGAAGAAAACAATAACAACACTCCATTGTTTACAAGTTTCAAACATAAAACAGAACACACTTAGGTATCACAATTTGTGCATACAGTCTTATTCAAGATTTGTTAATTAGATTTACTTGATTCATTGCATAATTTTTTTTATTTTAATTGTTAATGTTATGTAGATTATTAAATTTTAAATCAAATTAATCTTAAGTTTTAATTATGTCGTAAATGTTTGATAAGACTTTATCCATGACATACTTTTAAGTTATGTAACAACCCATTTTTGGAGAAATTGGAACAGTGGTTTCAGGACCACAAATCCAACCCGAAAATAAAATTTATTTTTATTTTATTATATGGTCCGTATTATGTTAGAAAAGTCATGTGAAAATTTTGGTACGAAAATTTTATCGATTAAGTGCTTAATTACGAGAAGAACTAAATCATATAAAATGTGAAAGTTGAATTCTAGTAGCTATAAGGATAAAATAGCTATGGAATTCAAAACTTAAGGTCCTTATATGGTAATTAGACCATTAAGAAAAGTATGTAGATTTTTCTTGGTGACTCATCCATGGAAATATAGAAAAAGGGTAAGGACTAAATTGGAAAGTGAAAATTTTAATTAATTAAAATATGATAAAAATAGATATCATCTTATTTTCTCATCTTTTTCCCCAAAATAAAACATGGAAACCCTAGGAGAGAGAGAAGAAACTTTCATGGCCAAATTGGGTAAGTTTCCTTATTCCGTTTTTAGTAATTTTGATATTTTTGGAATCGTGATAGTCTAAACTATCTATTTGGGGGATTAATTTGACAAGTTATCAAAATATGAAAAATAGATCATGGATGTATATGCTAGAAATTAGAAATTTATTGTTGAAAATGAAAGATTATTAATAGATAAACAACTTTTACAAAGTGATTTTTAATGAAAACATGATTTAGGGACTAAAATGTAAAGTTGTGAAATTTGATGAAAAATTATGAATTTTTATGAATACATGTGCTGTAAATTTTATGATGGAATTTTGATTAGGCTTGGAATAGGGAGTAAATTGCAAAAAATTCATTTTCTGAGCCTAGGGACAAAAATGGAATTTATGAAAAAGTTAGGGGCAAAATGGTAATTTTGCCTAGGATGAAAATTGAGTCCCCTTGAATATGAAATATGATAAATTAATGTTAAATTTACTTGTATGGATCTGGATAGACCAAATTCATTCGGAGTTAGAATGGGGAAAAGAGGAAAATGTCGGATTAGTAGATTTACATACACGAACATTATCAAGGTAAGTTTGTGTAACTAAATTGTGTTTATCTACATGCTTGCATTGATTGTGTTTGTGTAAATTGTATAAATGTCATAAATATGTGAAAGGATTAATATCCGATCAAGCCCGATAAATAAAAATGTTTAAATTAAATGACAATGCCCCATAGATGATAAAGGATAAACTATAAAAATGTTACTTATATGCTTAAAATGAATCTGGAATGTGTTTATTTGAATTATATGAATGTAACGCCCCAAAATTTATATTTTTGGTTCTGTTAAAATATAACACCCCTTACCCGTATTTCAACTTCGGAACCGGGCACAGGGCATTACTGGACTTAACTTACTTACTCGTACAAATTCAGGCAATGAACTTTCTTTTCAACTTAAAATTTTTCATTTAAACTCTTCACATCCTTATTATGGGCCTACGAGACCCTAAACATACACATAGAATGATCTGGGACTGAATTGGAAACTTTCGAATACTTAGAAAATTTTTACTCAAAACAGGGTCACACACCCGTATGGATAGGGACACGCCCGTGTGGGCAGGCCGTGTTATCACACATGCCCATGTCCCTAGCCCGTGTGGATTTTATTTTTCATTTCAAACCTAGAGGGGTTTTCACATGGCCTGGCACTCACCCGTGTCTATGGCCCGTGTCCTTCACACGGCCATAACACGCCCGTGCCTTATCCTGTGTATGAAAACCTTAGTATTCTGTTTATGATGTCAGCAAACACTTAGGGGCACACAGCCTAGTCACACGCCTATGTGCTGGCCTGTGTGACGAATTGAATTTTTCGCAAATTAGATGCAGGGGACACACGGCCTACCAACACGCCCTCGGGGCTGACCGTGTGTCACACACGGCCTAGACACATGCCCATGTAGACAATTATAAGGATATTTACCAACCCATTTGCCACTCTGAAAAAAAAAATCACACTTATACCAATTTCAAGTAACATTTAGCATAGAAATAATGCATCATTAGCCATCACTAATTCATCATACATCTACTTCACACACTACTCATTCGATTGCATCAACTTGCACTTCATTAATTTCATCATTGGATATATATAACTTAACTATTATCAGCCAATTCTAATGGCCATTTATAGAATGAATTAAGTAATATTAATAGCCAACACCTTGGCTAACCAAGATGACATAAACAAAATGAACAAGTACCTATACATGCCATACTCAAAATAATCGAACTTTACTATACCAAAAGATTAGCTTGATAGTGTGAATCGAACTCCGATGTCCTTCGATCCTCGAGCTAGCTTGGCGATACTACAAGGAAATGGAAAAGAGAGGGAGTAAGCATAAAGCTTAGTAAGTTTGCATGCAATAAATAGCAACATAAAATATCATGATACATTCATACTTTACTTTAAGTAATAACACAAGTTCTCGAGTGCATTGACATTGCTTACTTATGCTTACTCTTACCAATCACACATCATACATCGAACTTATTTCTCGTGAGTTATTCATGTATACCTGTATCACTCATCACATAACTTTAGCACTTTTGCAATCATGAATACAAACTTACCTCATTATCATCTTTAACATGAACTTAACTCTTTATCATCTTTAGTATAAACTTAGCTCTTTACCCGTTGAACCACTTAGAATATCGAAGGATACCCGGAATTCGTCATACTCAAAATAATATGCCAATGCCATATCCCAGATATGGTCTTACATGGGATCGTATGTCGATGCTGATGCCATATCCCATATATGGTCTTATACGGGATCACATATCGATGTCGACGCCATATCCCAGATTTGGTCTTATACGAGATCGTATATCGATGCCATGTCCTAGACATGGTCTTACACAATTTTCCTCTTAGATGCCGATGCCATATCCCAGATATGGTCTTATATGGGATCTCAACTCGGTGTCGATGGCATGTCCCAGACATGGTCTTATACGAGACCTTTTAATCTCATATCTTGACGATGGTATCCTTTCTATTCCTAAGTTCAACCGAGACTTTCACCTCATAAATATTCATCATTTTCTCATTGAACATCATTGATCAATTTTCATAAAAATAATGTACATTCCATGAAATCTCAAGCATTTCAATACATAATGACATAAGGTTAATTTATTACACACAAACTTACCTCGTTATCAAAATGTGTATAATTGTTCGATTTAGTCCACCACATTGTCCTTTCCTCGATTTCGGTCCGAACTTCATGTTTCTTGATCTATAATGACAATTTCACTCTTTTAACAATCACATTGACTAAATCAAACCATGAATCATACTTTGGAAAAATTATGATTTTGCCCCTATACTTTCTCATATTTACAAAATAGTCCCTAGGCTCATATATTAAAATACACTCATTTCCTTGGTTACCCAAGCCTAGCCGAATATTTATTGAGCTCATAACAGCTCACGCTTTGTAATAGTCTGGTTTATACCCTAGTCAGAATAGTGGTTTTGGGACCACAAATCTGAGTCCGTATAATATTTTAATATTATATTCTATGCCATTGATGAGTGTTTAAGCATGTATTAAAGTTTCAGAAGCTAATATGTCTATCTGTGTGTTTAATTTGAGTAAATGATTAAATTGTATTGAATGCAAAACTAGCATGCTACATGAAAAGGTACCTATTTGCCATGTCTTTATAAGTATGGAGGATTAATATGCAAATTAGCCATTACTATAGATAGTGGACGGTTAAGATCAAAATTGTCCTTGAATTATATGTTATAAAAATGTTTTTTTTAAATGGCTAAATTGGTAAAATGTATATTATTATGTTTGTAATAAAACAAAAGGAAGAGATAGTGGCATTTATTCATCCATATTGCCGAATTTTGAAGGAAAGAAAAGAAAGAAATCTAGCTAGGGCATTCAGCTATTGTATTGCAAATTAAGGTATGTTTTGGCTTTAGATTTTGATGATTTTTATGTTTTTGAGATTGTTGCTTAGTCTATTATCAAGCCCATGTCTCAATTTTGTGTATTGATGATGTTCATGAGATATGCCATTGATGATATGTTAAGTTTTATGATGAGCTTAGTTGTTAAATGAAAGATTTGAGCTAGATGAACATACTTTGTTCTTGAATTTTTGATGAATTTAGCTAATTAGGGCTAAATTGAGAAAAATAGTAACTTGAGGGACTAAATTGAAAATTTGATGGAAAATATGGGCTTGTATGAGATGTATGAACATTCGGCTAAGCATGAGTATGTGATGATTTTGTGAATTTGATGCTTTGAGAAAAATGGACTAAATTGATAAATTGTGCAAATGTGAGAGTTAAATTGCAAATAGCCCTAAATGTGTGTCCTTGGATTGAATTGAATGAATTAGTGAATAAAAGAATAAATTCTGAATATGTATAGATCAAGAACTGAGGAAAATGAACTTAGATCGTGGAAAGCGAAAGTAACCGAGTAGCCATTTCCATTTCTGTAAAATCAAATCCGAGGTACGTCATTATGCAAATAAACATATTTGTTTTGAACTGTGTATGTTCATATGACTATTATTAACTATGAATTCTTATGAGATGATCCGTACATGAATTTTGAAATAAGGTTGACTTAGTGTTGATATCTGAGAAGTCCCGTACGAACCTAGGAATAGATAAGATTAGCTATGTCATGACATAGGTATCTGCTCTGTTTTATCATGGAAGACCACGTCTGGGACATTGGCATTGATTTGAGATTTGTGTAAGACCACATTTGAGGCGTTGACATCGATATGAACTTTACGTGTAAGACCACATCTAGGACGTTGGCATCGTATTGATTCGTGTAAGACCCTGTCTGGGACAGTGGCATCGATATCTGAGTACACGTAAGGCCTCATCTGGGACGTTGGCATTGTACGACTATTTTGAGATTTTTGGGTATGCTATTAAATTCCTAACGGTTCAACGGGCAAAGTCTAAGCTATGAACACTTACGTGAAAGTATATTTGTTTCAGGTACGTTTGGTATGTACACTAAGTGTGTATAAAAGGTAAGTACCTATGTGACTTTGATTTGAAGAAATGTATGAATGAATATGAGATTGTGAATGAAATACAAAAATGGTTATGAAAGAGCTATGTATATATATGATTCTTGAAATGATGAATGTGGGAAATATGGCCAAGAATATGGATTTAAGCATATATGTGAGAAATTTGCTATGAATATGAATTGTGCCAATGTTTACATATGCTTATATGATTTACATATTAAGTTTTTTTGTATATGACTTACTAAGCTTTTGGAAAGCTTACTATGTGTGTGTATTTTCTCTGTTTTATAGATCATCAAAGCTACTGAAGGCTCAGGATCGTCGAGGATCGTCATTACACTACTCAACTTTTTTTGGTACATTTTGGAAGATGTATATAGCTAGATATGACATGTATAGGCTAGTTAATGGGATAAGTATGAAGCGTGAACTTAGCCTTGTGAATTGGCTATTTATATGTTGGCATCATGCTTGAATGAATGTGTTATATGATGCATATCTTGATATGGTTTGAAGAAAATAAAATGGTTAAGTTTTTAGGTAAGTATTTGGATGAAATATGCTTATGAGGTATATATTTTAGTCTTGAAAGTTGGCATGGTTGAAATTGGTATTGAATATATAGGTTGATTGGTTATTTTGGTATGTTTTGGTTGCCATATATGCATGAAAGGTGTTGGTGATTGGTTTGTCGGTTTGACCCTAAGTGGGTGGCATTTTGGTCTTGCAAATGGTCTATAATGTCACACGATTGTGGCACACGGGCGTGCCAAGTGACCGTGGGGCTAAGTCAGTAGCTGGCTTAGGAGCACACGGCCAAGACTCACAGGCGTGCCTTTAGTAGCCGTGTGAAGAAGTCAGTATATGGCCTAGTGGTACACAGCCTTGGCACACGGATGTGCCTGGTAGCCGTGTGGTTTTGACAGGTTTGACCATAGCTAGGCAACACGTGCGTGCTTGGTAGTCGTGGAGTAAAGTCAGTTTCGACCACGGGGGTGTCTAGTAGCTGTTTGAGGCACAAGGCCTACCCACACAGGCGTGTAACCCCTAAAACTTTGAAAAGTTTTAAAATTTTGAGAATTTTAGTATGTGTTTCAATTTAGTCCCGACCTATTTTTAAGCATGTTTAAGGTCTCGATGACCTATTTAAGGGACTCTATGTTTGAGAATAATGAATGGTTGTATGAAATTTCTATAAATATTTTCGATCTATCTGGTATGCCCTTAACCTTAATTCGGCGATAGATACGGGATAGGGGTGTTACATTTGGTTGGTATCAGAGCTACAGTTTAGTCGATTCTCAGACTAACGTAGTGTGTCAGAGTCTAGCTATACATGCCATATATTTGAATTGTGATAGTGTGATGAATCTTGACGTATAATATATGATTTTTGTATAGATGAATGGATTAATATATGAGTATAGCAATGGATCCCGAAAGACGATGACGAGAAAGTAATGCACTTGCTTCCGCGCAAGGGATAGCGCCCTCTAATCCGAGGCCGACTACGAGTGGTCAAGAGGGAGAAGGTAAACAAGCTTTCTTCCAGATGATAGTGAGTGGTTCACTCAATTCGTAAAGAATAACCCGACTGTTTCACAACCCCCGCCCCAGTTAATCCCCCTCAGACATTCGATATACCTCCGACTGCAAATTTGAATCTGTAGAATAAGCCTTCAATTGACAAGATCCGTAAGTATGGGTCAAAGAGTTTCAGGCTACTAATGATGATGATGTTGAAAAGGCTGAGTTCTAGTTAGAAAATACTATTAGGGTATTTGATGAAATGTCTTTGACTTTGGATGAATGTATAAAATGTGTTGTATCGTTACTCCGAGATGCAATTTATCAATGATGGAAAACTTTGATTTCTATTGTTTTGAAAGAGCGTGTTATGTGGGACTTCTTTCAGATCGAGTTCCGAAAGAAATACATCAGTGAGAGATTCATCGATTAGAAACGGAAAAAAATTTTGGAGCTAAAACAGGGCCAAATGACTGTTACTGAATATGAACGAGAGTTCATGAGATTAAGTCAGTACGCTCGAGAGTGTATATCATCTGAAGCAATAATGTGCAAAAGATTCGAAGATGGTCTTAATGAAGATATTCATTTGTTAGTTGGGATTTTAGAAATAAAAGAGTTTGTTGTACTCATTGATCGAGCATGCAAAGCTGAGGCACTTGAGAAAGATAAAAGTAAAGTTGAGTTTGAAGCCCGAGATATGAGAAAGGGATTTTCGAGCAAATCATTTCAGTCAAGTTTGAAAAGATTCAGAGATGATAAAAGTTGTTCAAGAGATAATGTGGGACATTCGAATAGAAATCGAGCTAGAACGCAAATGAGTTCTAAAACTCCAGCAACTTCAATGGCCAGTGTCGAAAATTTCCAGACGGAGAGACCTAAATTTAAACATTGTGGAAAAAGGCATCCAGGAAGTTGTAGACTGAATGACGGAGCCTATTTCAGAAGTGGATCACTTGATCATTTTATCCGTGATTGCCCTGAGTCTGTCGAGCCAGAGATTGTTCAGAATCCGAGACCTGATAATGCACCTATGAGAGGTAGACCTTTAAAGAATGTAAGAAATGTTAGTGGTAGTTAGAGAACTACGAGAGACACTGTTGCAATATCTGAAGCTGGAGCACCTGCCAGAGCGTATGCTATTCGAGCTCGTGAGGAAGCTTCATCTCTAGATGTTATAACGGGTACTTTAACACTTTATGATACTTTTGTGATTGCATTGATAGACCCTGGTTCTACGCATTCATATATATGCATGAATTTAGTATTCAGTAAGACTTTGCCTATAGGGTCTACTGAGTTTGCTATAAAAGTATCGACCTTAGGTAAAAGTGTCCTTGTTGATAAAGTATGCAAGAACTGTCCGTTAATGTTTTGAGATATCTGTTTCCCTTCTGATTTAATGCTTTTTCCATTTTATGAGTTTGATATTATTTTGGGTATGGATTGGTTGACATTGCATGATGATGTCGTAAATTGTAAAAGAAAAACTATTGATTTGAGATGTCCGAATGATGAAATTGTACGGGTTGAGTCTAATGATTTGAATGGATTGCCTGCTGTGATCTCGGTATTGAAAGCTCAGAGATCTGTGAAAAAGGGGTATGAGGCATATTTTGCTTATGTGATTGATTCGAAAGTGTCTGAAAGGAAAGTTGAAACAATGCCTATTGTCTGTGAGTTTTCTGATGTATTCCCTGAAGAGTTACCGGGTTTGCCTCTAATTCGTGAAGTTGAATTTGGTATTGATCTACTGCCTGGTACGACACCTATTTCGATTGCTCCGTATAAAATGGCACTAGCAGAATTGAAAGAGTTAAAGTCACAGTTACAAGAGCTAACCGATAGAGGATTTGCTAGACCGAGTTTTTCACCTTGGGGTGCTCCTGTTCTGTTTGTGAAAAAGAAAGATGGCACGATGGGAATGTGTATCGATTATCATCGTTTGAATAAAGTGACCATAAAGAATAAATATCCGTTGCCTAGAATTGATGACTTATTTGATCAGTTAAAATGAGCTACTGTATTTTCCAAGATTGATTTGATATCGGGATATTACTAGTTGAGAGTGAAAGATTCAGATAAACCGAAAACTGCTTTCAGAACGAGGTACGAGCATTATGAATTTTTAGTTATGCCATTTGGACTATCCAATGCTCCTGCTATTTTTATGGATCTGATGAACATAATTTTTAGATCGTACCTAGATCGATTTGTTGTTGTGTTCATTGACGACATATTGATTTATTCACGGGATGAGAATGAGCATGCCAAGCATTTGAGGATTGTATTGCAAACTTTATGAGAAAAGCAATTGTATGCGAAATTCAGTAAATGTGAATTCTAGTTACACGAGGTTAGTTTTCTGGGACAAATTGTGTCAGCTTTTGGGATTCGTGTTGACCCGAGTAAGATTTCTGCTATTCTGGATTGGAAACCACCAAGGAACGTGTCTGAAGTCCGTAGCTTTTTGGGACTATCTGGTTATTATCGTTGATTTGTAAATGGATTTTCGGTGATGGCTACTCCGTTGACATATCTATTTCAAAAGATGTTAGATTTTAATGGTCTGATAAATGTCAGAAAATTTTTGATCTGTTAAAAACTCTGTTAACAGAAGCTCCAGTATTAGTACAGCCAGAATCGGGCAAAGGATTTGTAATTTATAGTGATGCTTCGTTAAACAACTGGGATGTGTTTTGATGCAGGAAGGCAAAGTTGTAGCTTATGCCTCTAGACAATTGAAGCCGCATGAAAAGAATTATCATGCGCATGACCTTGAGCTAGCTGCGATTGTGTTTGTACATAACATCTGGCGCCATTATCTATACAGTGAGAAATGTCATGTGTGTTCGGATCATAAAATTTTGAAATACTTGATGACCTAGAAGGATTTGAACCTGCGTCAAAGGAGATGGTTAGAGCTGTTAAAAGATTATGAGCTTGTAATAGATTATCATCCGGATAAAGCAAATGTTGTTATGATGTATTGAGTAGAAAATCATTGTTTGCATTGCGTGCTTTGAATACCCAGTTAGATTTTTCTGATGATAATTCTATGATAGTTGAACTAAAAGCGAAACATTTGTTTGTATAACAAATACGTGATGCTCAGAAGGTTGATAATGAATTATTATCGAAACGAGTTCAGTGTGATTTGAATTCTGGATCTGAATTTCAAATTGTTGATGATTGCTTGAGATTCTGAGATCATATTTGTGTTTCGAGAAATCAGAGTTGATTCAATTGATTTTGAGTGAAGCACATAATAGTTGTCTATCTGTCCATCCGGGGAGTACTAAAATATATCATGATATGAAGCAGCATTATTGGTGGTCTGGTATGAAAATAGATATTTTGACTTTGTTTTGAAATGTATAATCTGTCAATAAGTGAAAGCTGAACATCAAGTTCTGCCTGGGTTACTTCAACCGATTATGATTCCTGAATGGAAATAGGATAGAGTAACAATGTATTTTGTTTTTGGTTTGCCTCAGTCTCCAAGAAAGAAAGATGCAATTTGGGTTGTAGTTGATCGATTGACGAAATCTGCCCATTTTATTCCGGTAAGATCTAACTATTCACTTGATAGATTTGCTGAGCTATATATTTATGAGATTGTGAGATTGCATGGGGTGCCATTATCCATTGTGTCAGATAGAGATTCGAGATTTACATCGAGTTTCTGGAAGAAATTGCAAGAAGCTTTAGGCACGAAACTGCATTTCAGTACAACTTTTCATCTGCAGACAGATGGTCAATCTGAGCGGATCATTCAGATTCTAGAGGATATGTTAAGATGTTGCATTCTTGAATTTGACGAAAGTGGGAACAGTATCTGCCATTGATTGAATTTGCATAAAATAATAGTTTTCAGTCAAGCATTAAAATGGCACCATATGAAGCTTTGTATGGACATAAATGTTGTACACCTCTATATTGGAACGAGCTCAGTGAGAATAAGATACTCGGAGTCGATTTGATAAAAGATTCAGAATAGAAAGTGAAACTGATCCAAGATTGTTTGAAAGTAGCATTTGATCGTCAGAAGTTGTATGCGGACTTGAAACAAAAAGATATAGAATTTGAGATCGGCGACAAAGTATTTTTGAAAGTGTCTCCATGGAAGAAAGTTCATCTATTCGGACATAAAGGCAAGTTAAGTCCGAGGTTCATCGGACCGTATGAGATCATTGAACATGTTGGGCTGTTGCATATAGATTGCTTTTACCACCTGAACTAGAAAAGACACATAATGTATTTTATGTTAAAATGCTCCGTAGATATCGATCGATCCTTCACATGTGATTGCCCCATCTGATATTGAAATCTGATCTGTTATGACATATGAAGAGGAACCGATTCGTATATTAGCTC
Organism: Gossypium rotundifolium; assembly: GCA_025506655.1. NCBI lineage: Eukaryota > Viridiplantae > Streptophyta > Magnoliopsida > Malvales > Malvaceae > Gossypium > Gossypium rotundifolium. The sequence goes on along the minus strand of CP106724.1, from coordinate 83,596,703 downwards.
GTGAAGTGAAAGAGTTGAGAAACAAGAAAATACCGTTAGTGAAAGTATTATGGCATCAAAATGGAATAGAAGAGGCTACGTGAGAGCCCGAAGATTCAATGAGACAGCAATATTCAAGTCTATTTAACGGTAAGATTTTTGGGGACGAAAATCCCTAAGGGGGAGAATTGTAACAGTCTGGTTTATACCCTAGTCAGAACAGTGGTTTTGGGACCACAAATTCGAGTCCATATAATATTTTAATATTATATTCTGTACCATTGATGAGTGATTAAGCATGTATTAAAGTTTCGTAAGCTAATTTGTCTGTCTGTGTGTTTAATTTGAGTAAAGGATTAAATTGTATTGAATACAAAACTAGCATGCTACATGAAAATGTACCTATTTGCCATGTCTTTATAAGTATGGAGGATTAATATGGCAAATTAGGCATTACTATAGATATTGACGGTTAAGGTCAAAAATGACCTTGAATTATATGTTATAAAAACATTTTTTTAAATGGCTAAATTGGTAAAATGTATATTATTATGTTCATAATAAAACAAAAGGAAGAGATAGTGGCATTTGTTGATCCATATTGCCGAATTTTGAAGGAAAGAAAAGAAAGAAATCTAGCTAGGGCATTCGGCTATTCTATTGAAATTAAGGTATGTTTTGGCTTTAGATTTTGATGATTTTTATGGTTTTGAGATTGTTGCTTAGTCTATTATCAAGCCCATGTCTCAATTTTGTGTATTGATGATGTTCATGAGATATGCCATTGATGATATGTTAAGTTTTATGATGAGCTTAGTTGTTAAATGAAAGATTTGAGCTAGATGAACATACTTTGTTCTTGAATTTTTGATGAATTTAGCTAATTAGGGCTAAATTGAGAAAATAGTAACTCGAGGGTCTAAATTACAAATTTGATGGAAAATATGGGCTTGTATGAGATGTATGAACATTCAGCTAAGCATAAGTATGTGATGATTTTGTGAATTTGATGCTTTGAGAAAAATGGACTAAATTGATAAATTATGCAAATGTGAGAGTTAAATTACAAATAGCCCTAAATTTGTGTCCTTGGATTGAATTGAATGAGTTAGTGAATAAAAGAATAAATTCTAAATATGTATGGATCAAGAACTGAGGAAAACGGACTAAGATCACGGGAAAGTGAAAGTAACCGAGTACCTATTTCCATTTTCGTAAAATCGAATTCGAGGTGAGTCATTATGCAAATAAACATATTTGTTTTGAACTGTGTATGTTCATATGACTATTATTAACTATGAATGCTTATGAGATGATCCGTACATGAATTCCGAAACAAGGCTGACTTAGTGTCGATATCCGAGAAGTCCCGTACGAACCTAGGAATAGATAGGATTAGCTATGTCATGACATAGGTATCTGATCTATTTTATCATGTAAGACCACATCAGGGACATTGGCGTTGATTTGAGATTTGTGTAAGACCACATCTGGGATGTTGGCATTGATATGAACTTTACCTTTAAGACCATGTCTGGGACGTCGGCATCTATTGATTCGAGTAAGACCCTGTCTGGGACAGTGGCATCGATATCTGAGTACACATAAGACCTCGTCTAGGACGTTGGCATTTTACGACTATTTTGAGCTTTTTGAGTATCCTATTAAATTACTAGCGGTTCAACAGGAAAAGTCCGAGCTATGAACACTTACTTGAAAGTATATTCGTTTCAGGTACGTTTGGTATGTACACTAAGTGTGTATAAAAGGTAAGTACCTATGTAACTTTGATTTGAAGAAATGTATGAATGAATATGAGATTGTGAATGAAATACAAAAATGGTTATGAAAGATTTATGTATATATATGATTCTTGAAATGATGAATGTGGCAAATATGGCCAAGAATATGGATTTAAGCATATATGTGAGAAATTTGCTATGAATATGAATTGTGCCAATGTTTACATATGTTTATATGATTTACATATTAAGTTTTTTTGTATATGACTTACTAAGCTTTTGGAAAGCTTACTCTGTATATGTGTTTTCTCTGTTTTATAGATCGTCAAAGCTACTGAAGGCTCGGGATCGTTGAGGATCATCATCACACTACTCAACTTGTTTTTGGTACATTTTGGAAGATGTATATAGCTAGATATGGCATGTATAGGCTAGTTAATGGGATAAGTATGAAACGTGAACTTAGCCTTGTGAATTGGCTATTTATATGTCGGCATCATTCTTGAATGAATGTGTTATATGATGCATATCTTGATATGGTTTGAAGCAAATAAAATGGTTAAGTTTTAGGTAAGTATTTGGATGAAATATGCTTATGAGGTATATGTTTTAGTCTTGAAAGTTGACATGGTTGAAATTGGTATTGAATGTATAGGTTGATTGAAAGTTGACATGGTTGAAATTGGTATTGAATGTATAGGTTGATTGGTTATTTTGGTATGTTTTGGTTGCCATATATGCATGAGAGGTGTTGGTGATTGGTTTGTAGGTTTGACCCTAAGTGGGTGGTATTTTGGCCTTGCAAATGGCCTATAATGTCACATAGTTGTGGCACACGGGCATGCCTAGTGACCTTGGGGCTAAGTCAGTAGCTAGATTAGGAGCACACAACCAAGACTCATAGGCGTGTCTAGTAGCTGTGTGAAGAAGTCAGTACACACGGACGTGCCTAGTAGCCACGTGGTTTTGATAGGATCGACCACGACTAGGCAACATGGGTGTGCTTGGTGGCCGTGGAGTAAAGTCAGTTTCGACCACGGGGAGGACAGACGGGGGTTTCTAGCAGCCATTGGAGGCACACGGCCTCCCACACATGGGCGTGTAACCCCTAAAACTTTCAAAAGTTTTAAATTTTTGAGAATTTTTGTATGTGTTTCGGTTTAGTCCCGACCCTGTTTCTAAGCATGTTTAAGGTCTCGATGACCTACTTAAAGGACTCTATGTTTGAGAATGATGAATGGTTGTATGAAATTTCTGTAAATGTTTTCGATCTGTTTGGTAATGCCTTTAACCCTAATCAGCGACGGATACTGGATAGGGGTGTTACACGTTTTACTTCAAAACTACTTTTTGTCACATATTTTGTTACTTTTATAATTTGGTCCTTTTTACGAGTTTTCCATGAAAATCACTTAGAAAATGATGTTTATCATACATCAAACTTTCATATTCCTCCATTAAACATCAAAATACATGCATGTCACACATGGGTAAATTTTTTTAATATAAACCCTAGCTTAAAATATAGTTAGAAATAGCTAAATCGAGCTACGAGGATCCCAAAAATACGAAGAGCATTAAAAATGGGGCTAGGAGGTACTTACAATCATGCTTGAAAGTTGAAGAAACCCTAGCTATGGAGAGCTTGAAATTTTTAGCTATCATGGAGAAGATGGACATGAATTTTGACTTCTTTTCCCTTTTAATTAACTTATTAACCAAATGACAAAATTGCCCTTAAAGCCCCTTTCTTGAGATTTTTCCTTCCCTTGCCCATTTTTGTCCATCATAAAATATAATCGTCTAATTGCTAAATAAGGACCTCTAATAATTTTTCTTTTTTATCTCATACTTGAAACTTCTAGAATCTCATATTTTTCAATCTTTGCAATTTAGTCCTCATGAATAAATTGATCACTAATTCATAAAATTTCTTCATGAAATTTTCACACAATCATGCAAACATGTCATAGACCTCATAAAAAACATAAAACACATATTTACACCTCGGATTTGTGGTCTTACAACCACTATTCTGACTAGGCCCTAAATCTGGCTGTTACAATTCTCCCCTTAGGGATTTTTGTCCCCGAAAATCTTACCGGTAAAAAGGTTGGGATATTGGTTTCTCATAGCCTCCTCGGGCTCCCATGTGGCCTCTTCTACCCCATGTCTTTGCCAAAGTACTTTCACAAGAGCTATACTTTTATTTCTTAACTGTTTGACTTTTCGAGCTAAAATCTTAAGCTGCTCTTCACTATAAGTCATGTCCGGTTGAATTTTTACCTCTGTTGGTACAATCACATGTGAAGGGTCTGATCGGTAGCGATGTAACATAGACACATGAAACACATCATGAACATTTTCCAACTTAGATGGCAATTCCAAACGATAGCTATAGGTCTTATTCTCTCGGTAATCTTATACAGTCCGATAAAGTGCGGACTCAACTTGCCTTTTCGGCCAAATCTGAGAACTTTCTTCTAGGGTTAAACTTTAAAAATACCTTATCACCAACTTGAAACTCGATCTCTTTTCATTTCAAATCTATGTAGGACTTTTGTCTATCAGAGGCAGCTTTTAAACATCATGAATCACTTTTACTTTCTCTTTAGTTTCTCTAACTAAATCAACCCCGTGAATCTAATTTTCTGTAAGTTCAGTCCAATACAAAGGCATTCGGCACTTACGCCCATATAATGCCTCATAAGGCGCCATTTTCAAACTCGACTAAAAACTGTTATTGGAGGCAAATTCTACTAATGGTAAATACTTTGCCCAATAACCTTGAAATTCCAAAACACAGAATCGAAGCATATCTTCAAGTATCTGTATTATCCTCTCTGACTGTTCGTCGGTTTGCGGATGGAAAGCTGTACTAAAATTTAATTTGGTGCCCAATGCTTCTTGTAACTTTTTCCAGAATTGTGATGTAAATCTCGAATCTTTATCCGAAATAATCGATAATGGTACTCCGTGTTGTAACAGCTTGATTTAGGGGCTAGTCAAAATAGTGATCTCGGGACTAATCCGATACCTGAGAAATTATTTTCATGATATATTATGAGTTAGAACATGATAGCATGTGACATTAAAATTTTGGTACTTTAATTTTAGAGATTTCATGTTTAATCGAAAAAAAGGACTAAATCGCATAACGTGTGAAAGTTCCATTCTTTTGTTAAAAGTACCAAATGGCCATTGAATATTAATGGGAGGTATTTAAAAGGCAATTTAGCCTTTGGAAAAATCTTGGCCGGCCATAGGGAGAACATGGGAGACGAGATTTGTCAATCTTAGTCAAATTTAGTAGTAGTAGGTGGACTAATTTTTGACTTGTATTAATAAAATAAGGAGAGAAAAGTTATCATCTTTTCTCCTATCATCTTCCACCGAAAATTAGTAGAAAATAAGGGGTAGAAACCTTCAAAAATTTTAGCAAGCTCTCATCTATTCAAGTAAGTGTTCTAGTGAACTTTTCTTGAAAATAATTGTACTTTTGAAACCCTAGAGCTTAAGCTTTCAAATGAGGGAACTATTGTGCAATGTTGTGTAAGGTTTAGAGTTCTAACATGAGAGCCACCTTAGTTATTTGTTGCATTTTTATAGAAGAATTTGAGTCTTAATTGTTAGATGAACAAATTTTGAAAAGGGTGTTAGTATGAGAACACCAAATAGGACCTTAATGAAAAGGTTATAAATTTTGTAGTATGTTTGTGAAATGTTGATTTATGATGATGGCTTTAAGAGCATTAAATTTTTACCTAGGCTAGTTGGGGATAAAAATGTGATTAGAATTAATTTCTGAGCCTAGGGGCAAAAAGGTCATTTTGCCAAAATCCAAGGATAAAATGGTAATTTTGATTTAGCATGATTATTGAGATGTTTATGTTAATTTGGTGATTAAAATGAGCTAATTTGCTATTATAGAGCAAGAAGAGATGAGAATCTGCCTTAATCGGGGAAAGGATAAGGTCATAGACTAAACCGAAGAACTAGCTCATTTTGAAAACGAGGTAAGTTGTATATGAATTAATGTAATATTATATCAGCATAATTGAGGATGCTTAATAACATATTGATGCATGATACTTCAATAAATTGAGAAACTTATGTGAATATGATATTGAAGTCCTAATGGACTATGACGAATACGAAGAATGCTATCACCGTATTATGAGGGTCAGTGAAAGACCATGTCTAAGACATGGCATTGGCCACATTATGAGGGTCAGTGTAAGACCATGTCTGGGACATGGCATTGGCCACAATATGAGGGTTAGTGTAAGACCATGTCTGGGACATGGCATCGGCCACATTATGAGGGTCAGTGTAAGACCATGTCTGGGACATGGCATCGGCCACATTACGAGAGCCAGTGTAAGACCATGTTTGGAACATGGCATCGGCATTGAGATGAGAGCTAACGTAAGACCATATCTTGGATATGGCATTAACACCGAGGGGTAATCCCATATAAGACCATGTATGGGATATGACATTATTACCTAGAGGAGTCTCCATGTAAGACCACCTCAAGGGTGTGGCAATGGTTTTACACTTATTGTAGTAATTATAAAAACACGTCTTTGATTATTTCCTGTACATGGTGGAATAAGTGGGTGAATTTAAAAGTAGAGATGTGAATGACATTTAGGTCTTGCGAATGAATGAATACAGATACTAATGACTAAGTCACGAGAAATTGGCTCCATATGTGGCAGGATATGTGCTTGATAAGGGTAATCTAAGTAAGTAAGGTCAAGTAGTTTTGACTTGTGTATGGTCAGCTAATACCATGGATTAAATATTTTTATGAGTATTACAATTGCGATTTATTTCCATGCAACTTACTAAGCTTTATGCTTACCCCTTTTTCATTTCCCTTCTTCTTTGTAGTATTGCCAAGATAACTCGAGGATCGTGACTGCAAGAGTTTGGAAATCACACTATAAATGACACTTTGGTATAACAATTTTAGACTTGTTTTGAATATGGCATGTATAAGACTTGGGAATTTTGTCAGGTTGTAATTGTTAGTTAAAGTGTTGGCTATAAGTCATTTTGTATATGGTTTTATAAGTTAGACAAATACTTGGCAAACTCTTTCTTTAAATGAAGATGAAATTCATGAAGTGAATGCCTTTTTTTTACCTTGTATGATGGAAATGAGTTCTTAGACTTGCTTATGAGATAGAAATTGATTATTTTGAGATGAAGTATGAGAGTGTGCATTTTAGGGAAGCAATGGCTTGGTATATTGCCTGCTAATTTATCCACCTAGTGTGACACACGGGCGTGGGTCAAACCGTGTGATGGTCACGGCCAACACATGGGCGTATACCCAGGCCGTGTGAAGTCTGCACCTTGTCCATGAAATTGTAAAATCCCCACGGCCAGGATACACGGGTGTGTGCCCCTACCGATCAAGTTAGTATATCAAGGAATAATACACGGTCTAAGCCCACAGATGTGTTAAGGTCGTGTGAATATAGTCAATAACTCCCCACAGTTGGAAGACATGGGCGTGTTTAAGGGTACACGGGCATGTCCCAAGTCACATGGGCGTGTGAACTCTGCTTCAAAGAAAAGTTTTCGATTAAGTCCAGAAAGTTTTCAGATAAGGGCTTAAGGCCTCGTAGGCCCACGAAATGTATGATTAGTCCAAGAAAGAGAAGTTTTTTTAGTCGGAACAAAATTTGACAGCCGTAAGAATATGTCTAAGTGAGTCGTATATGGTAATGTCTCGTATCTAGTCCTAGCATCGGACTTGGGTATGGGGTGTTACATGTGTAATCTCAAAATTTATGAAATATACAAATCTGCCAACTTATCATTTGAATAGTAGTGCGTACTGGTATAAAATGGGCTGACTTTGTAAGTCTATCAACCACAACCTATACGACATCCTTCTTTTTCGGTGTCAAAGGCAAACCCATCACAAAGTCCATAGTAAGATGGTCCACTTCCACTCGGGAACCATAATAGGCTGAAGTAGACCCGAAGGTGCTTGGTGTTCAGCTTTCACTTGCTGACAAATCAAGCATCTCGATACAAACTCGGAAATATCTTTCTTCATATTTGGCCACCAATACCATTTCTTCAAGTCATTATACATTTTTGTACTGCCTGGATGTACTAATAAACATCCACTATGTGTTTCGTGCAAAATTTTTGAATAAGCTCATCATCTCTGGGTACACAGACCCTATCTCGAAACATCAAACATCCATCAAGACTAATCCAAAGTCTGAATCAACACCCGAATCACATTGAACTCTTTTAGCTTGCAAATCATTGTCGCTTTTTGAGCTTCATAAATCTCTTGGAGAAACATCGGTCTAGCTCTCAATTCAGCTAGAATAGAACCATCATCTGAGATAGCCATTCGTATATTCATGGCTCTCAATGCAAACAAGGATTTTCTACTCAGGGCATCAGGAACCAAGTTCACCTTTCCCGGATGGTAGTCAATTACTAGCTCGTAATCCTTTATCAACTCTAGCCATATTCTTTGTCTTAAATTCAATTCGTTTTGAGTCATCAAGTACTTTAGGCTTTTATGATCAGTGAATATCTGACATTTCTCACCATACAAATGGTGTCTCCATATCTTCAATGCAAACATAATAGCGCTAATTCCAAATCATGGGTCGGGTAGTTCTTCTCGTGTGGCTTTAACTATTTAGAGGCATAAGCTATCACCTTGCCCTCTTGCATGAATACACAACCTAATCCATTTAAAGATGCATCACTATAGACCACAAATTCTTTTCCTTGTTCTAGTTGTACTAAAACTGAAGCCTCAATCAACAATGTCTTCAATTTCTCAAAACTCTGTTGGCACTTTTCTGTCCATTCAAACTTTACATATTTCTGTGATAGCCTTGTCACCAGAGTAGCTATCATAGAAAATCCCTTGACAAACCGTCTGTAATAGCCAGCTAGGCCAAGAAAACTTCTAACCTCGAATACATTCTTTGGTGGCTTCCACTCCACAATTGCTGAAATCTTACTCGGGTCAACTCTAATTCCATCTTCCAAGACAATGTACCCCAAAAATCTGACTTCTTTAAGCCAAAATTCACTTTTACTAAACTTGACATATAACTGGTTATCTCATAAAATTTGTAAGACTGTCCTCAAATGCTCAACATGCTCGTTCTCATCACGAGAGTAGATCAGTATATCATCAATAAAGACCACAACAAATTTATCTAAATATGGTCGAAAGATGTGGTTCATCAAATCCATGAACACAATTAGGGCATTTGTTAAACCAAAAGGCATGACTAAAAACTTGTAGTGACCATACCTTGTCTGAAATGCGGTTTTCGGCACATCTGAGTCCTTGATTCTCAATTTGTAATATCCAGACCTCAAGTGTATCTTGGAAAACACAGTGGCTCCCTTCAATTGATCAAACAAATTATCGATCCTTGGTAAGGGCTACTTGTTCTTAATTGTCACCTTATTAAGATGCTGATAATCTATACTTAACCTTATGGAACCATCTTTCTTTTTCATAAATAATACAGGAGCACCTCACGGAGAATAACTTGGTCTTGCGAAACCTTTATCCGTCAACTCTTGTAATTGTGCCTTCAGTTCTTTCAACTCAGTTGGAGCCATCCTGTACGAAGCAATTGAAATAGGGGTAGTACCAGGGACTAACTCAATACCAAATTCAATCTCTCTCATTGAAGGCAACCCTGGCAATTCTTCTGGAAATATATCTAGATACTCACATACTATAGGCACTAGTTCAATTCTTAGCTCAGTCTCTTTGGCATTCATCACAAAGGCAAGATAAGCTTCATATCCTTTTTTACATATTTTTGAACATACATATGAGAAATCACAACAGGAAATTTGTCTTGTTCATCTGATTCAACACGAAGATTATCCCCATTTTCACATTTTAACTCAATAAATTTTCTTCCACAATTAACTATCATATCCTGAAGTTAACCAATCCATACCAAGAATTACATCGATTTCATCAAATGGTAATAGCATAAGGTTTGCCAGAAAATAATGACCTCTAATCATCAAAGGGCAATCTTTGCATACTTTATCAAGTAACACACATTTGCCTAGGGGATTTGACACCTTTATCACAAATTTTGTGGACTCTACAGGTATGTTCATAGTAGATACTAATTTCATGCAAACATATGAGTGGGTAGATCTCGGATCAATTAAAGCAACAACATGAGTATCATAGAGAGAAAATGCACCTATGATCACATCAAGGGATGGCACTTCTTCTCGAGCGTGAATGGCATAAGTCCTTGTAGGCTTTCTACCCTCAGACCTTGCAGTCTGCTCACTGGGTGCATTCTTACTGTCATTTCATTTCCCAGATTTTTTTGTGACCTTCCTCTAGTAGTACTTCCCGATCTTGCACTCTGAGATTTCTCTTTCTCCCCCATCTTGGGGCATTCTCTAATAAAATGATCTACGAATCCACACTTGAAACAAGCTCTCTCATTTTCTCGACACTTATCGGGATGACGTCTGCCACACTATGGACATTTCGATCTAATTGGTCGAGCATTACCAACACTAGCAACCAAAGTGGTCTGAGCTTTAGACCCGAGTACTGTTTATCTTTACTTTTGTTTGAAAACCCGGCTAAAATGGCTGATCGAGTAGTAAACTCTCTTGATTTCTTGGATGAGGATTGAAATGACTTACCCAATTGTCTCTTCCTCGAGTCACAAGACTCAATTTTAGCCCTTCTTTTCTCTTTGGCCAACTCCTCGGCCTTGCAAGCTCTATCTACTAACACAATAAATTCCTTCGGTTTAGGACACCAACATACAATCGGATATCCTCATTTAATCCATCCTCAAACCTTTTACACATGATGGCCTTGGTGGATACGCACTCCGGGCGTATTTACTAAGCCTTATGAACTTACGTTCATATTTAGACACCGTCATTCTACCTTGTTTTAATTTAAGGAATTCTTTTCTTTTTTGGTCGATGAACCTTTGGCTAATGCACTTCTTTTGAAACTCTTTTTGGAAAAATTCCCAATTAACTTTCTCCCTTGGTACCACCGACATAAGGGTATTCCACCATTGGTAAGCCGAATCTCTTAAAAGAGATATGACACACTTCATACACTCTTCTAGTGTGCAAGATAGATCATCAAATACCCGATGGTATTTTCAAGCCAGAATTTTGCTCTTTCTGGATCATCATCTTTATATGCTTGAAAATCCTCAGCTCCTTGTTTTCGGATTCTATCAATAGGTGGCTTTTCCCTTCTTACCACTTCTACAACTTAGGGAGCTATAGGGGTAGGCTGAGGAATATGTGGGGAGGACGGGGTTGCGGATTCGAGTTCATTTGAATGAACTCCGTATACCATGCATTCGTCATGTGGAGAAAGGCTTCCCTAGCCTCTTCTCCTCCTCTCTGACTTACAGTCGTTGGTCTATTCTCATTTTTTGTTGGCACCGTCCCTTGAAGGGAGCCAGTGCATTACTTTCTACATCATCCGCCACCGCTCTGTCGGGATCCATTTAATATAGGAAAACATAATTTAAGTTGTCAGGAGTCGTCACACTATTATTATATAAATACTCATACATATGGCATGTATAGCTAGACTCGTACTTACGCTACGTTAGTCCAAGAATCGACTAAATCGTAGCTCTGATACCACTAAATGTAACACCCCTTACCCGTATTTCAACGCCAGAACCAGGCACAAGGCATTACTGGACTTAACTTACTTACTCGTACAAATTCGGGCAATGAAATTTCTTTTCAACTTAAACATTTTCATTTAAACTCTTAACATCCTTATTATGGGCCTACGATACCCTAAACATACACATGGAATGATCCAGGACTGAACTAGAAACTTTTGAAAACTTAGAAAATTTTTACTCAAAACAGGGTCACACACCCGTGTGGATAGGGACACGCCTGTGTGGGTAGGCTGTGTGATCACACACGCCCATGTCCCTAGTCCGTATGGATTTTATTTTTCATTTCAAACCTACAGGGGTTTTCACATGGCCTGGCACATGCCCGTGTCCGTGGCCCATGTCCCTCACACTACCATAACACGCCTGTGCCTTAGCCAATGTGTGAAAACCATAGTTTTCTGTTTATGATGTCAGCAAACACTTAGGGACACACGGCCTAGTCACACGCTCCATGTGCTGGCCCGTGTGACAACTGAATTTTTCACAAATTAGATTCAGAGGACACACGACCTACCAATATGACCTCAGGGCTGACCGTGTGTCACACACATCTTAGACACACGCTTGTGTCTACTCGTGTAGGCAATTATAAGGCTATTTACCAAGCCATTTGCCACCCTAAAAAAAAATCACACTTATACCAATTTCAAGCAACATTTAGCATAGAAATAATGCATCATTAGCCATCACTAATTCATCATACATCTACTTCACACACTACTCATTTGATTGCATCAACTTGCACTTCATTAATTTCATCATTGAATATATATAACTTAACTATTATCGGCCGATTCTAATGGCTATTTACAAAATGAATTAAGTAACAATAATAGCCAACACCTTGGCTAACCAATATGACATAAACAAAATGACCAAGTACCTATAAATTCCATACTCAAAATAATCAAACTTTACTATACCAAAAGATTAGCTTGATAGTGTGAATCAAACTCCGACATCCTTTGATCCCCGAGCTAGCTTGGCTATTCTATAAGGAAATTGAAAAGAGAGGGAGCAAGCATAAAGCTTAGTAAGTTTGCATGCAATAAAAATTTCACTCTTTGAATGATCACATTGACTAAATCGAACCATGAATCATATTTTGGAAAAATTATGATTTTGCCTCTATACTTTCTCATATTTACAAAATGGTCCCTAGGCTCGTATATTGAAATACACTCATTTCCTTGGTTACCCAAGCTTAGATGAATATTTATTGAGCTCATAACAGCTCACACTTTCCTTCAAAACTAATTTTGGTCACATATTTTGTCACTTTTACAATTAGGTCCTTTTTACTAGTTTTCTATGAGAATCACTTAGAAAAGATGTTTATCATACATCAAACTTTCATATTCCTCAATTAAATATCAAAATACAAGCATGTCACACATGGGTAAAGTTTTGAACATAAACCCTAGCTCAAAATATAGCTAGAAATAGCTAAATTAAGCTACGAGGATCTCAAAAGTACGAAGAACATTAAAAATGGGGCTAAGAGGTACTTACAATAAAGCTTGAAAGTTGAAGAAACCCTAACTATGGAGAGCTTGAAATTTTCGGTTAGCATGAAGAAGATGGACATGAATTTTGACTTCTTTTTCCCTTTTAATTAACTTATTAACCAAATGACCAAATTGCCTTTAAGGCCCCTTTCTTGAGATTTTTCCTTCCCATGCCCATTTTTTTCAATCATAAAATATAATGGTCTAATTTCTAAATAATGACCTCTAATAAATTTTCTTTTTCTATCTCATACTTGAATCTTCTAGAATCTCATATTTTTCAATCTTTGCAATTTAGTCCTCATGAATAAATTGATCACTAATTCATAAGATTTGTGGTCTCACAACCACTATTCCAATTAGGCCCTAAATTGGGCTATTACATAAAAAATGACAATTGTGTATTTGCTTCAATGGTTAAGTGTTCTGGGTGTGTGTGTGAGGTCCTAAATTCAAGCCCTATCCTTGGCTTAATTTTGGTATTTTTATGAATAAAGCCCTATATTTGTTCAATAGGCTTTTATTTAATTATTGGTAAGCTTATGTCAGAATGGGCCTGCTGGTCTAGTGGTCAAGTGGAGTGTTGGTGTGTTTTGGGTCCTGTGTTCAAATCCCTGCTTGGGCGTAGATGATTAATTTTTGGCTTCTAGCGTCAATAAGAGATTGTATGGGACTGAACTACTATAGTGGTTGAGATTAAGGAGATAGTGAGGAGATTATTGAGGGATCTCTGATAAAGAAAAATCTAAACATCTTTTATTTTTTTGTTTCTTTTTCTCTTCCTTCCTTTTGGTTCCAAATTCTTTTGTTTTCTCAAAATCCCCAAACTTTGAAATTGGCACTATTTTCTTGTCTCATTGTCGATTTTTCCTCTTCTTTTTCATCGTGGTTTTACTTTCCTTTGATTGCTATCGTACCTTCGCTTCCTTTTTGTTGACGTTCGTCACGAAACATCGATAAGTGAACTCTTGGTATTCTATAAGTTGTGAATACAAAAACATTAATTGGGGTTATATTGGTATTATGGGCAGCAGTGAATTTGGAAGGAAGGGGCTATCCTTTCGTGGAGCCATAGCAGAATCATTCGAGGTGTTGGGGTGAGTGTTAAATGCTTGTATAGCATAGCCATCGATTTGTAAATGTGTTTTATTCATGTTTTAAGTTGGTTCTAAAACTTCAATATGCCAACTTTAGGTTTCCAGAGATATGGGATTGCGTTAGCAGCAAAAACAAATCAGGTGTGTACTCGAAAACATAGAAAATAAGCCTTCAACGAAAGCCAACAACCCCACTGTCGATGACACACAGGCGTGTGGTTGCCCGTGTAGTAGGCCGTGTGCCCTAACACTGGCATGTGATCGACGAAGCCAAGCCGTACTCACAAGACACGACCGTGTGCGACACACGATCTAGATTGATTTAGGCCGCGTGGGCCCACACGAGTAATCGACACGGGCATGTGGGAATTTAAACTAGGCCGTATGATCCACACGGGCCAAAGCCAATCTGGGTGTGTGGGCCTACACGGCCAAGCCACATGGGCGTATGAGCCCATTTAACTAAATGTGTTCTAAGGTTACACGGGTCACCGAAGTCAACTGTGAACCTACTGTAGGGTCGATAAGCACTACTTGGACCCCTATTTGCGTAAATTGAATGCATGATGTATGTACTGAGCATGATGCTTATATGCATGTATACTAAACTGTATGTGAACTGTTAATCATGTAATATTATGCCATTTATTGTATGTTTGCATTGCATTGGGGTGGGATGATGATATATGGAGGAAGTGTACTGAAAGGATCTTAAGCCTAATATCTGGCAGCTCAGTTGCAAATCTACTAATAATGTGTCATATTCGGTACTACTTGGAGTATAGGGATGGACAGATATGGTTAGTAGAGGCTGGTTTGGTAGGATTTTATTACAGATAAATGCATATCAGATATTGTTACTGTAACGGGCTTGGCCCTAATGCAATCTATTACTGAAACTGAAATGGGCCAAGGCTCAAACTGCTACTAAAACTGAAAATGGCTTAGGCCTAGACTGTATTTGACTGTTTGCTGTTACTGACTGTATACATGTGATTTGTGGGGATTACACACTGAGTTTACGTAAACTCACCCCTTTCTATTTTATTTGCACAGGTAAACCCAGACTTAGATGGATCGGTGCGGTAGAGGACTCAACGGTGACCACTGTTAATAAAACTTACAGTTTTGATTTCTAGTTATATTTTTACTATTATTATTGGTAAATTTTTGATGTAATTTGGGACTTTCATTGGACTTTTACTTTATTGAGGTTTTCATGAATTTAATAACTACACAAACTCAACGAACAAATGGTTTTCTCTAAAACAAATGGGTTTTCCTAAAATGGATGATTTACTTAATTAACTTGATTTTTCAAAAAATAAATAAATTTATAAAGCTTTCGTAACAAGTTATGTTTTAAAACAATCGATTAAATAACCAAGCAATTTTGGAAACAACAAGAGTTAAATAGAAGCTAATAAATGGTAAAGGTTTTAACATGAGAAATTTATTTTCAAATTCCATTCCATGTGACATCGCCAGATTCGGCCATAACGTCTAGGCTGGGTATTGGGTGTTACATTTAGTGATATTAGAGCCAGGTTGCAAAACTCGACTGTAGATTTTAGTTTTTAAAACTTGGTTTTTAAGAACTAATTTTTAAATAATTTGAAATGACTTGACTGAAATTGTGTACACCGAGTCTCCGATGCTGATCCTGTAAGTATTTTGATAAGCTGTTATAGATAGTCTGTTCCGAAACACTTTAGTAGTGTATACTGAAACTGTAGTGAAACTAAAACTGATAGAGACTTTACCCGAAAAAAAACCTCTGAATTTATGATACTGCTTTGCATAAAATATTTGTTAATAAATACTGGAATTGTCACTGATACATAAAATTTATAATACAGACAAATCCAATAGATACATGTGCTTGAGATATTCGTGGACGTGATACTAGAGGCGAGGTAGAGGCCGTAGGGGGGCTCTAGCTGAGTCATCTTCTCTAAGTAGCATGCTGAACTTAGATACGAGTGAGACATCGGTGTCACCTGCTACTAAGACTAGATTGCATGGCTGGGGAAGACGTACTGTCCCAGGCTATGCTAAGGATACTAGAGAAGGTCGCTGGACCCAATACTGGATTTGGGCCAAGGGTCAGTTATTGAACGACTCCGGTCTAATAGAGCTGAGCATTTTAGAGGTGTCATTAGAGTCGCCCTTAATGTGACCAAGTACTAGATTGAGGCAACGGAGCGGATTATGGATGACCTGGATTGCACCCCTGAGCAGAAACTGAAGGGTGCAGTTTCTCTGTTGCGTGATGAGGCTTATCAGTGGTGGTTCACTGTTAAGGAGGACACTCAGCCCGAACGCTTGACTTGGGAATTCTTTAAGATTGCCATTCTGGGGAAGTATGTGGAAGCTAGTTACATTGATGCTCGTAGGAGAGAGTTTCTAAACCTTACTCGTAGGAGGGAGTTTCTAAACCTTACTAAGGGAGACTGATTTGTGGCCGAGTATGAGGTCAATTCTTGAGATTGAGTCGCTATGCTCGAGGCATAGTAGCGGATGAATATGAGAGATGTTTTCATTTTGATGACGGTCTCAGGGATAATCTGAGGGTGCTGATAGCTCCACAGAGGGAGCACGAGTTTTTTATCCTGGTAGAGAAGGCGAAGATCACCGAGGAGATTAAGTACACTGAGTACCAAAATAGAGATCGTGAGAGGGGTAAGAATAAGAGGGATTTAAAGCCCTCGAGTTTTGTACCGAGGCCTAAGAAAAAGACCACACCTGATGGGCCAATTAGAGCTGGGCCCCCTGTTACTGCTATAGGACCGCAGCCATGTGTCGATTGTGGTAGACGCCATCTTTCGAGTGTTGGAGGAGGACTGGGGCATGTCTAAGGTGTGGATCATTGGATTATTGCATTAGGAAGTGTCCGTTGAGGGTCGATCAGATGCAAACTCAGGGTACTAGCACTACGCAACCACCGAGGGGCCGTGGTCAGGCTAGGGGTAGTAATGATATACGCCGTGGCCAGATAGCACTAGGTAGAGGTGCTGGATAGACTGAGGCAAGGCAGCTTACTCTTGTTTATGCTGCTCGTCGCTATGAGGACAGCGATGCTCCTAACGTCATCACTGGTACATTTCTTATTTTTGATGTACAATATCTTGCTCTGATAGATATATGATTTACTCATTCCTACATAGCCTGTTCTATTTTTGAAAATCTAGGGTTATCGGTTGAGAGCACTACAGGTGAGGTCACTATACTGAGCCCACTGGGGCAATCTGTTAGAGTTAGCAAATTGTATAAGAATGTTCCTATAGAGGTTCAAGGGACAGTATTTCTGGCTGACTTGATGGAGCTTCTATTTGGGGAGTTCGATATAATATTAGGGATAGGCTGGTTGGTCAAGCATCATGTAAGCTTGGACTGTACGACTAAGAGGGTTGTATTGATAACTGATGAGGATGATGAGATAGTCGTGATTGGGGAGCATCAAAACTAGTTGGCTAAAGTGATCTCTGCACTGATAGCCGAGAAACTGGTTCATAAGGGATGTGAGGCATATTTGGCCTATGTATATGTTTCTGCTTCTTGGGACTCTATTGTAAAGGATATCAGCACTATAAGAGATTTTTAAACGTCTTTCCTGAGGAGCTACTAGGTTTACCTCTGAATCGTGAAGTGGAGTTTGGGATTGAGCTTTTCCCTGGTACAGCTCCGGTGTGTATCGCTCTCTATCAAATGGCACCAAAGGAGCTTTGAAGCTTAATGCTAAGATTCAAGAGTTGTTGGATCGTGGGTTCATCCGCCCTAGCATGTCTCTGTAGAGAGCACCGGTAATTTTTGTAAAGAAGAAAGATGGATCCATGAGGATGTGTATTGTCTACTGAAAACTGAATAAGCTAACCATCAAGAACAAGTATCGGTTACTAAGGATCGATGATCTGTTTGACCAGTTTTGAGGGGCGTCAGTGTTCTCCAAGATTGACTTGCATTCTAGGTATCATTAGTTGAGGGTTAAGGAGGCTGATGTGCATAAGACAACATTTAAGACTCGTTATGGTCACTACGAGTTCCTAGTGATACCATTTAGACTAACTAATGCACAGGCAGCTTTCATGGACCTGATGAATCAAGTGTTTTAGCCCTATCTGGATCAGTTTGTGGTGGTGTTCATCGATAATATATTGGTTTATTCTAGGACTGAGGATGAGCATGAAGAGAAGCTTAATATTGTTCTTCAGATTTTGAAGGAAAAGTAGCTCTATGCTAAGTTCAGCAAGTGCGGATTCTAGTTTCGTGAAGTAACATTTCTGGGTCATGTGGTGTCTGCTGAAGGGATTCGAGTCGATCCTCGAAAGATTGAGGCTATAATGGATTGGGAACAGCCTAAGAATATGACTGAGATCTGCACCTTTCTAGGTTTGGTAGGTTATTAACGAAGGTTTGTGGAAGGCTTTTCATTGATTGCAGCACCCTTAACTAAGCTGCTATGTAAGGGTGTACCGTTTGTCTGGTCTGATGCATAGAAAGAAAGCTTTGAGAAGCTTAAGACTATACTGACTGAGGCTCCTGTTCTGATACAGCTTGAACTTGGAATGGAGTTCATCACATGTTAGTTTGGGACATGTGTTGATGCAAGACGGTAAGGTGGTAGCATATGCGTTTTGTCAACTTAGGGCGCATGAGGCGAACTATCCGACTCATGACTTGGAGTTGGCCGCCGTAATCTTTCCATTAAAAATTTGGAGGCACTACCTATATGGTGAGAACTGTATCATCTACATTGATCAAAAGAGCCTCAAGTACCTCCTTACTCAGAAGGAGCTGAATCTTAGGCAGCGTAGATGGGTTGAGCTGCTTAAGGATTACGACTGTACCATTGAGTACCATCTGGGCAAGGCTAATGTGGTGGCCGATGCATTGAGCCGTAGGGCTATAATTGATCTGAGAGCGATGTTCGCTCGACTTAGCTTGTTCGACGATGGGAGTTTTTTGGCTAAACTTCAAGTCAAGCCAAATTGGATCGAGCAGATTAAGTGTAAACAGCTAGAGGATGAGTCTTTGGGTCTTCAGTTCCGACAGATTGAGAGTGATAGCACTACGGACTTTGGGTTGAACTCTGAGGGTGTGTTGTGTTTTAGAGGATGGGTATATGTGCTGAACGATTCTGATTTGAGACAGCCGATTCTGAGGGAGGCGTATAGTAGCCTTTATGCTATGCATCCCGGTGGTAATAAGATGTATTGAGATCTTAAAGAACTGTAGTGGTGGCCAGGATTGAAACAGGAAGTTACTAATTTTTATGTTAAATGTCTGGCATGCCAGCAGGTTAAGGTTGAGCATCAGTTTCCTTCGGGTTTGCTACAACCGGTTAAGATTTCGTTATGAAAATGGGATTGAGTACTAATGGATTTTGTTAGTGGGTTGCCTTTAACACCCACTAAGAAGGATTCAGTATGGGTCATCGTGAATCGACTGACCAAGTCTGCACACTTCATCCAGTTAGGACAGATTATAATTTGCAAAAGCTAGCGAAGCTTTATATTGTTGAGATAGTAAGACTGCATGGGGTACCAGTTTCAATTATCTCTGATAGGGATCCTCACTTCACGTGTCTGTTTTGGAAAAAGCTATATGAGGATTTGGGTTCAAGGTTGGACTTCAGTACTACGTTCCATCCTTAGACCGATGGTCAATCAGAGAGGGTGATTTAGATATTAGAGGATATGTTGAGGAGGTGTACTATCGATTTCTGAGGTATTTAGGAGGAATATTTATCGCTAGTAGAGTTTACTTATAATAATAGTTTCCAGTCTAGCATACTGAAGGCACCTTACGAGGCTCTGAATGGTTATAAGTGTCGTACTCCCTTGTGTTTGACTTTGTTGGGTGAACGACGTGTTCTGAGTCCTGAATTGGTTTCTGAGACTGAGGATAAGGTCAGATTGATTCGGGATCAACTGAAAGCAGCATCGGATAGATAGAAATCCTTTGAGGATCTGAAGAGACGTAAGATTGAGTATTTTGTAGGGGACTTCGTATTTCTTAAGGTCTCAACATGGAAAAAGATTCTGAGGTTCGGTCGTAAGGGCAAGCTGAGCCTTAGGTTTATTGGACTGTACCGAATTCTGAAACGAGTGAGACCGATCACTTATCAGTTGGAGTTATCTCCAGAGTTAGACCAAATTCACTATGTGTTCCACGTCTAGATGTTGAGTCACTACCGCTCTGATCCCACACATATTGTCCGTGTTGAGGAGATTAAGGTTAGGCCAGACTTGACCTTTGAGGAGGAGCTAGTTCAGATTCTAGATTGCGATGTAAAGGTTCTTCGGAGGAAGTCTATTCTGCTAGTGAGGGTTCTGTGGTGAAATCATAGCACTAAGGAGGCCACTAGGGAGCCTGAGGATGCGATGCGTTAGCAATATCCTCATCTCTTCTGATCAGGTAAATTTCGAGGATGAAATTTTGTTTTAGAGGGTAGAGTTGTAATGCCCCAAAATTTATATTTTTGGTTCTATTAAAATGTGACAATTATGTATCTGCTTCAATGGTTAAGTGTTCTGGGTGTGTGAGAGGTCCTAAGTTCAAGCCCTATCCTTGGCTTAATTTTGGTATTTTTATGAATAAAGCCCTATCTTTGGTCAATAGGCTTTTATTTAATTGTTAGTAAGCTTATGTTAGAATGGGCCTACTGGTCTAGTGGTTAAGTGGGGTGTTGGTGTGTTTGGGGTCCTCTGTTCAAAACCCTTTGTGGGCGTAGATGATTAGTTTTTGGCTTCTGGCGTCAATAAGAGATTGCATGGGACTGAACTACTGTAGTGGTTGAGATTAAGGGGATAGTGGGGAGTTTATTGAGGGGTTTCTAATAAAGAAAAATCAGAACATCTTTTATTTTTTCGTTTTTTTCTCTTCCTCCCTTTTGGTTCCGAATTCTTTTGTTTTCTCAAAATCCCCAAACTTTGAACTTGACGCTATTTTCTTGTCTCATTGCTGATTTTTCCTTTTCTTTTTCCTTGTCGATTTTGCTTTCCTTTGTCTGCTATCGTACCTTCGCTTCCTTTTTTTTTATGTTCATTACGAAACTTTGGTAAGTGAGTTGGTATTCTGTGAGTTGTGAATACAAAAACATTAATTGGGGTTATAATGGTATTGTGGGCAGTAGTGAAGTTCAAAGGAAAAGGCTGTTCTTTCGTGGAGCCATAGCAGAATCGTTCGAGGTGTTTGGGTGAGTGTTAAATGATTGTATAGCATAGCCGTTGGTTTTTAAATGCATTTTATTCGTGTTTTAAGTTGGTTCTAAAACTGCAATATGCCAATTTTAGGTTTCCAGAGATACATGATTATGTTAGCAGCGAAAACAAATCAGGTGTGTACCTGAAAACATAGAAAATGGGCTTTCGGTGAAAGCTAAAAACCCCACTCTTGATGCCACACGGGCGTGTGGTTTCCCATGTGGTTGGCCATGCTCCCTAACACTAGCATGTGATCGACGAGGCTAGGCTGTACTCACAAGACACGGCCGTGTGCGACACAGGGGCTAAACTGATTTGGGCCATGTGGGCCACACGATGTGGGAATTTAGGCCAGGCCATATAATTTACACAGGCCAAGGCCAATCTGGGCTTGTGGGCTACACGGGCAGGCCACATGGGCGTGTGAGCCCATTTAACTGACATGTGCTCTAAGGTTGCATGGGTCACCCAAGTTGACTATGAACCTATTGTAGGGTTGGTAAGCACTACTTGGACCCCTATATGCGTAAATTGAATGCATGATGTTTGTACTGAGCATGATGCTTATATGCATGTACACTGAATTGTATGTGAACTGTTAATCATGTAATAGCACGTAATTTATTATATGTTTGCATTGCATTGGGGTGGGATGATGATATATCGAGGAAGTGTACTAAAAGGCTCTTAAACCTAATATCTGGCAGCTCAACTGCAAATCTACTAATAAGGTGCCGTATTCTGTACTACTTGGAGTGTAGGGATGGGTGGGTGTTTTAAACCCCACATGTAGTGTAGAGATAGACGAAGATGGTGTGTAGAGGCTAGTTGGGTAGGATTCACATCGATAAATGCATATCCGACTTTTTTATCGTGATGGCTTAGGCCATAATGCATATCATTATCGAAACTAAAACAGACGAAGGCCCGAATCACATCAAACCGAAATGGGCTTAGGCTAAGACTACATTTGACTATTTGTTGTGACTGACTTTATGCATATGATTTGTGGGGATTACACACTGAGTTTACGTAAACTCACCCCTTTCTATTTTATATGTACAAGTATTTGTCCACATAGGTAGACACACAGGTGTGTGCCACGCACGTGTGCGACACACGGTGAAACACCCCAAACCCGGCCCACGAGCCTTGACCAGATCTGGTATGTTCCCCGGTGTAAACCGTTTCAAATTCTTTTGTTACTTAGGAAAAACTTGTGTGTTTTGAAAGAAAGATTGTTTTGGGTTGGGCTTGAGTTGAAAACAAGTTTAATTCATTATTAAAATCCTTTACTTTAGGTGACAAAACATTTAGGGTTTAGTTCATGATAAATTCACTTAGTCTTTTTTTTTAAAATAATATTTTGTAGCAAGAATAGCAGAAGTAAAATAAAATAATTCAACTATGGCCTTATCACATCAAATAATTCCCAAAAATAAATTCAAAGTACTCAAAATAATAAGAGTCCAAAACAAAGAAAAATCAACTTCACATGGCCTCCACTAAGCTCCCCGCCGACCCTACCATCACCGATCATCACCGAAAAGTAATCCCACAAGGGTGAGTCAAACAGACTCAATGTGTAACCAACACTAAAATTTAACAATTTAGGCATATGTTCACATATTACATGCATATTCATATAACAGATAGGAAATAATGATGCAACCCAAACCCAAACCTATATACCATCCGCTACACATCACCCGTACCATCCTGCACACCATGGGGACTACTAAGTCAACCCTCTATCTGCTACACACCATCGAAGGCAGTCACTGCAGTTGACGTGCTCATCGCCCTTATAAAAATTCGTGGTCTTAGGTCACCACATTCAGATATCGTGGTCTTAGGTCACCACATTCAGATATCGTGGTCTTAGGTCACCACATTCAGTTATCGTGGTCTTAGGTCACCACATTCAAATATCGTGGTCTTAGGTCACCACATTCACTTCCCCTTTTCATATAACCCATATGCCCCATATCATACATATCATGCATTAACATGCCAAATTCTTATTTCACATTCTTAAAATGTCATATGTGTGTCGTAACAGATATTTAACATAATCCTAGTAGGAGTAGGAAACGTACCTGAGTACTTTGTACCATAGCATGATACTTTAGCCATATTCACATTCTTATAAACATGCTCATATTAAATTTTAACCATAAATCTTATTAAAAGATAGTGTGGGGTACACACTTGATTCGCTTAACAAATTCACTGAAATCCCAAAAAGCTTGATCTAATGCCTTAGATCTTAAATTTCTACATTTAATCAATCATTTAATACTTAGTAAAGAGTCATTCGGCTATAAATCCAAATCCTAGTAGGATTAGTACACTAAAACTTACCTTGGTGCCAAATCTCGAAATCTTCACTACACTCTTCTTGTGTTCAGCCAAGCTTTAAATCACTTTAACAAATTAGTTTCGGCCTTTTTAAATGAAAAATAAATCTTAATCAATAATTAAGGCCTTGGCCGAATGTACATATGGACCCACCTTGTGGATCTAAATCCCGAAAACACTACTTGACTGTGGAGATGTCGAAATACCTATGGCCACATGTTAGATCAAATTTTCCAATCATTAAATCACAATAGAATGGCCTATGGCGAATGTCTTAAGCTCTTACCTTAGATCCTATAAGTCCGAAATATCCTTCTCCTTTGTAGTCGACAATGGCGCACAAACCCGAAAGATCCTATGTAGTTTCGGCAATCCACGATATTGATGGGATTAATTCTTAACTTTCGGCTAAAATAAGGAAAAGATGAAGATCGAATAATCATGGATCTTACCTTTACTTGAAGAAATCGAGTACCTATGCTTAAAACTCCTCAAGGATATTTGGCTACGGCCTTGATGTGGATCACAATTTCAGCTCTTAAGGCTTTATGAGAAATCGGCTAGGGCTAAGAGAACCCTTTCGACTTTTGGAAGGTTGAGAGAAAAGAAAAGGAAGGGAAGAAAGGTGAAGAAATCGCTTGCTTTGCTAGAGTTTTCGATTTTGGCAAAATAGTAGAGAAGAGAGGATTTTGCTAGGAAATTTTTAAGAGAGAAAAGGAGAAAGAAAAATGATGAATGGCCTCTTTTCCTCCTATTGCGAAACTAGGCACCGTGTCCCTTACTTGGTCATCACTTCTCTTATCTTTATCACTTTATTTAAAAATTAAAGAATAATCCTCAATTATCTCTTTGAAAATAATCTAAAATAAATCATCATTTATTTACCCCTTAGCCGAAATTTTAAAAGAATTTAAACTCCTCCCTTAGTGCCCTAATGTCGTCCACTTCTACCTATCTTGTAGCAAAAATAAAACTTCTTTTTGCTTTCCTTGTGGCTCGAACACAAGCCCAATTGCATATGTAGGTGGCGTCACATGCTAGGCCTTTAAGTGGCGATTATAGCCACTTTTCCCAAGCCCAATTGTATGTCAAATTCCTCTACTAATTTTCTTAAGGCCACCTTGTTTTAGTTTCCTCTTTTAAACCTAACATTTCTAAAACATTTCCTTACATTTCCAAGTTTCCAAAATGTTCACTTTCCTCTTTTAAACTTAACATTTCCAAGTTTCCAAAATGTTCACTTTCCTATTTTAAACTTAACATTTCCAAGTTTCCAAAATGTTCACCATACATTCATAACACATAAGACATGCCATTTCGTATAATTAAATAAAAAATGCATAGGCCCATTTTCAGGGTGTTATAGTTCTACCCCCTAAAGAATAATTTTGTCCTCGAAATTACTTACTAACGAACAATCGTACAATCTAACTCACCACACTACGCTATTGCTGTGAACTCTGATCTTAATAAAACTAACACATTTCCTATGCACAATTCCAAAGTTTACATCCAAGGTTTCATACCATTCACTAGCAATACAAGAACGAACTAGCTCTATAATAAACAAGGCAATAAAGGCTTTTCGGAAATAAGAAACTTACCTGTTGTCACATCTAGCACATCACTCTCCTCATGACACCATTGCATAAACCAACCTTGGTTGCCTCGCATCTGAACCTTCAGCACCTCCGCTTGGTGCTCCACGACCACGGTCGGAACCATTTCCTCCATGGTTCGGACCACGACCCCGCTGAGGCTGCTGTCCACCTCTACCAGCCTGATTAACATTCTGAGCTACTGGTTGATTCCCATCTGGTCTCATCGGACAGTCCTTAATCATATGGTCCTTTGACCCACACTTAAAACATCCTCCCGTCTTTTTCCAACATTCACCTAAGTGCTTCTTCCCATATTGTTCACAAGTGGTACCGCCCTCCAGTAGCAGCTTGCTGACCTGCAACCCTTAAATTCTAGGCCTCTTTTGCTCATTCCTGGATGGCCTTGATGATCCAAATTCTCTCTTCTACCTATTTTGATCGGAGTTCTGCCTCACAGACTCATTGATACCTTCGGCCACTTTGGCCTTTTCCACTAACACACAACAAACTTCGCTCTTGTTATGGGCTATCAATAACCTCGGTCATCTCTTAGTCCGTCTTCAAACCGGACAAACCGCTCATGCTCGAGAGATACTATGCCTCGAGCATAACGGCTCGATTTTAGGAATTGACCTCGTACTCGGCTATGGACTTGTTTCCTTGAACTACCCTAGGAAAGCCTTTCTCCGGGCATCAATATAATTAGTGCCAACATACTTCTTCCGGTATGTTGCTTTATCATACTCCCACGTGAGTTCCTCAACTATAGCACCATCCGCACCGTGAGCCACCATTGATATGACTCATCGCGAGAAGCGACACCAATCCTCTCGGCTTTTCTTCGCCGGTTAAGTCGAGCTCATCCATAATCCGCTCGATCGCCTCCAACCAATACTCGCAGTATTGGGTGCTACACTGATACACCACGGAACACTTACGCTCCATTGGCTCGAGTCACTCAATCATCGACTTTCGAGCTCCCATGCCTCCACCGCCTCGCTTCCCTTTCTAAGACTCGCAAAGATCGCCAGACCTGCGTCATCCCCCGTCTGGTCCTCGATATTCCACATTAGCGGTGGGGTGGTGGTGGCATTTCATTCTCGAGATCCTTAACCCGATCTAATGTGCTCAAACACGGTCATTCGGCCTCTTCCACGGCCACGCGCATTACGACCACGTCCCCTTGAATTCATACTTTAGCTTGCGTTAATCTAATTAAAGAATTTTATAGATTAGTTTTTGTTCCACTGTTTTATCACGAGCGGTTTTATGTTTAATAGTTTTAAAAAGTAGTTCCTTTGATTCATACACATACAGCCTCACATCATTCATTCAATACACACATGAACTTGCGTTCATTACGTAGAAATGTTGTAATTGTCGTTGTTTGTTGTTTTCCACTACCCGGAGTTATTTCGTAATTTTGCCCTATAGGGTATTTTGGTAATTTTTGAATTAGAGTATTTGAAAATGTTGTAAAATAGAGGTTGTTGATACTTTACAAAATTAAAATACTTGTTGGAAAAATTTCAAGGGTAAAATGGTAATTTATACACTAGGGTATTTTTGTAATTTTACAAGCCAGGGTCATTTACGTAATTTTTTGCCAAAAGTATGGTTCTTTGTGACTTTCAAAACAAGGCATTTTTAAAGATTTCTAATTTGAGGGTACTTCGGTAATTTTCCTTACTAGGGTATTTTGGTCATTTGCACAGGTTAGGGGTAATTCGGTAATTTTGCAAATCAGGGGTAATTTCATAAATTTGCCAAATCAGGGTGTCTTTGGTATTTTGTAAAGTTTTTAAATACTTGTGCAAAATTAGAAATTGTTATTGAAATCGGGGGTTGTTTAGAAAATCAAGGGCATTTTAGTAATTTTACCACTAAGGGTATTTAGGTAATTTGTAAATTAAAAATTTTAGAAAGTTTTTCCAAAATAATAATTTTCATAATTTTGAAAGGGTAATTTTTTTGACTTTTTAAAATTAGGGTTTTCATGAAAAAAATACGGCTAGTCCCTTTCGGGTTTTAGTTAGGGGTTTAGCCCGTGTATAAGTCCTCTTGGTTAGGGTGAACCGAGGCTACGCACCAGGTAGGATTTGAGTGGAGAGGTGGTGAGTCACGCGGACTGCTTAAATACCAAGCTCCCATCGAAACCAATCCTAGACATGCGCACCATGGTTGCCACACCCTAACTCGGCCACTTAACCACAGGTTTGTTCGATTAGGCATTTAAATCTTATGTAATTGTTGGGGTAACTAGCCCTAGGGTTCAAGTAGTAAATCTCTATTCTACGTTCCATTTATACCCTTCTACAAATCATAATATAGATCACCCAAGAGATCGGAGTACTTACCTGGTGGACTTTGGGTCAGAGACTTAGTGGGCCATGCCAGAAAAATCCTGCTTAATTCACAAAAATTCTTTTTGGGCTTAACTTTGAAAACATTTTGGGCCTTGAACCCAAGGTTGAGAGTTTAAAACTGGGCTCTGATACCAAATTGAAACACCCCAAACCCGGCCCATGAGCCTTGACCGAATCTGGTATGTTCCCTGGTGTAAACCGTTTCAAATTCTTTTGTTACTTAGGAAAAACTTGTGTGTTTTGAAAGAAAGATTGTTTTGGGTTGGGCTTGAGTTGAAAACAAGTTTAATTCATTATTAAAATCCTTTACTTTAGGTGACAAAACATTTAGGGTTTAGTTCATGATAAATTCACTTAGTCTTTTTTTTTAAAATAATATTTTGTAGCAGGAATAGAAGAAGTAAAATAAAATAATTCAACTATGGCCTTATTACATCAAATAATTCCCAAAAATAAATTCAAAGTACTCAAAATAATAAGAGTCCAAAACAAAAAAAAAATATGAACTTCACATGGCCTCCACTAAGCTCCTACCGACCCGGCCCATCACTAATCGTCACCCGAAAAGTAATCCCACAAGGGGTGAGTCAAACAGACTCAATGTGTAACCAACACTAAAATTTAACAATTTAGGTATATGTTCACATATTACATGCATATTCATATAACAGATAGGAAATAATGATGCAACCCAAACCCAAACTTATATGCCATCCGCTACACATCACCCATACCATCCTGCACACCGTGGGGACTACTAAGTCAACCCTCCATCCGCTACACATCATTGAAGGCGTCATTGCAATCGGCGTGCTCATCGCTCTTATAAAATTCGTGGTCTTAGGTCACCACATTCAGATATCGTGGTCTTAGGTCACCATTCATCTTGGTCTTAGGTCACCACATTCGATTATCGTGGTCTTAGGTCACCACATTCGGATATCGTGGTCTTAGGTCACCACATTCACTTCCCTTTTCATATAACCCATATGCTCCATATCATACATATCATGCATTAACATGCCAAATTCTTATTTCACATTCTTATAATGTCATATATGTGTCGTAATGATATTTAACATAATCCTAGTAGGAGTAGGAACGTACTGAGTACTTTGTACCATAGCATGGTACTTTAGCCATATTCACATTCTTATAAACATGCTCATATTAAATTTTAACCATAAATCTTATTAAAAGATAGTGTGGGTACACACCTGATTCACTTAACAAATTCATTTGAAATCCGAAAAGCTTGATCTAATGCCTTAGATCTTAAATCTCTACATTTAATCAATCATTTAATACTTAGTAAAGAGTCATTCGGCCATAAATCCAAATCCTAGTAGGATTAGTACACTAAAACTTACCTTGGTGCCAAATCCCGAAATCTCCACTATACTCTTTTTGTATTCGACCAAGCTTTAAATCACTTTAACAAATTAGTTTCGGCCTTTTTAAACGAAAAATAACTCTTAAACAATAATTAAGGCCTTGGCCGAATGTACATATGGACTCACCTTGTGGATCTAAATCCCGAAAACACTACTTGACTATGGAGATGTCAAAATACCTATGGCCACATGTTAGATCAAATTTTCCAATCATTAAATCACAATAGAATGGCATATGGCCGAATGTCTTAAGCTCTTACCTTAGATCCTATAAGTCCCGAAATATCCTTCTCCCTTTGTAGTCGACAATGGCAGACAAATCCCGAAAGATCCTATGTAGTTTTGGCAATCCACAGATATTGATGGGATTAATTCTTAACTTTCGGCTAAAATAAGGGAAAATAATGAAGATCAAATAATCATGGATCTTACCTTTACTTGAAGAAATCGACAGTACCTATGCTTAAAACTCCTCAAGGATATTCGGCTATGGCCTTGATGTGGATCACAATTTCAGCTCTTAAGGCTTTATGAGAAATTGGCTAGGGCTAAGAGAACCTGCTTTCAACTTTTGGAAGGTTAAGAGAAAAGAAAAAGGAAGAGAAGAAAGGTGAAGAAATCGGCTTGCTTTGCTAGAGTTTTCGATTTTGGCAAAATAACAGAGAAGAGAGGATTTTGCTAGGAAATTTCTGCAGAGAGAAAAGGAGAAAGAAAGAATGATGAATGGCCTTTCTTTTCCTCCTATTGCCAAAATTACTAGGCCTAGTGTCCCTTACTTGGCCATCACTTCTCTTATCTTTATCACTTTATTTAAAAATTAAAGAATAATCCCTCAATTATCTCTTTGAAAATAATCTAAAATAAATCATCATTTATCTACCCCTTAGCTGAAATTTTAAAAGAATTTAAACTCCTCCCTTAGTGCCATAATGCCGTCCACTTCTACCTATCTTGTAGCAAAAATAAAACTTCTTTTTGCTTTCCTTGTGGCTCAAACACAAGCCCAATTGCATATGTAGGTGGCGTCACATGCTAGGCCCTTAAGTGGCACCTTATAGCCACTTTTCCCAAGCCCAATTGTATGTCAAATTCCCTCTACTAATTTTCTTAAGGCCACCTTGTTTTAGTTTCCTCTTTTAAACCTAACATTTCTAAAACATTTCCTTACATTTCCAAGTTTCCAAAAATGTTCACTTTCCTCTTTTAAACTTAGCATTTCCAAGTATCCAAAAATGTTCACTTTCCTCTTTTAAACTTAACATTTCCAAGTTTCCAAAAATGTTCACCATACATTCATAATACATAAGACATGCCATTTTGTATAATTAAATAAAAAATGCATTGGCCCATTTTCAGGGTGTTACACACGGTCTTCCCACGAGCATGTGTTTCACGTGTGCCCCCTATACCTTAATTGATGCAAAATAGAATGTTCAGAATATAGCACACAGGTAGAGACACGGGTGTGTGTCTTAGCCATGTCTGCTACAAGACCTTGAACACGGGCGTGTGCCTTGGCCTTGCCACATCAGCGGTCACATTAGCAAAAAAATAAAAAATAATTAAATAATTAAAAGAAATATTTTATGGAATGAACATGGGCAATTCATTCATTTCAAAACTTATTTTTTAAAAAATTAAAAATATATCTTTAAAATTTTATAAATTTGTAAAAACATCACTAAAATTTATTAAGATGTTAAATAAAGTTTAAAAAATTAAAATTAATAAAAAAACCATTTAAAAGTTAAAGTCCACAATAAATCTTGGACGAATCGGTGCGGCGGAGGACTCAGCAGTGACCACGGTTAATAAAACTTACAGTTTTGATTTCTAGTTATATTTTTACTTTTATTATTGGATAAATTTTTTATGTAATTTGAGACTTTCCATGGAATTTTACATTATTGAGGTTTTCATGGATTTAATAACTTCAAAAACCCAACGAACAAACGATTTTCTCTAAAACAAAAGGGTTTTCCTAAAATAGATGGATTTACTTAAATAACTCTATTTTTTAGAAAATAAATGATTTTCTAAAGCTTCGTAATGAGTTATGTTTTAAAACAATCGATTAAATACGCAAGCGATTTTGGAAACAACAAGATTTAAATAGAAGCTAATAAATGGTAAAGGTTTTAACATGAGAAATTCATTTTCAAATTCCATTCCATGTGACATCACCAGATTCATCCATAATGTCTAAGCCGGGTATGGGGTGTTACAATGAATGTTATGGATGTCTAGAATAATTACATGCCCGAAAAATGTTTAAATCCCGATTGAATAAAATGGAATATCGATGGATAGTGGTGATTTCCCGTATGAAATGAGGTCCGAGATATGTTGGAGAAAAGATTTATCTCAGATGAGTAATCCATTAATCTCATTATTGAAAGGATTTAGCCCGGACGGGTAATCCTAAGTGAGCCTCTCGAGCATATGTTTCAATTAGGATTTAGCCTGGACTGGTAATCCTAATTGACTTGATTTAGCTTGGACTGGTAATCCAGATTGGACTCTATAGGGAATTATTTGTCATATAAATGATTTAGCCTGGATTGGTAATCCGACAAAGACCTTAGAGTATATGCGTTATAGATAGAATTTAGCATGGACTGGTAATTCTACTATATAATATGTGGCTTGAGAGTGTACCTAAAAGGTACTACTGGATATGAATTGATGAATTATGATTTTGTCCACTTTAAGTGTACTACATGGGTATCCATCGATAATTCAAATAAATTCAACGAGCAAAGTTCTGACATAAGAAAATATGGATTTGAGATAAATGGTTATAGATTGAGACATGGTATGTGGAAGTATGAAGTGTTTATACATGAACATGAAATGGTTTGATGAATACATTCATTCATGAGAATAGATTTGTACATTGAATTTATTGACGAATATGTGTATTCTTGATTATGGACTTGTACACCTTGAGTGTACTAATCGTGAACCTGATTTTCGAGTAAAATAAGTAAAGTTCTAATGTGAAATGATCTAAACTCGAAGTGAACTATTATGAAATTATAGTTGTAATAATAAGATGAATCATGCATGTTGAATGAATACATGTTGTGGAAGCATATGTACATGGAAACTTGATGGTCGTTGAACCCATATATGTTTTGAGGTTATTATGGAATATATGACTAACAAGGGCAATTAGGATATGTGTAGGGCTTGAGGTCATATTGAATGAATGTGCCTTACATAGTTACCTTAAAATAGAATGAATGGTAAGTTAAGTTACATGTTATACGAACTTACTAAGCATACAATGCTTACCTCATTTTATTTTTCCCTTTTTCAGAGTAAATTGGAAGCTCGTTGGATTGGAAGCTCAACGAAGATCACTCACACTATCCATCGGCCCATGTCGGTACAATATGGTAAATCAATTACGGTTGTAATGGCATGTATAGGATATATTGGCCATATTGGCATGTAAATGTAAATTATGCTTGTAATCTAGCCATTGGAATGGCTAGTAATGGTTGTTTTGATATACTTGTAATGTTATTCTATGGTAACCATATGTATATGTTAAGTAGTTGATCAAATCATGTTTAACACATGAATTGAACCAAGGTAGGTTAGTAAATATGTATGCATGCAATGATAAACCATGTTGAATGATGAAATTTGCTTATTTGAATGCTTAGAATGGTTGGATTGTACTTGGTATGTTTTGGTGCTGGAAAATGGTAAATTTGGGTGACAAATGAGGCTAGGAAATGGCTTTATTTTGTCCACACGACCTACCCTATGGGCGTGTAGTCTGGCCGTGTGTGCCCTGCACCTTAAATTCAAAAAATAGAATGCTCAGAATAGAGCACACGGGCAGAGGCACGGGCATGTGTCTCAGCCGTGTGGGAGATACGGCCTTGAACACGGGCGTGTGTCTTGGCCATGTGAAACGTACACCTAATTTTAATTGAATTAATCAATCACGCATCCTAACACACAGGCGTATGGCATAGCTGTGTGACGCAAGTCATAGAGCAACATAAATTGAACACGGCCTATGGCAGGCGTGTCCCTTGTACCACAAGGGCATGTGAGCCCTGTACCTTGGAAATTTTTAAAATGTCACCAAAAATTTTTGGAGTTTCTGATTTAGTCCCGACTCAATTCTAATGCTCGTATTGGGCCTCGAGGGTCCATCTAAGGGACATTATGAATAGTCTCGATTAATGAGTAGACATGATCTATTTGAAAATGTTTCTGAATATTCTGGTAATACTCTATAACCATGTTTTGGCGATGGACACATGTTAGGGGTGTTACATTTAGTGGTATCAAAGCTACGATTTAGTCAGTTCTCGGACTGAACGTGGCATATGTCAAGTCTAGAAATACATGCCATTATATAACCTGTGATAATATGATATATCCCGACTCTGATGAAAATTATTTTGCAAATAGGCAGAGATGCTTTGCAACTAAGCTAATTCGATATTGTTGGAAGTGATACTCACGTGCTTAAGTAAAAATGTTATATATGATAAATGAGACATATAAAGGTACGAATAAATGTTTTATAGTGAACGTTGTTAATGATAAATGTTAAGTGATATATGTGTATTTACGGAAGATAAAGTTTGAGGTTTACGATCTCTACCCCCTTACTGGTATAGTGTTATACAATAAAATTTACAAGATTTATATGTATTAAGCTTATGAATGTGGAACTAAAGAGTTCAAAGGCTGAATGACTAATGATGTAGTCAGAACGAGAATGAGTTAGTAAGTAAAGATGGTACTAAAAGAGATATCAGATTTTTCTGAAGATTATTCGAATATGTGATGTCATTGTTAAGGAAGAAGTTATTCACGAGTAATTGACTTATCCAGATATGATAATTATAGAACAGATGAGCTAAAAATTCTTCTGAATTGACTTTTTCAGTAAACTGAATGATGTAAGATTATTGATGACTTTATTGGTCAGTGGAATAGTGATGAAATTGCAAAGATGTTTGAATACAACTATTATAATTAAGTATATTATAACAATCTTTTCTAGGTATTCTATATGTTTTGTTAATTTCAGAGGCATATGAAATTGTGCATGTACAGATGCAATATTTATCGTATTGAAAGACTAGTAAATTATGATAGATGGAATTACTAAAATTTTGGTTTATTCATGAGCGGTATTGCTCTATTTTACTTAGGTTGCTAATTCATCATGATTGATATAATATTTGATGATAAGGTTCATGTGATGTTATTTTCTACTTGTACTGATTGAAGCCCTAAATTGCAAATGTGCAAATTATATTGTCTTTATCACAATTATTTCTACTGATTAAGCGTCATATTACTCTTCTAAATTTTCTCTAAGACATCATCAATCTCTTTATTATTATGTAAACGTCGGTTACTTGTGAAAGATATTCTTTGATTGGAGGTAATTACATTCATTACAGTTATAAATATTGACTCGATCACGAGGTATGGTGATAGAGATCACAAATTATAGAAACTGTATTACTGCATTGGTTATTATTGGGGCCACTTTTGATTTTCCCTCTTTTAAGTTGAGGTGCACTATTGATGTTTAAGTGTTGCTTTATCTATATAGCTAAAATGTCAGTCATAATATTGCACTATGGTTTAAAATCTATCTGATGGTTGTGGCTTTGGAAAAACTCAAAGATTCAGAGTTAATAATTGAAATAGCTACATTGATGACATAGTTATTACGGAAAGATGTAAGATTTGAATAGACTGATAAATGTTAGTAAAGCTTTGATCAGTTGGAAGCCCTAATGACCGAAGCATCAGTTTTGGTTCAGTCTGAATTGGGTAAGGAATTTATTATTCCAGTGATACATCATTGAATGGATTAAACTGTGTTTTGGTGAAGAAAGGTAAAGTAATGGTCTATACTTCTAGCTAGATAAAGCTACAGGAAAAGAATTTCCCGATATATGATTTTGAATTGACAATTATTGTATTTGCACTGAGAATTTGATAATAGTATTGGTATGGTGAAAATACCATATATGTACTGATCATAAAATTTTAAAACACCAAACAGAATAAAAAGATTTGAAATCTGACAACATTTGTTTGGTGAAAAATGTCATATATTCATCGATTATAAAAGTTTGAAATATCTGATGTTGCTAAAAGATTTGAATATGAGATAGCGTATATGGTTTGAAATGTTGAAAGATTATGATTTGATATTTGAATATCACTAGGAAAGCGCGAATGTGGTTACACATATTCTGAATAGAAAATCTCTGTATACTTTGCAAGCCATGAATACTAATTATCATTGTCTAATAATAGCTCAATTTTAGCTGAGAATAGAGCTTAACCGATGCTTTTACAATAGGACAGTGAAACTCAGAAAAGTGATGATGAGTTGTAAGTTAAATGAATACAATTTGAAATAATTTCTTATCCAGAATTTTAGAATAGATATGATAAATGTTTATTATTCAGAGACAGAGTTTGTGTACTAAAGAATTTGGAGCATGTACAGGAAATTTTATATGAATGATTACAACAGTACTATGTTTGTTTATCTGGGGAAATGATAAAATACATAATGATTTGAAAAAGATGTATTGGTAGCTCGGGATGAAAGGTGGTATTTCTAAATTTATACTTGAATACTGGGTGTATCAGTAAGATAAAGATGATACTTTCAAGATGGTTATAGTCAGTGAAAATACCAAAATGGAAATGGAACAAAGTTACTATGAACTATATATCAAAATTATCCTTGTCTATGAAAAATGAAGATACTATTTGAGTAATTGTCGATTGTTCGACGAAGCTTGCACATTTTATTCTGATATGAATAGATTTCTCACTAGATAGATTGCTTGAATTACTTGTTTTTGAGATTGTCAGATTACATGATGTGCTAGCTTCTATTATTTCTGATAGAGATCTATAGTTAATATTCCAATTCTGAAATAAGTTACAAGAAAATCTAGGTATACGGTTACATTTTAGTACCGTATTTCATTTTTAGAAAGATGATCAATATGAACATATGATTCAGATTTTGGAAGATATGCTTCGATGTTGTGTACTTGAATTCAAAGGCAATTGAAAAGGAAATATTTGCCGTTGGTTGAATTTCCT
The DNA here is from genome assembly GCA_025506655.1 of Gossypium rotundifolium. Classification (NCBI taxonomy): domain Eukaryota; kingdom Viridiplantae; phylum Streptophyta; class Magnoliopsida; order Malvales; family Malvaceae; genus Gossypium; species Gossypium rotundifolium. The sequence continues at coordinate 83,560,600 of CP106724.1, read as the reverse complement.
TGTTATAATAGTTAACAGTCAAGTACAAAATTGTACCGTAGAAGGTTTTATATGGTCACAAGTGTAAAACTCTGGTGTTTTGGACTGAGTTCAATAAGAAAAGATACATGTAGTTGGTATAATTCTTTGAAACCGAAGAAAGATGAAAATGATCTGAGACAGTTTAATAGCAGTATTTGATCATCAGAAATCCGATGCGAATCTAAAATGAAAAGAAATAGAGTTTCAGATTGGCAACAAAATATTTATGAAAGTTTCGCCATGGAAGAAAGTTTCCCAGTTTGGCCGTAAAGGAAAATCAGGCCCGTGGTCTATCGGGTCATATAAGATTATGAAAAGAATTGTACCTATTGCGTATTGATTGATACTATTATCAGAGTTCTACAGAATTCACAATGTTTTATGAGTATATGTGTTATGACAGTATTGATTAGACCCATCACATGTTGTTGCCTTGATAAATGTTAACTTCATCCTGACACGATTTACAGTAAGAGATTGATTGAAATTCTGGTGCTTGAAGAGAAAAGCTGAGAAATAAAAAGGTAGCTTTAGTAAAAGTTTCTAACAGTGACATGATATAAAGGGAGCTACCTAGGAACTGGAGGAAACTATAAGAGAGAGTAATGCCTGAATCTCTTTATTGGTAAAAATTTTCGAGGACGAAAATTTCTTAAGGGGGGAGAGTTGTAACAACCTATTTTTTGGAGAAATAGGAACAGTGGTTTCGGGACCACAGTTTGACCCGAAAATAAAATTTATTTTTGTTTTGTTATATGGTTTGTATTATGTTAGAAAAGTCATGTGAAAATTTTGGTACGAAAATTTTATTGATTGAGTGCTTAATTACGAGAAGGACTAAATCACATAAAATGCAAAAGTCAAATTCTAGTATCTATAAGGATTAAATAGCTATGGAATTCAAAAATTAAGGTCCTTATATGGTAATTAGATCATTAAGAAGAATATGTAGATTTTTCTTAGTGACTCAACCATGGAAATATCGAAAAAGGGTAAGGACTAAATTGGAAAGTGAAAATTTTAATTAATTAAAAGATGATAAAATAGATGTCATCTTATTTTCTCATCTTCTTCCCCAAAATAAAACATGAAAACCCTAGGAGAGAGAGAAGAAACTTTAATGGCCAAATTGGGTAAGTTTTCTTATTCTGTTTTTAGTAATTTTGATATTTTTAGAATCGGGATAGTCTAAACTATCTATTTAGGGGATTAATTTGAAAAGTTATCAAAATATGAAAAATGGGTCATGGATGTATGTGTTAGAAATTAGAAATTTATGGTAGATAAGGAAAGATTATTAATAGATAAACAACTTTGACAAAGTGATTTTTGATGAAAACATGATTTAGGGACTAAAATGTAAAGTTGTGAAATTTGATGAAAAATTCTAAATTTCTATGAATACATGTGCGGTAAATTTTATGATGGAATTTTGGTTAGGCTTGGAATAAGGAGTAAATTACACAAAATTCATTTTTCGAGCCTAAGGACGAAAATAAAATTTATGGAAAAGTTAGGGGCAAAATGGTAATTTTGCCTAGGATGAAAATTGAGTCCCCTTGAATATGAAATATGATAAATTAATGTTAAATTTACTTGTATAGACCCGGATAGACCAAATTTGGAGTTAGAACGGGAAAAAGAGGAAAATGTCGGATTAGTAGATTTACGTACATGAACATTGTCGAGGTAAGTTTGTGTAACTAAATTGTGTTTATCTACATGCTTGCATTGATTGTAGTTGTGTAAATTGTATAAATGTCATAAATATGTGAAAGGATTACATATCCAATCAAGCCTGATAAATAAAAATGTTTAAGTTAAAGGACAATGCCCGATAGATGATAAATGATAAACTATAAAAATGTTACTAATATGCTTGAAATGAATGTGAAATGTGTTTATTTGAATTATATGAATGTTATTTATGTATAGAATAATTACATGCTCGATAATGCCCAAAAAATGCTTAAATCCCGATTGAATAAAATTGAATATCGATGGATAGTGGTGATTTCCCATATGAAATGAGGTCCTGTATGTTTTGCAGAAAGGATTTACCGGACAAGTAATCCATTGATCTCATTATGGAAAGGATTTAGTCTGGATGGGTAATCCTAAGTGAGCCTCTCGAGCATGTGTTTCAATTAGGATTTAGCTTGGACTAGTAATCCTAATTGACTGGATTTAGCCTGGACTAGTAATCCAGATCGGAATCTATAGGGAACTCTTTGTCATATAAAGGATTTAGCCTGGACTGGTAATTCGACAAAGCCCTTAGTGTATATGCGTTACAGACAGAATTTAGCCTGGACTGGTAATTCGACAAAACCCTTAGTGTATATGTGTTACAAGCAGAATTTAGCCTAGATTGGTAATTCTGCTGTATAATATGTGGCTTCGAAGTGTACCTAAAAGGTACTACTGGATATGAATTGATGGTTTATGATTTTGTACACTTTAAGTGTACTACATGAGTATCCATCGATAATTCAAATAAATTCAATGGGCAAAGTTTTGAAATGAGCAAATATGGATTTGAAATAAATGGTTATAGATTGAGACATGATATGTGGAAGTATGAAATGTTTATACATGAACGTGAAATGGTTTGATGAATACGTTCATTTATGAGAATAGATTTGTACATTGACTTTATTGACAAATATGTGTATTCTTGATTATGGAATTGTACACCTTGAGTGTACTAATCGAGAACCTGATATTCCGAGTAAAATGAGTAAAGTTCTAATGTGAAATGATCTGAACTCGAAGTGGACTATTATAAAATTATAGGTGTAATAATAAGATGAATCATGCATGTTGAATGAATACATGTTGTGGAAAGCATATGTACATGGAAACTTGATGGTTGTTGAACCTATATATTTTTTGAGGTTTTTATGGAATATATGACTAACAAGGGAAATGAGGATATGTGTAGGGCTTGAGGTCATATTGAATGAATGTGTCTTACATAGTTACCTTAAAATAGAATGAATGGTAAGTTAAGTACCATGCTATACGAACTTACTAAGCATACAATGCTTACCTCATTTTATTTTCCCTATTTTAGAGTAAATTGGAAGCTCGTTGGATTGGAAGCTCGACGAAGATCACTCACACTATCCATCGACCCATGTCGGTACAATATGGTAAATCAATTATGGTTGTAATGGCATGTGTAGGATATGTTGGCCATATTGGCATGTAAATGTAAATGATGCTTGTATTGTTTTGATATACTTGTAATGTTATGCTATGGTAACCATATGTATATGTTAAGTAGTTGATCAAATCTTGTTTAACACATGAAATGAACCAAGGGAGGTTAGTAAATATGTATGCATGCAATGGTAAACTGAAACACCCCAAACCCGGCCCACGAGCCTTGACCGGATCTGGTATGTTCCCCGGTGTAAACCGTATCAAATTCTTTTGTTACTTAGGAAAAACTTGTGTGTTTTGAATGAAAGATTGTTTTGGGTTGGGCTTGAGTTGAAAACAAGTTTATTTCGTTATTAAAATCCTTTACTTTAGGTGACAAAACGTTTAGGCTTTGTTTTAAAATAAATTTACTTAATCTTTTAATAGATAAAAGTTTGTAAGCTTAATAAATAAAAGCAAAGTAAAGTAGTTCTACTATGGCCTTATTACATCAAATAATTCCCAAGAAATAAATAAAAAATAAATAAATTCAAAGTACTTAATAAAAATCCAAATAAATAAATTCCTTTTGTGCATGGCCACCTTTAAGCTCCTCGCCGACCCGGTCCATTCTTCGATCGTTACCTGAAAAATAATCCCACAAGGGGTGAGTCAAACAGACTCAATGTGTAACCAACACTAAAATTTAACAATTTAGGCATATGTTCACATATTACATGCATATTCATATAACAGATAGGAAATAATGATGCATCCCGAACCCAAACCTATATATCATCCGCTACACATCACCCGTACCATCCTGCACACCGTGGGGACTACTAAGTCAACCCTCCATCCACTACACACCATCGAAGGCAGTCGCTGCAGTCGACGTGCTCATCACCCTTATAAAATTCGTGGTCTTAGGTTACCACATTCAGATATCATGGTCTTAGGTCACCACATTCAGATATCGTGGTCTTAGGTCACCACATTCTGTTATCGTGGTCTTAGGTCACCACATTCACTTCCCCTTTTCATATAACCCATATGCCCCATATCATACATATCATGCATTAACATGCCAAATTCTTATTTCACGCTCTTATAATGTCATATGTGTGTCGTAACAGGTATTTAACATAATCCTAGTAGAAGTAGGAAACGTACCTGAGTACTTTGTACCATAGCATGGTACTTTAGTCATATTCACATTCTTATAAACATGCTCATATTAAATTCTAGCCATAAATCTTATTAAAAGATAGTGTGGGGTACACACCTGATTCGCTTAACAATTTCACTGAAATCCCAAAATCCGATCTACTGCCTTAGATCTTTAACTCCCTACATTCGGCCCATATTAAAGATTTAATGAAAACCCATTCGGCCACAAAACCAAATCCTAGTAGGATTAGTACACTAAAACTTACCTTGGTGCCGATTGACTTAAGAATCAAGTCCCGAAATCTTTGCTACACTCCTCTTGTATTCGGCCAAACACTAGATCTCTACATAGGTTAGTTTCGGCTTTTAAATATTAATAAAACACATCTATTTACTCAACATAGCCTTGGCCGAATGCTATAGATACTTACCTTGTGGATTTTAAATCCCGAAACTCACCGAATAACTAGGGAACACGCGGCCTATGGTGTACCTTTGGGAAAAGAATTTCTCCTTCCTTGTAGTCGACACTTAGTAAATCCCGAAAGATCTCTTCAAAGTTTTGGCAACAAGATATTAATGGGGTTAGTCCTAGATTTTGGCAAATCTTAAAAGAAAAAGGATGAAACTGAATGAGATCTTACCCTTAATGCACAAGTCGACAACCCCTTGCTTGAAGTCTCAAACTATTCGGCTATGGTCTTGATAATAGCAAGTTTTTGGCTTTTGGAACTTAACAAGAAATCGGCTAAAGGTTATCTGTGTTGTCGGTTTATCAAAAGAAAAGAGAGGGAAAAGAGTCACTAGGGGATTCGGCAATGGTGGACTTATGGAGAAAAAGATTTCGGCTATGGTAAAAATAAGAGAGAAAGGAGAGAGTTTGCTAGGAAATTTTTGGTAGAGACTTCAATGGAAAAGAGAAGATTGATGAATAGCCTTATTTTCCTCCTTTTGCCGAAATTACTAGGCCAAGACTCCCTTACTTGGCCATCACTCCTATTTTGATAACTTTATCACTTTAATTATCACCCATTCAATTTAATAAAACTTAATCCAATATTTATCTCTTATCTCTTAATAATAATAATAATAATAATAGTCCATCATTATCTATCTATTTGCCAAATTTTAAAGAGAATTAAACTCTTCCCCAAGTACCTTGGTGCCGTCCAACTTCCTTGCTCCTTGCAGCAAAATAAAACTCTTTTATTTGCTTCCCATGTGACTCGAACCTAGGCCCATTTGTATAGCTTGTGGCGTCACTTACCTGGGCCTTAAGTGGTACCTCCTAGCCACTACTCCAAGCCCGTTCTTGTGTTAAATTCCCTCTACTAATTTTCTTATGACCACCTTGTTTTAGTTTCCTCTTTTAAACTTAACATTTCTAAAACATTTCCTTACATTTCCAAGTTTCCAAAAATGGTCACTTTCCTCTTTTAAACTTAACATTTCTAAAACATTTCCTTACATTTCCAAGTTTCCAAAAATGGTCACTTTCCTCTTTTAAACTTAACATTTCTAAAACATTTCCTTACATTTCCATGTTTCCAAAAATGTTCACCATACATTCATAACACATAAGACATGCCATTTCGTATAATTAAATCAAAAATGCATAGGCCCATTTTCAGGATGTTACATAAACCATGTTGAATGATGAAATTTGCATATTTGAATGCTTAGAATGGTTGGATTGTACTTGGTATGTTTTGGTGCAGGAAAATGGTATATTTGGGTGACAAATGAGGCTAGGAAATGGCTTTATTTGTCCACACGGGCAGACACACGGACATGTGGCCTGGCTGAGTGTCCCTTGCACCTTAAATTCAAGAAAACAGATTGCTCAGAATAGAGACACGAGTGATAAACCGTAATAGTAACATATTTTAATCCCACATTTAGCATACTTTTGGATGATTTTTCCATTTAATTATGGAAATAGGTGCTCCTAATCCTTTGTTTTCATGTTTTATACTCAGTAGAGCACCGGAGGATGAAAAGAATGAATAACAGGCCAAAAATGGAGAAAATTGGCCGAAGTATGAAATCCACACAGCCTGGGCCTAAGACCACACGACCGTGCACCGTGAGAAGAGTCGACCACGGCTTGGACCCCAAAAAACATGGCCGTGTCTCGTCAACATGTTCGAACACGGCCTGGCCATGATTTAAACGTGCGTGTCTCTACCATAGGAAAATAGAATTCTATTCAGATTAGGGTACTTCGAGGCAAAGAAACATATTCCAAAAGCCTATATAGAGACCTTAGACGCTAACCTTTAAGGAGGTGTTCAGGGATTTACTCGAAGGAAGCCAATTGATTCATCTCAAAAGTGAAATCATACTCAAGACTGAGGATATCTCCTTCAATTCCTTCAGGAGGTTTTAGGGATTTCTTATGTTTTGTTTTATATTTTCTTCTGAGATGTTTTCTTTTACAATTATGAACTAAACCCTCAGATACTTGAGGGGGATACAACCTAAGATGAATCTTGTTATTGTTATTTGAGCTGTATGATAAATACTTGATTTGTTCTTAACTAAGTATTCTTAATTCTTGTTTTGGTATTTCCGGGATATTGATTCAAGTGTGATGTGCTTAGGCAGAGGAGGAAGAGACCCTGCTCAAGAGTAGATCTAGCATGCTTGCTTGAGTTGCTCGCTACTAGAGATAGGGTGATGAAAATCATCGAATTAGGGTCAAACCTAATATGGGAGTCCATAGATCGAGTTAATGCAATTCTAGGGGTTTTAATTAGAAAGTGATTTCAATTAATCAACCTAGGGTTAGACGTTAGTAGCCTTGAAGAGAGGTATTAATATAAATTATGGAATCCTACGAATCAAGTCAAGTGAATAAATCATCTAGTTCAGAGTTAGATAACAAGTGAAGTCTAGGTGGATTCTTCCTCAGGTATTGTCTAAATCAATCGGTTTTTCCCTCAAATCCTTCCCCAAATTTCTTCTTTGTCTTAGCATCTTTAGTTTAGTTGATTAGTTAATTTTAGATTAGATAAAAATTTCCCTTAATTCGTAGGCTAAATAATAGAAAGATAGTTAATATTAGTACTTTTGGTTACTTGGGGTTTGACTATCCGGTCTTGCCGCTAGCTATATTACTGTTCGATAGGTGCACTTGCTTCCATCATTGTCTTAGTTAGTTTCTAGGTTCGATCATTCTTTTTATAAATTTTTAAGACTCGACAGACACGATCAAGTTTTTCGTCGCTGTTGGGGAACTAAAATATTATGAACGCTCAATTTTTATTACTTTAGCCATATTATATTTGAAATTAAATTTTATTTTTACTTTTCTAAATTTCTTTCTTCTTCTCTTTTCCTAGCAGGTACCTCTAGTTTATGACTAGAAGGAACCTAATAGGACCACTACTTTATGACCGTGATATTGAAGGAACCGTACGCAGAAATCGTAGAGAAGTAAGGCGAGGCTTAGATTACATACAAGAAGAGTAAGAGGATGAAACTAATAGCACCGAAAGGATGACTGAGAATAATCCGCCACATCAAGATATGGCTGATCATCATGCGCCTCGAACTATGTATGATTATACTAAACCTAATTTAACAGGAGCTGAATCAAGTATTGTTAGACCTACTATAGCCGCTAATAATTTTGAATTAAAACCTAACACTATACAAATGATTCAATAATTTGTTCAATTTGATGGTTTGTAGGACAAAGACCCAAATGCTCATTTACCTAATTTTTTAGAATTTTGTGATACCTTCAAAATAAATGGCGTTTCTAATGATGCCATTCGTCTTTGGTTATTTCCCTTTTCTTTGAGAAATAAAGCCAAACATTGGTTACATTCTCTTCCATGAGGATCAACCACTACATGGGATCAAATGACCAAAAAAAATTTACTGAAATATTTTCCACCGCCAAAACGGACAAATTAAGGAATGATATCTCTTCTTTTGTGCAGATGGATTTAGAAACATTATACGATGCATGGGAGAGATATAAGGATCTGTTAAGAAAGTGCCCACACCATGGTCTACTCTTGTGGTTACAAGTCCAAACTTTTTACAACGGTGTGAACCCCTCAACCTGGCACTTAATTAACTCAGCCGCCAGTGGAATCCTGAATAACAAAACCCCTGAAGTGGCTTATGAGTTTATAGAGGAGATGTCACTGAATAACTATCAGTGGCAAAGTACAAGGACAAAGCCAACTAAAGTAGCCGGGGTTTTCAATCTCGACGCAGTCACCATGCTATCAAATCAGGTAGAGATGATGAATAAAAATATTAATGGTTTGTGTGGTTCTTTGCAGGTACACCCAGTTATGCAATGTGACTCAAATCTAGGAGGCTTGGCAAATTTTGAGTACCCACCCTACAATTCGGGCATGGAAAGCGAACAATTAAACTATACGGGTAACAATTTTAGACCCCAAATTAACCCCTATAGTAATACTTATAATCCAGGTTAGAGGAACCACCCTAATTTCTGGTGAGGTGGTCAAGGAAACCAGAGACAACAACCACCCCTCCAAACTTCCAACAATAGCGCTACCCACAAGAAAAGAAGCCGAACCTTGAAGAGATGCTGACAAAATTCATAGCGGTGTTTGAGACTCATTTTCAAAACACCGAGACAACACTTAAAAATCAACAAGCATTGATTAAAGGAATCGAAAACCAGTTAGGGCAACTCGCAAAGTTGATTCCGAACGACCACTAGGAGCTTGCCAAGTAACACTGAGACTAATCCCAAGGAGCAAATTCAAGCCATAACAGCTCATGACAGTGAAAGGATAGTAGAATCTGAATCTGAGCCAATGCAAGAACCTGTGGTAAGTGAAGGTAAGTTTGAGGTAAGCCAAGAAAAGCCAAAATCGGTAATTAAAGAATACAAACATGGTATACCATACCCCAATACGATGAAGGAAGACAACACAGAAGAATAGTTCGGTAAGTTCCTTAAACTCTTAAAGAAATTACATATTAACTTACCACTTCTTGAAGCTCTTTCACAGATGTCAGATTCAAGGAAATTTTTAAAAGAGCTCTTAACAAGCAAGCGAAAGTTAAATGATAAGTCACATGTGGAACTAAACACAGTATGCTCGACAATGTTACAGAACAAATTACCACGAAAATTAAAAAATCCAGGGAGTTTTACAATTCCATGTTTAATTGGTAGTTTATCTATTAAGAATGCTTTAGCTGATTTAGGGGCAAGCATCAATGTTATGCCATCTAAAATGTTTAAATAGCTAGGTCTAGGGAAACCCAAGCAAACTAGGATGAGTATTCAACTAGCGATAAGACTATTCGTATCTCTAAGGGTATAATTGAAGATGTACTAGTTAAAGTTGACAAATTCATATTTCCCATAGACTTCGTTGTTTTAGATATGGATGAAGATAATAGTATCCCTTAATTTTAGGAAGACCTTTTCTAGCAACTGTCAGGTCTAAAATTGATGTCAACACAGGTGAACTCATACTTCGTGTAGGTGATGAATCAATCAGTCTTCAAGCTCTCTACTCAGCTAGGACATCGAGTGAGAAAGGTGAGGACATAAATTCCCTTGATAAGCATTCAATTAAACTTTCTTTTCAGGAAACACCACGGAATTACACTACAACGCCATATCCTATAGCTCGTACCAATAAGGAAATATCTCATGAGGAACGATGGCTTCAGACCGATGAGCTAAATGAGTGGGAGATACATTTCAAGGAGGAATCAAACTGACACGAAGTGAAACCGAAGGAACCCCCTGAAGAACTAAAAAGAACATCAAATCACTTCAAAATAGGAGATCAGGTACTATTAGATAGAACAGACCCGCAAATCGTCACATCAAACCTAAAGATAACCGAAGAGATCCCCTCTACGGTACTTAACGTTTTCCCTTACGAAAAAATCGAGGTAAGTAATTCTACATTCGGTACTTTTAAAGTAAACTCAACTCGACTCAAATTATATGATGATAGCATGAAAAAGGATTTTTCACTCCTTAAACCTCCATGAAGATACGAATGAGATGTAAGTCTAGCTTAAGACTTTAAACGAGCACTTCTCGGGAGGCAACCCGAGCACTAATATTATTTATTTTTATTTTTATTTCTTTTTTTAGCATCCAACTATAGAATAACCAAGTTAATGAAGCGTAGATCTTCACATCACACGGCCTTATGCACAGTCGTGGCCGTAGCCGTATGGATGCTATGGATGTTCGTACTAACATGGCAGAGATAGTACGAGAAAAAATCTTTGAATTACGGACTCACCTAACACCACGGACGTGTGCCATAGCCGTGGCCGACATTGACGAACCAACACGGGCGTGGAAAATTAAATACAAGGCATGGGAGAAGCGATTGAACCACCACACGGCCGTGCGTTATGGCCGTGTGACACAACACGCCCACGATACATGGGCGTGGGGACGTACTAGAGTTGAAAATTTCTATTTAAAACACCCCTCTCCCCTTCTCAACCATTCCTTACCCACTCCCCACTTCCCTCTCTTTTCACTCTCTTCCTTCTTCATTCCATAAACGTCTCAGTCTACTTTTCAACAATGTCAAGAAACGGAAAGATCCGAGTCCTATCTCCCTGTGCGAGACCAATCAACATAAGCTCATGCCGGCCGCTTCATTAACTTGACAAGCCAAGGGTCTTTGAGACCATTTAACTTTTATTTCACTTTTCTCTTCTCCTTTATTTTCCTTTTCTTTTTCATATATTAAATTTAGCTTATTTTGTTTTAGTTTCTTGGTTTTAGGTTCTAAAGGCTGCTAGGGAATCACACACCACGGCCTTAGAAATCACACCCACCTCGCGAACCATCTACCAATAAGGACTTTCTAGTCCATTCATCTTCTTTTAGTTTTATTTTAATTTTATTTTCTTTCTTGTTATCTTTATTTACATTAATTATATAATAAGTATAATTTAAATTATTATTACTATTTCTTGGCTAACTCTTCACGAGGTTCCCAATTTCTTCATCTAGCACAAGAATTAGAGGCGCTCCCTCCAACTTATCTTTCACCTCCGAATGAAGTTTCCACACTTCCAAACTCAAGGAATCCATCCAAATTCAGGAAGTTTCACCTCTCTCCCTCTCTTTTGATTTTTATTTTATTTTATGATTTTTATCTATCTTTGTATATTGAGGGCAATATACATCTTAAGTGTGGGGTGAAAGTTTATTAGAAAAAGTGCCTAACTTTTTGCATTATTCTCAAATCTCTGAATGATATTCTGTCTTAAAGTAATTTTTTCATATCACTAATTAGAATGAAATTCTTGTTGATTCATGATTTTTATTAATATGTTTTAGATTAAGTCAGTGATAATTGTACAATGATGATTTAAACTTTAAGATACTAGAGAATCAAGCATGATGAGTCTATTTTCAAAAAATCAAATTCTGTTAGGTTGTTTACCTGAATCTAAATTGTTACCTTGAAGTTTGAAATTTATGAGATTGACATCAAAATACCCATAATTTTTTGAGATTTTGAGGCTTTAGAGCATACATTCTTTTCATGCTCGCTTTATTGATTATGAGTGTGTCAACATTGATTTGTTATTCTAGAACTTGCTTCGATTATACATGTCGAGACCACACTATTGAGTTGATATACAGAGATGATTAAGGCACCTAGGATTTAACCCACTTACTCCACTAAAAGCCTACCCTCATAATTGACCCCTAGTGAACCCCTTTGATCCTAACAACCCTTTTATTGACTCAACCCACTAATATTAACCCGAAACCCATCTCATATTTGTTATCACCATTCCTTTTGATTACCCTTCTATCGAGATTTGTTTTGATTAGTTGCCTAATGAGAGTATTTCAGTTGTTAAAGTTTTATTTTATATTGATTTGTTCTTTAAAAAAATTGAAGTATATTCATTATTATCAAAGTATATTCATTATTAGTTCTGTGATTAAGCGAGCCTATACGTTTAATTTCTAGGATCTTGAAGAAGAAGCTCATATTATTAGTATTACAAGTTTTCAATTGATGTAATTATTCAGGTTATTAGTCATTTTTTCTAGTTAGGTAATTTGTCAATCCAATCTCGATTTTAACCCTTCTAATTCAGCCTTTATCCACACCTTTAACCCAATCCCCGTTCAACCCTTTTTAAAGACCTTTTGATTTTTGTATCATCTCATTTTACAGTGGAGAAGATTTTATTTTCAAGCAAGCCTATGGTAATAACTTTTAATGTTCGAATTTTGAGAGCTTTATTTTGGAACCTTAAACACCTTGAGTGATTTGAGTGAATCTTAAGTGAGGATGTCAACTTTTGTTGATTTTGAATTAAGGGTGATTATTTAGGTAAGGGGAAACACCTATCTTTTTTGTAATACAAACTCATGACTTTGATTGCCTGAATCTTTAGGACTCTTTGAGTTGAATTATCCATGTATAAATTATCTATGAATTATGATGAGACATTATTGATCAATATTATGAATTGAGGAAGTTTGTTTTAATTGTGAGTTGAGAATTTTGCTTGAGGACAAGCAAAAGCTTAAGTGTGGGGGTATTTGATAAACCGTAATAGTAACATATTTTAATCCCACATTTAGCATACTTTTGGATGGTTTTTCCCTTTAATTATGGAAATAGGTGCTCCTAATCCTTTGTTTTCATGTTTTATACTTAGTAGAGCAGCGAAAGACCACATATCCATGCCATGTGAGAAGAGTTGACCACGGCCTAGACCCCAAAAAACACAGTCTTGTCTCATCAATAGGTTTGAACACGACCTGGCCACGATTTACATGGGCGTGTCCCATGGGCGTGTCTCTACCGCAGGAAAATAGAATTCTATTCGGATTAGGGTGCTTAGAGGCAAAGAAATATATTCTGAAAGCCTATATAAAGACCTTAGAGGCCAACCTTTAAGGCGGCGTTCAGCTAGGCCAAAGAGCTGAGCCAGAGTAGTTAAGTTCAGGGATTTACTTGAAGGAATCCAGTTGATTCATCTTAAAAAGACAAAATCATACTCAAGAGTGAGGATCTCTCCTTCAATTCCTCTAGGGTGTTTTAGGAATTTCTTATGTTTTGTTTTATATTTTCTTCTAAGATATTTTCTTTTACAATTATGAACTAAACCTTCAGATACTTGAGGGGGATGAAACTTAAGATGAATCTTGTTATTGTTATCTGAGCTGTATGATAAATACTTGATTTGTTCTTAACTATGTGTTCTTAATTCTTGTTTTAGTATTTCTGGGATATTGATTCAAGTGTGATGTGCTTAGGCAGAGGAGGAAGAAACCCTGTCTAAGAGTAGATCTAGCATAGTTAAGTGGAGTTGCTCGCGTGCCTAGAGATAGGGTGATAAAAATCTATCGAATTAGGGTCAAACCTAATATGGGAGTCCATAGATCGAGTTAATGCAATTCTAGGGGTTTTAATTAGAAAGAGATTTTAATTAATCAACCTAGGGTTAGACGTTAGTAGCCTTAAAGAGAGGTATTAATATAAATTAGGGAATCCTACGAATCAAGTCAAGTGAGTAAATCATCTAGTTCAGAGTTAGATAACAAGTGAAGTCTAGGTGGATTCTTCCTCAGGTATTGTCTAAATCAATCAGTTTTTCCCTCAAGTCCTTCCTCAAATTTCTTCTTTGTCTTAGCATCTTTAGTTTAGTTGATTAGTTAATTTTAGATTAGATAAAAATTACTCTTAATTCGTAGGCTAAATAATAGAAAGAGAGTTAATATTAGTACTTTTGGTTCCTTTGGGCTCGACAATCTGGTCTTGCCACTAGCTATACTACTGTTCGGTAGGTGCACTTGCCTCCATCATTGTCTTAGTTAGTTTCCAGGTTTGATTATTCTTTTTATAAATTTTTAAGACTCGATGGACACGATCAACGAGCATGTGTCTCAACCGCGTGGGAGACATAGCCTTGAACACGGGCGTGTGTCTTGGCCGTGTGAAACCTGCACCTAATTGAATTGAATTAATCAACCACATAGCCTAACACATGGGCGTGTGGCATGGCCATGTGAGGCAAGTCAGAGAGAAACCTAAATTGAACACGGCCTGTGGCACGAGCGTGTCTTAGGGTCACACGGGCGTGTCCATTGGACCACACGAGCGCGTGAGCCCTGTGTAACACCCCAAACCCGGTCTATGCATTAAGACTAGATCTGGTTTGTTACATAAATCGAACTATCTTAATAATTACGAAGAATAGGAATTTAAAATAGAAATCATTTATAATTACAAGGTTTAATAAAAACCAAAAGAGTATTTTAAATTTGATGTATATGAGAAAAACATTTATTGAAAATATCATTAATATTGTATTGATAAAATCCTTAGAGTAAATTTTATAAGAGTTCAAAATATTTAAGAAAATGATAAAGGAATTTCATATATTTAAAACCCAAATTATTTTAAGAAAACAAAATAATTATAAGCACATATTAATAGTCCAAAACATAATTTAAATCCATCCACACATAAAATCCATAAAACGTTTATAGAGGCCTTATTACATCAAACCCATAATAGTAAATTATAGATAGTCTTTAATAAAAGTTCAAAGTTTAATTAACCTCATTCAAGTATGGCCTCCACGAAGTCATCCTCGCCCAAGTCCACGCCAATATCCATTACCCGAGATGAAAATTTGAGGAGTGAGTCACTTAGAACTCAAAGTATAACTCACTTACTTATTCATTGGGCCAAATCATCAAATCATAGTTTTGGGCTTGAGCCCATTAGCAGGATTAACAATATAAATAATAATATGTATGCAAAATGAATTTTCCCACCCAACCTAATTTCCATCCGCTACACACCCCTGCATCAACCATCACACCGTGGGATCAAGTCAACCCACCCCCATCATCACACCAATCACGGGCATTAAGTTATCTTATATTTGTGGCGAGCCACCGAACTAGATTGTGACAAAGTCATGAATTAGAGGCATTGAGCCATTAATATTTGTGGCGAGCCACCTAACTAGAGGCAATTAGCCATTTAATTATTTTGTGGCAGAGCCACCGAACTAGAGGCAATTAGCCATTTAATTATTTTATGGCAGAGCCACCGAACTAGATTTTGGCAACAGGCCTTTCTTCTCTTCATTATTAATCCCAACCCATGCAACATGTATGCAAAAAAATTTGTCTAAGTTTATATGATGATTTTATCAAAATATTTGAATAACATAAGAGTCAATATTTCTAGTTTTTATTAAGGCCCAAAACTTCGAAATAGCATTTAGCCCATTTAGCAATCTAGCATCTTAAACCCAATTTACGATCTAACTAAGAGTTTGGCCCATTTAACAATTTATCAGGCTTTTCGGCCCATTTAACAATTTATTAGGCTTTTCGGCCCATTTATCGATCTATCAGAGATTTCGGCCCATTTATCGATCTAGTAGAGATTTTGGCCCATTTATCGATCTAGCAGAGATTTCGGCCCATTTATCGATCTAGCAGAGATTTTAGCCCATTTATCGATCTAGTAGAGATTTCGGCCCATTTATCGATCTAACAGAGATTTCAGCCCATTTATCGATCTAACAGAGATTTCGGCCCATTTTACTAACTAGCATATTTTTCGGCCCATTTTTACGAGACATAAAATTTACATATTAACAACTAACTTCACGAGGGTGTTTTCGTAATTTTCACAATTTTAATCGTTTTCATGTATTTTCACCGAGATACCAATTAATACGTATTATACCGATTTAGTCGTCTTTACGATTTTACTCAATACCACGAATGACATCTAACCCGAGAAAAGCGTGAAGTTACACACCTTGATATCGTGAGTACTAATCCTTCTCGCTCTTCAACACCTAAACATAATACGATCTATTAGAACACTATCATTTATCAAAAATATTCTATTGGGATTTGATCCAAATCCTTACCCCTTTGATTTTGAATCACTTCTATTTTTGGTTTCTCCTCGTTTATCGATTCGTTGCTCGCTAAGAATCTACTAACGTACAAAGGCTCGGGAGTACGAACTACTTCAAATAATTGACTTCCCTAGGTTGATGGTCCGCAACCCGGTGAAAAATCCCAGATTCCTGAAATAGCCCTTCTTTTATATTTAGGGGGAATAGCGGATCCACCCCTCTTACGAAGACTATGGACTGCCCTTTTTTGCCCTATTTTGAATGTCTTCAATGACAAAAGATCATTAATCCAACTTAAGAATATATCGAAAATATAACTAAAGGTTTTAAGAGTAAGATTTTCTTACCACAAATATCCTTGTTCCACAATAGGAGAATCGACCAAAACGTTCCCTTAACACCTTAAATCGATTCCAACGTTTTATAATACTCACGAACACTGGGGTTCCGATCTTCCGCTATCGCACTAAAGTATAATAAAGAAAAACGTTAATAAAATGAACGATTATTTCGATCCAAGAAATCCTTCTTACCACCATCAATATTCGCCAAAACCACTATTAACTAACATAAACTAAAAAGAACTCTTACCTATTCTCCACGGTTGAAAAGAAATGATTGAGAATGATGTTTAGGAAAAGAAAGAGATTCGCTATGAGAGAAAATAATGGAGAAGGTATGATTGAAAAGAAAATAAAAGGTGAGAGAAAAGATGATGATGATGGTGATTCGGTTTTCAAAGAGAAGAAAGAGAAAGTAAGAGATGTGTTTAGGGCAAAGTACATTCGCAATGGAGAAAGGATGAAAAGAATGATCTTTGGTGTTGGTAATTTTGGCACTATGAAAAGGTACACAAAAGAATACTAAAGTGATAAGCAAAAATGACCAAATGGTCAAAAGAATTAAGGCTTACCAAAAGCTCAAATTCGCCAAAGGAGAAAGGTTGAGAGAAAATGCAAAACTTGCACAAGATGATAGGAATGGCCAAAACTAACTCCTAATCCTAGCCAAACTACTAACATATTCTACCACCTCCCTTTAGCCATTATCGTCATTCCAAATTCATGGTCAAATGGCCATGAATTTGTTTCAAAACCTTTCCTTGATATTTGCCTTATGTCCTCATATCTTTCCAAACTTTATTGATTCCCTACCATAAGTTAACAATTACCTTTTTCCTTTAGTCTACTTACCAAAAATAAAACAATACAACTCATCCATCCTTATCCCTTGTCGACACATGCATAGGTTAAAGCAAAAAATAAAATTTCCTTGTTGCTTGTCGTGTGTTTCAACTCCTTCCTCTAGGAACACTTATGGCGCCATCTCCTCTTTACTACTAACTCACTTATGCCAACTTTTAGCACTTAATTAATTTAAGTCTTAAGGTCATATAATTTCTTTACTCAAATGTACACTTAAATAATAATATTTATTCTATCTCCAAGTAACCCGAACCAACATTAAGCAACATAATGATACCCAATTATTTAGGATGCTACAATTCTACCCCTCTTAAAGAAAATTTCGTCCTCGAAATTTACCCGATTAAAAGAGGTGAGGATATTGTTTCCGAATAGTTTTCTCAGGCTCTCACGTAGCTTCCTCCGCTCCGTGATTGCGCCATAAAACTTTGACCAACGGCACAGTCTTCTTTCTTAACAATTTAACATCCCGGTCTAAAATTTCCACTGGTTCTTCTTCAAAAGACAAGTCTGAATTTAATTACACTTCTTTATCCCAGATTATATGAGATGGATCCGATCTATAACGTCTCAAAGATGGAAACATGAAAACATTATGAATTTGACTCACTCGGTGGTAATTCAACTGATAAGCCATCGGGCCAACACGCTTCATCACACGATATGGCCCGATGAACCTAGCGCCAACTTACCCTTCTTTCCGAATCTGAAAATTTTCTTCCAAGGTGAGACCTTGAAAGACCCGGTCTCCCACAAAGAAACTTGATATCCAGACGCTTGTGTCGCAGACACGACTTCGCTTCATCCGAGGCTTCCTTCAACCGTGCTCGAATAACTTTTACCTTTTCCTCGCTTTTAGATATCATCTCAGACCCAACATCTGCTGCTCGCCCAATTCACCAACAGTAGAGTACGGCACCTACGACCATACAATGCCTCATAGGTGCCATCCAATGCTAGACTCGATAGCTATTGTTATACGTGAATTTTTCCAAAGGGTAGAAAATCCTCCCAACTACCCCTAAAGTCGATTACACATCCCTTAACATATCTTCCAATATTTGAATTACTCTTTCCGATCGTCCATCGACCGAGGATGAAAAGCCTCATCAAATTCAACTTTGTCCCCAAGGCTTCATGCAGAGCTTTCCAAAACCGTGATGCAAACCTAGGATCCCTATCTGATATAATGGATACGGTACCCCATGCAATCTTACAATTTCGATACATATAGCTTAGACAATTTTTGCAACGAATAATCTGCATTTAACCGGAAGAAAATGAGCGGTCTCACAAACGATCGACTATTACCCATACGGAATTTTTCTTAGTAGGCGTTAAAGGTAACCCACTAACAAAATCCATAGTTATCCGCTCCCATTTCCAAAGAGGAATCTTTACCGGTTGTAATAATCTCGACGGTAATTGATGCTCCGCTTTCACTTTCTCGACAAGTCAAACATTTTCCTACAAACTCGTAAATCTCTCGCTTCAACCCCGCCACCAATATCATTCACGGAGATCCCGATACATCTTATTTCCTCCGGTGTATAGTATAAGGGCTACTATGTGCCTCCCAGAGAATCATTTGTCTCTGATTTGAATCCTTAGGCATACAAATTCTCCCACGAAAGCACAACACACCTTCCGTGTTTATTCCAAAATCCCCTATTTCACCATTTTCGACTTGCTGAAGTAAGGGTCCCAACTTTTCGTCTAATATTTGCTTTTCCTTGATTTGTTCTAACCACAGAGGTTTCACCAAGTTTCGCTAACAAGCTACCATCCTTATACAAACTTAGATGAGCAAACAATGCTTTCAAATCGACATCGTCTTTACGACTTAACGCACAAGAACCACATTAGCCTTTCCAGATGATATTCGATTGAGAAATCATAATCCTTCAATAATTTATCCATCTTCTTTGTCTCAAATTCAACTCCTTTTGGGTAAGGAGGTATTTAAGACTCTTGTGATCCGTGTAGATGATAGATTTCTCACCGTAGAGATAGTGCCTCCAAATCTTTAAAGCAAAGACCACCGCAGCCTAACTCCAAATCATGAGTAGGGTAGTTTACTTCGTGCGGTCTCAATTGACGAGAAGCATAGGCCACCACCTTTCCATTTTGCATCAAGACACACCTGCACTGTGTGAGATGCATCACAATAAATAGTGAATTTTTTCACCTCCCATCAATTAAAACCGAGCTTCCGTCAGATCTTCTTCAATTCTCAAACTCTTGTTGTTTTTCGGTCTAATTATACGGAACTCCTTCCGCAAGCAGCTTTAGTTAGGTGCATCAATCAACGAAAACCCCTACAAAACGCCTATAGTAACCACCAAACCCAAGAAACTCAATTTCAGCCACCGACGTTGGTGGTTTCTAATCCGAATGGCCTCAATCTTCCAAGGATCTACCCTTATTCCTTCAATTGATACCACATGACCCAAGAAAGTCACTTCCTTTAGCCAAAATTAGCATTTATCGAATTTGGCATAAAGTTGCTTATCACGTAAGTAGTGCAATACTATACGCAAATGCGGTCATGCTCCTCATCATTTCTTGAATAGACCAAAATGTCATCTATGAACACTACCACAAACCGGTCTAAATATGGTTGAAAGACTTGTTCATCATGTCCATAAATGCGGTTGGTGCATTGGTTAATCCGAACGGCATCACTACAAACTCATAATGTCCGTAACGAGTTGAAATGCCGCCTTATAAATATTGCTTCTTTCACCTTAAGTCGATGATAACCCGATCTCAAATCAATTTTGAGAAAATCAAGCTCCCTTCAATTGATCAAACAGTCATCAATTCTCAAGAAGGATACCTATTCTTGATCGTCAATTTATTCAATTGTCCGTAATCAATGCACATACGCATTGATCCATCCTTCTTCTTGATTTAACAAAATGGTGCTCCCCACGAGACACAATCGGTCGAATAAATCCCCGATCCAAAGAATTCTTGAATTTGAGCTTTAAGCTCGCCAACTCCTTGTGCCATTCTATAAGGAGCAATGGACACTGGAGCTGTTCCAGGCAAAAGCTCAATGCCAAATTCTACTTCCCAATCTGGAGGTATACCAGAAAGTTCTTCGGGAAAAACATCCAAAAATTCCTTCACCGTTCTCACATCATCCACAGATATCTCTTTGGCATCCAAAGCACAAATAAAGGCTAGGAATGCTCCATACCCTTTTCGCACCAACTTTTCTGCCTTCAACGCTGATACCACGTTCGCCAAGTAGTTCTTTCGTTTACCAATCATAATGACTTCCTTATCGTCTGAGGTTCTTATTGACATCCGTTTCTCAGCACAATCCAAATACGCCCGATGTTTAACCAACCAATCCATGCCTAGAATGAGGTCGAACTCACCGAAAGGCAATTCCATCAAATTCGCCAAGAATACCTCCTCTTGAATATCTAAGGGTACGCCTCTAAACAATTTATTTACAATTACCGATCGTTCTAAAGGACTAATTATCATCATCTCACTATCGAATTTGATTTTAGATTTAGGTTTCCGATATGGCGCTAGCAACATACGAGTGGGTAGAACCAATATCTATTAAGGCAATAACAGTACATTGAATATGAAGAACGTATCATTATTACATCGTGTATTGCCATCCCTCGCTGCGTCTAATCGCATAGACCACCAGCTATCTTGCATCCGTGTTACCTCTAGGACCATTGCCTCGACCGGTGCACCTCGACCACGCCCAAATTTCATTACCACCACGACCGGTCCACGACCTCTGGGGCCGAGTACCTCGGCCGATCATGCATCATTATTACGAACTTCCCGAGTCGATCCATACGCCGAGGACAATTTCTATATCGGTGATCCATTGAACCGCATTTGTAACAAGCCCCGCTTTCCTCCAAAGATTCACCAAAATGCCTTTTTCCACATTCAGCATAATCCCGAACTTGATTATTAGTTACAGGTGCTCTACCTTGAGCTGGTTCATCATTTCGAGGCCTCTTCTAAAATCTCTTTAAAGAACCCGACTGCTTTGTCTCTCTCTTGTTCCTGAATCTTTCCCGATTCTGACGGTCTGAGTTCTTAGCCTCTTCGGCTATCTTGGCTTTCTCCACAAGCGTGGCAAAAGTTCTAACTTATTGTAGCGCAATCAGAACTCTCAACTCATCATTAAGCCCATCCTCAAAACGCACACAATGTTCATGATCTGTTGATACTATTGTCCGAGCATAGCGACTCAAACGTAAAAACTCAGCTTCATACGCTGCCACTGTCTTACTCCCTTGGACAAGATTCAGAAATTCTTTCCTTCGGCATCAACATAACTCGCTCCAACATATTTCCCTTGAAGGCGCTTTAAAGAATTCCCAAGTAATTAGTGCAGCTTGGTGCCTTCTCTAACGATGAGCCACCACCGTACGCCTCGCCTCTTAACAAGGACACAACTCCTTTCGTTTCGTCAACAAAGGCATTCCATATCATCCATAATCCGCTCCACACTTCGAGCCAATATTCACCACATTCGGGCTACACCGAAACTCCTCTAAAACTTCGCATTATTTGACTTGAGTCGTTCAAATTGACCCACGAGTTGTTGGCCCAATTCTAGTTCCAATGACCCTCTCTAGGACTCGCAGCATTGCTTGCGCCAAGGCATTATCTTCTTCCATGTGATCGCGTGATCCCGCTCACTCTCAAATGATGCAGTGCATCCATTTCCTAGATATGATTTGGTGCTTCATTGCACCTCTAACACCTCGCCCTCTTCCACTACCACGTTTATGGCGGCCCATGACCACGCCCTCTAGTGCTCATGGTGACTAATTCGATTTAATCGATTACAAGTTTTATGAATCGTAAAATTGTTTCAAATGTTTATTAACGATGTTTTATGAGATTTGAGAGATAAAGTTATTTTTCGTAACACATCCTATAGTCTCAATCTCTACGAATTTTAACATCTAAAACTAGAAGTTCTAGAGTGTTCCTATGGTCATATCATCATCATAATAATAATAATCATTTAACAATGAATACTTACTTGACTTGGTGCCGTAAGCTTGTGGTGCCATATTGATCTTTAAAACATAATTAAAATATTTTTCCTACGGAAATTATTTGTTGAACCCAACCACACCGAAGTTTTTGAAACCGCTCGATACCATTAAATGTAACACCCCAAACCCGGTCTATGCATTAAGACTAGATCTGGTTTGTTACATAAATCGAACTATCCTAATAATTACGAAGAATGTGAATTTAAAATAGAAATCATTTATAATTACAAGGTTTAACAAAAACCAAAAGAGTATTTTAAATTTGATGTATATGAGAAAAACATTTATTGAAAATATCATTAATATTGTATTGATAAAATCCTTAGAGTAAATTTTATAAGAGTTCAAAATATTTAAGAAAATGATAAAGGAATTTCATATATTTAAAACCCAAATTATTTTAAGAAAACAAAATAATTATAAGCCCATATTAATAGTCCAAAACATAATTTAAATCCATCCACACATAAAATCCATAAAACGCTTATAGAGGCCTTATTACATCAAACCCATAATAGTAAATTATAGAAAGTCTTTAATAAAAGTTCAAAGTTTAATTAATCCTCATTCAAGTATGGCCTCCACGAAGTCATCCTCACCAAGTCCACGTTAATATCCATTACCCGAGATGAAAATTTGAGGAGTGAGTTACTTAGAACTCAGTATAACTCACTTACTTATTCATTGGGCCAAATCATCAAATCATAGTTTTGGGCTTGAGCCCATTAGCGAGGATTAACAATATAAATAATAATATGTACGCAAAATGAATTTTCCCACCCAACCTAATTTCCATCCGCTACACACCCCGCATCAACCATCACACTGTGGGATCAAGTCAACCCACCCCGCCATCACACCAATCACAGCATTAAGCCATCTTATATTTGTGGCGAGCCACCGAACTAGATTGTGACAAAGTCACCGAACTAGAGGCATTGAGCCATTAATATTTGTGGCGAGCCACCGAACTAGAGGCAATTAGCCATTTAATTATTTTGTGGCAGAGCCACCGAACTAGAGGCAATTAGCCATTTAATTATTTTGTGGCAGAGCCACCGAACTAGATTTTGGCAACAAGCCTTTCTTCTCTTTATTATTAATCCCAACCCACGCAACATGTATGCAAAAAAATTTGTCTAAGTTTATATGATGATTTTATCAAAATATTTGAATAACATAAGAGTCAATATTTCTAGTTTTTATTAAGGCCCAAAATTTCGAAATAGCATTTAGCCCATTTAGCAATCTAGCATCTTAAACCCAATTTACGATCTAGCTAAGAGTTTGGCCCATTTAACAATTTATCGTGCTTTTCGCCCATTTAACAATTTATCGTGCTTTTCGCCCATTTATCGATCTATCGAGATTTCGCCCATTTATCGATCTAGCGAGATTTCAAATCCATTTATCGATCTAGCGTAGATTTCGCCCATTTATCGATCTAATGTAGATTTCACCCATTTTACTAACTAGCATATTTTTCACCCATTTTTACGAGACATAAAATTTACATATTAACAACTAACTTCACGAGGCATTTTGTAATTTTCACAATTTTAATCGCTTTTCATGTATTTTCATCGAGATACCAATTAATACGATTATACCGATTTAGTCGCCTTTACGATTTTACTCAATACCACGAATGACATCCAACCCGAGAAAAGCGTGAAGTTACACACCTTGATATCGTGAGTACTAATCCTTCTCGCCTTCAACACCTAAACATAATACGATCTATTAGAACACTATCATTTATCAAAATTTTCTATTAGGATTTGATCCAAATCCTTACCCCTTTGATTTTGAATCACTTCTATTTTCGGTTTCTCCTTGTTTATCGATTCGCTGTTCACGAGAATCCACTAACGCACAAAGGCTCGGAGTACGAACTACTTCAAATAATTGAATTCCTAGGTTGATGGTCCGCAACCCGGTGGAAAATCCTGATTCAAACAGCCCTTCTTTTATATTTAGGGGAATAGGATCCACCCTCTTACGAAGACTATGGACCCCTTTTTGCCCTATTTTGAATGTCTTCAATGACAAAAGATCATTAATCCAACTTAAGAATATATCGAAAATATAACTAAAGGTTCTAAGAGTAAGATTTCCTTACCACAAATATCCTTGTTCCGCAATAAGAGAATCGACCAAAACGCTCCTTAACACCTTAAATCGATTCCAACGTTCTATGATACTCACGGACACTGAAGTTTCGATCTTCCGCTATCGCACTAAAGTATAATAAAGAAAACGTTAATAAAATGAACGATTATTTCGATCCAAGAAATCCTTCTTACCACCATCAATATTCGCCAAAACCACTATTAACTAACATGAACTAAAAAGAACTCTTACCTATTCTCCACGGTTGAAAAGAAATGATTGAGAATGATGTTTAGGAAAAGAAAGAGATTCGCTATGAGAGAAAATAATGGAGAAGGTATGATTGAAAAGAAAATAAAAGGTGAGAGAAAAGATGATGATGATGGTGATTCGATTTTCAAAGAGAAGAAAAGAGAAAGTAAGAGATGTGTTTAGGGCAAAGTACATTCTGCAATGGAGAAAGGAAGAAAAGAATGATCTTTGGTGTTGGTAATTTAAGACTATGAAAAGGTACACAAAAGAATACTAAAGTGATAAGCAAAATGACCAAATGGTCAAAAGAATTAAGGCTTACCAAAAGCTCAAATTCGCCAAAGGAGAAAGGTTGAGAGAAAATGCAAAACTTGCACAAGATGATAGGAATGGCCAAAACTAACTCCTAATCCTAGCCAAACTACTAACATATTCGGCCACCTCCCCTTTAGCCACAATGCCGTCCAAATTCATGGTCAAATGGCCATGAATTTGTTTCCAAAACCTTTTCCTTGATATTTGCCTTATGTCCTCATATCTTTCCGAACTTTATTGATTCCCTACCATAAGTTAACAATTACCTTTTTCCTTTAGTCTACTTTCCAAAAATAAAACAATACAACTCATCCATCCTTATCCCCTTACCGACACATGCATAGGTTAAAGCAAAAAAATAAAATTTCCTTGTTGCTTGTCAGGTGTTTCGAACTCCTTCCCTCTAGGAACACTTATGGTGCCATCTCCTCTTTACTACTAACTCACTTATGCCAACTTTTAGCCCTTAATTAATTTAAGTCTTAAGGTCATATAATTTATTTACTCAAATGTACACTTAAATAATAATATTTATTCTATCTCCAAGTAACCCGAACCAACATTAAGTAACATAATGATACCCAATTATTTAGGATGCTACACCCTGTACCTTGGAAAATTTTTGAAATGTCACGAAAAATTATTGTAGTTTCCAATTAAGTCCTGACTCGATTCTAATGCTCATATTGGGCCTCGAGGGTCCATCTAAGGGACGTTATGAATAGTCTTAGTGAATGAATAGAGATTGACATGATCTATCTAAAAATGTTTCTGAATGTTTTGGTAATGCTCCGTAACCCTGTTTTGGAGACTGACACGGGTTAAGGTGTTACAGATTACCTAAGTCTCAACATATATGTTTATAAGTTGTGATTAATTTGTCCAAGCGTTAGGCTACTCAGGTTTGGAGGCTAGATTGAAATATGGGCAGGTTTGGAGAAAAGTACTAGGATGCAAATGAACTTAGGAAAAAAAAAATACTAGTTTAAAATGTGGCTTAGGGTCTAAAATTCAAGGCCCAGTCCCAACTTGATTTGTTTTATATTTTTGTAATATATTATTTAATTTATTTGTTATATTATGTAATCTATATCCGGGGTGTATCTAGTGGGGGTAGGCATGGCCCTTGGCTCCCTAGCTAAATGAGAAATTTCATTTTAAGCCTTTTCAAAAAAGTAAAACTATTAATTTAGGCCTTTTTAATCTTTAATTAAATAGAAAACTTATACTTTTGCCATTTAAAAAATAAATAATTTACAGTTTAAGTCTTTTTACCACAAAATATTTAGTTTTGACCTCCAATATTTTACAATTTTATTTGGGCCTTTCTTAAAAAATTCGACTTAGCCTCTGTCTATATAACATAAAATTAATTTATAATGATATAACATAAATATTAAAATATTTTAAAATTGTGTTTAAATTTTCAATAAGAAATAACATATAAATTATTAAATATTAAATTAAAATAATATATTTTAAAAATAAAAAATAATATGAATGAACTTAAAATAGTGTTTGGTTTGTATGGGAAGAAGATCAATGAAAAGGAAGAAAAAAGAATATGATAGAAAAGGATGTTAAAAGTGAAGTTATATGGTTTATATTGGAATTGTGAAAGTAATGAAGTTGAGTTTAGATAGAGAAAAAGATATGTTGACCAAGAACTATGAAAGTAGGTTCATCATGAAGGGAGGCACAATAAATATATTTTTAGATGAGAGAGAATTATCTGTATATTAGAGAAAAAAATAGATTTTATTTCAAAACACTACAAGGGTAAATTTGGGATTTCATGTGGTTAAATTTTGATTCTGAATATTCTAGACGCATATTTTCGGATATTTAATAGAGTCCAATTTTAAAAATTATTGAAATTAAAATAAAAAATGATCTTTAAAGTTTTTAATTATTTTATTTTTTCAAAAAGTAAATTTTTTTTAAAATTTTAATTTTTATAATATTCTATATTTTTAATTTTAAAATTCAACTAATTGATGATGGATGATGGACAACTTTTAACAATTATATTAATCAATATATATAGTTAAAGTTGGATTCAATTATCTTTATAGAGATTAAGTTGTCTAGTTTAATTTAAAAGGGCTAAATTGCTCCTACCCTAATATTTATTGGGTTAATATTATTTTTGGCACCTAAACTTTTCAACTAGGTCTATGTGTCAAGGGCCACGAATCAAAGCATGTGACAAATGCACATAGAAAAACCAATGGAAGTCAATTGATCAAATGTGGCTTTTTAACCTACTTGAAGTGGCTCAATTTGTGGAACATATGAAAAATTCCATCTACTTGAAGTCTTGGTGACCTAGAGAAAATACTCCAATAATTTAGAGTTACCATAGTGAATTTCGTAAATCCTAAGGGATAAGATTGTATAAAATTTAAATCTCTTAGGACTCTCCACTTGTAGATAGATTTTTTAGTCTCAATTGTCAATGTAATTTAAATTGAACCATTTGATCTGGGGAGCTCAACTATAAATAAATGTCTTCTCCTTCATTTGTAATCACCCAGTGTATTCCATTCAAGGTAATCAAACACTTTGAGATTATTCATTCAAACACTTGGTGTGTGTTTGCTTTCATGTGGCTTCTCTATTCTCTTTTCTATTCTTTTGCTTGAGTGTTAGCTTTTGCAATTTGTTGTCTTTGAAAATTTCTTTGAGAAATCTTGTCTTTTCGAGAGATAGGCTGACTTGGGTGGATTTGAAGCAAAGGACTTGCCTAAGGCCTCACAGTTTGCCAAACTAAAGTTCTAGCCCTATGACAAGTGGTATTAGGAGCCAATATTTGAAGGTGCCGAATTGAGATGGCGAAAGAAATAGAATATCACATTAATTCAAGGGAGACTCATGGGAGTTGACCGGCAACTTATGTGCACATTAAAACACTGAATTTATGAAACTATTTTTAAAGCCTGGTTTTACTGCAAATGTACAATGTTAGTTGTAATATTTATAGTTCTGATGGAAAACAAAGTATTCCAAGGGGTTGAACCCAAAGGAAGAGACGATTGAGCAATAACTAGCATACACGATAGAGCCTAAGTGGTTACTAATATGATTTTATATCACGATGATTTATAAAAAGATGAGTTTACAAGAAAATTAAATATTCTACTTTAAGGACTAAATTGCAAGGAATATAAGACTAGAGGGATTATCAAACAAATAACTAATAGGGGTTGGTTGAATTTGATGTGGTTTACTAAACCTTGGACTAGATACATAAATTTCGTAAATTACCAAGTGGCTCCATTTTATCTTCTGATCTCAATTTTACCTAATTAGACGAATTAGGTTTGATTTATCTTCTGATCTAACTAGTTAGTCCGGGACTAATTAACGATTGTGTGTCAATATTACCTTCCAAACTCCCTTTATCTTGATATTCCCTTAGGGGCGTCAATACCTAAGTTCTTAGCTCTATTCAAATTAGTCCAACTTGTTACGATTTAGTCCTTTGTCCAAGGGATGTTAGTTTACCCACATCCCCATGAACCAACCTCTTTAAATGTTTAGCTGCACATGCTCAAAGTAAAGAAAATAAATATAAACATGGAAAACAAGGCAACCATGAAAGTAAAGCTTGTGAAAACTATAAAGGTTAATATTTTTATGCAAGA
This sequence comes from Gossypium rotundifolium, assembly GCA_025506655.1. NCBI lineage: Eukaryota > Viridiplantae > Streptophyta > Magnoliopsida > Malvales > Malvaceae > Gossypium > Gossypium rotundifolium. Next base: position 83,531,764 of record CP106724.1, on the reverse strand, counting down.
AAAGTTATATAGCATGAAACCCAAAGCATTTAACGGATAAATCTAAGGCATGAAACATAAAAGGAACAAGCTTTAACATATTAAAAGTAAAATAAACTGAAATACATTAAACTAAACCTTAAAGAGTCTTGAAAGCAAGGTACAAGGACTGAAAATTTAAATAAACCTTAGCTACTATGTTAACTAACTTAACTAACACTAAGAACAACAAGAACAAGAAGTAAATGCAGAAAAATAAACTCTAATCTAAGGTAGAAGAAGAGAAAAAATAAAATAAAAAAACTAGAAAAGTCAAAAATAAAAACTAAAGAAAAATAAACCTATAACTAAGCTAATATGTGTCTCTCCCCTATTCAGCAATTTTTGGTTGTTTTGAAGTGTATTCTGATGACTTTTTGATCCCAAAAATGCTCTTACATGGGCCTTGTGTGATTGGTGGGAGGAATAGACAAAAGCTTCCCTTTTTGTCCAAGTTTGTTCCCCTGGCAAAGATGATATCGTGATATCGAGAAGAGGATATCGCAATATCTTGAACAATATTAAAACTTGGGCTCTTCCTTGGGAGGTGGATATCGCGATACCCAATAGGGATATTGTGATACCACTGAAGGGAATCCTTGATCTTCTACACTATCGGAGGTATCACATTCCAAGGGTTGGATATTGCAATACCCTTGCCCTAGGTACCGTTCTTACTCGTTTTTGACCTCTAACATGTCCATACAACACTCAAACATATGTTAGGCCTCCAAATGGCACTAGAAGCCAATTTGGGTAAAAAATAGACAAAAATGAGACATTTTCACTTATTACCCAAAAAATATGAAAATAGTGAAAACTATGCTAAAAACTCTATTTTTCTTAAGAAAAAGCTCTTTAAATGCGTTGGAAAAGCCTAATTTGCGACATAAATTGGTGGTAGATTAGGAGGGCTAGGAAAGTTAGTGGATTGAGGGATATGTTGTTAGTTTTGGAAGGTCGGGTGACCAATCCCAAGGAATTCGTGGGTGGTATAAAGGAAAGCATTGAGGTAGTTGAGGGACACACTGCAAAGCTAGACTCGAGGAAAGATCCACTTAGGGAACAAGTGTTAGGTATTATGAATACTATTTTGGAATTTATGCAAGGAGCCCTCAATTCCACTAGGAAGAAGTTGACTAAGAGGAATGATGTTCTTGAAGTTCTGATGACGACTTTGAAGAAGGAGACTAAAGCCATGGTGACAACTTTGAACACATAATTTGAGGACTTCAATGAAGAGCTCACTATTTGTAGAGATGCCGTGGAGAGAAGGGTGTTGGGGGCTGCATCAAAATGTAAGATGGATGTTCCCAAACTAAAAGAGTTTAAGGGGACGAGGTCCATGAGGGATGTGGAGAATTTCTTATGAGGTATGGAACAGTACTTCCGTACAATGGGCATTGAAGATGCTGCCCTTAAGGTAAACGTTGTTCCAATTTATTTTATTAATGTCGCTCTTTTATGGTGGCATTATAGTTCCACAAATGAGAAACTAGATGGTACCACAATTGGGACTTGGATGGAGTATTATAAAATGAATATAAGAAATAATTTTACCTTGAGAGTTTTGAAGAAGAAGCTTGGGCTAAGTTGCGTTGGCTTACACAACAAGGCACAGTTTCAGAGTATGTTTGGGAGTTCACTAAGTTGTCACTCCAAATCCTTGATTTGAGTAAGAAAGAGAGATTTTACTAGTTCAAGGATGGGTTGAAGGCTTGGGCAAAGCAAGAGTTGCGTCGACTAGGGGTCAAAAAGCTTACCAAAGTCATGGTTGTAATGGAGTCCTTTTCGAACTTGGTTGGAAGAAAAACAAGTTTAAGTCTTCCAATGTAAGACCCTCAACCTAACCCAATTGACCGGATCCAAATATTGGGTATTACCACTCAAATACAGACACAATCTTGATTTACTAATGCTGTTTACAGATAATGACAACTTAATTACAAATTTCAAAATAAAATACATAAGTAAATACAAATACAAGACGAGGTAATTAAATTACAATCATATCCAAATTGAAATCCAAAATTATTGTAATGCCCAAAGTGTGTATTTCTAAGGAGTATTTTAATCTCTGACCTACTCATAAACCGCAAAAGTAACATATTTTAATCGCACATTTAGTATGCTTTTGGATGATTTATCTCTGATTTATGTAAAAAGGTGCTCTTAATCCTTTCATTTCATGTCTTATACTCAGTAAAGCACTTAAGGATAAAAAGAACGCAAAACGGGCTTAAAACAAACCAAATTGGGCCAACCCATGAAATTGACACGGCCTGGACTTCTAGCCACACGGCCGTGCCTCGTCAAATTACTTCACACGGCCATGCCATGATTTACACGGCCGTACCCCAATCGATAGAATCAAGACACGGCCTGAAGACGATTTACACGGACGTGTGCCATGGGCATGCCCCTGCCACGGGAATGAGCAATTTCACTCGGATTTGGATGCTTGAAGCCAAAGAAACATACTCCTAAGTCTACTTAAACACCTTAATAGTAATTCTACTTGAAGGAGGTACTTAGGAGCCAATTAAAACATCTAAAGAGCCTATATAAACAACCCAAGGCAGCCGTTCTAAGGAGGAAGGTTTTGGGCAGAATTTTTTGCGAAAGTTTTTATTCAGGGAATTACTCGAAGATAGCCAGTTGATCCATCTCAAGAAGTCGAGTTCTACTCAAGACAGAGGATCTCCTCTTCAATTCCTTCAGGGGATTTTAGGGATTTCTTATGTTTTTTTTTTATCTTTTCTCTTGAGATGTTTTCTTATTTTGTTATGAACTAAACCCTTTAGATACCTGAAGGGGATGAAACCTATGATGAATTTTGTTATTTGATTTCTAAATTATATGATAAGTACTTAGTTTATTCTTAATTATGTTGCTTAATTTAATCTAATGTGCTTTGGTGGAGGAGGAATAGACCCTGCCTAAGAGTATATCAAGCATAATTAAGCGGAGTTGATCGCACGCCTAGAGATAGGGTGACGAGATTTTGCCGGATTAGGGTGAAACCTAATATGGGTGTCTATTGACCGATTTACTGCTTCCTTAGGGGGTTATTATAAGAGAATGAGAGTTCCACTAATTAACCTAAGGTTAGACGTTATTCTCCTTGAGAAAGGGTTTAATATAGGTTAGGGAGTCTCATGGATCAAGCTAAGTAAAGAAGTCATATGAATTAAAAGTTAGATAACAAGAAAAGTCATAGGTGGATTCTTCTTGAGGGTATTGGTGTAATCAACTGAGTTTTTCCACAGTCTTTTCCCAAACTTTCATTCTTTTGTCTTTGCATCTAGTTTCGTTTTTCATTAGTTTTAGATTAATAAACCAATCACTCCATATTTTAGGCTAAATAATAGAAAGAAAGTGAGAAGTAGTACTTTTAGGTTCCTTTGGGTTCGATAAAATAATCTTGCCTAAACTATACTATTGTTCGATAGGTGCACTTGCCTCAATCGTTGTCATAGTTAGTCTACAAGTTCGATCATTCTTTATAAATATTAAAACTCGACTATTTGACACGATCAAGTTTTTGGCGCCATTGCTGGGGAACACTAAAATATTAAGAAAGCTCTATTTCTATTACTTTAGCCATTATATTATTATTTTTTTGCAATTTACTTTTATTGTTAGTTTAGGTTAAATTTTTATTTACACTAAATTTCTTTCTTTATTCTCCTAGTAGGTACCTCTAGTTTATGACTAGAAGGAACCCGAGAGGACCTTTAGCGTATGAAAGTGACATTGAAGCTACCGCTCACAGAAATCGCAGAGAAACTAGACGAGCTCTAGACTACCAAAGAGAAGAACAAGACAGATCCAATCCTATTGAAGGGATGGACGAAAACAATCCACCACCAAATGTGTAAGAACAGAATGCTCGCGTACTATGTATGATTATGCTAAACCTAATTTGACAGGAGTAGAATCTAGTATTGCCAGGCCTGCTATAGCTGCTAAGAATTTTGAATTAAAGCCTAACACAATACAAATGATTCAACAGTTTGTTCAATTTGATGGTTTGCAGGACGAAGACCCAAATACTCATATAGCTAATTTCTTAGAGTTCTGTGATACCTTCAAAATAAATGGCGCTTCTGACGATGCCATATGTCTTTGGTTATTTCCCTTTTCATTAAGGAATAAAGCAAAGCAGTGGTTGAACTCGTTACCCCAAGGGTCAATCACCACATGGGATCAAATGACCGAAAAATTTCTTTTAAAATACTTTCCACCAGCCAAAACGGCCAAATTTAGGAATGACATATCTTCTTTTGTGTAGAATGACACAGAAACATTATATGATGCGTGGGAAAGATATAAGGATCTCCTGAGAAGATGTCCACACCACGGATTACCTTTGTGGCTTTAAGTCCAAACTTTTTACAACGGTGTGAATTCTTCAACGAGGCAAATGATTGACTCATCAGATGGTGGAACTTTGAATAACAAAACTCCTGAAGCGGCTTACGACTTTATTGAAGAGATGTCGTTGGATACCTATCAATGGTAAATTACAAGGGCCAAACCGACAAAATTAGCCGGAGTTTTTAATATAGACGCAGTAACAATGCTGTCAACACAGGTGGAGATGATGAATAAAAAGCTTGATAATTTATGTTCTTCGCAGGTACACCCAGTAATGCAATATGAAGCGAGTAGGAATGTGGCGAATTTCGAGTACCCACCCTACCAACCAGAGCGAACATGAGCGGACAAACTATAGAGGTAACAATTTCGATCCAATAATAATCCTTATAGTAACACTTATAACGCAGTTGGAGGAACCACCCAAATTTTTCATGGGAGGACAAGGAAATCAAGGAAATCAAAGGCAAGAACCTCCTCCAAATTATCAAAATCAACCATATCCACAAGTGAAGAAATCAAACCTCAAGAGATGTCGACAAAATTCATGGCGACCATAAATTCTCATTTCCAAAAGATCAAGCAAAGACTTGATGAACAACAAAAATCGATCAAAGGGATTGAGAATCAAGTTGGAGAACTTACTAGGTCAGTGGGACATCTCACAAAGTTGATTTTTGAACGTCAACAAGGACGTCTACCAAGCAACACAGAAATAAACCTAAAAGAATAGATCCAAGCCATCATAGCTCAAGAGGGTACAAAGGTAGACGAGCCCACCACGGCACAAGAAACCAAGGAAGAAAAAGGTAAAATAGAGGTAGCACACGAAAAGCCAAAACCAATAATCAAAGAATACAAACCTCGCATACCTTATCTTGAAGCATTGAAAGGAGATGATTCAGAGGAACAGTTCGGTAAGTTTCTTAAACTTTTAAAGAAATTACATATTAACTTACCCTTCTTGAAGCTCTTTCCGGATGCGAATTGAGGAAATTTTAAGACAACTCTTGACAAACAAACGCAAAATAGACGAAGAGCACCACGTGGAACTAAACGCAACATGCTCGACAATGTTACAGAATAGACTACCACAGAAACAAAAAGATCCAAGGAGTTTTACGATTCCATGCTTAATTGGTAGTTTAACTATTGATAATGCGTTAGCCTATCTAGGGGCAAGTATAAATGTCATGCCTTATGCATTGTTTAAACGACTAGGTCTAGGGAAACCCAAACAAACTAGGATGAGTATTCAACTAGCTGATAAAACTGTTAGAATTCCTAGGCATTATAAATTTGTTCTTTAAAATTGATAAATTGTTTTTTGTAGTTGTTTTAGACATGGATGAGGATAATTCAATCCCTTAATTCTAGGAAGACCTTTCCTAGCAAATCGCTAGAACTAAAATTGATGTTGCCACGGTGAACTCATACTTCAGCGTTGGAGATGAATCGATTAAGCTTCAAGCTCTCGACTTGGCGTAACAACAGATGATGAAGGTAAGAGAGTCACTTCAATAGATAATCAAATTGTTCAACCTTCACTACAGGAAACATCACAAGGCATCAAACCTGAGCCAACTCATAGCCCCCAAATCGACAAAGAAGAATCACACAAGAAAAAAAACCTTAAGGTCGACGATTTAGAAGAGCAAAAGATACAAGTCAAAGAAAAGCCGGATCCACACGAAGTAAAACCAAAAGAACCGCCAGAAAAGCTCGTAGGGACATTAAATCACTTAAAAATAGGAGACCAGGTACTGTTAGACAAAGTCGATCCCCACATCACTTCAATAGACCTGAGGGCAAAGGGAGAAATTCTTCTTAAGGTACACGATATCTTCCCACACGAAATAGTCGAGGTAAGCAATCCAATATTTGGCAATTTCAAGGTAAATGCTTCTCGACTTCAACTTTGTCACAAAAATAGAATTGTGAGCATGAGGGAAGATATTCAAACCTTTAAACCTCCCTAAAATTTTCAAATACGAGGACAATCTAGCTTAAGACTATAAACGAGCGCTTCTCGGGAGGCAACCCGAGCACTAACTCAATTTATTTTTAAATTTATTTTTAGTTTCTTTTCTTTCCATCCTTCTTTTCTAAATAATTAGTTGTAAACTTACACAAAAGTGCAGATTTCCAGGCCACACGGCCTTACACATGGCCATGTTCATGGCCGTGTGGACCACCGAACCACCACACTGACAAGAGCAGAGGCTGTGCAATTCAGGCCAACCACCGTCAGATGTCACGGGCCCAACCACCCTTCCCCACGGGCACCGACAGATCAGTACGACCGTGTCCCTAAACCGTGTGAAGCTACTGACTATCTCCCAAGGGGCGTGGTTGACTAAGAAATGGGCGTGGGAGACTCAACACGCTCTGAACACACGGTCGTGCGACGTGGCCGTAGTCGGCATTGACTACTCAGACACGGGCATGGCACATCAAGAATGGGTGTGGGCAATACAACACATTCCACACCTCGGCCGTGCGAGGCGGCCGTGTGAATCGACACACCCTTGAACCACGGGTGTGGGAACATGCCAAATTTGAAATACTATTTAAACCCCACAGCCCTTCCTCTTCTTCCCATTCTATTTCTTCTTTCTTTTTTCTTTTTCCTTCAAAATTTTATTTCTTCCTTTAGAAAAAGTGTCAAGACTCTTGAGCAACACCAAAACCATGCCGAAGAAACGAAAGAAGGCAAGCATAATCTCCCTATGGGAGACCGATCTACATAAGTTCATACCGGCCACTTCATTCAAACAACAAGCCAAGGGTCTTTGAGACCATATAGTTTTTATTTTCTTTTTCTCTTTTGCTTCAATTTCCTTCTCTTTAACAATCTTATGCTTAGTTTATTTTATTTTAATTTAGTTTCTTGGTTTTAGGTTCTAAAGGCTGCTTGGGAATCACGCACCACAGCCTTAGAGGTCACACCCACCTCGCGAACCATCCAACAATAAGGACTCCTTAGTCCATTAGTCTTTTCTTTCAATTTCAATTTTCTTCTTAGTCTCCTCTTTATTTCCTTTGTCTTTCATTATAATATTAGTATATTATTAATGTTTCTTTAGATTTCTTGGCTATATCTTTGTAGGCTACCCAATTTCTTTATCTAGCACAAAGATCATTGGTAGACACCCCACCAAGCCCAAAGAAAACGCCACCACCACCTCCTCCACCTACTTTCTACCACCAAAGACGCCAACTCCCAAAATCATCCAAAATTCAGGAAGTGTTACTTATCCCCTTTTCTTTTGATTTTATTATTACATAATTGTTTATCTATCTTTGTACATTGAGGACAATGTACAACTTAAGTATGGGGGTAAAAGTACCTAACTTTTTGCATTATTCTCAAATCCTAAAGTTTAGTCTTGTCCATAAGAAATCTTCTCATATTATTAATTAGGGTGAAATTTCTAATGATTTATGATTGTCATTGACATGTTTTTGAGTAAGTCATTGATAATTGTGCATTGATGATTTATACGTGAAGAATACTAGAGAATCAAGCATGATAAGTCTATTTTTCAAAAAAATTGTCTAGGGTGTTGAACTAAATTTGAGTATTACCTTGAAATTTGAAATTTATAAGGATTGATGTCAAAAACACCCATAATTTTTGTGAGATTTTGAGCCTTACAGAGCATATATTCTTTTTCATGCACACTTTATTGATTATGAGTGTGTCAACTTTGAACTGTTATTCTAGAACTTGCCTCGTTTATACATGACAAGACCACACTTTTGATTTGATATACAGAGATGATAAAGGCACCTAGGATTTAACCCACTTACTCCATAAAAAGCCTACCTCCACAAATTAACCCCTAGTGAACCCTTTTTAATCCTAACAACCCTTTTTATTGATTTACCCGCTAATATTAACCCAAAAACCCTTTGAATTTGTTATCATTTTTTGACTACCCTTCCATCGAGAATTGATTTGATTAAGTTACCTAATTAGTTTATTTCAAGTTGATAAAGTCTTTCTTTATTATGTATTTACTTTAGTTTGTTTTTAAAAAATTGAAAAATCAAAGTATATTAGTAGTAGTAAAAAAAGTAGAGGTTAGAGCATTCCAATTGTTGAAGAAAAGCTCAGATTAAAGTATTATCAAATTTTAAGTGATGAAAATACTCTTTATTATAGAGTAATTATCAATAGTGGTATTATTAGTTTTCATTCGATGTAAATATTCATATTTAGCTCATTGTTTCTAGTTAGGTAATTTGTCAAGTCGATCTCGATTCTAACCCTCTAATTCATCCTGTATCCATACCCTTAACCTTAGCCCCTTATAACCACGATAAAGACCTTATGATCTGTGTATCATCTCATATACAGTGGTGGAGATTTGATTTTCAGGCAAGCCTATGGGATTAACTTTTCAGGTTCGACTTATGAGTGCTTATTCTTGAACCTTAAACACTTCAAGTGATTTGAGTGAACCTTCAGTGAGGATGTCAATCCTTGTCGGTTTTGAATTAAAGGCAATTATTCAGATAAGGGGAGACACCTATGTTTTCGTACTATAAAGGTATGACTTATCGTGATTGAATCTTTAGGACTCTTTGAGTTGAATTATCCATGTATAAATTATCTATGAATTATGATGAGACATTGTCGATAGGAATTATGAATTATGGAAAGTTCGTCTTAATTGTAAGTTGAGAATTTTACTTGAGGACAAGCAAAAGCTTAAGTGTGGGGGTATTTGATAAACCGTAAAAGTAACATATTTTAATCCCACATTTAGTATGCTTTTGGATGATTTATCCCTGATTTATGTAAAAAGGTGCTCTTAATCCTTTCTTTTCATGTCTTATACTCAGGAAAGCACCTAAAGATAAAAAGAACGTAAAACGGGCTTAAAATGGACCATATTGGGCCAACCCAAGAATCGACATAGCTTAGACTTCTAGCCAAACGGCCGTGCCTCATCAAATTACTTCACATGGCCATGCCACAATTTACACTGTCGTGCCCCAATCGATAGAATCGAGACACGGCCTGAAGATGATTTACACAGGCGTGTGCCATAGGCGTCCCCCTACCATGAGAATGAGCAATTTCACACTGATTTGGATGCTTGAAGCCAAAGAAACATACTCCTAAGTCTACTTAAACACCTTAATAGTAATTCTACTTGAAGGAGGTACTTAGGAGCCAAGTAAAGCATCTAAAGAGCCTATATAAACAACCCAAGGCAGCCGTTCTAAGGAGGAATGTTTTGGGCAGAATTTTCTGCCAAAGCTTTTATTCAGGGAATTACTCGAAGATAGCCAGTTGATCCATCTCAAGAAGCCGGAGTTCAACTCAAGACAGAGGATCTCCTCTTCAATTCTTTCAGGGAGTTTTAGGCATTTTCTTATGTTTTATTTTATCTTTTCTCTTGAGATGTTTTCTTATTTTGTTATGAACTAAACCCGTCAGATACCTGAAGGGGATGAAACCTATGATGGATTTTGTTATTTGATTTCTAAATTATATGATAAGTACTTAGTTTGTTCTTAATTATGTTGCTTAATTTAATCTGATGTGCTTAGGTGGAGGAGGAATAGACCCTGCCTAAGAGTAGATCTAGCATAATTAAGCGGAGTTGATCGCTAGAGATAGTGTGACGAGATTTTACCAGATTAGGGTGAAACCTAATATGGGAGTCCATTGATCGATTTACTGCTTCCTTAGGGGGTTATTATAAGAGAATGAGAGTTCCACTAATTAACCTAAGGTTAGACGTTATTCACCTCGAGAGAGGGTTTAATATAGGTTAGGGAGTCTCACGGATCAAGCTAAGTAAAGAAGTCATATGAATTAAAAGTTAGATAACAAGAGAAGTCATAGGTGGATTCTTCCTGAGGTATCGTCGTAATCAACTGAGTTTTTCCATAGTCTTTTCTCAAAGTTTCATTCTTTTGTCTTTGCATCTAGTTTAGTTTTTCATTAGTTTTAGATTAATAAATCACTCCATATTTTAGGCTAAATAATAGAAAGAAAGTGAGTAGTAGTACTTTTAGGTTCCTTTGGGTTCAATAAAATAATCTTGCCTAAACTATACTATTGTTCGATAGGTGCAATTGCTTCAATCGTTGTCATAGTTAGTCTACAGGTTTGATCATTCTTTATAAATATTAAAACTTGACAGTTACGATCACCTACCATCAAGCTCGCTCTACATGCATAATAACCCGATACGCCACTTTTTGGTGTAGTCTTGGCATCGTCCCTCCTTGCGCGTACCCACAACATCACACCTGCAACATAACACACACATATAAGTTCATAAGAACTTAATGAGGGTATCAGCTTTTACTTGGGTCATATTTGCGAATAACAACTGATATTTTAGTCTGACAATCTCATTGTTCTTAACCTTTAACTTTGTCTATAGAGAATATTTGCTCAAATCCTATTCTCTGATACTTGTTCGTTGCCATGTAATACTATGAGATTATTTCCTTCTCTTAATTGTCATTGATACTTTACTTACACTCTTTAAATCTATGAGTAATCACCTTATTGTGAATTAGGGAGGAGCACATCCATAGGTAACAGGTATTTCCTTTGAATATACAAAGGTTATGTCTATGTTCAGAATCCATCTCAATACTAGCTCATTACTTCACCATATCTCTTCAATTCACTATCTCTGACCAATCTTTAGCCTTTGTGGCCTACCTTACCATATAGTTCATATGTACAATTTGTACTTCTGACTTTACTATTCATGTTTAAAGGAAAAACAAAGCACACCATTTACTTAGCACATAACCCGCCATAAGGATGACCTTCGTAGTTCATTACTGAGAGCCTTTTTAGATCATGCCACTAGAGCAGCCCATCCAAGTGAGAAATAAAAGTTTTCTTGCAAGACTCACCATAGAGGCTATTCCTTCATAATTCACCACAAAGGCTTTCATGTCAAAATTTACCACACAAGCTATTTATTCATGGTTTGCCATTAAGACGATTCTTAGGAGTGCGACACAAAGGTTTTCATATTCTACCACAATGACATTCATTCTATATTGCGCCATAAAGGCATTCATTTTATATTGTACCACAAAGGTTTTTCTTTCCTAGTGTGTTTACGATATGGATTCGCCAAGGCTCACACTATATGAGGTTTGCCCATCATTGTCAAAGGACACATAGGGATCCCTAGTGGGTAATCATGTTCCTTTAGTTCCCTTTAGAAAATGCCATGTCCATGGGCTTTTTCTTTTAGAGATCATGTTTAAAGTCCTAACGGACCACTTTAAACTCCACTATGGTGAACAGCCATAGACTCACTTGGCAGACCCATCATGCACTAACACAATTCATATTCATATTTAATTCTTCAACTTTTTTTAATTAAAGCATACCATAACATACATCTAAGACACACATATATGACCAAACCTAAACTTCTCAAATTCCATACTAGAACATGCATTCTATCCTTAACATTCGTTCATACAGTTGCATAAGCATCACACTATACTTTTCTAGTTTTGGTTTCATCGTTCAATCGATTTCTATAAAGATACCTCATGTGAATAGTATACATGCAAGAGTCTGTATAGAGACTCACTTTACAACTATGGGCAGCAGTTTGAACTCCAGATCCAACCTTCATCAAGATATTATAACAATCACTATTTATAAAATAGATGAACACCATTAAAGCTCATTCAAGTAACCATACTATCACTTCAAACCCAGAAGAACCCCATACAAAGCCTTACTCCATTTTACTATTCATGCACTCATTCCGACCTACTCTTTCATAGTACAACATGCAGAGTCATGAAACTTACTTTGGCATGGAGCAATCATTGATAAAACCTGGGATCTAAACTTTAGCTTAGATAAATGCGTTTTGTTCCTCAAGCCTCACATAACCTTATCTTACAAGAAAGAAGAAGACAACTCTCATTTTCCAACTTGAACATCTATTATTATAATCTAAGTCCTTCTTGGAACTTGAAAAATGTCACATCATTACTGAACTGTCTTATCAAAAGTTTTCAACATCCGAGAAACCTAATTGAGTATTCACTTACCTTTTAACTATTCTGGTTCACATTCAGTTGGTTCTTAACCAACTTACCTTGCAATTTAACTTTCACAGTACCATAGTTAATCAGGCCCACCATACCTTTGACATCAAACTCTTGATACCATTTCACTTGATCGCTGGTCTTATTCCCACTAATATGACCACATGACAAGGATCCTTTATTAATTTAACTAGATAACTATATACATCTACTGTACCTGCTGGAAGAGGCACTTTGGTGAAGCCTACTCTGCGTATCATATTATCTTAGGACTATATGCCAAATCTTGTACCCGCTAGAAATGAGGTGTTACATCCAAGCCCAAAAAGACGGGTAATAGTGGGGAGACCATGAGGAAGAACATGTTATAAATGGAAACGATGGCAATGATAACAATGGTTGTAATGGTAAAATACAGAATGGGAAGAGGAAACCTAACAACCACCTGAAGGGCAAGGAGAATGAAAATAAGCCAATATAGTGTTTCTTATGTTGTGGGACTGCCTACAACAATTCAAGCTGACCACGAACAGTGAAGAAGAGGAAGTAGAGCTTGATGAGGAAAATGTATTAAGGCTTGGGTCAATGATACCCAATTATGCAAAAACAAAGAGGGATCACAAGTAATAAAGATTGATTTTTTGGAAATCAACATCGTAGGCTAAAGAAAGAGTGCTCTTGTTGATATAGGAGCATCTGATTTGTTCATATTGGAGAAAGCTACGGGTAAATTTGGTCTTTCAGTTGGAAAAATAACTAAGAGAATCGAGACTATAAATTCCAAAGTGTTGGGTAATGTGCCCATATTGTAATAGACATGTAATTGTTTTCTATGTATTTGAACGATGAATAATTAAATAAAGTTAATTTCACGTTTCACTATTATGTCTTTTTTGTTTCTTTCTTTCATGTTTTGCATACATAAAGAAATTGTGACAAGAAAATATTAACTCATTGTTTGTCTAAGTTCAAACTAATGATAAGTGGCACTGTAAGGACGTTTACATTGTGAGAAAGAAAACTTACTTTAGTAGATAATCTAAATGAGTCTGTAATCCCATAAATGAATCAAAGTGAGCATTTGATTTAAATACTTAGAAGGATTATTATGTCATCTACAATTCCAATTGGGGAGATGGCTAGTCTTGGCGATCAGAACAGTTGACTCTACAAGTAGAGACATAGATGTATTCATTGAAAGAATGATACATTAGATTGAACCCAAGATGAATTGATTTTGAATCAGTTTGTGAATTAATTCACTTGTGACATTCATGGTGTGATTTAGCTAAATCTTGAGTTAGTCACTGACCATGCGTATGTAACTTATGCGCTTTGATATAAGTGGAGGCTTATGCTCTAAAGATGATCGAGTCCATAATCGGTATGTTAGGTACATGACTTGTGAATGGAATTGCTTTACTAGCAATAATGGAATTCATAGACCGATTAAAGAGTTAACGATATCCTCTCATTGTCATTGTGTGGATTGATAAATATGGAATGTGGCCACGAATTGTTTGTTCTCGAACAAGGAATTTATCACATCTATTTGTTGGCAGTGATAATATTAATCATTAAGAAAACACAATGGTGATAATGAGAAAAAATATGATCGTATTGAGTGAATGAATTTAACTCAAAGGAATCAAGGAGATCATATGAGGGTAACACACATACAAGGTCACTGGACAAAACAATTGGATGAATTGCTTTAGTGAAGAGTATAAAATAAGGAGTTTTCAATCATGGTACTTCTTGTGGACTAGCTCCATAATTATTTAAATTGTGAATTATCATAACGATGTTTCTAGACATAATTGCAATTACTAGAGTCTAATTGTATATGTTTGATTGGTCCTTCTACTAGCATAACAAGAGCTCGATTGGACTAGATTTAAATCAAAAGAAAATTCTATAACTTTGGAAATAATTTAATTGAGTCTATTTATTCGATGTGGAATTAAATTAGGTGGTCGTGAGAATTGTTCAACTAGAGATTTTGATTAAATAATTTTCTTGAAAAAATAATTTAAAAAATCTACGTGATTTTTGGGAAAATTAATTTTGATCAAGTAAAATTAAATTAAACAAATTAATTAAAATTAATATGATATTTTTGAATTTAATTTTTCAAGTTAGACAATTGGCCTAATGGGTAATTGAACTTGAAAATTGGATCTAAGATAAAAAATTGGGAACCTAAAACCGAGATCAAGACCCAAAAGCTGGTTGAACCGGGCGTGGTATTTGAAATCTGGCTAGCGGTTCAATCGGTGGTAGGAATGGACCGGTTGGATCATTATTAGCCCGTATCGAACCGTAGAAACCAAACCGGCTTGGAGTGCCGTGAGAGTGTCGTACATGCATTAGCACCATCGGAAATGATGGTGCCGACAACAGCGATGGCGACATTCCGATGGTTAACGGGTGGTCCTTTGGCGGTTGGGCAGTGGAGGAATCACAATCCTATTAGGATTCTACTAGATAATTTGATTTCAGATTAACTAATCTAAAAATAATAGTATTTTAATAGATTTAATATTAAATTAAATTTAATATTTATCTTATAGATAAATATTCTATTAATTTAATTGATTTAATATTAAATTTAATCTAATATTTATCTTGATAAGTATTATATTAATTTAATATTAAAATGATTAAATATATAATCATAGTTTAACTCTCTAAACTCTTCCTATATAAAGAGAGCCATGAGTTATTATTTTACACATACTTGAATTCAAGAGAAAGTTATAGAGAAAATTCTTTGAAGAAATTATTTTAGAAGATTTATTGAAATATTTTTCATATTTACAACTTGACCCAAAAGTTTAGAGAAATTGTAAAATTACCCCATTGATAATTTGTTTGGAAAATTTTCTGATTCAAAGCGAGCCTACACTTGACAAACATGAGCTTAAGGATAGCGAAAAAGACTACTCGATCAAAGCGTGCATCTTAGATGAATCGAAAAGGTACAATTTTGATGAAATGTTTATTATTTTAGATATCACAACCAAGTTCTTGTTTTAGAAAAAAATTTAAAACTTTAGTTTTTCCTTTAAACTTATTTTTCGCTGCGTTTTAGAAACTTCTTTTCCAACACAAAGAGGTCCCAACTATGAGAGTAACACAAGGAGTTGAGCTACAGACTGGTGATTGGAAAGGCAATGAAGACTTTTAGGTAATTCATGTAGATCATTATGACTTTGCTCTTGGCTTGAATTTCCTTAACAATATTAATGCTACGTTGATTCCTTTTGTCAATTGCATATGTATCTTGGATACTCGACAATAACAATGTGTTATGATGGTGAGTTGAGACATGGGGTTGGAACCAAGGTTTTATTGACAATTCAACTAGCCAAGGATGTTCCTTATGGTGAGGACAATTGACTTGGTAAAGTAGAGTGCTAAGGAGAACTTTTTGGAAACGTTAGAGGTGCAATAAACCAATATGATCCCGTTGAGTTATCAATGAGGCTGCGAACTATGAGAGAGGTGGGTTGTGCATCTAACTTTATAGGGAAATAAGTTATGCAAATTGGTAGTCAAAACAAGTAAATTCTATGATCGAGGTACATCTCAAACACTTTTCTAATGTTTTATATTATGACTTACCATTGGCTTGATAAAAAAATAGGGGTCCTTTTAAAGTTATGAAGCAGGTAAGCCGAGAGGCTTACAAACCAAAGTTGGTGGCAATACTCAAGGTTAACATAGTGTTAAATGTGGGAATGCCAAAGCATATTTTTATGGATTAAATGGATCATGATGAAGACAAGTCATAATGGAGGAAAGTAGGAGCAATGGGATCTTACAATCGATATGTACAAGAGAGAAAAATAATTTAAGTTCGACGAGGATAAAGACATAAGCCGTGACAAATGTTTCAAGGAAGGGAACTACACAACAAAGAGACCTGTTGGGAATCAGCTAAGGATTTAGGCAATTCGAAATGAGTTAGACTAGATTGATTTTAAGGACGCGAAGAGGGTGGTGGGAGAGAACGTGATGGGCATGGATCAAAGCTCTTTAAGAATGTACACAGAATAACCCATAGAGTTCAATTGATCAAATAGGGATCATTAACCCACTTGAACTGACCCGATTCGTAGAACATATAGAGAAGGCCATCTACTTGAAGCCTTGGTGGCTGTAATGACTCGATTTTCAATGGTGTCGAAAAATGCTATTTTGGAACCTCATTTCTTTAAACCGAGTCTGTAGGAATAAAATATAAAGATTAAGGAAGTTAGTATGGAAATATATTGAACTTCTGTTAAGTAATTTAATCGAGAAAATAGTTAATTAAAGCTCAAGGACTAAATTGTAAAATTTTGATGACTATTAATTTTAATTTAGAAAATGCTTGAGGACAGAGATGAAAATTATCCAAAGGGCTTCATTTTTTATTTAACCATTGTTTACCATAAGATAGGGATAATAATGGTGTATCCCATTTAGTTTTAATATGATAATTAATATATATAATTAAACCTTAATTAAGTTAATTAAACAAACTTAATTAATAATAAAACATGGTATATATGTTAACTTAGTGGAAAGAAAGTTGATATTCATCATCTTTTTCCACTGTTCATTGAAGAAAAAGAAAGAAAAATCCTTAAGCTTTCAACAATATTCGACCATCAAATTTGTAAAGGTAATTAAGTCATTTTTTATCATTCTTCTATAGATTCTTAATCATAAGAGCTTGATTTAGTTAGCCCGTTAATCAATTTGTTCAATTGTTGAGTTTTTGGCAAGTTTCCATTGTAGAGAAATTGATTAAATAAGCTTGAAATTGAGAATTGAATTACACTTGCTAGAGAGCTATGTAACACCAGGGACTAAAGTGAAGAAATTGAAAACCTATCATGAGTTTATGTTATGAATAGATAGTATAGAGTCCTTAATGAAAGAAAGTGAACTTAGATTTTGATCCGATGCTAGATTTTGAAAAATATGCATAGCTCGAGTATATGAACTAAATTGAATAAAATGAAAAATATACTTGGTTTTGCATTTGAATTCTAGTTGGATGTAAACTAATATTGTTTCTATTATTGAACTATCAATTGTAGCTAAAGACAACATCGGGCCATCATGAGAGAAAAGAAAGCGAGGGTTTTTGACAAGTGATGAAAGAAATTCAGTTTGTATTTTTGTGGTTCAAGTTCAATATATATACATGTATACATGATTTTTGCATAATGGTTATTAAAGTAAGATGATTACTCGTTTCATGAATCGAATTATGTGTAACACCCCTTACCCGTGTTCAAAGTCAAAACCAGATACGAGGCATTACCGAACTTAACTTGCTTAAACATACAACATCTGGCCATAAAATTTTCTTTCAACTTAAAACTTTTCATTCATACACATAAAGTCCCTATTATGGGCCTACGAGACCCAAAACTTACATAAGGTATAATTCGGGACTAAACCAGAAACTTTCGCATACTTAGAAAATTTTTACTTAAAAGCAGGGCCACATGCTCGTGTGGAGGAAGGGACACGCCTGTGTGGAATTTCACATGCCCGTGTTCCACACCCGTGTCGATTTATTTCCCATTTTGAACCCACAAGGGTTTTCACATGGACAGACACACGCCCGTGTCCTTGGGCAATGTCCCTCACACGGCCACGACATGTCCATGTACAAAAACCATGGCATTCTATTTATGACATCATCAACTCACTAAGGTCACACGGCCAAGGCACAGACCCATGTCCTTATACCGTGTGTCCATTTAAATCCCTAATTTTAAGTGCAAACTTCACATGGCCTGAGCACATGCCCATGTCCATGGCCGTGCCTTCCACATGGCTGAGACACATGGTCGTGTCTCTACCCATGTGTTTACTACTGAGCATGCTGACTTGTAATCCTAGCATGCAAGGGGACACAGGGCTAATCAACAGGCCCATGGGGCTGACCGTGTGTCAAACAGGCCTAGACACACGCGTGTGTCTACTTGTGTGGACATTTGAAAGGCTATCCACCAAGCCAAATGCCACCCTACACAACAATCATACTTGCCTCAATTCAATCCAACAAGTATCAGAACCATAAAGCACTTATAAGGACTCAAAATCAAGACAACCATACAAGCATACACGTAATGAAATTCATCATGATTGAATATGTATAAACCTATCAAGTATTGGCCCAATTCCAATGACCACTTACAAAATGAATTTGATAATATAAATATCCAACACTTTGGCTAACAAATATGACATAACAAAATTACCAAGTCCTACACATGCCATACTCAAAATGAATCTAACTTTGCTATACTAAAGAGTAGTCGATAGTGTGATTTCGAACTCGACGTTCCACGAATTCTCGAGTTAATGTAACAGTCCAGTTTAGACCCTAGTCAGAACAGTCATTTTGACACCAAAAATTGAGTTAGAATAATATTTTAATATTATTTTCTGTGCTTATGATATGTGTTTAAGCATATGCTAAAATTCCGTGAGTTAATTTGTCTGTTTGTATGCTTAATTAGAGAAAAGGGCTTAATCGCATAAAATGAAAGTTTGATGGTTAAATGTGAAAGTATCAAATTGTTGATGTTTTTATAATGTGAAGTCCTTAATAGGAAATAATCCCATTAGTGAAGTAAGTGGATGATAATGGTCACAAATGACCTTGTGTGCATATGTTTTATATATTATTATGAAAGGTTAGTTTTGTACATTAATAATTATGTTCATTATAATAAAAACAAAGCTTGAAATTAGCCATTATGTGTGCGTTCATCTATAAAAATAAGAAAAAAGAATAAGGGTTTGAGCTTTCTTCACATTCGGCACATATTTTGGCTAGATTAAGGTATGTTTTTCTTCGATTTTTGATAATTTCTATGTTTTTGCAATCATTGCTTCTTATGCTATAAAACCCATGTTGTAATTTGAAGAATTGATGATGTTTATGAGATGTGCCATTGATGAAATGTTGAGCTTTGTGATAAGTTTAGGTGTTAAATGAAAGATATGTGTTAAATGAACATGTTTTGTTCTTGAATTTTTGATGAATTTAGTTAATTAGGGCTAAATTGTGAAAATAGCATTTTGATGGACTAAATTGTAAATTTGATGAAATGTTTGGACTTATATGAGATACATGAGCATTTGGCTAAATATAGATATATGGTGATCTTGTTTATTTGCTGTTTTGTGGAAAATATACTAAATTGATAAAATGTGCAAATGTGAGGGTTAAGTTGCAAATAGCCCTAAATGTATGTTTTGGGATTGAATTGAATAAGTTGATGAATGAAAGGGTTAAATTTTAATATGTATAAGTCAAGAACCGAAGAAAATAGACTTAGATCGTGGGAAAGCGAAGGTAGTAGAATAATCGAGTTCGAACGAATATTCAAATCCGAGGTAAGTCAATATATAAATAAATGTATTTGTATTGAATTATGTATGTTCTTATGATTATTGATAATGATGAATGTATATGAGATGATGTATACATGAATTTCAAGATAGAATCGACATAGTGACAATATCCGAGAAGTCCCTTTTGAACCTAGGAATAGATAGGGTAGTCTATGTCATGACATAGGTGTCTGTTATGTGATATAATGTAAGACCACGTCTGGGACATTGGCATTGATATGAGATTTCTTGTAAGACAACATTTGGGACGTTGGCATCAATATGAGATTTACGTGTAAGACCATGTCCGGGACATTAGCATCATATTGATTTGTGTAAGACCTTGTCTGCGACAGTGGCATCAATATCTAATTACATGTAAGACCACATCTGGGATGTTGGCATTGTACGACTATTCTGAGCACTCTAAGTATTCTATTAGATTCCAAAAGGTTCAACGGGCAAATCTGAGATACGAACAACTATGTACTTGGTATTTCCATTTCAGGTACACTTTTTATATACACTAAGTGTGTATGAAAGGTAAGTATCTACATGAACTTACTAAAATAGATATGTGAAATGAAATGATAGAATGATATATGAAGAAATGCTTAAAAGAGCTATGTGTATATGTGACATTGAGTTGAAGAATGTGGTAAGTTATAGTTAAACAAATGAGCCAAAGAAATATATGTGTTAAATTTGCTATGAGAACTATTAATGTCATGGTATCAATATGGTTATGTGCATTTTATGCTAAGTTTATTTGTATATGACTTACTAAGCTTTTGAAAGCTTACTCTCTATGTGTGTTTGCTCTGTTTTATAGATCGTCAAAGCTATTGAAGGCTCGGGGACCGTCGAGGATCGTCATCACACTACTCAAACTCATTTTGGTACTTTTGAAATGTGTATATAGCTAAATATGGAATGTATAGGCTAGTTGTTTTGGATTATGATTGAAATATGTATTAATAGCCATGAGATGTGGCTAGATAAATATTGGTTATATGTTTGAGTGATTATATTATATGATGCATAGTTTGGTATGGCTTGATAGCTAATGAAATGGTTAAAGCTATGGTAAGCATATGTATGCATTATGAGTATGAATGCTTGAGCAAAGGAATTATATGAAAGGTAAATATGGATGAATCATGTTTGAGGTATATGTATTTTAGTTAGGCAAAGTGGTATGATTGGAAATTGGATTGAATGTGGAGAATTATTGATATATTTAGCATATCTTTGATTATCAATTGTGTAAGAAATAAATTATGACCCTACTGTGGGTGGCATTTTGACCTTGCAAGTGGTCTATTTTCCTTACACGGGCATGCCTAGTGGCCGTGGGTATAAGTCAGTAGCTAGCTTAAGTGTACACAGCCATGGCATAGGGTGTGCCTGGTAGCTATGTGAGCAAGTCAGTAGCTAGCCTAAGTGTACATGGCCATGGCACACAGGCATGTCTGGCGGCCGTGTGGATAAGTCAGTATAAAAGCTCTGTTTTGGCACAACCAAGACACATGGGTGTGTCTGGTAGTTGTAGAAGGCACACGGCCTGCTCACACAGCTATGTGACCTCAGTAACTTAGAAAAGTTTTAAATTTTTGAGAATTCCCATGTGTATTTGGTTTAGTCCCGACCCTATTCTAAAGCATGATTAAGGTCTCGTTGACCTATAAAAGGGACACTTTGATGCGATTGATGATTTGTATTATGAAATGTCTTTAAAATTTTTTGATCAGTCTTGTAATGCCTTTAACCCTATACCAACGATGGTTACGAGGTAGAGGTGTCACATTTGGTTGGCGCCAGAGCTACGATTTAGTCGATTCTCGAATTAACGTAGTGGGTGAGAGTCTAGCTATACATGCCATATATCTGAACTGTGATAGTGTGATGAATCCTGACGTGTAAAATGTGATTTTTAGTATAGTAATGGATCCCGAAAGAACCGTAGCTGATGATGTAGAAAGTAATGCGCCTGCTCCCGCGCAGGAGACAGCGCCATCTGATGTGAGACCGGCTACGAGCGATCAAGAAGGAGAAGCTAAACAAGCTTTATTCCAGATGATGAGTGAGTGGTTCACTCAGTTTATGAGAAATAATCCAGCTGTTTCACAACCTCCACCTTCGCTTAATCCCCCACAGAATTTAGTTATGCCTCCGATTATGAATCTGAATCTGTTGAACAAGCCTCCAGTCGACAAAATTCGTAAGTATGAGGCTGAAGAATTCAGGGCTACTAGTGATGACGATGCCGAGAAAGCTGAGTTCTGGTTAGAAAATAATATCCGAGTATTTGATGAGATGTCTTTGACTCCAAAAGAAAGTATTAAATGTGTTGTTTCACTACTACGAGATGCGGCCTATTAGTGGTGGAAAACTTTGATTTTTGTTGTTTCGAAAGAGTGGGTCACATGAGACTTCTTTCAGATTGAATTCCAAAAGAAATACATCAGTGAGAGATTCATTGATAAAAAACAAAAGGAATTTCTGGAATTGAAACAAAGTCGTATGTCTGTTGCTGAATATGAACGAGAGTTTGTGAGGCTAAGTCAGTATGCTCGAGAGTGTATATCATCTGAAGCAATAATGTGTAAGAGATTTGAAGATAGCCTTAATGAAGATATCCGCTTGGTAGTTAGGATTTTGGAAATAAAAAAGTTCCTTGTGCTTGTTGATCGAGCGTGTAAAGCTGATACACTCGGAAAAGATAAAAGAAAAGCTGATTCTGAAGCTAGAGATGTGAGAAAGTGATTTCTGGGTAAATCATTTCAGTCTGCTTCAAAGAAATTCAGAGATGAACATAGCCGTTCAAAGGCTAATGTGGGACATTTGAGTAAAGATCGAGATAGATCTCAATTGAGTTCCAAAGCTCCAGCGACATCGATGGCGACTATTGGAAATGTTCAATCCGGATGACCTGAATGTGAACATTGTGGAAAAAGGTATCCGGAAGTTGTAGATTAAATGATCGAGCTTGCTTCAGATGTGGATAATTAGAGAATTTCATTTGTGATTGTCCATAGTTTGTTGAACAAGAGATTTCCCAGAATCAAAATCTGATAATGCTCCAGTGAGAGGTAGACTTTCTCAAAATACAAGAAATGTCAGTGGTAGTCAGAGAACTACGAGAGATACTGTTGCAAGATCTAAAGCTAGAGCACCTGCCAAAGCGTATGCTATCCGAGCTCGAGAGGAAGCTTCATCTCTAGATGTTATTATGGGTACATTTACTCTTTATGACACTTCTATGATTGCATTGATAGACCTTGGTTCTAGTCACTCGTATGTATGCATGAACTTAGTATCCAGTAAGACTTTGCCTGTAGAGTCTACTGAATTTGTTATAAAAGTATCGAACCCCTTAAGTAAAAGTGTTCTGGCTGATAAAGTATGCAAGAACTTTTCATTAATGTTTTGAGATATCTATTTTCCTGCTGAATTGATGCGATTACCATTTGATGAGTTTGATATTACTCTGGGTATGGACTGGTTGACATTACATGATGCCATTATAAACTGTAAAAGAAAGACTATTAATTTGAGATGTCCGAATAATGAAATAGTTCGGGTTGAGTCTAATAATTTGAATGGATTGCCTGCTGTGATATCTGTATTGAAAGCTCAAAATATGAGAAAAAGGGTTATGAAGCCTACTTTGCTTATGTAATTGATTCAAAAGTGTCTAAAAAGAAAATTGAATCAGTGCCAGTTGTTTTTAAGTTTTCTGATGTATCCCCTGAAGAATTTTCGGGATTGACTCTAATACGAGAAGTTGAATTTGGTATTGATTTGTTACTTGGTTCGAAACCTATTTCGATAGCTCCGTATAGAATGGCACCAACAGAGTTGAAAGAATTAAAGTCACAGTTGCAAGAGTTAACTGATTGAGGGTTTGCTAGACCGAAGTTTCTCACCTTGAGGTGCTCCGTTATGTTTGTGAAAAAGAAAGATGGTACGATAATAATGTGCATTGACTATCGTCAGTTGAATAAAATAATCATAAAGAATAAATATCCGTTGCCCATGATTGACGATTTGTTTGATTAGCTAAAAGTGTAATATCCGAGACTTAGGGGTTATGTGTTTTCACTTGAATGTATGGAGTAGCATGCTTGTGTGTGGTTTGTATGCGTTTTGGGGGCTTCGGGAACCCTAGGGAGTAGGTAGATGCCTTAGAAAAATATTGGATTTTTAAGTCTTAAAAGAGGGGCTAAGGGAGCTAGGCCTTAAGGAGTATAGTGTGTGGCTTATGACACAAGAACTTAACTAGTAAAGTGGCAAGGGAGGCGCCACTTGGGGCATAGGAGAGTGTCACCTCAGAGAGAGAGAGAAGGGGCCTAGGTTCGAGCAGCAAGGGGAGCATTTTGGGGTTGATTTTTGCATCAGACAAGAGAGGAGTTGGACGGCACAAGGACTCTGAAGAGATGAGTGATAGACTTGGTCAAATTCATTTGAAAATTTGGCTAAGAAGGGAGATAAGTGTTGACTCATTCAAACTCTTTTGAATGAGTGGTGAGGAGAAGATTTAGGAGAAAAACTAGGGGAGCAAGAGTTTGAGTGTTAGCCGAAAGCTAGAGAGCAGAAGGGAGGTGGGATACATTCGGTTGGAGGGGGCTAGTGTGCTGAAAACTTAATGCCATCAAAGTGCCAAATCGGTCACTTTCTTTTAGCTGAAACTCAGCTTCTTTCTCTCATAGTTCTCGCTCTTTTCTTCCATAATCAAACCACACCGAAATAGACCCTTTCCTCACTTATTAGACCTTGGTCGAAACACCCAAAGACCATTAAGGTCACTTGTTTTTTTTATTTATCTTTTATCTTTCTTCTCCCTACTCATTTTCTTGGAAGCCGAATCTAATTCCCCTCTCTAGTTTCTTCTTTGATCATCTTGCTCTTCTTTTCATAATTTCTTCTGTCATCAAAAGCCGAAAGCACATTTGACTATAGCCGATTGCATCTTTAACCTTTGAAACCGATCTATCCACTAGATCAAAAGTCGAATCATTCTCATCGATTTCTTTTCCATTTATCTCTTGAAGCCGAATACTCTTTCTCCTGTGGTCAAATCTCTCAGTGGTCAAGCGGAGGTGTTGTCGATCACTGGTACAAGCTATTCAACCGAATCTAATAGTGGGGTAAGGGATCCTTGTCATTTGATCTTCTTCTTTTTTTTTCTTTTTCCTTTGGTTAGCCGAAATCCAGGAAGCTAATCCTTTTTATTCTTGTGGCCAAAACCATGAAGGTGAGTTTTGGGATCTCTGTAGTCGACGTTTAAAGGGAGATCTTTTGAGATTTGGATATTCAAGGCAAGCATAGTAGGACCTTAGGTCGGAGGCCACTCATTCTCGTCCATTAATGCTAGAACCGATTCTAACTTAAGTTATGTAGGGGTTCGACAACTTCCAAGGACAAGTGACGATTTTCGGGATTTAAGCAAGTAAGATAAGGGAGTTGTAATATTCGACCAAAGGCCATGTTGTTTATTAAGGGTTGGTCGATTCTAACTATGGTATTTTAGGGGGTTTTCGACAGAGATAAAGGAGGAGTCTCGGGATTCAGATTTATTTCGGTAAGGGAAGTTAAGTTATAGATTGTATTTCGTTTAGATCTTATTTGTCGATTAACCAGGTTTTGATTAAGTGTTCCTCAATGGATGCGAGTACCAGTGGAGGAGAGAAAGGGGTAGTTCCCACCCCTAGATTCAAGAAGCGCTCGATTTCTACCTTACGTGATTGGCCACAGAGTTGTGGGCCAGCATCGAAAAGGATAAGCAGATCGCTATTATCCATGCTAGCGACAGTGTCGGTATCGAGAGTGTCGTTCTCAGTGTTATCAGGTGTGTAGCCCTACATTAATTTCTCGATAGATTAATAGTGTTAATGTTAAATGTGTGTTAATAAAAATACGAGTAACATGGCTAAAGGTACCATTCAATGGTACAGTGCATTCAGGTACGTTACCCCTAACTCTCAGTTAATAATGCTTATAGGCATTGATATGGAAATATGTGTAATTTCGTTATGACTTTGGGGTAAGGTACATTGCATGATATCTGAATAATATGTATGTTGCATGGGCATATGGGTGAAATGATAAGAGGAAGTGTTCCGGTGGTTTTTACCATATTATCCGGTGACTTATGTCACATATTATGAATCCTGTGACTCTATCACATTATCTGGTGGCTATGCCACGATTATAAGCGATGTGCAGTTGACTGCAGCAACTGCCTTCGAGGGTGTGTAGCGGATGGAGGGTCAATTTAGTAATCTCCACGGTGTGATTGGCAGGTACGGGTGTTGTGTAGAGGATGGATATCTAGTTGGGCTCGGGATTGCATTTCATTTTATGTATAAATGTGATTAAATATGTTGGGACTCGATATGCTATGTTATGGGCTTTGCCAAAATGTTATGATTAAAGCTATAATTGGTTGGGTTTTGGTGTAGCGTCACACATTGAGTCTGTTGACTCATCCTTTGTGGGATAACTATATGCAGGTGATACTTAGCGATATGGATCGGGTCAGTGGGGACTTTGTGGTGGCCATGCTCAGCTTAGCATTTTTGGGTTTTCTTATAATTAAACTTATCACGTTTTCTTATTATTTTTTGGGATTTATTTCGGGTTTTGTTTTGTTGTAATAAGGCCACTACAATTTAACTGTTTTATTTATGCATTTTAATTTTTATTATGATATGATCAACATCAAACAAATGGTTAAACAATTTTTCGTAAAACAACTTCAAATGTTTTGACACCTAAACACCTACGATTTTCAACTTAATGATAAGCTCTAAAATTCGGCATTTCTTTTAAGTTGTAATTTTGAAACATGAAGATAACGTTTTAATGAAATACAAACTTTAATAACAGCACGGTTTTCAACTTGATCATATACAAATCTATTTTCTTCAAAACCACTAAATTTTCTAAGATGACAAAATGAGATTTAGCTACGGTTTACTCAAGGAGCATGCCAAATTCGATCGGGGCTTGTGGGTCGAGTTTGGGGTGTTTCAACTTGGTATCAGAGCCTAGTTTCAAACACTCGACCTTGGGTTTTGAAGCCCACAACATTTTCAAAGTTTGAGCCAAACTGGCTTTTATTAATGTTTTTCATTAAAATGATTCTATAGAAGCATGGCACCTGAGTTCTCGGCCAGGTCTGCCAGGTAAGTACTTTAGTTGGTAAAACTAATTTGAATATGCTAATGTGTGATACTATAGACGATCGGCTAGGAAAACTATAGAGACATGGAACCCTAGGTGTATATGTACTTTTACGGAAAAACCACTGATTAAAACTCTATTGCATAAAACTTCTCTTTAAACAAGAAGTGAAAAGACTCTAATGCATAAAATTTCGTAAAAATAGATAACATGACGGTGAGACATGAGTTCGAGGGGATGTAGTCATAATACGTGGTAGCGATAGAGGTAGAATGATTGTGTCGGAACCAATGGTGCAGTCGGGGTTCCAAAATGAGGCGCCGCCTTGGTACATGAGGGGCAAAATTTCAAGAGAGCGAGCGGGAAGAGATGACGATGTCGCATGCTATCTTCTTGAGTCTTAGAGCGAGTGGTAGGAACTAGTATGAGAAATGGGGCTCGAAAGTCAGTATCTGAGAAACTTAGAGCAAATGAAGCCGAGGTTTTTTGAGTATATGGGGTAGCTCCGAATGTAGTGGAGTATTGGTTAGAGGCAGTTGAGAGGATCATGGATGATTTGGACTGCACTGCTGAAGAGAAGCTGAAAGGTGCTGTTTCATTGCTTCGAGATGAGGCCTACTAGTGGTGGCTCACTGTCAGAGAGGGTACCCCTACAGATCGAGTGGATTGGGGGTATTTTAAGACTAAGTTTGAGGGGAAATACGTCAGAGCTAGCTACATAGACTCACAGAGAAAGGCATTTCTAAATCTAATGCAAGGAAGCAAGTCGGTAGCGGAGTATGAAGCGGAGTTTCTACGGTTGAGCCAGTATGCGGGGATTGTGGCTACTGATTACGAGTGATGTATCAGATTCGAGGATGGATTGCGAAATGAGCTGCAGGTGTTGATTGCCCTGCAGCGGGAAAGAGATTTTACAATCTTAGTGGATAAGGCTCGGATAGCTGAAGAGGTTAACCGGACCGAGAGACAGAATCGGGACAGAAGTCAGGTTAGGAATAAGAGGAACTATGGGTCTTCAGGGTCATCCGGGAATTTTCAAAAGAGACCTAGAGTTGATGGGCTGCGAGGTCGTGAGGTTGTTCTGGGAGGACGATGCAGTACTTGTGCTTAGTGTGGAAAGATGCACCCGGGAGAATGTTGGAAAAGAACAGGGGGATGTTTTAAGTGTGGGTCCAAGGATCACATGATTAGGGACTGTCCGGTGGATACAGATAGGAACCGACTAGTAGGTCATGGGTTTAATTAGGTTGGCAGAGGTGGACAGTAGCCATCGAGGGGTCGTGGTCCGAATGGTAGAAGTAATGGTTTTGGTAGAGTTCGCGAAACACCAGGCAGAGGAGATGGTAATGCGGAGGCGAGACAGCCGGGTCTGGTATATGCGGTTCGTTGGAAGGAGGATGGTGATGCACCTGATTTCATACCGGGTATGTTTCTTATTTTTGGATTACCCTTTATTGCTTTGATAGATATAGGGTCAACTCATTTGTACATCACTAGTAAAGTATCTGGAACTTTTCATGTGAACTCTGAGACTGTACCTAGGAAGATGACTGTACTTAGTCCTTTAGGGCAATCAGTAGTAGTAGACAAAATCTTTAGAGCAGTGCCTTTAGAAGTTCAGGGGACACAGTTTCTAGCTGACTTAATGGAGTTGCCATTCGAGGAATTTGATCTAATCTTAGGCATGGGTGGCTAGTGAAGGATAGTGCGAATGTGGATTGTGCTGCTAAGCGCATGTCATTGAGAACTTCTGACGACAATGAGGTTGTGGTGATGGGTGAGAGACGGAATTACTTGTCGAATGTAGTATCTGCCCTTAAGGCGGAGAAGATGGTAAGAAAGGGATGTGTAGCTTTTCTAATGTTGGTCAGTGCCTTATAGGCTAAGGAAGCAGCTGTAGGAGGGGTCAAGACGGTAAAAGAATTTGTGGATGTCTTTCCAGAAGAACATCCAAGGTTACCTCCAGATCGTGAGGTGGAATTTGGGATTGATTTGTTGCCTGGTATAGCGCCAGTGTCTATTGCTCCGTATAGAATGGCACCAAAGGAGTTGGTTAAGCTTAAGGCTCAGATTCAAAAGTTGCTTGATCGTGGGTTTATCCGACTTAGTGTGTCTCCATGGGGAGCACCGGTCCTATTCGTGAAGAAGAAGGACGGGACTATGCGTATGTGCATAGATTACTGGTAGTTGAATAAGCTGACCATCAAGAACAAGTACCCATTACCGAGGATAGACGACTTGTTCGATCAGCTTAATGGGGCCGCTGTATTTTCAAAGATAGATCTAAGGTTAGGGTATCATCAGCATAGGGTAAAGGAAGCAAATATCCATAAGACAGCTTTTCGGACAAGGTACGGGCATTATGAGTTCTTAGTAATACCGTTTGGATTGACGAACGCCCCAGCTGCATTCATGGATATGATGAACTGGGTTTTCCAACCCTACTTGGATCAATTCATCGTTGTGTTCATAGACGACATCCTAGTGTATTCCAAGTCTGAGGAAGAACATGATGAGCATCTCCGGGTAGTATTGCAAGTGTTAAGGGAAAAGAAGCTATATGCCAAGTTCAGCAAGTGCAAATTTTGGCTGAAGGAAGTTGCGTTCTTAGGGCATGTGGTGTCTGCAGAAGGAATAAGGGTAGACCCTCGGAAGATTAAGATAGTGCTAGATTGGAAACCACCTAAGTCTGTGGTTGAGGTTCGCAGTTTCTTGGGGTTAGCAGGCTACTATAAAAGATTCGTAGAAGGGTTCTCATCAATAGCAGCACCTCTGACGAAATTGTTGAGAAAAGAGGTACCTTTCATATGGGTAGATAAGCAGCAGCAGAGTTTCGAGAGGCTTAAGAGTGTGTTGACAGAAGCTCCAATTTTGATTCAGCCTAAGGCAGGGAAGGATTTCATGGTGTACTGTGATGCTTCTTACATAGGATTGGGATATGTTCTGATACAAGATGGGAAGGTGGTCGCTTATGTGTCTCGGCTTGGAATTGGCTGCGGTGGTCTTTGCTCTAAAAGTATAGAGGCATTATTTATATGGAGAGAAGTCAGTAATTTACACGGATCACAAGAGTTTGAAGTATCTACTGATTTAGAAGGAGCTAAATTTGAGACAGCGAAGGTGGGTGGAGTTGTTGAAAGACTACGATTGTTCAATAGAGTATCACCCGGGTAAGGCGAATGTAGTGGCGGATGCTCTAAGTCGAAAAGTGGTGTCGGATCTGAGGGTGATGTTTGCACATCTTAGTCTTTATGACGACGAAAGTTTGTTAGCAGAGTTGCAACTGAAGCCGACGTGGTTGAGTCAGGTGAAAGAAAGACAGCTGACAGATGATGATCTGAGTGCTAAGCTATGACAAGTGCAGAATGGGGAATTGGAAAATTATGGTGTGAGCAATGATGGAGTGTTGTGTTTCGTGGTAAGGCCTATATGTAGAAGGACGAGGAATTAAAGCGAAGAATTCTTGAGAATCGTATAGTAGCCCTTATGCTATGCATCCGGAGGAAGTAAGTTATCTGAGGATCTCTGAGGATCGGTTTTGGTGGCCGGGTCTTAAGCGAGAAGTTCTGAATTTGTAGGGAAGTGCTTAGCGTGTCGTGAGTTAAAGTTGAACACCAAGTACCGTCAAGATTGCTTCACCGATAAAGATTCCGTAGTGAAAGTGAGAGAGAATTATTATAGACTTCGTTAGTGGGCTTCCCCTTACGGCTACTAAGAAGGACTTGGTATGGGTGATAGTAGATCAGTTGACGAAGTCTGCACATTTCATACCATGCGGGTTGACTATTCTCTGCAGAGGTTAGCAAAGTTGTATGTGGCAGAAATTGTGAGGCTGCACGGAGTGTCGGTGTCGATTATTTCAAATAGGGATCCAAGGTTTACATCTCAATTTTGGAAAGCACTACATCAGGCATTAGGCACCAGTTTAGACTTTAGTACGACATTTCATCCGTAGTCAGACGGCCAGTCTGAGCGGGTAATCCAAGTGTTAGAGGATATGTTGAGAGGTTGCGTGATAGACTTCAGAGGAAGCTGGGAGGAGTTCTTGCCTTTAGCAGAGTTTGCGTACAACAACAGCTATCAAGCAAGTATTTGGATGGCACTGTACGAAGCGCTGTATGGACGGAAGTGTCACACTCCTACGTGTTGGACAGAGTTGGGGGAGCGTCAGGTTTTGGGTCCGGAGATGGTGGCAGAATCCGAAGAAAAGGTTAAGGTAATTCAGATACGGTTGAAGGAGGCATCCGACAGGCAGAAGTCATATGCAAATCTTAAGCAGAAGGAGATAGAGTTTACTATAGGAGATCAGGTGTTTCTGAAAGTTTCACCGTAGAAGAAGGTGATGAGATTTGGTCGCAGGGGAAAGTTAAGTCCCAGGTTTATAGGACCTTATCAGGTTTTGAAGCGGGTTGGACCAGTGGCATATCAGTTAGAGTTACCGATCGGATCCATCTCATGTGGTGCCAGTTGAGGAGGTGGAGCTGAGACTAGATTTGTCCTTTGAGGAAGAGTAGATTCAGATTCTGGAACGAGATGTGAAGGTGCTATGAAGGAAATCAGTTCCTCTAGTCAAAGTGTTATGGTGTAACCATGGATCGAAAGAAGCTTCTTGGGAGCCAGAGGAAGCAATACGGCAGCAATACCCTCACATATTTTAGCCAGGTAATTTTGAGGCTGAAATTATTTTTAAGGGGTAGAACTGTAATATCCGGGACTTAGAGGTTATGAGTTTTCACTTGAATGTATGGAGTAGCATGCTTGTGTGTGGTTTGTATGCGTTTTGGGGGCTTCGGAAACCCTGGGGGGTAGGTAGATGCCTTAGAAAAATATTGGATTTTTAAGTCTTAAAAGAGGGGCTAAGAGAGCTAGGCCTTAAGAAGTATAGTGTGTGGCTTATGGCACAAGAACTTAACTGGTAAAATGGCAAGGGAGGTGCCACTTAAGGCACTGGAGAGTGTCGCCTCAGGGAGAGAGAATTGGCCTAGGTTTGAGTAGCAAAGGGAGCATTTTGGTGTTGATTTTTGCGTCAGACATGAGAGGAGTTGGACGGCACAAGGACTCTGAAGAGATGAGTGATAGACTTGGTCAAATTCATTTGAAAATTCGGCTAAGAAGGGAGATAAGTGTTGACTCATTCAAACTCTTTTGAATGAGTGGTGAGGAGAAGATTTAGGAGAAAAACGAGAGGAGCAAGAGTTTGAGTGTTAGCCGAAAGCTAGAGAGCAAAAGGGAGGTGGGATACATTTGGTTGGAGGAGGCTAGTGTGCCAAAAACTTAATGCCATCAAAGTGCCAAATCATTCACTTTCTTTTAGCCGAAACTCAGCTTCTTTCTCTCATAGTTCTCACTATTTTCTTCCATAATCAAACCACAATGAAATCGACCCTTCCCTCACTTATTAGACCTTGGTGAAACACCCAAAGACCATTAAGGTCACCTATTTTTTTATTATTTATCTTTTATCTTTCTTCTCCCTACTCATTTTCTTGGAAGCTGAATCTAATTCCCCTCTCTAGTTTCTTCTTTGATCATCTTGTTCTTCTTTTCACGATTTCTTCTGTCATCGAAAGTCGAAGAACATTTGACTATAGCCCATTGCATCTTTAACCTTTGAAACCAATTTATCCACTAGATCAAAAGCCGAATCATTCTCATCGATTTCTTTTCCATTTATCTCTTGAAGCCGAATACTCTTTCTTCTGTGGCCAAATCTCTCAGTGGTCAAGGGGAGGTGTTGTCGATCATTGGTACAAGCTATTCAATCGAATCTAATAGTGGGGTAAGGGATCTTTGTCATTTGATCTTCTTCTTTTTTTTCTTTTTCCTTTGGTTAGCCGAAATCCAGGAAGCTAATCCCTTTTTATTCTTGTGGCCGAAACCATGAAGGTGAGTTTCGAGATCTCTGTAGTCGACGTTTAAAGGGAGATCTTTCAGGATTCAGATATTCAAGGTAAGCATAGTAGGACCTTAGGCCAGAGGCCACTCATTCTCGTCCATTAATGCTAGAACCAATTCTAACTTAAGTTATGTAAGGGTTCGACAACTTCCAAGGGCAAGTGACGATTTTTGGGATTTAAGCAAGCAAGGTAAGGGAGTTGTAATATTCGGCCAAAGGCCATGTTGTTTATTAAGGGTTGGCCGATTCTAACTATGGTATTTTAAGGTGTTTTCGATAGAGATAAAGGAGGAGTCTTGGGATTCAGATTTATTTCGGTAAGGGAAGTTAAGTTATAGATTGTATTTCATTTAGATCTTATATATCGATTAACCGGGTTTTGATTACCGGTGGAGGAGAGAAAGGGGTAGTTCCACCCTAGATTCAAGAAACGCTCGATTTACGCCATACGCGATTGAGCACTTAGGGTTGTGGGCGACATCGTAAAGGGATAAGCGGATCGTTGTTATCCTCGCTAGCGAGTGCGATAGTCGAGTGTCGTTCTCGGTGTTATCGGTGTGTAGCCTACATTAATTTCCGATAGATTAATAGAGTTAATGTTAAATGTGTGTTAATAAAAATACGAGTAACATGGCTAAGGGTACCATTCAATGGTACAGTGCATTGTGTCGTTACCCTAACTCTCAGTTAATAATGCTTATAGGCATTGATATGGAAATATGTGTAATTTCGTTATGACTTTGGGGTAAGGTACATTGCATGATATCTGAATAATATGTATGTTGCATGGGCATATGGGTGAAATGATAAGGGGAAGTGTTCCGGTGGTTTTTACCATATTATCCGGTGACTTATGTCACATATTATGAATCCGGTGACTCTGTCACATTATCTGGTGGCTATGCCACGATTATAAGGGCGATGTGCAGTTGACTGCAGGGACTACCTTCGAGGGTGTGTAGCGGATGGAGGGTCGATTTAGTAATCCCTACGGTGTGATTGACAGGTATGGGTGTTTTGTAGAGGATGGATATCTAGGTGGGCTCGAGATTGCATTTCATTTTATGTATAAATGTAATTAAATATGTTGGGACTCGATATGCTATGTTATGGGCTTTGCCGAAATGTTATGATTGAGGCTATAATCGGTTGGGTTTTGGTGTAGCCATCACACATTGAGTCTATTGACTCACCCTTCGTGGGGTAACTTTATGCAGGTGATACTTAGCGATATGGATCGAGTTAGCGGGGACTTTGTGGTGGCCATGCTCAGCTCAACATTTTCGGGTTTTCTTATAATTAAACTTATCACATTTTCTTATTATGTTTTGGGATTTATTTCGGGTTTTGTTTTGTTGTAATAAGGCCACTACAATCTAACTGTTTTATTTATGCGTTTTAATTTTTATTCTGATATGACAAACATCAAACAAATGGTTAAACAATTTTTCGTAAAACAACTTCAAATGTTTTGACATCTAAACACCTACGATTTTCAACTTAATGACAAGCTCTAAAATTCGACATTTCTTTTAACTTGTAATTTTGAAACATGAAGATAACATTTTAATGAAATACAAACTTTAATAACAACACGGTTTTCAACTTGATCATACAAAATCTATTTTCTTCAAAACCACTAAATTTTCCAAGATGACAAAATGAGATTTAGCTACGGTTTACTCAAGGAGCATGCCAGATCCGATCGGGGCTTGTGGGTCGGGTTTGGGGTGTTTCAAAAAGGAGCCACTGTGTTTTCTAAGATTGATCTGAGATCGGGATACTATCAGTTGAGAGTGAAAGATTTAGACATTTTGAAAACTATTTTCATAACGAGGTACGGGCATTATGATTTTTTGGTTATGCCTTTCGGACTAACAAATGCTCCTGCTATTTTCATGGATCTGAGGAATAGAATTTTTAGAACGTACCTCGATCGATTTGTGGTTATTTTCATTGATGACATTTTGATTTATTCACGGGATGAGATTGAGCATTCCGAGCATCTAAGGATTGTGTTGCAAACTCTGCGAGAAAAGCAATTGAATGCGAAATTCAGCAAGTGTGCATTCTGGTTACATAAATTCAATTTTCTTGGACATATTGTATCGGCCTTTGGAATACGTGTTGATCCGAGAAAGATTTCTGCTATTCTAGAATGGAAACTTACAAAAAATGTGTCAGAAGTCTGTAACTTTTTGGGACTTGCGGGTTATTATCGAAGATTCGTAAAAGGCTTTTTGATGATAGCAACTCCGTTGAATATATTACTTTAGAAAGATATAAGGCTTGAATGGTCCGATAAATATCAGAAAAGTTTTGATCAGTTAAAAGCCCTTTTGAATAAAGCTCCAGCTTTAGTACAACCAAAATCGGGTAAAGAATTCGTGATATACAGTGATGCTTCGTTAAATGGTCTGGGATGTGTTTTGATGCAAGAAGGCAAAGTACTAGCTTATGCTTTGAGACAACTGAAATCGCATGAAAAGAACTATTTGACATATGACCTTAAGCTAGCTGTGATTGTGTTTGCATTAAAGATTTGGCGACATTATCTGTTAGGCGAGAAATGTCACGTGTTTTCAGATCATAAAAGTATGAAATATATTGTGACCCAGAAAGATTTAAATCTACGACAAAGAAGATGGTTAGAGCTATTGAAAGATTATGAACTTGTGATAAATTTTCACCCGGGTAAAGCAAATGTTGTTGCTGATGCACTGAGTAGGAAATCATTGTTTGCATTACATGCTTTGAATGCTCAATTAGATTTGTCTGATGATATTTTAGTGATAGCTGAATTGAAAGCAAACCGTTATTTTTACAGCAGATATGTGATGCTCAAAAATTGATGTTGAAATAATAGCGAAACGAGCTCAATGTTATCCGAACTCCGAATCTGGACTTCTAGTGGGTGATTATGATTGCTTAAGATTACGAGATCGAATTTGTGTTTCGAGAAATCTAAAGTTGATTCAGTCGTCTATTTATTCATCCGGGAAGTACAAAGATGTACCGTGATCTAAAACAACATTATTGGTGGTCTAATATGAATCGAGATATATCTAACTTTGTGTCGAAATGTCTAGTCTGTCAGCAAGTTAAAGCTAAACATCAGGTTTCGTCTGGGTTGTTACAATAGATTCTGATTCACGAGTGGAAATGGGATAGAGTAACGATGGATTTTGATCCTGGATTGCCTCTGACTCCGAGAAAGAAAGATGCAATTTGGGTTGTAGTTGATCGGTTGACGAAATCTGCCCATTTTATTTCGTTGAAATCTGATTATTCACTTAATGAGTTAACTGAGCTTTACATTTCTGATATTGTGAGATTACAAGGGGTGCCACTATCCATTGTGTCAGATAAAGATACGAGATTCACTTCACAGTTCTGGAAGAAATTGCAAGAAGCTTTTGGCATGAAATTGCATATCAGTACAGCTTTTCATCTGCAAATGGATGGTCAGTCTGAATAGATTATTCAGATTCTCGAGGATATGTTAAGATGATGTATTCTTGAGTTTAACGGTACGTGGGAACAATACTTACCATTGATTGAATTTGCATATAATAATATTTTTCAGTCGAGCATTAAAATGGCACCATATGAATCGTTATACGGATGTAAATGTCGAACACCTCTGTATTGGACTAAACTCAGTAAAAGTAAGCTACATGGGGTTGATTTGATAAAAGATACAGAATAGAAAGTGAAAGTGATCCGTGACAATCTAAAATCAGCATCTGATCGTCAGAAGTCTTATGTAGATTTGAAAAGAAAAGATATTGTGTTTTAGATAGGTGACAAAGTGTTTTTAAAAGTGTCTCCATGAAAGAGAGGACTTCAATTCGGACATAAAGGTAAATTGAGTCCGAGATTTATAAGATCGTATGAAATCATTGAGCGTGTTGGACCTATCGTCAGATTGTTGTTGCCCTCCAAGTTAGAAAAGATACATAATGTATTTCACGTGTCAATGCTTCGTACATAACGATCCGATCCGTCACATGTCATTACTCCGTTTGAGATTGAAATCGGATCTAATATGACATACGAGGAAGAACCAATTTGTATCCTAGCTCGTGAAGTGAAAGAATTAAGAAACAAGAAAATTTTGTTAGTAAAACTATTGTGGTATCAACACGGAATTGAAGAGGCTACGTGGGAGCCTAAAGATTCAATGAAATAGCAATATCCAAATCTATTTAACGGTAAGATTTTCGGGGATGAAAATCCCAAACGAGGAGAATAATTGTAACAGTCTGATTTAGACCCTAGTTAGAATAGTGGTTTCAGGACCACAAATTCGAGTTAGAATAATATTTTAATATTATTTTCTGTGGTTATGATATGTGACTAAGCATATGCTAAAATTTCGTGAGTTAATTTGTTTGTTTGTATGCTTAATTAGAGAAAATGGCTTAATCGCATAAAATGAAAGTTTGATGGTTAAATGTGAAAGTATCAAATTGTTGATGTTTTTATAATGTGAAGTCCTTAATAGGCAATAAGCCCATTAATGAAGTAAGTGGATGATAATGGTCACAAATGACCTTGTGTGCATATGTTTTATATATTATTATGAAAGGTTAGTTTTGTACATTAATAATTATGATATTTATAATAAAAACAAAGCTTAAAATTAGCCATTATGTGTGTGTTCATATACCAAAAATAAGAAAAAAGAATAAGGGTTTGAGCGCTCTTCACATTCAACACACATTTTGGCTAGATTAAGGTATGTTTTGCTTCGGTTTTTGATAATTTCTATATTTTTGCAATCGTTGCTTCGTATGCTATAAAAGCCATGTTGTAATTTAAAGAATTGATGATGTTTATGAGATGTGCCATTGATGAAATGGTGAGCTTTGTGATTAGTTTAGGTGTTAAATGAAAGATATGTGTTAAATGAACATGTTTTATTCTTGAATTTTGATGAATTTATCTAATTAGGGCAAAATTGTGAAAATAGCATTTTGAGGGACTACATTATAAATTTGATGAAGTGTTTGGACTTATATGAGATACATGAACATTCGGCTAAACATAGATATATGATGATCTTGTATATTTGATGTTTTCTGAAAAGGGGACTAAATTGATAAAATGTGCAAATGTGAGGGTTAAGTTTCAAATAGCCCTAAATGTATGTTTTTGGATTGAATTGAATAAGTTGATGAATGAATGGGTGAAATTTGAATATGTATAGATCAAGAACTGAAGAAAACGAACTTAGATTGCGAGAAAGTGAAGGTAGTAGAATAACCGAGTCCGAACGAATATCCGAATTTGAGGTAAGTCAATATACAAATAAATGTATTTGTATTGAATTATGTATGTTCTTATGATTATTGATAATGATGAATGTCTATGAGATGATGTATACATGAATTCCGAGATAGAATCGACATAGTGACAATGTCCGAGAAGTCCCGTTTGAACCTAGGAATAGATAGGGTAGTTTATGTCATGACATAGGTGTCTGTTATGTGATATAATGTAAGACCACGTCTGGGACATTAGCATTGATTCAAGATTTCGTGTAAGACCACGTATGGGACGTTGGAATCAATATGAAATTTACGTGTAAGGCCATGTCCGGGACATTGGCATCGTATTGATTCGTGTAAGACCCTGTCTGGGACTTTGGCATCGTTATCTAATTACATGTAAGACCACGTCTGGGACTTTGGCATTGTACGACTATTCCGAGCACTCTGAGTATCCTATTAGATTCCAAATGGTTCAACGGGCAAATTTGAGATACGAACGAATATGTGATTGGTATTTTCGTTTCAGGTACGCTTGTTATGTACACTAAGTGTGTATGAAAGGTAAGTATCTACATAAACTTACTAAAATAGATATGTGAAATGAAATGATAGAATGATATATGAAGAAATGCTTAAACGAGCTATGTGTATATGTGACATTGAGTTGAAGAATGTGGTAAGATATGGTTAAACAAATGAGCCAAAGAAATAGATGTGATAAATTTGCTATGAGAACCATTAATGTCATGGTATCAATATGATTATGTGCATTTTATGCTAAGTTCATTTGTATATGACTTACTAAGCTTTTGAAAGCTTGCTCTTTGTGTGTGTTTGCTCTGTTTTATAGATTGTCAAAGATATTGAAGGCTCGGGGACCGTCGAGGATCATCATCACACTACTCAAACTCATTTTGGTAATGTTGAAATGTGTATATAGCTAAATATGACTTGTATAGGCTAGTTGTTTTGGATTATGATTGAAATGTGTATAAATAGCCATGAGATGTGGCTAGATAAATGTTGGTTATATGTTTGAGTGATTATATTATATGATGCATAGTTTGGTATGGCTTGATAGCTAATGAAATGGTTAAAGCTATGGTAAGCATATGTATGCATTATGAGTATGAATGCTTGAGCAAAGGAATTATATGAATGGTAAATGTGGATGAATCATGTTTGAGGTATATGTGTTTTAGTAAGGCAAAGTGGTATTATTGGAAATTGGATTGAATGTGGAGAATTGTTGATTTATTTAGCATATTTTTTATTGTCAATTGTGTAATAAATAAATTGGTATAATGGTTGTAGGTATGACCCTATTGTGGGTGCATTTTGACCTTGCAAGTGCTCTGTTTTGCTTACACGAGCGTGCCTAGTGGCCGTGGGTATAAGTCAGTAGCTAGCTTAAGTGTACACGGCCATGGCATATGGGCGTGCCTTGTAGCCGTGTGAGCAAGTCAATAGCTAGCCTAAGTGTACACGGCCATGGCACACAGGCATGTCTGGCGGCCATGTGGATAAGTCAGTATACAAGCTCTGTTTCGGCACAGCCAAGACACATGGGTGTGTCTGGTAGTTGTGGAAGGCACACGGCCTGCTCACACAGTTGTGTGACCTCAGTAACTTAGAAAAGTTTTAAATTTTTGAGAATTCCCATATGTATTTGGTTTAGTCCCGACCCTATTCTAAAGCATGATTAAGGTCTTGTTGACTTATAAAAGGGACACTTTGATGTGATTGATGATTTGTACTATGAAATGTCTATAAAATTTTTTGATTAGTCCGTAACACCTTTAACCCTATACCGGCGATGGTTATGAGTTAGGGGTGTTACTGGTTGGTACTAGAGCTATGGTTAAGTTGATTCTCGAATTAACGTAGTGGGTGAGAGTCTAGCTATACATGCCATATATATGAACTGTGATAGCGTGATGAATCCTGACGTGTAAAATGTATTTTTCGTATAGTAATGGATCCGAAGAACCGTAGGTAATGATGTAGAAAGTAATGCGTCTGCTCCCGCGCAGAGGACAGTGCCATCTGATTCGAGATCGACTACGAGCGATCAAGAAGGAGAAACAAACAAGCTTTGTTCCAGATGATGAGTGAGTGGTTCACTCAGTTTATGATAAATAATTGACTGTTTCACAACCTCCGCCCCCTTCTAATCCCCCTCAAACTTCAGTTGTGCCTCTAGTTATGAATCTGAATCTATTGAATAAGCCTCCGGTCGATAAAATCCGTAAGTATGAGGCTGAAGAATTCAGGGCTACCAATGATGACGATGTCGAAAAAGCTGAGTTTTGGTTAGAAACCACTATCCGAGTATTTGATGAGATGTCTTTGACTCCGGAAGAAAGTATTAAATATGTTGTTTCACTACTGCGAGATGCGGCCTATCAGTGGTGGAAAACTTTGATTTCTATTGTTTCGAAAGAGTGGGTCACATGGGACTTCTTTCAGGTTGAATTCCAAAAGAAATACATCAGTGAGAGATTCATTGATAAAAAATGAAAGGAATTTTTGGAATTGAAGCAAGACCGTATGTCTGTTACTGAATATGAACGAGAGTTCATGAGGCTAAGTCAGTATGCCCGAGAATGTATATCATCTGAAGCAATAAAGTGTAAGAGATTTGAAGATGGCCTTAATGAAGATATCCGCTTGGTAGTCGGGATTTTGGAAATAAAATAGTTCATTGTGCTTGTTGATCAAGCGTGCAAAGCTAAGGCACTCAGGAAAGATAAAAGAAAAGCTGATTTTGAAGCTAGAGATGTGAGAAAGAGATTTTTGGGTAAATCATTTCAGTCTGCTTCGAAGAAATTCAGAGATGAACATAGCCGTTCAAAGGCTAATGTGGGACATTCGAGTGAAGATCGAGATAGATCTCAATTGAGTTCTAAAGCTCTAGCAACATCGATGGTACTGTTGGAAATGTTCGATACAAATGACCTGAATGTAAACATTGTGGAAAAAGGCATCCGAGAAGTTGTAGATTAAATGATCGAGCTTGCTTTAGATGTGGATAATTAGATAATTTCAATAGTGATTTTCCAGAGTTTGTTGAACAAGAGATTTCCCAGAATCCTAAATCTAATAATGCTCCAGTGAGAGATAGACTTTCACGAAATACAAGAAATGTCAGTGGTAGTCAGAGAATTACGAGAGATATTATTGTAAGATCTGAAGCTAGAGCACGTGCCAAAGCATATGCTATCCGAGCTTGAGAGGAAGCTTCATCTCCAGATGTTATTATGGGTACATTTACTCTTTATGACACTTCTTTGATTGCATTGATAGACCCTGGTTCTAGTCACTCGTATGTATACATGAACTTAGTATCCAGTAAGACTTTGCCTGTAGAGTCTACTGAGTTTGTTATAAAAGTATCAAACCCCTTAAGTAAAAGTGTTCTAGTTGATAAAGTATGCAAGAACTGTCCATTAATGTTTTGAGATATCTGTTTTCCTGCTGAACTGATGCTATTACCATTTGATGAGTTTGATATTATTCTAGGTATGGACTGGTTGACATTACATGATGCCATTGTAAACTGTAAAAGAAAGACTATTGATTTAAGATGTCTGAATAATGAAATAGTTCTGGTTGAGTCTAATGATTTGAATGGATTGCCTGCTGTGATATCTTTATTGAAAGCTCAGAAATATGTGAAAGGGGGATATAAAGCCTACTTTGCTTATGTAATTGATTCAAAAGTGTCTGATAAGAAATTTGGTATTGATTTGTTACCTAGTTCGACACCTATTTCGATAGCTCTGTACAGAATGGCACCAACAGAGTTGAAAGAATTAAAGTCATAGTTGCAAGAGTTAACTGATAGAGGGTTTGCTAGACCGAGTTTCTCACCTTGAGGTGCTCCCGTTCTGTTTGTGAAAAAGAAAGATGGTACGATAAGAATGTGCATTGACTATCGTCAGTTGAATAAAATGACCATAAAGAACAAATATTTGTTGCCCACGATTGACGATTTGTTTGATTAGCTAAAAGGAGCCACTGTGTTTTCCAAGATTGATCTGAGATTGGGATACTATCAGTTGAGAGTGAAAGATTTAGACATTCTAAAAAGTGCTTTCAGAACGAGGTACGGGCATTATGATTTTTTGGTTATGTTTTTCAGACTAACAAATGCTCCTGCTATTTTCATGGATCTGATGAATAGAATTTTTAGACCGTACCTATATCGATTTGTGGTTATTTTTATTGATGACATTTTGATTTATTCACAGGATGAGACTGAGCATGCCGAGCATCTGAGGATTGTGTTGCAAACTCTGCAAGAAAATTAATTGTATGCGAAATTCAGCAAATGTGCATTCTGGTTACGTAAATTCAATTTTTGGGACATATTGTATTGGCTTCTAGAATACGTGTTGATCGAGAAAGATTTTTGCTATTCTAGAATGGAAACCTACAAAAAATGTGTCAGAAGTTCGTAGATTTTTAGGACTTACTGGTTATTATCGAAGATTCGTAAAAGGCTTTTCGATGATAGCAACTCCGTTGACTATATTACTTCAGAAAGAGATAAGGTTTGAA
Source organism: Gossypium rotundifolium (assembly GCA_025506655.1). Taxonomy (NCBI): domain Eukaryota; kingdom Viridiplantae; phylum Streptophyta; class Magnoliopsida; order Malvales; family Malvaceae; genus Gossypium; species Gossypium rotundifolium. Next base: position 83,488,969 of record CP106724.1, on the reverse strand, counting down.
TGGTCCGATAAATATCAAAAAAGTTTTGATCAGTTAAAAGCCCTTTTGAATGAAGCTCCAGTTTTAGTATACCAAAATCGAGTAAAGAATTTGTGATATACAATGATGCTTCGTTAAATGGTCTAGGATGTATTTTGATGCAAGAAGGCAAAGTAATAGCTTATGCTTTGAGACAATTGAATCCGCATGAAAATAACTATCTGACACATGACCTTGAGCTAGCTGCGATTATGTTTGCATTAAAGATTTGGCGACATTATCTATTCGGCGAGAAATGTCACATGCTTTCAGATCATAAAAGTATGAAATATATTGTGACCTAGAAAGATTTGAATCTACGACAGAGAAGATGGTTAGAGCTATTGAAAGATTATGAACTTGTGATAAATTATCACCCGGGTAAAGCAAATGTCATAGCTGATGCACTGAGTAGGAAATCATTGTTTGCATTACATACTTTGAATGCTCAATTAGATTTGTCTAATTATATTTTAGTGATATCTGAACTGAAAGCAAAATCGTTATTTTTACAGCAGATATGTGATGCTCAGAAAATTGATGATGAAATAATAGCGAAACAAGCTCAGTGTGATCCGAACTCCGAATCTAGACTTCTAGTGGGTGATTATGATTGCTTAAGATTTCGAGATCGAATTTGTGTTTCGAGAAATCCAAAGATGATTCAGTTGATTTTGAATAAAGCACATAACAGTCGTCTATCTATTCATCCGGGAAGTACAAAGATGTACCATGATCTAAAACAACATTATTGGTGGTCTAATATGAATCGAGATATATCTAACTTTGTGTCGAAATGTCTAGTCTGTCAGCAAGTTAAAGCTGAACATCACGTTCCGTCTGGGTTGTTACAATCGATTATGATTCACAAGTGGAAATGGGATAGAGTAACGATGGATTTTGATTCTAGATTGCCTCTGACTCTAAGAAAGAAAGATGCAATTTGGATTGTAGTTGATCGGTTGATGAAATCTGCCCATTTTATTCTGGTGAGATCTGATTATTCACTTGATAAGTTAGTTGAGCTTTACATTTCTGATATTGTGAGATTACAAGGGGTGCCACTATCCATTATGTCAGATAAAGATCCGAGGTTTACTTCACGGTTCTGGAGGAAATTGCAAGAAGCTTTAGGCACGAAATTACATTTCAGTACAGCTATTCATCAGGAAACGGATGGCCAGTCTGAACAAATTATTCAGATTCTCGAGGATATGTTAAGATGTTGTATTCTTGAGTTTAACGGTACGTGGGAACAGTACTTACCATTGATTGAATTTGCATATAATAATATTTTTCAGTCGAGCGTTAAAATGGCACCATATTAAGTGTTATACGGACGTAAATGTCGAACACCTCTGTATTAGACTAAACTCAGTAAAAGTAAGCTACATGGGGTTGATTTGATAAAAGATACAAAATAGAAAGTGAAAGTGATCAGTGACAATCTAAAATCAGCATATGATCGTCAGTAGTCTTATGAAGATTTGAAAAGAAAAGACATTGAGTTTTAGATCGGTGACAAAATGTTTTTAAAAGTGTCTCCATGGAAGAGAGGACTTCGATTCGGACGTAAAGGTAAACTGAGTCGAAATTTATTGGACCATATGAAATCATTGAGAGTGTTGGACCTGTCGCATACATATTGTTGTTGCCCTCCGAGTTAGAAAAGATACATAATGTATTTCACGTGTTAATGTTTCGTAGGTACCAATCCGATCCGTCACATGTGATTACTCCGTCTAAGATTGAAATCTGATCTGATATGACATACGAGGAAGAACCGATTTGTATCCTAGCTCGTGAAGTGAAAGAATTAAGAAACAAGAAAATTTTGTTAGTAAAAGTATTGTGGCATCGACACGAAATTGAAGAGGCTACGCGGGAGCCTGAAGATTCAATGAAACAGCAATATCTGAATCTATTTAACGGTAAGATTTTCGGGGACGAAAATCCCAAAGGGGCAGAATAATAGTAACAGTCTGATTGAGACCCTATTAGAACAGTGGTTTCGGGACCACAAATTCGAGTTAGAATAATATTTTAATATTATTTTCTATGCTTATGATATGTGACTAAGCATATGGTAAAATTCCGTGAGTTAATTTGTCTGTTTGAATGCTTAATTAGAGAAAAGGGCTTAATCGCATAAAATGAAAGTTTGATGGTTAAATGTGAAAGTATCAAATTGTTGATGTTTTTATAATGTGAAGTCCTTAATAGGCAATTAGCCCATTAACGAAGTAAGTGGATGATAATGTCCACAAATGACCTTATGTGCATATGTTTTACATATTATTATGAAAGGTTAGTTTTGTACATTAATAATTATGTTATTTATAATAAAAACAAAGCTTGAAATTAGCCATTATGTGTGTGTTCATATAACAAAAATAAGAAAAAAGAATAAGGGTTTGAGCTCTTTTCACATTCAGCACACATTTTGGCTATGTTAAGGTATGTTTTGCTTTGGTTTTTGATAATTTCTATATTTTTGCAATCATTGCTTCGTATGCTATAAAAGCCATGTTGTAATTTAAAGAATTGATGATGTTTATGAGATGTTCCATTGATGAAATGGTGAGCTTTGTGATGAGTTTAGGTGTTAAATGAAATGGTGAGCTTTGTGATGAGTTTAGGGTACATTTACTCTTTATGACACTTCTTTGATTGCTTTGATAGACCCTAGTTCTAGTCACTCGTATGTATGCATGAACTTAGTATCCAGTAAGACTTTGCCTGTAGAGTCTATTGTGTTTGTTTTAAAAGTATCGAACCCCTTAAGTAAAAGTGTTCTGGTTGATAAAGTATGCAAGAACTGTCCGTTAATATTTTGAGATATCTGTTTTCCTACTGAACTGATGCTATTACCATTTGATGAGTTTGATATTATTTTGGGTATGGACTGGTTGACATTACATGATACCATTGTAAACTGTAAAAGGAAGACTATTGATTTGAGATGTCCGAATAATGAAATAGTTCGGGTTGAGTCTAATGATTTGAATGGATTGCCTGCTGTGATATCTGTATTGAAAGCTCAGGAATATGTGAAAAAGGGATATAAAGCCTACTTTGCTTATGTAATTGATTCAAAAGTGTCTGAAAAGAAAATTGAATCAGTGCTAGTTGTTTCCTTGAAGAATTGTCGGGATTGCCTCTGATACGAGAATTCAATTTGACACCTATTTCGATAGCTCCGTACAGAATGGCACCAACAGAGTTGAAAGAATTAAAGTCACAGTTGCAAGAGTTAACTGATAGAGGGTTTGCTAGACCGAGTTTCTCACCTTGAGGTGCTCCCGTTCTGTTTGTGAAAAAGAAAGATAGTACGATAAGAATATGCATTGACTATCGTCAGTTGAATAAAATGACCATAAAGAACAAATATTCGTTGCCCATGATTGACGATTTGTTTGATTAGCTAAAAGGAGCCACTGTGTTTTCTAAGATTGATCTGAGATCGAGATACTATCAGCTGAGAGTGAAAGATTTAGACATTCTGAAAACTACTTTCAGAACGAGGTACGGGCATTATGATTTTTTGGTTATGCCTTTCGGACTAAAAAATGCTCCTACTGTTTTCATGGATCTGATGAATAGAATTTTTAGACCGTACCTCGATCGATTTGTGGTTTTTTTCATTGATGACATTTTGATTTATTCACAGGATGAGACTGAGCATGCCGAGCATCTGAGGATTGTGTTGCAAACTCTGTGAGAAAAGCAATTGTATGTGAAATTCAGCAAATGTGCATTCTGGTTACGTAAATTCAGTTTTTTGGGACATATTGTATCGGCCTCTAGAATACGTGTTGATCCGAGAAAGATTTCTTCTATTCTAGAATGGAAACCTCCAAAAAATGTGTCAGAAGTCCATAGCTTTTTGGGACTTGCTGGTTATTATCAAAGATTCGTAAAAGGCTTTTCGATGATAGCAACTCCGTTGACTAGATTACTTCAGAAAGATGTAAGGTTTGAATTGTCCGATAAATGTCTGAAAAGTTTTGATCAGTTAAAAGCCCTTTTGAATGAAGCTCCAGTTTTAGTACAATCAAAATCGGGTAAAGAATTTGTGATATACAGTGACGCTTCGCTAAATGGTCTTGGGATGTGTTTTGATGCAAGAAGGAAAAGTAATAGCTTATGCTTTGAGACAACTGAAACCGCATGAAAAGAACTATCCGACACATGACCTTGTGCTAGCTGCGATTGTGTTTGCATGAAAGTTTTGGCGACATTATCTGTTCGGCGAGAAATGTCACGTGTTTTCAGATCATAAAAGTATGAAATATCTGGTGACCCAAAAGATTTGAATCTACGACAGAGAAGATGGTTAGAGCTATTGAAAGATTATGAACTTGTGATAAATTATCACCCGGGTAAAGTAAATGTCGTTGCTGATGCACTGAGTAGGAAATCATTGTCTGCATTACATGCTTTGAAGCTCAATTAGATTTGTCTGATGATTTTTCAGTGATAGCTGAATTGAAAGCAAAAACGTTATTTTTACAGCAGATATGTGATGCTCAGAAAATTGATAATGAAATAATAGTGAAACGAGCTTAGTGTGATCCGAACTCTGATCCTGGACTTCGAGTGGGTGATTATGATTGCTTAAGATTCCGAGATCTAATTTGTGTTTCGAGAAATCTAAAGTTGATTCAGTTGATTTTGAACAAAGCACATAACAATAGTCTATCTATTCATCCGGGAAGTACAAAGATGTATCATGATCTAAAATAACATTATTGGTGGTCTAGTATGAAACGAGATATATCTAACTTTGTGTCGAAATGTCTAGTCTATCAGTAAGTTAAAGCTGAACATCAGGTTCCGTCTGGGTTGTTACTATTGATTCTGATTCACGAGTGGAAATGGGATAGAGTAACGATGGATTTTGTTTCTGGATTGCCTCTGACTCCGAGAAAGAAAGACTCAATTTGGGTTGTAGTTGATTGGTTGACGAAATCTGCCCATTTTATTCAGGTGAGATCTGATTATTCACTTGATGAGTTAGCTGAGCCTTACATTTTTGATATTGTGAGATTACAAGGGGTGCCACTATCCATTGTGTTAGATAAAGATCCGAGGTTTACTTCACGGTTCTGGAAGAAATTGCAAGAAGTTTTAGGCACGAAATGCATTTCAGTATAGCTTTTCATTCTCAAACGGATGGTCAGTCTGAGCAGATTATTCAAATTCTCGAGGATATGTTAACATGTTGTATTCTTGAGTTTACGGTACGTGGTAACAATACTTACCATTGATTGAATTTGCATATAACAATATTTTTCAGTCGAGCATTAAAATGGCACCATATGAAGCGTTATACGGACGTAAATGTCAAACACCTCTGTATTGGACTAAACTCAGTAAAAGTAAGCTACATGGGGTTGATTTTATAAAAGATACAGAATAGAAAGTGAAAGTGATATGTGACAATCTAAAATCAGCATCTGTTCGTCAGAAGTCTTATGCAGATTTGAAAAGAAAAGATATTGAGTTTTAGATCGGTGATAGTGTTTTTAAAAGTGTCTCCGTGGAAGAGAGGACTTCGATTCAGACGTAAAGGTAAACTGAGTCCGAGATTTATCGGACCATATGAAATCATTGAGCATGCTGGACCTATCGCGTACAGATTGTTGTTGCCCTCCGAGTTAGAAAAGATACATAATGTATTTCACGTGTCAATGCTTCATAGATACCGATTCGATCCATCACATGTGAATACTCCGTCTGAGATTGAAATCCGATCTGATATGACATACGAAGAAGAACCGATTCGTATCCTAGCTCATGAAGTGAAAGAATTAAGAAACAAGGAAATTTCATTAGTAAAAGTATTGTGGCATTGACACGGAATTGAAGAGGTTACATGGGAGCCTGAAGATTCAATGAAACAGTAATATCTGAATCTGTTTAACGGTAAGATTTTCGGGGACGAAAATCCCAAAGGGCGGAGAATAATTGTAACAATCCGATTTAGACCCTAGTCAAAATAGTGGTTTTGAGACCACAAATCCGAGTTAGAATAATATTTTAATATTATTTTTTGTGCTTATGATATGTGACTAAGCATATGCTAAAATTCCTTGAGTTAATTTGTTTGTTTGTATGCTTAATTAGAGAAAATGGCTTAATCGCATAAAATGAAAGTTTGATAGTTAAATGTGAACGTATCAAATTGTTGATGTTTTTATAATGTGAAGTCCTTAATAGCAAATAAGCCCATTAATGAAGTAAGTGGATGATAATGGTCACAAATGACCTTGTGTGCATATGTTTTATATATTATTATGAAAGGTTAGTTTTGTACATTAATAATTATGTTACTTATAATAAAAACAAAGCTTGAAATTAGCCATTATGTGTGTGTTCATATACCGAAAATAAGAAAAAATAATAAGGGTTTGAGCTCTCTTCACATTCAGCACACATTTTGCCTAGATTAAGGTAAGTTTTGCTTGGTTTTGATAATTTCTATGTTTTTGCAATCGTTGTTTCGTATGCTATAAAAGCCATGTTGTAATTTAAAGAATTAATGATGTTTATGAGATGTGCCATTGATGCAATGGTGAGCTTTGTGATGAGTTTAGGTGTTAAATGAAAGATATGTGTTAAATGAACATGTTTTGTTGTTGAATTTTGATGAATTTAGCTAATTAGGGCTAAATTGTGAAAATAGCATTTTGAGGGACTTCATTATAAATTTGATGAAGTGTTTGGACTTATATGAGATACATGAGCATTATTATGAAACACCCCAAACCCGCCCAAAAAGCCCAACCGGATTTGTTATGTTCCTCGAATCTAACTTTTCGCAAACTCTAAATAAAATTTGACGATTTTGTAGAAAATGATTTAACTTAATATTTTAGGTTGAAATCAAATTGTAAAGTAAATTTTGTCTTTTAAAACATTATTTTAGAAGTAATTAAAAGGAAACCAAATTTAAGAAAATTACTTTAAAACATTTATATATTAGTGACAAAAACATTTTTAAAATATTTATCGAAAACCATTTAATTATTTACTTAATAATTGTTCATGACAAAATAAAAATAAATTCAAACACCCAAAATTTAAAAATAGTTTATAGTGGCCTTATTACATAAAATTGGCAAACCCATAATAAAGTCTAAATAATAAAAATTAACTTAATAAGTTTAAGTAGGAAATTTTCCAAACTTCATTATTTGAGCATTGGCCACCTCGAAATCCTTCTTGAATTCGATCCATCGCTTTACGAATCATCGAAAAGTTTATCCCACAAAAGGGTGAGTCATAAACTCAATGTATAACACATACATTAAAAAGCCCACTTTTCATATCACATTTATTCATAGGCCCATTTAAGTCATATTTGGCCCAAAAGCCCATTTAGCTCATATTTACCTTAAAAGCCCATTTAGCTCACATTTAGCCCAAAAGCCCATTTTCATAGCAGATCAAATAATAATCATTCAATAGTCATGATTATGTACATGAAATAAAATGCAAGCCCACCCACCTAAATATCCATCCGCTACACACCACCCGTACCAACCAACACACAGTGGGATTACTAAATCGACCCTCCATCCGCTACACACCATCGAAGGCGATTCTTTGCGGTCAACATGCACATCGCCCTTATAATATTGTGGCAAAGCCACCAGACAGATGTGACTGAAGTCACCTGACCGAAGTCGCAAAATTTCAAATACGTGACCGAAGTCACCAGATTCACATATGTGACCGAAGTCACCGAAAATGTGGTAAAACCACTAGAATACTTCCTCCTTTATCAAATATACCCATATGCCCATGCACATACATATCGATAAATTTTCATGTTATTTACCCCACAAATCATAATATAGCCATACTTATCTCACATTTATGCATATAGCAAAATGAACAAAATATTGGGGTAAACATACCTGAATATCGTATACCACTGAATGGTATCCAAAATCACAATCATACACATGGTCATATAATCACGTTTAAAAATATGTAAATCTATGAGAATTTTAATGTAAGGTTACACACCTCGTGACAGTGAGAACAATACTCTCTCGCTCGTCAACACCTAATTAATTAACACACTTGATTAGTATAAACTTTAACTAATAAAACTATGTTTATTGATGAGGATCTAAATCTCACTGGTCGGATTCTCGAGCAGCGACAAGTTATTTGTGGTTTTCTCCACTAGATGGATCAAAACCTGCGATATTCCACCGACGTAAAGTGGTTCGGTTATACGACCATCGCAAATAATCGATCCTCGTTAGCGGAGGGTCCACAACCAGTGGAAAGTCTCTAACCACGATCTGACCCTTCGTTTGAAGTTTGATGGTAAAGGAATACCTCCTCTTCCAAACACTCAGTCGGCTCTTTTTTTACCTATATTGTTGGTCTTAAATCGCCCTAAAATAACGTTGATTAGCGATCCATTCAAAAGATTTGATATAACCAAAAGGAATAATCTTACCTTGGATGATCCGAAATATCACTTCTTAAAAGTTAGCTTCAACAAGGATCCCTAGAAATCCTTTCCAAGGATTGACCTAGAGAGAAAATAAAAGATTATGATTCTAAATTGGCCATAGTGAAAAGAAATGATGAAAATGATTGACAAAACCTTACTTTGAGTTCTTGAAGATTGACCTTGAATAAGAAAAGAAGAGAATAAAAAGTAACTTGGTGATTTCGACACACAAAAGAAAAGAGAAAAGGATAGTGATTTATGGCATAAAATAGTTTGGTTTTCAATAGAATGAAAAGAAGAAAAGAAAATCGAAATAGAAATTGATTCGGTTGGCAAAGAGATGAGAATGATGTTGATTCTCAACGAGAAAAGAGATTGGTTTTGGAACCTATGCACATTCGACCAAGGGAAAGAAATTGAAAAAAAATGGTTCTTGAACTTTTGTAGTTTCGGTAAAGAGGGAAAGAGAAGAGAGAAATAGGATGATAATTTCGGTTAAGGAGAAAGATTTTGGAGAAAGGAGAAAAGATGGACAATTTGCTAGGATTTTTGGCCAACTAGCACCCTAATGGCTACACAAAATTTTCGGTCAACCCTAGCCAACATTATCCCCCTTTTTCCTCCTTGTTTCTTCCCCATCAAATCCAAAATTTCCAAGACAATACCCCTATTTCAAGCCTTTGTCCCCTCTATCTTATCCTCCTATCTTGATTCCATGCCATAATTCTTTTGCTTGCCTTTTTCACATGGTCAAATAGCCAAAATTAAGAGAATGCTCATCCATTCTAGAAGGATCTTGGCCGACACTTATAGGGAAGGAAACAAAAATAAAATAAAATCCTCCCTTATGCTAGCTAGGAGATTCGAACCTCACTCCTCAAGCACACATCCATGCATACTAACCACTTTGCCAATTACTCAACTTATGCTTAAAACTCCTTGTCATTAATTCTTAAGGCCTAACTTGCTTAGCTCTCTTAATTATTAGAAATTAAAAGTTTCACTAAGCATTCACTTAATTAATGAAGCTCAAATAACTTCCAAAATACACTCATTAATAATTAAGCATGCAACATCATTCAATCAAGTAAGATACATAACCCCAATTATCGAGGATGTTACGCTTCTACCCCTTAAAAATAATTTCGTCCTCGAAATTACATTTGGAATAAGTGAGGTATTCTTGTGGCATCACTTCCTCCGATTCCCACGAAGCTTTTCCGATCCATGATTATGCCATAATACTTTGTGAGAGGAACCGACTTTCTCCGTAAAACCTTTACATCTCGTTCTAGAATTTGAATTGGCTCCTCTTCATATGACAAATCGATCTTAATTCCACCTCCTCAATCGGCACTACATGAGATGGATCCAAGCCAGTGTGGCGTAACATTGAAACATGGAATACATCATGCATTTGCTTCAATTACAAGGCAAATCTAAGCGATATGCCACGATCAGGCTGTTTCACAATCGATAAGGTCCAATGAACACAGGACTTAGCTTCCCTTGCGACCAAATCTCATCACCTTTTTCCAAGGTGAAACCTTTAGGAAAACTTGATCCCCACAACAAACTCTATTTCTTTCCGCTTTAGATCTGCGTCGATTTTTGTCTGCCGGATGCTTCCTTTAACCGAGCCAGGATTACCTTAACCTTTTCTTGATTCACCACTATTTCGGACCCAAAATCGGCGTTCCCTAATTCTGTCCAACATGTAGGAGTGCGACACTTAGTCCATATAGTGCTTCATACGGTGCCATCCAGATATCTTGGCTTGGTAACTATTGTTGTACGCAAATTCGCTAACGGTAAGAATTCCTCCCAACTTCCCTTGAAATCTATCACATCCCTTAACAAATCTTCTAAGATTTGGATTACTCTTCAGATCGACCGTCCGATTGAGGATGAAATGCCGTCTTGAAGTCCAATCTAGTGCCCAAAGCCCGATGCAATGCTTTCCAAAACCATGACGTAAACCTCGGATCTCTATCCAAATAATCGACAACGACACTCCATGCAATCTCACAATCTCACCACATATAACTTTGCCAATTTCGAAAGAGTAATCAACCCAACCGGGATAAAATGTGCGATTTCATCAATCGGTCCACTATCACCCATCTGAGTCTTTCTTAGTAGGCGTAAGAGGAAGCCCACTAACAAAGTCCATGGTGATTCTCTCCCACGTCCATCGTGGAATCATTATTGGTTGAAGCAATCCCAAAGGTACTTGATGTTCAACTTTGACTTGTCGACCGTCAAGCACTTTCCTACAAACTCGTAACTTCCGCTAAGTCCGAGCCACCAAAATTGATCTCGCAAATCTCGGTATAACTTACTTCCTCCGGGATGCATAGCATAGGGGCTACCATGCGATTCTGAAGTATCTTTTGCCTCAACTCCCGATCCTCGGCATACGACTTTATCTTTGAAGCACAATACCCTTCCTTTATTAATACCAAAATCTTCCAATTTCCCTCTCGCACTGTCAAGCTTTTCACTCAGATCTTCATCTACTAATCGTCTCTCTTTCACTTGACTTAACCATGTCGGCTTAACTTGAAGTTCTGCAAACAAGCTTCCGTCATCGTAAAGGCTAAGATGTGCAAACATCGCTATTAAATCTGACACCACTTTCCAACTTAGAGCGTCTGCCACCACGTTCGCTTTGCCCGGTGGTACTCGATAGAACGATCGTAGTCTTTCAACAACTCTATCCACCTTCACGCCTCAGATTGATTCTTTCGAGTCGGTAGATATTTCACTTTTGTGGCCCGTGTATATCCGACTTTTCCCGTATAAATAATGTCTCCAGACTTTAAGAGCAAAGACTACAGCTGCCAACTCCAAGTCATGCGTCGGGTAATTAACCTCATGCGGCCTCAACTGCCGAGACGCATATGCAACTACCTTTCCGTCTTGCATCAGAACACATCCTAATCCCGTGTGAGAAGCGTCACAATACACGACGAAATCCTTTCCTACCTCAGGTTGAATCAAAATCGGAGCTTCAGTCAAAACCTTCTTGAGCTTCTCAAAACTCTCTTGTCGCTTATCGCCACGCACAAAAGGTACTTCCTTTCTCAACAATTTCGTTAAAGGTGCGACTATCGATGAAAATCCTTTGACAAATCTTTGGTAATATCCGCTAATCCCAAGAAGCTGCGAACCTCGATTCACGGACTTAGGTGGTTTCAATCTAGCATGACCTCAATCTTGAGATCCACCCTTATCCCTTCCGCAGATACCACATGGCCTAAAAACGCAACCTCTTTCAGCCAAAATTCACACTTGCTGAATTTGGCGTACAGTTTCTTCTCCCTTAAAACTCGCAACACAATCCGAAGATGTTCATCATGCTCTACTTCAGACTTAGAATACACCAGGATGTCGTCTATGAATACCACGACGAATTGATCCAAGTAGGGCTGGAAAATTCGGTTCATCATATCCATGAACGCAGCTAGGGCATTCGTCAATCCGAATGGCATTACCAGAAATTCATAATGCCCATATCTAGTTCGGAAAGCCGTCTTATGGATATCCGCTTCTTTCACTTTAAGCTGATGATACCCCAACCTTAGATCAATCTTTGAGAATACCGTAGCTCCTTTAAGCTGATCGAACAAGTCGTCGATCCTTGGCAAAGGATACTTGTTCTTGATGGTCAGCTTATTTAACTGCCGATAATCTATACACATCCTCATCGATCCGTCCTTCTTCTTCACGAATAAAATCGGTGCTCCCCATAGAGACACACTAGGTCGGATGAATCCACGATCAAGCAGAGCCTTAAGCTCAACCAACTCCTTCGGTGCCATTCTATATGGAGCAATAGAAACTGGCGCCGTTTCAGGCAATAAATCTATCCCGAATTCTACCTCACGATCCGGAGGCAAACCTGGAAGTTCTTCCGGAAAGACATTTACAAATTCCTTTACAGTCCTGACTTCATTAACAGTTACCTCCTTAGCCTCCAAAGCATTTACCAACATCAGAAAGGCTTCACATCCCTTTCTAACCATCTTTTCTGCCTTAAGAGCGGATACTACATTAGATAAGTAGTTCCGTCTCTCGCCCATCACTACAACTTCTTTGTCATCAAGATTTCTTAAAGACATCCGCTTAGCAGCACAATCCACATTTGCACGATACTTCACAAGCCAGTCCTTGCCTAAGATTAGGTCGAATTCTCCAAATGGTAGCTCCATTAAATCAGCCGAAAATTGCGTCCCTTGAACTTCTAAAGGCACTTCCTTAAAAAGTTTGTCTATAACTACAGTCTGTCCTAGAGGGCTAAGTACAGTCATCTTCCTAGGTACAGTTCGAAGTCACATGCAAAGTCCAGATACTTCACTAGCGATATAGGAATGAGTTGACCCTATATCTATCAAAGCAATAAAAGGCAACCTGTAAATCGTAAACGCATCATAATAACATCAAAAGGCCGTCGCATCTTCTCGCGATGAACTGCATATACCAGACCTGGCTGTCTCGCCTCGAATTACCACTGCCTCTGCCTAAAGTTTCGCGACCTCTACCGGAACCATTACCCCTTCCATTTGAACTACGGCCCCTTATCGGCTGCTGTCCACCTCTGTCAGCCTGATTAGCACCCTGACTTGCTGGGCGGTTCTTCTCTGAATTCTTCGGGCAATCCTTGATCATATGATCCTTTGAACCGCACTTGAAACATCCGCCGGTCTTTTTCCAACATTCTCTCGAGTGCATTTTTCTACATTGAGTACAAGTACGATTTTGTCCACCCGTAGTAATCTATTGACCTCGCGGTCCATCATTTCTTGATTTCTTCTGAAAATTCCCGGACGACCCTAAAGACCCAAAGCTTCTCTTATTCTTGCTCTGGCCTCTGTCCGATTCATCTCTCAAATCCGTTTAGCCTCTTGGCAATTCTTGCCCTTTCCACTAAGATTGCAAAATCTCTTTCACGGTCTTGAGTAATCATCACTGCAATTCATCTCTAAGTCATCTTCAAATCGATACACGTTCATATTAGTAGCCACTATCCTTCGGCATAACGGCTAAGTCGCATAAAAATTCGCTTCATATTCACTATCGACTTGTTTCCTTATACTAGATTCAAATGTCTTCCTCCGGGAGTCGATGTAGCTAGCTCCAACATATTTTCCTTGAATTTAATCTTAAAATACCCCAATCCAATCGATCCATTGTGGGTATTCTCTTTGATAGTGAGCCACCTTTGGTAGGCTTCATCACGAAGAAGTGAAATAGCACCTTTCAATTTCTCTTCAGCACGGTGCAGTCTAAATCGTCCATAATCCCCTCGACTGCTTCCAACCAGTATTCCGCTACATTTGGAGCTACTCCAGATACTCCTCTGAAAACCTCAGCTCCATTCGATCTTAGTCTCTCAGCTACTGACTTTCGAGACCCATTTCCAGAACTAGCTTCTGCTACTCGTTCTAAAACTTGCAGCACAGCTTGTGATACTGCGTCACCTCCATCATTTTGCTCTTGAATATCCACCCCAACAGCCGGTGGCGGAGCTTCATTTTTGGAACCTTGACCAGATTGAACTGGTTCCGACACAGCCATTCTTCCTCGTCCACGTCCACGACGTCCACGTCCCCTAGAGCTCATGTCTACTACGTGTCTTATCTGTTTTTACGAAAAGTCTTATGTATTAGAATCTTTCCACTTCTTATTAAAAGAAAGTTTTATGAAATAGATATTCAATGGTTTTTCCGTAGTAGTGTACAAACACCTAGGGTCCATGTCTCTAAAGTTATAGTTTCCTTAAGCTTATCGGACTTTCATATCACTTTATCAATAAGGATACATACCGATGGATCTGGTCGAGAACTCCAAGTGCCATGCTCTTGTAAAACCATTTTATCTTAAGAAAACTAAAAAAACTCATTTGGGCCAATTTTGAAAAGCGTTGTGGGCTTCACAACCCAAGGCGAGAGTTTAAAACACAGCTCGATACCAAGTTAAAACACCCCAAACCCGCCCAAAAAGCCCAACCGAATTTGTTATGTTCCTCGAATCTAACTTTTATGAAACTCTAAATAAAAATTTGACGATTTTGTAGAAAAGCAGATTTAACTTAATATTTTAGGTTGAAATCAAATTGTAAAGTAAACTTTGTCTTTTAAAACATTATTTTTAGAAGTAATTAAAAGGAAACCAAATTTAAGAAAATTACTTTAAAACATTTATATATTAGTGACAAAAACATTTTTAAAATATTTATGAAAACTATTTAATTATTTACTTAATAATTGTTCATGACAAAATAAAATAAATTCAAACACCCAAAAATTTAAAAATAGTTTATAGTGGCCTTATTACATAAAATTGGCAAACCCATAATAAAGTCTAAATAATAAAATTAACTTAATAAGTTTAAGTAGGAAAATTTCCAAACTTCATTATTTGAGCATTGGCCACCTCGAAATCCTTATTGACCCGATCCATCGCTACGAATCATCTGAAAAGTTTATCCCACAAAGGGTGAGTCATAAACTCAATGTCTAACACATACATTAAAAGCCCATTTTCATATCACATTTATTCATAGGCCCATTTAAGTCATATTTGGCCCAAAAGCCCATTTAGCTCATATTTAGCTTAAAAGCCCGTTTAGCTCACATTTAGCCCAAAAGCCCATTTTCATAGCAGATCAAATAATAATCATTCAATATTCATGATTATGTACATGAAATGAAATGCAAGCCCAGCCCACCTAAATATCCATCCGCTACACACCACCCGTACCAACCAACACACCGTGGGGATTACTAAATCGACCCTCCATCCGCTACACACCATCGAAGGCGATTCTTTGCGATCAACATGCACATCGCCTTATAATATTGTGGCAAAGCCACTGAACAGATGTGACCGAAGTCACCGAATCAAGTCGCAAAATTTCAAATCGTGGACCGAAGTCACCAGATTCACATATGTGACCAGAAGTCATCGGATTTCAAATATGTGACCGAAGTCACCTAAATGTGGTAAAACCACCGAATACTTCCTCCTTTATCAAATATACCCATATGCCCATGCACATACATATCGATAAATTTTCATGCTATTTACCCCACAAATCATAATGTAGCCATACTTATCTCACATTTATGCATATAGCAAAATGAACAAAATATTGGGGTAAACATACACGAATATCGTATACCTTGAATGGTATCCAAAATCACAATCATACACATGGTCATATAATCATGTTTAAAAATATGTAAATCTATGAGAATTTTAATGTAAGGTTACACACCTCGTGACGGTGAGAACAATACTCTCGTCGTCAACACCTAATTAATTAACACACTTGATTAGTATAAACTTTAACTAATAAAATTATGTTTATTGATGAGGATCTAAATCCTTACCCTCGAATTCTAGAACGACAGTTATTTGTGGTTTTTCTCCACTAGATGGATCAAAACCCCGATATTCCACCGACTTAAAGTGGTTTGGTTATACGTGACTACTTCAAATAACCGATCCTCGTTAGCAGAGGGTCCACAACCCGTGGAAAGTCTCTAAACCGACATGTTCTTCGTTTGAAGTTTGATGGTAAAGGAATACCTCCTCTCTTCCAAACACTCAAACGGCTCTTTTCTTACCTATCTTGTTGGTCTTAAATCGCCCTAAAATAACGTTGATTAGCGATCCATTGAAAAGATTTGATATAACCAAAGGAATAATCTTACCTTGGATGATCCGAAGATCACTTCTTAAAAGTTAGCTTCAACAAGGATCCCTAGAAATCCTTTCCAAAGATTCGGCCTAGGAGAGAAAATAAAAGATTATGATTCTAAATTGGCCATAGTGAAAAGAAATGATGAAAATGATTGACAAAACCTTACTTTGAGTTCTTAAAGATTCAGCCTTGAATAAGAAAAGAAGAGAATAAAAAGTAACTTGGTGATTTCGGCTTACACAAAAAGAAAAGAGAAAAAGGATAGTGATTTATGGCATAAAATAGTTTCAGTTTTCAATAGAATGAAAAGAAGAAAAGAAAATCGAAATAGAAATTGATTCAGTTGGCAAAAGAGATGAGAATGATGTTGATTCTCAAAAGAAAAGAGATTGGTTTTGGAACCTATGCACATTCGGCCAAGGGAAAGAAATTGAAATAAAATGGTTCTTGAACTTTTATAGTTTCGGTAAAGAGGGAAAGAGAAGAGAGAAATACGATGAAAAAGAAAAAGAAAATGAGAAATGATCAAAGAGAATAAATGGGTTTCGGTTATGGAAGAAATTGAATAAAGAGAAAAAGTTTTTGGTAATGGTCAAGTAAGAAAAGATGAAAGAAAATGCCTTCAAAAGTGGTAATATTTTGGTACCAAAAAGAAAGAAAATCTTGAGAGGAAAAGAAGAAAAAAAAAAGTACCAATTTGGCCAAATATGATAGCCAAAACAAAACAAAGTTTTCACCTAATGCAAATGATAATTTCGGTTAAGGAGAAAGATTTTGGAGAAAGGAGAAAAGATGGACAATTTGCTAGGATTTTTGGCCAACTAGCACCCTAATGGCTACACAAAATTTTCGGTCAACCCTAGCCAACATTATCCCCCTTTTTCCTCCTTGTTTCTTCCCCATCAAATTCAAAATTTCCAAGATAATACCCCTATTTCAAGCCTTTGTCCCCTCTATCTTATCCTCCTATCTTGATTCCATGCCATAATTCTTTTGCTTGCCTTTTTCACATGGTCAAATAGCCAAAATTAAGAGAATGCTCATCCATTCTAGAAGGATCTTGGCCGACACTTATAGGGAAGGAAACAAAAAAAAAAATCCTCCCTTATGCTAGCTAGGAGATTCGAACCTCACTCCTCAAGCACACATCCATGCATCCTAACCACTTTGCCGATTACTCAACTTATGCTTAAAACTCCTTGTCATTAATTCTTAAGGCCTAACTTGCTTAGCTCTCTCTTAATTATTAGAAATTAAAAGTTTCACTAAGCATTCACTTAATTAATGAAGCTCAAATAACTTCCAAAATACACTCATTAATAATTAAGCATGCAACATCATTCAATCAAGTAAGATACATAACCCCCAATTATCAGGATGTTACAGGCTAAACATAGATATGTGGTGATCTTATATATTTGATGTTTTGTGAAAAGGGACTAAATTGATAAAATTTGCAAATATGAGGGTTAAGTTGCAAATAGCCCTAAATTTATGTTTTTGGATTGAATTGAATAAGTTGATGAATGAAAGGGTTAAATTTGAATATGTATAGATCAAGAACCAAAGAAAACGTACTTAGATTGCGAGAAAGCGAAGGTAGTAGAATAACCGAGTCCGAACGAATATCCGAATTTGAGGTAAGTCAATATACAAATAAATGTATTTGTATTGAATTATGTATGTTCTTATGATTATTGATAATGATGAATGTATATGAGATGATGTATACATGAATTCCGAGATAGAATCGACATAGTGACAATGTCTGAGAAGTTCCGTTTGAACCTAGGAATAGATAAGGTAGTTTATGTCATGACATAGGTATCTGTTATGTGATATAATGTAAGACCACGTCTGGGACATTGGCATTGATTCGAGATTTTGTGTAAGACCACATATGGGACGTTGGAATCAATATGAGATTTACATGTAAGACCATGTCAGGGACATTGGCATCGTATTGATTCGTGTAAGACCCTGTCTGGGACTGTGGCATCGATATCTAATTACATGTAAGACCACGTATGGGACGTTGGCATTGTACGACTATTCTGAGCACTCTGAGTATCCTATTAGATTCCAAATGGTTCAACGGGAAAATCTGAGATACGAATGACTATGTGATTTGTATTTCCGTTTCAGGTACGCTTGTTATGTACACTAAGTGTGTATGAAAGGTAAGTATCTCCATGAACTTACTAAAATAGATATGTGAAATGAAATGATAGAATGATATATGAAGAAATGCTTAAAAGAGCTATGTTATATGTGACATTGAGTTGAAGAATGTGGTAAGATATGGTTAAACAAATGAGCCAAAGAAATATATGTGATAAATTTGCTATGAGAACCATTAATGTCATAGTATCAATATTGTTATGTGTATTTTATGCTAAGTTTATTTGTATATGACTTACTAAGCTTTTGATATATGACTTACTAAGCTTTTCAAAGCTTGCTCTTTGTGTGTGTTTGCTCTGTTTTATAGATCGTCAAAGCTATTGAAGGCTCAGGGACCGTCGAGGATCGTCATCACACTACTCAAACTCATTTTGGTAATTTTGAAATGTGTATATAACTAAATATGGCTTGTATAGGCTAGTTGTTTTGGTTTAGCTTAATAGTTAATTAAATGGTCAAAGCTATGATAAGCATATGTATGCATTATAAGTATGAATGCTTGAGCAAAGGAATGATTATATGAAAGGTAAATGTGGATGAATCATGTTTGAGGTATATGTGTTTTAGTTGGGCAAAGTGTTTTGATTGGAAATTGGATTGAATGTGGAGAATTGTTGATTTATTTAGCATATCTTTGATTGTTAATTGTGTAAGAAATATATTGGTATAATGCTTATAGGTATGACCCTATTGTGGGTGGCATTTTAACCTTGCAAGTGGTCTGTTTTGCTTATATGGCCATGGCACACGAGCGTGTCTATTGGCCGTGGGTATAAGTCAGTAGCTAGCTTAAGTGTACACGGCCATGGCATACGGACATGCCTGGTAGCCATGTGAGCAAGTCAGTAGCTAGCCTAAGTGTACACGGCCATGGCACACGGGTGTGTCTGGTGGCCGTATGGATAAGTTAGTATACAAGCTCTATTTTGGCACAGCCAAGACACATGGGTGTGTCTGGTAGCCGTGGAAGGCACATGGCTTGCTCACACGGGCGTGTGACCTCAATAACTTAGAAAAGTTTTAAATTTTTGAGAATTCCCATCTGTATTTGGTTTAGTCTCGACCCTATTCTAAAGCATGATTAAGGTCTTGTTGACCTATAAAAGGGACACTTTGATGCGATTGATGATTTGTATTATGAAATGTCTAAAAATTTTTTGATCATTTCGGTAACGCCTTTAACCCTATACCGACAATGGTTATGGGTTAAGGGTGTTACAGTTAACTTGGCAATGCTACAAGGAAAAGGGAAATGAGAGGGGTAAGCATAAAGCTTAGTAAGTTTGCATGAAATAAATAGCAACATAAAGCTCATAATGTTGTCCATCCATTACATTGAGTAAAAAAACAAGTCTTAAGCTCATTTCCATAACTTACTCATACTTACTCTTACCAATTATACTTCATGCCACAAAAAACTATTCTCGTGATTTATTCACATATACTTGTATCACTTCATCATATAGTCTTAGCATTAATTTCATCTCTATCATAAGCTTAACTATTTACCCCATTGTATCACTTGGGATATTTAAGGGTACACGATTATCCTCATTCACATAATTATGACGCCAATGCCACAAACCAGATGTGGTCTTACGTAGGGTCACTTCTAAATGCCGATGCCATATATTCGATATGGTCTTATACGAGATGTCATTTCGATTGTCGATGCCATATCCCAGATATGGTCTTATACGATTCTTATATTCAATGTCGATGCCATATCCCAAATATGGTCTTGTATGAGATCTCCATTCGGTCTCGAGGCCATATCCCAGACATGGTCTTATACGGGACCTTACTAATCTCATGTTTCGATGATCTTATTCTCTCATTTATTAAAGTCCAATCGGGACTTTCACATCACAATTCTCATCATTTTCTCATTCAACATCATAACTCAAATTCATAGAAATATTATACAACATCACTAATATCAAACATTTAGAAACTTAATAACATGATGTTGAATTTATTACACATAAACTTAGCTCGATTTCAAAATAGGCTAGATTGTCGATCTAGTTCGATACTTTGCCCTTTCCTCGGTCGAGGTTAATTCTTCGCTCTTCTTGACCTATAATAAAAATTTAGCTCATTTAATCGCCACAGTGATAAGTACATTACAATAATAATTTTGGCAAAATTACCATTTTGCCCTTAAGCTTTCACAAAATGACCATTTTACCCCTAGGCTCGAAAATCAATTCTAATCAAATTTCCTTCTTTAACGAGCCTAGGTGAACATTTATTACTCTTATGGTAGCCCCCAATACTCATTATTTCCCACATTTACCACATATTTTACAACCTTTACAAAAAGGTCTTTTTAGGTATTTTCATTGTAAAACCTTTCACGAAAGTTGTTTATTAAACAACTATGACTCATTTGCTTCCACAAAAATGCAGCAAAAAACCTAAAATCTCACATGGAAAAACTCTAAACTTTCAACCATTTTGCAAGATAGTCCCCTCTTTAGCTAGCTTAAGCTTTAGAGTTCCAAAAGTACAAATATTATCAAGAAATGATCACTAAAACACTTACTTGTAAGGTGAAGAGCTTGCTGAAAATTTTGGGTTTTTAAACCCCTATTTACTGCTAATTTTCGGTGGAAGAAGATGAGTCAATAGAAGGATATCATCTTTTCTTTATTTTATTCTATTTCATCAATTTAATCCACCTACTACACCAACTTTGACTAATTTTGACTTCTTTGTCCCCCTATGGTCAGTCACCCTATATCTAAGGGTCAATTTTCACATTAAAGGCCTCCAATTAATATTCTATGGCTATTAGGCACCTTTAGCTTGTAAAATAGAACTTTCGCACTTTATGCGATTTAGTCATTTTTCGTGATTAAGCATGAAATCGCTAAAATTAAAGCACCAAAATTTTCATGCACTTATATAATCATGCTCTAACTCATACAATAACATAAAAATAATTTTCTCTATCCTCGGATTAGTGGTTCTGAACCCACTATTCTGACTAGCCCCTAAATCGAGCTGTTACATTATGTTTGTCGATATTGAATGCCAAGAATTGAAAAGCTCTGAGTATGGTAGAAATGAGTATTATATTAATTTCTAAATGATATGTGATACGAATTGATGATGAAAATTGTATGAGATCATGATATGTGAATTGGTTTATAATGTGTAATTGAAACATTGGTTGCCCTATTAGTTGTTTAGGCAGATTTGGATATAATTGGCATGCTGTGGTGCCTTAAACCCGACCAAGTCAGTTCGGCCCGAGTCAAGAATGTCACATTAGTCCCTTACGTGACCACACCATGGAAAACCACTCACACCAAAAATATACATACATAGTAATCAATCAACAATTAAGGTTAAGCATACAATCCTTAAAATCAAGTTTTGTTTAGCAAAATCATCAATACAACAACTAAGGGTAAAATCATCATTTTTCATTCACCATGCAAAATACTCATAACAAAACAAATTAAGCATCCCATTACTTTATAAAATTTTATTGTAAACAATACTTGAAAGAATCAGATTAAATCGATAAGTAAAACTCGAAAAACTTTAAAGAAAAGTTTTAAGATTGTAAACAATACTTGAAAGAATCAGATTAAATCGATAAGTAAAACTCGAAAAACTTAAAAAAAAAGTTTTAATGACTAAATTGTATAGAAAAATGTTTAAAAAACCCTTTTGCAAAATTGAAAATATAATTATGAAATTAGTTATATAAAACTCAATCATGCAAATTTTCATAACATTTCATAGCATTTAAGGATTCCAATTTAATTCCATAAAAATTAGGACTAGATTGCAAAGGAAAACAAAACAAGACTTAAGCAGACATTGAGTCACATTGTGATGCCGCAAAATATAACGTCCCGATGTTGATCCCTCGTCATGACGACATATGAATGTCGTCGCGACATTGTCTGTAATTTCTGTAGAAACAACCCAACAACTTATAATTGACAATTTGGCACAAACTATACATACCATTTCATGCATTTATGTCTATTTCTTGATTCTAACATGTCATATAGCATACATACAATGATTAAAACATTCTCAAACACTAAAACATACAATAAACTAACTTAACCCCTTAAGTAATTGGTTATTCTAGCATGCAATCTTACATATCATAATCCAATTACTCAACATACCAAATTTGCATCTTATGCATTTCTAAAGGCAATACCTATTCATTCTATACCATTTGGTCAATTCAAACTTGTCTTAATGTCCAGACTACCATTCTAACCCTCATATCAAATTCCAACCATCCTTATGCATTTCTAACACTTAAGCTTTGAACAACACTTAGAATGCATTTTAAACATTATTCCAAAGCAATCAAACAATCACAATTCAAACATAAAAGTCCCTAAAACAATCCATGAAGTCCATTTACAGTACCAACAAAAGGAAAGTTTGGATCCCTAAAAAATAGTCCCACATTGCCTTCATTTTTATAGTTGAAAACACAACACATAATTAAGTGGATAGCCTTGTTTGGATCACTTGGCTTGCTCACTTCACCCCCCCTCGATTTAGCTATTTTTCTACAAAATGTCAATATAAAAGTGTAAGCTTATCTAAGCTCAGTAAGTGTTCAAGATTTCCACAATTAAACACATAATCCAAATTTAAGAGAAAGCATACTAATGCTAACATTCATGGCATTAAAGTAAACATATTTCGTACCATCTTATATTGATATATTGGCATCTTGTGACTATGAAACACGTAATAAAACATTATATAGTGAATAAATGGATCTGAAAACACACCAATGACTTAAAGAGTATAACATAGTCCTATAAGTGTTGCATGAAGCTAACACTCTCCAAACACACCACGTTGTCCCGATGAATGGAGCTATGCTCAACATTCCCTTATCTCTCCAAACACAATTCTAATATCAAAACACATATGAGAACTCAAATCCTATGGCATGCTAATGATATCTAATGGTTCCAAGATATCATAATGCCAACATATCCACATATACACAATTTCTTACTATTTTATTTCACTTGTCAAAATACATATTTACACACTTTCACATCACTTTTAATGTACTCTCATGTGCTGTCACAATGCTCATAGAGCTACATTCACTAAAGTTTACATAGGTGTGCATAAGAACAGCAAGTCAAACACCACAATCTGACATAAACACATAGTATTATTTCATCATTGCTCATCCTTCACATTTCTCGTAACATTGTTGCATTATTTGCAAGATAATGTAAGCTTGAGTAAGAACACTTACACTTGGAACTTAGGATAGATGGTTAGGATAACCTAAGCTCCTATTGAACTCATTGGATTGTTCTTAGAAGCCAACATTCTAGATCACTCACCATATCACTTTCGCTCGATCCTGAAAGCTCAAATAAGCTTCTCTTTACCCTCCCAATGGATCCGACACTTTCCAAACACATTAAACACAATATATACTAGTCATTAACAGCTTTAAACACATTTAAACAACCACAAAGTCGTAGATCAATACTCTCTTCTCTTAATATTAAAATATAACAAGTTTACCAAAATAAGTGATTTTCTCACTTAATTATTATTTTTAATCCTTAAACGTGTTTATAAACATACTAAAAATCATATTATGTAACATCCTGAATTATTGGGCCTGTGCATTTTAGGTGTTGAATGCTTAAAATATTAACTTAAATGTTAGGGGTCCAAATTGGGCTTAGGAACGGGCTGAGGCTTTGACTAAATTTCTGTGTTGACACCTTAAAAGGGTAGTTATCTGTGTTTTAAATGATAAATTGGGCTTGTGGCCCAAAGGTAAGTGGTGCTATAAGGGAGCTATAAGTGGCGTCACTAGTAGTTGGATAGGGCTAAGTTTTGGTTGCTTAGAGCCCAAGTTTGTGGGCCAAATTCGGTACTTAAAGGGAGCAATAAGGAAGGGACGGTAACAAGGCTATATTTTAGGGATTTTTAGTGTTTAAATTAGGTGGATATTAAGCTGATAAAGGGGGAAAGAGTGGTGTGATGTAAGACTCTTTTGGATGTGATTTTTTATTAGGATAAGGGAAAAGATGAGAGCTCATCCAGGAGGCTAGAGCTAGCCGAAAATCAAACTCAGAGAGGGGGAAGGAATCGACTCAGTATAGGTGGAAGGGTGTGCCAAATTTTTCATTTAGAACAGCCTTTAGTTTCTTCTCTTTCGATTCATCTCTTCTCCTTTTTCTTTTCTGTCAGAAATCAAAACCCCTGAAGATTTATCCATTGCCGAAACCCTGCTAATCACCTTTTCTTTTCCTTAATACTCATTGGTCGAATCTCTCTTGACCATCTCTTCAATTCTTTGTTCTTCCATAAAGTCAAAGCACATCAATCCACTCTTGTTTATCTTTCTGGGATTTCCTTTAAAAAGCTGAAACTTCTAGATCTCTAATCTTCTACGGTTGTCGAATCTTATTCAGGGGATAGCCAAAACTTTTAAAAGAGGTAAGTACCGATTTGGGTTACCTTTCGATCCTTTTTCAGCTTTTGGGAGGCCATAGCCAAATGGCTATAAGGGACTAATCCTGTGTTTTTCTTTTACGACATTCTGGGATCTAAAGAAGAGTTAATCGCTTAGATCACTAAGTCATAGTTCAGTAACACTCGAATCGTGTTACTTTGGGGATCTCCAGGTAAGGAGATCTACTGATTTTTAACGTGTAAATTTGGGATTTATTAACCCTTGGCTGATTGAAGGAGAGGCCAAATCTTTGTATTTTTCTAGCTTTTGAGCAAGGTTATAAACTGAGGGTAGTAGATTTGGATAGCAAGGATATCGACTAAGAATATAGGACTACGTGATATCAGGTGTGTAACACTTCCACACCATTTAGATTGCCTGTTAAAATATGTTTATAAATTCTGTTATATTCTTATAAATACCAAAATCCCGGCATAAGGGTTGAGACCCAAGAAGGGTAAAAGCAAATCACCAGGTTAGTGATCCCTGTCATTCCTAAGTGAATGTTCCTGTTAAGATGACATATGTGATAAGTGTGCCAATTTTTGTGATTACATGGGGTTGGGTTTGATGAAAGGGGAAGTGTTCTGTTGTAGCGGCTTATGCCGTGGCCTGTTGTAGCGGCATATGTTGTGACCTGTTGTAGTGGCTCTTGCCATGACCTGTTGTAGTGGCTATTGCCATGATCTGACGATGAGCAGCATGACTGCCATCAGTGGTGTGTAGCGGTGTGGGTTGATTGTAGAAATCCTCAATGGTGTGACTGGCAGGTAAGGGTGGTGTGTAGCGGATGGAAACCTACGATTGGGTTGGGCATTGCATATTCTCATATAGATATTATGTTCTGTTATTCTGTTCTGTAGGGTTAAGGCCCAAATCTAATGGTACATGAGGGTTGCACACTGAGTCTCGTGACTCAACCCGTTATTTAACAATTTTTAGGTAGGACTTAGTGCATCGGACCGGATTGGAGAGGAGCGCAAGGTGGCAATGCGAGAGAGTATTGAGACTCAGCAAAGGAATTTACTTAATTTAGTTATTTTAATATTTTAAATTAGCAGATTTTAGGTTTTATTGTAATAAGGCCATGGGCCATTAGACTTATATTTATTTTGGGGTTTTAAGTTGGGTTTTTATTATTAGGCATTTAAATTTTATGTTTAAATTAAGCTGAGACATGTATTAAATTTCGACTCTATTTAAAAATCACCAAGGCTTTTTATAACTTCATATCTTATATGAATTAATAAATTATTAAGTTTTTGGTATAAATGTTTAAACTTGATAATTGTTTTCCAAAGTGCCACAAGTTTTATAAAATCTCCTTAGTGACATACCGGATCCGGTTGTAGTGTGTGAAATTTGGGTTTGAGGTGTTACAAATTGGTATCGAGCCAGATTCAAAACTCGACTTTGGGGTTTTGGGCTCAAAATGTTTTCTAAAGATGGGTTTTGAAACATGCATGTTGTTTTTAAATGATAATGAGTTTGTTAGCTCAAGATGGCACTCTGCCTCCGCCCAAGTCCACCAAGTAAGTTTTCTGAACCATTGAGTGGTATATATGTGGGCTCGATGGGTTGTCTGGGACGTAGATTAGTTTAAATAGACTTTGATGAACTATAGGCTTAGCCTAAACAACTTCTTAAATTTCATAAGACTTAATTTATCCAAACAAATCATGTGAACTAGTCGCAGTGTTAGGGTGTGGCAATAGGCATATGCATGTCTAGGATTAGATTCAGGGAGAGCTTGGTATTTAAGCAGTCCTAGTGACTCACCTCCTCTTCGTTGGAATCCTACCTAGTGCGTAGTGACTGTTCACCTTAGCCATGAGGACTTGTTGACGGGCCAAAATGTATAATTAAAACTCGAAAGGGACCAGCCACCCTATTTTGCAAAATCACTAAAATACCCCCTAGTTTTGTAAAATTTTTGAAATACCCCTAATTTGTAAAAAAATTACTAAATTACCCTTGATTTGTAAAATTACCGAAATAGCCCCAGATTTGTAAAATTATCGAAATACCCTTGAATTTGCAAAATTACCAAAATACCCTTATTTCGCAAAGCCACCCGAAACTTTATTTTGGAAAATTATGAAAATACCCCTATAGGTTAAAATTACAAAAATACCTCTAGGTAGTGAAATGACAAAAATACCCTTAGGTGATGAACGTAAGTTTGTGAATGCCTTTGCATGCTGATTGTGAATGTATATGATTCTTCGAAGTAGGGTAGTAGACTTGAGACTGAATTCCGAGACATAATTGTGAATTCAAAAGAACTACTCTTAAAGCTACTGTTCATAAGACTATTCATTGTTAATCAATGGAAGAAAAACTAATAAATCATAAAATTTCTAATCAGATAAACGAGAATAGGAAGAATGAGTCCAAAGGGTCGTGCACATCCACCGCGTGGTCGTGGAAGGGGTAGGATGACTGTGTCAAAACCCGTAGGATCTGGCCATGGATCTGGGGATGAGGTATCGGTTCCACCAGCTACTGAGGTGGAATTTTAGGATCAGATGGACGGGGAGGATGTGGTGTCTCAGGCGGTCCTAAGAGTTTTAGAGAGAGTGCCTGAGGCTGGTTTGGGCACAGGAGCCCGAAAATCAGTGCGGGAGAGACTTAGAAACAACGGGGCAGAAGTATTTAGAGGAGTCTCTGGTATAGCCCCGAGTTCAGCTGAATATTGGTTGGAGGCAGTGGAACGCATAATGGATGACCTAAACTTCACGGTGGTAGAGAAGTTGAAAGGGGTCGTGTCTCTTCTTCGAGACGAGGCCTATCAGTGGTGGCTCATGGTGAAAGAGGGTACTGTCGCAGACCGGATTGACTGGATTTCTTTAAGGAGTCATTCTAGGGAAAGTATGTTGGGGCTAATTATATGGATGCACAAAGGAAGGCATTCCTGAATTTGGTACATGGAAGTAAGTCTATGGCTGAATATGAGGCAAAGTTTCTGCGCTTGAGCTGCTATGCTCGAGGAATGGTGGAACCTAAATATGAATGTTGTGTTCGGTTCGAGGATGGGCTACAGAATGAGTTAAGGGTTTTGATAGCACCGCAGCGAGAGAGAAACTTTGATGTTTTGGTGGATAAGGTTAAGATAGCTGAGGAGGTGAAACGGACTGAGAGACAGGAAAGGGATAAGGATCGGGGTAAGAATAAGAGAAGTTTTAGGCCATCAATAGTATCTAGAAATTTTCAAAAAAGGCCTAGGACTGATGGGCCAGCTCGTGCTCCGACGAGCCAGAATCGATCATGTCTTTCATTTGGGAAGGTACATTATGGGGAGTGCAGAAGGAAAATCGGCGGATGTTTTAATTGTGGATCCATGGAACATCTGATTAAGGACTGTCCACAGGTGGATTAGGTACAACCAATGGGCCGAGGTTCTGATCAGGCTAGGAGAGGTGATCATCCTAGACCAAGGGGTCGTGGCGCAGTCAGAGGAGGAAATGGGTCTGGTCGGGGTCGTGGAGCACCTGGTAGGGGTGCAGTTAATGTAGACGCAAGGCAGCCGGGTCTAGTTTATGCAACTCGTCGACGGGAGGATGGTGAGGCACCGGATGTTATAACCAGTACGTTTCTTATTGCTGATAACCCTTTTCTTGCCTTAATTGATATTGGGTCAACCCATTTCTATGTTGCATGTAAAGTATCTGAGACCCTAAGTATAGACTCTGAAACAACCACTAGAAGGATGACTCTGGTTAGTCCTTTAGGAGAATCTAGGGTAGTGGAAAAACTATTTAGGAACGTACCTTTAGAGACTCAAGGTGTAGTGTTCCGGCAGACTTAATGGAATTATCGTTTGGAGAGTTTGACCTAATCTTAGGAATGGATTGGTTGACTAAGCATCGTGCTAAGTTGGATTGTGAGACTAAGCGCATGGTGTTGAGTACCCCGGAAGGCGAGGAAGTGGTTGTGTTAGGAGAAAGAAGGAACTATTGGTCCAATATAGTTTTAGCATTGAAGGCTGTTAAGATGATTCAGAAAGGATGCTATGCATTTCTAGCTTTTATCTGTGCTTTAGATGTTAAGGAGGTGACTATCAATGAGGTTCAAACAGTCAAGGATTTCACAGATGTCTTTCCTGAGGAATTGCCAGGATTGTCCCCGGATCGCGAAGTGGAGTTTGGAATAGAACTACTTCTGGGTACAGCCCCGGGGTCCATTACTCCATACAGAATGGCGCCAAAGGAGTTGGTGGAACTCAAAGCCCAGACCCAGGAACTATTGGATCGTGGATTTATCAGATCGAGTGTTTCTCCATAGGGAGCCCCGGTCCTGTTTGTGAAGAAGAAGGACGGATCCATGCTTATGTGTATGGACTACCGTCAGTTGAATAAGTTGACGGTTAAGAATAAGTACCCACTGCCAAGAATCGATGACTTGTTTGATTAGCTCAAAGGAGCTTTGGTATTTTCTAAGATTGATTTAAGGTCGGGATATCATCAGTTAAGGGTAAAGAAAAGAGACATTCATAAGACGGCATTTCTGACTCTGTACGGTCATTATGAGTTCTTGGTGATGCTGTTCAGCTTGACAAATGTGCCAGCAGTATTTATGGATATGATGAACCGTGTATTTCAACTGTATCTTATTCAATTTATCGTGGTGTTCATCGACGATATTCTGGTTTATTCCAAGTCTGAGGAGGAGCATGATACACATCTTCGTGTGGTGTTGCAAATCCTGAGGGAGAAGCAGTTGTACGCAAAGTTCAGTAAGTGTGAGTTCTGGCTGAAGGAAGCAATTTTCTTAGGGCATGTAGTTTTCGCAGAGGGAATTAGGATAGACCCTCGGAAGGTAGAAGTTGTGTTGGATTGGAAATCGCCGAAGTCTGTGGCAGAATTTTAAAGTTTCTTGGGATTAGCTAGGTACTATAGAAGGTTTGTTGAAGGGTTCTCATTGATAGCGGCACCTTTGACTAAATTGTTGAGGAAGGGAGTATCGTTTGTATGGACTGACAAACAGCAGGAGAGCTTTGAGAACCTTAATAGAATCTTGACGGAAGCGCCAGTGTTAATTCAGCCAAAGGCAGGAAAAGAATCTACCGTTTACTGTGATGCATCACACACAGGTCTCGGATGTGTGTTGATGCAAGATGGAAAAGTTGTTGCATATGCATCTCGACGGTTGACACTACATGAGTTGAACTACCCTACGCATGATTTGGAATTGGCAGCAGTAGTGTTTGCTCTGAAGATCTGAAGACACTACTTGTACGGGGAGAAGTCAGTTATTTACACTGACTATAAGAGCTTGAAGTATCTCCTTACTCAGAAAGAGTTGAACCTAAGGCAGAGAAGGTGGATCAAGCTATTAAAGGACTATGACTGTTCGATTGAGTACCACCCGGGCAAGGCTAACGTGGTGGCAGATGCGTTGAGTAGGAAGGCGATAGCAGATTTAAGGGTGATGTTCACTCATATTAGCCTGTGTGAGGATGGCAGTTTGGTAGCTGAACTCCAAGTAAGACCTATGTAGACAAGTCAGGTCAAAAAGAAGCAACTTCTGGATGATGTCTTGAGTACTCGAATCCGGCAAGTGCAGAATGGTGAAGGAGAGGACTATAGCTTGAATTGTGATGGAGTTCTATGTTTTCGTAAGAGAGTCTGTATTCTAAAGGATGTGGAGTTAAGGCAGATGATTCTTCGAGAGGCGCATAGTAGCCTATACGCTATGCATCCTAGAGGAGTTAAGATGTATCGAGATTTGCGAGAGCAATTTTGGTGGCCAGGTCTGAAGCGAGAGGTAACAAAATTCGTGGGTAAGTGTTTGACATGCCAGTAGGTGAAAGCAGAACACCAATTGCCTTTGGGGTTGTTGCAGCCATTCAAAATTCCGTAGTGGAAGTGGGAAAGGATCACGATGGATTTTGTTAGTGGGTTACCCCTTACGCCCACTAAGAAGGATTTGATTTGGGTGATTGTGGATCATTTGACAAAGTCAGCTCACTTCATACCGATTTGGGTCGGCTATTCCTTGCAAAAGTTGGTTAAGTTGTATATAGCTGAGGTGGTGAGATTGCATGGTGTACCTGTGTCGATCATATCAGATAGGGGCCCTAGGTTCACGTCACGATTCTGGAAGGCTCTTCATCAAGCAATAGGAACAAGGTTAGAATTTAGTACTACTTTTCATCCACAGACTGATGGTCAGTCTGAGAGGGTTTAGATCTTGGAGGATATGCTAAGGGGTTGCATCTTTGATTTTAGGGGTAGTTGGGAAGAGTATTTACCTTTGGCGGAATTCGCATACAATAATAGTTATCAAGCTAGTATTCAGATGGCGCCTTATGAAGTGTTATATGGAAGGAGATGTCATTCCCCAACTTGTTGGACGGAGTTGGGTGAACGTCAAGTATTGGGTCCAGAGCTAGTTTCAAAATGGAGGAGAAAGTTAAGTCAATACGGGCTCGATTGAAGGAGGCGTCTGATCGACAGAAATCTTATGCGGATCTAAAGCGAAAGGAGGTGGAATTTGCAGTAAGAGACTAAGTCTTTTTGAAGGTATCTCCATGGAAGAAGGTAATGAGGTTTGGACGGAAGGGTAAGTTAAGTCCACGGTTTATTGGGTCGTATCGGGTACTAGAACGTGTGGGCCCAGTGGCTTATCGCTTGGAGTTGCCTTCAGAGTTGGAACAAATAAATGACGTGTTTCATGTCTCGATGCTAAGACGTTATTGTTCTAATCCATTGCACGTAGTGCCGGTGGAAGAGATTGAGTAAGGCCAGATTTGTCTTTTGAGGAGGAACCAGTGAAAATCTTGGATCGAGACGTAAAAGTATTGAGAAAGAAGTCCGTCCCTTTGGTCAAGGTTTTGTGGCGAAATCACAGCGCAGAGGAGGCGACGTGGGAGCCAGAGGATGTTATGCGACAGCAGTATCCCATCTTTTTTGATCAGGTAAATTTAGAGGCTGAAATTTATTTTAAGGGGGTAGAACTGTGACATCCCGAATTATTGGGCCTGTGCATTTTAGGTGTTGAATGCTTAAAATATTAACTTAAGGGCTAGGGTTGCAGATTGGGCTCAAGAACGGGCTGAGGCTTTGACTAAATTTCTATGTAGACACCTTAAAAGGGTAGTTATCTGTGTTTTAAATGATAAATTGGGCTTGTGGCCCAAAGGTAAGTGGCGATATAAGGGAGCTATAAATGGCGTCACTAGTAGTTGGATAGGGCTAAGTTTTGGTTGCTTGGAGCTCAAGTTTGTGGGCCAAATTTGGCACTTAAAGGGAGCAATAGGGGAGGGATAGCAACAAGGCTATATTTTAGGGATTTTTAGTGTTTAAATTATGTGGATATTAAGCTGATAAAGGGGGAAGGAATGGTGTGATGTAGGACTCTTTTGGATGTGATTTTTATTAGGATAAGGAAAAGATGAGAGCTCATCCAGGAGGCTAGAGTTGGCCGAAAATCAAACTCAAAGAGGGGGAAAAAATCGGCTCAGTATAGGCAAAAGGTGTGTCGAATTTTTCATTTAGAACAGCCTTTAGTTTCCTCTCTTTCGAATAATCTCTTCTCTTTTTTCTTTTCTGTCAGAAATCGAAACCCCTGAAGATTTATCCATTGTTGAAACCCTGTTAATCACATTTTCTTTTCCTTAATACTCATTAGCCGAATCTCTCTTGACCATCTCTTAAATTCTTTATTTTTTCCAGAAAGCTGAAAACACATCAGTCCTCTCTTGTTCATCTTTCCAAGATTTCCTTTAAAAAGATGAAACTTCTAGATCTCTAATCTTCTACGGTTGCTTCAATCTTGTTCAGGG
The DNA here is from genome assembly GCA_025506655.1 of Gossypium rotundifolium. Taxonomy (NCBI): domain Eukaryota; kingdom Viridiplantae; phylum Streptophyta; class Magnoliopsida; order Malvales; family Malvaceae; genus Gossypium; species Gossypium rotundifolium. The sequence goes on along the minus strand of CP106724.1, from coordinate 83,456,301 downwards.
GATAGCTGAAGCTTTTAGAAGAGGTAAGTACCGATTTGGGTTATCTTTCGATCCTTTTTCGGCTTTTGGAAGGCCATAGCCGAATGGCTATAAGGGACTAATCCTGTGTTTTTCTTTTGTGGCATTCCGGGATCTGAAGAAGAGTCAATTGCGTAGATCTCTAAGTCATAGTTCAGTAACACTCGAATCGTGTTACTTTCGAGATCTTAAGGTAAGGAGATCTACTAATTTTTAACGTGTAAATTCAGGATTTATTAACCCTTGGCCGATTGTAGGAGAGGCCAAATCTTCGTGTTTTCTTTTTTTCCACCGAGGTAGTAGATTTTAAGCAAGGTTATATAGATGCGACATCGTGTGTAACACTTCCACGCCATTTAGATGGCCTGTTAAAATATGTTTATAAATTCTGTTATATTCTGATAAATGCCAAAATCCCGGCGTAAGGGTTGAGACCCAAGGAGGGTAAAATCGAATCACTAGGTTAGTGATCCCTGTCATTCTTAAGTGAATGTTCCTGTTAAGATGACATATTTGATAAGCGTGTCGATTTCTGTGATTGCATGAGGTTGGGTTTGATGAAAGGGGAAGTGTTCTATTGTAGCAGCTTATGCCATGACCTGTTGTAGCGGCTTATGCTATGACCTGTTGTAGTGGCTCTTGCCATGACCTATTTTAGTGGCTACGGCCATGATCTGATGATGAGCAGCATGACTGCCATCAATGGTGTGTAGCGGTGTGGGTTTATTGTAGAAATCCTCAATGGTGTGACCTGGCAGGTAAGGGTGGTGTGTAGCGGATGGAAACCTAGGATTGGGTTGGGCTTTGCATATTCTCATATATATATTATGTTCTGTTATCCTGTTTTGTGGGGCTAAGGCCCAAATCTAATGGTACATAAGGGTTGCACACTGAGTCTCGCGACTCAACCCGTTATTTAACAATTTTCAGGTAGCACCTAGTGCATTGGACCGGGTTGGAGAGGAGCGCAAGGTGGCCATGCTAGAGAGTATTGAGACTCAGCAAAGGACTTTACTTAATTTAGTTATTTTAATATTTTAAATTAGAGGATTTTAAGTTTCATTGTAATAAGGCCATGGGTCGCTAGACTTATATTTATTTTGGGGTTTTAAGTTGGGTTTTTATTATTAGGCATTTAAATTTTATGTTTAAATTAATTTGAGACATGTATTAAATTTGGTTCTATTTAAAAATCACCAAGGCTTTTTATAACTTCATATCTTATATGAATTAATAAATTATTAAGTTTTCGGTATAAATGTTTAAACCTGATAATTGTTTTCCAAAGTGCCACAAATTTTATAAAATCTCCTTAGTGACATACTAGATCCGGTTGTAGTGTGTAGGCCGAGTTTGGGGTGTTACAAATTGGTATCAAAGCCCAATTCAAAACTCAGCTTTGGGATTTTTGGGCTCAAAACGTTTTCTAAAGATGGGTTTTGAAACATGCATGTTGTTTTTTAAATGATAATAGGTTTGTTAGCTCAGCATGGCACCTGCATCTCCGCCCAAGTCCGCCAAGTAAGTTTTCTAAACCATTGAGTGGTATATATATGGGCTATCTGGGACGTAGATTAGTTTAAATAGACTTTGATGGGCTATAGTCTTAGCCTAAACAACTTCTTAAATTTCATAAGACTAAATTTATCCAAACAAATCCTATGAACTAGTCACCGTGTTAGGGTGTGGCAACAGGCATACGCATGTCTAGGATTGGATTCAGGGAGAGCTTGGTATTTAAGTAGTCCTAGTGACTCACCTCCTCTTCGTTGGAATCCTACCTGGTGCGTAGTGACTGTTCACCTTAGCCATGAGGACTTGTTGACGGGCCAAAATGTATAATTAAAACTCGAAAAAGAGCAGCCACCTATTTTGCAAAATCACTAAAATACCCCCTAGTTTTGTAAAATTTTGAAATACCTCTGATTTGTAAAAAAAATTACCAAATTCACCTTGATTTGTAAAATTATCGAAATACCCCCAAATTTACAAAATTATCGAAATACCCCCAGATTTGTAAAATTACCAAAATACCCTTATTTCGCAAAGCCACCCTAAACTTTATTTTGGAAAATTATGAAAATACCCATGTAGGTTAAAATAACGAAAATACATTTAGGTGATGAACGTAAGTTTGTGAATGCCTCTGTATGCTGATTGTGAATGTATGTGATTCTTCGAATTAGGGTAGTAGACTTGAGGTTGAATTTCGAGACATAATTATGAATTCGAAAGAACTACTCTTAAAGCTTCTGTTCATAAGACTGTTCGTGATTAATTAGTGGAAGAAAAACTAATAAATCATAAAATTTCTAATCAGATAAACGCAAATCGGAAGAATGAGTTCAAAGGGTCGTGGACGTCCACCGCGTGGTCGTGAAGGGTGGATGACTGTGTCAGAACCCGTAGGATTTGGCCATGGATCCGGGGATGAGGTACCGGTTCCACCAGCTGCTGAGGTGGAATTCTAATATCAGACGGAGAGGATGTGGTGTCTCAGGCGGTCCTAAGAGTTTTAGAGAGAGTGGCTGAGGCTGGTTTGGGCATAGGAGCCCATAAATCAAGTCTTAGAGACTTAGAAACAACGCAAGCGAAGTATTTAGAGGAGTCTTTGGTATAGCCTCAAGTTAAATTTGAATATTGGTTGGAGGCAGTGGAATGCATAATGGATAACCTAGACTTCACGGTGGAGGAGAAGTTGAAAGGGGTCGTGTCTCTTCTTCGAGACGAGGCCTATCAATGGTGGCTCACGGTGAAAGAAGGTACTGTTGCAGACCGAATTGATTGGGATTTCTTTAAGGAGTCATTCTAGGGAAAGTATGTTGGGGATAGTTATATGGATGCACAAAGGAAGGCATTCCTGAATTTGGTACAGGGAAGTAAGTCTGTGGCTGAATATGAGGCAGAGTTTCTGCGCTTGAGCCGCTACGCTCGAGGAATGGTGGCAACTGAATATGAATGTTGTGTTCGATTCGAGGATGGGCTACGAAATGAGTTAAGGGTTTTGATAGGACCGCAGCGAGAGAGAAACTTTGCTGTTTTGGTGGATAAGGTTAAGATAGCCGAGGAGGTGAAATAGACTGAGAGACAGGAAAGGGATAAGGATCGGGGTAAGAATAAGAGAAGTTTCAGGCCATCAGAGGTATCTAGAAATTTTCAAAAAAGGCCTAGGCTGATGGGCCAGCTTGTGAGACTAAGCGCATGGTGTTGAGTACCCCGGAAGGCGGGGAGGTGGTTGTGTTAGGAGAAAGAAGGAACTATTTGTCCAATGTTGTTTCGGCATTGAAGGCTATTAAGATGATTCAGAAAGGATGCTACGCATTTCTAGCTTTTATTGGTGTTTTGGATGTTAAGGAGGTGACTGTCAATGAGGTTCAAACAGTCAAGGATTTCACAGATGTCTTTCTTGAGGAATTGCTAGGATTACCCCGGATCGCGAAGTGGAGTTTGGAATAGAGCTACTTCCGGGTACAACCCTGGTGTCCATTGCTCCATACAGAATGGTGCCAAAGGAGTTGGTAGAACTCAATGCCTAGATCCAGGAACTGTTGGATCATGGATTTATCCGACCAAGTGTGTCTACGTGGGGAGCCCGGTCCTGTTTGTGAAGAAGGACGAATCCATGCGTATGTGTATGGACTACCGTCAGTTGAATAAGTTGACAATTAAGAACAAGTACCCACTGCCAAGAATCGATGACTTGTTCGATCAGCTCAAAGGAGCTTCGGTCTTTTCTAAGATTGACTTAAGGTCGGGATATCATCAGTTAAAGGTAAAGGAAAGAGACATTCATAAGACGGCGTTTCAGACTCAGTACGGTCATTATGAGTTCTTGGTGATGCCGTTCAAATTGACGAATGCGCCATCGACATTTATGGATATGATGAATCGTGTATTTTAACCTTATCTTGATCGGTTCGTCGTGGTATTCATCGATGATATTCTGGTTTATTCCAAGTTTAAGGAGGAGCATGATGCACATCTTCATGTGGTGTTGCAAATCCTGAGGGAGAAGCAGTTGTGTGCAAAGTTCAGTAAGTGTGAGTTCTGGCTGAAGGAAGTGACTTTTTTAGGGCATGAAGTTTCCGCAGAGGGAATTAGGGTGGACCCTCGGAAGGTAGAAGCCGTGTTGGATTGGAAACCGTCGAAGTCTATGGCGAAAGTTTGAAGTTTCTTGGGATTACCTAGGTACTACAGAAGGTTTGTTGAAGGGCTTTCATTGATAGCAGCACCTTTAACTAAATTGTTGAGGAAGGGGTATCATTTGTATGGACTGACAAACAGCAGGAGAGCTTTGAGAACCTTAAGAGAATCTTGACGGAAGCGCCAGTGTTAATTTAGCCAGAGGCGGGAAAAAAATCTACCGTCTACTGTGATGCGTCACACATAGGTCTCGGATGTGTGTTGATGCAAGATGGAAAAGTTATTGCATATGCATCTCGACAGTTGAGACCGCATGAGTTGAACTACCCTACGCATGATTTGGAAGTGGCAGCAGTAGTGTTTGCTCTGAAGATCTAGAGACACTACTTGTACGAGGAGAAGTCAGTTATTTACACTGACCATAAGAGCTTGAAGTATCTCCTTACTCAGAAGGAGTTGAACCTAAGGTAGAGAAGGTGGATCGAGCTATTAAAGGACTATGACTGTTCGATTGAGTACCACCGAGCAAGGCTAACGTGGTGGCGGATGCGTTGAATAGGAAGGCGATAGTGGATTTAAGGGTGATGTTCGCTTATCTTAGCCTGTATGAGGATGGCAGTTTGGTAGCTGAACTCCAAGTAAGACCTATGTGGACAAGTCAGGTCAAAGAGAAGCAACTTTGGATGATGTCTTGAGTACTCGAATGCAAATCGTAGAATGGTGAAGGAGAGGACTATAGCTTGAATTGTGATGGAGTTACGTGTTTCGTAAGAGAGTCTCAGATGCCAAAGGATGTGGAGTTAAGGCAGATGATTCTTCGGGAGGCGTATAGTAGCCCATACGCTATGCATCCTGGAGGAGTTAAGATGTATCAGGATTTGCGAGAGTAATTTTGGTGGCCAAGTCTAAAGCGAGAGGTAACAGAATTCGTGGGTAAGTGTTTGACGTGCTAGCAGGTGAAAGCAGAACATCAGTTGCCTTGAGGTTGTTGCAGCCAGTCAAGATTCCGTAGTGGAAGTGGGAAAGGATCACGATGGATTTTGTTAGTGGGTTACCCCTTACGCCCACTATGAACGATTCGATTTGGGTGATTGTGGATCATTTGACAAAGTCAGCTCACTTCATACCGGTTCGGGTCGACTATTCTTGCAAAAGTTGGCTAAGTTGTATGTGGCTGAGGTGGTGAGATTGCATGGTGTACCTGTGTTGATCATATCAGATAAGGACCCTAGGTTCACGTCATGATTCTGGAAGGCTCTTCATCAAGCAATGGGAACAAGGTTAGACTTTAGTATCAAGATTTCATCCATGCATCGATGGTTAGTCCGAGAGGTAATTCAAATCTTGGAGGATATGCTAAGGGGTTGCATCATTGATTTTAGGGGCAGTTGGGAGGAGTATTTACCTTTGGCGGAATTCGCATACAATAACAGTTATCAAGCTAGTATTTAGATGGCGCCTTATGAAGCGTTATATGGAATGAGATGTCGTACCCCAACTTGTTGGATGGAGTTGGGTGAATGTCAGGCATTGGGTCTAGAGCTAGTTTTGGAAACGGAGGAGAAAGTTAAGTCAATATGGGCTCGGTTGAAGGAGGCGTCTGATCGACAGAAATCTTATGCAGATCTAAAGCGAAAGGAGGTGGAATTTACAGTAGGAGACCAAGTCTTTTTGAAGGTATCTCCATAGAAGAAGGTAATGAGGTTTGGATGGAAGGGTAAGTTAAATCCACAGTTTATTGGGCCGTATCGGGTTCTAGAACATGTGGGCCCAGTGGCTTATCATTTGGAGTTGCCAAAAACACATCAGTCCTCTCTTGTTCATCTTTCCAAGATTTCCTTTAAAAAGCTGAAACTTCTAGATCTCTAATCTTTTACGGTTGCTGAATCTTGTTCAGGGGATAGCTGAAACTTTCAGAAGAGGTAAGTACCGTTTTGGGTTATCTTTAGATCCTTTTTCGACTTTTGGGAGGCCATAGCCGGATGGCTATAAGGGACTAATCCTATGTTTTTCTTTTGTGGCATTCCGGGATCTGAACAAGAGTCAATTGCATAGATCTCTAAGTATAGTTCAGTAACACTCGAATCGTGTTACTTTTGGGATCTCAAGGTAAGGAGATCTACTGATTTTTAACGTGTAAATTCGGGATTTATTAACCCTTGGCCAATTATAGGAGAGGCAAAATCTTCGTGTTTTTCCAACTTTTGAGCAAGGTTATAGACTCGAGGGTAGTAGATCCAGATAGCAAGGATATCGGCTAAGAATATAGGACTACGCGATATCAAGTGTGTAACACTTCTACACCATTTAGATTGCCTGTTAAAATATGTTTATAAATTCTGTTATATTCTAATAAATGTCGAAATCCCGGCATAAGGGTTGAGACCCAAGGAGGGTAAAATCGAATCACCAGGTTAGTGATCCCTGTCATTCTTAAGTGAATGTTCCTATTAAGATGACATATGTGATAAGTGTGCCGATTTCTGTGATTGCATGGGGTTGGGTTTGATGAAAGGGGAAGTGTTCTATTGTAGCGGCTTATGTCGTGACCTGTTGTAGTGGCTTATGCCGTGACCTGTTGTAGTGGCTCTTGCCATGACCTGTTGTAGTGGCTACGGCCATGATCTGACGATGAGTAGCATGACTGCCATCAGTGGTGTGTAGCGGTGTGGGTTGATTCTAGAAATCCCCAATGATGTGACTGGCAGGTAAGGGTGGTGTGTAGTGGATGGAAACCTAGGATTGGGTTGGGCTTTGCATATTCTCATATATATATTATGTTCTATTATCCTGTTCTGTGGGGCTAAGGCCCAAATCTAATGGTACATGAGGATTGCACACTAAGTCTCGTGACTCAACCCGTTATTTAACAATTTTCAGGTAGCACCTAGTGCATCGGACCGGGTTGGAGAGGAGCGCAAGGTGGCCATGCGAGAGAGTATTGAGACTCAGCAAAGGACTTTACTTAATTTAGTTATTTTAATATTTTAAATTAGCGAATTTTAAGTTTCATTGTAATAAGGCCATGGGCCACTAGACTTATATTTATTTTGGGGTTTTAAGTTGGGTTTTTATTATTAGGCATTTAAATTTTATGTTTAAATTAAGCTGAGACATGTATTAAATTTCAGTTCTATTTAAAAATCACCAAGGCTTTTTATCACTTCAAATCTTATATGAATTAATAAATTATTAAGGTTTCGGTATAAATGTTTAAACCTGATAATTGTTTTCCAAAGTGCCACAAGTTTTATAAAATCTCCTTAGTGACATACCAGATCCAGTTGTAGTGTGTGGGCGGGTTTGGGGTGTTACATATTAGATCATATCTAAACCATCAAAAACACGTAATTTCTCATATCTAACTTTTCTGGAAAATTAATCATGCATGAACAATCTAAAAGGGAAAATTCTTAATTCTTTAAAATCCTTTAACGATCTATCAAATTGAGTTTAAAAACCTTCTAACCAGTTCAATACAGGTTGAAAATCATTTAAAACCAATGGTTTGACTTAGAAATTTAGATTTCACCATTTTCAAGCTCATTTCCGGTTTAAAATTTTAAATGCATGTAAATCTCAATATATTTGATCAAATCTCGATTTATAAAAACAACAAGTATAGAATTATCATTAGGAATCAGAATATTAACTCAATTGAAGAAGAATGACGATTTGATACTCTAATTTGATGAAAAATAGTTGAAGAGAAAATGAAGAAATTGACTATGAAAATAATAATGTTACTTAAAATTGAAGGATGATTGGTGTTTGGAAAGTAGGAAAATCAGAAAGGTTTGATTAATTTGAGAGAAAATGCTCAGATTGAGATTTGAAAATAATTTGAAATGGGAAAATGAGAAGAGAGGGAAAACGTGTAACAACTTCTACTCAACCCGAATCACCGGATCCGGATATTGGATGTTACAACACAAAAACATTCATCAGAAATTTATTCATCTAGCATAATCAATTTTAAACACACTTCTTATTTCTTTTTGTACTTTCTTTAATATAAAAGTGGATATTAAATTTAAAAATTTGAACAGCGTAAAATGTTACAACATAAAAATTCATTAAAAATAGACTCTTCATGGCATAATGTACTATACGCTACACTGTTATGAAGCTCTATGTATGCATAATATCACAAATCTTACTTAAAACTTGGCCTAATCCTGGATTGGTCCCTCCTGGTGTACCCACTCATATAGTAGAACCTGAAACATAAACCAACGCTTGTAAGCTTGAGCGGACTTAATGAGTTTTAACCTATATTACCTTGAAGCCTTTTTAGTTGAACTCCTCATTCTAAAGATTTTGGATTTCATTTCTGTCTTTGACGGATACTTTCCTAGTATTAGAAATATATATATATGCCGGTTTCTATACTTAACATATCTACTCACACTTCACTCTTTGGCTGATTCTAGATTTTATCAGAGTATACAGATCTTATGCCTTCTCAAAAAAACAAATGTACATATCAGAAGAATATTAATACAAAGCCCACTTTTGAAGGTTTCTTCTTCAAATAGACATTGAATACTTTTTCCCAAGATGGGTACTCACAGATACTATTCTCAGCGGATAATTAAATTAATTGATATTTTATGATGAACTCCATACTGATATTATGTTTTGCGGATTCTCATATTGAGCCTGATAACTATCAGAATACCAATCAGAACATAACTTAAATCAAACCCAAATCATAACTTATACTAATGAATGAAACATTCTAAATCATATAAAAGAATTCCAAAAAATTATGTTACATATCACGAGAATGCCCAACTTAACAAAAAACTTAGATTCCAAAAAACCTCTATACGTGACATGGAAACTATTTAGATTTGGCGAATACTAGATAATTTTGATACTTCCTTTCATAACATAAATAAACCCATAACTAATGAACACATAGCCCATCCATCTCTACAATTACACCAAGTTCTCTATATTGATGAATTATGATGGTGGAGTCCTCTTTTAGAAACACTGTTGTGAACTCCTTTCAGGAAACACCCCTTAAAGCATATTAAATTTCTTCACAAGGCTAACCAAACAAAGTTATGTTTAGACTTATCAAATATTTATCCTAGATTTAGTTAGCGAAGAATTCTTAGAGTTTACTTAGATCTCGCTACAAAGGCGATTAATCAGATTTTCCATGAAAGCATCATCAAATATGCCACATAGGCATTACAATAAACGCCACAAAGGCATTACAGTATACGCCACAAAGGCATTTTAGATTACGCTACTAAGGTTTTGCAGATCATACCACAATGGCATCACAGAGAGTTACATGTTTACTTTCCCAGCGGACTTTCTTAGAAGGTGCTATGGGTTTCTCCCTCATGGTCTTATACATATCTTCATGTCGTGATCTGCGAGTCTGATTTACATCTGATCAAGGAAACACCATGAATATTTTCATTGTCATTCTATACCATGGGTTTTAGCCACATGGACTTACACATCCTCATGTTGTGTTCTTCCAGTTCAGTTTACATTTCACCGAAGGCTACACCATGAGTATACTTGTTGTCAACGTGATCTGCTTGTCCGATTAACAATGTACCTGCCTTACCAGAGGCATAAAAAGAATGATTTATTCACATAACAGCAATTACTCTTACCCAGATTCATTCACTCACTTGAAAAATTCATCATCTTCCATACTTGCTTTTACATGTGTACATATCATACATCATCTTATTCCTGTAACAACTCATATAACTAATTGATAAGCATGTAGAGCTTTATACATTGCTTCACACATACATACTTTCACCAGTTAGCCGTGGTGACATCTACATATGATTTTCCAATATAAATTATTACTCATGAGTCAGGATAAAGACTCACCTAAAACTCACCTTTACCGGACTAACGCCCCAAACCTGATCCTTAATGAGGACCCAGTATTAGCGTGTCACTACCTTAAAATTCTTTCTCTTAAACTTGTATAAAAGTGGTCTTCATAAAAATACAGTTCAAATAAATATGAATTGTAAATCCCTTACGACGTTAAAGATAAATAAGGTTATACATTTCGAAGAAATATGAAAAACAAAGAAGCTCCATTGGAAGCTCTTAAAACCGTATTTAGTGTAAACCTATATTTAACTAAAATGTTGTATACATATACATATAATTAGATGAATCATTAATCATTCAAAGTAAATAATTTGATACTTTGCAATAGCATAATCATTTTGCTAAGGTTTCATTAAGTTAACGATTTTAAAAAAAAGGCTTTAAAATACAAAATTCATTCTTGAAACGACACCATCTTGACACCACCCCATACCATGCATAATACAAAATACTTAGAAATCTCATGGAAAAAGATGTCCTCTGGAAAAGTCTTCGAGAAGTCCTTTACTTCATCAGCAATCCTGAAAAGGAAAGGTAACTAAATAAGTTCAAAGAACTTAGTGAATTCCAGAGCAACCATTTCAATTACTATAAATATAATACCAACAAACCTTTCCAACTCTACAATTTATATAGTTTTCCAATTGGCGTATACCATAAGCATACAAAATTTACTACAGACACTATTCCTTTAGTTCATACACTATGCCCATGCAACCATACAGGCAACTTTCTTCGTCTAGCCACACCCAAGTCCATGATCAAGCTTTAGAATTTATTTGATCCGTTCCATCATGATTTGCCAATCTGGTTTGCAATAACTCTTGCCTTACTAGAGGTTACATGATCCCTTTTTTAATTTATTGCAATTTTCTAGTTCAATTCTCACTTCATTGAAGGCAACGCTATGATTTCATTTTTGTAACTTAGTTCATTTTGTTCATTCTAGAAACAATGGTTGGTGGAAAAACCATGAAGAAAGACCCTTACTCCATTTTCACAAACACTTAATTCAGACCTAACCATGAACATTTATTACCCATACACAAAAATATCATCTTATAGGATAAGAGTGCTTACATCAATCAAACATAAACGAGAACATTATACACATACATGGAAGCAAAAAGGAACTCACCAAAAAATGCAGTAAGATTAGGCAAGAGGGCTCTTTCCCTTATCACTGGAGTTTTTAGGAGTTTATTAAGCTATAATATAAAGAGTTAACTTGTTAGACTATTTTTCTAGAAAACAAAACAAGTTAAATAAGAACATTAATAGGAAACCCAGAATCTGGAAGTTTCCTCCCATACAACCCAAACTGACCCTAAAGCATAAAACCCTATGGCCCTGTAAATAACCATAAAAATAGCTTGAGTTTCATCGATATTTACCAGGTACCAAACAACGATGGAGTTGGCTAAGTACATCGAACCCAAAATCTTCAAGCAAGTCTTAGATCTAGGATTTTACAAGATAAAATTTCAGAAAAAGTTTGGGAAGAAAATATGGTTGCAAAAGAAAGCATAAAACTTGCTTAGGAAGCCAAAACTTGCTCTATACAAATATATACAGAAAGAAAAACTTAGTGAATAAGTCTGATTTCCCTCTAAACCCCTCGTTCCTTGTGACCAAGCACTTCTCTCTTTTCATAAATGTGGCTCTCATAGGTTACAGAAAATTAGCCCTATACTAACAAATTCTTGTTCGTCTAACCAGACTGTTCAATCAGGATTAAAAAAAACAAAATTTATAGTTCTTTTCAAATTAAGGTTTTAATGCTAAGTACCTAATGTTTCGTCTAATAGCTGGGGTGCCATATACTCTTTAGAAGTGTCTGCCAAACCATCAAATTTGCCTACAACAGACTTCGCCCGAAGGGGCATCCATAGGCTCATATACTTAGTCAAATTTAATACCTACCTACTCAAAAATTCCTCTATGTACCCTTCTTCTATAACCAATATTCGAAAACTAAGGCTTTGTCTGGTGGGGTGGTACAACTCTTCCTCACTATGGAAATTTCGACCCCAAAATCCATACCATAAAATAACTGAGGGTATTGATATTTCATTAAGCTTTCTCTTTCCTACGTATCTTTTTCAGTGCCATGATTCCTCCATAATACCTTAACCAAGGGAATTCTTTTATTTCTTTACTCTTTAACTTCTCTTACTAGAATATAGACAGAGTTTTCCTGATAAGAGAGGTTTGGTTCAACCTCAAGTTCTTCAATCTATAATACATGATCAGGATTGGATCTATATCTTCTTAACATTGATACATGAAACACATTGTGGATCTTCAATAACTCAGAAGGCAACATCAATTTGTACACCATTGGTCCAACCTTTTCCAAAACCTTATATGGTCTTACAAACCTCAGACTCAATTTCCCCTTTTTACCAAAACAAATAATCTTTTTCCATGGAGAGACCTTTAGAAATACTTTATCCCCTACTTAAAAAGAGATTTCTTTCCTTTTTAATTCTACATATGATTTCTGTAGGTCCTGTGAAGCTTTTTAGTGACTACGGATGATGGCAACTTTCTCTTCTACTTCACATGCCAAGTTTGGACCCACTACCTTTCTTTCGCTCAATTTCATCTAACAGGTAGGTGTTCTACACCTTTTACCATACAAGGCTTTGAATGGATACATCTTAGGCTGGCGTGATAGCTGTTATTATAGGCGAATTCAACTAGAAGGACATACTTCTCCCAGTTTATTCTAGAATCAAGCACATAACAATGTAAAATATCCTTTAAGACCTTAATAACTCTTTCTAATTGGCTATTAGTTTGAGGGTGAAATGCAATACTAAATTTTAGCTTAGCTCACAACAATTGTTGTAATTAATGCCAAAACCTTAATGTAAACCTCAAATATCTATCTGAAACTGTGGATGAATGAACCCCATGCAGGCGTACTATCCCATCAATATACAATTCAACTATCTTCTCCAAGGAATAAGTTGTATTCACTGGAAGAAAATAAGCTAACTTGGTAAACCGATCAACTACCACCCAAATAACATGCTTCTTAGACGAATTGAAGGGTAACATGTAACACCCCCAGCCCGTCTCCATTGTCAGGTTAGGGTTACATAATATTACTAAATAATCAAAAACATTTGAACATTATAACATTCAATATTATAATCACATCATAAGCCATTCATACAGAGGCATGTTATCCCTAAAAATAACCTAGAAACAATTTGGGACCAATTTGAAATAGTTTGGAAAGTTTAAGAAGAAGATACAAAATTCAAAAGACAAGGGTCATACGATTGTGTGGCCAGGCCATGTGCCTCACACGATTAAGACACACGCCCGTGTCTCACCGTGTAACAATTAAACTTGGGAGACACGGCTGTGTCCCAGCCCGTGTCCTCACTCATGTAACTCTCTGAGTAAGGTCACACAGCCATGCCACACGTCCGTCTGCTAGGCCGTGTAACTCTCTAAGTTGAAACCACACGCCCATGTGTCAGGCCATGTGTTAGGCCATGTAACTCATTGACTTACACCTTAAAGAAATCATTAGATGACACACGGCCGTGTCGCCAGGCCTGGACCCAAATTAACCTTAAATGACAAGTTTACCATTTTAACCTTACTTGGACCCTAAGGAATCCATTTACCAGCCAAAAGACCAATTTAAAATGACATTAAACAAGATCAAAACATGGTAAATCAACCATCCTAAGTGTCTAACCAATGTACCCTCATTGGCACCACAAATATACTCAATTTCACAACAAAATGAACTATCACCCAAAGCATGTTAAATCACATAAACTAACATTCAACCAATATGCCTATCATAAGAACCTTTATCACAACATTCCATAAACAAATACCATAAACTTGCACTAAAACATGTTCATTAGTTCACATATATCATATTAAGGGAACTATTTGTATTTTAAGATCATACTTTAAAGTATTACATATAAAAGACAATAGCAATGACAATCAAGCCTATTACATGCCATATAATCCAAAATGAACATTCCAAAAACTATTGAAACTAGGAGGATAGTGTGACATGAGTGTCGATTCGACTGTCCAACCTTCAAAGAATCTACAAGATTAGAAAATAACACAAATAAGCTTATTGAAGCTTAGTAAATTGACATACAAAAATGATAAATCTTATCGAAGTAATACAATAAATCATTCAATAATAACTCAACTACATGTGTTCCATGTCATCCAAAATCTCATTCCGTTGAATTGGATAGTTCAATTCAAAGCTCAGATACATGTTATAACTATCAAAAGCACTAGACAAGTTATGATTCAGAGATTTATGACTTGATGAATAACTTATAGATATGAGTACATAGATAATCCAACAAAACACACCAAATCTCGTAAGAGCTAATCTAACTGATAACACGCTAGATGCTCATGAGAGCTAATCCACCTGATAACACGCCAGATGCTCATAAGATATAATCCACCCGATAACATGCCAGATGCTCATAAGAGCTAATCCAACTAAAAACACGCCAAAGTAGGGAGTATAACACGAGAGTTCACAACAAATGCTAAACCTCGATCTACTCGGGAAAAATATAAATATCACTCCACAACAATCTCCACTCCAATCCCCTCAAACACGCCGTAATTCAATTATACACTATCTCGCGTTCATCCAATTCAAGTATTGAAATTCATAAATATTTCTAAAAAAATTTATATTAAACAATTATAAATATTATATCATCACACATTTCATATAGATATTGAATTGTAAATAGTACAACCTACCTAGACTGGATTCTAGTTCTTGTTGAAGTTCAAAGACTAATCCACGATTTTTCTTTTTCCACGTATATCAATAGGGTCTTTGTCTAAAATGTAGAATTCCTCAATTATTAGCTTACATTTTACATTCCAATTCACTTTACATTTTGTAGCCTTTTTATTTTTCAAAATTACCCAATTACCCCTAACTTTTACAACTTTTGCAATTTAGCCTCTTAACCTTAAAATCATCAAATTAACCATTTTTCCCAAGTCAACATTTTAGTCGAATATATTAGCCCTTAAATAGTCCCTATAAAACATCAAATTCACTAACAAACCCTAAAATTTTGACATTTTCACAATTTAATCATTAAATCAAAATCTAATAAAAATCAATTCACAAAATCACCAAATATCATAATCAAAGCTTCAAATACATAGCTATAATAAAAAAAATTTAAGGTTCATCAAGGGAAACATCTAAAAATTTTAACAGATTCAAAAACGAAGGTACTGGCTAGCTGGACCTAGTTGCAACGATCTGGAAAACATAAAAATTACAAGAAACGAGTATGAATTTCACTTACATGCAAAGGAATGAAGAAAACCGAAGCTCTTCTTCTCGATAGCTATGGCTTTTGGCCATTTGGAGAAGAAATGAAAGTGAAATTGTTTTATTCATTATTTAATTTTGTTTAAATTACAAAATTGCCATTGATCATATTATATTTTATCAATTTCAACCAAGTTGTCGTCCCACCATAATAACTAGGGTATAATTTATCCTTAAGTCCTTCCTCATTTATTAATTAAGCTATTAAATCATCTAAATGCAATAATTGCTAAGTTTTGCACATTTTAAAATCTAGTCCTTTTCTTTAATTAGCTATCTAAACATTAAAATTTCTTAACAAAATTTTAATCGACTCTAATGACTCCATAAATATTCTATAAATAATATTTACGAGTCTACACAATAGAAATTTGTGGTTTTGAAATAATTATTACATCACCACTAAAAATCGGGTTGTTACAACTCTCCCCCATTAGGAAATTTCATACTCGAAATTATTACATGAAAATAGATTTAAATATTATAGTTTCATCGATTCTCGATTTCCCAGGTAGCTTCTTTTGTAGCATAACGATGCCACAAGATTTTAACTAACAATACCCATTTATTCCACAGTTCTTGGACTTCCCAAGCCAAAATTTTTGCTGGTTCCTCAGAATACGTCAAATCTACAATTCAATCTCACTATGAGGAATCACATGTGAAGGATCAGATCTGTATTTCCTCAGCATTGAAACTTGGAATACATTATGAATTTTCTCAAGTTCAAGGGGCAAAGCTAGTCTGTAAGCTATAGGGCTGACTCTTTCAATAATCTCATACGGTCCGATAAACCTCAGACTCAACTTTCCTTTCTTGCCAAAATGTAACACTTTCTTCTATAGAGAAACTTTTAGAAATACTCGATCGCCAACAATAAATTAATATCTTTTCTTTTCAAGTTCGCGTATTATTTTTGACAATCAGATGCAGCTTTTAAATAATCTTGAATAATTCAAACCTTGTCTTTAGTTCCACAAATCAAGTCAATTCCCACCATTTTAGGTTCACTCAATTCAGACCAATATAATGGTGATTTACACTTTCTTCCGTATAGAGCTTCAAACGATGCCATTTTAATATTGGAATAATAATTGTTATTATAAGCGAATTTAGCTAACAGTAGATATTTATCCCAACTACCTTCAAACTCAAGTATACAACATCGTAGCATGTCTTCTAGAACCTTTATTACTCGTTCTGATTGCCCGTTGCCTTCCGAGGATGAAATGCTGTACTGAAATTGTGTTTAGTGTCCAAAGCCTCGTGAAGTTTACTCTAAAATATCGATGTAAACCTTGGATCACGATCAGAAATAATAGATGTCAAAAATCTGTGTAATCTCACAATCTTTGACACATATAATTCTAGTAAAGACACAATGAATCTAAGACTATCTACTTGATTACATTTTAGTTTCTTAATGACTCTACATAGACAAGACAACCACTGCTCAGCCACAGTGGGGTCATTTCCCTTGTCACCAAAATATTCCTCGGCGCCTCTTTTCCCAATCTACCTAATAGGATCGACTTTAGGAAGAGCCTTCACAGTGTAGGTGGCGCGAGCTGAGCTAGGCGAACCACTTCAAATTTTGTTGATGAGGGTGTTGAGGATGTTGTGGATGGGGTTTTTGTTCATTCCCCATAAAATGGTCAAATAGCTAGGTCATCATAAAAAAAACATGTTTTTGAATGAGTTTCTTGCATTACAGGCATTGTTGTCAGAGGGGTACTATGCATGATAGGGGTATGACACTACCTTCGATTTTTTCGAGAATGACTAAACTTAGGCTCTGATACCAAACTTGTAATGCCCCAAACCTGATCCTTAAGGAGGACCTAGTATTTGCGCGTCACTACCTTAAAATCCTTTCTCTTAAACTTGTACAAGTGTGGTCTTCATAAAAATATAGTTCAAATAAATATGAATTGTAAATATTTTGTGAAGTTAAAGATAAATAAGGTTATACATTTCCAAGAAAAATGAAAAACAAATAAGCTCCACTAAAATATTTAAAAATCATATTTGGTGTAAACCTATATTTAACTACAGCATTGGCTACATATATATAACCAGAAGAATCATTAATCGTTTGAAATAAATAATTCAATACTTTACAAAAGCATAATCAATTCATTGAGTTAATGATTTCAAAAATAATAGCTTTAAAATAAAAAATTCACTCTTCGAAATGACACCATCTTGACACCACCCTCATGCCATGCATGATATAAAATACTTAGAAATCTCACGGCAAAAGATGTCCGCTGGCAAAGTCTTCGAGAAGTTCTTTACTTCGTCAGCAATCCTGAAAAGGAAAGGTAACTAAATAAGTTCAAAGAACTTAATGAATTCCAGAGCAATCATATCAATAGTTATAAATATAATACTAATAAACCTTTCAACTCTATGAATTATCCCATAAGCATACAAAATTTACTACAAACACTATTCCTTTAGTGCATACACTACGCCCATGCAACCATGCATACAACCTTCTTCATGCTAGCCATACCCAAGTTCATGATCAAGCCTTAGAATTCATTTCATTCGTTCCATCATGATTTGCCAATCTGGTTTGCAATAACTCTTTCCTTACTAGAGGCTATATGATCCCTTTTTTCATTTATTGTGATCTACCACTTCAATGCTCATTTCATTGAAGGCAACACTATGATTTCATTTTCGTAACTCAGTTCATTTTGTTCATTCTAGAAATAATGGGTGGTGGCATAACCACGAAGAAAGGCCATTACTCAATTTTCATAGACAACTAACTCAGACTTAATAATGAACCTTTATTACCCATACAAAAAAATATAATCTTATAGGATTAGAGTGCTTAACTCGATCAAACATAAATGAGAACATTATACACACACATTGAAGCAAGAATGAACTTACTAGAAAATGCAGCAAGATTAGGCAGCAAGGTTGTTGCCCTTATCACGGAGTTTTCAGGAGTTTATTGAGCTATAATATAAAGAATTAAAATGTTAGAAAATTTTTCTAGAATACTAAACAAGTTAAATAAGAACATTAACAGGAAACCCAAATCTAGAAGTTTTCTCCTATACAACTCAAATTGACCCTAAACCATGGGCCTCGTAAATAACCATGAAAATAACTTGAGTTTCATCGATGTTTACCAGGTACCAAACGAAGATGGAGTTGGCTGAGTACAGCGAACCCAAAATCTTCAAGTAAGTCTTAGGTCTAGGATTTTTCGAGAGAAAATTTCAAAGAAAGTTTGGGAAGAAAATATGGTTGCAAATGAAAGCATAAAACGTGCTAAGGAAGCCAAAGCTTGCTTTATACAAATATACACGTATGGAAAAACTTAGTGAATAAGTCAAATTTCCCTCTAAGCCCTCATTCCTTGTGGCCTAACACTTCTCTCTTTTTATAAATGCGGGTCTAATAGGTTATAGAAACTTAGTCCTATACTAACCAAATTCTCATTTCTCTAACTAGACTGTTCAACCAGGATTATAAAACAATAACAAAGTATGCAGTTCTTTTTAAATTAAGGTCTTAACACTAAGGTTCTAATGTTTCTTCTAATAGTTAGGGTGGTGTATACTCTTCAGAAGTGTCTGCCAAACTAGCAAACTCGCCTACTATAGACTTCGCCCGAAGGCACACCCATAGACTCATACTTTGTCAAATTTAAGACGTACCTACTCAAAACTTCCTCGAT
The DNA here is from genome assembly GCA_025506655.1 of Gossypium rotundifolium. Taxonomy (NCBI): domain Eukaryota; kingdom Viridiplantae; phylum Streptophyta; class Magnoliopsida; order Malvales; family Malvaceae; genus Gossypium; species Gossypium rotundifolium. Next base: position 83,437,177 of record CP106724.1, on the reverse strand, counting down.
GTGCCCTTCTTTTATAATCAATATTCGAACACTAGGGCTTCCTCGAGTGGGATGTTACAACTACAGTTCAAAGTTCCAACCCAAATGTCCTTCACAAATCATCAACAAAAATTGCTTAAAGGAACATGTAATCATCATTAAATCCCATTTACCAAAAATTTGTTATCATCTCAATTATAGATCACCCCTATGCATGACCTATTTTTCATGTATTATTGTTTATACACTCTTACATCCTTACTTTTTCAAAATCTTGATATACAGAGTAGTTAAACTTACTAGGAGGTTCAAATGCCCACCGATGACCTCAAAAACCTTATCTTCCAGTTTTAACGAGGAAGAAGAGAATATTTAATTTTAAGAAAGCCAAAGCATAGAACGGAAGGCAAAAAAATCTAAACATTCCCTTCCTAGAATATATACCCAATACGTCTTAACAGATTTTGACAAGTGTCAAATGTATATAGAATTTGTCCCTTTAATGTCCTACAAAAATTGAGGAAAATATAAAAGAAAATTCGATGCCGATACTATTTGACCTATTAATCCATTTAGTTGACTCTTAATCAATCACATTATAGAACCCATCTTGCACATCTTTCGAGCTAACTTGGCGTATGATACCTATGGCTATAACTCATATATGGCATGGCCTTAAAGACATTTTAGTCCCTTAATGATGTTTTGGTTCGATTAACCAATCCATACCTAGGATAAGATCGAAATCATCAAACGGTAACAACATTAAATCAGTCGAAAAGTCACAACCTCAAATTTTTAATGGACATCAAAATCATCAAACGATAACAACATTAAATTAGTTGCAAAAACTATCGTTCGTTTCAACAAGTGATCTTTTTTCTTATCCAAGTATCGTTTATTGACATATTTCTTTTTAAATTCAGTTTGAAAAAAGTCTCAGTCAACTCTTTCTTTTAGCACAATGGCTATCACTGTGTACCACCACTGATATGCCTAATCTTTCAACGGAGATAATGCACATCTCAAGTTGTTAGCAGGTGTACAAGCTAACTCATCAAACACCCTCTGAGTGTTTTCCAACCAATACTTGACTCTAGCAGGATCATCGTCCGTCTTGCCTTTAAATTCTTGACCCCACACTTTCAAATTTTATCGATTGGAGTCCTATGTACATGTACATGTGTAGAACTTTGAGGAATAAGAGTTGTTGAGGAAGGCACAATAAGGGGTGGATGTTGTGAAGCCATAGGGTTGTCTTGCATGAACTTAGTAAACAACTAACCTATCATACCAAAGAATGCATTTTTCTCCTTGTTCTTTGACATTTATGGAACTAACATGTTGGTTTGCTCCCTGGTTTAAAGCTGATATGTTATTGTCAACTTCATCGATGATAGCACAATTTGAGTCAGCAGACATCTTTAAATCTACAAGAAAATAGGGTCAGATTGAATAAGAAGCATCACACTATCACACTACAAACACGTTGCGTTCAATCCTAGAATCTACTAAGTCGTACCACTAAAGGTAACACTTCATAGCCAGTCTAGTCATCAGACCGAGCTATGAAATATTACCATAGAAAGAAAATACTATCTCATACAATTCTGACTTTCAATCGAGCTTACAAAAACTCTAAAATAAGTTCAGGATTAAATGAGGACCAACTTAAAACTTTTAAAACAAAGAATGTTTGAGGGGTATAGGAAATTGTGGGAGTGAATTAGGGATAAGTGGGAGAAAATTAGGGATTATAGGGGAGAATATCCAAAATCTGATAATTTTATTTTCTTTTTAAAAAAAAGAGTCAGTTTTCTCTCCATCTTTCTGACGATTTCTCTCCCCCATCTCTACCGTTTTTATTCCTCAATTGTTTCCCTTGTTATCGAATTCTGCTTCTCTTCCCTTACCCTTGACGTTTCTTTTTGCTTTTCTTTGCTTTAATCGTTCTTTTGTGGCAACCTTCATTTCTGTCTGTATGGTAAGTGAAATAAGGTGGATTTGGTTTTCTTCTTAATTTTCGGTTTCTTCCTTTCTTGCTGGAAGTCTTTTGACGTTTCTCCTATTTGTTCCCTATCCAAACCTTTGCCTTTCTTTTTCCCCTTTTTAAATCCTTTTTATCTTTTACTTTCTTCATGCACATTGTCCTCTCGCTCTTTTGGTAAGTTGAGTTTTGTTTAAACTTTTAACTAGGATGTGGACAAGTGTTTATATTGATTCTTTTGATGGTTAGGGGTTTATCGAAAGGCTGTTGATCACTCGTCAACATTCTGAAGACAGGGAATTCCTGCTACTCGATATAAGGCAATGACTTATCGCTCAAAAAATGATTACCATGCTTCGAGATTTAGAGTAATTCGATGGCTTAATCGATTAATCAATTGTATATTGCTAATTTTAGGTATCGGGCGTGTTCGGGAGTTTTAGACGTCAAGATCAAAGTAGGTGTGTGTAACCACAACACTGAAAATGAAAATCAGAGAAAAGCCAAAAAATAGGGTTGTCGACGCCACACGGGCGTGTGGCCGTTCTTATGACAGAACACGGCGTGTGATCGACGAAGCGGGCCGTGTGCGACAGACGGGCCGGACCGAATTGGGTCGTATGGACCATACGAGTGAACCACACGGGCGTGTAGAATTTATGGGCCAGGCCATGTGATCCACATGGCCAAGGCCATTTTGGGCCATGTAGGCTACACGGGCATGTGGGCCTACACAGGCAGACAACATGGGCGTGTGAGCCCATTTTCACTGCTTTGTTGCTAAGGTTGCACGGGTCGCCCGAGTCGACTGTGAACCTACTGTAGGGTCGTTAAGCTTACCTAGACCCTTAATTGACTGAAATGACTGTATGACTGATATATATATATGCATGTTATTGAGTATGATGAGATTCTGCTGAGCTAATATTGTATGTACTATTACCATGAGATAGGATGTCATAACTGTATATTGCATTGCATTAGGTTGGGGTGGATGCTAATCGAAGGAAGTGTACTGAAAGGCTTCAAGCATAACTTACTGGCAGCTCAGCTGCAAACTACTGTCTAGTGCCGCTTACGGTACTATTTAGAGTGTAGGGATGGGTGAGTTGATTATATCCCCACATGGAGTGTAGGGTTGGATGGAGATGGTGTGTAGAGGCTAACTGGGTAGGATTCTGTGACTGCATATCTGTTATTGTTACTGTTGTTGTGAGGGGCTAATGCCCTACTACAGGATTTCTTCTGTACTAAAATAGGCTAAGGCCCAAACTGATACAGTTACTGGAAAAAGGCTTAGACCCAGACTATGATTAATTGCATATTGTCTATTTATCCTTATGGGGATTACACACTGAGTTTACATAAACTCACCCCTTCTGTCTAATCTGTACAGGTAACCCCCAGACTTAGGCGGATCGGTGTGGCGGAGGACTCAGCGGTGGCCACACGACCTCTTTGACACAGATTCATACTTACTTATGATTTTAAATTTTATTTGGGTATTTTATTGTAAATATGGCCTCTGTGGATTTTTATTTTAGTTTGGGATTTTTATTGGTTATGGTTTATAACTGCTAGTATTAAGATATCTCGATTTTTCAAAAGAAACAAATGTTTTAACAAAATACTCACAAATATGCAAACTGTTCTAAAAGCTTCTGCCTTGAACAAACATTTTGAAAACTTTCGACTGATTAAATAACATGAATTTAGAATTAATAAATAATAATAAAAAGCTTCTAAACGAGAATTATTTTAAGCAAAGTATGGTTTTCAAACACACTACCATGTGACATCGCCTGGTTTGACCATAACGTCTAGGCCGGGTTTGGAATGTTACATTCATTATATGCTTTCTAGCTCAACTCAAAACATATCTTATTTACATTTCCTAGTCTTCTAATCAATACGCCTCAATGACACATTTTCACAACAAGATGGTATACATACAACATAATTCATTGAATCAATTTATTACCAATATGCATACATTCGAAAACATTCATCTCAACTTTGATGAAACATACTGACCTTCAAACTCACAACTAGCACAAGTGTCAATAATAGTTCTTCAACCAAACATGTTTATACATATCCAAAACATACATGTATACACATTTAAAAACCTTAAAAGTAAAACAAGAATTCATATGACTTAAAACATTTCTTCACAAGATGACACTTATACATTTAGCATATATACATGCCACATAACCATAAAGATTAATCAAAAGAACTATCGAGTCAAATGCTGGATAGTGTGAGCTTTGAGCTGATTTGATAGTCGTGTTCCACAAAATGTTAACTACAATAAATAGGAAACAAAATCGAGTAAGCTTTACTAAAGCTTAGTAAGTTCATATAATAACATGTCCATTAACTTACCTTATCAACAAAAAATACAATTATATAACTAGGTATTCATGGTATTTTCAATCATGATATTTCGTTTCACAAGAAACAAGTGAGTTCTTCATAAAAATCATATAATAGGACATTTAATATAAAATTTCAATCAATTCAATCCAAGTATTCAATATTCATTCAAGTTAACAAGTTATTCACTTCTTTTATTTAATCATGATAGCCCAATGAACAATAGTAAAAGGAATCAGATAGACAGGTAAATATATCTGGGAGTACTGTAGTGTTAAATAGGGGCACAATAATGTATACAAGGGCATCGAAGTACAAGTAGGGGCACCAGAGTGCATAACAGGGACACGAATGTGCGATCAGGGGCACTGGAGTGCAAAATAGGGGCACAGATGTGCAATCAAGGGCACTGGAGTGCAACAGGACAAGCGCGCAACTAAACTTATTGTCATGTCAATCATATCCTAAACATTTACTAAGTTCAAATGGGCACTTATACAAGATTTCAAAACATTTACAATGTCGTAGCATTTCTAGGAACCAAAGCATGTATCAAAACCATTTTAAAATCATACATTTCTACATATAGGGTATAATCATCACATTTGTAAATCTTTTCAGTCTAGTCCAAGCTCACCTTATATACTAGTTACAAATAACTCAAAATATATTAAGTACTTACAAGCCATTATAATGTAAAAGAATAATATTTAGAACATTTATCTACCATATGAACTTACCTAAGACAACCAACTAATGAGTTAAAAGGTAGGGACTATTCTATAGTTTTCTCTTTCCCCCAATTATCAACAACTTGATTTGATCCTTAATCTATATGATAATTAAATTCAAAATGTCAACTCCAAGTACTTTATGACACTCAATTACATGCATATGACCTTTTAATTTCATTTTACACAATTTCTCTAAACTTTTACATTTTATTTAATTTAGTCCTTAAAATCGCCACAAGTATAGTTTTCACAATTGAACTTCATTTTTCATTCTGATTTCAATTATATCCCTTTATATCCCTCTAAAATCTAAATTTATAGAATTTCATATAAATTTTGTTATATTCACAAACTAGTCCCTAATTGCAATCTTAACAAAAACAACTTAACAAAATCGTTCCTAAACATCTTCAAGCTTACAAATCTACCATTTTCTATCAAGAACATCCAAATTTCATCAATGGTAACTTTTACAATCTTTAACAGTTTTAGAAGTGGAGATACAAGTTAGCTAGATTAATCTACAACGATCTCAAAAATATAAAATTTACGAAAGATGGGTTTTGTTTACTCACCATGGTAGAGGATCGGAAGCTTGAAGAAAAATGGCTATGGTTTCCTAAGTTTCTTGCAGTTTTAGGTAGAAAAGAAAGAAAATGAATGTGGATGATAATGTTTTTTTTTTCTTTTACTTTAATATTTAATACACCCAACTATCCAATAAAGATTAATATGGCTAAATAGCCATTTTAACCCTTGCACACTTATTAATTAAATCATTCAACTAATCAAACTTAATACTGAATAATTTTTTATGATTTTTACGATTTAATCCTTATACATTAATGAATTATCCAAACATAAAAACTTTCGAAACAAAACTCAATTCACCTATATAATAGCTCTGTAAATATTCCTGTAAATATTCAATAGAAATATTTACGAGCTCAATTTTACAGAAAAGAGGTCCTAATACCTCATTTTTCCAAAACCACTAAATTTTGGTACAAACCACTTGTACTATAACTAATTGTTTTATTAGAAAAATTTACTAGACCAGGAATCAATAGAATACCACATAAGACTCAGACTCACTCATCGGATTTGTGGTCCCAAAATCATTATTTCCAACACTATTAAAAAAAGGGTTGCTATTGTAACACCACTTACCCATATTATATGCCGGAACCGGGTACGAGGAGTTACCAAATTTCATTTCCAATTTAAACTTTCCCATCCATATATCTAACATCCTTATAATGGGCCTATGAGGCCCTAAACACACTTCCGGAAGATTTCAAAAATAAATTGGAAACTTGCACGCACTTAGGAAAATTATACTTACACAGTGATCACACGCCCGTGTGAGATGGGACACGCCCGTGTGGTATTTCACACGCCAGTACCTTGCACCCGTTGTCGACACTGACTTGCATCACACGGTCAACCACACGTCCGTGTGCCATACCCATGGTCAACACTGACTTATTCCACACGGCCTGTCACACGCCCGTGTACTTCAACCTTGTGGCGAATTAAATTCTAAAATCAAGGTGCAGACTTCACATGGCCTGGGAAAACACCCATGTCCATGGTCGTGCCTCCCACACGGCTGAGACACACGGTCGTGTCTCTGTGTAACACCCCATACCCAAGCCCGAGGCTAGAACTAGATACGAAACATTACCATGCTTGAACTCATTAAAACATACACTTATGGGCTGTAAAATTTTGTTCCGACTTAAAAACTTCTCTATATTAGTTTAATCATACATTTCATGGGCCTACGAGGCCTTAAGCACATATCTAAAAAGTTTCAGAACTTAATTGAAACCTTTCTTTAAAGCAGGGGTCACATGCCCATGTGGCTTAGGACACGCTCATGTACCCTTGACACGCCCATGTTTTCAACCGTGAGGAGCTACTGACTATTTTCACAAGGCCTAAACATGCCCGTGGGCTTAAACCGTGTGATAAACCTTGATATACTGACTTGATCCACACGGTATGGGCACACGCCCATGTTCAAACCATGTATTCTACACGGCTCATACACACAGCCATGGGGTTGTACTATGGCCTATCTTGATTAATAATAATAAGGTGCAGGGTTCACACGGCCTAGACACACGCCTCGTGTGTTTAGCCGTGTGAGCACTTAGAGGCTATTTTCCAAGCCATTTGCCACCCTGAAATCAAAATCAAACCAATACATTTCAAAAACTATACAACATGCTTCATTGAATATAGCAACATACATATAACCAATTTTGGCTAACCACTTAGCCATATACAAAAGAATAATGGTTTGGTAACCTATACAATGGCCCTTCTTAGAACATGTTCTCAAAATGAATGCTTCCTATACATTCCATACTTAGTAAACTAACTTGGCTATACCAAAATAAGGATTAATAGTGTGCTACGAGCTCTAACTCCAACGATCCACAAGTTAGCTTGGTGGGACTACATAGAAAGAAAGGATTAAAGATGTAAGCATTTAGCTTAGTAAGTTTGCATGTAAAACACAGATTAATAAACTTGCTTAATATAAACCATTTGACATAACAATGGTATCATAATTTTAGCTTTAGAGGTTACTTACTCATACTGATTCTCACATGTCTCATGGTACTTACCATCCTTATACTTGTAAGGTAAATATGGTGCCTGTATCACTTGATCACCTTAATCAACATACTTTAATTTAATAATCATGATCTCTAATTCATCATTCATAACATAAATAATACTCAATTTCAACTTGGTAATATCTTTGCTTACTTAGCTTTCTTGTTATCTCATTTTAACTTTACTCATTTGCTCGATGAATTTCTGCGAATAACCGAGGATACTAAATCTTATCCTACATAACTTGATGCCAAAGCCATATCCTAGATACAGTCTTACATGATATATCTCTTCTTGAATCAATGCCAAGCTTACCTTGGACTTATATGATAACTTATTCAATGCCAAGCTTGGGTCCTTGGACTTACATGATAACTTGTTCAATGCCAAGCTTGGGTCCTTGGACTTACATGATACATGATAACTTGTTCAATGCCAAGCTTGGGTCCTTGGACTTACATGATAACTTGTTCAATGCCAAGCTTGGGTCCTTGGACTTACATGATAACTTGTTCAATGCCAAGCTTGAGTCCTTGGACTTACATGATAACTTGTTCATACTTAATCACACTAATTTCTTTATTTAACAAACATTAAGCATTCCATGATAACAATGTACATTATACTAAGAAATTCAATGATAGAAATCATAAAGCTTAGAAATCATACGAACTTACCTCAATATATAAAATGTATGTAGATATGCAATTTAGTCCTCGACTTTGTTCTTGCCTCGGCTTCGATCTGGGCTTCATTTCTCCTGATCTATGATCATAAATAGACCATTTAATAAGTATATTGACTAAATTGACTCATAACTCATTCTTTGGAAAAATTACTATTTTGCCCCTAGACTTTCTCATATTGCACTTTTGCCCCTAGGCTCGTAAAATGATTTTTATACAACTTTCTTAAACTACATGCTTAGCTGATTAATAGTCTCAACTATAGCAAACATCAATTCTCACAAAATCACACATGTATGACCAAACTTAAGATTTTCACAATCAAGTCCCTACATGCATTTTCATGGAAAATCACTAAACAAAAGATGTTTCTACTACATCAAGCTTTCATAATCTTCCATAAAACATCAAAATACATGCATGTCATACATGAACACATTTTTGAACATCCATTATAGCTCATCAAATAGCTAAAAATAGCTTACTCATGCTACCAAGACTTCAAAATCTGAAGAATATCAAAAGCGGGCTTAGAGCACTTACTAGCAAGCTTGGAAAATTGAAAGAGCCCTAACAATGGCTATTGGAATTTTTGGCAGCCTGGGGAAGAAGATGAATGGATTTTTGTCATCTTTTTCCAATTTTAATCATTTATTAGGCAAATGACCAAAATGCCCCTTTTTTTAAAAAATTTCCATAAAATTATCTCATGACCAATTTTGTCCAAAAATTAAATTTTGGGCAAATTGCTATCTAGGGTTTCATAATTATTATTCTAAAGCTATTTCATACAAAAAGCTTCTAGAAATTCATATTTTGCAACTTTTGCAATTTAATCCTTTTGGACCATTCAACCACAATTTAGCAAAATTGATTCATGAACCTTCATACTAGCATGCAAACATGACATAAACCTTAAAACTCATAATTTCATCTCGATTTCATGGTCTCGCACCATTATTCTAACTAGGCCCTAAATCGGGTTGTTACAATTCTCCTCTCTTAGGGATTTTCGTCCTCGAAAATCTTACCAGCAAAAAGGTTTGGATACTAGTTTCTCATATTCTCTTCTGTTTCCCACATAGTTTCTTCTATTCCATGTCTTTGCCACAATACTTTCACTAGGGCTATACTTTTATTTCTCAATTGTTTGACTTCCCGAGCTAAAATCTTTTCTGGTTCTTCACCATAAGTCATGTCGGGATAAATCTCTATCTCTGACGGGATAATTGCATGTGAAGGATCTGATCGGTAGCGTCTCAAGATTTACACGTGAAACACATCATGCATCTTCTCCAATTCTGATGGCAAAGCCAAACGTAAGCTATCGGCCCAACTCTCTTAGTAATCTCGTAATGTCCAATGAAACATGGACTCAATTTGCCTTTTCGGCCAAATCTGAGAACTTTTTTCCATGGTGACACTTTCAAGAACACTTTTTTTTTCCTAACCTATTTTCCATGGTGACTCAATTAGCATGGACCGTCTCTCTATTATTTTTTTCCTATTTTTATTTTTACTTTCTTTATTATTCTTCGTGCTATTTATATTTAGTTTAGGATACAATAAAATCAGATCGGCTACTTTGAAGATTCAATTTCAAACGATTCGAGACGCTTCCCCACGTTCACCTCCAATCCTATCCGATTTCTTTTCAAAGACTTCATCCATAATTCAGGAAGTTTCACTTCTCTCCCTATCTTATGACTTTATTATTATCTTGCTTTGTACATTGAGGACAATGTACAACTTAAGTGTGGGGGGTTAACTAAAGCATTATTCGAAAAATCCTGAATTTTAAATCTTGTTTTTAAGTATTTTTCTCATATTACTAATTAGGATGAAATTTCTAATGATTTATGATTTTTATTGATATGTTTTGGATTAAGTCATGATAATTGTGCATTGATGATTTAAACTTTATGATACTAGAGAATCAAGCATGATAAGTCTATTTTTCAAGAATAAAAAATTTTCTAGATTGTTGAACTGAATTTGAATATTACCTTGAAATTTGAAATTTACAGGGATTGATGTCAAAAACCTATAATTTTTGTGAGATTTTGAGCCTTATAGAGCATATATTCTTTTTCATGCTCACTTTATTGATTATGAGTGTGTCAACTTTGAACTGTTATTCTAGAACTTGCCTCGTTTATACATGTCGAGACCACACTTTTGATTTGATATACAGAGATGATAAAGGCACCTAGGATTTAACCCACTTACTCCATAAAAAGCCTACCTTTACAAATTAACCCCTAGTGAACCCCGTTGAATCCTAACAACCTTTTTATTGACTCACCCACTAATATTAACCCAAAACCCCTTTGTATTTGTTAGCACCCTTTCTTTTGACTACCCTTTAATCGAGGTTTGATTTGATTAAGTTACCAATTATATTAGTTCAAGAGTTACATTTATCATTTATGATGTAATATTTTAGTTTGTTCTTAAAAAACCCAAGTATATTCAATATTAGTAGTATATAAAAAGCTTAGAGCATTTAAATTCCAATTGTTGAAGAAAACCTCAGATTAAAGTATTATCAAATTTTAAGTGATGAAAATACTCTTTATTATAGAGTAATTATCAATAGTGGTATTATTAGTTTTTATTCGATGTAAATATTCATATTTAGTTCATTGTTTCTAGTTAGGTCATTTGTCAAGTCAGTCTCGATTCTAACCCTCTAATTCAGCCTGTATCCCCACCCTTAACCTTAGCCCCGTTACAACCCTGATAAAGACCTTTTGATCTGTGTATCATCTCATATACAGTGGTGGAGATTTGATTTTCAGACAAGCCTATGGGATTAACTTTTCACGTTCGACTTATGAGTGCTTATTCTTGAACCTTAAACACTTTGAGTGATTTAAGTGAACCTTTAGTGAGGATGTCAATCCTTGTCGATTTTGAATTAAAGGTACTTATTCAGATAAGGGGAGACACCTATGTTTTCGTGCTACAAAGGTATGACTTATCGTGATTGAATCTTTAGGACTCTTTGAGTTGAATTATCCATGTATAAATTATCTATGAATTATGATGAGACATTGTCGATAGGAATTATGAATTATGGAAAGTTCGTTTTAATTGTATGTTGAGAATTTTGCTTGAGGACAAGCAAAAGCTTAAGTGTGGGGTTATTTGATTAACCGTAAAAGTAACATATTTTAATCTCACATTTAGTATGCTTTTGGATGATTTATTCCTAATTTATGTAAAAAGGTGCTCTTAATCCTTTCTTTTCATGTCTTATACTCAGGAAAGCACATATGGATAAAAAAAATGTAAAACGAGCTTTAAAACGGACCATATTGGGCCAACCCAAGAAATCGACACGGCCTGGACTTCAAGCCACACAGCTGTGCCTTGCCATTTATTTAGAACACGACCTCACCTTGATTTACACGGCCGTGCCTCTTCGACAAAAGTCCAACACGGTCTGGCCACGACTTACAAGGATGTGTGCCATGGGCATGCCCCTGCCATGGGAATGAGCAATTTCACTTGGATTTGGATGCTTGAAGCCAAAGAAACATACTCCTAAGTATACTTAAACACCTTAATAGTAATTCCACTTGAAGGAGGTACTTAGGAGCCAAGTAAAGCATCTAAAGAGCCTATATAAACAACCCAAGGTAGCCGTTCTAGAGAATCAAGTTTTGGGTAGAGTTTTCTGCCAAAGCTTTTATTCAGGGAATTACTCAAAGATAGCCAGTTGATCCATCTCAAGAAGCCGGAGTTCTACTCAAGACAGAGGATCTCCTCTTCAATTCCTTCAGGGGGTTTTAGGGATTTCTTATGTTTTGTTTTATCTTTTCTCTTGAGATGTTTTCTTATTTTGTTATGAACTAAACCCTTCAGATACCTGAAGGGGATGAAACCTATGATGGATTTTATTCTTTGATTTCTAAATTATATGATAAGTACTTAGTTTGTTCTTACTTATGTTGCTTAATTTAATCTGATGTGCTTAGGTGGAGGAGGAATAGACCTTGCCTAAGAGTAGATCTAGCATAGTTAACGAAGTTGATCGAACGCCTAGAGATAGGGTGACGATATTTTGCCAGATTAGGGTGAAACCTAATATGGGAGTCCATTGATCGATTTACTACTTCCATAGGGGGTTATTATAAGAGAATGAGAGTTCCACTAATTAACCTAAAATTAGACGTTATTCACCTCGATAGAGGGTTTAATATAGGTTAGGGAGTGTCACGGATCAAGCTAAGTAAAGAAGTCATATGAATTAAAAGTTAGATAACAAAAGAAGCCATAGGTGGATTCTTCCTGAGGGTATCGTCTAAAATCAACTGAGTTTTTCCACAGTCTTTTCCCAAAGTTTCATTCTTTTGTCTTTGCATCTAGTTTAGTTTTTTTCATTAGTTTTAGATTAATAAACCAATCACTCCATATTTTAGGCTAAATAATAGAAAGAAAGTGAGTAGTAGTACTTTTAGGTTCCTTTGGGTTCGATAAAATAACCTTGCCTAAACTATACTATTGTTCGATAGGTGCACTTGCCTCAATCGTTGTCATAGTTAGTCTATAGGTTCGATCATTATTTATAAATATTAAAACTCGACTGTTTGACACGATCAAAAGCCTCAAACGGTGCCAGTTTTATACTCGACTAATAGCTATTATTGCAAGCAAATTTTGTAACACCCTTACCCGGGTTCTACGCTGGAACCAGGCCCGAGGTGTTACGGTACTAAAACCTCATGACGCCACTCAGGCTTATTGTGACTACTCACTTAAGCCACCTTTACAACTTTGTTTTCGGCTTACGAAGTCTCACTCATATTCTCGAGGGCTCTCGAGACTATCACGGAGCTTTTTCTATTCTTAAATTTTTTTTCTCTTTTATTTTGGGTTCACACGCCCATGCATGTTGAGACACGCTCGTGTATAGACACATGCACGCCCACGTCCCCAAACCGTGCTTAAAACTCGAGCATTCTGCCAAATGCTCCATGGCCAAGGCACACGTCTCGTGTTAGTCCAGAGGCATGCCCGTGTACCTCTAAGGCACCCCCGTGTCCAATGCCCGTGGAGAGCTACTGACTTAATCCACACGGCTTGGGCACACGCCCATGCTCAAACCGTGTGTCTTACACAGCTCATGCACACGGCCGTGGGACTCACCCGTGGTCTATTCTTTCTATTAATAATAAGGTGCAATGTATGCACGGCCTAGACACATGCCCGTGTGTCTAACCGCGTGGGCACTTAGAGGCTATCTACCAAGCCTTCTACCACTCTCAATTGCATACATATATATACTAATTCAACGGGAACTCACATCACCAACTAAAATACATGAATTTATACATTTGATTCATGAAAATAAGGTTTTCCTCCCATACAATTACAACATCTTAAGCCATCTTTAATGGCCACACATTTAAACTATAAACCCTCTTAGTCCAACACAATTAAGCACACTAACAACAACTCAATCAACCTTAAATTCTAGCCCTATATATGCCACGACTCAATAGGACTTGATACCTCATACCAAGGGTCTGTTCGATAGTGTGAAAACATCTCGGCGATCTCTAATCCGAGCTAGCTAAAATAACCTATAAGAGATGAGGAAAGAAGAGGAGTAAGTAATAATGCTTAGTAAGTTCATCTGCATAAACTGACAAACACTGATGTTCATTGAATATACATGACTACAAGTTATTATAGTAAGCTTTCCTCGTGAGCTCATGGTTACTTACTCAACCATTGTTGAAACTTACTCATTCAATATTTTACCACACTCTTACCCTATCACGAGCCAACTACTCGTGCTGAATAGCATTCATTCCTGCACTGATCACCATTTAATCGTATGAAACAACACATCAACCATCTAGATAAATCACTCATACTACTAATCTCTCAATGGTTTCGCACTTAGCCCGCGACTGAATCTCTAATAGGGTGGTATCGCATACGCCCACCATTCATAAATACTCATGGTGATTTTGCAATTAGCTCACCAATAATTTATAAGCGATGGTATCGCACACAGCCCATCGATTTCTAATGTATCAGGTGGTAACGCACACAGCCCATCAACAACTATCAATGAGGTGCATTTGCACAAGCTCACCATTACTATACATTCACAAATATTTACCCTCATACATTTCTCAAATTCAATTGTTCATCTGGGAACATCCTCACTTACTATCATTCTTACTTGACTTTCTACGATACTCATTCGCATTCACGCAATACAACAATAAATCTATACTCATTCGCATTCACGCAATACAACAATAAATCTATCTCATGCAACTAAGGTGCATTAATAACACATATCCCACTAGGGGTTCATCATGTATTGAATTCATCTCAATTCAGTTCTAACACTAACTTGTACTTCTCGTGGTACAACCACCTACATTCAAATTGTTAAATAACTCTCTTGAGCCTCATACACATAATTCTCATCGACATCATATCCCCAATAGGGTCTTTCAGATATTAACATATGGATCACATGTCCTTGTCATGGTCTTATACGAACTCCTACACCAAGACCATATTCTAATATGGTCTTACTCGAGACTTTAACCATCATCATATCATTCTATATACATTTTTATTACTCTTAAATTCAATTCTTTTGACATCTCATCAAGGATGTTCCATACATTCATAGTGTAAATCTACTTTCCATACAACATTGGAATAATAAATTATCTCATACATAGTCGCAACAATCGCACATGAACTTAGCTCGTTGTCGAAATAGCCGAAAAGGACATTTGCCCACATTTCTCTTTTCACCCGTTTTAGGTCTGAAACTCATTTTCTTTGATCTAGAATAATGAAATTTACTGATTTAATCACTTATAAATCATAAAACACCATAATCTACACTTTAGGCAAAAATGACTATTTTGCCCCTACACTTTGGCAAAATTACGATTTTGCCCCTAGGCTCGTAAGTAAATTTTTATCACATTTTCTTATAAAACAAGCTTAGCTGATCCTTTAATTCTCTTATGACAATCTATAATTCCAACTATTTCATGCCTTAATGAACAATTTACAACTTTTGCATTTTAGTTCCATTTAGGTGTTTTCATAACGACACCTTTCACAAAAGTTGTTTATCATCATCCTAACATTCATTTTCTTCCATAAAAACTCAGCCAACAACTTAAAATCTCTCATGGCAACTCTCAAAACTGTCTACCATAATACAAAATAGTCCCCTCTCTAGAAAGCTCAAGCTTTAGGGATCATAAAAGTACAATTTTCTTCAAGAAATACCATCAAAATCACTTACTTGAGGAGGAAATGAGTTGCTGAAAATTTGAGCTTCAAACACCCTTGTTTGCTGCAACTTTCAGTGGAGAAGAAAGAAAGAAAAAGATGATATATTTTCCTTTCTTTATTTTATTATAAAACATCAACTTAACCCACCAACTTTTGACCAAAATTAAAAGCTCTTGTCCCCTCTAGTCTACATGGCCGGCCAACCCTTTATTATTGGCCTAATTGCATTTTAAAGACCTCCAAATAATATTTCATGGCTATTTGGTACCTTTAGCCTATAGAATGGAACTTTTGCACTTTATGCGATTTAGTCCTTTTTCATAATTTAGCTAAAAACTATTAAAATTAAGGCACCAAAATTTTCATGCATCATTATAAACATGTTATCACACATAACATAACATGAAAATAATTTTCTCTAACCTCGAATTAGTGATTCCAAGATCACTATTTCGACTAGCCCCTAAATCGGGCCCCTTAAAGGATTTTCATCCCTGAAAATCTAACCAGGAGGAGTTGTTACCAACATTCTTAAAACATTTTCATAAACTCTTCAAAAATCACAAATTCACTTATCCACAAGTTTCTTCTGTCAACAATCTCTAAGCTATCACACATAAGATCGAAGCATAATTTGAGACTTAGGTTATTCTCCCTTTGGGGTATATACTATATCCAGAAATCCACAAATCCGTACATATCTAAACGATCATTCGGATCCTTACTGGTCGATTCACTACAACTCGAACGTCATCCCTCTTATTGGAAATCTTGTCAAACTAAATTTGAAATCTATGAGATCTTATCTCACTTTCTCATTAAAGCATTCACCAACTATAATAGTATTGACTTGTACCCTTTGAATACTCAGGTTTTAGTGGTCCACTACTTCTGACCATGAACTCGATCATATCATGAAATGTACTCTACTGTCAAAACATTTATGGATATAACTGCATTTCCCTATTCTTGCATTAGCAGATATGCTACCACTAAATCTCATACCAAAACTCTGTATAAGTTTTGGATTCATCATCATAAATAAACTCATTCGGAGCTTCTTTTAAAATACCATTTACTATATCTCTTCTAAACCCTTTTGTTCTGAAGAGAAACTCGGTCTAGTCATTAACCTTGTTGAAACTAAGATATTACCAACTAAGATTCACCGAGTAACCAACTCGTTTGCTTAACATGGATCTTTCACTCACACCAATACTATGTCTACTATCTGAGAAGTATAATAGCAACTATACCCGCTATGGTAAAAGCTCAAGTCGTTTCCATTATCTTATTATAATAAGATGTCCTCATATAGATACAAAAGTGATTGCATCGGGATCACCAATTTGGCTATTATTTCACAATTCGGATAGAACTCATTACTAGGATTTCCAAACAATAATTCTGTCAATAGCTTTCAACTCGACCGTCACGGTATGATCCTTTCCATAAGCATATCTTTGTATCGTGCTCCTTACTCATGATCACACAGAAATTATTCTCTTTATTGATTCATGCGTAAACCTACGCAGAACTTGAATCATATGTCAACCCATTAATCTACTCCTTTCTCCACACAGAGAACATTTCTAACACACTCTCATCTGAGTTTCTTTTGCTATGCTAATTTAAAACTTTTACTAGTGTCGTGTCTCACAACATTAGGGACATCTGATCGAATCTATTGACTTTATTTAGCTTCCTCGAAATTTCATCATACAACGTGAAACTCTTGATTTCACTTCTTATACTAGAATCATCACGGACTTCCTCCTCAAAGTACCCGTACATGGTTACAAGGATATAAAGGAATGTCGATTTCAATTAACTAAAATGACAACTGGTCTATTTGATTCTCACTATCAGCTACCATTCTCACACTACCTCGATTCATGAGATAAGCAACTACATCGCCCCTAAAAGGCAACAGTTATTAACACGTAATACTTAAAGAGATCATTATGATCCATACAACTATGATTATCATAGTTGAACACTCTTACAATTCAACATTGTTTCTTTAACCATTTCGTCCTCAAAGTCTTTAACAATTCCTTTCATTAATGAACATCAATTAAAGAAGATCTCGATAAACATACACCTCAGGCTCCCTACTCACTTGAGTCAATAGCCTAGGCTAACTTTCTTCGTGTTCTTAACATTGTATAATTAATACAATCATTAAATCATTTGGACATACTTTCTT
This sequence comes from Gossypium rotundifolium, assembly GCA_025506655.1. NCBI lineage: Eukaryota > Viridiplantae > Streptophyta > Magnoliopsida > Malvales > Malvaceae > Gossypium > Gossypium rotundifolium. The sequence continues at coordinate 83,419,282 of CP106724.1, read as the reverse complement.
ACAATTGCCTTTATTAAGCACATACCGTGCCACACTCTATACTCATTCCCTTGCGACTCATTCACGAGTGCCTATATTCACTCATTCACATGACTTTATTACAATCCTTATTTCTACCTCTACACTCATCTATCTGTCTAATTGATCACTAGGGATAGTCAAAGACACATATTCACCATCATTCACGTAGGTACAAAACCAATGTCACATCCCCAAGGTGGTCCTATATGGAGTCACTTTTAAATGCCAATGCCCTATCTCGGATAAGGGCTTATATGGACTTTTGCGTTAAGTATCGATGCCACATTTCGAATGTGGTCTTATACGATTCTCATATCCATTTTCGAAGCCATTTTCTAGATATGGTCTTATATGGAATCATAACTTGGTGCCGAGGCCATGCCTCGAACATGGCCTTATACAGGACTTTATCTATTTCTTATCTAAATGGTAGCCCTTTTTAGCATAGTCCCCTAGGACTCCAACTTCATGTTCAACAACAATTACTCTACCTAGTAAAGTATCATGTATTAATGTGGTACAAAGCATTTTCAAAATGCTAACACGAATATTGCATTAATCACATACAAATTACTCAATTTGACTCTCATAACATCTTATCATTTTTCAGCAGTGGTAAAAAGGGTGAGGTCACAGAGCCTCTTAACTTGACTCTCATGACAACATACATATGATTTGATATTCATCATAGTCACACAACTCACTCCAAGTGAGTTTCTATGTTTATCACGCTACAATTATCTCTATCATTTTTACTTTAGAACTATAACTTCACTTACTCAAGTTCCACATTAATATCTGCTTGAGTACTCAATATTTGATTCTACTTTCTCTTACTATCACTTATCAATTAAAGAATGTCTTACGGGTTTGAGTACGTTGTTTATCTGATTGCCATAGTCCATCTATTTCTTTACAAGTCATCACGATGCCATAGCCTCACTATGGTCTTACACGAAATCACTATTTGACGCCGACGCCATATCTCAGATATGGTCTTACACGGAATCACTATTTGTCACCAATGCCATGTCCCAAACATGGTCTTACATGGGATCACATGTACTGCCATGGTCTAACCATGGTCTTATTGATCGCTTTATAATTCTCGTTTCATGCATTATCATACACAGATCATAAACTCATATTCATACCTCTTGGTACTTATTAGTCTCATGCTTGTAAGGTAAACAAGACACCCATATTACTCGATCACATAGATCAGTATATTTTGCTATGATGAGCATGATCTCAATATCATTATTCATAACATGAACAATACTCTTAGTTAGCTTTACTAGCATGACATAATATCAGCTTTACTACTAACTTTCTTGCTATCTCATTTAAGATTTACTTTTTCACCCGATGAATTACTATGAATAACCAAGGATACTGAATCTCATTCCACATAACTTGATGCCAAAGCCATATCTTAGATATGGTCTTACATGGCATATATCTTTTTGGTTTCAAGGCCATGTCTTGACATGGACTTATATGAAGTCTTGCTCTCGATAATATGCTCCATGCCAAGCTTGCCTTGGACTTACATAATAACTTGATTGTTAACTTGATCAATGCCAAGCTTGCCTTGGACTTACATAATATCTTGATCAATGCTAAGCTTTCCTTGGACTTACATGATATCTTGATCAATGCCAAGCTTGCCTTGGACTTACATGATATCTTATGTGGTAGATCGAGTATCCTGGGAAATTCATCTTCAATCGGAACTTGCTCGTACTTATTATCGTGATTTCTTGCTTGAACATGACATGATCATTTCATACAGTTATTGTACATTATATTAAGCAATTTAATGACAATAATCATAAAGCTTAGAAATCATACAAACTTACTGAAATTAGCTCGGTTAGAATCATTACTGTCTTAACAAAACAATTTTGTTAGAGCCCGGAGACACCACACTATCACGGTCCACATATGGCATGTATAGCTAGACTCTTACTCTCACTAGGTTAGTTCTAGAACCGACTAAACCATAGCTCTGATACCACTAAATGTAACACCCTTGCCCGGGTTCTACGCTGGAATCAGGCCCGAGGCGTTACCGTACTAAAACCTCATGACGCCACTTAGGCTTATTGTGACTACTCACTTAAGCCACCTTTACAACTTCATTTTTGGCTTACGAAGTCTCAATCATATTCTCGAGGGCTCTTGAGACTATCACGGAGCTTTTTCTACCACTAAATGTAACACCCCTTGCATGTTGAGACACGCCCGTGTATAGACACACGCACGCCCATGTCCCCAAACCGTGCTTAAAACTTGAGCATTCTGCCAAATGCTCCACCACCAAGGCACACGCTCAGATAGTCCGTGGGCACGCCTGTACCTCTAAGGCACCTCCGTGTCCAATGCCCGTGGAGAGCTACTGACTTAATCCACACGGCTTGGGCACACGCCCATGCTCAAACCGTGTCTTACACGGCTCATGCACACGTACCGTGGACTCACCGTGGTCTATTCTTCCTATTAATAATAAGGTGGTATGCGGACCTAGACACACACCAGTATATCTAACGTGTAGGGCACTTAGAGGCTATCTATCAAGCCTTCTACCACTCTCAATTGCATACATACATATACTAATTCAATGGGAACTCACATCACCAACTAAAATACATGAATTTATACATTTGATTCATGAAAATAAGGTTTTCCTCCCATACAATTACAACATCTTAAGCCATCCTCAATGGCCATACACATTTAAACTATAAACCCTCTTAGGCCAACATAATTAAGCACACTAACAACAACTCAATCAACCTTAAATTCTAGCCCTATACATGCCACGACTCAATAGGACTTGGTACCTCATACCAAGGGTCTGTTCGATAGTGGGAAAACATCTCTGGCGATCTCCAATCCGAGCTAGCTAAAATAACCTATAAGAGATGAGGAAAGAAGAGGAGTAAGCAATAATGCTTAGTAAGTTTATCTACATAAATTGACAAACACTGATGTTCATTGAATATACATGACTACAAGTTATTACAATAAGCCTTCCTCGTGAGCTCATGGTTACTTACTCAACCATTGTTGAAAATTACTCATTCAATATTTTACCACACTCTTACCCTATCACGAGCCAACTGCTCGTGCTGAATAGCATTCATTCCTGCACTGATCACTATTTAATCGTATGAAACAACACATCAACCTTCTAGATAAATCGCTCATACTACTAATCTCTCAGTGGTTTTGACTCTCATAACATCTTATCATTTTTTAGCAGTGGTAAAAAGGGTGAGGTCACAGAGCCGCTTAACTTGACTCTCATGACAACATACGTATGATTTGCTATTCATCATAGTCACACAACTCACTCCAAGTGAGTTTCTACGTTTATCACGCTACAATTATCTCTACCATTTTTACTTTAGAACTATAACTTCACTTACTCAAGTTCCACATTAATATCTGCTTGAGTACTCAATATTTGATTCTACTTTCTCTTACTATCACTTATCAATTAAAGAATGTCTTACGGGTTTGAGTACATTGTTTATCTGATTGCCATAGTCCATCTATTTCTTTACAAGTCATCACGATGCCATAGCCTCACTATGTCTTACACGAAATCACTATTTGATTTTGACACCATATCTCAGATATGGTCTTACACGGAATCACTATTTGTCACCAATGCCATGTCCCAAACATGGTCTTACATGGGATCACATGTACCGCCATGGTCTAACCATGGTCTTATTGATCACTTTATAATTCTCGTTTCATGCATTATCACACACAGATCATAAACTCCTATTCATACCTCTTGGTACTTATTAGTCTCATGCTTGTAAGGTAAACAAGACACCCATATTACTCGATCACATGGATCAGTATATTTTGCTATGATGAGCATGATCTCAATATCATTATTCATAACATGAACAATACTCTTAGTTAGCTTTAACTAGCATGACATAATATCAGCTTTACTACTAACTTTCTTGCTATCTCATTTAAGATTTACTCTTTCGCCCGATGAATTACTATGAATAACCAAGGATACTGAATCTCATTCCACATAACTTGGTGCCAAAGCCATATCTTAGATATAGTCTTACATGGCATATATCTTCTTGGTTTCAAGGCCATGTCTTGACATGGACTTATATGAAGTCTTGCTCTCGATAATATGCTCCATGCCAAGCTTGCCTTGGACTTACATAATAACTTGATTGTTAACTTGATCAATGCCAAGCTTGCCTTGGACTTACATAATATTTTGATCAATGCCAAGCTTTCCTTGGACTTACATGATATCTTGATCAATGCCAAGCTTGCCTTAGACTTACATGATAACTTTCTTGCTAACTTGATCAATGCCAAGCTTGCCTTGGACTTACATGATATCTGATCAATGCCAAGCTTGGACTTATGATATCTTATGTGGTAGATAGTATCCCTGGAAATTCATCTTCAATCGGGACTTGCTCGTACTTATTATTGTGATTTCTTGCTTGAACATGACATGATCATTTCATACAGTTATTGTACATTATATTAAGCAATTTAATGACAATAATCATAAAGCTTAGAAATCATACAAACTTACTAAAATTAGCTCGGTTAGAATCATTACTGTCTTAACAAAACAATTTTGTTAGAGCCTGGAGACACCACACTATCACGGTCCACATATGGCATGTATAGCTAGACTCTTACTCTCACTAGGTTAGTTCTAGAACCGACTAAACCATAGCTCTGATACCACTAAATGTAACACCCCTTGCCCGGGTTCTATGCCAGAACCAGGCCCGAGGAGTTACCGTACTAAAACCTCATGACGCCACTTTGGCTTATTGTGACTACTCACTTAAGCCACCTTTACTACTTCATTTTGGCTTATGAAGTCTCAATCATATTCGAGGGCTCTTGAGACTATCACGGCTTTTCTACCACTAAATGTAACACCCCTCGGGTTTCACGAGACTATCATGGAGCACTTAGGCTTATTTTTCACTTAACCACCTAACTTCATTTAAGTCTCACTCATATTCTGGGGGCTCTCGAGACTATGAGCTTTTCTATTCTTAATTTTTTTCTTTTATTTTGAGACATGCCTGCATGTTGAGACATAGTGTATAGACACACGGACGCCCATGTCCCCAAACCGTGCTTAAAACTTAAGCATTCTGCCAAATGCTCCACGGCCAAGGCACACGTTCGTATTAGTCCAGGGGCACGCCCGTGTACCTCTAAGGCACCTCCGTGTCCAATGCCCGTGGAGAGCTACTGACTTAATCCACACGGCTTGGGCACACGCCCATGCTCAAACCGTGTGTCTTACACACTCATGGACACGGCCGTGGGACTCACCCGTGGTCTATTCTTCCTATTAATAATAAGGTGCAGGGTATGCAGGACCTAGACACACACCCGTATATCTAACCGTGTGGGCACTTAGAGGCTATCTATCAAGCCTTCTACCACTCTCAATTGCATACATACATATACTAATTCAATGGGAACTCACATCACCAACTAAAATACATGAATTTATACATTTGATTCATGAAAATAAGGTTTTCCTCCCATACAATTACAACATCTTAAGCCATCCTCAATGGCCATACACATTTAAACTATAAACCCTCTTAGGCCAACACAATTAAGCACACTAACAACAACTCAATCAACCTTAAATTCTAGCCCTATACATGCCATGACTCAATAGGACTTGGTACCTCATACCAAAGGTCTGTTCGATAGTGGGAAAACATCTCCGGCGATCTCCAATCCGAGCTAGCTACAATAACCTATAAGAGATGAGGAAAGAAGATGAGTAAGCAATAATGCTTAGTAAGTTTATCTACATAAACTGACAAACACTGATGTTCATTGAATATACATGACTACAAGTTATTATAATAAGCTTTCCTCGTGAGCTCATGGTTACTTACTCAACCATTGTTGAAACTTACTCATTCAATATTTTACCACACTCTTACCCTATCACGAGCCAACTGCTCGTGCTGAATAGCATTCATTCCTACACTGATCACCATTTAATCGTATGAAACAACACATCAACCTTCTAGATAAATCGCTCATACTACTAATCTCTCAGTGGTTTCGCACTTAGCCCCCGACTGAATCTCTAATGGGGTGGTATCGCACACAACCCACCATTCATAAATACTCATGGTGATTTCGCAATTAGCTCACCAATCATTTATAAGCGATGGTATCGCACACAGCCCATCGATTTCTAATGTATCAGGTGGTAACGCACACAGCCCATCAACAACTATCAATGAGGTACATTTGCACAAGCTCACCGTTACTATACATTCACAAATATTTACCCTCATACATTTCTCAAATTCAATTGTTCATCCAGGAACATCCTCACTTACTATCATTCTTACTTGACTTTCTACAATACTCATTCGCATTCACGCAGTACAACAATAAATCTATCTCATGCAACTAAGGTGCATTAATAACTCATATCCCATTAGGGGTTCATCATATATTGAATTCATCTCAATTCAGTTCTAACACTAACTTGTACTTCTCGTGGTACAACCACCTACATTCAAATTGTTAAATAACTCACTTGAGTCTCATACACATAATTCTTATCGACATCATATCCCCAATAGGGTCTTTCACATATTAACATATCGATGACATGTCCTTGTCATGGTCTTAGACGAACTCCTACACCAAGACCATATTCTAATATGGTCTTACTCGAGACTTTAACCATCATCATATCATTCTATATACATTTTCTATTACTCTTAAATTCAATTCTTTTCACATCTCATCAAGGATGCTTCATACATTCACAGTGTAAATCTACTTTCCATACAACATTGGAATAATAAATTATCTCATACATAGTCACAACAATCGCACATGAACTTAGCTCGTTGTCGAAATAGCCGAAAAGGACTATTTGCCCACATTTCTCTTTTCACCCGTTCTAGGTCCGAAAGTCATTTTCTTTGATCTAGAACAATGAAATTTACTGATTTAATCACTTATAAATCATAAAACACCATAATCTACACTTTAGGAAAAATGACTATTTTGCCCCTACACTTTGGCAAAATTACGATTTTGCCCCTAGGCTCGTAAGTAAATTTTTATCACATTTTCTTATAAAACAAGCTTAGATGATCCTTTAATCCTCTTATGAAAATCTATAATTCCATCTATTTCATGCCTTAATGAACAATTTACAACTTTTGCGTTTTAGTTCCATTTAGGTGTTTTCATAACAACACCTTTCACAAAAGTTGTTTATCACCGTCCTAACATTCATTTTCTTCCATAAAAACTCAGCCAACAACTTAAAACCTCACATGGAAACTCTCTAAACTTTCTACCATAATGCAAAATAGTCCCTTCTCTAGAAAGCTCAAGCTTTAGGGATCATAAAAGTACAATTTTCTTCAAGAAATACCATCAAAATAACTTACTTGAGGAGGAAATGAGTTGCTGAAAATTTGAGCTTCAAACACCCCTTGTTTGCTGAAACTTTGGTGGAGAAGAAAGAGAGAAAAAGATGATATCTTTTCCTTTCTTTATTTTATTATAAAACATCAACTTAACCCACCAACTTTTGACCAAAATTAAAAGCTCTTGTCCCCTCTAGTCTACATGGCCGGACAACCCTTTATTATTGGCCTAATTGCACTTCAAAGACCTCCAATTAATATTTCATGGCTATTTGGTACCTTTAGCCTATAGAATGTAACTTTTGCACTTTATGCGATTTAGTCCTTTTTCACAATTTAGCTAAAAACTATTAAAATTAAGGCACCAAAATTTTCATGCATCCTTATAAACAAGTTATCACACATAACATAATATGAAAATAATTTTCTCTAACCTCGAATTAGTGATTCCGAGATCATTGTTCCGACTAGCCCCTAAATCGGGCTGTTACAAATTTTGTTAACGGTATATATTTTTCCTAGCTACCTTAAAACTCTATCACACAACAATGTTCCATGTATTTGAGTATCTGAATTACTTACTTAGGTTATTCGTTTGTCTGGGGATGAAAAGTTGTGCTATAGTGTAGTTTTGTACCCAAGGCCTCGTGTAGTTTACCCCAAAATATAGAAGTAAATCTCGGGTCTCTGTTAGAAATTATGGATATTGGCACACCATGTAATTGAACAACCTTTAAAATATATTGTTATGCTAACCTCTCGAATGAGTAATCGGTCATGACTAGAATAAAGTGTGCATATATCATTAATTTGTCAACAATAACCTAGATATCATCTCTCTTTTTCGAAGTCAACGGTAATCCCGATATGGAATGCATCGTAACTCACTCCTATTTCCATTCCAGAATCAACACAGACTATAGTAATCTTGATGAAACTTGATGCTCGGCTTTTACCTATTGACACATTAAATATTTAGCTGCAAACTCAGAGATCTCACATTTCATTCTTGGCCACCAATACCTGTTGATACACAAAATCGTCCCTAAACATTTTCAAGCTTACAAATTTACCATTTTCTATCAAGAACATCCAAAATTCATCAATGGTAACTTTTACAATCTTTAACAAATTTAAAAATGAAGATACATGTTAGCTAGATTAAGCTACAAGGATTTCAAAAACATAAAATTTACAAAAAACTGACTTTATTTACTCACCATGCAAGGGGACCGAAAGCTTGAAGAAAAATGGCTATGACTCTCTAAGTTTCTTGTGGTTTTAGGTAGAAAAGAAAGAAAACGAAAGTGGATGATAATGGTTTTTGTTTTTCTTTTACTTTAATATTTTAACTCATAATTTAATTATAAATTTTAACTTATAAAATCACATAGTTAATGCACCCAATCGTCCACTAAAGATTAATATGGCTAAATTACCATTTTAACCCTTGCACACTCATTAGTTAAACTATTCAACTAATAAAATTCAATACAAATGAACTTTTTATGATTTTTATAATTTAGTCCTTCTACCTTAATTAATTATCCAAACATCAAAATTTTCAGACCAAAACTCAATTCACCTATATAATAGATATTTACAAAGCTCGGTTTTACAAAAATGAGGTCCTGATACCTCATTTTTCCAAAACCACTAACTTTCGGTGCAAACCACTTGTACTATAACTAATCATTCTATATTAGAAAATTTTACTAGATTAGGAATCACTATAATACCACATTAGACTTGGACCCACTCGTTCGATTTGTGGTCCCAAAATCACTGTTTTCAACACCACTAAAAAATGGGTTATTACATCAAGACCTTATAAACAATCATTTGAATACTAATTCATCTTCAAATCATGATCAAACCAATTCAATACAAAAAGGTTTAATTGGAAAGCATGAAACACATTACATATTCCATGAAAACACCTCAATATTTACAAGCTTTATAAAGGATACACTCAATCTGTGTACATGCCATTCCAAACCTCAATTAATTGAATTTCCTTACTAATTAATCTAGGTTCTTTAAATCTCACTCGGGGATGTGATACTTTATTGACATGGTCACTAGCTTCTCAAAAAAGTATTCCACCTACACATTTAAATCACTAACACATTAAGCTCAAAGAGCTTAATAAGTTCACTAAGATTTCTTAGTTTGTCTCATTCTGTTTTAGTATTGAGTCTTATGTCACTAACGAAGTTGAACTTTATGAAAGCCACTAATTAATGGAACTTTGTTACTCTTAGCTTAAAAGTTCATTCATTAAGGCCTGAGGTATCCAAGTATGGGTTCATATTACTAATCACTTTATACACATATAGTGGTTGTCAATACATCAAATCTTTTATCACTCGTTAAATATTCATTTAGATTTCCTCTGTCTCAGCCCATCAAATTGGTCATGCCCATTTGTTAAGCTTTCATTTTTAATATTATTTAAACTCACATTACCAATAAATTGTTAAGCATTCCATTGACAAGTTCCTATATAAGTAATATGTTAGTTTATCTCTTTTTTGTTCACATGTATTCAATAAATCATTAATTTCACATTTAACCAAGTTATTTCATTCATGCTCATTTTATTACATAATATATTTATTTTCTTTTTATTAACAATTATAAACACTTAACATATCACTTATGTTTCAATTATAGTAAGATTTTTTTATAACTCTTATTAGCCAAGTTTTAAGTGCTTCATCCTTATTAAACCTTAGTAAAATACACTCAAACACATGAACAAATTAACTTTACTTTACATATATTGCACATAAAGTACATCCAACCTAACACTATACACATACACATACACATAAAAGAGGGACCCAATGCACTTTCATGCTATTCTTAAAAAGCATCACATCACATCACATTATCATTCAAATATGCATAGTCGTTTCAAGTAGTGCATACATTAATCTCTATTAACATATCAATTATATCTTAACTATTTTACTAAATTTATAAAGATAATTCATTTTATCCACACTTTCACATAAATTTCAATTTTACAATTAATTATATAGGCACTCTTATAAGAATATCAAGTTCACATATATAATCAAAATCACTTTTAAACGCTCAAGAAACACCAATTCATTATCACTTCACAATTGATTCACAAATTTCACTTTTCGACTAGGTGTATTACATCACGAATTTACTTTCACATGATTAATCAATAATCGTATTCACTTGGCCAACATTTGACCAATCATTTTATATCACTCCACTTTTTCCACTTTATGATATTATAAGACATTATTTAACTTTCTATTAACTAGGTTTCCACTTTTATCGTTGTTTCATTTCATTATATCAATTTTTATGCCTTGACCTAATCAACCAATCATATTTTTATATTCATTTATCATATATTTAATGAATATTGAAATTAATTCATTAAATTATATTTTATGTAAAATTAATTCGTTATTATTTAGAAGGTTTAGTGGAATAGAAATTGATCAAAATATAAAAGTAAAAACAAAAGGAAAGAAAAAAAAAATTCATTACAAAGTTAATGGCAAGATTAAAGTACTAAAGGGTTCCATGTTTTGGTATCAATGTGCGTAAACCTTCTTGGCCCATGTTTATCCTAATTTATGTCCCGCCACTTGTGGGTCTATATATATATATATATATTTCTATATAGATTTGGAGATATTTTAATTATCAATCCAATTGTGTTATATAATAACTAATTCTAATTATAATTATTATCTATTGTAATTGCGGTACTTGTAACTTAAAATAAATTTATATATATTAATTTGAAAATGGTATTATTTAAACATATTATTATAATAAAACATAATGCAATTTATAATTTAATTTAATAATGATTAAAATATTTTTAATTAATTAGAATTTTATTATTATTAATTAAAAATTATTGAATATAAAGGTTAAAGATAATTAAAATAAATAGAATAATAATTAAAAAAAAGGCTTATTGTACACTTTAGTCCTTGAAGTATATCGCTTTTCCCACTTTGGTTCTTAAAGTTTTTTTATGGCCCACTTTAATCCCTAACCTTACTAGATGTTGCCAATTTAGTCCCTAATGATATTAGATATTCTTGATTTTGTCCTTTAGACTTTAAAAAAATCTAACTGGGATATTCAACCAATCATATGCTACCATGTGTCATATAGTGACATCAATGTGACATCATCATTCAAAAACCCTTAAAAATTTTTCAAAGTGAAACAAATTTACAAAAGAAAATTATTAAATTTATTAAAAACTAGAAAAAAAGGTAATAAAAAAATCCTTTAGTCCCTCTCAATTTTAAAATCGAGCAAATTCCCTGTCATAAAAATCTTAGTAATTTAATCCTGTCAATTTTGAAAATGAGCAATTCTAGATAATTAATCACGACATTAATGTTTTACATAAATTGTTCATGATTTTGATTGGTATGCTAATAAATTTAACCCTCAAAATTTACACATTATATCAATTTGGTCTTAATTTAATAAATTTATCCCACAACATTTGTGTAAATGTGTAAATGTTGAGGTTGAGGTTGAATTTGTTGGATTTTGTAGAATTAAGGCCAAAATGACAAAATATATAAACATTGAAGGCTAAATTTTTTATTATACCAATAAAATACATGTACAATTAATGGAAGACATTAACATCATGATTAATTATGCTTAGCTACTCACTTTTAAAGTTGACAAGGATTAAATTGCTCCATTTATTAGAGGGACTAATTTGCTGAATTTTGAAATCAAGAGGATTAGAGAAAATTTTTATCAAAATATAAAATTAAAAAAATAAAAATACTTAATTCTTTTAAAAGATATTAGAAATTTTAATATTTTTAAATTTTATAAATCACATTTAGTAGAGCTTGAACATGAGATCATTGTCAGTTGAAAAGATATTAGCTACAATAATTAATCTTTTTAGGTGATAAATTATTTAATTGAAATAAAAATATTTTTTATTATTTAAATAATTTGAGAAAAAATTCTATCAATTATATAGTCCGATTGAATTATAAAACAATTATCGTAAGTGGTATCCTTCCAAGAGACAATGATATTATGTTCAAACTCTAATAAATGTTATTTATAAAATTTTAAAAATTTTAAAAATATTTTTAAAGTTTTAGTATCTTTTATTATTTTTATATTTTTAATATTATTTTATTTTTAAATAATATTATTTAATTTTTATAATCTTTTATTTTTAAGAATTTTAAGGGTTTTCAAATGATATTGTGATAACATCATCATCTGACACATGGTAGCATATGATGAATTAAATGTCTCAAGATAATATTGATAATATTAAGGATGGGTTTGGATATGCGGTGTATTTATATGCGGTTAGTGTAAAAAATAGCGATAACGATGGGATTAGATACTATAGCGTAAGACAAAAAAAATAAATTAAATGCAATACATCACACTCAATTATCCATCCAAACTCGATAAAATGGGAAGAGCGATATCCTAAAATGTGCATTAAACCTTTCTTTTAAAAAAAATGTTTAATAAATAAACTAGTGTATAAATACATATTTTTCAAAACTGCAAATGCCTCAATATTTATGGCTTTCAGAAGGGAAAAGGACATAGTTGTTATGTTTTTCAGGTAAAAGCCAAAAGGACAAAGTATCACTCGGGCTCCAACTGTTCAAACACCATCAATTATTGTAGTAGTAAAACAGTGGCAGGTAGAAATACTTTTGCAGTATATTTCGAGAATAATATATTGATATCATCACGCATTTATGTGTTTGTGTATATTATATATTTATATATAGAGAGATAAGGCTATTGGCTGATCATCTCAGCAAAATCAGCAGCAATTCTGGGATATGATCTCTACCCAAAATCAAAGCTATCACTGAGCTTTCTTGTTTTCTTCTGCTAAGTTCTACCACTTTCTTCTCTGCGTTGTATCTGCAAGTGTGGTCCCTGCTTTTGCACGTGTATACACCAACTATTGCAATTTGTATGGATCCCTCTAAAGGCAGAAGAAAGAGGCTTCGGTGTGAACTGGCAATCAATGTTTTTAAACATTAAACATAGGATGCTTGGGGTTGCCCCCATTTCTTTTGTCTTGGTATCGTAATGTCCAAAGCGTTGGCTAAATACCTAGTATATAGTAATATACATTACGATACCATTATGAATGAGATCCTTGTTCAGTATGATCTTTGTTCAACTTAATAACACTGAATTTATACATTACGTCACAGCATGATAATTTGGTAAATGTACAGGGATTTGTTTTACCCTCATATCTTCACTCAAGCGTCAGCAAAACCAATCCTTCATCACGTGATGATGGATGCCCATGTCCATAAATGCTTGGTCATGTACATTTAAGCTTGACCATTAAATTTAAGGATATAACGCTCCATCAATGGACTAATTCTCAAAGAGTTTAAAAGCTCATTGCCTGCATAAAGGTCTAAATTTATGAAACAGGAGGGTGTGAAACTTTTGATGAAGATGTCGTTGAATTGACAAACCTGTTGGATAAAGTATATAGAGGCAAGGTGTGGGGTCTGGAGAGCCTCAGCATTGCTTACATATTGAAGAAGGGGATGGGGATGGCTCCCACAACAACACCAAGCACATGTGCTTCAGTTGGTTAATACCGAACATGAAGTGACGAGACATGCTTTTGGATGACCCATACAATGCAAGATTTGGAAAGAGCCTTGCCTAATCAATTTAATGTGTATATATAAGTCTGCATGCACCCACATTGCATGAAAAGAAAGGAGGTCACAATTAGTGATATGGATGACCCACCATATAAACTGTAGGGATGATCCTTAAGATTCTGTTGGGGCTGTTACCTTGGAGCCATATGAAAAGCAAGACTGTTCCTCAAGTGGTACCCCATAGCCCCCAAGAACACGACAAATCCAATCAGTAGATATTATATTGTGAGTTTAATTTAGAGAGATGAAAAATAGAAAAAGACTTTGTTGGATATGAAGCATGGAAGTCAGTGAAATTTGTCTGAGGGTTCAGCAGCAGTTACAGCACCTTGGGATACTTAGCCCATACTATGTGAATGTGTAAGATGTGACTTACTTCCCCAATGCCTTAACCTTTGGGTTTGGAGGTTTCTACAACAACTTACTAGGCAGCAAATTAAGTGACCCCTCCTACTTAAACAGGATTTTGCCACCTTAACCCAAAACATTAAACTTTATACACTTTCTGAACATAAGCTGAAAAGAGATTCTTGTCGCATTGGAGTGCCAAATGATTTTGTTTATTAAAATATTCTTTAGTTAACTACTCTGTCTTGGGTTCGTCTGTTTTATTACCAACATCACAATGGACTGTTAAAGATAATTTATTAGGATTCATTTTCATCAGCTTCAGATTACAACTAAGTGATTATTATAGTCGTAAGATTGAATACTGTAATGTGTAGCAGCAACAATAAATTAAAAAATAAAATAATTATGGAAGATATTAAATTAAAATTATATAAAATATATAATTTTTACGTTAATAAATAATTAAAATCTTTTTAATAGCAAATAATTAAACTTTACTCGAACTAAAATAAGTAATTTAAAAATGAAATGAAAATAATTAAGTATGAATAAATATACAAAATAATTATTTGGATGATATATTAAATTATTTTAAAATTGTAAATAAAACTAAAATTTGTTAATAGCAAATGCTTTGCTGTAGTTTTTGCTAGGATGATGACTTGATAATAATGCTTCTTAGGGCTTTGGTCCTCTTGTATCTACCAAAAAAACCAAAACAAAAGAGGGATAGAAAAGGGATTTGGTCACCGGTGAGTTTGGTTGGACTTTTATCCATCAGTGAAAATTTTTAGTCTAACTAGTATCCACGTGGGTGTATTGAACTAGGCCATAATTAACCCAACAGAAAGAAGGGTGCGATTGCACAAAATATGCTCTTAAAATCACTTTGTTGTTATGTAATGTTATACAGGTTTTAGCCTACAAGATGAGTAACAAAATTTTCACCATTATTTATAACCAACCCTTTCAACACCATGCACTGCCGCACAAACAACCATGGGTTGCGGCCTTTCTTTTTGAAATATTCAGATTTTTAACATTCTCTTATTGATTCTTTTGTTGATTTTCTGTAAATTGACCCCTGACATTATAGATCTACAAAAAATTTCAAAACTGCCATCCACGTTCTGCCATCTTTCGCCACTATAGCAACCTCCATTTTTTGACACGTTATTCTCCCTTCTCTCTTTTTCTCTCTTCCTAAACTAGAAGCCCCAAAAACAAATATCCAAAACAAACCCAGAAAACCCAATAAGCTTCAAGGCCCTCTTTTTTGTTTCAGATACTCTTATTATTTACTTTTGGCTATCATGCTGAATAATGGAATCAAAGGCTCCTCTGCTCTTCTTTATTCTTTTTTTTTTTTTTTACTTTTGGGTACCATGTTAAATCTTTTATTTTTTATTTTTCTGTTTTAGATTAATGGAATTTTTGTTTTGTATTTCAAATTTATTTGTGATGCAATTTTACGTACCGTGTTGAATAGTAGTTAATTGTAGGTTGAAAATTAAGGAAATGGTGATAAAAAATATATTTTTTATTTCTTGAAACTTCCAATGGCTATTCTAATAATTAGATTAAAATAATCATTTCGTGATTTTTTCAAATGGTGTTGAAAGAGAGATTCCATAAAATACCAATACCTGAAAGTAGAAAAAGAACATAGACAAACAAGAAACGAACTCACAAACATATGGAATTTCGTTGAATCAAAGAACTGATTACAGTGGTACATAACCATTATTTATAGACAAAGAACGAACCTCTCAGCTGCTTAACAACCTCGTAACCTCTTGTAACAACTTGGACCAATAACAAACAACTAACAGCCTGTAACTCCTTAACAACTCGAAATTCATTTAGGTAGGGGTGAAGTTAGAAAATTTTTAAGGGTTTAAAATTAAATTATACTTTTTATAATAGTAAAAATAAAATTTTATTATTTTATAGCCTTTATCTTTATAGTTTTTAAAGGATTAAATCAAAATTTTATCAATTTTAGGTGACCAAAGTACAATTTTACTATTACAAATTTAAAATTTTAAGAACCCTAAAGAGTAAATTTCCATTTTAGAGGGCCTAGGTCCCTGCCAACCCCCTAGATTCACCATTACATTTAGGCGATCACCATAGCTTGTACATTGATCAACACAATACAATGAACTGTACTGTTGAATAAGGATATTTAATATATACATACATGATTTAACCAACCAAACACGTTGTAAATAAAAATCCAGCTTTACTAATTTCTTAGAATTTTTTTTAATCGTGATATTGCTAAAAAAAAAAAAAAACAACCATCTTGAGCTAATTTATTATTAGTTGTAAACAGTAATATGGGTTATGTCTAAAACTTGCCTCAAAGAGTTAAATGTAATTTTAAAACCTCATTATTAGCATATCATGATGAGATTATATAAAAAGTACCATGGCCTTATTCTACATTGCTTTTAAGATTTTAAAAGTATTTTTAGAACTTTAAAATAAGATTAAATTAGTTATTTATGTTGAACAACTGTTAATTGGTCCTATAGTTTGATTTTCTTTTGAAAATTTAAGAAAAAAAGCTATTTTTGGAGAGAATGTGCGAAAGCACGCTGGTAGCTGGGCACTCTTTCTACATAAGTGGCAAGAAAGCGCATCCAGCTAGACGCACTTTCACACTCTCTATCCTCGACCACTGATTTTTCTAGGGTTTTTTAGTGTTAAGGTTAATCTTTTTTGGGTTTATGTATTTAGGGTTTCATTGTTTAGGATTTTTAAGGTGACACCATGAAAGTTTATAGCTAGATTTGAGGGGTCGAGGATGCGATAATGCATCTTAAAACATATACATTTAATATGTCATGTTGAGATATGACCATTACCTCAAAAAGCCATCCCATAGAAGTCGAGTTCTGGGGTAACAATGCTTGATACGGTCACGGGTCAAAGTCTAAGTAGAGGTCCCAGTTAGCGGTTGTTATGCAGTGACGGGTACGAGTATAACTGAGGGCCAATTGACGGTTGTTATACGATCACGAGTTCAAGCTTTTTGGATACCCAAAAATGCTGCCTTATATATACCATACATAAGATTGAGGCCATAATCATAGGAAAAAACAAAAGGCTTTTCGGTGTAATCAACATGATTTTTTTTCTCTATTTCTAGGCAATTGATATCTTTAACATTTCATTCTCATCCGAAGGCTAACATCAAGGTGGAAACAATAGGACTCTTAGGCATAGAGCGGATGTTTCGACCGAGAAAAAGTCAAACTCGGGTCGATGTGATAGTGGTTGTAGTTATTAATGGGTAGTTTAATAACAACAACCATTGTTGCCCCGAAAGGAGTATCACCTTTACTCCATTGCAACAGTCGCTGCCCATCTGAGAGTCCTCTTGCATTTACGGCGGTGCTAGCCTTTGGGTAAAAAAGAAGGTTAAATATACTGATTGCGTGAAAATAGAGAAAAAAATTACGCCGATTATAATAGGAAGCCCAACACTTTTTTGCTATGATTATACCATCAAATTTTTGTATGGTATTTATAATGAAACAACTTTGGGTATGTAAAAAGTTTGAGCATGTGTAACACTCTATACCTAACCCGATCACCAGGTCTGGGTATTGAATGTCACAAACAACTAGAATAACTTAACAAAATCACTAGACTGGTTTATTAAAATATTGTCTCTATCAAATTACAATATTTACCTTCATCTATAATCCACATCATCCTAGAAATAAATTCTCACAAATTTTCTACTTTATCAAATCTAGCAGTATTTACGATTCGAAATTAAGACGTTTATTCTGATACATCCAACTTAATCCTTGAGGCGTGGCCTATAAGGGAGCCCCTCTATTCACATGAACAACTTCACGCCCATCCTTCAATCTAGCGGTGTCTGGCTTGATCCATTCACACGATTCCCTAATCAAAACATTTGCCCTGCAAACAAGCAGAAAATTCATAAGTTCAAATGAACTTAGTGAGGTTTTGTGAAATGGTCCAGCAAAAATATTTCATGTTCTTCAAGAATAAAAAAAAAATTATGGCAGAAACTTCAAACTCCTTATGCGTCCTCTCGCATTCTGTAGATTTACCGATATCGTCGACACCTTGCCCTTTTCTGATGCTCACCATTGGCGGACTTATCCACTAATTTAAACGTAAATGCGTCCTTCAACTATAATGACTCCCTATAGGTTTAGCCTTATTCCGTCTCATCCCATATCCCTTTTTACTCTTAGTAAGCTTAACCCTCACAGTTAACTATACGCTTGGATATATAGTTCGTTGACTACCACTAGCTGTCTTTAATTTATATTCACCTCAATTTTGGATCCTTACTCTGATCTGTTCATCCAATACTAACCTAAACTTAGGATTTTCCACATTATTCTATTGAATGCCTTCTCTTTATTTAGCCTTATTGCGGTTCATCTTTAAAGGAAGACACTTTCTCTTGTCCTAATTCACAGTTCTAAATATGATAGTAGACTAACTGAATAGACGCCCTCTTTTCTGGCGGATTCGTAGCTCTCAATGTAACCCTAAGATATTAGTTCGCCTTAGTCTAATATTAAGAGATACTCTAATTAATGGTTAATCCCCAGTGGACTAATTCTCCCGCTACTTCCTGACAAACTATTCGCACAAGGTAGCCCTTGGCGAACTTCCTTATCTAATAGGCCCTATGGACTATCCTGTGTTACATAGTCCTAGTCATACATCCTCATTTTCCATAGATTTTTTGTGGACCCTACTGGTCAAACCGTTTGGGTGATTATTGCCTCAAGGTGAACCTCGGTGAACTTATTCATCTTTGGCTGCTGATCTACCACAAATTAATGTGGCAAATTAGGCTTTTCTGACACACTTTAGGCACTTTTTCTTAAGCAAAATAGAATTTTTAGCATAGGTTTTCGTTATTTTCATATTTTCGGATAATAAGTGAAAATGTTTCAATTTTGTCTAATTTTTTTGGCCCAAATTGGCCTCTAGTGCCATTTGGAGGCCTAACATGTGTTTGAGTGCTGTTTGGACATGTTGGAGGTCGAAAACGGGAAAGAACGACACCTAGGGAAAGGTTATCACAATATCCAACCCTTGGGATCACGATACCCTAGACAATATAGAAGACCAAGGACTACCTTCTATAACAGCCCATTTTTTAGTGAAATTGGAATAGTGGTTTCAGAACCACAAATCCGATCTGAAAATAAAGTTTATTTTTATTTTATTATATGGTTCATATTATGATAGATATGTTGTGTGAAAATTTTGATACAAAAATTTTATCGATTAAGTGTTTAATTACTAGAAGGACTAAATCGCATAAAATGTAAAAGTTGAATTCTAGTAGCTTTAAGGATTAAATAGCTATGGAATTCAAAACTAGAGGTCCTTATATGGTAATTAGACCATTAAAGAAAAGTATATATATTTTTGGTGACTCGTACATGGAAAAATTAGAAAAGAGTAGGGACTAAATTGAAAATTAAAATAATTAATTAATTAAAAGATGATAAAAGATATCATCTTAGTATTTTGTCATCTTCAACCCCAAAATTATATGAAAACCCTAAGAGAGAGAGAAAAAACTTTCAAGGCTTAATTGGGTAAGTTTCCTTGTCCCGTTTTTAGCAATTTTGATATTTTTGAAACCGGGATAGTCTAACCTATCTATTTAGGGGATTAATTTGAAAAGTTATCAATGTATGAAATTTGGATTATGGATGAATATGCTAAAAATTAGAAATTTATTGTAGAAAATGAAAGGTTGTTGATAGATGAACAATTTTTACAAAGTGATTTTTGATGAAAACATGATTTAGGGACTAAAATGTGAAGTTGTGAAATTTGATGAAAATTTTGAATTTTTATGAATACACGTGCTGTAAATTTTGTAATGGGATTTTGGTTAGGCTTGGAATAAGGAGTAAATTGCACAAGTTTCATTTTCTGAGCCTAGGGACGAAATAAGAATTTATGGAAAAGTTAAGGGCAAAATGGTAAATTTTCCTAGGACGTAAATTGAGTCCAAATGAGTATGAAATATGAGAAATTGATGATAAAAGCTATTTATAAAGACTTGGACAACTCACATTTGAGGTTAGATCGAGGAAAAGAAAAGGTTTCAGAGTAGTAGACTACTTACGTGGACAAGTGTCGAGGTAAGTTTGCGTAACTTAATTGGGCATGTAAATATGTTTAATTTGTATGGAATGTGACTTATATTGATTTACATTACTCGAATGCTATAATGAGAAATTTAATACATGCTTGAATGGTGAAAAAGGGTTAAGCCCCGATTGAATATTGAATTCCGATGAATATATGTGCTTTCTCGAAATGGATGAGGTCTTGCATTTGTTGTGAACAGGATTTAACTCAGACGAGTAATCCTATTAACCTCATTATAGTAAGGATTTAGTCCGGACAGGTAATTCTGATATAATACCTCTCGAGTATACTTTATGATTAGGGTTTAGCCCTGACTAGTAATCCTAATTGAGCTCATATGAGCATATGTTATATAAAGGATTTAGCTTAGACTGGTAATCCTGTTATACGATATGTGGCTCAAGAGTGTGTTCCTTGGTTAAGTGCCCTAATGGGTACCCTTGAATAAGAATTGATGGATTATTGAATCGTACACCTTGAATGTACTATTAAAGCATCCATCGAAATTTCAATGATTTAACGGACACAACTCTTGACCTGGTATGAGAATTTTGAGATGAAATGATAATGACTTGAAAGAATATTGCTTGATGAGCTCATCTATGTTTACTTGATTGATACGAAGATTTTGGTGACTAACATGTTTGATTGAATGCATGTGTTTAGGCAATTTTGCTAATGGATGGAAAACATGATATTGTATGCTTAGATTTAATAAACGATACTGGTAAGTTTAGTTTCTGTTATACGAACTTACTAAGCATGTAATGCTTACTCCATTTTATTTTCCCCTGTTTTATAGCACTCGAAAGCTCGCGAAGGTTGGAGATCATTGGAGCATCATCACACTATCAACTAGCTTATTTTGGGTATACATAGTAAAATTATTTTGGTATAACGACATGTATAGGGCAATTTGGCCAATAGTGGCTTGAAAACGTTGTTTTGTAACCTAGCCATTGGAATGGCTAGTAATGGCTTATTTTGGTATGATTATGTAGGCTACTATGATATATTCATATATGTTATGTTAAGTATATGTGATCAAATGATGTTAAAGCCTAAGTTAATCCAAGGTAAGTTTATAAACACATATGCATGTAATGGTATGCCATGATGAGTGATGGAATTTGCTTAAATTAAATGCTTGGAATGGTTAGATTGTACTTGGTATGTTTTAGTGCAGGTAAATGGTAAATTTGGGTGACAAATAAGGCTAGGAAATGGCTTTATTTTGTCCACACGAGCATGTGTCTAGATCATGTGTGACACACAGCCTCGTACACGGGCATGTGGTTAGGTCGTGTGTCCTCTGCACCTTAATTTTGAGAAACAGAATGCTCAGAATTGAGCACACGGGCAGAGACACAGGCGTGTGTCTTTGCCGTGTGAAACCTGCACCTAATTTCGAAGTGAATTAATTAAACACACGGCCTAGCACACTAGCGTGTGGCATGGCTGTGTGCACAAGTCAGAGAGTTACACGGGTCAAACACAGCCTCCAGCAAGGGCATGCCCTAGGGTCACATGGGCGTGTCCCTTGGACCACACGGGCGTGTGAGCCCTGCACCTTGGAAAATTTTTGAAATGTCAAGAAAAATTTTTAAAGCTCCCGATTAAGTCCCAACTCGATTCTAATGCTCATATTGGGCCTCATAGGCCCAATTAAAGGACGTTTTGAATGATCTCGGTGAATGAATAGTAATTAACATGAAATATTTGTAAATGTTCCAAAAATTTCTAGTAATGCTCCATAACCCTATTTCGATGATGGATATGGGTTAGGGGTGTTACAACTTTAATAGTATCGCGATGTCCCTTTGGTTATCACGATATCCACATTCCAAAGAGGACTCCAAGTTCCAACACTACTCGAGATGTCGTGATATCCTCTTCTTGGTATTGCGATACCACCTTTGTTAGGGGGATAAACTTGGACAAACAAGGCAACCTTTGTCTACCTGACCCACCAATCACACAAGGCCCGTGTAGGGGAACTTTTGGCATTGAAAATTCATTAGAATACACTTCAAAACATCAAAAATTGTTGAGAAGGAGAGACACACACATTAGCTTAGTTTAGGTTTAGTTTTCTCTAGGCTTTTTTTAGTTTTGCTCTGCACTTTTTCTAGGGTTTTTATTTTTCTATTCTTCTACCTTAGATTAAAGTTTATTTTTCTGCATTTACTTTTTATTCATATTGTTCTTTATGTTAGTTAAGTTGGTTAACACTGTAGCTAAGATTTATTTACATTTCTAGTCTATGTACTTTTCCTTTAAGACTATATAAGCTCTAGTTTAATGTATTTCAGTTTATTTATTTTAAATTTATCAAAGATTGTTCCTTTTATGTTTATTGATATAGATTTCTCTCTTAAATGCTTTTGGTTTCATGCTATTTAAGTTTTCTTGCATAAAAATATCAACTTTTATATTTTTCTCAAGCTTTACTTTCATGACTGCCTTGTTTTTCATTGTTATGTTTATTTTCTTTACATTGAGCATGTGTAGTTAAACCTTTAAGGAGGTCGATTGATGGAGATGTGGATTAACTAAAATATTTGGACAAAAGACTAAATCGTAACAAATTGGACTAATTTGAATAGAACTAAGAACTTAAGTGATGACACCCCTAAGGGAATATCAAGATAAAGTGAGACCGGAAGGTAATCTTGTCATGCACCTGTTCGTTAGTCCCCGGATTAACTAGTGAGATCAGGTGATCAGCTGAACCTAATTCATCTAAGTTAGTAAAATTGATATCGGAAGATAAAATGGAACTGTTTGGTAATTTACGCAATTTATGTCCCTAGTACAAGATTTTGTGAACCACATTGAAGTCAACCAACCCCCATTAGTTATTTACTAGAGAGTCCTTCTAGTTTCCCTTTCTTGAAATTTAGAAAATTTAGTGCTTAGGATAGAATACTAAATTTTCTTGCAAAACCATTTTTATTAACTATTGTACTATATAATCATATTAGAAGCCACTTAGACTCTATAGTGTATGCTACTTATTGCTCAATCGCCTCTTCCTCTAGGTTCGATCCTTGGAATACTTTGGTGTTTCATTGTAACACTATAAATATTACAACTGCCTGTAGCTTGCACTAAAATCGGGCTTTAAAAATAATATCATAAATTCATTGTTTTAATGCGTATGTATGCAGCCAGTCAGCTACCTTTTTACCTACAGACCCTTAGGGTTTGGTTTCCCTTGATCATCCCATTATCACCCTAACTACTGGTTTACTCGCCAAACACATGCAAACTCATACTAGATAATACTTATAACATCTCAAGGGAAAATATTCCTAACATCCTAAATTGGGGGCTTTGCATTTGTAATGTGTTATGTGTGTATGTTGTGCTATGTGTGTTATTCTGGTGTGTTTAGAGGTTTTGGGAAAGGCTCGAGGTTAAGCCTGAACCTTGGTAAAAATTTTGTTTTTAGGCACTGCAAGGGAGAGCAAGTTGAAGTGGGCCTTAAGGGTACGTAAGGTAGTTCACACAAGAATCTAATTGGTAAAGTGGCAAGGAGGCGCCACTCAAGGTGTAGGTAGGTGACGCCATACGGAGGTTATGAGGGAGCAGGTTCAAATTGCATTGACAACAAATGGAAGTGTTATTTTTGCACCTAAGAGGCCTGAGTGATGGATTTGGCTAGGACTCTGCATGGGTGAGTGTGGATTAAGTCCAAAGATATGAAGATGAGGCTAAGAGGAAAACGTGGGATAAGATATGGGTGTAGGTGGTGGTCGAATGTTGGACACTAGGAACAAAGGGGGAGGAATCGATTTTGGAGGGTTAATGGTGTGCTGAATGTCTTGGGGTCGTAGGCTTTGTTGCTTGGGATCAGTGTGTATTTTCGGTTACTAGGGGTAAGTGCCAAATTTACTGAGCCAATTTCTTTTGTTCCTCTTTTGCTTTCTAGCTGAATTTGCTTAGACCATTGGTGTTTCTTTTTCTCTTTCTCTCTTCTTCCCTTCCTCTCTTCACAAAAGACCTCGAAGATGAAATCATTTGTCCTCTCTAAACTCCCCTCTCATAATCTTTTCCACTTTTCGTTCTCTTCTTTTCATTGCTCCATTTAAACGCCGAAATCTCACCTTTCTTCTCTTCCTCTTCTTGACTGAATCTTCCCTTAAAGACCAATCATCTCCTTGATTCCATCTTACTTAGCCGAATCTCATAAGCCTTTCTCCTTGACTCTCTTTTGCCGAAGCATATCCTATCCCATCTCATAGTAGTTGTCGTCACTCTGCTCCACAACTCTGCCAATTGGATTCTTTTGATCAGGGTAGGTATTATTCTTTTCATCTCAATTCTCTTTTCTCTCCTTTATGGATGCCAAAAGCATTAATCTTGTCTTGTGGCTTTGACCGATTGAAGTAGGGGTGATAAACCGTAAAAGTAACATATTTTAATCCCACATTTAGTATGCTTTTGGATGATTTATCCTTGATTTATGTAAAAAGGTGCTCTTAATCCTTTCTTTTCATGTCTTATGCTTAAAAAAGCTCCTAAGGATAAAAAGAATGTAAAACGGGCTTAAAACGGACCAAATTGGGCCAACCCAAGAAATCAAAACTGCCTGGACTTCAAGCCATATGGCCGTGCCTTGCCATTTACTTCACACGGCCATGCCACGATTTACACGACCGTGCGCCAATCGACAGAATCGAGACACGACCTAAAGAAACTTACACAGGCGTGTGCCATGGGTATGCCCCTGCCGTGGGAAAGAGCAATTTCACTCGGATTTGGATGCTTGGAGGTAAAGAAACACATTCCTAAGTCTACTTAAACATCCTAGGAGGAATTCTACTTGAATTAGGATACTTAGGAGCCAAGTAAATCATCTCAAATCCTATATAAACACCCAAGGTAGCAACTAAAAAGAGAGTTGGCAGAAGTCGAAGCAGGATGACTTTTTGGCAGAGGCTTTTGCCGAAGCTTTCATCTTTTAGGGAATCACTTGAAGATAGCCTGTTGATCCATCTCAGGAAGCCGGAGCTCCATTCAAGATGGAGGACCTCTTCTTCAATTCCTTTAGGGGGTTTTAGGGATTTCTTATGTTTTGTTTTATCTTTTCTCTTGAGATGTTTTCCTACTTTGTTATGCACTATACCCTCAGATACCTGAAGGGGATGAAACCTATGATGGATTTTGTTATTTGATTTCTAAATTATATGATAAATACTTGGTTTATTCTTAATTATGTTGCTTAATTTAATCTGATGTGCTTAGATGGAGGAGGAATAGACCCCGTCTAAGAGTAGATCTAGCGTAATTGAGCGGAGTTGATCGGGCGCCTAGAGATAGGGTTACGAGATTTTACCGAATTAGGGTGAAACCTAATATGGAAATCCATTGATCGATTTACTGCTTCCTTAGGGGATTATTATAAGAGAACGGGAGTTCCACTAATTAACCTAAGGTTAGATGTTATTCGCCTCGAGAGAGGGTTTAATATAGGTTAGGGAGTCTCACAGATCAAGCTAAGTAAAGAAATCATATGGTTTGGGGAATAAATTATAGGTGAAGTCATAGGTGGATTCTTCCTGAGGATATCGTCTTTATCAACTGAGTTTTCTTAAAGTCTTTCTGCAATTCATTCTTTTGTCTTTGCATTTAGTTTAAGTATTTCATTAGTTTAATAATCCAATCACTCCATATTTTAGGCTAAATAATAGAAAGAAAGTGAGTAGTAGTACTTTTCCCTTAGGTTCGATAAGATATTCTTGCTCGAGCTATACTCTTTGCTCGATAGGTGCACTTGCCTCTATTGTTGTGTGATCAATCTCTGTGTTCGATCATTCTTTATAAATATTAAAACTCGATTGTTTTGCAGCGATCAAGTTTTTGCCGCTGTTGTCGGGGAACTCTAAAATATTAAGAAAGCTCTATTTCTCTTACTTTAGCCAATTTTTTTATTACAATTTATTATTATTTATTGTTATTATTCTTAGTATTTTTATTTTTCTAATTTTCCTCTATTTTGCTTTTTATAGAAAATTTTAGTCTATGGAAAAGATGGCACTGAATAATTATCAGTGGCAAGGCATGGAGGCAATTCCTACTAAAGCAACCAGTGTTTTCAACCTCGACGTAGTCACCAGGTTATCTAATCAGTTAAAGATGATGAATAAAAAATTGATGATTAGTATAGTCCCTCGTAGGTACATCCAGAAATACAATATGATTTGAATCTAAGAGGTGTGGCGAATCCTGAGTACCCACCCTACGGATATGGCATGGAAAACGAGCAAGCTCACTATACAGATAACTATTCTAGATATCAAAATAATTTTTATAGTGACACTTATAATGCAGGTTAGAAGTACCATCCCAATTTCTTGTGGGATGATCAAAATAGCCAAAGATCGAAATCTCCTCCAGATTTTCAACAACCACCTCACCAACTAGAAGAGGAGCCGAATCTTGAAGAGATGCTAAAAAAATTAATGGCAAACACAGAAAACCGTCTCTAAAAAACTAAGAAAACAAGTAAAAGCAACGAGAACCAATTCGGGGAACACTAAGTAAGTTAAGGTAGCCACTAATGCAGTCGAACAACTCGCAAAGTTGATGTCGGAATGACCGTAAGGACGTCTACCTAGTAACACTGAGATCAATCCAAAGGAGCAAAATAAAGCTATCACAGCTCATGCCAGTAAGAGGTTAGATGAACCCAATCCAATACAAAAAGCCAAGGTAGACGAAGGTAAGAGGTAACACAAGAAAATTCGAAACCGGTATCAAGGAGTACCAACCTCGCATACCTTATCCTGAAACAATGAAAAGAGAAGATTCAGAGGAACAGTTCGGTAAGTTTCTTAAACTCTTAAAGAAATTACATATTAACTTACCTCTTCTTGAAGCTCTTTTCGATGCTGAGACTCGAGGAAATCTTTAAGACGACTCTTGACAAACAAACGCAAATTAGACGAGGAGCACCACGTGGAATTAAACGCAGCATGCTCAGCAATGTTATAGAACAGACTACCATAAAAGCAAAAAGACACAGGGAGTTTTACAATTCTATGTTTAATTGGTAGTTTATCTATTGATAATGCTTTAGCTAATTTAGGGTCAAGCATCAATGTTATGCCTTATAAAATGTTTAAACAACTAGGTCCGTGGAAACCCGGACAAACTAAGATGAGCATTGATTAAGCGATAAAACTATCGAAATTCTAGGGTATAATAGAAAATGTTCTAATCAAAATTGATAAATTCATATTCCCGATAGATTTTGTTGTTTTAGACATGGATAAGGACAACACGATTCCTTTAATTTTAGGGAAACCCTTTCTAGCAACTGCCAGGACTAAAATTGATGTTGGTACAGGAGAACTCATTATTTGTGTAGGTGACAAATCAATCAGTCTACAAGCTTTTGACTCGGCCAGGACATCAAGTGATAAAGTGAGAAAGTAAATTCAGTTGATAATCAAAATGCTCAACTTTCACCACAGAAAACACCACAAGGCTACAAACTTAAGCCGAATCATGGGCCCCAAGCGGTACAAGCTCATAACAGTGAATTGTTAGTGGATCCAAACCCAAGGGAAGAACCTGTAGTAAGAAAAGGTAAGGTTGAGGTGTACCATGATTTACCAAAATCGAAAATTACAGAGTACCAACCTCGTATGCCATATCCCGATGCAATAAAGAAAGACTACATAGAGAAAGAATTCAGTGAATTCACACTTCGTGTAGACGACGAAACAATCACTCTTCAAGCTCTTAACTCAGCTAGAACATCGAGTAATAAAGGTACGAACGTTAATTCTATTGATAATCATTTGGTTCAACCTTCTTTACAGGAAGCATTACGAAATCACTTAGATGAGCTAGATCCTAGACCTCGTGCCAATAAAGAAGAAATACATAAGGAACAAAGCCTTAGGGTTGACAAACTAAAAGAGCAGGAAACACAAATCAAAGAGGAATAGAAACCGCACGAAGTGAAACCGAAGCAGCCCCCAGGCGAGCTGATAGGAACAAAAAATCACATCAAAATAGAGGATCAGGTATTTTTGAATAAGGAAGACCCTTGAATCACCAATTCAGAACTCAAGGCAAACAAAGAAATCACTTTTGAGGTATTTAAAGTCTTCCTATACAGCACAGTCGAGGTAAGCAATCCTAAATTCAACACTTTTGAGGTAAACATTACTCGACTTAAACTATATATCTGTAATCGAAGTGATCACATGAGAAAGAATTTTCACCTTCTCCATACTAATGAGAGGTAAAGTTTAGCTAAGGTTATAAATGAGCGCTTCTCGGGAGGCAACATGAGCATTAACACTTTTTATTTCTCAAAATTATTTTTTTTTCTTTTCTTTTCTTTTCTCTCTTCTCTCTTTACAATTAAAGCAAAGATGCAGGTTTCCAAAACTTACACACGGCCGTGCCCGTGGCCATGTGGACCACCAGAACTACCACACTGACAAAGTAGAGCTGTGCAAGTCAGTCCAACCACCCCCCAACGTCACGGATCCAACCACCCACAGCACGGGCACTGACAAAAACAACACGGTCGTGCCTCACAGCCGTGCTAAGATACTGACTTATTTATCAGGGGCAAACCACGCCCGTGCATTCCAACCGTGCTCCTATACTGGCTTTTTAGGAACAGGCGTGCAAACCAAAAAAATGAGCGTGGAAGGACAACACACCCCACAACACAGCTGTGCGATACGACCGTGTGAATCGACACATCCTCGGTACATGGGCGTAGGAACGTGCCAGATTTGAAATCCTATTTAAATCCCCACAGCCCGTCCTCTTTGTCCCATCTTCTTTCTTATTCCTTCTTTCTCTTTTCTTTCAATTTTTTCTTCCTATTCATAGAAAAGATCCAAGACACTTGAGCAACACAAAGATCATGCCAAAGAAACGTAAGCATCATCTCCTTAGAGGAGACCTCAACATGAGTTCATGCCGGCAGCTTCACTTAATTGACACGCCAAGGGTCTCGGAAACCTTTTTGGTTCTATTTTTCTTTTCTCGTCTCATTTATTTTCCTTATCTATACTTCTTTTCTGCTTAATTTAATTTATTTCATATTAGTTTCTTGGTTTTAGGTTCTAAAGGCTGCTAGGGAATCACACACCACAGCCTTCGAGGTCACACCCACTTCACAAACCATCCAACAATAAGGACTCCTTAGTCCATTAGCCTTTTCTTTCAATTTCAGTTTTCTTCTTAGTCTCCTTCTTTTTATTTCCTTAATCTTTAAATTTATTATTAGTATATTATTATTTCTCTATATCTCTTGGCTATATCTTCACAGGCTACCCAATTTCTTCATCTAGCAAATTGCTTCTCGGTAGCCACTCCACCAGGCCCATAGAAAACACCATCACCGCCACCAAAGACGCCAAGGATCATCTAGATTTAAGGGAGTATTACTTCCCCACTTCTCTTTTTGATTTGGCACATAAATTTCATTATCTATCTTTGTACATTGAGGGCAATGTACATCTTAAGTGTGGGGGTAATAGTGCCTAACTTTTTGCATAATTTTCAAAACCCTGAAACTAGTCTTAATCTTAAGTACTTTTCTCATATTATTAGATTAGGATGAAATTTCTAATGATTTATGATTTTTATTGATATGTTTTAGAGTAAGTCATAGTTAATTGTTCATTGATGATTAAATTTAAAGGATACTAGGGAATCGAGCATGATAAGTCTATTTTCTAAAATAAAAAAAATTGATGGGTCGTTGATAAGTCTATTTTCTGAATTTGAGTATCACCTTGAAGTTCAAAATTTATAAGGATTGATGTCAAAACACCCATAATTTTTGTGAGATTTTGAGCCTTGTAGAGCATATATATTCTTTTTCCTTCTCACGTTATTGATTATGAGTGTGTCAACGTTGAATTGTTATTCTAGAACTTGCCTCGTTTATACATGTCGAGACCACATTAATGATTTGATATACTGATATGATAAAGGCACCTAGGTTTTAACCCGATCACTCCGCTAAAAAGCCTACCCATACAAATTAACCCCTAGTAAACCTCGTTGAATCCTAACAACCTTTTTATTAACTCACCCACTAATATTAACCCAAAATCCCTTTGTTTTTGTTATCAACATTCCTTTGACTACCCCTCTATCGAGAATTGATTTGATTAATTGCCGAATTAGGTTATTTCAATTATCAAAGTTCCTTCTATTATGTTTGTTTTAGTTTGTTCTTAAAAAAAAACCAAGTTTATTCAATATTAGTAGTATACAAAAGAGGTTAGAGCATTTAAACTCCAATTGTTGAAAAAGCTCGTATTAAAGTATTATCAAAATACTCCTTACTATAGAGTAATTATCAATAGTGATATTATTAGTTTTCATTCGAAGTCAATATTCATATTTAGTTCAATTTTTCTAGTTAGATAATTTGTCTAGTCGATTTCGATTCTAACCTTCTAATTCAGCCTGTATCCACACCTTTAACCCTAGCCCCGTTACAACCCTGATTAAAGACCTTTTGATTTGTGTATCATCTCATATACAGTGGTGGAGATTTGATTTTCAGGCAAGCCTATGGGATTATTCCTTAAACACTTCGAGTGATTTGAGTGAATCTTTTGTGAGGATGTCAAGCCTTGTCGGTTTTGAATTAAATGTAATTACTTAGATAAGGGGAGACCCCTATGTTTTTGTACTACAAAGGTATGACTTATCATAATTGAATCTTTAGGACTCTTTGAGTTGAATTATCCATGTATACATTATCTATGAATTATGATGAGACATTGTCGATAGAAATTATGAATAATGAAAAGTTCGTTTTAATTGTAAGTTGAAAATTTTGCTTGAGGACAAGCAAAAGCTTAAGTGTGGGGGTATTTGATAAACCGTAAAAGTAACATATTTTAATCCCACATTTAGTATGCTTTTGGATGATTTATCCCTGATTTTTGTAAAAAGGTGCTCTTAATCCTTTCTTTTCATGTCTTATGCTTAGGAAAGCACCTAAGGATAAAAAAACGTAAAACGGGCTTAAAACGGACCAAATTTGGCCAACCCAAGAAATCGACACGGCTTAGACTTCAAGCTACACGGCTGTGCCTTGCCATTTACTTCACACGGCCATGCCACGATTTACACGGTCGAGCCCCAATCGACAGAATCGAGACACGGCCTAAAGACGACTTACACAGGCGTGTGCCATGGGCGTGCCCCTACCGCGGGAAAGAGCAATTTCACTCGGATTTGGATGCTTGGAGGTAAAGAAACACATTCCTAAGTCTACTTAAACATCCTAGGAGGAATTCTACTTGAATTAGGATACTTAGGAGCCAAGTAAAGCATCTCAAAGCCTATATAAACACCCAAGGTAGCAACTAAAAAGAGAGTCGGCAGAAGCCGAAATAGGATGACTTTTTGGCAGAGGCTTTTGTCGAAGCTTTCATCTTTTAGGGAATCACTTGAAGATAGCTTGTTGATCCATCTCAAGAAGCCAGAGCTCCATTCAAGACGGAGGATCTTTCCTTCAATTCCTTCAGGGGGTTTTAGGGATTTCTTATGTTTTGTTTTATCTTTTCTCTTGAGATGTTTTCCTACTTTGTTATGCACTAAACCCCTCAGATACCTGAAGGGGATGAAACCTATGATGGATTTTGTTATTTGATTTCTAAATTATATGATAAATACTTGGTTTGTTCTTAGTTATGTTGCTTAATTTAATCTGATATGCTTAGATGGAGGAGGAATAGACCCCGCCTAAGAGTAGATCTAGCGTAATTGAGCGGAGTTGATCGGGTGCCTAGAGATAGGGTTACGAGATTTTGTCGGATTAGGGTGAAACCTAATATGGGAATCCATTGATCAATTTACTGCTTCCTTAGGGGATTATTATAAGAGAACGAAAGTTCCACTAATTAACCTAAGGTTAGACGTTATTCGCCTCAAGAGAGGGTTTAATATAGGTTAGGGAGTCTTACGGATCAAGCTAAGTAAAGAAATCATATGGTTTGGGGAATAAATTATAAGTGAAGTCATAGGTGGATTCTTCCTGAGGGTATCGTCTTTATCAACTGAGTTTTCTTAAAGTCTTTCTCCAATTTATTCTTTTGTCTTTGCATTTAGTTTAAGTATTTCATTAGTTTAATAACCCAATCACTCCATATTTTAGGCTACATAATAGAAAGAAAGTGAGTAGTAGTACTTTTAGGTTCCCTTGGGTTCGATAAGATATTCTTTCCTGAGCTATACTACTGTTCGATAGGTGCACTTGCCTCTATTATTGTCGCAGTCAGTCTACAGGTTCGATCATTCTTTATAAATATTAAAACTCGACTGTTTTGCAATGATCAAGGGGCTTGTCTTTGCATTTTTGGCTTTTGGTCGACGATTGAAGGGTGTTAAAGGGCATTTGGTTCTAGTCGACTTAGACATTTAATCGGTGCTTAATCCAAGTTTTATCGTCTTCGGGATCTATCGATCTAGGTAAGGGATCTTTACTTTGAGTGTTTATTCGTCTTCATTCTTTGCTTCATTATTTTAATCTGGTCTATTGACCATGATCTTTTTCATGGATACAAATGCTAGTCAAGCAAAGGAAGGGGTTGGACCCTAGTCCTAGCCCCAAAGTTTAAGAAACGCGCGATGTCTGATGTTTGAGATTGGCCACCAGGTTGTGGGTCGGCTTCTGAGCAGAATAGTAGCCAGATAGCAGTGGTTCCTATTATCGATAGTGTCAACATAGAAAGCATGGTATTGCGCGTTATCAGGTGTGTAAACCTCCACACACTTTACTTTATCTATGCTAACAATTGTATGCGATGAACAGCCGGAAAAGGTTGTGTAGACAGTCGTGATGCCCTTAGGGGTAAGGCTAGGAATGCCAAGTACATGACCGTATCATTTTCTTGCATGGACGAATATATGTGTGGTAATCTGTTGTGTTATGGATAGCATGTTGCATTCGTTAGGATATGTATGTAGTCCATGGGGTATGGGTTTGATATGAAGGGGAAGTGCATGATTATTTGGTCACGTAGTGATCGGTGGCTATGCCACGATATATATATATGTATAAATATTAATTGGGTCAAATAGTGATCGATGGTTAAGCCACGATATATATATATATTATTGGGTCACATTGAAACACCCCAAATCTGGCCCACGAGCCTTGACCAGATCTGGTATGTTCCCCGGTGTAAACCGTTTCAAATTCTTTTCTTACTTAGGAAAAACTTGTGTGATTTGGGAGAAAGATCATTTTGGGTTGGGCTTGAGATGAAAACAAGTTTATTTCATTATTAAAATCCTTTACTTTAAGTGACAAAAGCGTTTGGGATTTGTTTTAAAATAGATTTACTTAATCTTTTAATAAGTAAAAGTTTGTAAGCTTAATAAATAAAAGCAGAATGAAATAATTCTACTAAGGCCTTATTACATCAAATAATTCCCAAAATTTAAATTCAAAATACTTAAAGTAAAATAGTCCAAATAAAAAAAACTAAACTTCACATGGCCTCCACTAAGCATCTCCGGCCGGTCCATCATTTGGTTGTCACCTAAAAAATAATCCCACAACGGGGTGAGTCAACAGACTCAATGTGTAACCAACACTAAAATTTAATATTTCAGGCATACAATGTCATACATGTTCATAAAGCATTTAATCAATATGATGCAACCCGAACCCAAACCTATATGCCATCAGCTACACACCACCCGTACCATCCTGCACACCGTGGGGACTACTAAGTCAACCCTCCATCCGCTACACACCATCGAAGGCAGTCGCTGCAGTCGACATGCTCATTGCCCTTATAAAATTTGTGGTCTTAGGTCACCACATTCAGATATCGTGGCCTTAGGTTACCACATTCAGATATCGTGGTCTTAGGTCACCACATTCAGTTATCGTGGTCTTAGGTCACCACTTTCAGATATCGTGGTCTTAGGTCACCACATTCACTTCCCCTTTTCGTATAACCCATATGCCCCATAGCATACATATCATGCATTAACATGCCAAATTCTTATTTCACATTCTTGTAATGTCATATGTGTGTCGTAATGGATATTTAACATAATCCTAGTAGGAGTAGGAAAGCGTGCAGAGTACTTTGTACCATAACATGATACCTTAGCCATATTCACATTCTTATACACATACTTATATTAAACATTGCCATAAAACTTATTAAGAAATAGTGTGGGGTACCTTAGCCATATTCTTACACTTTCATATTATCACATATAATGAATTAAAACCATAAATCTATTGAGATTTAGTGTGGGGTACACACCTGATTGGCTTAATAATTTCACCGAAATCCCGAAAATCCAATCTAAAGCCTTAGATCTCAAGTCCCTACATTCGGCCAACCTTAGTATTTAGCATAAAGCCTATTCGACTATAAAACCAAATCCTAGTAGGATTAGTACACTAAAACTTACCTTGGTGCCAAATCCCGAAATCTTCACTATTCTATTTCTTGTATTCGGCAAAGCTTTAAATTGCTTTAACAAATTAGTTTCGGCTTTTGAATAAATATGAACTAGATCTAAAATACCAAAAATAGGCCTTGGCCGAATATTCGCATGTCTTACCTTGTGGATTTTAAATCCCAAAATTCACCGAATAACTAGGGAACACGCTGCCTATGGTGTACCTTCGAAAAGAACTTCTCCTTCTTGTAGTTGACTTAAACAAATCCGAAAAGATCTCTTCAAAGTTTGGCAACAAGATATTAATGGGGTTAGTCCTAGATTTGCAAATCTTAAAAGAAAAGGATGAAAATCGAATGATAACTAGTTCTTACCCTTAATACTAAGTCGACAACCCTTGTTTGAAGTCTCAAAACTATTCGGCTATGGCCTTGATTTGAGCAAACTTTCGCTTTTGGAAGATTATGCAAGAAGAAGAGAAAAGAGTTTGAGCAATTTGGTAATGAAGTTTGGCTACACAAGGTGTATTTTAATTGGCAAAACATTGAAGAAAGGAGATATTTGCTAGAGAGAATTGACAGGAGAGAGTTAGAAGAAAGAATGAATGGCCCTCTTTTCCTTTTATAGCGAAATTACTAACTTAGAATCCCTTACTTGGCCATCACTATTCTATTTGATAGCTTTATCTCTTTAATTAAAAATTAAAGAATAATGCCTCAATTATCTCTTTGAAAATAATCTAAAATAAATCATCATTTATCCACCTATTTAGTGAGTTTTAAGGAGAATTAAACTCTTCCCTTAAGAGTCCCTATTGCCGTCCATTGCTTCCTCTTTAAGTAATTAAATAAAATTACTTAAAGTCTTAGCTAGATCTTAGTCCACCCCTTCCCTTGATGAGCCAATTTAAACTTATTCTATTAGACTCCTTGTGGCCACACGAGGCCCAAATTATCCACCTAAGTGGTGCCTCCCTATGATTAGTTTAGCCTTAATAACGAATTGGGCATAAGCCCACTTCAGATGCAAAACACTCTCGTAAATGCTCTCCTTCTTTGCTCGAACCTAAGCTTGCACACATCTTTGGTGGCGTCATTCTTGGGCTTTAAGTGGTGCCTCCTTGTCACTTTTCCAAGCCGTTTTTGTGTCAAATTTCTTCTATTAATTTTGTTAAGGCCACCTTGCCTTAAAACTTATCATTTCTAAGACATTTCCTTACATTTCTAAGTTTCCAAAAACGTTCGTTTCCCTCCTTTAAACTTATTATTTCTAAAGCATTTCCTTACATTTCCAAGACATTTCCCTACATTTCCTTACATTTCCCTACATTTCCTTACATTTCCATACATTACCTTACATTTCCATACATTTCCATACATTTCCTTATATTTCCATACATTTCCATACATTTCCATATATTTCCAGGTTTCCAAAATGTTCACTTTCCTCTTTTAACTTAAGTTTCCAAAATGTTCACTTTCCTCTTTTAACGTAACATTTCCAAGTTTCCAAAATGTTCACTTTCCTCTTTTTGAAACTTAACATTTCTAAATAATTTCTTACATTTCCAAGTTTCCAAAAATGTTCATCATACATTCTTAATACATAAGTCATGCCATTTCATATAATTAAATAAAAAATGCATAGGCCCATTTTCAGGATGTTACAGTTCTACCTCCTTAAAATAATTTCGTCCTCGAAATTACTTACTAACGAACAATCGTACAATCTAACTCACTACACTATGCTATTGTTGCGCACTTTGATCTTAATAAAACTAACACATTTCCTACAAAAATTCACATCCAAGGTTTCATACACTTCACTAGCATTACAAGAACGAACTAACTCTATAACAAACAAGGCAATGAAGGGTATTCCAAATTCCACCTCCCTGTCCGGGGGTATTCTGGATAATTCCTCCGGAAAGACATCCTCAAATTCCCTTACAGTTCTAACTCCACTAACTCCCTTCTTTCGTATCCAAAGTACTAATGAAAGCCAAGAACGCCTTACACCCCTTAGAACCATCTTATCGACCTTTAAAGTCAAACTACGTTAGACAAGTAGTTTCGTCTTTCTCTATCATAACTATCACTCCATCCTCTGGGGTCCTTAACTCCATTCGTTTGGCTACATAATCCAACACAGCCCGATGCTCCACTTGATTAACCACGAACAGTTTTATGTTTAATAGTTCTAGGAAGTAGTTCTTTCGTATTCATCATGCACACAGTCTTTATATTCATACATCCATCAATCAATTATGAACTCTCGTTCATTCAGAGAAATGTTGTAGTTTTCATTGTTGTTGGTTTTTTTTTCACTACCCAGGGGTATTTTCGTAATTTGCCCTACAGGGGTATTTTCGTAATTTGTCAAAATAAAGTTCCTTAGTGATTTTGTCAATAAGGGTGTTTTGGTAATTTTTGAAATCCCGAGGGTATTTCAAAAATTTTGAAATTACAGGGGTATTTCAGTAATAAACCAGGGTAAATTTATAAATCTTAATAAATCAAGGATATTTTGGAATTCACAAAACTTGTAGGTTGTTTCTGAGAATTTGTTTTCCAAATCAGTGTTGTTGCAGAAATTTTGAAAATCAGGGGTCGTTCTGGTAATTTTGTAACTTGGGGGTATTTCGGTAATTTGTAGGGTAGGGGTAATTTCATAAATAAATTTTTTTCCATAATCAAGGTATTTTGAT
The DNA here is from genome assembly GCA_025506655.1 of Gossypium rotundifolium. Classification (NCBI taxonomy): domain Eukaryota; kingdom Viridiplantae; phylum Streptophyta; class Magnoliopsida; order Malvales; family Malvaceae; genus Gossypium; species Gossypium rotundifolium. The sequence goes on along the minus strand of CP106724.1, from coordinate 83,381,417 downwards.
ATTTTGTAAATTTAGGGTTCCTTTAAGCAAAGTAGTGACATTTTGATAAGAACGTGGGTATTTGGAAATTTCATAAACCGAGGGCATTTTGTAATTTTACCACTAGGGGTATTTTAGTAAATTTTTAATCGAAATATTTCGGAAAATTTATAAAATAATCTTTTCAAATCAAGAGGGTAATTTAGAAATTTTAAAACTAGGGTTTCCATAAAAATACGGCTAGTCCCTTTCGGGTTTTACTTAGGGGTTTAGCCCATGTATAAGTCTTCTTGGTTAGGGTGAACCGAGGCTACGCATCAGGTAGGATTCGAGTGGAGAGGAGGTGAGTCATGCGGATTGCTTAAATACCAAGCTCCCACCGAAACCAATCCTAGACATGCGTACCATAGTTGCCACACCCTAACTCGGCGACTTAATCATGGGTTTGTTTAGTTAGGCATTTAAGTCTTATGTTTTTGTTGGGGTACACTAGTCCTAGGGTTCAAGTACTTAATCTCTATTCTACGTTCCATTCCATTTCTACCCTTCTACAAATCATAATATAAATCACCCAAAAGTTTGGAGTACTTACCTGGTGGACTTCGGGTCGGAGACCTAGTGGGCCATGCCAGAAAAACCTGCTTAATTCACAAAATCCCTTTTGGGCTTAACTTTGAAAATGTTTTGGGCCTTAAACCAAAGGCTGAGAGTTTAAAACTGGGCTCTGATACCAAATTGAAACACCCCAAACCCGGCCCACGAGCCTTGACCGGATCTGGTATGTTCCCCGGTGTAAACCGTTTCAAATTCTTTTCTTACTTAGGAAAAACTTGTGTGATTTAGAAGAAAGATCGTTTTGGGTTGGGCTTGAGATGAAAACAAGTTTATTTCATTATTAAAAATCCTTTACTTTAAGTGACAAAACGTTTGGGCTTTGTTTTAAAAATAGATTTACTTAATCTTTTAATAAGTAAAAGTTTGTAAGCTTAATAAATAAAAACAGAATGAAATAATTCTACTAAGGCCTTATTACATCAAATAATTCCCAAAATTTAAATTCAAAATACTTAAAGTAAAATAGTCCAAATAAAAGAAAACTGAACTTCACATGGCCTCCACTAAGCATCTGTCATTGGGTCCATCTTTGGTTGTCACCTAAAAATAATCCATAGCGGGTGAGTCAACAGACTCAATGTGTAACCAACACTAAAATTTAATATTTCAGGCATACAATGTCATACATGTTCATAAAGCATTTAATCAATATGATGCAACCCGAACCCAAACCTATATGCCATCCGCTACACACCACCCGTACCATCCTGCACACCGTGGGGACTACTAAGTTAACCCTCCATCCGCTACACACCATCGAAGGCAGTCGCTGCAGTTGACATGCTCATCACCCTTATAAAATTTGTGGTCTTAGGTCACCACATTCAGATATCGTGGTCTTAGGTCACCACATTCAGATATCGTGGTCTTAGGTCACCACATTCAGTTATCGTGGTCTTAGGTCACCACTTTCAGATATCGTGGTCTTAGGTCACCACATTCACTTCCCCTTTTCATATAACCCATAAGCCCCATATCATACATATCATGCATTAACATGCCAAATTCTTATTTCACATTCTTATAATGTCATATGTGTGTCGTAACAAATATTTAACGTAATCCTAGTAGGAGTAGGAAACGTACCTGAGTACTTTGTACCATAACATGGTACCTTAGCCATATTCACATTCTTATACACATACTTATATTAAACATTGCCATAAAACTTATTAAGAAATAGTGTGGGGTACCTTAGCCATATTCTTACACTTTCATATTATCACATATAATGAATTAAAATCGTAAATCTATTGAGATTTAGTGTGGGGTACACACCTGATTCGCTTAACAATTTCACTGAAATCCCAAAAATCCAAACTAAAGCCTTAGATATCAAGTCCCTACATTCGGCCAACCTTAGTATGTTAGCATAAAGCCTATTCGGCTATAAAACCAAATCCTAGTAGGATTAGTACACTAAAACTTACCTTGGTGCCAAATCCCGAAATCTTCACTATACTCTTTCTTGTATTCGGAAAAGCTTTAAATCACTTTAACAAATTAGTTTCGGCTTTTGAATAAATATGAACTAGATCTAAAACACCAAAAATAGGCCTTGGCCAAATATTCGTATGTCTTACCTTGTGGATTTTAAATCTCGAAATTCACCGAATAACTAGGGAACACGCGGCCTATGGTGTACCTTTGGAAAAGAACTTCTCCTTCTTGTAGTTGACTTAAACAAATCCCGAAAAGATCTCTTCAAAGTTTCAGCAACAAGATATTAATGGGGTTAGTCCTAGATTTTAGCAAATCTTAAAAGAAAAAGGATGAAAATCGATTGATAACTAGTTCTTACCCTTAATACAGAAGTCGACAACCCCTTATTTGAAGTCTCAAAACTATTCGGCTATGGCCTTGATTTTAGCAAACTTTCGCTTTTGGAAGATTATGAAAGAAGAAGAGAAAAGAGTTTGAGCAATTTGGTAATGAAGTTTGGCTACACAAGGTGTATTTTCGACAGCAAAATAATGAAGAAAGGAGATATTTGCTAGAGAGAATTGGCAGAGAGAGAGTTAGAAGAAAGAATGAATGGCCCTCTTTTCCTTTTATAGCGAAATTACTAACTTAGAATCCCTTACTTGGCCATCACTCTTCTATTTTGATAGCTTTATCTCTTTAATTAAAAATTAAAGAATAATCCTCAATTATCTCTTTGAAAATAATCTAAAATAAATCATCATTTATCCACCTATTTAGCCGAGTTTTAAGGAGAATTAAACTCTTCCTTAAGAGTCTCTATTGTCAGTCCATTGCTTCCTCTTTAAGTAATTAAATAAAATTACTTAAAGTCTTAGCTAGATCCATCCACCCTCTTCCCTTGATGAGTAGAATTTAAACTTATTCTATTGGACTCCTTGTGGCCACACGAGGCCCAAATTATCCACCTAAGTGGCGCCTCCTTATGATTAGTTTAGCCTTAATAACGAATTGGGCATGCAAGCCCAATTCGCATACAAAACACTCTTAAATGCTCTCCTTCTTTGCTCGAACCTAAGCTTGCACACATCTTTGGTGGCGTCATTCTTGGGCTTTAAGTGGTGCCTCTTTGTCACTTTTCCAAGCCCCTTTTGTGTCAAATTTCTTCTATTAATTTTCTTAAGGCCACCTTGCCTTAAAACTTATCATTTCTAAGACATTTCCTTACATTTCCAAGTTTCCAAAACGTTCGTTTCCTCCTTTAAACTTATCATTTCTAAAGCTTTTCCTTACATTTCCGTGACATTTTACATTTCCTTACATTTTACCTTACATTTCCATACATTACCTTACATTTCCATACATTTCCATACATTTCCTTATATTTCCATACATTTCCATACATTTCCATACATTTCCAGGTTTCCAAAATGTTCACTTTCCTCTTTTAACTTAAGTTTCCAAAATGTTCACTTTCCTCTTTTAACTTCACATTTCCAAGTTTCCAAAATGTTCACTTTCCTCTTTTTGAAACTTAACATTTCTAAATCATTTCTTACATTTCCAAGTTTCCAAAAATGTTCATCATACATTCTTAATACATAAGTCATGCCATTTCATATAATTAAATCAAAAATGCATAGGCCCATTTTCAGGATGTTACACATATTGTGGTCGGTGGCTAAGCCACGATGTATTATTTGGTCACCTAGTGATGGAGGGTTGATTGTAGAAATCCCCACGGTGTGATGGGCTGGTACGGGTTGGCGTGTAGAGGATGGAAAAACTAGGTTTGGGTTGGGCTTATTGCATTCATGTGTTTGTATGTTTTTTTATATGGGCTAAGGCCCAATGTGTGATCATGGGCCACGAGCCATTTGTATAATATGGGAGAATTTACACATTGAGTCCCGGTGACTCACCCCTTCTTTAATTTTTCAGGTAATCAGTAGATCGTGATGTGGGAGCCGAGGCGGACTCGTGGAGGCCATAATACCCTTTTCTTTCATAAACTCGTTTCTTACTATAAATTTATTTTGATTTGGGACTTTTGTTATGTAAAAAGCCTTTCTAAGTTAATCTTGGGTTTTTATTAGCTATTGTTTATTTCAAATTCGACACTTAATCATTAAAGTGAAAATGGGGTTTTTCAAATACATACGGGCAACATAAAAAAATCATTTCTCTATAAAGTATCAAAAAATATAATGAATGTTCGATTATCATAACTTGGGAATTTCCTTAATCTACGTATTGTTATTTTCAAGACTATGCCTTAATCGAAAAGTTTTTCAAACCTCTGATTTTTCCTAAACTCAACAAATCTCGTTTTACTTCACCTTGTAACATACCAGATTCGATCGTAACATTTAGGCCGGGTTTGCGGTGTTACATTTTTGGTATCAGAGCCAAGGTTACAAAACTTAGGCTGTGAAATGGATTCGAAAAGGTTGTGTAACATCCTAATTTAGGGGGTTGTTTGCAATTTAATTATTTTCATGTGCTTGCTTGAAAAGAAATGAATACTATGATTGCTAGGCATGTTCTAGGGTCTAGAAATAACCTCGGGCAAGGTCTGACTTAGGGCTAGAAGTTTTTTTTGGCACTTGAGAAGAGGAAGCTAGGTGAATGAGGCTTTAAGAATTATTTGGTGCGAAGCATGACACAAGAGATCATGTGATAAGGTGGCTTGGGACACAACCTTAAGGGCTTGGAAGGTGGCGTCAAAGGGGAGCTTCAAGGAAGAGGTTGAATCTTGGTAGTCCTGAGGGGATGTGTTTTATTTTTTTTGGGCTTTTTGGCGTTAAAGGAAGGGGGCTAAGTTAAGGAGGCTTTAAAAGATTTTGTGGGTGAGGTTGAACATGAAAGTCGGATTGGTAAAGTGGCTTAGGGCCGCCACTTAGGGCCTTGGTGAATGCCACCCAAGCAAGGGGGAGGAGGACTCAAGTTCGAGTCACGATGATGGCATAAGGATTTTTCTTTTATTTTTGCAAGTTGGCGCCATGAAGAGGGAAGAGTTGGACGAAAATTGGGACTTTGGAAAGGATGGGATAAGCCTTTATTTTTGATAATTTCAACTAAAAAGGGAAGATAATGGTAAGATTTATTTTTAGAATTTAGAGAAGAGATATGATGGCTGAATGAAGGACTCTAGGGGCTTGAGTTTCAGATTTGAAGGGAACCTAGAGAGTGGTTTCGGCTAAAACACCCCTTTTCTTCTATTGCTCAAATCGAAACCTCACAAAGAAACCCTGATCTCTTTCTCTTTTCTTTTTGTAACCTAGAAGTCAAAATCTCCGTAACCTTACACTCATCTTGTTTTCTCTCAAACTCAAGCCAAATCTTGATCCCATCTTTCCCATCTTTTCTATTCTGTTTCGAAAGCCGAAAAGCCATTGTTTCTCTATCGATTTCAACAAGAACCTTGGGCGAATACTTGGCTCACAATCTCTCTTTCCCTTGCGTTTTCTCTTCACCATTCTATGTGATGAAATCAAGGTTTCTTTTAGGGGAAAAGCTGAATCTATCATTAAGGTAAGGGTGCGACAACTCTTTCTCCTTTCGAGATTTATGTTATGGCCGAATGGCCTTTAGCTCTCTAATGAAGTGATTAAATCGATTGTAGGGGAGGCCATTTCTGAATTCGAGGAGCCTATCGGGATTTGATTCTTTAAGGTAAGGCACATATATACTATTCGGCCAAGGGCCTTGATTATAGATAAGTGTGCAAGCCGATTCTAACAAGTGTTTTGGTAGGGATCTCGACAAGTCAAGTAACTATTTTGAGATTTTGGTAAGTTTGGTAAGTGATTAGTCATATTCGACCAAAGGCCATTTTTGGTATCTAAAGTATAATCGATTGTTTGCCATGGATCTAGGGGCTAATCGGCCAAGGCAAACAAAAGCTTTCGGGATTTAAACTCATTTTGGTAAGTGATAGTAAGTTTCGGCCTAAGGCCATATTTCAGGTACAATTAATCCTTCGGGATTATTAGTATAGCCGAATGGCTATTAGATCTAAAAGTTTATGTGTTGGCTGATTGTAGGGGGGAAACAACCTCTCGGGGTTTCGCTAGTATAGTTCGGGATTTGCTAGTCTCACGAGTAAACAGGTGTGTAAACTCTTACACACTTTATTAGTTAGCATTGCTATTATGTTGCCTCTTAATCATTGTAGTAGTGATTTGCTTGAGGGCTTAAGCATGGATTCCGGGTAAGTCGCTTATGACTTTAATTATGCTATATGAATGACATGATGGGTAATATGCTATGCCATGCCTTATATGCATGATTTATGATGATATGTTAAGCATGATATGAGCATGTTGGTTATGGGATTGAAGAGAGGAGGAGGAATATTCTCTATGGACTGTCACCAGTGGTTTTGACCACAAGATGGGTTGGCCCCATCAATTTAATTGTGACTTCGGTCACTAGTGGTTTTGACCACACCGATGATAAATTGTGACTAAGTCCCAGTGGTTTGGTACCACCAGTGGTTTTGACCACATATTGATAAATTGTGACCTATGGTCATCAGTGGTTTTGACCACACGATGGGTTGGCCCCATCACTTGATTTGTGACTCTAGTCACCAGTGGTTTTGACCACCAGTGGTTTTGACCACACGGGGTAGTTAAAGGAGTACGGATGGTTAGTTTAGGTTGCATGTTTGCATGTTTACTAATAATTTGTGTATGAGTTGCACTTCTGGGTTGGGGATTTATACACTGAGTCTTGGTGACTCACCCCTTCCCATATTATTTTGCAGATAAGTAGATCGCAAAGATGGAGCCGGAAAGGACTCGATGCGGCCATACTTGTTCCTTGGATTCGGGATTTTATTTAATACAGTTTAAGTTTGTTTATTTACTAAATTTTTTATTTGGGTTGTAATAAGGCCGCTAGTTTATTATTTTGGATGTTTACATAGTTGTGTTTACTTTACTTATACTATATTACAAATGAAACTATAAAATGTTAAGTGTATCGGTTAAAAGTAACCTTTTCAAATTAAGTAACTTCTACGAGTTTTCAAAGATGTTACCATCGGGTAGCAAAATTCACCAAGTCAACCATAACTTTGAAGGTTCTAAAAATAAATGATCAAATGATTTTTCAAAGGATTTTAGCACAACCATGTTTGAAAAAAAATCAATCCCTCATGAGTTTTATCAAACACTATTTTATAACATTAACAATGTTTTTCCAGATTTTCACTAGTTAATCAAAATATTTCAAAGCGTTTTTACTCCGTGACATATCAGATCCGGTCAGGGCTCATGGAAATTTGGGTTTGGGGTGTTACATTTTGGTATCGAGCACAGGTCAAAACTTCGGTAGTGTGGGGCCTAGGGCCCAAAACATTTTTGTAAGCCTTTGTGAATTATTATGGAAATGGTTTTCAGTCTGAACAGCATGGCATCGAGTCTCCGGCACCTATCCACCCAGGTAAGTACCTCTGACTGTTTTGTGAATACTTGATAAGGGTAAATAGGTAACTTGGGAGCGTAGAATAGAATGATAGGTACTTGAACTCTAGGACTAGTCTACCCTAACTACTACATAAGACTTAATTGCTTAATTAAACAAACCTATGTCTAAGTCGCCGAGTTAGGGTGTGGTAACCATGGGGCGCATGTCTAGGATTGGTATTCGGTGGGAGCTTGGTATTTAAGCAGTCTGCGTGACTCACCTCCTCTCCACTTGGATCCTACCTGGTGCGTAGCTTCGGCTCACCCTAACCAGCAGGACTTAATCATGGGCTAAACCCTAACTAAAACCCAAAAGAGAACTAGCCGTATTTTCATAAAAACCCTAGTTTTAAAGCTCTTAAAATTTCTTTTTAATGTGTGAGAACTATTGTTTTACAACATTTTCCTGAAAAAAAATTTTTGATTTGTAGAATTACTAAAATACCCCTAGTGGTAAAATTATAAAAATGCCCTTGGTTTATGAAACTCCCAAAATACCCACAGTCTTAATCAAAATTTCCATTACATATAAAGTGCCCAAAAACCCTAATTTGCAAAATATTGAAAATATCATGATTTTGGAAAATTACAAAATTGCCCCTAACCAACAATATTACCAAAATGACCCTGATTTTCAAAATTTTTGCAACACTATCAACTTGGAAAACAAATTCTCAAAAAGAACCCTCAAAGTTTTGCAACATTTGGAAATACCTTGGAATCATCGAACTTTACAAAGTTACCCTGATTTATTGCCCCTGAGCTTCAAAATCACCAAAATACCCTGAATTTCAAAATTTTTCAAAATACCCCGAGAATTTAAAAGTTTCAAAATACTTTTTGTCAAAATCATTCAAGAACTTCTATTTTTGAAAGTTTACAAAAATACCCCTGTAGGTTAAAATTATGAAAATACCCCCGAGTAGTGAAATGATGGAAATGCTCCTACACGTTAGTTATGGTCTGTGAATGTTGTTTGTGTGATGGATGTACTTAGAACTAGGAGATAAGCCTGAAACCGGAATTATAGGTAGATTCGATTTCGAAAGAATCACTTCAAAAATTATTTCTCATAAAATTGCTCGTGGGTAAACAATGAACAGTATTAATAATGCATAAAATTCTTAATTAGATAAATGCGAACGAGAAGAATGAGTACAAGAGGTCGTGGACGTCCGTCGCATGGCCGTGGTAGGGGTAGGATGACCTTGTCGGAGCCAGCAGGGTCTGGTCATGGGTCTGGAAATGTGATGCCAGATCTGCCGGCGGCGAAAATTGAGTTTCAAGATCAGACCGATGGTAATGATGCAGTATCCCAAGCTATACTACGAGTGTTGGAATGAGTTGCCGAGGTAGGCGCGGGTGTAGGAGCCCGTAAATCCATGGTTGAACGACTCGGGCTAACGGAGCAGAAGTGTTTAGAGGAGTTTCTAGAGTGGCACCCAGTGCGGTGGAGTATTGGTTGGAATCAACTGAGAGGATCATGGGTGACCTGGATTTTACAGCTGAGGAGAAGTTGAAGGGTATAATCTCTCTGCTTCGGGATGAGTCATATCAGTGGTGGCTCACCGTAAGGGATGGAGCGATGGCGGAGGATCTTACATGGAAATTCTTTAAAGCTGCTTACCAAAAGAAATACATAGGAACTAGCTACGTGGATCTGTGATGGAAGGCTTTCTTGAACTGGTTCGTGGTAATAAGACGATGGCAGTATAAGGCCGAATTTCTCCGGTTGAGCGGTATGCTCGTGGTATTGTGGGTACCGAGCATGAACGCTGTGTCAGATTCGAACATGGGCTGAGAGATGAGCTGAGAATGATGATAGCTCCACAACAGGAATGAGAGTTTGTTGTCCTAGTGGAGAAGTCTAAGGTTCTTTGAAGGGTAAGACGATCGGTTAAGCGAGAATCAGGATAGGAGTTGGAATAAGAGGAGCTCCGGATCTTCAAAGTTTTCTGGTAATCAATAGAAGAGGACGAGGTATGGTGGGTCAGATCAAGCTGCTAGGCCTACTGCTGCTGCTAATCCTCAAGGGGCCGCCACGGTGTGCTCGATGTGGGAAGTCTCACACAGGGGAGTGTTGGAATGGTAATCGGGGATGCTTCAAATGTGTGTCCATGAAACATCAAGTTAGAGATTGTCCGAAAAAAGCAGCTAGGCTGAGGTTAGAGGGTCAGGATCGTGCACTGAATAGGAAGGATAACCAACAGCCACCGAGAGGTCGTGGTGCAGGAAGAGGAGGTAATGGTGCTAGCAGAGGTCGTGGGGCACCGAGGGAGAGGTACCGGTGGTACTGAGGCTAGGCAACCTGGTTTGGTCTATGTCGCAAGGTGTCAGGAGGAGGGCGACGCACCAGACGTCATAACCGGTATGTTTTTAATTTTTTGAGTACCCTATAGTTCCTTAATTGATATTGGCTCAACCCACTCATACATTGCTAGTAGTGTAGTGGAAACTATGCATTTAGACTCTGAGCTTACTTCTAGGAAGATGACTGTTTTAAGCCCTCTAGGTCACTCTGTAAAAGTAAGTAAATTCTATAGGAGCGTGCCCCTAGAACTCCAAGGGGTCGTGTTCTTGGCTGACTTGATGGAACTACCGTTTCAGGAGTTTGATCTAATCTTCGGGATGGATTAGCTAGTAAAGTATCAGGCCAGCCTGGATTGTGCAGCTAAGCGCATGGTGTTAAAGACCATGGAAGGAGAAGAGGTGGTGATGATAGGTAAAAGGAGAGATTACCTATCTAATCTAGTTTCTGCATTGAAGGAAAAAAAGATGGTTAGAAAAGGTTGTGAAGCATATGTAGTGCATGTTTGTGCTTTGGAAGCTAAGGGTACAGCTGTGAGAGATGTCCAGATCATAAGAGATTATGTTGATGTGTTTCCAGAGGAACTTTCGGGTCTACCTCTGAACCGTGAGGTTGAATTTGGTATAGATCTATTGCCCGAAACCGCGCCAGTATCAATAGCTCCGTATCGGATGGCGCTGAAAGAATTGGTGGAGTTGAAGGCACAGATCCAGGAATTGTTGGATAGAGGGTTCATCCGACCAAGTGTATCGCCTTGGGGAGCTCTAGTGCTTTTTGTCAAGAAGAAGGATGGGACAATGAGAATGTGCATAGACTATCGACAGCTGAACAAGCTGACAATAAAGAACAGGTATCCTTTGCCTAGGATTGATGATTTGTTTGATCAACTCAAAGGGGCATCGGTGTTCTCTAAGATCGACCTTAGGTCAGGGTACCATCAGCTTAAGGTGAAGGAGGCTGATATCCACAAGACAGCATTCCGTACTCGGTATAGGCACTACGAGTTTCTGGTAATGCCTTTTGGTTTGACGAATACACCGGCCGCATTTATGGACATGATGAACTGGGTTTTCCAACCCTATCTGGACATTTTGGTGTACTCGAAGTCAGAAGAGGAGCATGACGCATATCTTCATGTGGTTACGCAAGTTCTAAGGAGAAAGCAGGTTGTACGCCAAATTCAAAGCAAGTGTGAGTTCTGGCTTAAGGAGGTAACTTTCCTCGGGCATGTTGTTTCAGCCGAGAGAATCAGGGTGGATCCCCGTAAGATTGAGGCAGTATTGGAATGGAAACCCCCCAAGTCAGTTACGAAAATTCGAGTTTTACGGGGTTGGCAGGATATTATAGGAGTTTCGTGGAAAATTTCTCCTTAATTGCAAAGATTGACTAAAGCTGCCGAGAAAAGGAGTTTCATTTGTGTGGTGCGAGAAGCAAGAGAGTTTCGATAAGTGAAGAGGATCTTGTGAAGCACAGTCTTGATTTACTGAGGCGGGAAAAGAATTCACTTGTGTATTGTGATGCATCGACATCTTGGTTTAGGGTGTGTCTTGATGCAAGAAGGAAGGTGGTCACTTATCGCCATGACAGTTGAGGCCTCACGAAGCTAACTATTCGACACATGATTTGGAATTGGCTGCTGTGGTTTTTGCCTTGAAGATTTAGAGGCACTATCTGTATGGGGAGAAGTCAGTAGTGTACACAGATCACAAGAGTCTGAAGTACCTCTTGACTCAGAAAGATTTAAATCTGAGGTAGTGGAGGTGGATTGAGTTGCTAAAGGACTACGACTGCTCAATCAAATACCATCCGGGTAAGGCTAATGTGGTAGATGATGCATTGAGTCGAAAGGTGGTAGCGAATTTGTGAGTAATGTTTGCTCACGTAAGTCTCTATGAGGATGGGAGCCTTTTGGCAGAGTTACAAGTGAAGCTGTCTTGGATTGATGAGGTCAAAGAAAGGCAGATGACCGACGAAGCTTTGAGTACTCGGAGGTTGCAAGTACAGAATGGTGAGGCCGAAGGGTTTAGCTTGGGTAGTGATGGAGTGTTGTATTTTCAAGGGAGAGTATGTATGCCTAAGGATGATGATTTGAGGCGTGAATCCTTAAAGAAGCTCATAGCAATCCGACGTTATGCACCGGGAAGCGACAAGATGTATCGGGATTTAAGGGAGCGATTTTGGTGGCCGACTCTTAAGCGGAAGTGGCGAGTTGGTGGGCAAGTGTCGACATGCCCGCAAGTTAAGGTGAGCATCAATTGCCATCGAGTACATTACGGTAGTAAAGATCCTGATGGAAGTGGGAGGAGATTACTATGGATTTTGTAAGTGGGCTTCCCTTATGTCCGAGAAGAAAGATGCAGTTTGGGTGATAGTAGACCGGTTGACTAAGTCGGCCCATTTCATACCGGTAAGGGTTGACTACTCGCTTCAAAGGTTAGCCAAGTTGTATATCGCAGAGATAGTGCGGTTGCATAGAGTACCAGTGTCCATTATCTCAGATCGAGATCCCTGGTTCACATCAAGATTCTGGAAGGCTTTACATCAGGAGTTAGGCATGAAGTTGAATTTCAGCACGACTTTTCACCCGTAGTCTGATGGACAATCTGAGAGGGTAATCCAAGTGTTGGAAGATATGTTAAAGGGGCTGTGTTTTGGACTTCCGTGGTAGTTGGGAGGAGTACCTACCTTCGATAGAGTTTGCTTATAACAATAGTTATCAAGCGAGTCTTCAGATGGCACCATATAATCAGATGGTCGAAAATGCCGTACTCCTACATGTTGGGCGGAACTAGGAGAGCGCAGATGTTGGGTCGAGTTAGTGGCGAGAGCGGAGGATAAGGTTAGAGTAATTCGGGCTCATCTTAAGGAGGCGTCGGATAGGCAGAAAACCTATGTCGATCTTAAGCGCAGAGAGGTTGAATATGTAGTGGGTGATAAGGTCTTCTTGAAGGTATCACATTGGAAGAAGGTGCTGAGGTTTGGCCGGAAGGGCAAGCTAAGCCCTAGATTCATCGGACCATACACGGTGTTGAAACATGTGGGATCGGTAGCTTACAAGCTTGAGTTGCTAGCAGAATTGAGCCAGATCCATGATGTCTTCCATGTTCCCTCACACGTAGTGCCGGTTGAGGAAATTGAAGTGAACTCAGACTTGTCTTTCGAGGAGGAGCCAGTATAAATCTTGGATCGAGATGTCAAGGTTTTGAGGAGGAAGTCAATGCCTTTGGTAAAAGTGCTATGGCAAAACCATGGTACGCAGGAGGCCACATGGGAACCCAAGGATGTGATGCGGTAGCAATACCCCCAACTCTTCTGATCCAGGTAATTTCGAGGCCAAAATTATTTTTAAGGGGTAGAAGCGTAACATCTGATTTAGGGGTTGTTTGCAATTTAATTATTTTCATGTGCTTGCTTGAGAAGAAATGAATACTATGATTGCTAGGCATGTTCTAGGGTCTAGAAATAACCTCGGGCTAGGCTTGACTTAGGGCTAGAAGTTTTTTTTGGCACTTGAGAAGAGGAAGCTAGGTGAATGAGGCTTTAAGAATTATTTGGTGCGAAGCATGACACAAGAGATCATGTGATAAGGTGGCTTGGGACGCAACCTTAAGGGCTTGGAAGGTGGCGTCAAAGGGAGCTTCAAGGAAGAGGTTGAATCTTGGTAGTCACAAGGGGATGTGTTTTATTTTTTTTTGGGCTTTTTAGCATTAAAGGAAGGGGGCTAAGTTAAGGAGGCTTTAAAAGATTTTGTGGGTGAGGTTGGACATGAAAGTCGGATTGGTAAAGTGGCTCAGGGCCGCCACTTAGGGCCTTGGTGAATGTCGCCCAAGCAAGGGGGAAGAGGACTCAAGTTCGAGTCACGATGATGGCATAAGGATTTTTCTTTTATTTTTGCAAGTTGGCGCCATGAAGAGGGAAGAGTTGGACGGTAATTGGGACTTTGGAAAGGATGGGATAAGCCTTTATTTTTGATAATTTTAGCTAAAAAGGGAAGATAAGGGTAAGATTTATTTTTAGAATTTAGAGAAGAGATATGATGGCTGAACGAAGGACTCTAGGGGCATGAGTTTCGGATTTGAAGGGAACCTAGGGAGTGGTTTCGGCTAAAACACCCATTTTCTTCTATTGCTCAAATCGAAACCTCACAAAGCAACCCTCATCTCTTTCTCTTTTCTTTTTGCAACCTAGAAGCCGAAATCTCCGTAACCTTACACTCATCTTGTTTTCTCTCAAACTCAAGCCGAATCTTGATCCCATCTTTCCCATCTTTTCTATTCTGTTTCGAAAGTAGAAAAGCCATTGTTTCTCTATCGATTTCAACAAGAATCTTGGCCGAATATTTGGCTCACAATCTCTCTTTCCCTTGAGTTTTCTCTTCACCATTCTAAGTGCCAAAATCAAGGTTTCTTTTAGGGGCAAAGCCAAATCTATCATTAAGGTAAGGGTGCGGCAACTCTTTCTCCTTTCGGGATTTATGTTATGGTCGAATGGCCTTTAGCTCTCTAATGAAGTGATTAAACCGATTGTAGGGGAGGCCATTGCTGAATTCAAGGAGCCTATCGGGATTTGATTCTTCAAGGTAAGGCACATATATACTATTCAGCCAAGGGCCTTGATTATGGATAAGTGTGCAAGCCGATTCTAACAAGTGTTTTGGTAGGGATCTCGACAAGTCAAGTGACAATTTCGGGATTTTGGTAAGTTTGGTAAGTGATTAGTCATATTCAGCCAAAGGCCATTTTTGGTATCTAAAGTATAACCGATTGTTTGCCATGGATCTAGGGGCTAATAGGCCAAGGCAAACAAAGGCTTCCGGACTTAAACTTCGTTTTGGTAAGTGATGATGAAGTTTGACCTAAGGCCATATTTGGTACAATTAATCCTTGGGATTATTAGTATAGCGAATGGCTATTAGATCTAAAAGTTTATGTGTTGGCCGATTGTAGGGGGGAAACAACCTCTCGGGGTTTCGCTAGTATAGTTCGGGATTTGCTAGTCTCACGAGTAAACAGGTGTGTAAACTCTTACACATTTTATTAGTTAGCATTGCTATTATGTTTCCTCTTAATCATTGTAGTAGTGATTTGCTTATGGGCTTAAGCATGGATTCCGGGTAAGTCGCTTGTAACTTTAATTATGCTATATGAATGACATGATGGGTAATATGCCATGCCATGCCTTATATGCATGATTTATGATGATATGTTAAGCATGATATGAGCATGTTGGTTATGGGATTGAAGAGAGGAGGGGGAATATTCTCTATGGACTGTCACCAGTGGTTTTGACCACAAGATAGGTTGGCCCCATCGGTTTAATTGTGACTTGGTCACGGTGGTTTTGACCACTCAGATGATAAATTGTGACTAAGTCCCGGTGGTTTGGTACCACCATGGTTTTGACCACATATTGATAAATTGTGACCTATGGTCATCGATGGTTTTGACCACACGATGGGTTGGCCCCATCACTTGATTTGTGACTCTAGTCACCGAGTGGTTTTGACCACCGGTGGTTTTGACCACACGAGGTAGTTAAAGAGTACGGATGGTTAGTTTGGGTTGCATGTTTGCTTGTTTACTAATAATTTGTGTATGAGTTGCACTTTCGGGTTGGGGATTTATACACCGAGTCTTGGTGACTCACCCTTCCCATATTATTTCTGAGATGAGTAGATCGCGGAGATGGAGCGAAAGGACTCGAGGCGACCATGCTTGTTCCTTGGGTTGGGATTTTATTTATCTGATTTAAGTTTATTTATTTACTAAATTTTTATTTGGGTTGTAATAAGGCCGCTAGTTTATTATTTTGGATGTTTACATAGTTGTTTTACTTTACTTATACTATATTACAAATGAAACTATAAAATGTTAAGTGTATCAGTTAAAAGTAACCTTTTCAAATTAAGTAACTTCTACGAGTTTTCAAAGATGTTACCATCGGGTAGCGAAATTCACCAAGTCAACCATAACTTTGAAGGTTCTAAAAATAAATGATCAAATGATTTTTCAAAGGATTTCAACACAACCATGTTTGAAAAAAAAAGTCAATCCCTCCTGAGTTTTATCAAACACTGTTTTATAACATTAACAATGTTTTTCCATATTTTCACTAGTTAATCAAAATATTTCAAAGCGTTTTTACTCCGTGACATACCAGATCCGGTCAGGGCTCATGGGTCGGGTTTGGGGTGTTACATGTTGTATAAAATTGAAGTAAAATTAAGGTTTTTGATCAAAATATGGCATCCGAGTCTACCAGCAACCGATCCACGCAGGTAAGTGTTCTAATTCCTGGTAATGTATGCATACAATGCTTATTTGACTGGATGGATATGTTGTTAGCATAGGGAAACTTAAACTTTAGGGACTGAAACCTCTAGCTTGTGACATGTTTTGCGAAAACTACTCTTTAAAGTTAAGTCGCATAAAATTGCTTGGTATTAAAATAGAGGAAGAAACTAACTGATAAAACTTTTAATCAGATTAAGTCACAAATGTTAGCTATGAACATTAGGGGGCGTGGTTTGCATGGCCGTGGTAGAGGCAGGATTGCTGTGTCGAAATCGGTAGGGCCTGGTCATGAGTCAGGAAATGAGATGCCAGTACCGTCAGCTGTGGAAGTAGAATATTAGGACCAAACGGGCGGAGATGATGCGGTGTCTTATGCGATGCTACGGGTATTGGAGAGAGTTGCTAGGGCAGGCATGGGTACAGGGGCTCAAAAATCTGTGTCGGAGTGACTCCGGGCTAATGGAGCGGAAATGTTCAGGGGTATTTTTGGCATAGCTCCTAATACAGCTGAGTATTGGCTGGAGGCAGTGGAGCGTATAATGGATGATCTCAACTTCACGAAGAGGAAAAGCTGAAAGGAGTGGTGTCTCTTCTTCGGGATGAGGCATATCAATGGTGGCTTACAGTCAGGGATGGTTCAGTGGCTGACTGCATTACCTAGGATTTCTTCAAGTTGACATTCCAGAGTAAGTACATTAGATCGAGTTATGTGGATACACAGTGTAGGGCATTTCTGAATCTAGTCTAGAGAAATAAATCGGTGGTGAATATGAAGTGAAATTCCTGCGCTTGAGTCGTTATGCCCGGGGAATAGTGGCCACAGACCATGAGCATTGTGTTCGGTTTAAGGATGGTCTGAGGGATGATCTGCGTGTGCTAATAACTCCATAGCGAGAAAGGGAGTTTGTGATTTTAGTAGAAAAGACTAAGATAGCCGAGGAAGGTAAGCGGTCCGAGAAGCGGAATCATGATAGAGACAGGGATAGAAATAAGAGGAGTTTTGGATCGTCGGGGTCAACAGGGCATTTTCAGAAAAGACCTAAGATGGATGGGCCGAGTCGGGGTGTAAGATCTGTTGGTAATAGTTAGCCTCAGAGGTGTGCCCAATGTGGTAGATTTCATTCGGGCGAGTGTTGGATAGGTGACAGAAGATGTTTCAGGTGTGGGTCTTCTTATCATCAGGTTAGAGACTGTCCATAGGATCAGGATGGCACCGAGCCGGTAGGACAGGCTAATGCTCAGTCGGGTAGACGAGGTTAACAACCGCAGAGAGGTCGTGGTCCAGCCAGAGGGGGTAATGGTTATGGCCGGGGCCATGGAACACCAGGCAGAGGTGCAGGGAACACCGATGCGAGACAATCGGGGTTGATGCATGCGACTAGACTTGAGAGGAGGGATGCTTGAATGTCATAACAATGACGTTCTTGATTTTTGGTTTACCTTTTTTTGTATTAATTGATATTGGATCGATGCATTCTTATGTTGCTAGTGTAGTATCTGGAACTTTAAGTATAGACTCTGAGGTTATTTCTAGGGAGATGACGGTAATTAGCCCACTAGGTCAGTCGGTAGTGGTGAACAGACTGTATAGGGATGTACCTCTAGAAGTGCAAGGGGTAGTTTTTTCGGCTAATTTAATGGAACTTTCGTTTGGGGAGTTCGATTTGATCTTAGGTATGGACTGGTTAGTGAAATATCGAGCAAATTTGGACTGTGCAGCTAAGCGTATCATACTAAGGACTCTTCAGGAGGATGAGGTGGTGGTAATAGGGGAAAGGAGAAACTACTTGTCTAACGTGGTGTCCACTCTAAAGGCTGAAAGAATGGTGAGAAAAGGATGTAGGGCATTCGTAGCCTTTGTTTGTGCACTGGAGGTTTAAGAGTTAACTGTGGGGAATGTTAGAACGGTGAGGGAATTTTCTGACGTTTTCCCAGAAGAACTTCCAGGACTACCCCCGAATCGTGAGGTGGAGTTCAAAATTGATCTTCTTTCGGGGACAGCACCAGTGTCCATTGCACCATATATAATGGCGCCAAAGGAGTTGGTGGTTAACAAATATCCGTTGTCAAGGATTGATGACTTGTTCGATCAATTGAAAGGGGCGTCAGTTTTCTCAAAGATAGATTTGAGATCAGGATATCATCAGCTTATGGTCAAAGAATCAGATATTCATAAGACAGCTTTCAGGACCCGTTATGGCCATTATGAATTCTTGGTGATGCCATTTGGGTTGACCAACGCACCAGCAGCGTTTATGGATATGATGAACCGAGTATTCCAACCCTTTCTGGACCAGTTTGTCGTAGTATTTATAGACGATATCCTGGTATATTTAAGGTTAGAAGAGGAGCATGATTCGCATCTTCGAGTGGTTCTACAAATCCTGAGGGAGAAATAATTGTACACTAAATTCACTAAGTGAAAATTTTGGCTGAGTGAAGTTACTTTTTGAGACACGTTGTGTCGGCAAAAGGGGTCTGAGTTGATCCCAAAAAATTAAAGCTGTGATGGATTGGAAATCACCCAGGTCTGTAACAGAAATTTAGAGTTTCCTTGGTCTTGCTGGGTGTTACGGGAGGTTCGTTGAGGGGTTCTCCTTGATTGCGGCACCTTTAACCAAGTTTTTGAGAAAGGGAGTACCTTTTGTGTGGGGCGATAAGCAACAGGAAAGCTTTGAGAAGCTGAAGAGGGTGTTGACGGAAGCTCCAATTTTGATTCAACTGGAGGCTGGAAAGGAGTTCATGGTTAACTGTGATGCTTCACACACGGAGTTAGGATGTGTGTTGATGCAAGGTGGAAAAGTTGTTGCTTATGCGTCTCGACAGTTAAGACCACATGAGCTAAATTATCCCACACATGATTTGGAGTTGGTAGCGATGGTTTTTGCCTTGAAAATCTAGAGACATTATTTGTATGGAGAGAAATTCGTCATTTATACAAATCATAAGAGTTTGAAACATCTCCTTACCCAGAAGAAGTTGAACTTGAGGCAGAGGAGGTGGATTGAGTTATTAAAGGATTACGATTGTTCGATTAAATACCATCCGGGTAAAGCTAACGTGGTGGTAGATGCGCTAAGTCTGACAGTAATCTCAGATCTGAGGGCGATGTTTGCCCATCTTAGCCTGTATGAAGATAGGAGTTTATTAGCTGAGCTTCAAGTGAAGCCGACGTGGATAGATCAGATTAAAGAAAAGCAGTTGCAGGATGATGACTTGAGTGCTCGACTATCTCAAATGCAACATGGTGAGGTAGACGATTATAGTCTGAACGATGATGGGGTCCTGTGTTTCTGAAAGAAAGTTTGCGTGCCGAGGGACGTAGAATTAAGGCAGATGATTCTTCAGGAAGTGCATAGTAGCCCATATGCTATGCATCCGGGAGGAAGTAAAATGTATTGGGATTTACGGGAACAATTTTGGTGGCCAGGTCTGAAGCGAGAGGTAACCAAATTTGTGGGTAGATGTTTGACATGTCAGCAGGTAAAAGCGAAGCATCAGTTGCCTTTGGGGTTATTGCAGCCGGTAAAGATCTCGTAATGGAAATGAGAGAGGATCACTATGGAATTTTTTAGTGGGCTACCCTTTACGCCTATTAAGAAGGATTCGATATAGGTAGTCATTGATCGAATGACGAAGTTCGCTTATTTTATACCGGTTTAGGTCGATTACTCTCTTCAGAAGTTGGCTAAGTTGTATATAGCGAAGATTGTAAGGTTGCATGGAGTACCAGTGTCCATCATCTCGGATAGAGATCCTAGGTTTACGTCAAGATTTTGGAGGCCATTGATCAAGCATTGGGTACAAAGTTAGATTTTAGTAGGCGTTTCATCCGCAGACAGACGGACAGTCAGAATAGGTAATTCAAATCTTGGAAGACATGTTGAGGGTTGCATCCTCAATTTCAAGGGTAGCTGGGAAGAATTTTTACCATTGGCAGAGTTCGCATATAACAAAAGCTATCAGTCCAGTATTCAAATGGCACCCTATGAAGCGTTGTATGGGCGGAAGTGTCGTACTCCTACGTGTTGGACAGAGTTGGGTGAGTGTCAGCTATTGGGTCCAGAGCTAGTGTTGGAAACGAAGAGCAAAGTTGAGTTGATCTAGACTAGGTTGAAGGAGCATCTGACAAGCAGAAATCCTACACTGACCTGAAGCAGAGGGACATAGAATTTGCAGTGGGTGACCAGATTTTCTTAAAGGTGTCACCGTGGAAGAAAATTTTAAGGTTTGGACGGAAGGGTAAGCTAAGCTCTAGGTTCATCGGGCCTTATCGTGGGTTGAAGCGTGTAGGACCAGTTGCTTATCAGCTCGAGCTACCTTCAGAGTTAAGTAAGATTCATGATGTGTTTAATATTTCAATGTTGAGATGCTACCGTTCAGATCCATCCCATGTGATACCATTGGAGAAACTCGAAGTAAGGCCTGATTTATCCTTTGAAGAGGAACCAGTTCAGATCTTGGAGCAGGATGTTAAATTTTTGCGAAGGAAATCGGTTCCTTTTGTTAAGGTCTTGTGGCAAAATCACGGGTCAGAGGAAGCTACATGGGAACCAGAGGATGTTATACAACAGCAATACCCTCACCTCTTTTGACCAGGTAATTTCGGGGCTAAAATTTCTTTAAGGGGGTAGAACTGTAACATCCTAAATTGGGGGCTCTGCATTTGTAATGTGTTATGTGTGTATGCTGTGTTATGTGTGTTATTCTGGTGTGTTTAGAGGTTTGGGAAGGCTCAAGGTTACGCCTGAGCCTTGGTAAAAATTCTATTTTTAGGCACTACAAGGGAGAGCTAGTTGAAGTGGGCCTTAAGGGTACTTAAGTGGAGTAGTTGACATAAGAATCTAATTGGTAAAATGGCAAGGAGGCGCCACTCAAGGTGTAGGTAGGTGATGCCATATGGAGGTTGTGAGGGAGCAAGTTCGAATTGCGTTGACAGCAAATGGAAGTGTTATTTTTGCGCCTAAGGAGCCTAAGTGATGGATTCGGCTGGGACTCTGCATGGGTGAGTGTGGATTAAGTCTAAAGATATGAAGATGAGGCTAAGAGGAAAATGTGGGATAAGATATAGGTGTAGGTGGTGGCCGAATGTTGGACACTAGGAGCAAGGGGGAGGAATCAATTTTGGAGGGTTAAGGGTGTGCCGAATGTCTTGGGGTCTTAGGCTTTGTTGCTTGTGATCGGTGCGTATTTTCGGTTACTAGGGGTAAGTGTTGAATTTACTGAGCCAATTTCTTTTGTTCCTCTTTTGCTTTCTAGCCGAATTTGCGTAGACCATTGGTGTTTCTTTTTCTTTTTCTCTCTTCTTCCCTTCTCTCTTCACAAAAGACCTTGAAGTCGAAATCATTTTTCCTCTCTAAACACTTCTTCAGAGCCGAACCCTCTCATCATCGTTTCCACTTTTCGTTCTCTTCTTTTCATTGCTCCATTTAAATGCCAAAATCTCACCTTTCTTCTCTTCTTCTTCTTGACCGAATCTTCCCTTAAAGACCAATCATCTCCTTGATTCCATCTTACTTAGCCGAATCTCATAAGCCTTTCTCTTTGACTCTCTTTTGCCGAAGCATATCCTGTCCCCTCTCATAGTAGTTGTCGTCACTCTGCTCCACAACTCTGCCAATCGGATTCTTTTGACCAGGGTAGGTATTATTCTTTTCATCTCAATTCTCTTTTCTCTCCTTTATGGATGCCGAAAGCATTAATCTTGTCTTGTGGCTTTGACCGATTGAAGTAGGGGCTTGTCTTCGTGTTTTCAGCTTTTGGTCAGCGATTGAAGGGTGTTAAAAGGCATTCGATTCTATTCGACTTAGACATTTAATCGGTGCTTAATCCAAGTTTTATAGTCTTCGGGATCTATCGATCTGGGTAAGGGATCTTTACTTTGAGTGTTCATTCGTCTTCGTTCTTTGCTTCAATGTTTTAATCTGGTCTATTGACCAAGATCTTTTTCATGGATACAAATGCTAGTCAAGCAAAGGAAGGGGTTGGACCCGTAGTCTCAGCCCTAAAGTTCAAGAAACGCGCGGTGTCTGATGTTCGAGATTGGCCATCGGGTTGTGGCCCGGCTTCTGAGCAGAATAGTAGCCAGATAGCAGTGGTTCCTATTATCGATAGTGTCGACATAGAAAGCGTGGTATTGCGCGTTATCAGGTGTGTAAACCTCTACACACTTTACTTTTTCTGTACTAACAATTGTATAGGCTGAAAAGCCGAAAAAGCTTGTGTAGACAGTCTTGATGCCCTTAGGGGTAAGGCTAGGAATACCAGGTACGTGACCGTATCGTTTTCTTGTATGGACGAATATATGTGTGGTAATCTGTTGTGTTATGGATAGCATGTTGCATTCGTTAGGATATGTATGTAGTCCATGGGGTATGGGTTTGATATGAAGGGGAAGTGCATGATTATTTGGTCACGTAGTGATCGGTGGCTATGCCACGATATATATATATGTACATACATTAATTGGGTCACATAATGATCGGTGGTTAAGCCACGATATATATATTTTATTGGGTCACATTGTGATCGGTGGCTAAGCCACGATGTATTATTTGGTCACCTAGTGATCGGTTTATAATTGGCAGCATGACTGTCGAAATGGAGTGTAGTGGATGGAGGGTTGATTGTAGAAATCCCCACGGTGTGATGAGCTGGTACGGGTTGGCGTGTAGAAAATGGAAAAACTAGGTTTGGGTTGGGCTTATTGCATTCATGTGTTTGTATGTTTTTTTATATGGGCTAAGGCCCAATGTGTAATTGTGGGCCACGAGCCGTTTGTATAATGTGGGAGAATTTACATATTGAGTTCTGGTGACTCACTCCTTCTTTAATTTTTTAGGTAATCAGTAGATCGTGGATGTGGGAGCCGAGGCAGACTCGTGGAGGCTATAATATAAACTCGTTTCTTACTATAAATTTATTTTGATTTGGTACTTTTGTTATGTAATAAGGCCTTTCTAAGTTAAACTTGGGTTTTTATTAGCTATTGTTTATTTCAAATTCAACACTTAATCATTAAAGTGAAAATGGGGTTTTTCAAAAACATGCGAGCAACATAAAACAATCATTTCTCTATAAAGTATCAACAAATATAATGAATGTTCAATTATCACAACTTGGGAATTTCCTTAATCTACGTATTGTTATTTTCAAGACTACGCCTTAATTGAAAAGTTTTTCAAACCTCCGGTTTTTCTTAAATTCAACAAATATCGTTTTTACTTCACCCTGTAACATATTGGATTCGGTCGTAACATTTAGGCCAGGTTTGGGGTGTTACACCTCTTACTACTATTGTTACGTTAAGACTACTTATACTAGTTCCCTTCACTGACAAAATTTGGTTGGTCCCCTTATTAACTGGTTTATCCTCATTTCATAGGCCCTTCTGCTAACTTTTACTTACCTTTATGGTTTGGCGAATTCTCTAACTGCTCCATTTTCCCACATTCCCACATGTATAATGATCAATTTGTCATATTACTCGCTGTACGATTTATTCAAAGAGTTCTGCTTCAATGTCTTGGTGGACTTTCTTTTTTCTCCATAACGCATACTTGTTCACAATTGGATCATGCCATTGCTTAACTGTGGACTTGTGATTCCAAAGAATCAATAAACCCCTTTCGAGGTGTCGCCCCAAAGGACATGTCAATGACTGTCGTCGCGGTGTTGCTCCATAGAGACGATAGACCGTCATCACGATGTTGCTGTAGTGAGCCAGTCGATAACCATCATCGCAGTGTCACTTTATAAAGTTGATAGACCATCGTCATGGTTTTACTTTAGCAAGCCAGTACATATCATTCCAAGATACTGCCAAACTGTTTTGTATCCCATTTCCAATTCGCCCATTCCTCCATTCCGCCAATTATTCTTATCTTTATCTACCCTGTCAAAGTAAATTTCCTCCATACTTCGCATACAATATAAACGTGTATTCCATACAATTCATCGTAATAGTTAGTATAACATACAGTACACTATTAATCTATTCATTAATTCACAAACCTATAGTAGTCAGCAAATAAACTTGTAAGAGTAAACACTCACAATATTGTGCATACACAACTTACTCGTCCTCCATGTTCGTACATAACCATGGTCTTAGATGCAACTTAGAGTAGACACGAATGTTTTGCAAGAATGCAATACAATATCATCAATCACCCAAAAGTAGAGTATAGAAACTCACCTTACTTCCTTCATCCTTGTCAGTTTAGCTTGTCCAAATGTCAAAGTCTCCTTCGTCATGGCAGTAAAGCATAACAACTATTTATCGGTTAAATCGAAGGTATTAAAACCTTAAAACCTAGAATTTAGTTTACAAAAACTTATTAGGAGTCTTTACCCTCCTTCTTTCTCTAATTTACAAGCCTAGAAAGATAAGAAAGCTTACTACTTTCTCAATTTCTCTACTTTTGGACCTTAATTTCACGACTTTTACTCCTTGCAAAGCTCTTCTACATTCTCCTCTTCTTTGGAGCAACCGAATAAGTTGATGTAGATAAAGGAAACTGTAAATAGAATTGAGAAGAATTCTTTCTTGCAAGAATGTCCATTCTCTCCCAAAAACATAACTCCATGCATAGTCTCCAAACTTTTAATAGCCTATCACCGGTAATAATTATATATCCAACAATTGGACTCAATCGGTTTCATCTAAACCAAATAGGAATGGAAACCCAACTAATTGTTAAACAACCACTAGAATTTCTAATTTTCTCAATAGAATCTGTCAACTCATTATTTAATTCAATTTACCCCTAATTCATTTACCTTCAAGTTCTTAATGAAAATCAGGCGTGACATCGTGACCGCATAATGACTGTCAACTGGCTCCCTAATTATTCTCTGGTCCATGACCTCATAATGGCCGTCGACTGATACCTCTACATAGACTTTCACCCGTGACCATATAAAGTACCGTTACCCGAAACCCGACTTCCACGGGATAGATTTCTAAGGCAATGGTCCCATCTCGACACGATATATGAAACGTGTGTCTCGAAGCGATATCACATCACCCACGAATCAAGAATACCTCAAATAGGAATAAATATTTCAACGAAAAGTTTGAACACTAAAGTAGGAAGAAAACTGAGAGAGAGAAATATTGTAAAGTGGAGGGACGATGACTAGGAGAGATGATGGGTTTAGGGATGATGGAGTATGGAAGGAGAGCCCCACTTTCATAGGCTTGTGGAAGGGGTGATATTGAAAATAAAAATTCAACTTGTGGTTAAAAACGCGTGTCGCAGAATAGGTGTTTTCATTGGATAAATGAAAAAGGTACTATTAAACTACTGAAGTATTCAATATTGAGACAAAAGATAGTTTGTTCATTTTTGAAGTGCTGCATTGCGAATGTCGTCTCTATTTTTTTAAATAACCATTTGTAGTTTTTTTTATTCTAAATATTTAAATTTTTTAATTGAAATGAGTCGACGGATGAAATCTGTAATTTATTATAACAATCAAATTTACAATACAAACATTAGGGTTGTATTTGTAGGAGCCTAGATTGTGGATTGGCTTTCAATCATACCATACAATTGTTTGAGCTACGATCAAGAAATAGGAGAAAAGTTGGGGGTTCAAGCCGGGGAAGAATTTTGAGCTTGAAATGTAGTTATTTGGCATCACTAGACCTTTTAAGTATGAGCTATTTGATATGAAAAGCAAGTTGGAGCTGGAGGCGGTCATATGTTCGTATTGCTCAAATGGAAATGCTATAATTGAGTTATATGTCAAGGTTGATGAAGTTGATCCATCTTTTACAAATGTTGTGGCTAATGGGGAACCGAAGCAGAAAGAGAAACTCTTACGACACAATTGTGCAGTGGGTTACCTACTTTGTTGCAAAACTCCCAATTTGATATCACAAAATCATCAATGGGAAGACATTCTTTGGTTTCAGGCACTAATTCCAACTTCAGCGACCATTCTTTCCATCAGTCGGGGTATCTCGATAACCTGAACCTCGACAACCAGGCTGGCATTCAGCTGTGCGTTTGATTTCAAACCTAGTGGTTTAATCACCTAGAGCAAAATCACGTATATCGATATGGAATCAACCTATATTGTTTGGAAATCCAGTGCAGATCTTACTCGTAACATGGGGTATAGAAAAGTTTATGAATTGCTCCCTACATTTGGGTTCAGTGAGGGTACATTGAACCCTTTGGTTGAAGATGACAATGAAGATACAGCTGAGGAAAAAGATGTAGGTGCAGACAATGGGGCAGCGAATATTGTTCATGGATCTGAATCGACTTGATCCAATTTGGCAGTCCAAGCCGAATGGTTTGGAAGTAGGACTTTTTTTTTGAACCAAAGCAAGTTCCAACTTAGCCAGAACCTTTTATTTTTAACAATGATGGTTTAGACAATGCTCCAGATCCAGAATCGTGATTCAAGGCATATGAACATCCGCCCCACATGCTTAACGTCGACCTTTTCATTGAGGGTGGGTTAGTGTTCCCACACAGAAAACCTGGCAATGCAAGTTCTTCGTAAAATCTAGCTGTATTAGAAGTTGGCATGGAGTAACCCTCAAAAGATTCTTTTCTTGTTGCACTGAAGTGGTACAGCTTCATGAACTACGTGAACTATCATGTCACAAAATCCCATTAGGAGAAATTCGAGGGAAAGTGCGAAATGCGCGATGGGAGGTGCCAATAGAAAATCATGGAATCTTTTTAGAAGAAGACAGGCTTGTGGACAATAAATAAGTATACAGATCCACATACTTGTGCTACAGCAAGTGCGCCATGCAATCACCTGATATTTCCATGTGACCTTACAATTGTCTTCATATTTGCCAATAACGTAACTTTGACTCCCCCTTTGCAAGTGTAAGTCAAGATCATCCAAGGTTAGATTCTGGCATGATAGCTTACATAATTCTACCTATGGTGAAAGCGAGCATCAGTATTCTCATTTCAGTGTTGATTGCCAACACCCGTAGCCAGTACAATTACACACCATTGTACTACAAGGCATGGATCACAAAACAAAAGTCTATGAAGATGTTTCTTCATGCGTGGGATAGGTCATATAACGATTTTTGGCAATGATGTCAAGTACTGGATCAGTATGTACTAGGTTTTTTAACTGATCTAGAAATGCACCCAATGTAATTCCATGGTCATTTGGTTTTTGGTAAAATAGTTTCCCATCAATTCTTTTGGACCTTCGATCAATGCAATAAAGCTTTCCAACACAGCAAGCCTTTGGTACAAATTGACAACATCTAGTTGTATGAGAGGTATGAGCATCAATTGTTGATGGTCGTTGCCTAATATGGTAATAAGAGGATTCTGCTGGTAGTTTACAATAACTCAAGGAGAAAAAGTAGATGATTAGGATTTCTTCGTTGTTTATTTCTGTAACACCCCGTACCCAAGTCTGATGTTAAGACTGGATGCGAGACATTACCATACTTGAACTCATTTAATTAAGTACTTACTGGCTATAAAATTTAGTTACGATTTAAAACCATTCTTTCTTTCTTGGTCTAGACATACGTATCATGGTCATACGAGGCCTTAAACACTTGTTCGAACTTTTAGAACTCATCAAAAATCCTCTCACAAAATCAGAGGTTACACGCCCGTGTGGTTTGGGGCAAGTCCGTGCACCCCCAAACACGCCCATGTTTCCTATCCGTGGGGAGCTACTGACTTATCTGACACGGCCTTGACACGCCCGTGTCCTTCAACCGTGTGGAGCTACTGACTTATTTGACACGGCCTGAGCACACACCCATGCCCAAGCCATGGGTCTTACACGGCTCATGCACACGACCGTGTGATTCACCCGTGGCCTATTCTAACAAGTAATCATAAGGTGCAAGGTTCAGATACGGCCCGGACACTGCCTGTGTGTGTCTAGCAAGTGTGGACACTTAGAGGCTATATACCAAGCCCTTTTCCATCTTACATTTCATACGTTAATATACTAATTTAATAAAGTCGCAAATCAACGACTAAAACACATGAATTTATACATTTGATTCATGAAAATAAAGTGTTACTACCAGACAATTACAACAACTTAGCCATCATCAACGGCTATACACAATTAAACTACAAACCCTTTTTGGCCAACATAGTTTGGCACTTTAACAATAACTTAATCAACCTTAAATTCTAGTCCTATACATGCCATGACTTATAAGGCTTTGATACCTCAAATCGAATGTCTGCTTGATAGTGTGAAAACATCTCTAGCGGCCTCCAACCCGTATTAGTCCACATAATCTATAAGAGATGAAAAAGGAAAGGAGTAAGCACTAATGCTTAGTAAGTTCATCTACATAATCTGGCAAATATTAATATTCATTAAATATAGATAGCCACAAGAGATTATACTGGGTCATTCCCATTAACTCAAGGTTGCTTACTCAACCACTCTAGAAGCTTACTCATTTTATCTCTTACCGTACCATGAGCTAATTGCTCGTTTACAAAAGAATCCAAATCCTGCACTGATTATCATGTAATCATATAAAACATCACATCAAGTCTTTTTAATAAACTACTCATCTTTCGGTGGTTTCGCACTTATCCCACTGTTATCATACATTCATAAATCGTCATCCACATGTAATACTTTAATTCAATTATTCATCCGAGAACACCCACATTACTACTCTTGATTAACTTTTCCACGATATTTATTCGCATTTCCACAATATAACAATACATCTAACTCATGCAACAAAGTGCATTGGTTTCCCATATCCCAATAGGAGTTCATCATATATATATATAAATTGAAATTGTCTCAATTCAATTCTAATACATACTTGTGCCTTTTGTAGCTCAACCGCATACTTTCTTTACTTTAACATATACTTTGAAATACTCAAGTTATAAAATAACTCTCTTGAGTCTCATACTCATGAAATCATATAGAAATCATACCCCGATAGGGTCTTACTTAAATTAACATATCGATGCCATGTCCTTGATACGGTCATATACGAATCCTTACATCGAGGCCATAATCCAATATGGTCTTATACGAGACTTTAACTATCATCTCAACATTCTTCATGCATTTCATCCAAGGGTATTTCATACATCCATAGAGTGAATATACATTCCATACAACATCAGAATACTTACATGAACTCATACATAATTTCAATAATTGCATGTGAACTTACCTCATTGTCGAAATAGCCGAAACTGACTATTAGCCCACATTTCTCTTTTCATCCGTTCTAGGTCCGAAACTCACTTTCCTTGATCTAGAACAATGAAATTTACTAATTTATTCATTTAATAACCATAAAATACCTTAATCTACAATTTAGGAAAAATGACTATTTTGCCCCTACACTTTGGCAAAATTATGATTTTGCCCCTAGGCTTGTAAATAAATTTTCATCACATTTTTGTGTTAATCAAGCCTAGCTGAACATTTAATCCTCTTACATCTATCCACAATTCCAACTATTTCATGCCTTAATTAACAATTTACAACTTTTGCATTTTAGTCCCAAATAGGTGATTCATGGCAACACCTTTCACAAAAGTTGTTTCTCATCGTTCTAACATTCATTTTCTTCCATAAAAACTCAGTAATCAGCAATAAATCTCTCATGTCAAGTCCCTATACTTTCTACCATATTGCAAATTAATCCCCCCATTAGCTAGCTTAAGCTTTGGGGACTCCAAAAATGCAATTTTCATCAAGAAAGAGCATCAGAAGGACTTACTTGAAGAGAAAATAAGCTGCTGAAATTTCAAGCTCCCAAAGCCATTCTATGGCTGATATTTTCGGTGGAGAAGGAGAATAAATGAAAAAGATGATAGCTTTTTATTATATCATCTTATTTTATTTATTTTCCTAACTAATACTCTAACTTTTTAACATAATAAATGCTCTTGTCCCCTATGCTTTAGTATGGCTGGACAACTCACTTAAATAAGGGAAATTTGCACATTTTGGACCTCCAACTTATAATTCATAGCTATTTGGCACCTCTAGCAAATAAAATAAAACTTTTGCACTTTATGCGATTTAGTCCTTTTTCACAATTTAGCTAGAAATTGCTAAAATTAAGGCATCAAAATTTTTATGCACCCTTATAATCATGTTATAACAAATAACATAACATGAAAATAATTTTCTATAACCTCGATTTAGTGATTCCAAGATCACTGATCTGACTAGCCCCTAAATCGGGCTGTTACAATTCTCCCCCTTAGGGATTTTTGTCCCCGAAAATCTAATCTGGTGGAGTTGCTACCAATATTCTTTTGCCAACAACTCTTAAGCTGCGATACATAAAGTCAAAACATAACTTGAGACTTGAGTTATTCTCCCTCTGGGTATATACTAAATTTAGTGATCCACCAAATTTGAAACTCTGGAGACGTCCAAATGATCGTTCAGATCTTTACGGACTGATTCACTACAATTTGAATGTCCTTTCCCATCCTTGGGAATTTTGTCAGACCAAATTTGAAATCTATAAAGTTTTACCTCACTTTCTCCTTAAAGCATCCACCAGCTATAATAATCTTGACTTGAACACTTCGAAAACTCAGCGTTTTGTGGTCAACTACTTCTGACCATAACCTCATTCATATCATGAAAGGTACCCTGTTGTCAAACATTTATACACTTAACGGCTTTTCCTTATTCTTGCATTCGTAGATATGCTACTACTAAATCTCATGCCAAAACTTATGTATAAGTTCTGGATTCATCATCATTCCAGTTATATTTTGAGGAAATCTCAACAATAGAAAACTTATGCAACTTGTATTTTACCATCTTGAAATAAACTAACCCGGAGCTTATTCGAAAATACCATTTGCTATCTCACTCATGAACTCTTCTATTCTGAAAAGAAAACTTGCTCTTGACATTGATCTCACTGAAATTAGGATATCACCAACTAGCTAACTCACATTGTTTAACATGAAGCTTTCCTTTAAACACCTGTACAATGACTACCATCTGTGAAGTATTACAATAACTATACCCACTATGGTAATAGTTCAAGTCGTTCCCACTATCTCAGTATCATAAGATGGTCTCATTCATGAAAATTTTCAAAAAGTACTCATCGATTTTCCCATAAAACACTACAACCCATCTAATTCTCATACAGGTACGAAAGAGATCGTCTCGGGATTACCAAATTGTCAACTCTTTTTCTCTATTCAGACTGAACTCAATACTAAAACTTTCAATTAATAGTCCTTTCTATAGCTTTCAACTCAACCATCATGGTTTGAACATTTCAATGAACACATCTTTGTATCATGCTCCCTACTCACATGCACACAAAATTTTATTCTCTTTACTGATTCATGCGCAAATATACATAGAACTTGAATCATGTCTCAAAACATTAATCTACTCCTTTCTCCATACTGAGAATCTATCTTAAGCACACTCTCATCTGAGTTTCTTTTACTGTGCTAGTCTAAAACCTTTACTAGCATCGCATCTCACAACATTAATAATATCTCAATCTAATTTATCAACTCTACCCAGCTACTCAAAAACCCATCATACAACATGAAACTTATGATTTCATTTCTTATACTAAAATCATCACGGGTTTCCTCCTCAAAGTACCCGTACAAGGTTACAAGGATATAAAGAAATGTCGATTGCAACTACTAAACCGACAATCTTTGGTCTAGATTCGCAGTCGGCTAACATTCTCACACAATCTTAATTCATGAGATAAACAACTACATCGCCAGTGAGAGGCAAAAGACATTAACACTTGGTACTTAAGGAGATCATTATGACCCATACAACTATGGTTATCATAATTGAACACTCTCATCGTTCAGACATGGTTTCTTTAACCATTCCGTCCTCAAGCTCCTTAACGATTCCTTTCATTAATAAACATCAATTTAAAATGATCTCGATTAATATACATCTCAGGCTTTCTACTCACTTGAGTGGAATAGCCTAGGCTAACTTTTTCTTTGCTCTTAACAATGCATAATCAATACAATCGTCAAATCATTTAGGCATATCCACTTACAACTGCCTCTATTAAGCACATATCATGCCACACTCTATACTCATTTCTTGCGACTCATTTACGTGTGCCTATATTCATTCATTCACATGTCCTTAGTACAATTCTCTTTTTTTTTCTACTTCTAAACTCATCTATCTATCCCAATGGTCACTTAGGGATACCCAATAATGCTTAGTCATCGTCATTCATATAGGTACCAAACCAATGTCACATCCCCAAGGTGGTCTTATATAAAGTTACCTTTAAATGCCAATGCCATAACCCGAATAGAGTCTTATAAAGACTTTCACATCAAGTATCAATGCCATATTCTGAATGTGGTCTTACACGATTCTCATGTTCATTAACGGTGCCATATTACAAATATGGTCTTTTACAAAATCATAGCTTGGTGCCGAGGCCATGCTTCGATCATGGTCTTATACGGGACCTTATCTAATTCATATTTCAATGGTAGCCTTTTTATTCTAGTCCCCTGGGACTTCAGCCTCATGTTCAACAACAATTTCTCTACCTAGTAGAGTATCATGTACCAATGTGACACAAAGCATTTTCAAAATGCTAACATAAATACTGCATTAATCACATACTAACTTACTCAATTTGACTCTCATAACATCTCATCATAGAGCCCTTTAACTTGGCTCTCATGACTATACGTATGTGATTTACTATTCATCATCAATAAAATATCATCGTAGTCATACAACTCATCTCAAGTGAGTTTTCACATTTATCACGCTACAATTGTTTCTATCACAAATACATTAGAATAATGTCTTCACTTACTCAGGTTCTACATTACTGCCTACTTGAGTACTCAACATTTAACTCTACTTTTTTTTTACCGTCACTTATCAATTGAAGAATGTCTTACGGATTTGAGTACGTCGTTTACCTGATTGCCATAGTCCAACTATGGTCTTACTTGTATCACTACATCATGGTCCAGCTATTTCTTTACATGTCATCATGATGCCATAGCCTCGCTACGGTCTTACACGAAATCTCGTACCAATACCAATGTCATACCCTTAGTATGGTCTCATATGGAACTCATGTCGATGACGATGCCATATCTCAGATATAGTCTTACACTGGCTCTCATATCGTGGCCAATGCCATGTTCCAAACATGGTCTTACAATGGCACTCTCATTGCCATGGTCCAATCATGGTCTTATTCATCTTTTCATCATCGAATGTCCGTACCCATCTCCTGCATTCTGCTTAGTCAAACTTCCAAATTTTAGCTTTCATACCACAATATGGGTGGTTTCTTACTCTTACTACTTCTCACATACATCATGGTGCTTACTATTCTCATGTCTATAAGGTAAACAAGGTACCTGTAACACTTGATCACAAAAATTAGTATGCTTTACTAATATAAGCATAATCTCAGCATCATCATTCATAACATGAATTATACTTGTTAGTCAGCCTTAACTAGCATGACATAATATTAGCTTTACTACTACCTTTCTTGCTATCTCATTTTAACTTTACTCATTTGCCCGATAAATTTCTGTGAATTACCGAGGATACTAAATCTCTTGCCATGAACTTGATGCCAAAGCCATACTCTAGGCATGGACTTAGATGAAAGGTCTCTTCTTGAATCAATGCCAAGCTTGCCTTGGTCTTACATGAAATATCTGTTCAATGCCAAGCTTGCCTTGGACTTACATGAAAGATCTCTTCTTGAATCAATACCAAGCTTGCCTTGGTCTTACATGAAATATCTGTTCAATGCCAAGCTTGCCTTGGACTTACATGAAAAATCTCTTCTTGATTGTCGATGCCATGCCTTGGCTTGGTCTTATACGGGCTTTCTTGTCTCATGTGATGGATCGAGTATCCTGGGCAATTCTTATTCAAACGGGACTTGCTCATAATTAATCTCATTGATTTCTTTATTCAGCAAAACATTAAACATTTCATGATGACAATGTACATTATACTAAGCAATTCAATGATAGAAATCATAAAGCTTAGAAATCATACAACTTACTGAATTTAACTCGAGTGGGATTCTTACTTTCTTAATAAAACAAATTCGTTAAGGCCGGGAGACATCACACTATCACGATCCATATATGGCATGTATAGCTAGACTCTTACTCTCACTAGGTTAGTCATAGAACTGACTAAACCATAGCTCTGATACCACTAAATGTAACACCCCATACCCAAGTCCAATGTTAAGACTAGATGCGAGACATTACCATGCTTGAACTCACTTAATTAAGTACTTACTGGCTATAAAATTTCATTGCGATTTAAATCCTTTATTTCTTGGTCTAGACATACATATCATGGTCATACGAGGCCTTAAACACTTGTTCAGACTTTCAGAACTTATCAAAAATCCTCTCACAAAATTAGAAGTTAGACACCCGTGTGGTTTGGGGCATGCCCGTGCACCCCCAAACATGCCCATGTTTCCCATCCGTGGGGAGCTACTGACTTATCTGACACGACCTTGACACGCCCGTGTCCTCCAACCGTATGGAGCTACTGACTTATTTGACGCGGCCTGAGCACATGCCCATGCCCAAGTCGTGGGTCTTACATGGCTCATGCACACGATCATGTGATTCACCCGTGGCCTATTCTAATAAGTAATCATAAGGTGCAGGGTTCACATGGCCTAGACACACGCCCGTGTATCTAACCGTGTGGACACTTATAGGCTATATACCAAGCCCTTTTCCATCCTACATTTCATACGTTAATATACTAATTCAATAAAGTCTCAAATCAATGACTAAAACACATGAATTTATACATTTGATTCATGAAAATAAAGTGTTACTACCAGACAATTACAACAACTTAGCCATCATCAACGGCTATACACAATTAAACTACAAACCCTTTTTGGCCAACATAGTTTGGCACTTTAATAATAACTTAATCAACCTTAAATTCTAGTCCTATACATGCCATGACTCATAAGGACTTGATACCTCAAATCGAATGTCTGCTCGATAGTGTGAAAACATCTCCAGTGGCCTCCAACCCGTATTAGTCCACATAATCTATAAGAGATGAAAAAGGAAAGGAGTAAGCACCGATGCTTGGTAAGTTCATCTACATAATCTGACAAATATTAATATTCATTAAATATAGATAACCACAAGAGATTATACTGGGTCATTCCCATTAACTCAAGGTTGCTTACTCAACCACTCTAGAAGCTTACTCATTTTATCTCTTACCATACCATGAGCTAATTGCTCGTTTACAAAAGAATCCATTCCTGTACTGATTATCATGTAATTATATAAAACATCACATCAAGTCTTTTTAATAAACTACTCATCTTTCGGTGGTTTCGGACTTAGCCCACCATTATCATACATTCATAAATAGTCATCCACATGTAATACTTTAATTTAATTGTTCATCCGAGAACACCCTCACATTACTACTCTTGATTAACTTTTCCATGATATTTATTCACATTCCCACAATATAACAATACATCTAACTCATGCAACAAAGTGCATTAATTTCCCATATCCCAATAGGAGTTCGTCATATATATAAATTGAAATTGTCTCAATTCAATTCTAATACATACTTGTGCCTTTCGTAGCTCAACCGCATACTTTCTTTACTTCAACATATACTTTGAAATACTCAAGTTATAAAATAACTCTCTTGAGTCTCATACTCATGAAATCACATAGAAATCATACCCCGATAGGGTCTTACTTAAATTAACATATCGATGCCATGTCCTTGACACGGTCTTATACGAATCCTTACATCGAGGCCATAATCCAATATGGTCTTATACGAGACTTTAACTATCATCTCAACATTCTTCATGCATTTCATCCAAGGGTATTTCATACATCCATAGAGTGGATATACATTCCATACAACATCAAAATGCTTACATGAACTCATACATAATTTCAATAATTGCATGTGAACTTACCTCATTGTCGAAATAGTCGAAAATGACTATTAGCCCACATTTCTCTTTTCATCCATTCTAGGTCCGAAACTCGCTTTCCTTGATCTAGAACAATGAAGTTTACTGATTTATTCATTTAATAACCATAAAATACCTCAATCTACAATTTAGGAAAAAATGACTATTTTGCCTCTACACTTTGGCAAAATTACGATTTTACCCCTAGGCTCGTAAATAAATTTTCATCACATTTTCGTGTTACTCAAGCCTAGCTGAACATTTAATCCTCTTACATCTATCCATAATTCCAACTATTTCATGCCTTAATGAATAATTTATAACTTTTGCATTTTAGTCCCAAATAGGTGTTTTCAGGGCAACACCTTTCACAAAAGTTGTTTCTCATCTTTCTAACATTCATTTTCTTCCATAAGAACTCAGTA
This sequence comes from Gossypium rotundifolium, assembly GCA_025506655.1. Classification (NCBI taxonomy): domain Eukaryota; kingdom Viridiplantae; phylum Streptophyta; class Magnoliopsida; order Malvales; family Malvaceae; genus Gossypium; species Gossypium rotundifolium. The sequence continues at coordinate 83,344,920 of CP106724.1, read as the reverse complement.
ATCAGTAATAAACCTCTCATGTCAAGTCCCTATACTTTCTACGATATTGTAAATTATTCCCCCCATTAGCTAGCTTAAGCTTTGGGGACTCCAAAAATGCAATTTTCATCAAGAAAGAGCCTCATAAGGACTTACTTGAAGAGAAAATAAGCTGCTGAAATTTCAAGATCCCAAAGCCCTTCTATGGCTGATATTTTTGGTGGAGAAGGAGAATAAATGAAAAAGATGATAGCTTTTTATTATATCATCTTATTTTATTTATTTTCCCAACTAATACCACTAACTTTTTAACATAATAAATGCTCTTGTCCCCTATGCTTTAGTATGGCCGGCCAACTCACTTAAATAAGGGAAATTTGCACATTTGGGACCTCCAACTTATAACTCATATCTATTTGGCACCTCTAGCAAATAAAATAGAACTTTCGCATTTTATGCGATTTAGTCCTTTTTCACAATTTAGCTAGAAATTGCTAAAATTAAGGCACCAAAATTTTTATGCACCCTTATAATCATGTTATAACACATAAAATAACATGACAATAATTTTCTATAACCTCGATTTAGTGATTTCGAGATCATTGTTCTGACTAGCCCCTAAATCAGGCTGTTATAATTTCATCATGTTTTCCCGCAACTCGACATATGTGTCTTCTTTGATAGAGGACCCTAAATCTTGGTCGCAATTGAACGACATGGTAGCAATTGGGATTGCACACATCATTGGTATTGTATATGACATTTCGGCTCCAAATATCACTCAAAATTACCTTCAGAATATGAGTAAGATCAACTCATTGACATGGGTATGTAGTTGCCACTATTTTCACAATCATGCTATATCATGTTTTGTTCATTGTCTGCTTTCATGGGTATGCTTTTTTCGATAGGGTATGATCACGTACATCATTTCCATGAAATGTTGGATAACTTGTGTGCCATCAATAGCCACGATGCAGTGTACACTGCTAACAACCATTCAAATAGTGGACACAATCGTATGAAGGGGGTGTACAATATGGGCAAATGGCAATGATCCTAGCGAAATGATCCAATTTCATATTAAAAGGGATGCATCATTTGCTGATAACCTCGATTATGAAAGAAACATCCTTTAGCTTGTCAACCTTATTTCCAAAGCTGACTGAGGTATATGCTGGACAAATAGCAGGTGATCACATTTGGGACGAGGGTTTCATGAAAGAAATTAAACGAAATATAGAGAGAGCAAATTGTAACAGCCCAATTTAGGGCCTAGTCAGAATAGTGGTTGAGAGACCACAAATCCAAAATAGAAATATGTGTTTTATGATTTTATGAGACTTATGATGTGTTTGCATGGTTGTGTGAAAATTTTGTGAGGAAATTTTATTTATTAGTGATTAAATTGTCCACTACGACTAAATTTCAAAGATTAGAAAATATAAGATTCTAGAAAATTTAAGTATAAAATAGAATCATAAAAAATTACTAGAGGTCCTTATTTAGCAATTAGACCATTAAATGTCAAGATGGAAAAAAATAGACATGGGAAGGAAAAATCTCAAGAAAGGGACTTAAGGGCATTTTAGTCATTTGGTTGATAAAAGATTAAAAAAGGAAAAATGAAGTAAAATTTGCTCATCTTCTTCAAGCTAGGGCCGAAAATTCCAAGCTCTCCATAGCTAGGGTTTCTTCAACTTCCAAGCTTGATAGTAAGTGCATCCTGGCCCTATTTTTAATGTTTTTCGTATTTTTGAGATCCTCGTAGCTCGATTTAGCTATTTCTAGCTATATTTTGAGCTAGGGTTTATGTTAAAAAATTTACCCATGTATGATGGCATGCATCTAATTTGATGTTTTATCGAAGCATATGAAAGTTTGATGTATGATAAACATATTTTTCTAAGTGATTTTCATGAAAAGTGCATAAAAGGACCAAATTGTAAAAGTTATAAAAATGGTTATACATGAGTGAAATAGAGGAAATTAGGGGCTGTTGTAGTTAATAAAATAATTTGGCTAGGCTTAAAATACAAGAAAGTTGAATAAAAATCATTTTACGAGCCTAGGGGAAAAAGTGTAATTATGTGAAAGTTTAGGGGCAAAATTATAATTTTTCCAAAGTATAATTCACGAGTCAATTTAGTCAATGTGAGTATTAAACAAGTGAAATTGTTATTATAGATTAAGAAACACGAAGCCCAGACCGAAACCGAGGCAAGAACAAAGTGTTGGACTAAATCGAACATCTACGTACATTTTGAGTACCAAGGTAAGTTTGTCTAAAATTAAGGCTACGTATGTTATCGTATTTAAATTTATTTTTTATTATTATGATAAATGCATATTATTATTTTGATGAAATTGATTAGTGATACCTCGATGAGAAAGTGAAGAGAATATGTTAAATTGAAGTCCCGGTTGAGGATTTGGAATAACTAGGATACCTATGTCACAACATGAGATAAGGACAGTCCCGTATAAGACCATGTCTGGGATATGTCATTGGCACTGAATGTAGATCTCGTATAAGACCATGTCTAGGACATGGCATTGGCATCGAATAAGGAAGGTCCCGTATAAGACCATGTCTAGGACATGGCATCGACACTGAATATAGATCCCGTATAAGACCATGTCTTGGACATGGCATTGGCATCAAATAAGGAAGGTCCCGTATAAGACCATGTCTAGGACATGGCTTCGACACCAAAGGAAGATCTCGTGGAAGCCCATGTCTGGGACATGGCATCGACATCTATGTATAATCTCGTATAAGACCATGTCTGGGACATGGCATCGACATCGAGTTAAGACATCCTATGTAAGACCATATCTGGGATATGGCATCGGTATCAAGAGGTGATCCCATGTAAGATCATATCTGGGATATGACATTGGCATCGTGATACATGTATGATGAGATTGAGTATCCTCCGATATTCTGAGTAGTTCAACGGGCAAAAGAGCTAAGTATGTGAAGATGACAATGAGCTAAGTTATACAAGGATAATAAAGAGATACGTTTAAGTTAAGGGTGATAATGATTTAAGTTTATGTTCAAGATAGCATAAGTGCTAAATTATGTGCTGAAGTGATACAGGTACCATGAGTAAAATATGAGTTGTGAAAACCATAATATGATATGTGATGGGTAAGAGTAAGTATGTCAAAGTATTCAAGATCTTGTGTTGTTATTATTCTATGAGAAAAATGGAATTTTTATCATGAGTACTTATGTTGCTATATTAATTCATGCAAACTTACTAAGCTATATGCTTACCCCTCTCTTTTCCCTTTCCTTGTAGTATCGCCAAGCTAGCTCGGGGATCATAGAACGTCGGAGCTTGGATCACACTATCAATCATTCTTTTGGTATAGTAAAGTTGATTATTTTGAGTATGGCATGTATAGGAAATTGGTTATTTTGTGTTATGTCATATTTGAGAGCCAAAGTGTTGGCTTTTAATGTTATACATTCATTTTGTATATGCCATTGGGAATTGGCCAATATTTGTCAAGTTTCATATTTTTAATGATGATGAGTTTTATGAAGTGAAAGTTCATGCAATTGTTGGAGTGAAATATGAAGTGAATGAATGATGATTAGTGATTCTTCATATTGTAATATTGCTATGTTATGTATTGGTTGTGTTGGCACAAGTGTGTTTATGTTTTAGGGTGGCAATTGGCTTGGAAAATAGCCTTATAATTGTCCATACAGGTAGACACACGAGTGTGTGTCTAGGCCATGTGTAACATATGGTCAGCCCTATGGGTGTGTTGATAGGTCGTGTGTCCCCTGTATCAAATTATGAGAATTTGATTCGTCACCTGACCAAAGACACTGGCGTGTGCCCTTAAGAGGTTCTTGACATCATAAGCAGAATACCTGGTTTTCACACACGAGTGAGGACACGGGCGTGTCTAGGCAGTGTGAGGGACACAGGCGTGTCTAGGCCGTGTGAGGGACACGGGCGTGTGTCTGGCTGTGTGAAAACCCCTGTAGGTTCGAAGTGAAAAATAAATTCCACACGGGCTAGAACATAGGCGTGTGTGACCACACGGGCGTATTCCATTTCACACGGGCGTGTAGCCCCTGTTTAAGCAAAAAATTTCTAAGAGCGAAAAAGTTTCTGGACTAATTTTGAAACCTCCCATATGTATGTTTAGGGCCTCGTAGACCGATAATAAGGATATTGTGAATATGAATGAAAAGTTTTAAGTTTGAAATAAAATTATAGCCCGATAATGTATTTTCAAGCAATTTAAGTCCGGTAATGCCTCGTGCCTGATTTCGGCGTTGAACTTGGGTAAGGGGTGTTACATAAATACTATGTATCTAGTGTGTTATTCATGTGAAAACCTTAGATTTCAGGTCATGGAGTACATTAGACCCAACCAAGACATGTTAAGGGTAGCATATCGTGATTCCCTAAATTAAGGAACTTGTGATTGTGGGAGATTCCAGGCACTTTGATTCCTATGTGCACATGCAATTTTTGCATTTATGAATGCGCGAATATAGTACAACCTTATATTAACAATGTGTATAGACTGAAACACATGCATAATGTATGGAGTTCTGAATTTTGACTCATCCTTGATGAGAGTTTGTGGCTGCTAGTGTCCAGTGCACCGTTCGAGTTGGCACCAAATATTTACTTGCATCACCTCTCAAAAGGGTCGATCGAACTCTAAACAGATACACAACAATATGGATGTTTAGGAGAGGGACAATAAACAGAGGTTATGCGGATATTATAGGAACCTAGGGCATACGAAGGCAACATGTCAACATTTGAGGGATGCATTTAGGAAAACACCTCGCTAACATATTTTATTGTACATAAATCGATTATAATGCTTTTTTTTTTGTTTGGTCACATTACACTTTTTACTTTCAACTTTTCAAAGAAATTTTGTGATAGATAATAAAATTACCCCATTCACTATTTTTTTATGGTGAAATAGTGAAAAAGCCTAAACCACATGTAATAATTTGCCTCTAAATATTTATAAAATTATCATTAATTATTTGATATCAAATATTGTAGGTGGAAAATTTTGTACATTATAGATTAGAATTTAACAAAGTGAATTATGAGTTGTAACACATATAAAAAATGATCATATTTTATTTATATTAATTATATTGACATCACAAAAAGTAAAGAAAAAATATATCATTGGCATTGTCAAACCGAATTTGTACAAGTTTGGGTGCCCACTCCTTCTTTTCCTCGTCTTCATCATCTACATCTTCTCCATCTTCACCTCAACCCCTGTTTTCATCTTCATTGACCCTCATCTTCATCTCCATCTCCATCTCCTTCCATGGTTGAGTGCAATGTCATCCTATCCTTCCATCGTGTCTCCTCTATTTTATGAGTAGGTGGTTGTGACGATAAGCCACCTTGATAAAACAATGGCACGATGGGTGTTTGTGACACTATCGATGAATAATCGTATGATGTCGCATAACTCGGTTGCGCATAATATCCAGGAATTGTTGTTGTTGGCAGATACGCCGGTATTTGTATCAGCATGTCACACCCTCATTTGGTGAGTTGGTATTGTTTGAGAGACTCTGATAGTGAAGACCACCTAAGTCATGAGACTAAGATAGAATAAGGTTGGTAACTTTGTGGTGAAGTACTTCAATAAACTTCGCCGAATCCACAGAGTCTTACCTCGCGGATTGGTGGGTTCTTTGTTGTGGCAAAAACCTTTTTAGACGGCTTTCCAGCGAATAAGTCTACCACCCGTGTTTTTGTTTCAATGCTAATGTAAGTGTAGTAGTTAGTGGGACATGTTTTAATTCATCTAGCATTTTAGGGGAGGTAACGTTCTAATAAACGGGACACTTGGAGAGCCTCATGGGATGTGATTAATTAGTGGAAGCATGTGAGAATGATTATTAATTAGAGTTAATCGTAAGTGGGATTTGGTTGTGAGTTGGCCATAAATAGGATAACCCTGTAATGGATGGGAGATTTCTATTTCACCTTATTTGCTAGACTTTTTTATTATCAAAGAAAACCAAAAGAGTTAATCCTAAAAGCTTATTTCTCAAGCTGTTTGCAGGTAAACTCTTAAACCTTTCTTTAAGTTTTACCAAATAGAAAGAAGCTAATGTAAGGATGGTTTAGTAGGGTTTTCATCTAGATATTGGATGGGAAAGAAACTTCCATCCAAAAATTGTTTGCTTGTTTATAGATTCATGTTATTTTATAAAGTTTTGGTTGTTTTTATATTTAAAAAAGTCATTTTATTTTCCTAGCCAATGAAATGGGAGAAGGTCCTAGTTCCAAAAAGAAAGAACCCGTAGAGTAAATAAAGCTCTAAGTAGAGAATTTTAATGAGTTCCTTCATACCTTGAGTCTATTATCTATGTTATTTTGTTTAAGTTTAATCATTGTACAACCAAGTAAGTGGCTTTAACCATTGGTCTTGATAATCGTGTATGAGAAGATGGCCTAAGGAGTCGATGCATGCAAGGGTACAAATGGTTAAGCATACCTAGATATCTAGTATATACATGGTATAAATACTTATTCCTTGGTGAACAAGCTCCGTATTCAAATTGGTGTAAGGAGGCAATAGAGGGTTGTTGCGTATAATGATGAATAAATGACATAGGGTAATATATTTTGCCTCCGGTATGGCACTTTGGTGCAAACTGTGACTAGTGAAAACCCAATCTTGTGGGGGAACACATGTGTGTTTGAATACAAGGAGAAATGTTGGGAGTATGAAGGTTATGAATAGCAAATAGCTCTAATGAGTGGTATGAAGATACAAGCAAAATGGTTCTTTGGAACTAGGATGAAAAGTTAGCATAATGAAGTATATGGGAAAAAAAGGTGCATGTGTGTAAAATAAGGAGTGCACATTGCATGAAATGTAAACATTATGTCTAACAGTTATAATGATAGTCCACGAAAGTGGTATACACGCAAAGCAGTTGTTCCCGTGTCCGTTATATGCGAGTTCCCAAAAAAATAGATAGTGTCTCCCAATAGGCTGAGTCTGATCGTGGGAGTATCCACTAGTGAATACTTGAAATTAGAAAGAGTCAAATATGACAGATATGGCGTACTAGTTTGTTTTAAGTGTAACATATTAATGTTTGATGGTCAGTATTGTGGGATTTTATTTCCTGGGAACTCACTAAGTTCTAACGAACTTACCTAGTTTCTTCTTCTTATTTTTAGATTCTTAGGTTGGACATCATAATAGCAGGGGGGATCATCCAAATTAGTGGCCCATTGGTGAGCCTTCTTTGTTTTTCTTGGTATGACATGTATTTGCTAGGGGTGTTACGACTTCTCTTAGCTGCCACTAGTTGGAAATCATCAAACTATACTTTGGAAACTATATCTTGTAATTATGAACATTTATTTGTAACCTCGTTGGCCTATTCTTAAACATGTTTTATGGCAATACCTGATTAAAATGAGTTTTTAAATTACTGCTTGAGTGATAACTCGATAGGGAAATTTTATTCGAGGTTGTGGATATTTTCTAAGCTTCTGCAAAAAGCTATTTACTTATGTCTTTAATATTTTATAATAGTGTGATACTATTTTTTTAATTCTCTTTCAACATTATATGTTTTCAAACATTAAGACACCGTTCTAGCATGTAACACCCTCACCCGACCCAATCATTTGACCCGGGTGCAAGCGTTACAAAAGAATTGGTTTCATGTACAATAATAGAAACTTATTATTTTAAAATCAAATCGTAATTTATCTATTTATAAAGTCACCCTATAACAGCCTATTTTTTAGTGATATCAGAATAGTGGTTTCGGGACCAAAAATTCGATGAGTAAATTTTTATCTTATTATTATTCTAATTTTTATGGGATGTTAGTAAGGTCGTATTAAAATTTCGTTAAGAAATTTTGATGTTTGTATGTTTAATTAAGTGAAAAGTACTAAAACCGTAAAAAGTGTAAAAGTAAAGTTCCATTACTTAAAAGGGTCAAATAGCTATGAAATTTTAAAGTGAGTGGATATTCATGGCAAGTTTTTATTTAAATATTTAAAGTTTTTAAAGGTAAAAATGGTAATTAGGTAAATAATGTTAAAACAAAAGAAAAGAAAATGGTATCATCTTCTTTAGTTTTGTTTGCCACCGAAATTAGGGATAGGAAACCCCATTGTTGAAGCTTGAAGGTTCGATTAAGCTCTTTTTTGCTTGCATGGTATGAATTTCAACCCTATTTTTAATGATTTCTATATTTTTTAGGTAGTTTTAGCTTAACCTAGTTAGCTCGGGGATCAATTTGTAAAAATTTAAAGATTGAGGGTTATGCCATGAATGATTTTGTATGATTCTTGATGTTTAATGATAGATTATGAGTCATTGTTGTTAAAAAAACAAGTTTTGTAAAGTGAATTTTGATGAAAATTGCATTTAGGGACTTGTTTGTAAAAATAGTAAAAATTCATGTTAAATTTATGAAAAGATGATTGGTATAGGTTGGTTTTAGTCCCTAGAGAAATAGGTTATCTTGAAGGGAGGATTAAAATGCTTAAATTTCAATTTATGAGCTTAAGGACTAAATTGTAAAAAGTTAAAATATTAAGGGCACAATAATAATTTTGCATAAATATGAAATGTGGACTGAATTGAATAATAGAAGTATTAAATGGATTGAAATTGTCTATTTAGATCAAGATAAACCACGTACGGATTTATATCGGAGAAAAGCTAAAGCCTTGGATTAGTTCGACTTCATTTCTACGCCCCTAGTCGTGGAGGTAAGTTCGTATGAACGGTTATTGTATTCATGTTATTCAAATGTGTGTAATTATGTATTTATAATGAAATTAAATGGTGTATATCAAAATCAATGCTATGACGGTTATCGAGTCCCGATTAAACCTTAGGAATTCGTAGGATACAAATGACATGCCATTAGGGATTTCATGTTTCGGGTGCTGGTCTTGAATATCCTACTGATGGTTGAGGTCCTGTATTTGTTGCATATACTCCACAGCTTGTGTGATCAACATCGTGTAGCTTACATTCCGAACCACAGCTCGTTTGAGTAGGCCTATTTCATAGCTCGTGTGAGCAATAATGTAAAGGAAAGGTTATGGTTATATGTTTAAGCACACTTCGTGTGAGCTTTCTTAAGTATCCGATGATATTCTAGATGGTTCAATGGGTATGAAAAGGAAAGGAAATTTTAAGTGTTCAAATGGAATGTATCATGTACTTATGAAAAGGAAATAGTGACCTAAATGTTTTGAAAAAATGTGTAAGTTACTTGTTATGGATGAATTCATTTGAACCATGTATGAATGCACTAACTTGTGCATTTGGTGATGTTGTATAGCATTATGCCAAGCTTATGATATTAGCTGGTGTTATAATTATGCTATTTTTTGTTATGCAAATGAATTCGGTAAGTTGCGTTTATGTTACATGAACTTACTAAGCATTATGGGCTTACGTAGTTTCTTTCTAATGTTTTATAGATTATCGAAAGCTCGATCGGTTTGGAAGCTCATTAGATACCTATCACACTATCCAGCATAAATATCGGTAATTTTTCAATGTTCTGGATAAGGTTATAATGGCATGTATAGGTTGAATTGTAATGTCAATTGATGAATGTTTAGTTGGTGGATTGGCTTGTACAAGTTATAAATGTTATCTGGGTTTGGTACATTTGATGCCTTGCTTGTTTGTGTCATTGTGACTATATCACGTTGCATGTTTTGAATGGCTCAAATGACATGTTTTGTGATGGAATAGTAATGGTCAAGTTGTGGCATGTTTTGTAAGTTTTGGAACTAGTAATTGATGATTAGTAAGTGGTAAAATATACATGTTTAGGTAAGTCTTGATAATGCATTTGATGTGCATATGAATGGCATATTGGTTAATTGAATTAGGACTTTGGAATGATATATATATGAATGTTTAGGTATGGTTTGATGCCTTGTAGGTGTGCACATACAGTTCAAATGTTTATACATGAATTGGTGTTGAGAATATAACACCCCATATCCGAGTTCGAAGCTAAGACTGGATACGAGGCATTACCAAGCTTGAACTCACTTAAACATACACTTACTGGCTTTAAAATTTCGTTCTGACTTAAAATTTTCTCTTTCTTAGTCTAATCATACATTTCATGGGCCTACGAGGCCTTAAGCACATATCTAAAAACTTTTGGAACTTAATCGAAAACCTTTCTTTGAAATAGGGGTCACACGCCCATTGTGGCTTGGGATACGCCCGTGTACCCCTTGACATGCCCATATCTTCCACCCGTGGTCAACACTGACTAATTACACACGCCTGTGGACATAAATCGTGTGATAAACCTTGACATACTGACTTATTTCACATGGCCTGGGCATACGCCCATGTTCTAATTGTGTATCACACACGGCCTAAGCAAATTGCCGTGGAACTTGTCCGTGACCTATTTTGACTTAAAACAATAAGGTGCAGGGTACGCATTTAGCTTAGTAAGTTTGCTTGTAAAACACAGATTAATAAAATTGCTTAATATAAACCATTTGACATAACAATGGTATAATAATTTCAACTATAGAGCTTACTTACTTATGCTGATTCTCACATGTCTCATGATACTTACTATCCTCATACTTGTAAGGTAAACATGGTGCCTGTATACCTTAATCACATGAATCAACATACTTTAATTTAATAATCATAATCTCTAATTCCTCATTCATAACATAAATAATACTCAATTTCAACTTGGTAATAGCTTTGCTTACTTAGCTTTCTTGTTATCTTATTTTAACTTTACTCATTTGCCCAATGAATTTTTGCGAATAACCGAGGATACTGAATCTCATCCCACGTAACTTGATGTCAAAGTCGTATCCTAGATACGGCCTTACATGGAATAGCTCATCTTGGTTTCAAGGCCATGTCTTGACATGGACTTATATAAAGTCTTTCTTGTTCTCACCAATGCCATGCCTTGGCTTGGACTTACATGGGATCTCTTTCTCTTGATATCTTTTCAATGCCAAGCTTGCCTTGGACTTACATGATAACTGTTCAATGCCACTATTGCCTTGGACTTACATGATAACTATTCAATGCCAAGCTTGCCTTGGACTTACATGATAACTGTTCAATGCCAAGCTTGCCTTGGACTTACATGATAAATGTTCAATGATTGCCGATGCCATGTTCCAAACACGGTCTTACACTGGCTTTGATAATGGGGTAGATCGAGTATCCTAGGGAATTCATCTTCAGTTGGGACTTGCTCTTACTTAATCTCATTGATTTTTTTGTTTAACATAACATTAAACATTCCATGAAAAGAGTGTACATTATACTAAGCAATTCAATGATAAAAATCATAAAGCTTAGAAACCATACAAACTTACCTCAATATACAAAATATATGTAGATATGCAATTTAGTCCTCGACTTTGTTCTTGCCTCGGTTTCGATCCGGACTTCATTTTTCTTGATCTATAATCATAAATAGATCATTTAATACTCACACTTACTAAATTGACTCTTAACTCATACTTTGGCAAAAATTACTATTTTGCTCCTATACTTTCTCATATTTACACTTTTGCCCTTAGGCTCGTAAAATGATTTTCATTCAACTTTCTTAAACTTCATGCTTAGCTGATTCATTATCTCTACTATAACAATCATCAATTCTCACTATTTCTAGCATGTATGACCAATTTTCACAACTATTACAAATTAGTCTATACTATCTTTTTTCATGAAATTTACTAAGGAAAAGATGTTTGTTTAACATCAAACTCTCATAAACTTCTATAAAACATCATTTAACAAGAATCTCATTCATGGGTAGCTTTTTGAACATGCATCTTAGCTCATTTTATAGCTAGAAATAGCTAATTCATAATACGAGAACTTCAAAAATGCGAAAAATATCAAAAACGGGGCTAAAATGAACTTACTAGCAAGCTTGAAAAATTAAAGAACCCTAGCTATGGAGTCTCCCAAATTTTCGGCACAAGAGGAAGAAGATGAGAATGATTTTTGTCATATTTTTCCCTAATTAATCATTTATTAGACAAATGACCAAACTGCCCTTCTCTTAAAATTTTCTCAATTTATTGACTCATATCCATTTTTGTCCAAAAATTATAATTTGGGAAAATTTCTATATAAGGACTCCTAATTAATATTCTAAAGCTATTTCATGCAAAAAGCTTCTAGAAACTCATATTTTACAACTTTTGCAATTTAGTCCATTTGGACCCATCAACCTCAATTTAATAAAATTGCTTTGTGAAAGTTTTACACTAGTATGAAAACATGGAATTGATAAACTATAAAAGTAACATATTTTAATCCCACGTTTAGTATGCTTTTGGATGATTTAGCCCTCAATTTATGTAAAAAGGTGCTTTTAATCCTTTCTTTTCATGTCTTATACTCAGGAAAGCACCCGAGAATGAAAAGAATGAGAAATGGGCTTAAAACGGACCAAATTGGGCCAACCCAAGAAATTGGCATGGCCTGGACTTCAAGTCACACGGCCGTGCCTCGCTAATCATTCAAAGACACACCCCAAGCACGATTTGCATGGCCGTATCCCAATCGACAGACCTGAAGCACTGCCTGAATCCTGACTTGCACGGCCGTGCCTCAATAAACAGAATTGGCACACGGCCTGAAGTCGACTTACACGGGCGTGTGCCATGGCCATGCCCCTGCTACGAGAATGAGCAATTTCACTCAGATTTGGATGCTTGAAGCCAAAGAAACATACTCCTAAGTCAACTTAAACACCTTAATAGTAATCCTACTTGAATGAGGTACTTAGGAACCAAGTAGAGCATCTAAAAAGCCTATATAAACAACCCAAGGCAGCCGTTTTGTGGAGGAGTTTTGGAAGGCAGAGTTTTCTGCCAGAGCTTTTATTGAGGGAATTACTCGAAGATAGCCAGTTGATCCATCTCAAGAAGCTAAAGTTCTACTCAAGACAGAGAATCTCCTCTTCAATTCCTTCAGGGGGTTTTAGAGATTTCTTATGTTTTGTTTTATCTTTTCTCTTGAGATGTTTTCTTATTTTGTTATGAACTAAACCTTTTAGATACCTGAAGGGGATGAAATCTATGATGGATTTTATTATTTGATTTCTAAATTATATGATAAGTACTTAGTTTGTTCTTAATTATGTTTCTTAATTTAATCTGATGTGATTAGGTGGAGGAGGAATAGACTCTGCCTAAGAGTAGATCTAACATAATTAAACGAAGTTGATCGAGCACCTAGAGATAGGGTTACAAGATTTTGCCAGATTAGGGTGAAACCTAATATGGGAGTCCATTGATCGATTTACTGCTTCCTTAGGGGGTTATTATAAGAGAATGAGAGTTCCACTAATTAACCTAAGATTAGACGTTATTCGCCTCGAGAGAGGGTTTAATATAGGTTAGGGAGTCTCACGGATCAAGCTAAGTGAAGAAGTCATATGAATTAAAAGTTAGATAACAAGAGAAGTCATAGGTGGATTCTTCTTGAAGGTATCACCGTAATCAACTGAGTTTTTCCACAGTCTTTTCCCAAAGTTTCGTTCTTTTATCTTTGCATCTAGTTTAAGTATTTCATTAGTTGTTAGATTAATAAACCAATCACTCCATATTTTAGGCTAAATAATAGAAAGAAAGTGAGTAGTAGTACTTTTAGGTTCCCTTGGGTTTGATAAGATACTCTTGCCTAAACTATACTACTATTCGATAGGTGCACTTGCCACTGTCGTTGTCATAGTTAGTCTACAGGTTCGATCATTCTTTTTATAAATATTAAAACTCGATTGTTTGACACGATCAAGTTTTTGGCACCGTTGCCGGGGAACACTAAAATATTAAGAAAGCTCTATTTTTATTACTTTAGCCATTATTTTATTTTTTTTTCTCGCAATTTACTTTTATTTTTAGTTTAGATTTTTATTTACACTAAATTTCTTTCTTTCTTCTCCTAGCAGGTACCTCTAGTTTATGACTAAAAGGAACCCGAAAGGACCTTTAGCGTACGAAAGTGACATTGAAGCTACCGCTCGTAGAAATCGAAGAGAAATTAGACGAGCTCTAGACTACCAAAGAGAAGAACAAGACAGATCCACTCCTACTGAAGGGATGGACGAAAACAATCCACCGCCAAATGTGCAAGAATAGAATGCTCCACGTACTATGTATGATTATGCTAAACCTAATTTGACAGGAGCAGAATCTAGTATTGTTAGGCCCGCTATAGCTGCTAATTATTTTGAATTAAAGTCTAATACAATACAAATGATTCACTAGTTTGTTCAATTTGATGGTTTGCAGGATGAAGATCCAAATACTCATATAGCTAATTTCTTAGAGTTCTGTGATACCTTCAAAATAAATGGCATTTCTGATGATGCCATACGTATTCGGTAATTTCCCTTTTCATTAAGGAATAAAGAAAAGCAGTGGTTGAACTCGTTACCACGAGGGTCAATCACCACATGGGATCAAATGACCGAAAAATTTCTTTTAAAATACTTTTCACCAGCCAAAACGGCCAAATTTAGGAATGACATATCTTCTTTTGTGCAGAATGACACAGAAACATTATATGATGTATAGGAAAGATATAAAGATCACCTGAGAAGATGTCCACACCACGAATTACCTTTGTGGCTTCAAGTCCAAACTTTTTACAACGGTGTGAATTCTTCAATGAGGCAAATGATTGACTCATCAGCCGATGGAACTTTGAATAACAAAACTCCTAAAGCGGCTTACGACTTTATTGAAGAGATGTCGTTGAACACTTATCAATGGCCAATTACAAGGGCCAAACCGACAAAATTAGCCGGAGTTTTTAACATAGACGCAGTAACAATGCTGTCAACACAGGTGGAGATGATGAATAAAAAGCTTGATAATTTATGTTCTTCATAGGTACACCCGGTAATGCAATGCGAAGCAAGTGGGAATGTGGCGAATCCTGAGTACCCACCCTACCAACCAGGAGCAGAACATGAGCAGACAAACTATATAGGTAACAATTTCAGATCCAATAATAATCCTTATAGTAACGCTTATAACGCAGGTTGGAGGAACCACCCAAATTTTTCGTGGGGAGGAAAAGGAAATCAAAGGAAGCAACCTCTTCCAAATTATCAAAATCAGCCATATCCACAAGAGAAGCAATCAAACCTCGAAGAGATGCTGACGAAATTCATGGTAGCCACGGATTCTCATTTCCAAAAGACTGAAGCAGCACTTGATGAACAACAAAAATCGACCAAAAGGATCGAGAATAAAGTCGGAGAACTTACTAAGTCAGTGGGACATCTTACCAAGCTGATTTCTGAACGTCAACAAGGACGTCTACCAAGCAACACAGAAATAAACTCAAAAGAACAGATCCAAGCCATCACAGCTCAAGAGGGTACAAAAGTAGACGAGCATACCACGGCACAAGAAACCAAGGAAGAAAAAGGTAAAATAGAGGTAGCACATGAAAAGCCAAAACCAATAATCAAAGAATACAAACCTCGCATACCTTTTCCCGAAGCATTGAAAGGAGATGATTCAGAGGAACAGTTTGGTAAGTTTCTTAAACTTTTAAAGAAATTACATATTAACTTATCCCTTCTTGAAGCTCTTTTCTAGATGCCAGACTCGAGGAAATTTTTAAGAAAACTCTTGACAAACAAACGTAAAATAGACGAAGAGCACCATGTGGAACTAAACGTAACATGCTCGACAATGTTACAAAATAGACTATCGCAGAAACAAAAAGATCCAGGGAGTTTTATAATTCCATGCTTAGTTGGTAGTTTAACTATTGATAATGCATTAGCTGATCTAGGGGCAAGTATAAATGTCATGCCTTATGCATTGTTTAAACGACTAGGCCAGGGAAGCCCAAACAAACTAGGATGAGTATTCAACTAGCTGATAAAACTGTTAGAATTCCTAGGGGCATTATTGAAGATGTTCTTGTAAAAATTGATAAATTTGTGTTCCCAATAGATTTTGTTGTTTTAGACATGGATGAGGATAATTCAATCCCCTTAATTCTAGGAAGACCATTTCTAGCAACTGCCAAGACTAAAATTGATGTTGCCATAGGCGAGCTCATACTTCGTGTAGGAGATGAATCGATTAAGCTTCAAGCTCTCGACTCGGCTAGAACAACAGATGATGAAGGTAAGAAAGTCACTTTAATAAATAATCAAATTGTTCAACTTTCATCACAGGAAACACCACATAAACACAACCCTGAGCCGACTCATAAGTCCCAAAACAACAAAGAAGAATCCTACAAGGGACAAGACCTTAGGATTGACAAGTTTGAAGAGCAGAAGATACAAGTCAAAGAAAAGCCATATCCACACGAAGTAAAGCCAAAGGAACCGAGAAAAGCTCGTAGGGGCATCAAATCACTTCAAAATAGGAGACCCGATACTATTAGACAAACTCAATCATCACATCTCTTCAACAGACCTGAGAGCGAAGGGAGAAGTCCCACTTAAGGTACACGATATCTCCCCACACGGAACAGTCGAGGTAAGCAAATCAACATTTGGAACTTTTAAGGTAAAAGCTTCTCGACCTAAACTTTGTCAAGAAACTAAAACTGTAAGCATAAGGGAAGATATTCAAACCTTTAAACCTCCCTAAAAATTTCAAATACGAGGAAAGTCTAGCTTAAGACTATAAATGAGCGCTTTCGGGAGGCAACTCGCATACTAACACTTTTTATTTTCAATTTTTTTTCAGTTTCTTTCCCTATCTTCTTTCTTTCTTTCTTTTTTACAAAACCAATGACGTAGAATTTCAAGGTCACATGGCCTTACACACGGCCGTGTTCGTGGCCGTTTGGACCACCAGAATCCCCGTACTAACATAGTAGAGTCCGTGCAAATCAAGCCAACCACCCTCCGACGTCACGGATCCAACCACCCTCCCCCATGGGCACCAAAAAATTAGCACAACCGTGTCCCACGACCGTGCGAGGCTACTAACTTATCGAGCACGGGCACAACACGCCCGTGCGTCACACTCGTGCCCATATACTGACTTCACAAACAAAGGCATGATGGGCTGAAACACGGGCGTGGACGAACGACAGACTTCACAACACACCGTGCGATGTGGCCATGTAATTCAACACACCCTCGATCCACGGGCATGGGAACAAGCCAGATTTGAGCACCTATTTAAACCCCACAACCCTCTCATTTCCTACCAATTTTTTCTCTCATTCTTTCCTCCTTCTTCTTTCAAATTTCTCTTATTTCTTTAGCGTAAGAAGGTAAGCATTGTCTCCTTAAAAGAGACCCCAACACATAAGTACATGCTGACAGCTTTAGCTATTCGACATGCCAAGGGTCTCCGAAACTATTTTGGTTCTATTTTTCTTTTCTCTTCTCCTTTATTTTCTTTATCTATACTTCTCTTCTACTTAATTTAATTCCCTTCATCCTAGTTTCTTGGTTTTAGGTTCTAAAGGCTGCTAGGGAATCACGCCACTTCCACCATCACCAACAATCCGCAGCCTTAGAAATCACTCCCACTTCGCAAACTATCTGTCAATATGAACTATTCAGTCCATTAGTATTCTATTTTAATTTCAGTTTTCTTCTTAGTCTCCTTCTCTTTATTTCCTTTATCTTTAATTATAATATTAGTGTAACAATCTGATTTATACCCTAGTCGGAACAGTGGTTTTGGGACCACAAATTTGAGTCTAAATAATATTTTAATATTATTTTTTGTGCCATTGATATGTGTTTAAGCATGTGCTAAACTTTTCTATGTTAATCTGTCCGTTTGTGTGTTTAATTTGACTAAAAGATTGAATTGCATTAAACGTGAAAGTTGCATGCTATTTGTTAATATACCTAAGTGTTGTGGCTTTGTAAAAATGAAGGACTTATGCGGCTATTAAACCACTATTTAGTTAGTGGATGAATAAGGACAAATATATCCTTAATGCATGGTTGTTTTATTTATTAGTTGGAAGGTTAAATTAGTAAATGAAATAATATTATTGTTATAATGATAATAACATGAAAATAGGCCATTATCATTCTTCATCTAGCCAAATATTGAAAGGAAAGAAAGAAAAGATTAAGTTGTTTCATTCGGCCATTCCAAGCATAAATTAAGGTATGAAATTTGTTCAGTTTTTGATAATTTCTACATTTTGTAATTGTTGCTTTGAGAGCTACAAAACCCATGCCTTAATTTTGTGTTTTGATAATGTATGTGAAATATGCCATTGATGATTTTACAAGCTTTGTGATGTTTGAGGATGATATATGAAAGATTTGAGCTAGATGAACATGTTATGTTCTTTAATTTTTGATGAATTTAGCTAAATAGGGATAAATTGAGAAAATGGTAAATGGAAGGATTAATTACAAATTTGATGAAATATTTGGGCTTATATAGTCCCTAGAGAGGTTCGGCCAAGCATGTATGTGTGTGGATTTTGTGAATTTGATGTTTTGTGAAAAATAGACTAAATTGTTAAAGTGTGCAAATATGAGGGTTAATTTGTAAATAGCCCTAAATGTGTGTCTATGGATTGAATTGAATGAAATAGTGAATAAAAAGGGTTAATTCTGAATATGTTTAGATCAAGAACCAAGGAAAACGGACTTAGATCGTGGGAAAGTGAAAGTTAACGAGTAGCCGTTTTCATTCCGATACACCGAATCCGAAGTAAGTCATATTGCTAATAAATGTAATTGTATTGAATTGAGTTTATTTACATGATTATCAATGATAATGACTGCATTTGTGATACTATGTATATGAATTCTGAGATAAGGTCGACATAGTGATAAGTAGGAGAAGTTTTGTATCAACTTGGGAATACAAAGGTATCTGTTCTGTTTTATCATGTAAGACCACGTCTAGGACGTTGGCATTGATTTGATAATCGTGTAAAACCTCGTCTGGAACGTAGGCATTATTATCTAATTATTTATAAGACCTCTAAATGCGGGACGTAGGCATCATTATCGATTATATATAAGACCTAAATGCGGGACGTAGGCATCATTATCGATTATATATAAGACCTCGTCTGGGGCGTAGGCAACATTATCGATTACATATAAGACCTAAATGCGGGACATAGGCATCATTATCTGATTACATATAAGACCTCATCTAGGACGTAGGCATCATTATCTGATTATATATATAAGACCCTATCTGGGACAGTTGCATCGATATCTGAATATGAGTAAGACCCTGTCTGGGACGGTGGCATTGATATCTGAATACGAGTAAGACCCTATCTGGGATGGTGGCATCGATATCTAAATACGAGTAAGACCCTATTTGGGATAGTGGCATCGATATCTGAATACGAGTAAGACCCTGTCTGGGACAGTGGCATCGATATCTGAATACAAGTAAGACCCTGTCTGCGACAGTGGCATCGACATCTGATAAGACCACGTCTGGGACGTTGACATTATACAATTTTTCTGAGTTTTCGAGTATCATATTAGATTCTGAACTATTCAATGAGAAAATTTGAGCTATAAACAGTTACGTGAATGTATATTTATTTCAGATATGTTAGGTATGTACAATAAAGGTGTATAAAAGGTAAGTACCTATATGACTTTGATTTAAAGAAAAGTATGATTGAATATGAGCACTAGAATAAGATGCAAGAGTGTTTAAGAAGGAGTTGTACATATAAACATATGATTCTGGTATGGATGAATCTGGCAATTGGGTCCAAGTATATGAACCAAAACAATATGTGATAGTTTCTAAGTAAATGTTATGTGTCAATGTACTTTATGCATATATGCCTTTATGCTAGGTTTATTTGTATTATGACTTACTAAGCTTTTGAAAAGCTTACTCTGTGCGTGTTTTCTCTATTTATAGGTCGTCAAAGCTACTGAAGGCTCGGGACCGTCACGGATCGTCATCACACTACTAAAATCATTTTGGTACCCTTTTTTAAAATGTATATAGCTAATTATGGTATGTATAGGCTAGATAAGTGTATGTGATTATAAGATGATTCTAGCCATATGTTTTGGTTAGTCTTGAGTTGGTAAAATGCTTGAATGAATGAATTATATGAAGCATATATTTTCGTATGCTTTGATGCATATGAAATGGTTAAGTTTTGGTTAAGTAAATGGATGGTATATGCTTGAAATGATGTAGGATTTAGTTTGTAAGTTAGTATGAATGGAATTGGTATTGAATGTATAGATGAAGTGAGCAAATTGGTATGTTTTGGTTGCCATATATGCATATTATGATTTGGTATGTATTCCTTGTAGGTGAGACCCGAAATGGGTGGCATTTGGTCTTGCAAGTGACCTATTGTGTCACACAGCCATGGCACATGTGCGTGCCTAGTAACTGTGGGGTAAAAGTCAGTAGCTAGCATTAAGAGTACACGGTCATGGCATGGCGTGCCTATAGGTCGTGTGAGAAATGGCAGTATATGACCTTAAAGGACACGGCCTTAGCACACGGGCGTGCTTGGTAGTCGTGTTGGTTTTGGTAGTATATAGCCACGAGGAAGACACACGGGTGTGTCAAGTAGCCATGGGAGAAGCACGGCCTACTCCCACGGGCGTGTATCCCCTGTATTAGAAAAGTTTTCATTCTTCCATGAAACTTTGTATGTGTTTCGAATTAGTCCCGACCCGGTTAATAAGCATGTCTAAGGTCTCAGTGACCTACTTAAGGGACACTATGATTGATATTGATGAATGGCTATACGATAATTCCGTAAATGATTCTGATCTGTCAGGTAATGCTTCTAACCCTAATCCGACGATAGACTCGAGATAGGGGTGTTACAATTAGTATATTATTAATGTTTCTTTAGATTTCTTGGCTATATCTTTGCAGGCTACCTAATTTCTTTATCTAGCACAAAGATCATCAGTAGACACCCCACCAGACCGGTCCCTCCTACTTATATTTCTCTGCCAACCTACCGAAAATCACCCAAAATTCAGGAAGTGGCACTCTATCCCTCTCTTTTGATCTTATATTAATTGTTATTACCTATCTTTGTACATTGAGGGCAATGTACATCTTAAATGTGCGGGGATAAAAGTGCCTAACTTTTTGCATAATTCTCAATTTAATGCCTAATTTTTCATTGTTCTCAAAAATCCTGAATTTTAAACTTATTTTTAAGTAAATTTCTCATATTACTAATTAGGAGGAAATTTCTAATGATTTATGATTATTATTGATATGTTTTAGAGTAAGTCATAGTTAATTGTGCATTGATGATTAAATTTGAAGAATACTAGAGAATCGAGCATGATAAGTCTACTTTCTAAAAATTAAAATTAATAGGTCGTTGAACTAAATTTAAATATCACCTTGAAGTTCAAAATTTATAAGGATTGATGTCAAAAACACCCATAATTTTTGTGAGATTTTGAGCCTTATAGAGCATATATTCTTTTTCGTGCTCACTTTTTTTATTATGAGTGTGTCAACTTTGAACTGTTATTCTAGAACTTGCCTCGTTTATACATGTCGAGACCACATTAATAATTTGATATACTGAGATGATAAGGGCACCTAGGTTTAACCCACTTACTCCATAAAAAGCCTACCTTCACAAATTAACCCCTAGTGAACCCCGCTGAATCCTAACAACCTTTTTATTGACTCACCCACTAATATTAACCCAAAATCCCTTTGAATTTGTTATCACCATTCTTTTGACTACCCTTTAATCGAGGTTTGATTTGATTAAGTTACCGAATTATATTAGTTCAGTAGTTACATTTATCATTTATGATGTAATATTTTAGTTTGTTCTTAAAAAAAATCCAAGTTTATTCAATATTAGTAGTATATAAAAGAGCTTAGAGCATTTAAACTCCAATTGCTGAAGAAAAAGCTAGTATTAAAGTATTATCAAATTTCAAGTGATGAAAATACTCTTTATTATAGAGAAATTATCAATAGTAGGTATTATTAGATTTCATTCGATGTAAATATTCATATTTAGTTCATTGTTTCTAGTGAGGTAATTTGCCAAGTCAATCTCGATTCTAACCTTCTAATTCAGCTTGTATCCACACCTTTAACCTTAGCCCCGTTACAACCCTAATAAAGACCTTTTGATTTGTGCATCATCTCATATACAGTGGTGGAGATTTGATTTTCAGGCAAGCCTATGGGATTAACTTTTCAGGTTCGACTTATGAGTGATTATTCTTGAACCTTAAACACTTTGAGTGATTTGAGTGAACCTTCAGTGAGGATGTCAATCCTTGTCGGTTTTGAATTAAAGGTAATTATTCAGATAAGTGGAGACACCTATGTTTTCTTACTACAAAGGTATGACTTATCTTGATTGAATCTTTAGGGTTCTTTGAGTTGAATTATCCATGTATAAATTATCTATGAATTATGATAAGACATTGTCAATAGGAATTATGAATTATGGAAAGTTCGTTTTAATTGTAAGTTGAGAATTTTGCTTGAGGACAAGCAAAAGCTCAAGTGTAGGTGTATTTGATAAACTGTAAAAGTAACATATTTTAATCCCACATTTAGTATGCTTTTGGATGATTTAGCCCTCAATTTATGTAAAACAGTGTTCTTAATCCTTTCTTTCCATGTCTTATACTCAGGAAAGCACCCGAGAACGAAAAGAATGAGAAACGGGATTAAAATGGACCAAATTGGGCCAACCCAAGAAATTGGCACAGCCTGGACTTCAAGTCACACAGCCGTGCCTCGCCAATCATTCAAAGACACGCCTCAAGCACGATTTCCATGGCGTGTCCTAATCGATGCAGACACAAGCACGGCACGAATCTCGACTTACACGGCCGTGCTACCATGCCGTGCCTCAATCAACAGAATCGCACACGACACGAAGTCGACTTACGGGCATGTGCCATGGGCGTGCCTATATGATTCGATTTATACCTAGTCGAACGGTGGTTTGGGACCACAAATCCGAGTCTGTATAATATTTTAATATTATTTTCTGTGCCATTGATATGTGATGTGCAAAATTTTTGTATGTTAAATTGTCCGTCTATGTGTTTAATTTCACTAAAGGATTGAATTGCATTAAGTGTAAAAGTGGCATTCTATTTGATTAAGTGCCTATTTGATGCGACTTTTAAATGTGGAGGCCTTATGAGACAATTTAGCCAATATTTACTTAATGGATGTTTAAAAGACATAAGTGACCTTATGTATATGTGATATTAAATGTTTATTAAAAGGGTTAATATGGTAAATATGTGTTAATATGTTTGTAATAAAATAAACAAAAGAAAAGATGAATGTTATCATCTTACTTGGGTGCCGAAATAGAAGAAAGAAAAAGAAGAAAATTTGCTAGGGCATTTGGCCATATATAAGCAAAATTAAGGTATGTTTTGCCTTTGAATTTTGATGATTTTTATGTTTTTGAGATTGTTGCTCAGTCTACTATCAAGCCCATGTTGTACTTTGAAGAATTAATGATGTTTATAAAATGTACCATTGATGAAATGATGAGCTTTATGATGAGTTTAGGTGTTAAATGAAAGATATGTGTTAAGTGAACATGTTTTGTTCTTGAATTTTTGATGAATTTAGCTAATTAGGGCTAAATTGTGAAAATAGCATTTTGAGGGACTAAATTGTGAATTTGATGAAATATTTGGACCTATATAGTCCTTAGGGAGGTTCGGCTATGCATATGTTTGAACAAATTCTGTGAATTTGATGTTTTGTGAAAAATGGATTAAATTGATAAAATGTGCAAATGTGAGGTCTAAATTGTAAATAGCCCTAAATATGTGTCTTTGGATTGAATTGAATGAACTAGGGAATAAAAGAGTTAATTCTGAATATGTTTAGATCAAGAATTGAAGAAAATAGACGTAGATCACAGGAAAGTGAAAGTAACCGAGTAGCCATTTTCATTTCGATGAACCGAATACGAGGTAAGTCATATTGCTAATAAATGTATTTGTATTGAATTGAGTTTATTTACATGATTATCAATGATAATGGCTGCATTTGTGATACTATGTATATGAATTCTGAGATAAGGTCAACATAGTGATAAGTCGGAGAAGTTTTGTATGAACTTGGGAATACATAGGTATCTGTTCTGTTTTATCATGTAAGACCACGTTCGGGACATTGGCGTTGATTTGAAATTTCATATAAGACCTCATCTGGGACATAGGCATCATTATCTAATTATATATAAGACCTCGTCTGGGACGTAGGCATCATTATCTGATTATATATAAGACCTCGTCGGGACGTAGGCATCATTATCTGATTATATATAAGACCTCGTCTGGGACGTAGGCATCATTATCTGATTATATATAAGACCTCGTCTGGGACATGGGCATCATTATCTGATTATATGTAAGACCACGTCTAGGACGTTGGCAGCGATATGAGCTTCTCGTGAAAGACCAGTCTAGAATATCGGCATCATATTAATTCGTGTAACAATCTGTCCGAGACTGAGGTATCGATATCTGAGTACATGTAAGGTCTCGTTTAGGCCGTTGGCATTGTACTACTATTCTGAGCTTTCTGAGTATCCTACTAGGTTCCTAAGGGTTCAACGGGCAAGACTATGATATGAATGTCAAATCCGAAATATAAACAATTATGTGATATTAAGTTCGATCCAGGTACGTTGTCTATACACTATTTGTGTATGTAAGGTAAGTATCTAAATGATCTTACTATGGTGATAAGTACATGAAATTTTGTGATATGAAGAGAATTTTTTTGGCTAGATGAGCTATGTTTTCATATGATTCTTGAACGGTGAAAAGGGCTAATGTGGTTAAAAGTGTATGAACCAAAACAAATATATGAAAGTTTGCCAAGTGATTGATATATGCTTTCCATACCAAGTTTATATGTATATGACTTACTAAGCTTTTTGAAAGCTTACTCTGTGTGTGTGTTTTCTCTATTTTATAGGTTGTCGAAGCTACTGAAGGCTCGGGATTGTCAAGGATCGTCATCACACTACAAAAACTTATTTTGGTACCCTTTTGAAAATGTATATGGCTAATTATGGTATGTATAGGCTAGGTAGGTGTATATGCTTATGAAGTGAGCATGGCCATGTGTATTGGCAAGTTTTTGAGTTGATAAATGTTTGAATGAATGAGTTATGAAGCCAATATTTAGTATGTTTTAATGCATATGAAATGGTTAAGTTTTGGTTAAACAAATGGATGATACATGTTTGAAATGATGTAGGATTTAGTTTGTAATTTGGTATGAATGGAATTGGTATTGAATGTATGGATGAAGTGAACCATTTGATATGTTTTGGTTGCCATATATGCATATTATGTTTTGGTACATATATTGCTTGTAGGAAGACCCTAAGTGGGTGGCATATTGGCCTTGTAAAAGGGTCTATAATATTACACGGTTGAGGCACACGGGCGTGCCTAAGACCGTGGGTAAATTGGCAGAATGTGGCTTAAATGGCCTCGACACGAGTGTGCTTGGTGGCCATATGAGCAATGGTAGTATGTGATCTATTGTACACGGCCTTAACACACGGGCGTGCTTGGTGACCGTGTTGGTTTTGGCAGTATATAGCCACGGAGAAGACACACGGGTGTGTCAAGTAGCGTGGGAGAGGCACAGCCTACCCCCACGGCCGTGTGTCCCCTATATTTAGAAAATTTTTAGTTTTCCTTGAAATTTAGTATGTGTTTCGATTTAGTCCCGACTCAGTTATTATTATGCTAGAGGTGTCGATGATCTACATAAGGGACATTATGTTAGATATTATTGAATGCATGTATGATTAATTCTATAAATGTTTCTGATCTGTCTGGTAACCCTTTAACCCTAATCCGACGACGATACGGGATAGGGGTGTTACATTTGATTGGTATCAGAGCTACGGTTTAGTCGATTCTCATACTAACGTAGCGTGTCAGAGTCTAGCTATACATGCCATAATATTTGAAATGTGATAGTGTGATGAATCCTGACGTATAAATGTGATTTCTGTATAGCAATGGATCCCGAAAGAGCCGTAGCTGACGACGTAGAAAGTGATGTACCTGCTCCTGCATAAGGGACAGAGCTTTCTGATTTAAGACCCGCTACGAGCGATCAGGAGGGAGAAGCTAAGTAGGCTTTCTTCCAGATGATGAGTGAGTGGTTCACTCAATTCATGAAAAATAACTCGACTGTTTCGCAACCCCCGCCCCCGATTAATCCTTCTCAGACTAGGGTTGTGCCACCGGTTATGCCTCCGGTTGATAAGATTTGTAAGCATGGGGTTGAAGAATTCTGAGCTATTAATGATGATAATATTGAGAAAGTCGATTCTGAAGCTCGTAATGAAAGAAAAAGATTGATAAGTAATTTCTCTCAACCTTTGACGAAGAAATATAGAGATGCAAACAATAGATTAAATGTTTCAATCGGACATACGAGTAGAGATCGTGTGAGACCAAATGTTGGTCTGGAAACTCAAGCTCAAATTGAATCAAATGATGGAAGTACTAAAAGCAACAAACCTGAGTGTAGACAGTGTGGAAGACGACATGTAGGAAAATATTGGGGTAAGTACAACAATAGAGTTTGTTATAAATGTGGATCATGAAATCACTTCATTCGAGATTGTCCAACGATGGAGAGTGTTGAAAATGTCAGATCCGAGCGACTCAAGTGTAAGCGATGTAATAAAAGACATTCGGGGAATTGTAGATTGAATAATCAAGCTTGCTTCAGATGTGGATCGTTAGATCACTATATTCGAGACTGCCTAGAGTCTGTTGAACAAGAGACTACTCAGGATCCGAGATTAGATAATGCCCTAGAGAGAAATCAATCTTCCCAAAATAAAAGAAATGTCAGTAATAGTCAGAGGCCTACAAGGGATACTGTTGCAAAATCTGAATTTAGAGAGCCATTTAGAACGTATACTACTTGAGCTTGTGAGGAAACCTCATATTTAGATATTATTATAGGTACGTTTACTCTTTATGATATTTCTATGATTACATTGATAAACCCTGGTTCTACGCATTTGTATATATGTATGAAATTAGTATTCAGTCAGACTTTGCCTGTAGAGTCTACTGAGTTTACTATAAAAGTATCAAACCCTTAGGTAAAAATGTTTTGGTTGACAAAGCATGAAAGAACTGTCTGTTAATGTTTCGAGATACATGTTTTCCTGCTGATCTGATGCTTTTGCCATTTGATCAGTTTGACATTATTTTGGGTATGAACTGGTTGGCATTGTATGATGCTGTAGTGAATCGTAAAAGAAAGACAATTGATTTGAGTCGTCGGAATGGTGAAATAGTTTGTATTGAGTTGAAGGATTTAAATGGATTGCCTGCTGAGATATCTGTAATGAAAGCTTAGAATTAAATTAAAAAGGGTTACGAGGCATATTTTACTTATGTGATTGATTTGAAAGTATATGAAAAGAAAGTTAATAATGAAATGTTAGCGAAATGAGCTCAGTGTGATTCAAATCCTAATTCCTAGTTTCGAGTTGTTGATGATTGCTTGAGATTTCGAGATCGAATCTGTGTTCCAAGAAATTCGGAACTGATTCAATTGATTTTGGGTGAAGCACATAACAGTCGCCTATCTGTCCATCTGGGAAGTACAAAGATGTATCATGATTTGAAGCAACACTATTGGTAGTCTGGCATGAAACGAGATATTTCTAACTTTGTTTCAAAATTTTTAGTTTGTCAGCAAGTGAAAGCAAAACATCAATTTCCGTCTGGCTTCTTTTAGCCAATTCTAATTTTCGAATGGAAATGGGATAGAGTGACTATGAATTTTGTTTCTGGTTTGCCTCGGACTTCGAGAAAGAAAAATGTGATTTGGGTCGTGGTTGACCGATTAACGAAATCTACCCATTTTATTCTGGTAAGATCTGATTATTCACTTGACAGATTAGACGAGCTTTATATTTCTAAAATTGTAATATTACATGGAGTGCCACTATCCATTGTGTCAGATAGAGATCCGAGAGTCACATCGCGATTTTAAAAGAAAATTGTAAGAAGCTTTGGGCACGAAATTGTGTTTCAGTATAGCTTTTCATCCGCAAATAGATGGTTAGTCTGAGTGGATCGTTCAAACTCTAGAAGATATGTTAAGATGTTACATTCTTAAATTTAACGGTATTTCGGAACAGTACCTGCCTTTGATAGAATTTGCATACAACAATAGTTTTCAGTCAAGCATCAAAATGGAACCATGTGAAGCTTTGTACGGACGTAAATGTCATACACCTCTGTATTGGACTAAACTTAGTGAGAATAAGTTACACGGGGTCGATTTGATAAAAGATACCAAACAGAAAGTGAAACTGGTTCGAGATTGTATAAAATCAGCATCTGATAGTCAGAAATCCTATGCAGACTTAAAACAAAAAGATATGAAATTTGAGATCGGTGACAAAGTATTCCTAAAAGTGTCTCTATGGAAGAAAGTGATTCAATTCAGACGTAAAGACAAGTTAAGTCTGAGATTCATCGGACCATATGAGATCATTGAACGTGTTGGGCCTGTTGCATATAGATTGAAGTTACCCTCTGAATTAGAAAAGATTCACAATGTATTTCATGTTTCGATGCTCCGTAATTATCAGTCTAATCCGTCACATGTGATTTCCCCATCTGAAATTGAAATCCAATATGATATGACATATGAAGAGGAACCAATCCGTATCTTAGCTCGTGAAGTGAAAGAGTTAAGAAACAAGAAAATTCCATTAGTGAAAGTATTGTGGCATCGTCACGGTATAGAAGAGGCTACGTGGGAGCCTGAGGATCAATGAGACAACAATATCCAATTCTGTTTAACGGTAAGATTTTCGGGGATAAAAATCCCTAAGGGGGAGAATTGTAACAGTCTGATTTATACCCTAGTCGAAACAGTGGTTTTGAGACCATAAATTCGAGTTCATAAAATATTTTAATATTATTTTCTATGCCGTTGATATGTGATTAAGCATGTGCAAAATTTTCGTATGTTAAATTGTCCGTCTGTGTGTTTAATTTCACTAAAGGATTAAATTGCATTAAGTGTAAAAGTAGCCTTCTATTTGATTAAGTGCCTATTTGATTTGGCTTTTAAATGTGGAGGCCTTATGAGACAATTTAGCTAATATTTACTTAGTGGATGTTTAAAAGACATAAGTGACCTTATGTACATATGATATTAATTATTAAAAAGGTTAATATGGTAAATATGTGTTAATATGTTTGTAATAAAATAAACAAAAGAAAAGATGAATGTTATCATCTTACTTGGGTGCCGAAATAGAAGAAAGAAAAAGAAGAAAATTTGCTAGGGCATTCGGCCATATATAAGCAAAATTAAGGTATGTTTTGACTTTGAATTTTGATGATTTTTATGTTTTTGAGATTGTTGCTCAGTCTACTATCAAGCCCATGTTGTAATTTGAAGAATTAATGATGTTTATGAAATGTACCATTGATGAAATAGTGAGCTTTGTGATGAGTTTAGGTGTTAAATGAAAGATATGTGTTAAGTGAACATGTTTTGTTCTTAAATTTTTGGTGAATTTAGCTAATTAGGGCTAAATTGTGAAAATAGCATTTTGAGGGATTAAATTGTGAATTTGATGAAATATTTGGACCTATATAGTCCTTAGGGAGGTTCGGCTATGCACATGTGTGAACAAATTCTGTGAATTTGATGTTTTGTGAAAAATGGATTAAATTGATAAAATGTGCAAATATGAGGGCTAAATTACAAATAGCCCTAAATATGTGTCTTTGGATTGAATTGAATGAACTAGTGAATAAAAGAGTTAATTCTAAATATGTTTAGATCAAGAACCAAAGAAAATGGACGTAGATCTCAGGAAAGCGAAAGTAATCGAGTAGCCATTTTCATTTCGATAAACCGAATACGAGGTAAGTCATATTGCTAATAAATGTATTTGTATTGAATTGAGTTTATTTACATGATTATCAATGATAATGACTGCATTTGTGATACTATGTATATGAATTCTGAGATAAGGTCGACATAGTGATAAGTCGGAGAAGTTTTGTATGAACTTGGGAATTCATAGGTATCTGTTCTGTTTTATCATGTAAGACCACGTCCGGGACGTTGGCGTTGATTTAAAATTTCGTATAAGACCTCGTCTGGGACATAGGCATCATTATCTGATTATATATAAGACCTCGTTAGGGACGTAGGCATCACTATCTGATTATATATAAGACCTCGTCTGGAACGTAGGCATCATTATCTGATTATATATAAGACCTCGTCTGAGACGTAGGCATCATTCTCTAATTATATATAAGACCTCGTTTGGGACGTAGGCATCTTTATCTGATTATATATAAGACCTCGTCTGGGATGTAGGCATCATTATCTGATTATATATGAGACCTCGTCTGGGACGTAGGCATCATTATCTGATTATATATAAGACCTTGTATGGGATGTAGGCATCATTATCTGATTATATATAAGACCTCGTCTGGGACGTAGGCATCCTTATTTGATTATATATAAGACCTCGTCTGGGACATAGGCATCATTATCTGATTATATGTAAGACCACGTTTGGGACGTTGGCAGCGATATGAGCTTCTCGTGAAAGACCATGTCTAGAACATCGGTATCATATTGATTCGTGTAACAATCTGTCCGAGACTGGGGTATCAATATTAGAGTACATGTAAGGTCTCGTTTAGGATGTTGGCATTGTACTACTATTCTGAGCTTTCTAAGTATCCTACTAGGTTCCTAAGGGTTCAACGGGCAAGACTATGGTGATAAGTACATGGAATTTTGTGATATGATGAGAATTGTTTTGGCTAGATGAGCTATGTGTTCATATGATTCTTGAATGGTGAAAAGGGCTAATGTGGTTAAAAGTGTATGAACCAAAACAAATATATGAAAGTTTGCCAAGTGATTGATATATGCTTTCCATACCAAGTTTATTTGTATATGACTTTCTAAGCTTTTGGAAAGCTTACTCTCTGTATGTGTTTTCTCTATTTTATAGGTCGTCGAAGCTACTGAAGGCTCGGGATTGTCAAGGATCATCATCACACTATAAAAACTTATTTTGGTACCCTTTTGAAAATGTATAAGGCTAATTATGGCATGTATAGGCTAGGTAGGTGCATATGTTTATGAAGTGAGCATGGCCATGTGTATTGGCAAGTTTTTGAGTTGATAAATGTTTGAATGAATGAGTTATGAAGCCAATATTTAGTATGTTTTAATGCATATGAAATAGTTAAGTTTTGGTTAAACAAATGGATGATACATGTTTGAAATGTAGGATTTAGTTTGTAATTTGGTATGAATGGAATTGGTATTGAATGTATGGATGAAGTGAACCATTTGATATGTTTTGGTTGCCATATATGCATATTATGTTTTGGTATATATATTGCTTGTAGGAAGACCCTAAGTGGGTGGCATATTAGCCTTGTAAAAGGGCCTATAATGTCACACGGTTGAGGCACACGGGCGTGCCTAAGACCGTGGGTAAATTGGCAGAATGTGGCATAAATTGCACACGGCCTCGACATGGGTGTGCTTGGTGGCCGTGTGAGAAATGGCAGTATGTGATCTATTGTACACGGCCTTAGCACATGGGCGTGCTTGGTGACCGTGTTGGTTTTGGCAGTATATAGCCACGAGGAAGACACACGGGTGTGTCAAGTAGCCGTGGGAGAGGCACGGCCCACCCCCACGGCCGTGTGTCCCCTGTATTTAGAAAATTTTTAGTTTTCCTCAAAATTTAGTATGCATTTTGATTTAGTCCCGACTCGGTTATTATCATGCTAAAGGTCTCGATGATCTACATAAGGGACATTGTGTTAGATATTATTGAATGCATGTATGATTAATTCTATAAATGTTTTCGATCTGTCTGGTAACGCCTTTAACCCTAATCTGGCGATGGATATGGGATAGGGGTGTTACAGTGCCCCTGCTATGGGAATGAGCCATTTCACTCGGATTTGGATGCTTGAAGCCAAAGAAACATACTCCTAAGTGTACTTAAACACCTTAATAGTAATCCTAATTAAAGGAGGTACTTAGGAACCAAGTAAAGCATCTAAAGAGCCTATATAAACAACCCAAGGTAGTCGTTCTGTGGAGGAGTTTTGGAAGGCAGAGTTTTCTGCCAGAGCTTTTATTGAGGGAATTACTCGAAGATAGCCAGTTGATCCATCTCAAGAAGCCGGAGTTCTACTCAAGACAGAGGATCTCCTCTTCAATTCCTTCAGCGGGTTTTAGGGATTTCTTATGTTTTGTTTTATCTTTTCTCTTGCGATGTTTTCTTATTTTGTTATGAACTAAACCCTTCAGATACCTGAAGGGGATGAAACCTATGATGGATTTTATTATTTGATTTCTAAATTATATGATAAGTACTTAGTTTGTTCTTAATTATGTTGCTTAATTTAATCTGATGTGCTTAGGTGGAGGAGGAATAGACCCTGCCTAAGAGTTGATCTAACATAATTAAGCGGAGTTGATCGAGCGTCTAGAAATAGGGTTACGAGATTTTGTCGGATTAGGGTGAAACCTAATGTGGGAGTCCATTGATTGATTTACTGCTTCCTTAGGGGGTTATTATAAGAGAACGAGAGTTCCACTAATTAACCTAAGGTTAGACGTTATTCGCCTCGAGAGAGGGTTTAATATAGGTTAGGGAGTCTCACGGATCAAGCTAAGTAAAGAATTCATATGAATTAAAAGTTAGATATCAAAAGAAGTCATAGGTGGATTCTTCTTGAGGGTATCGTCGTAATCAACTGAGTTTTCCCACAGTCTTTTCCCAAAGTTTCGTTCTTTTGTCTTTGCATCTAGTTTAAGTATTTCATTAGTTTTTAGATTAATAAACCAATCACTCCTTATTTTAGGCTAAATAATAGAAAGAAAGCTAGTAGTAGTACTTTCAGGTTCCCTTGGGTTCGATAAGATACTCTTCCAAAACTATACTACTATTCGATAGGTGCACTTGCCTCTATCGTTGTCATAGTTAGTCTATAGGTTCGATCATTCTTTTTATAAATATTAAAACTCGATTGTTTGACTCGATCAGGAATAAACCTTAGAAACTCATAAATTCACTTCGGATCGTGGCCTTGCACCACTATTCCAACTAGGCCCTAAATCGGGCTGTTACAATTCTCCCCCTTAGGGATTTTCGTCCTCGAAAATCTTACCAGCAAAAAGGTTTGGACACTGGTTTCTCATACTCTCTTCTAGTTCCCATGTAGCTTCTTCTGTTCCATGTTTTTGCCACAATACTTTCACTAGAGCAATACTTTTATTTCTTAGCTGCTTGACTTCTCGAGCTAAAATCTTAACTGGTTCCTCACCATAAGTCATGTCGGGATGAATCTCTATCTCTGACGGAGTAATTACCGTGAAGGATTTGATCAGTAACGTCTTAACATTGACACGTGAAACACATCATGTATCTTTTCTAATTCTGATGGCAAAGCCAAACGGTAAGCTACCGGCCCAACTCTCTCAATAATCTCGTAAGGTCCAATGAAACGTGGACTTAACTTGCCTTTCCTACCAAATCTGAGAACTTTTCTCCATGGTGACACTTTCAAGACAACTTTATCCCTGACCTGGTACTCTATCTCTTTTCTCTTTAAATCTAAATAGGATTTCTGTCTGTCTGATGTAGCTTTTACACATTCTCATATCACTTTCACTTTCTCTTCAGTTTCTCTAACCAAATCAACCCCTGAATTTGGTTTTCCTTGAGTTCAGTCCAATATAAAGGCATTCTGCATTTACGCCCATATAGAGCCTCATAAGGTGCCATCTTTAAGCTCGACTGAAAATTATTATTGTAGGTAAATTCTACCAATGGAAGGAACTTTTCCCAACTGCCACAGAATTCTACAATACAACATCTAAGCATATCCTCGAGTACTTGAATCAACCTTTTCGACTGACCATCAGTTTGAGGATGAAAGGTCATACTAAAGCTTAACTTTGTACCGAGAGCCTCTTGTAATTTCTTCCAAAATCTAGATGTAAATCTCGGATCTCTGTCTGATATGATAAAGGAACTCCATGAAGCTTTACTATCTCTGAAACATACAAGTTTGCCAACTTGTCTAGTGAGTAATCAATTCGTACAGGTAAGAAATAAGCTGACTTTGTAAGTCTATCAACTACAACCCATACAGCATCTTTCTTGCTCGGTGATAATGGTAGTCCCGTTACAAAATCCATAGTGATACGGTCCCATTTCCACTCGGGAACCAAGATGGACTGAAGCAAACCCGAAGGTACTTGGTGTTCATCCTTTACTTGCTGACAAATCAAACATCTTGAAGCGAACTCTGAAATATCTTTCTTCATTCTCAGCCACCAATACAGTTGCTTCAAGTCATTATACATCTTGGCACTACCCGGATATACAGATAAACATCCGTTATGTGCCTCGTGCAAAATTCTCTGAATAAGCTCCTCTTTTCTCGGTATACAAACTCTATCTCTAAACAACAAGTATCCATCAGAATTAATCCGAAAGTCGGATTCAACATCTAGCTCGTACTGAGCTCTCTTGACTTGTAAATCACTATCTTCTTTCTAGACTTCCAAGATCTCGTGAAAAAACATTGGTCTAGCTCTCAACTCAGCTATAATAGAACCATCGTCGGATAAAGATATCCTTGAATTCAATGCCCTTTATGCAAAAAGGGACTTCCTGCTCAAAACATCGGCGACTACATTCACCTTTCCTAGGTGGTAGTCAATGACCAACTCATAGTCTTTTATCAACTCTAACCATCTCCATTTCCTTAAGTTCAACTCTTTCTGCGTCATCAAGTACTTCAGACTTTTATGATTAGTAAAAATTTGACATCTCTCACCATATAAATGGTGTCTCCAAATCTTCAAAGCGAAGACTATGGCAGCTAATTCTAAATCATGCATAGGATAATTCTTCTCATGAGGTTTCAACTATCTTGAGGCATAAGCAATCACCTTTCCTTCTTGCATGAGTACACAGCCCAATCCGTTTAAGGATGCATCGCTGTAAATCACAAATTCTTTCCCGACTCGGGTTGTACTAAAACTGGAGCTTCTGTCAACATTGCTTTCAACTTCTCAAAACTTTGTTGGCATCGTTCTGACCATTCAAACTTCACATTCTTTTGTAACGATTTAGTCATCGGGGCTGCAATCATGGAAAACCCCTTGACAAATCGTCTATAATAGTCGGCTAAGCCTAGAAAACTTCAAATCTTAGAGATGTTTTTCGGTGGCTTTTAATCCATTATGGCCGAGATCTTATTTGGATCTACTCGGACTCCATCTTTCGAGAAAATATGTCCAACAAATCCTACTTCCTTGAGCCAAAATTCTCTTTTACTAAATTTGGCATAAACTGATTTTCTCGAAGAATCTGTAGAACTATCCGTAGGTGTTCAGCATGATCATTCTCATCTCGGGAATAAATTAGTATGTCATCAATAAAAACGACTACAAACTTGTCGAGGTATGGTCTAAAGATGCGGTTCATTAAATCCATGAATACCGCGGGAGCATTGGTCAACCCAAATGGCATAACTAAAAATTCATAATGCCTATACCTCGTTCAAAAAGCAATCTTGGATACATCTGAATCCTTCACTCTAAGCTGATAGTACCCTAATCTCAAGTCTATTTTGGAGAACACAGTGGCTCATTTCAATTGATCGAACAAATCATCGATCCTAGGAAATGGGTACTTGTTCTTTATTGTCACTTTATTAAGTTGACGATAATCTATTCACAATCTTATGGTGCCGTCTTTCTTTTTCACAAATAAAATCGGAGCACCCCATGGTGAACAACTTGATCTTGCAAAGCCTTTGTCTGTTAACTCTTGCAACTGTGACTTTAGCTCTTTCAACTTTGTTAGAGCCATTCTGTAAGGAGTAATAGATATCGGTACAGTACCGAGAGCTAGCTCAATATTGAACTCAACCTCTCTAACTGGTGGTAATCCTGGTAATTCCTCGGGAAAAACATCCACGTATTCACGTGCTATCGGTACTGACTCAATCTTCAATTTTATTTCTTTATCATTCATCACAAAGGCCAGATATGCTTCATACCCTTTTCTTATATATCTCTGTGTCGCTATATGAGAAATCATTACTGGTGATCTACCTTGTTCATTTGATTCTACATGAAGAGTATCCCCATCCTCACATCTCATTTCAATGTATTTCTTCCCACAGTTAACTATTACATCATGGGTAGTCAACCAGTCCATGCCAAGAATGAGGTCGAACTCATCAAATAGTAGCAACATAAGATTTGCTTTAAAGCAATGACCTCTAATCATTAATGGACAATCTTTACAAACTTTATCAAGTAACACACTCTTGTCTAAAGGATTAGACACTTTAATCATAAATTCTGTAGAATCTATAGGCATACTCAAACCGGATAATAATTTCATGCAAATGTAAGAGTGTGTGGATCCGGGATCTATTAAAGTAATAACTTTAACATCATGAAGAGAAAAGGTACCCTTAATAACATCATGGGAAGATGCCTCTTTGCAAGTGCGAATGGCATAAGTCCTTGCAGACGCTCTACCCTCGGGTCTTGTAGCCTGTTCTCTAGGGTTACCTCTTCCACTTGCCCCACTTCCCTGGTTCCTCTGCGGTCTGCCTCTGACCATACTCTCGGATCTTGGGTTCTGAGCTCTCTCTTCTTTCATCATATCCGGACAATCTTTTATATAGTGGTCTTTAGAACCATATCTAAAGCATGCATTTTCATGTGCTCAGCATTCTCCAAGGTGATGTCTGCCACACTGTGGGCATTCAGGTCTGTCAGATCTAATATTCCCAACACTTGCAACTGAAGTAGTCTGTGCTTTATTCCCTGAATACTGTTTACTCTTGTCTTTCCTTGAAAACCCAGTGGAAGTAGCCGATTGGGTAGGGAAATCTCTTGACTTCTTAGATGAATATTGGAATGACTTATTCCACTGTCTCTTTCTAGAGTCACGAGACTCCATTTCAGATTTCTTCTTCTCTTTTACTAATTCCTCAACTTTACAAGCCCTTTCTACTAGCACAATAAATTCCTTTAGTTCTAGGACAGCAACAAACAGTTTGATGTCCTCATTCAACCCGTCTGTAAATATTTTACTCATGATGGCCTCGGTGGACACACATTCACGAGCGTACTTACTGATTCGTACAAACTCATGCTCATAATCAGACACTGACATCTTGCCTTGCTTTAGTTCTAAGAATTCCTTCCTTTTCTGGTCTACAAACCTTTGGCTGATATACTTTTTCTTGAACTCTTCTTGGAAAAATTCCCATGTAATTTTTTCCCTCGGTACTATCGACATAAGGGTGTTCCACCATTGGTAAGCAGAATCTCTTAAAAGAGAGACAGCACACTTCATGCATTCTTCAGGGGTGCATGATAACTCGTTGAATACCCTGATGGTATTTTCTATCCAGAACTCAGCTTTTTTCGGATCATCATCTTTTTGGCCTAGAATTCTTCTGCTCCATGTTTCCTGATCCTATCAATTGAAGGTTTATCTCCTCTTACCACCTCTACTACTTGAGGGGTTATTGGAGCAGGTTGTAGAACAGGCGGGGGTGGAGGGGGTTATGCATTTGGGTTCGCACGAATGAACTCCGTATACCATGTATTCATCATATGGAGGAATGCTTCTCTAGCCTCTTCTCCTCCTCCTTGACTCACTGTAGTGGGTCTATTCTCATTCTCACTAGGCACCGTCCCTTCAGTGAGAGTCGGCGCATTACTTTCTACGTCATCCACCTTAGCTCTTTCGGATCCATTAACTATACGTATAAACATAATTTAAGTTGTCAAGAGCCGTCACACTATCATTATAAAAACATTCTTACGTATGGCATGTATGGCTAGACTCGTGCTCATGCTACGTTAGTCCTAGAATTGACTAAACCATAGCTCTGATACCATTAAATGTAACACCCTATACCCGAGTCTGAAGCTAAGACTGGATATGAGGTATTACCAAGCTTGAACTCACTTAAACATACACTTACAAGCTGTAAAATTTTGTTTCGACTTAAAAATTTCTCTTTCTTAGTCTAATCATACATTTCATGGGCCTACGAGACCTTAAGCACATATATAAAAACTTTCGAAACTTAATTGAAAACCTTTTTTTGAAGTAGGGGTCACACGGCCATGTGGCTTGGGACACGCCCGTGTACCCCTCGACATGCCCGTGTCTTCCACCCGTGGTCGACACTGACTAATTACACAAGGCCTTGACACGCCCGTGGACATAAACCGTGTGATAAACCTTGACATACTGACTTATTTCACACGGCCTGGGGCACATGCCCATGTTCTAGCCGTGTATCACACACGGCCTAAGCAAACGGCCGTGGAACTTGTCTGTGAACTATTCTGACTTAAAATAATAAGGTGCAGGGTATGCACGGCCTAGACACATGCCCGTGTGTCTAACCGTATGGGCACTTATAGGCTATTTACCAAGCCAATTGCCACCTAAAATTAAAACCAACTCAAGTTCAATTCAATACATTTCATAACCAATACTACATGCTTCATTGATCTCAATAAACAAACATAATTAGTTAGTTTTGGTCAATCACTTTGCCATATACAAAAGAATAATAACCTTGGTTGCCTACACAATGACCCTTCTTAAAACATATTCTCAAAATGAATGTTTCCTATACATGCCATACTTAACATAAACAACTTGGCTATACCAAATAGAGATTGATAGTGTGATCCGAGCTCCAACTCCAACGATCCACAAGTTAGCTTGGTGGGACTACATAGAAAGAAAGGATTAAAGACGTAAGCATTTAGCTTAGTAAGTTTGCATGTAAAACACAGATTAATAAACTTGCTTAATATAAACCATTTGACATAACAATGGTATCATAATTTCAGCTATAGACTTACTTACTTATACTGATTCTCACATGTCTCATGATACTTACTATCCTCATACTTGTAAGGTAAACATGGTGCCTGTATCACTTAATCACATGAATCAACATACTTTAATTTAATAATCATAATCTCTAATTCCTCATTCATAACATAAATAATACTCAATTTCAACTTGGTAATAGCTTTGCTTACTTAGCTTTCTTGTTATCTTATTTTAACTTTACTCATTTTTTCGATGAATTTCTGTGAATAACCGAGGATACTGAATCTCATCCCACGTAACTTGATGTCAAAGCCGTATCCTAGATATGGTCTTACATGGAATAGCTCATCTTGGTTTCAAGGCAATGTCTTGACATAGACTTGTATGAAGTCTTTCTTGTTCTCATCAATGCCATGCCTTGGCTTGGACTTGCATGGGATCTCTTTCTCTTGATAGCTTTTCAATGCCAAGCTTGCCTTGGACTTACATGATAACTGTTCAATGCCATGCTTACCTTGGACTTACATGATAACTGTTCAATGCCAAGCTTGCCTTGGACTTACATGATAACTGTTCAATGCCAAGCTTGCCCTGGACTTACATGATAACTGTTCAATGATTGCTGATGCCATGTTCCAAACACAGTCTTACACTAGCTCTCATAATGGGGTAGATCGAGTATCCTAGGGAATTCATCTTCAATCGGGACTTGCTCCTACTTAATCTCATTGATTTTTTTGTTTAACATAACATTAAACATTCCATGAAAAGAGTGTACATTATACTAAGCAATTCAATGATAAAAATCATAAAGCTTAGAAACCATACAAACTTACCTCAATATACAAAATGTATGTAGATATGCAATTTAGTCCTCGACTTTGTTCTTGCCTCGGTTTCGATCTGGGCTTCATTTTTCTTGATCTATAATCATAAATAGATCATTTAATACTCACATTGACTAAATTGACTCTTAACTCATACTTTGGCAAAATTACTATTTTGCCCCTATACTTTCTCATATTTACACTTTTGCCCCTAGGCTCGTAAAATGATTTTCATTCAACTTTATTAAACTTCATGCTTAGCTGATTCATTATCTCTACTATAACAATCATCAATTCTCACTATTTCTAGCATGTATGACCAATTTTCATAACTATTACAAATTACTCCATACTATCATTTTTCATGAAATTCACAAAGGAAAAGATGTTTGTTTAACATCAAACTCTCATAAACTTCTATAAAACATCATTTAACAAGCATCTCATTCATGGGTAGATTTTTTAACATGCATCTTAGCTCATTTTATAGCTAGAAATAGCTAGTTTATAATACGAGAACTTCAAAAATACGAAGAATATCAAAAACAGGGCTAAAATAAACTTACTAGCAAGCTTGAAAAATTGAAGAACCCTAGCTATGGAGTCTTCCAAATTTTCGGCACAAGAGGAAGAAGATGAGAATGATTTTTGTCATCTTTTTCCCTTATTAATCATTTATTAGACAAATGACCAAAATGCCCTTCTCTTAAAATTTTCTCAATTTATTAACTCATATCCATTTTTGTCCAAAAATTATAATTTAGGCAAATTTCTATTTAAGGAATTCTAATTAATATTCTAAAGCTATTTCATGCAAAAAGCTTCTAGAAACTCATATTTTGCAACTTTTGCAATTTAGTCCTTTTGGACCCATAAACCTCAATTTAATAAAATTGCTTTGTGAAACTTTTACACTAGCATGCAAACATGGCATAAACCTTAGAAACTCATAAATTCACTTCGGATTCGTGGCCTCGTACCACTATTCTGACTAGGCCCTAAATCGGGCTGTTATAGAGAATGGCTTATTTTGGGTGAATTTTAAGTCCACATGGCCTGAGACATGGGCATGTGACTCAACTGTGTGTGACACACGGCCATGTGTCCTCTAAAGGTTCCTTTGTATGTAAGTTAGTGAGTTACACGACCTAGCACATGGCCTGGCAAAAGAACGTGTGACACGGCTGTGTGACCCTACTCAGAAAGTTACACGGGTGAGGACACGGGCTGGGACACAACCGTGTATCCCTAGTTTGAAGGTTACATGGCCTGAAACACAGGTGTAAGTATTGTAACATAATAGAAATAAAAACAAAACAAAGTGGGGTTATCATCTTCCTTTTCTCTTTGTGGTTTTGTCGAAACTCTATTGTTCTAAGATTGGGAGCTTTGGTCTTGCTATTTCTTACTACATGTAAGTATTTTCTTGGTTTAAAATTTAATGTTTTGAGCTATTGGTAATGGAATTTAGCTCGTTTTGGAGTTTATTTGTGAAGTTATCAAAGTATAGAAATTATGCCATTGAAATTTTTAAAGCTTTATAGTTTTAATTGGTCTGGGTTAAAGCTTGATGATGATTTGTATTGAGTTTGCAAAGTGATTTTTTAGTAAATTGTAAATTCAAGGAGTTATTTGTAAGTAAGTAAAATTCCAAAGGTTTTGTAGTTGTTTTGGAGTGGTTAAATATTTAACACAGTAGATGTATAAAGTTTAATTGTGAAAATAATATTGTTTTAGTCTAGAGACCTATTTGAATACAGTGTAAAAGTTTGGGGTAATTGTGTAAAATTGTAAATAAGAAGTTATATGTATTAAATTTAATAGCATATGAAGTTGAGGCTAATAATTGAAATAAACTACATGATAGATCAAGAACAAGTAGATAATTAAGGAAAAGGGAAAGTTGTGGAATAGTCCCTGAAATTTTGTTGTTTCTGTAGTTTAGCCTTGGTAAGTTCGTACGGTTTAATTTTGTATAATCTATATTTTTTATTTTTTATGAATTGAAATTGTTGAATACCTTGAAAG
The DNA here is from genome assembly GCA_025506655.1 of Gossypium rotundifolium. Classification (NCBI taxonomy): domain Eukaryota; kingdom Viridiplantae; phylum Streptophyta; class Magnoliopsida; order Malvales; family Malvaceae; genus Gossypium; species Gossypium rotundifolium. The sequence goes on along the minus strand of CP106724.1, from coordinate 83,303,104 downwards.
TGTTGAATTATATTAAATGGATTGATTTGAGAAAGCAATTGTATTAATTGTTGATATTTGATAAATAATTGAGCCGATAAACATAGGATAGGATACGGTTAGCATACCAATAAGTTATATCGCACATTGTATGGGATTGATTGGTGTTGAGATTTTTGATTTATTCTTGTTTCTTGAATATACCAAAGTTCAACATTTGTAGTGGACCATCATGTTATATTACAGTGATTCAGGTGTGTTTCCAGGGGTGGATGTAAAGCCTTCAAGCTTGGCACTCAGTGCTGAGGTGTGCTTCGAAGGGATGTTAGCCTACGGGCTTTGCACTGGGTGCCCAAGTGTGTTCTCGGATGGTTAGCTCATTGGAGAAATTTATTGTATTTTGGATGGTTAACTATGTATCCGAATCTATTATAACGTTCATTGGGCATATTTTCAATATTATAATGTAATTGATTGATTGTTCCATTGACATTTAAGCATAATGCTCACCTGTGATTTGGTTGTGATTGATAGGATTTCAGCTTATCTTCTGTATTATGTAATAGATATGTTTTTTGGTAAGTTATTGTTTTTACCGTTGAACTTACTAAGCTCTATTAAGCTTACTCATGTCCTTTCTCTTATTTTCTTGTAGATTACGTTTTTGTGGAATCGAGCGGTTGAATCATTTCAAAGAATCACACTATCTAGATACCTTTTGGTAGCTTTTGATATGTTTATTTTTAGGGTTATATGGCATGTAATAGGTGTGTTTTGTATATATGTTGAATACTTATTTCATGTGTTGCGTAATAGGTTGGTGTAAAGTTTTTTAAACTTGGTAATAGCTTGCTTGTAAAGTTGCTTTTGGTTTCTAGTATGAAATTTGCATATAACTATGTTTTGGCTAGTTGGTATGAATTCTTAAAAGTAATTGTAAAATGGTATATAAGTTGTGTGTGGACAAAATGAGATGATAAGTATGGTATGTGTTTTTAGGTATAAGCTTATAAGCTTGAATGCAACTTATTGTGGTATATTTTGTGTATGTGATTATTTATTGAATTGTGGTGTCAATGAGGATACATTAGTTAGGCACTTAGGATGAATGTTTTGGCATGTTTTAGGCATGTTAAATGTGTTTTTAATATATGGAATTGGTTGTTTTTTATTTGGCTTTGTACCTAAGTTTTGAATGAAAATGTGTCTTGTTTTGCAAACTTTTTAAGGTACACAAGGCCTGGGCACGGGTTATCACACGGTTATGTCTCACAACAGGCCGTGACATGGTCGTGTGTCATACACGGCCTACACACACGATTTTTTACTTTATTTGTTTTCAGTGCATGTTGGTCCACACAAGCATAGAGAGTTACACGGCCTGGCAATACAGTCATGTGACCCTGAGCTACATGATCACAATGAGTTACACAGTCTGGCCACATGGTCGTGTGACCTTATATTACATGGGCACAGTTAGTTACAAGATCTACATACACGGGCATGTGAAAATGTCACATGGGCTATCACATCCCATTTTCTTAATTAATTTTAATTTAGTAAAGAGGGTGAAACTGCTAGCTCTTTGCGCATTAGTGAACACAAGTAAGTGTAGTGATTAAGTGCTCCTTAACTATCCTTTAAGTCTCTAGTTCGAGCCCTTATGTGCCTATTATTGGTTAAGTGCTCCTTAACTATCATTTAAGTCTCTAGTTCGAACCCTTATGTGCCTATTATTTTCATTTAATTTTTGCACTTTATTAGCTTGTGCATTCAAGCCTTTGCCTTCCACCTATGTTGCCATATAAGTAGGATTCCTTTCCTCCATTAGCAAGTCAAACTTTCCTTTTTAAGTGAAATACACCCTCCTTATTTCTTCTATGTTACCTCACCTTTCCCGTTCCCCACCCTTAACAAAAGTGCAAGTGTTGACCACCAAAAACACCCTAGTGGCCATACACCCCCATTTCCACCATTTTATTCTTTTTCTTTCTCCTCTCCACCCTTCTTTTCTCTCTTTTGACAACCACCACCACCACTCTTTTTCTTTTCTCCACCAAAAGCTTATTTGCACCACCACATCACCATAGTCCACAACCAACCTCTACTTTCCTTTTCCTTTCACTCCCCATCCCTTCTTCCACCGTACGCTGCTGTGGTCACGCGGGCCATCTCTTCCTCCACCATTTTCCTTTTTCTTCACTCATTTCTCTTTTCTTTCAATTTAAAGTGACCGAACCCTCCTCCCTATTTGTATTTTTGCACCACCATCGGACTACCACACTTCACCGCCGCTGTCGCCGCCTCCAATGATTGATTTCTTCCTTTTTTATTTCTCTTTCTTTTGTTGATTACCATAGTCACTAAAACATGTATTTTCTTTTATTTTATTTGATTATTTTATATTATCCAACCATCAATTTTGCTCCATTTTTGTTCCTTCGATCATCTTGTAATAAAATAAATGTAAGTGAAGTTTTGGGATTGAAAATCCTTCGTCCTAGAATTATTGTGACGTGGTCAAATGGTATATGGCCTAGAAATTTAGTATTTAATTTTATTATTTTTAAAATCTTAAGTACTAACATGATCTCGTGTCAACATGAAGGACTGAACAACAATCTTCCGAGAAACTAATAGTGTGACATCGCGAAAGTGACGAATCTGAACATTCGAATTGAGGGTAAGTGTTGGTGATATTTCCAAATTAGATCTCGTATTAAAATTTATGTTATTCAATTAGATCATGACTAAAATGGGTTAATCGTGTGATTAGGTTTGCGGTCGGGACTAGATATAAACAAGACTTCTACAAGAGAGCGTACGGTTTAGATATGTTTAAGGTGTGGGATCTAACTCTCATTTTAAGTGAAATATAATGTTATTTACTTTAATAAAATTTTAATTAATTAATTAATTTGTGAGTACATTAATTACTCATGTGGAGTTGAAAAAATCAATCAAAGAGGAATCCAAGTAAGTGTCATAAACTATCAAGTGTTGTGAAAATCCATGATTTGTGATATGTGATGTATGTAATGTTGATCTCAACTCTATGTCATGTGATTTATGGCTTGATTTATATGTGATGATCTGAACATGTGATATATGTATGTGTATGTTAATATCCATGTTTTAATATAAATATGTATATTAAAGCATGCTAAAGTGAAAACTCTGTGATATGCGAAAATGTTAGCATCATACATGTATATGTTTAAAAAACTGAGAAACATGAGTTACGAGCATGAATATGTGAAAAATGTGAAAATGAAACATATGTGTTAAAAAGGCCATATCACGTGTAAGGGGTGGGATTGTGAATGGAGGAAGTTATGTGGCAGTTTAACTGCGATTATGTGGTCATTATCGATAATTATGTGGTGGCTAGCCCATGATGTGTTATGTGATCGTTTATCGGTATCTATGTGGTGGCTTGTCCAAAAATGGTGTGTTATCAGATGGACAAGTTCTGGGGACCTCGATATTGGTGTGTAGCGGAGATGGGTAGGAAATCCTCTAAAATGTGCATTATTTTATAAGCATAACTTGTTATGTTCATTAAATTTAATAATATGTGAATTCTATGAAAGTTATATTTATGATGGTTTGGATGTGTTATGCTACGTGTTGAAATATATGTTTGTGACAATCTCACACTAAGACTTTAAAAGCTCACCCATGTTATGTGTGTATCTTAGGTAATCCTCGTAGTTGAGGCTCGAATTTGGATCTTCAGAAGGGCTCTTGGATTGATGATCTCTTTGTCATGGGTATTTTTTTAATAATGTGGGACTTTTACGAAGTATATGAATTCATTTTGGATTTTTATTATGGAATTTAATTTGGGTTTGTCTTAATAACTTTTTGGACTTTATTTTTAAATTATGAACTGTGGCATGGGATTTCTATTTTAATATTTTGGGATAATATTGTATGAACTGTTTTTATATGGTTTTTAAACGAACAATAAACGGTTTAGTGATTTTTAGCCGTTGCAAATTTGTGATTTAAAAACTTAGTTATAATACGAATATTTTTAATTAAAAAAGAACAAATAAATTTTTATTGAAAGGAACACGGTGTTTTAAAATGAAATATTTTCAAAACAAGTGAGTTTTTCTTATAAAATTGTTTTAGCCATCTCTATGGCTCATGTAATTACTTAGATTAGGTCATAGCGTCTAGCCCTAGTTTGAGGGGTTACATGGGCGTGTGGAGTTACCACACGTCTATGTTCTGAGCTACACAGTTTGGGCTCTGTCACACAACCTGGCCACACAGCTATGTGACCCCTATTTTCAAATATTTCATTTTTTCTATTTTGCTTCAAATGACCCCTAATTATTTTAAATTTATTTTTATTGCCTCGTAATGTAACACCCCAAACCCGGCCTAGACGTTATGGCCGAATCTGGCATGTCACATTGAAGTGTTTTTCGAAAACCATGTTTTCATTGAAAACCCTTCTTGAAATTTAAAACTTCTTGCCATTTAAAACTTGTACAAAACCTCAGTTTGCGTTTGTTTATTTTAAATTATGGTTTATTAAAAGGTTATTCCCTTTTAAAACGTTATTACCTTTAAAATCTTATTTGTTACGGAAGCTCAATTTAAAACAAATGATTTACGAAAACGTGATATTTAAAAATTGAGTTGTGAAAACGTAGTGTTTGAAAATGTTATTGTTTTGGAAAATAGTGTTCTACTTCTACCAGATATAAATCACAATCAATAAAATCCCAAATTTAAAATCCAGAAATTATAGAGGCCTTATTACAACCCGAATCAAAATCAAGATGCTTAAGTAAATGAGCAAAATAGAATAAAACATGTGTAGTTGTGTGGCCCTTTCCGAGTTCCTGGCAGCTCTGAATCGTCTAATGCTTGGGATTACCTGAAAGGTTAAAAATGGGGTGAGTTTACGAAAACTCAGTGTGTAATCCCCTTATTAAAGAAGCAATCGGTGTCTGTAAGCAGAATCGATGCTGGGCTCGAGCCCTTTACTTGAGAATGATGACATTTCGATTCAGAGTATATGTGGGCCAAAGCCCAAAATAATGTCATTTAGGTCACAACCCATGACAGAATCAATTGGGCCTAGCCCATCATAGTAACAGCCTCAGTATGAATGATGCATGATGCATGCAAACCCATCCAACCCTATACTTGCCTCCGTCCAACCCTGCACTACTTGTGAGGAATAAATCACCCACGCCATCCCTACACTTACAGTGTTAGCACCGGTTGCAGCACTAACCAAAATTGCAGCTAAATTGCTAGTATATATGCGACTTTGAGCCTTCAGTAACGGTCTCATAATTGGCACATTGCCATCGGTAACTGTAATAAGATCGACACATAGCTATCAGCTACAATAATATAACCGGCACACAGCCATGGGTAAGTATGATCGGCACAAAGTCATCAATAATTACGATTGGCACAAAGTCATAATCAAGACAGCACAGAGCCATAATTAGGTTGGCACAGAGCCATAATCAGATTCATTGGCTTAAAGCCAACGGTAGGTCTACAGTTGTCTCGTGTGACCCGTGCGACCTTAACAGATTATTACTGGGTCCACAGTTGTCTCATGCAACTCGTGCGACCTTAACAGATCATTACAGGGTCCAAAGTCGTCTCGTGCGACCCGTGCGACCCTATCAGAACAGTACTTCTTCCATAACCAGTATCCCAACCCCATGCAGTATGTCATATATGCAGAATGTCTGGCCCACAAATCATCATATCATTCACAGTTAAGTCAATCAAATAATAGCGCAAGTCAGTCATTACCCTCGAGGGCAAAATAGTCATTTACCCTACATGGGCATTACGATCATTTTACCCTACAGTGCCATTACAGTTATTTTACCCTACAGAGGCATTACGGTCATTTTACCTTATATGGGTCATTACGGTCATTTCAGTGTAAATAGGCCCAAGGCCCAATATTTGACCTAAGTGGGCCCACACTCTCGTGTGGCCCAATTAGCCTAAATTCAGTCACGGCTATGCGAATTACATAGCCTAGTCTAGTATTTGCCACTTAACATGGATTTTATCCGTGTGAGGCCTATGAGCCCATTGGGCCCAAACAACCCATTTCAGCCAAATGAGGCCCAAGATCACGAGAACGCTCGTAGTGGCCTCTACAATCTATCGCCTATAATTTATGGGCTTGATTTACCACAGGAGTGATCACATGCTCGTGAGGTCTCGAATGCTAAAGTTTCAACTTTTGACTTTTCGGCTTTTGCCGATTTACAGCAAAGATAGTGTGATTACACACTGTTTGTGATAAAGAGTAAACTAGCACATGTGCTCTCCAACTATCGTGTTACTTGAACCAACGGGTATTTGCAACTAATCGTTGATCAAAAGTGATTACCCACTATTTGATTAGTATCTACACACAAAACGAATCACCATTAATATATATATAACCCTAAAATAATTTATCCTTAACGAACACATTTACCGATATCGTGCAGTGAAGAACTCATAAGATTCAAAAGAATAAAGAATGCAGCAGCTTAGGTTCGGCACAGTGGACAAATGATGGTGGTAATCAGCACTAACAATAGACCCCCAATCACTATGCTATCAACAATCGTCAGAGTAGAACGAGGGAGGAAGATAGACAAGAGGGAATGGTCACTAAAGAAAACCTGAAAAGAAAGGACCACAATCGGCCAAGGGTGAGAGAGGGAGAGAAAAGTAGGTTCAGCTTTGAGAGAAAATAGAAGAATAAAGAGGGAGAGAAGAGAAGTACTGTAACAGTTTAGTTTATACCCTATTTGGAACAGTGGTTTCAGAACCACAAATCCGAGTCTGAATATTATTTTAATATTATTTTTAGTGCCATTGATGAGTGTTTAAGTATGTACTAAATTTTCGTAAGCTAATTTGACTGTCTGTGTGTTTAATTTGATTAAAGGATGATATTGCATTGAATGTGAAAGTTGCTTACTATTTGTTGAGGTACCTATGTGTTGTGGCTTTATAAGTATGGAGGATTATTATGGCAAATTAGCCATTTCTATGGTAAGTGGACGGCATTAGATAAACATTATGCTTTTATTTGTTACTTTATAAGTTAAATTTATATTGTACTATTTTATAAGTTATATTATTATAATAAAAGAAACATGAGTTAGTGGCTTCATTATTTTTTATCTTCTTAATATTACAAAGAAAAAAAATAAAGAACTTAAGCTTGTTAAGGTTCGGCCATTTGAGGGTTTAAATTCAAGGTTAGTTTTTTATCCATTTTTGATAATTTGTATGTTTTTGTAATCGTTGCTTTGAGAGCTATCAAACCCATGTCTCAATTTGATGAATTGATAATATTTGTGTGAGATTCCATTGATGATATGTTAAGCTTTTGATGATTTTTGGTGTTAAATGAAAGATATGAGTTAGATGAACATACTTTGTTCTTGAATTTTTGATGAATTTAGCTAAATAGGGCTAAATTTAGAAAATGGTAAATAGAGGGACTAAATTGAAAATTTGATGAAAAATGTGGGCTTGTATGTGATGTAAATGTATTCGGCTAAGCATGTGTATGTGTGGATTTTGTGAATTTGATGTTTTGAGAAAATTGGACTAAATTGATAAAATGTGAAAATGTGAGGGCTAAATTGTAAATAGTCCAAAATATGTGTGTATGGATTTAATTGAATGAATTAGTGAATAAAAGGATGAATTCTGAATATGTTTAGATCAAGAACCAAGGAAAATGGAATTAGATCGCGGGAAAGCGAAAGTAACCGAGTAGTCGTTTCCATTCCAATAAACCGAATCTGAAGTAAGTCATTATGCAAATAAACGTACTTGTATGATATTATAATTATTCATATGACTGATGTTGATTATGGATACTTTTGAGAATTTATGAATATGTGTTCTGAGATAAGTCCGATATAGCGACTAAGCCCGAGAAGTCCCGTGTGAACCTTGGAATAGATAGGATTAGTTGTGTCATGACATAGGTATCTGTTCAGTTTTATCATGTAAGACCACGTCTGGGACGTTGGCATTGATCTGAGACTCATGTAAGACCACTCCTAGGACATTGGCATTGATATAAGCTTTACGAGTAAGACTACATCTGGGACGTTGGCATCGATATGAGGTTTACGTGTAAGACCATGTCTGGGACATCGGCATCGTATTGATTCATATAAGACCCTGTCTGGGACAGTGGCATCGATATCCGAGTGCATGTAAGACCTCATCTGGGACGTTAGCATTGTATGATTATTCCGATCCTTCTGAGTATCCTACTAGATTCCTATTATTTCAATAGGCAAGTTTGTGATACAAATTACAAATCCGAGCTATGAACAATTATGTGGTTATAAATCCGATTCAGGTACGTTATTATACACAAAATGTGTATAAAAGGGTAAGCATCTAAATGATCTTACTATGATGATATGTATATGGAATTTATGATATGATAAGAAATGTTTTGGCTAGATGAGCTATGTGTTTATATGATTTTTGAATTGTGAAAATGGCTAATATGGTCAAAAGTGTATGAACCAAAGCAAATAAATGAAAGTTTGCTAGGTGATTGATATTTTCCAATGTATTTATTTGCATATATGCCTTCCATACCAAGTTTATTTGTATATGACTTACTAAGCTTTTGGAAAGCTTACTCTGTATGTGTTTTCTTTATTTTTATAGGTCGTCAAAGCTATTGAAGGCTCGGGACCGTCACGGATCGTCATCACACTACTAAAATAATTTTGGTACACTTTGAATATGTATATGGCTAGATATGACATGTATAGGCTAGTCCTTGATATGAGATGTAAAGTGAACTTAGCCATGTGATTTGGCTAGTTATGTTTTGGTAATATGCTTAAAGGAATATGATATGTGAAGTTGTTATGGTATGATTAGTTGATATATGAAATGGATATGAGATGGTAAGTATATAGATGATTGGTGCTTGAGCATAATTGAGATTTGGTCATGCAAATTGGTATGTTTGGAATTGGTATTGAATGTATTGTTGTGATTACCTTAGTTGTCAAATGTGCATGATTTGGATGTCTATTTGGTATATTTTTGGTGGTTATATGTGAATGAAATGAGATGATATATGTTGCTTGTAGGTGAGACCCATGTGGGTGGCATGTTGGTCTTGAAAATGACCTATTATGTCACACGGTCTTGGCACACAGGCGTGCCTAGTAACCGTGGGGAAAAGTCAATAGCTAGCATTAAGAGTACACGATCATGGCATGGGCGTTTCTACAGATCGTGCGAGAAATGGCAGTTTATGACCTTGTAGGACACGGCCTTAGCACACGGGCGTGCTTAGTAGTCGTGTTGGTTTTGGCAGTATATGACTATGGGGAGGACATAGGGGTGTGTCAAGTAGCTGTGGGTGAGGCACGGCCTACCCCCACGGGCATGTATCCCCTGTATTTGGAAAAGTTTTTAATCTTTCATGAAATTTTGTATGTGTTTTGATTTAGTCTCGACTCGGTTTATAAGCATGTTTAAGGTCTCGATGACCTACTTAAGGGACAGTATGATTGATATTGATGAATGGCTATATGATAAATTCTGTAAATGTTTTCGATCTATCTGGTAATGCTTCTAACCCTAATCCGACGATGGACACGAGATAGGGGTTTTACAAGTGCATTCGGCACTATTAGAAGAGTAAAGAAAATAGAAAAACTGGTAGAGAAAGAGAAGTGAGACCACAGAAGAATATTACCTAATTGGCAATTAAAGAAAGGGAGAAAATAATGGCACTTTTGGTCACCACAGTTGATAAAACGCAAAACTTGAAAGAAATCCCAAATGGCAAAAATCACAAAAGAAATTCAGCCCTCTCCTTTCAAGCTCCACAAAACCAAAATAAAGAATATGCCTATAGCTAAAATTGCTCCCTATTTCCCCCTAGCCGAAATCCCCTAGAGCCTTAGAGGCCCAATCGGCCACAACACCCTACCAACCTCCCATTTCAAAATTCCTTTATTCTCTCCCCAACTCTCTCCATAATCCTCTCCACAACTCCATCCAAGACCAATTCAAACTCCTCTGAACAGTGTTTCAGTCCAACTCTTCTACCTCCACAGCTCAAGTAGCAAAATAAACATTCCACTGTGTAACCCAGGACTTGAACCTCAGACCTCTCAGTTATACCACATGCCACCTTGCCACTACACCACAGGCTCTCTTTGTGTCATAAAACAAGCATTATTAATAATAAATCCTAAGTGTCAGTGTCCAGATTCATTTAAGAGAAAAAAACTAAAAATTTTGCAAGGGCCATGACTTGAACCCAGGCTTATCAAACACTCCCATACAAACCAAAATCACTTATCCATTAAAGCAAACAAGCAATTTGTGTCATTTTCTTGCACACATAAATATTTATGTGCAGTCTACTAGTTGATCCCACGCTCAAGGCCCATTCCTTCAAGGCCCAAATTTGGGGCGTTACACGTAGGCTCGATTTAAGGTCCATAAATGTATTTCTATCTTGATTTATATGAGTTATTGAATGTTATAAGATAATTTGTATAATTGTTTCTATTTGCATTTCAATGTTCTGAATTGTACTATAATACTCTGTAACCCTAATCTAACGATGGATACGGGTTATGATAAACCATAAAAGTAACATATTTTAGGCCCATATTTAGTATGCTTTTGGATGATTTAGCCATTGATTTATGTAAAAAGATGCTCTTAATCCTTTCTTTTCATGTTTTGACTTAGGAAAGCACCCGAGGATGAAAAGAACAAGAAAATGGCTTAAAACAGGCCAATTTGGGCCAAAGAGGAAATTGACACGGCCTGGACATCAAGCCACACGGCCGTGCCTCGACAATTAACTAAGAAACGGCCATGCCATGATTTACACAGCGGTGCCCCAATCGACAGAATCGAGACATGGCCTGAAAACGATTTACACGGGCGTGTACCATGGTCGTGCCCCTACCGCAGGAGAGAGCAATTTCACTCAGATTTGGATACTTTGAGGCAAAGAAACACATTCCAAAGCCTATTCAAACACCGAGTAGGAAAGTATACTTGAATTGGGACACTTAGAGGCCAAGTAAAGCATTCCAAAAGTCTATATAAACACCCTAAGTGTAACCTGAAGAGAGGGCGGTTAACTAGGCCAAGGAGCCGAGCTAGAAGGTCAGATTTGTAGGAATTACTTGAAGATAGCCAGTTGATCCATCTCAAGGAGCCGAAATTCTACTCAAGACGGCAGATTTCTCCTTCAATTCCTTCTGGGGGTTTAGAGATTTCTTATGTTTTTTTTATCTTTTCTCTTGAGATGTTTTCTTTATTCATTATTAACTAAACCCTTTAGATACCTGAAGGGGATGAAACCTAGATGAATCTTGTTATTGTTTTTTGAATTATATGATAAATACTTAGTTTGTTCTTAATTATGCTTGCTTAATCCAAATCTGATGTGCTTAGGTGGAGGAGGAATAGACCCTGCTTAAGAGTAGATCTAGCATAATTAAGAGAAGTTGATCGCACGCCTAGAGATAGGGTGACGAGATTTTGTCGGATTAGGGTGAAACCTAATATGGGAGTCCATAGATCTATTTACTGCTATTCTAGGGGGTTATTATTTAAGAAAGAGATTTTCGTTAATTAACCTAGGGTTAGACGTTATTCGCCTCGAGAGAGGGTTTAATATACGTTAGGGAGTCTTGCGGATCAAACTAAGTGAATAAACCATATGGTTCAATGTTAAATAACAAGTGAAGTCTAGGTGGATTCTTCCTGAGGGTATTGTCGTGGTCAACTAAGTTTCTCTTCAAGTTATTTCCCAATTCGTTCTTTTTATCTTTACGTCTTTAGTTTAGTAGTCATTAATTTAGATTAAAGCAACTTCACTTATTTTAGGCTAAATAATAAAAAGAAAGTTAGTATTAGTACTTTTAGTTCCTTTGGGTTCGATAATCCAGTCTTGTCTAAGCTATACTACTGTTCGATAGGTACACTTGCCTTTAATCATTGTCAGAGTTAGTTTCCAGGTTCGATCTCATTCATTATAAATTTTAAAACTCAATAGACACACGATCAAGTTTTTGGCATCGTTCCCGTGGAACTAAAATATTAAGAAAGCTTTATTTTTATTACTTTAGCCATTATTTTTATTTTCATAAATTATTTTATTAATTTTATTTCCTTCTTTTCCTAGCAGGTACCTCTAGTTTATGACTAGAAGGAATCCGACAGGACCTCTAGTATACGATAGTGATATTGAAGCTACCGCTCGTAGAAATCGCAAAGAAATTAGGCGAGCCCTAAATCACACAGAAGAAGAGCGAGAAGGCAGATCCAATCCTACTGAAGGGATGGACGAGAATAATCCAGCACGAGATGTGGAAGAAAACAATGCTCCTCGTACTATGTATGATTATGCTAAACCTCATTTAACAAGAGCTAAATCTAGTATTGTTAGGCCTGCTATAGCTGCTAATAATTTTGAATTAAAGCCTAACACAATACAAATGACTCAACAATTTGTTCAATTTGATGGTTTGCAGGACGAAGACTCGAATACTCATATAGCTAATTTTTTAGAGTTCTATGATACTTTCAAAATAAATGGCGTTTCTGATGATGCCATTCATCTTCAGTTATTTCCCTTTTCATTAAGGAATAAAGCCAAACAGTGGTTATACTCGTTACCATGAGGGTCAATCACTACATGGGACCAAATGACCGAAAAATTTTTATTAAAATATTTTCCACCAGCCAAAACGGCCAAATTACGGAATGATATCTCTTCTTTTGTGCAAATGGATTCAGAAGTATTATACGACGCATGGGAGAGATACAAGGATCTCTTGAGAAGGTGTCCACACCATGGTTTACCCTTGTGGCTACAAGTCTAAACTTTCTATAATGGTGTAAACCCCTCAACGAGGCAACTAATTGATTCAGCCGCCAGTGGAACCCTGAATAACAGAACTCCTGAAGCAACCTACAAGTTCATTGAATAGATGTCACTAAATAACTATCAGTGGCAAGTTACAAGGACAAAACCAACAAAATCAGCCGGAGTTTACAACCTCGGTGCAGTGACCATGCTATCAACACAAGTAAAGATGATGAATAAAAATCTTGATAGTTTGTGTTCTTCGCAAGTACATCCAGTCATCCAGTGCAACGCAAGTGGAACTATGGCAAATCCTGAGTACCCACCCTACCAACCGGACGCAGAGAGCGAGCAGATGAACTATATAGGTAATAATTTCAGATCCAATAATAATCCTTATAGTAATAACTACAATTCAGGTTGGAGGAACCACCTAAATTTTTCATGAGGAGACCAAGGAAATCAAGGAAATCAAAGACAACAACCTCTTCAAAATTTCCAAAATCAGCCATATCCAAGAGAACAAGCCAGACCTCGAAGAGATGCTGACAAAATTCATGGCAAACACAGAAAATTGTTTCCAGAAAACTGAGAAAACAATTAAAAGCAGTGAGAACTGAGTCGAGGAACTTATTATGTCAATTAAGGAAGTCACTAATGCAGTCAAATAACTCGCAAAGCTAATGTCAGAACGACCACAAGGACGTCTACCAAGTAACATCGAGATTAACCCAAAGGAGCAAATTCAAGTCATTTCAGCTCATGACAGTAAGGGGTTAGATGAACCCAATCCAATACAAGAAAATAAGGTAGACGAAGTTAAGGCAGAGGTAACACAAGAAAAGCCAAAATCGGTAATCAAAGAGTATCAACCTCGCATACCTTATCCCGAAGTAATGAAAAGAGACGATTCAAAGGAACAGTTCGGTAAATTTCTTAAACTCTTAAAGAAATTACATATTAACTTACCTCTTCTCGAAGCTCTTTTTCAGATGCCAGACTCGAGGAAATTTTTAAGACAGCTCTTGACTAACAAACGCAAATTAGATGAAGAGCACCACATGGAATTGAATGCAGCATGCTCAACAATGTTACAGAATAGACTACCACGAAAGCTAAAAGATCCAGGGAGCTTTACAATTCCATGTTTAATTGGTAGTTTAGCTATTGATAATGTGTTAGCTGATTTAGGGACAAGTATAAATGTCATGCCTTATACATTATTTAAATGACTAGGTCTAGAGAAGCCCAAACAAACTAGGATGAGAATACAATTAGCTGATAAAACTGTTAGAATTCCTAGGAGCATTATCGAAGATGTTCTTGTCAAAATTGATAAATTTATTTTCCCAATAGATTTTTTTGTCTTAGATATGGATGAGGATAATACAATCCCCTTAATTTTAGGAAGACCCTTCCTAGGTCTTCCTAACAACTGCCAAGACTAAAATTGATGTTGCCACAGGAGAACTCATACTTTGTGTAGGTGACGAATCAATCAGTTTTCAAGCTCTTGACTCGGCTATGACAACAATCGATGAAGGTAAGAAGGACAATTTAGTTGATAATCAATTTGTACACCTTCATCGAAGGAAATACCACATGAAGACAAACCTAAGCCAAATCATAGAACCCAACCCGACAAAGAGAAGGATCAAAACCTTAAGGTTGATAGACTAGAAGAGCAGAAGACAAATGTTAAAGAAGAACCACACGAAGTAAAACCAGAGGAACCACCAGAAGAGCTCGTAGGAACATCGAATCACTTAAAAATAGGAGATTAGGTATGGTTAGATAAAGTAGATCCGCGTATCATCACACCAACCCTGAGTTTAAACGAAGTCATTCCTCTTAAGGTACACAATATCGTCCGACATAGAACAGTCGAGGTAAGCAACCCAACATTTGACACTTATAAGGTAAACGCTTCTCGACTCGAACTTTGTCAAGAAAATAGAACTATAAGCCTGAGGGAAGATGTTCAAACCTTCAAACCTCTCTGATTTTTCAATGTCGAGGAAAGTCTATCTTAAGACTATAAACAAGCGCTTCTCGGGAGGCAACCCGTACACTAACAGAATTTATTTTTACATTTTGCTCTCAATTTATTTTTCTTTCTAAAAATTTAGTTTTCAACTAACACAAAAGTGCAGATTTCAAAGCCACAGGGCCTTACAAACGACCGTGTCCGTAGCCGTGTGGACCACAAGAATCTCATACGGACATAGCAGGGGTAGTACGAATCAAATCACACCTAATTCTCGATGTCACGGATCCAATCACTCCCCCACGGGCACCGACAAAGTGGCACGACCGTGCCCCACGATCGTGTGAAGCTACTGACTTCTCAAAAATAGACGTGGTTAGCTGAAAAATGGGCATGGTGAAACAACACACACAGACACACGTTCGTGCGAGGCGGCCATGTGATTCGACACGCCCTCGGTCCACGGGTGTAGGAATGTGCCAGATTTGAGATCCTATTTAAACCATACAGCCTTTCTCCTTCTCCTCTTATTCTTTCTTCCTTTTTTTTCTTTCTTTCCTTAAAAAAGGTGTCCAGACTCTTGAGCTACACTAGAATCATGCCGATGAAGCGTAAGAAGGCAAGCATTGTCTCCTCAAAGGAGACCTCAACACATAAGTTCATGTCGGCCACTTCATCCAAACACTAAGCCAAGGGTCTTTTAGACCATTTAAATTTTTCTTTACGTTTATTTTCCCCTTTATCCTACTTATCTATACTTCTCTTCTGCTTAATATATTTTAATTTCTTTTAGTTTCTTAGTGTCAGGTTCTAAAGGCTGCTTGGGAATCTCACACCACAGCCTTAGAGGTCACACCCACCTCGCGAACCATCCAACAATAAGGACTCCTTAGTCCATTAGTCTTTTCTTTTAATGCTCCCTAATTTCTTCATCTAGCACAATGCTTGTCGGTAGCCACCTCACCAGGCCAATAGAAAACGCCACCACCTCCAAATCGACAAGGGAACAAGGAATTCATTCAAAATTCAAGAAGTGTTACTTCTCCCCTTCTCTTTTGATTCTATTATTACATAATTGTTTATCTATTTTGTACATTGAGGACAATGTACATCTTAAGTGTGGGGGTAAAAGTACCTAACTTTTTGCATTATTCCAAAATCCTGAATATTAGTCTT
This sequence comes from Gossypium rotundifolium, assembly GCA_025506655.1. Lineage (NCBI taxonomy): Eukaryota > Viridiplantae > Streptophyta > Magnoliopsida > Malvales > Malvaceae > Gossypium > Gossypium rotundifolium. The sequence continues at coordinate 83,287,067 of CP106724.1, read as the reverse complement.
CTTCCTAAGTAATTTTTTCATATTATTAATTAAGGTGAAATTTCTAATGATTTATGATTTTTATCGATATGTTTTTGAGTAAGTCATTGATAATTGTGCATTGATGATTAAATTTGAAGAATACTAGAGAATCAAGCATGATAAGTCTATTTTTCAAGAATCAAAAATTTTCTAGGTTGTTGAACTGAATTTGAATATTACCTTGAAGTTTGAAATTTACAGGGATTGATGTCAAATACCCATAATTTTGTGAGATTTTGAGCCTTATAGAGCATATATTCTTTTTCGTGCTCACTTTATTGATTATGAGTGTGTCAACACTGAATTGTTATTCTAGAACTTACCTTGATTATACATGTCGAGACCACATTAATTGATTTGATATACTGAGATGATAAAGGCACCTAGGTTTTAACCCATTCACTCCACTAAAAAGCCTACCTTCACAAATTAACCTTTAGTGAACCCATTTGATCCTAACAACCTTTTTTATTGATTTATCCCTAATATTAACCCAAAACCCTTTATATTTGTTATTACCATTCTTTTGACTACCCTTCTATCGAGAATTGATTGGATCAGTTACCGAATTAGTTTATTTACAGTCGATAAAGTTTTATTTATTATGTTTCTATTTGATCTTAAAAAAAATCAAAAAAATCAAAGTATATTCAGCGTTAGTAGTATAAAAAGTGAGCTTGTACATTTAAATTTCAATTTTCAAAGAAAAAAGCTCGTAGTATTATTAGTTTCAAAGTTTCAATTGATATAATCATTTATTTTCAGGTTCATTATTTTTAGTTAGGTAATTGGTCAGGTCAATCTCGATTCTAAACCTTCTAATTCAGCCTTTATCCACAACCTTTAACCTAAGCCCTGTTACAACCCTGTCAAAGGCCTTTTGATTTGTGTGTCATCTCATATTATAGTGGTGGAGATTTAATTTTCAAGCAAGCTTGTGGAATTAACTTTTCAAGTTCGATTTATGAGTGCTTATTCTTAAACCTTAAAACACTTTGAGTGATTTGAGTGAATCTTTAGTGAGGATGTCAATCCTTGTCGATTTTAAATTAAAGGTAATTATTTAGATAAGGGGAGACGCCTATGTTTTTATGCTACAAATTTATGACTTAGAATTGTTTGAGCCTTTAAGGGTCTTTGAGTTAAATTATCCATGTATAAATTATCTGTGAATTATGATGACGCATTGTTGATAGGAATTGTAAATTATGGAGAGTTCGTTTTAATTATAAGTTGAGAATTTTGCTTGAGAACAAGCAAAAGCTTAAGTGTGAGGGTATTTGATAAACCGTAAAAGTAACATATTTTAGGCCCATATTTAGTATGCTTTTGGATGATTTAGCCCTTGATTTATTTAAAAAGGTGCTCTTAATCCTTTCTTTTCATGTTTTTACTTGGGAAAGCACCCGAGGACGAAAATAACAAGAAACGGGCTTAAAACGGGCCAATTTAGGCCAAAGAGGAAATCGACACGGTCTAGACTTCAAGCCACACGGTCGTGCCTTGACAATTAACTAAGACACAGCCATGCCATAATTTACACGGCTGTGCCCCAATCGACAGAATCGAGACACGGCCTAAAAATGATTTACACAGGCGTGTACCATGGCCGTGCCCCTACCGCGGGAGAGAGAAATTTCACTCAGATTTGGATACTTTGAGGCAAAGAAACACATTCCAAAGCCTATTCAAACACCGAGTAGGAAGTATACTTGATTTGGGACACTTAGAGTCCAAGTAAAGCATTCCAAAAGTCTATATAAACACCCTAAGTGTAACCTGAAGAGGGGGCGGTTAGCTAGGCCAATGAGCCGAGCCAGAAGGTCAGATTTGTGGGAATTACTCGAAGATAGCCAGTTGATCCATCTCAAGGAGCCAAAATTCTACTCAAGACGGCGGATTTCTCCTTCAATTCCTTCAGGGGGTTTTAGGGATTTCTTATGTTTTGTTTTATCTTTTCTCTTAATATGTTTTCTTTATTCATTATGAACTAAACCCTTCAGATACCTGAAGTAGATGAAACCTAGATGAATCTTGTTATTATTTTCTGAGTTATATGATAAATACTTAGTTTGTTCTTAATTATGCATGCTTAACCCAAATCTGATGTGCTTAGGTGAAAGAGGAATAGACCCTGCTTAAGAGTAGATCTACCATAATTAAACGGAGTTGATCGCACACTTAGAGATAGGGTGACGAGATTTTGTCGGATTAGGGTGAAACCTAATATGGGAGTCCATAGATCGATTTATTACTATTCTAGGGGTTTACAATTCGAGAAAGAGATTTTCGTTAATTAACCTAGGGTTACACGTTATTCGCCTCGAGAGAGGGTTTAATATACGTTAGGGAGTCTTACGGATCAAACTAAGTGAATAAATCATATGGTTCAGTGTTAAATAACAAGTGAAGTCTAGGTGGATTCTTCCTGAGGGTATCATCGTGATCAACTGAGTTTCTCTTCAAGTTATTTCCCAATTCGTTCTTTTTGTCTTTGCGTCTTTAGTTTAGTAGTCATTAATTTAGATTAAAGCAACTTCATTTATTTTAGGCCAAATAATAAAAAGAAAGTTAGTATTAGTACTTTTAGTTCCTTTAGGTTCAATAATCCGGTCTTGCCTAAGCTATACTACTGTTCGATAGGTACACTTGCCTTTAATCATTGTCAAAGTTAGTTTCCAGGTTCGATCTCATTCATTATAGATTTTAAAACTCGATAGACACACGATCAGGTTAGGGGTGTTATATTTAGTAGTATTAGAGTTATGGTTTAATTGATTCTTGGACTGAACGTAGCATGGTTAAAGTCTAGAAGTTACATGCCATATAAACCTGTAATAGTGTGATATTGATTGATCCTATCTAACCCATGTTTTTCTTATATATTTGAAAGATGTCGAAAAAATTTGATCGTACTGACACTGATGAAGTGAATAGTAATATTCCAACCTCCAAACAGGAAGCAAGTCGTAGTTTACTGATTCCGCAAATGATAAAAATGAAGTTAAAAATGTTTTCTTTGATTTAATGGGTTAGTGGTTCACAGAATTCATGTGAACCACCCCCTGACGCACTTCCTGTGGTACCTTCACCTCCACAGATGATTGAAACAAGTCGAAGAATTCCTGTTTATAAAGTTAGAAAATGTGGAGCTGAGGAATTTAGGTGCAGAACCGACGATGATCCTGCTAAACCTGAGTACTTTTTTTGAAAACATTTAGCAAGTCTTTGATGAAATGGAATGCTCACCTAATGATTATTTGAGATGTGTCATATCGTTACTGAAAGATGAAGCTTATAGTAGGTGGTCAATGTTAACAGCTATTGTATCACGAAAAAAATTTAATTGGAATTTCTTTAAAATAGAGTTTAACAAGAAGTATGTCAGTAAACACTATCTAGATCAGAAAAAGAAAGAATTTCTTGAACTGAAATAGGGAAACAAATCAGTAGGTGAGTATGAAAGAGAGCTTGTACATCTCAAAAAATATGCTCATGAAATTTTACCGAACGAGGAAGAAATGTGCCTTCGATTTGAAGATGGATTAAATGATGAAATTAATATTATGATTAGAGGGAAAGTAATATGAAAATTTGTAGTATTATCTTATTGGGATCAAAAGATGGAAGATGTTTATAATAACAAGACACATAAAGAAAGGAATGCTTAGGAATGTGGTAAAAGAAATTTTTCCAAGTTATTTTATGCACCACCAGCAAAGACAACAAAGGAAGATTTTAGCCATTTTACTTCACCATCTAGGTTTTCTGGTAAAAATAATTTGATGCAACATGATTCAAAGTCTCAGATTAAACCTGACAGTGTAGCTAGTGTTCGGAATGCCTCAAGATTAGTATGTGAACATTGTGGAAAACCACATGCTGAAGAGTGCAGGATCAAGACAGGTACGTGCTACAGATGTGGTTCGAAAGATCACTTTGTGTGAAATTGCCTGAGATTAGCTGGAGATAATGAAGAAAAGCATGAAAAGCAGTTGTCTATACCTCAGAAGAGTAGACGTCCTGGTCAGAGTAACAATACTGGAGAAAATTGCAGTGGCACTAAAGATACAACTGTCAGATCTGAAGCTAGAGCTCTTACGCAAGCGAATGCTACCTGGGTCAAGTAAGTTTAAGAAATTACCTATTGAGTCAACTAAGTTTGATGTTAGAGTTACTAATCCACTGGGTCATACTATTTTACTTAATTCAATATGTCATAATTGTCCACTGAGAACTCAAGGCTGTAATTTTCCTGCTAATTTGATGTTGTTACCCTTTCATGAGTTCAATATCATTTTGGGAATGGATTGGTTGACGCTACATGATATTGTGGTAAACTGTAGATTGAAATGGAATGAGTGAAATGTCAAATAGGTCAAATGATTTCAATTGAGTCAGTTAGACCACACAATGTTACCAGAGTTATTTTAGCCATTTTGGCATAAAAACTTATTCGTAAAGGTTGTGAGGCATTTTTGGCTTATTTACTTGATATACGAGATTCAGAGTCAAAGCTAGATCAGGTAACGATTGTAAATGAATTTACAGATATGTTTCTTGAAGAATTACCAGGATTTCCACCAGAACGTGAAGTTGAATTTGTTATTGATCTGATGTCTAAAACTACGCCGATATCGATCTCACCATATCGAATGGCACTAGCTGAGTTGAAAGAACTTAAAGCATAGTTGCAAGAATTGTTAGACAAAGATCTTGTTCGGTCGAGTGTGTCTCCTTGGGGTGCACCTGTGTTATTTGTGAAAAATAAAAATAGGTCATTGAGGTTATGTATTGATTATAGGCAGCTGAATAAAGTTATGATAAAGAATAAATATCCTATGCCTGCGATCAACCACTTATTTTATCAGTTGAAAGGTGCGACTGTATTCTTGAAAATAGACCTCAGGTCGGGTTATTATCAGTTGCAAGTTAAAGATGTCAACATGCCAAAAACTGCTTTCAGAACTTGCTATGGTCATTATGAATTCTTGGTGATGTCATTTGGATTAACTAATGCTTCTGTTGCTTTTATAGATTTAATGAATCGATTATTTTAGCCTTATTTGGATAAATTTGTAGTTGTATGTATTGATGATATTCTGATTTATTCTAAAACAGAATCTGAGCATGCTCAACATTTAATAACTGTGTTACAGATTTTACGCGAGAAATAATTGTTTGAAAAATTCAGTAAATATGAGTTTTGGCTCTGTGAGGTGGATTTCTCGGTCACGTAATTTCTATAGATGGTATTCGTGTTGGTCCAAGTAAAATTTCTATTGTTTTCAACTCAAAAGCTCCAAAGACTGCTTCAAAGGTACGTAGTTTTCTAGGCTTAGCATGTTATTATCATCGTTTCGTTAAGAACTTTTGTATAGTTGCTTCACCGATGACTAATTAATTACAAAAAAAATGTTGAGTTTGTTTGGTTAGATAAATGCCAGCAGAGTTTTAACCAGTTGAAAAATATGTTGACGAAAGCTCCTGCACTAACTCAGCCTGAATCCGGGAAAGAGCTTGTTGTTTATAATGATGTGTTGCTCAATGGATTAGGTTGTGTACTAATGCAAGATAGAAAATTTATAGCATATGTTTCTCGACAACTAAAGCCACACGAAAGGAATTACCCGACTCACTATCTTGAAATGGCTGCAATTATTTTTGCTTTGAAGATATGGTGACATTATCTGTACAGTGAGAAATGTCATATATTTGTGTATCACAAAAGCTTGAAATATTTTATGACTAAAAAAGAATTGAATTTGAGGCAGCGAAGATGGCTCGAATTGTTGAAACATTATGATCTCGTAATTGATTATCATCCAGGAAAATCTAATGTGGTTGTTAAGGGTGAGTATTCGATTAAGTCGAGTTGAATCGAGTCAAAAAATTTCGAGTTAGTCAAGTTGACGAATCCTATTTTCGCAACCGAATTCAATTTGAATTTTTTCGAATCGGATCGCATCGAGTCATAAAATTTCAAGTCAAGTCGAGTTGAGTTAACGAATCCTATTATTTATACTTAATTTTGTATTTACATGAACCAATTATTTAACTAGTAAATGAAGTATAAAGTTATTTAACTACATAAACAATATAATGGTTTTTCCTTTTAACTTAATGAGTAAATATTTATCAAAACAACGTATTTTTGACTTTTAACTTAATGATTTTGACTTTTAACTTTAGAAAAGGTAAACATTTATCAAAATGGCGTAGTTTTGCCTTTTCTTATTCAGATTTTCAGATAACCCGAATTGTGCAATTCACATTCGAGTTAAACTGAAAAACTTAATTTTTTATTCCAGATGATCCAAAAAACTTGATTAACTCAAATAACTTGAACTATTTAATTCAAAATTTGAAAATTTTATCGAGTTTTTCAAATCGAATCGGATTTTGCTCACCCCTAGTGGTTGTAGACGTAAGTCAAAAGTCACTATTTGCTTTGAGAGCATTAAACACTCAATTAACTTGGAATTGTGATGGTTCACTTTTATCCAAATTAAAAGCTAAATTGGTATTTCTTCAAATAATTCAGGAATTGCAAAATAATGATCCGAAGTTGTTAGCTAAACGAGAACAGATTCAAAATGATCAATCTACAGAATACATGGTTGATATTGATGGTATGTTGTATTTTCACAACAAGCTGTGTGTTTCGAATATTTCAGAGTTAAAACGACACATTCTATCTAAGGCTCACAGCAGTACGTACTCTATTCATACGGGTAGTACTAAAATGCTTGGTGATTTGAAACAAATGTATTGGTGGTCGGGTATGAAACATGTGAGAGATTTTAGAGATTTTAAAGTTCGTGGCCCACGATTTCCATCCTGTTTGACCACTCCCATTTATTGTCCTGACGTACTCGACAAACTGTCATAGTTAACAAGTCTTACCAGTCAGGTTCCATGTTTAATGTCCTGGAGGACTCCATTGGTTGCCATAGCCGAACTATGGTCTTACACCCCATAATCTTCGTGTTTAGTGTCCCGACGGACCATCTATGATGCCATAGCATCTTTCAGCTATGGTCTTACATGATATACATGATTTTCCAGGAATTACACTATTATTTACATCCTTTTTTGTAGTTTGTTTAATAGTTAGATCAAATCATCTTAGTATATATTTAGGTTTTTATGCTTAAAGTAGTAATTTATGCATTTTTAGTAGTTTTATTACATTTTATATATCTAAATAAGGTTACATGGTCTTGTAAGAAAAATCAAGAGCTAAGGATGCATATTCGAGCCGAAACTAATACCTATGTTGTGACACCAAGACACCAATGTCGCAACATTGAAGAAAGAAGCAAAAACAAAGCCTTGGAGCGAAACTATCCTCGGTGTCATGACACGATCCTCGGTGTCATCTTAGTATATATTTAGGTTTTCATGCTTAAAGTAGTAATTTGTGCATTTTTAGTAGTTTTATTACATTTTATATAAATAAATAATGTTACATGGTCTTGTAAGAAAAATCAAGAGCTAAGGATGCATATTCGAGCTGAAACTAATACCTATGTCGCGACACTAAGACACCAATGTCGCAACATTGAAGAAAGAAGAAAAAACAAAGCCTTGGAGCAAAACTACCCTCGGTGTCATGACACGGTCCTTGAATGTTGTGATCTGGATTCGATGTTGTGAAATTGCAGGCCTGTGTTGCAACACCACCCCTGCACAGCCCAAAAACTCCCTGCACGAGAAAATTGTGTTTTTGAGGGAAATTAGGAGTATTTGTCCTAGTCAAACTCTAAAGACTTGAAGGATAATTTAGGCACTTTACTATTCCAAGTTTAGCCTATACAAAGGCCATTGCAATCAGTTTAAACATACAATTTTAGGGAGACAGAAATCATTATTAGGTTTTTATTTCATTAAATCATTATTAGGTTTTTATTTCGTTCTTAGTTTTTACCTAGTTTATTATGTGTTCTTGTAATCAAAGGATCCTATTCCAAAGTGAGACTTTAGGGAGGGGAGATTGTTTCGAAGCCATGCTTTCATCGATAAATCCATGAGCATCTATTTTCCTTTATTCTATTATTTATATCTTTCTTTAACATTGTTTAAATTGAATGTTTGTGTAAAGATTAGAATCAATTTATGTTTTATACATATCTCGCATGTTTCAACTATTCTAATCTTATTAATTGATTGAAGGTTAGAGTTTCTTAGCAGATCAGCTATTTGGGAGAGGAAGAACTTAACCTTAGGCTTGACGACCCTAGGAAGTCATTTAGGTAGGAATTAACCCAAAATTGGTATGGTCTATCCATGAATACCTTAACCCCGAAACGGTTTGGACTGTGAGGTCAAGAGATAAGTAGTTCTTGTCAACTCATTAGGTTAGTTGGACGCAGAGAGGCGCAATTAGGTTGATGACTAGCTGGTTGAATAGAGCCCTACATCAATAATTAATTAGATAAAACAACTAGATCTAGGCTAAATGAACTTGCATAGTTGAAATAAGGGATAGGAGAAGCCAATACATGAAGTTAGGAGTAGATTTAGGTTTATTTTGATTTATTTAGTTTATTAATATTATTATCATCTTGCTTCGATATTAACACTACTAATTTGTGACTCAAGTAGATTAGTAATTATTTCCAGTAATTAGCTTAATAATAGTTTTCCCTAAACTACAATCCCTTGGGTCCGATCCTCAAAATATTTACCAAGTGTTTCATTGTAAACAAACTATATTACAACCTGACCTGTATACTTGCGAACAACACCTCAATTCCATATATTTTATAGCAGTATTCACACTCTAGACGTTAGTATGTCTGGAGGCAGTCAATAACCCTATGTTTACCATCTTAGCAGACTACCAAAAGATGTCATGGCGTCTTTTAGCTATGGTCTTAGTCCTATTTACTTTCTGGCATGCTTTCATACGATGCCATAGTGTCTTTTAGCTGCGGTCTTACTCATTTTAATCATGACGGTATAGCATATTTCAGCTATGTTCATGCTCACTTTTATCATGATGCCATAGCATCTTTCAGCTATGGTCTTACTAATTTTTATCATGACACCATAGCATATTTCAACTATGGTCTTGCTCACTTTTATCATGACACCATAGCATCTTTCAGCTATGGTCTTACTCATTTTTACCATGACACCATAGCATCTTTCAACTATATCTTACTCATTTTAGGTTTATAACCTTCGATCGGTCCCATGGCCTAGCTATGACATTTTATTTACTTTTCTCGATGCATCCCATCCATTCCTCCATTTCACCGTTCCTAACATTGATGTTCGAACACCGTAGTGTCCCCTCCATAAGGCTCAGAGTTTCACTCACCACAGGTGCATTCAACAACACCGTATGGTGATATCTAACAAAATTACTCTTTTTTTTCCTATTCCTAACTTCGTCTAACTCGTCATTAATCTCCTTTGATAATTAAATATACAATACATATGTTTTATAAATAAAGCATCATAGGATCATGCATACTAAACTAAAATGGAAAATACTCATAGACACATGTTATCTTACCGCATCCTTTTTATTTTAGGGTTTAAGTGCAAAAACTCACCTGATGTTTCTTCGCCTTATTTGCTTAGTTGTTCCAGACGCTGGAGCTTCCAGTCTCCTGGTAGCTAAGCAAGACAACCAATTCCTGAGTTAAACTCAATAATCCCAGTTTAAACTTAGCTTTCCAGAAACATGCAAAATGTTTAAAATGGTTTCCAGGAGACCTTAACTTTGGTTATTAAATCTTACATATGCTAAAAGGTTCAAAACCTTACCAGCTTATTGAATTCTCAATTTTTCCTACTCAAATATTTTGATCATCGCCCCACGTAGAGCTTCTACGACTATCTCTCCTTCAGAGTAACTAAGGAAGAAGGTAAATAAGAAAGGAGAACAAAATAGAATGGAGTTGAATCCTCCCCAGGAAGTCATTTCCCAACTATTTATAGCCCTTCATACAGAGTTTTTCATTGTACAACAACTATTCATCCATAATCATTGTGTCTCCCACTAAGGATACCGCTGGTTCTAATTTGGCCGAACCAGACTTGGATTTCAATCTTGCCTAGTTTTGTTCCCAACTTTTTTTACTTTTCAGTAGAGATCATCAGTTTACAATCTCTTTCAATCTAACCTCCAAATTGGTTCCTAATTTTCAGGTTTAAAGGAAACCAGGTGTGACAACTCTCTCAAACTAAAAAAAAATTATGCTCAAAATTTTCCTTTCACACCCAGCCGACGAGGCAAATCTAGGGAAACTCATCTTCATCCTTACCCTTGTAGGGCTTGCGTAAGTATCCACCTATCACTTTTGTCTAAACATTTGACTTGGTTCCCTTTTTTATACATTCTCACTATTTTTGCTCTGCCCAATTTGCGGACCCCTCAACTTTTAACAAAGTATAGATATCAGCTCGTTGGTGGGTATCTGACATTTCCATTATCGGGTACATTCCAATCCATAATCCTTCTATGAAATCTTAATTTGGAGGTCACTTGAAGGAAAACCTAGTCTAATTGACATCTTCTTGAATCTAATTTTAGCAAATAGTTTCACAAATCTTAGATTTTACCTATGCCTTAACCCTTCCCATCTGATGGGTTAATTCTTTTCCTGGCGTAGGACAGCTATACTTCGCCCACGTAATGCTTTCACTTATACCTTGGCAGAATGTAAGAGCTACTACTCTGATCCTAAGGCTCTATTCTAGTGGTAACCATGGCTTATCAATCCTACTCGAATAGGACTGTCATGAAATAGACCTATGACTATCCTTACTTTCGTAAGGGTCACATTCTAATGGATAACAGTTGGCACATATTCTCACCTTGGGATTTTAAAGGATACTTCCCTCTCCTAATGCCAACAGGTGGCTTACTTGCATTAATGAGTTTGAACGATTCCTCAGCACCTATTGAATTTCTCCATAACTCCCCACGCTCTTCCTTGGCTATAAATAAACCAAAATGTCAAGAGGATTTTCACATTTCCTCAAACCTTCTGCTTGATCATCTTACCTAATATTTCTCACCTCTCTCTTTCCTATCTTCCTTTCTATCATCTGATTGCATCCATGGGGAGTAATTTTTGACTACCCTTGTCACAAAAATCCCAAAAATAGATCTTTTATTCCCTGCTTTCTTTTAAAGGAAAAACCGAAGAACAAAATGTGAACCGTACACCAAGTAGGTTCCCAGGAAAGGGAGGTGAGTCATATTTGACCACTTAAAAATCAAGTCTTTCCTTGACATATCCAATCCTAAACATGTACCTTCTCATTACCACACTTCTCACAGTAATTGAATAACCTAAAGAAGTAAATGGAACAATACAACACGTGCATTTTCTCATTACCACACTTCTTATCTTTAATAGATCAACTGTGGATAATCTCATACATATATATCACAATTATATCATAAATAATTATTAAACATATATATAAAGAGATAGGTAATAAAATAAAATTATCACCAAAGTTTCCATGGTTCTATTTCTAGAAAATAAATGAAAAACCAAAACAAATTACATAGTTTTCGCCACAAGGCATTCCTTGTGTCTTCGACCACCTTGCTCCATCTTCTCCTCGTCATGGACTCCTTTTTGGAAAAAAATACATTTATGTCTTATGTCCATTTCCAGCTCACAAGAATTTTATAAATAAAAAATAACCTTATATGGAGATAATAGTCCATGATCTATTTCCTAAGAACTGCAACCTTAGAAAAAATAGTAATTATATAACAAATACATATAATATTACATTCATTCACATACATTCCTCTAAACATGCAAATAATTACAAGAATGTCACATCTTATCAAATATTAATCAAACAAGATGAAGAGAAAGATTTGGTATCGGTTTACACTATAAGCATAGCACAACCTGACACTCTGATACCAGTTATTGGAAAACTCCCGAATTGAAAATGGTTTTCTTGCATAGTGGAAAATAAAAATTTTGAAAATCGACTCGGTTTGTGATATTTATAGGAAAAAACCTTAACCAAATTCGTACACGTGTTTTCAGCTTAGCGGACGTTCATTGTTCCCATCTTTCAATGAAATGATCATCTTCGTTATTCGCGAACTACTTCAAGTATGAGCTCAAACCAATTGAACTGAAACATAAAAGTAAAAAAAAGTTTTCTCTCCTTTTGGGGTGAAAACTAAAATTCTCTCTTCTTAATAGAAATTGTTAGAATTGTTATTCTAGAAAAATATATCTAATAGTTGAGAATAAATTCTCTATATTTGTTGACAGAGTAACAATCTCTCAAAGTTGTGTTTAAAGCTCTACCGGTGTCATCTATTTATTGGAAGAGAATGTAGAACCCTTGTTGAGTTGTGTGGTTTATTTCAAATAAAAAAAACAACATTCTACTTAGAGTACGATTAGGGTGGATGACACACCATAGTATTCCTACTAGGGTTTTCGCCCCATTCATGTCCATAAAGGGTTTTTGGGCCTCTCTCAGATCGGGTCCAATTACGAGTACTTTCTGGGATTTTTTTAATCCAGTACACTGTAATGTGATCCAACATGATTCGATTTTTCTATTTTCCAAAATAAACTTTAATAGTTATATATAAAACAATTTTCTCATCCCTATTTTACACCCAACAAAGCTTTGACGATTTAACCCATGGTAAAATTTTGACGATTTTTCCCTAGTAAAATTTCAAGAAAATATTTTCAATATTTCACAACTCAACATGTTCACTATGACCGGATGATTTATTTTCATTTTCGGACTTCAAAACAATCCTAAAACATAAACTCATTCTTCCAATCATTTTTTGAATAATCAATATAGGATTGCAAATGGATCATTTTCATTTTCAATTCCATTTCCATTTTTGGAAACCTATATTCATTTTTCGGAGCAAACCATAATCATTCCTGAATTTTTCTCATTTCTCTTTTCCTATTAATTACGTTCATTTCTATTCAAATACGCAATTCATTTCTAGTTTCAACGAGTTAGCGGAGGGACCGATTGGACATATGTAGTTAAGGCTCAAAGGATTTATAATTAAGTATCGACTTTTCACCTATTAATTAAACTCATTTGATCATAAAGCCATTCCACTATAGTATTGTGATTGAGTTCTCCCCAATGACGTACCATTACGAAAGCAATTACTCAGTGCTCGTCCAATGACCTTGTCATAAGGGTGTTACCATCATAGGATATCATTGATCTCTTTGGGATGATATTTGTTCTCCCAATATGATCCTCTTTTATCTCATGGCAATCACTACATCTTTCTTCATGAAAAGTCAATCACTATCAAATAGTGATCAAGTCATCTACCACAAAGACGAACGACCCATGGTCACATTTACTTTTCATCAACCATGTAATGCCAATGATAGGATATCATCTACCCATGTTTTAGGCTATGAATTTCACTATTATGAATGGCGCTACATACTACAGAAGCCGTACACCCAACACACTAGCTTTCGGTTCCTTATCTATTTGAACTCAGGCTTTTACTCCCATCAAAGTATACGAGCCAAACATACAACGTCCACCATCCACTCAGGATTTAGGTATGCCCCACTATTAATGTCACAAGTGAATAAATCCACAAACGAATTTAAGATCTATTCTGCTTGGGTCCTGTTTGATGCACTGTCAGTCCAGTCAGTCACATCTATGTTTCTATCTTTTGGGAGTCATCTGCTCTGATGCCCAAGACAAGACATCTCCCTAATTGGACTTGATAGACAATATTTTAGTATTTTAATCGGTTTGTTCATTTCTGATTAGACTAAGGACGTGTTTAGGTTCGTCACAAGCTGTCTTTCCGTACTACAATCCAACCATGTAATACTACTTAGTATTAGTTAAAGATTTAGACAACCAATGAGCAACATTTGCTTCCAGGTTGCTTTATGTGCGAAAATCATGTGAGAACAATTATACAAAGAATATTAATGTAATCAATGAATTTGTTTTATTAACCAATCTATTTGAAAAAATTACAAGTTTACAAATGAATATACTACACTCAGGGCACCAGATCCAACAATAAAATCCTTTCTACGATCCCAAATGCTAATATATTCCTTATGGAATTCCCACTAATTTTTGTTGATTTTCCCTCACAAATCAAGGTTGTGCAGTGCTTCGATATCTTGCAGTACTAGCGTAATATTTTTCCTCCACCCGAACTATTGCATCACTCAATCTGATTTGTGCATCTGAACTTTCACGTAAACTGCCAATGGCACATTCACATCCCACATGCTCAAAATGGCCAAAAATTCGGGGTAAACACATTTTACGATATCCGAATCGATGCATGACATCCATTCAAACTATAGTGCAAAATTATAATTTTTGTTATCTACAAAATTTTAAATTCCAAATTATTGCATAATTATTATATGTTTGAAAAATTCAATAACTAACATTGGCTTCCAAGCGTTGATCTAATAGTAGCCGGATATCTTCGAACTGCATCGGTAATCCTACATAACTCGACTCATGGTTTCAACTATTCAAACAATATGTTAATTCAAACATATAATAAATAAACAACATTTAGCATAATAACTATATATTATTATCAAATGAATTTTACCTTGTCACCAATGAGAATGTATAAGGGGCGTGCACTCGGGGACATAAAAATGGTAGCCGCCACGACGCCCATGACTGTAGTAGGAGTAGACAACCATCGATTGACATCTTCTTCGGTTCTGTCACCTACCACAACTCCCTCTACGTGGCCAATACGGCTGATCCCCAACTCAGTCGACCATACTTTTTTTTAGTCGACTAGGTTTAGTAGTCATCTTATGTGTACCAAATTTTGAGATTTATCGAGCATTAGAATGCCTCCAATTAACCTCGAGATGAATGATTGGGAGTATTGTTCTTTAACGACGTTAATCTCATTAGAAGAAATGTCCTTGAAATTATCTTGCAATCATTTTATCTCTATCCAGCCACCTTGAAACTTGTTCAGCACCTTTCCTAAAAATGTCTCACAAAGGTTCTTCTTACCAGAAATGACCACTGCCCCCGTAACAACTACCCCATCCACAAGTAAATCGAGTTGTAAAGCTACGTCCTCGAGTGTGATTGTACACTCACAGCATGGAAGATGGAATGTGTGTGTCTCGAATCTACATCTTTCCACCAACGCGCTAATAAGTGTACAATCCAATTTACAGCCCTTGAGCATACGAGACGAATGTAAGAATCCTACATCTTGCAAATAATGACGAATTTCACTAGGTGCGCTCTTTGATAAATTGTGTATAAACTCCTCCAAAACAAGATCATCCGCCTATTTATATCAACAAAACAAAATAATTTTAAAAATTTAAAATTAACTTAATTTAAATTAACGAAATTTAAAATGTTTCCTTACCATTACCGATTTAGCAACAGAAATATGTTAGTCATAAAAACGACTAAGAGAACTTGTCATTCGTGAAAAATTAATCAAAATGAATAATCTACGAAATATAAAATAAAAATATAATATTTTTCTACAAATTTATTGGAAAATTTTAAACAACGCTTAAGAAAATTGAGAGAAATGACAGAATGGAGAGAGTTGGATTTGAGTGAAAAGAATGGAAAATGGCTTGGGTATTTATAGGAAATTAAAGTTATTGTTGGGTTGTTTCAAAATTTTACCGTTGGCGTGTTTGAATTTTTATCGTTGGGGAAATGACCATTAGAGGAATGCGTGCCCAATTAGACGCGCTTTTACACACTCTTTCCAAAAATGATTTATTTCCCTAAATTTTCAAAAATGACCTATATGGCCAATTAACAAACTTATTCAACATATTTGACTAATTTAACTTTAAAATAATAATGAATTTTGGAGTTTAAAATGTTATCAATAAATACTTTTCCACTTAAACATAAAAGCAAATATCTAAATATTTTAGTTTTTAGTGAAATTATTATCATTATATTAAATTATTTAAATATTATTTAATTTAATTAATTTTTAGTTTCAGTATCATGTTTAAAAGATTATTTTAATCTTCAACTATATTTTTTGTATAATTATAGGTATCTTCCTCTATATATGACTTAAGTCTAATTCTACTCAAATCAAAATGATATTTAAATAAAATCTTTTAAATAATGTTGATTTTAGTATTCGAATTCAGTTTTAGTGCCTGGAGAAAAAGTCCACCAACACTTTTTCCAATCATTTATTGGTGTACACCTTAATTTTTTACTGTAATACCACACATGTAAAATTAATTATCCCTACATTTTCACCGTATTTTCTCACTGTACTTGTCTTCCAAACCAATTTTCTTAAAAACGTTTCTCAACGGCAACAACAACATTAAATTGATGCTAAGATGGTTTTGGAGACCATTTCCAAGAGCAAGGCAAGGCCCGAGTTTGTATGGGATAGTAGTAACTTATGAAGACCTATGTTTTTTAAGATGAGCGAGGGATGCATACCTGCACCACATAAATGCTTCTCTTACTGGACAAGGGATAAAGAAAAGAACAAGGTAGAGAAAGATTCATTAAAGCAATATTGGTTTCACATCTTCTTTAATTAGTCCAGCCTCTGGTCAAATTTTCTTCTGCCATGATTGTTGGCATAAATTGACAATAAAGCCTAGAATCATAGCATATATATGCATGTGTATGTATTCAGCTTCAAACACCATGGAAGTAGAAGAGAAAAATGCCAAAGAATCAAGCGAAATGAATTTGACTGCATTTTGCAAGATCCTTGTTTTGGATAATTGGATTGCATTTAGGTTTTAGCAGGATTCTACCATGTAATAGCAGAACCCTAAAATGGAGCCTACAAAAAAGCAGTTACCAAACATAGTGAAATGCTTCAGTAGTAGTTTTATACCGTAGTTGTTCGGGTGATGAAGTTACATATCTCCAACCAAATACCAATAAAGTAGATGAAAGGCTGAAGTCAGTGCGAGAGGGATGGCAGGGAAGGGATGTGAATGGAGCTTTAATACGCTGAAAAGTCTGTGGATTTGACAAGTTGGGTTTATTTACGTTTTCTTCGTGTTAGTTTTTTATTGTATAAGCTTACAAAAAACTGATGTGTTATCCATCTTGAAACAGACGGATCAGATACCGAAGAGAGGCTCAATGTAAAGATGAGAGATCAAAATTCATAGTAAAGTGATTGTATGGTCTTTTGAAAAAGACCCCCCCACTTTCCTCCTACACCCAACTTGAATAATAATCAGCACTAAGGGAAAGTAAACCGAAGAGGCACAGTAAAGAAATAGCCAATGGGGGGCCAGGGGCAGCAACAAGTTCAAGTTACTGTGCATACGGGGGTGGCTGATTTTGTTTGAGATCTTCTTTCACTGATTGGGGAAAAGAGAGACAGCTTTACTAACATGGAAGAATTGTTTGTACCCGATAGTTTATGTTACACAGCTTCTCTGCTACTGTGTTTAAAGTCTATTATCTTTTCTCCCTCTCTCTCTCTCTCTCTATATATATTTATATATATTTGTATATCTGAGCAAAGAGGAACAAGCGAGTGTACCTATCCACCACGTGCGTAGACCCTCCATGGTGCTGTTCCAAACAAACAAAGCAGGCCCAACGGTTCATGGTCCTTTCGACACCCTACAACAAAGGCTTGTGTGTTGTGCCCATTGCTTCCTTCCTTTCCGATGTATAACTTTCAGAAATGGACATGGCATACTATACTATATATGACAAGGATATGTGTTAGAACTTTATTAAGAAAGAAACCAAACATAAGGAAATGCAAGGTGAGGTTAATAATTGGCGAAATTATGCACCAAAACAACAGCCTTGACAAACCAAAAGACCAGTTGATATGGGTCGATGTTCATCTTTCATCTGCAAGGAAATGTGGGGTCAAAACTAATAAAACTGCTCTCCTACGCCTAGACAGCATGGTGCTGTGATACTTTATTAATGATAATTGGCTAACTGAAGCTAAGCCTTCTTAACCGTTCTCCATGGAGAAATGAATGCAATTTTAGCTGTAGAATAATGGATTCTAAACCTACCCAAACAATTAACCATTATTTTCTCTGCAAACTTTTAAAGTTTCCCTTCCACAAGGCATCACATCAGTTTATAACCTATGAACAGATGTTGCCCATAAAAGGGCCAATTAGGCAATTATCGTTGAGACCCTCAACTGTTGTAGTACAGAGTCGTTAGTCCTCATGGAACATTGATTGCCAGTTCCAACATTCACCTAGCAATCTTGGTAAACTCAAAAGTGATTAAATTGTATGAATTTTGCTTCTATTATCGACCAAGCCAGTATGAAGCAATACGATTTTACTTCTATTATCGACCAAGCCAGTATGAAGCAATACGATGTCTATTTCAACAATACAAAGATTCTACTGAAACAAGAAAGATCACAGATCCAAACACTCCAAAGAGAAATGGCAAATTTTCATGGATGCCAAGTCAGTTATATTAATGGCAGAAAGCTTTAAAGACAACATATATCATGACAGCTTATGTTATTATAAGTTTTATACAGTATCTAGTTGTTTATTAACACTCAAAATGTCATGGCTGGTTGTTCAAATTCAACTTTCTGAAATGCCTTGTGCTAAAGACATCGCAAACATCATATGGCAAGGCGCCAAGGTACGGAGTTCTGCAACTGCAAAATCAACAACAGCTAAAACGATTTCGAGATGATTGTTGATTGTGCAGTTGCAAAACTCCGTACCTTGGTGTTTTTACTGGATACGACCAAGGCCAAGAGGAGAGGGGACAACTAAACTGTGAACATTGATCTTCCATTGGAGGGTAACAACCACAGGCAAGTCCTGATTTGTTATTATCGTATCAAGCATGATCTTGTAGACTTCAGAAATAATTAGCAGCACTTTCAATCCATTTCACCCTATAATCCCTCAAGTCTAAGTATCATCATAGCAGAGCATTCTAGCATTCTAGCATTTCCAGCAGGCTAAATTCCTCAAGTTGACAAATTAAAGCATAAGCCACCTTACCACAAACAGATTCAACGCTATTGAAATATATAATTGAAAGAACTGCAATGGTATGAGTCAAAATTCCAAGCAATGATAAAATGAAGAAGCAGAAACCAAACAATTAGCCATACTGATCTCTAAGCTCACACTTTTTATGGCTTGGAAAACCAACAATGTGTTAATAGCTAGCTTCAACCATATTAACAACATCATTAAATAAAGATCAAGTAACAGTGGAATTTAAAGAGACGGGGAATAAAAGGAGATAAGGAAATGATCAAAGTAGAATTTTGAGAACCCTCTGAGACTCAAAACCATTGTATTTATAAAACATAGAGCAGTAAATATCACAAATCTGGCACACCATTGAAACAAATTAAAAACTTCAGTCTCCTAAATGGTAACTGCATTTCAATATGCTTCTCCTTTGGAACCAAAGTAAACCACCATTTCAATCTCATTTTGGATTTCAAATTCCAAGGGACCTAGGACATATTAGGCTGAGCAATCTCTACAAGATACAGGAGTGATAGACAGTGTACCATACACAAAGTAAAAAGAGCACATATCAGCAAATGACTGAAATATCTTTAAATTGAACATGGCTGCTTAAAATTAAAGTCACTATGTTACAAATATACATTCTTCAATGGGAAACCTAGTAAATATCAACAATTGCTCAAAAGGAACAGATAAAATCTAGAAAAAAGAAAAAGCTATCTCTTATGAACTCTTTGCAATCGCATCTCAATCAATCTAGCATTAAATTCTCCATTGCTAATCTTTAACATCTTTGACAATGGCAATTTGAACCCATATTCCACTAAAGCTCTGTGCCTCGGCTTTATTTTTTTCTCTAAACTAAACGAAAAATACTGAGGAAATCTTTTCAATTCCTCCAAGTCACCTTCCATTTCCTCCAAGAAAAACTCAGCTTTAGGACTCATATTATTCTCCACACTCAAAGTCAACAGCCCGGGTGATCTCACCACCATCCGGTTCACCTCCGGCTCGTCAAAACCCAGAGATTGAAGGAAGTTAATTTTGGGTTTCAAGGTGTTTTCCACGTTGGAAACTAAGAGAAGGGTAGTATGGGAATTCAGGACGACGCCGAGGGAAGCGAGGAAACGGAGAGTTGGGCGGAGTTGGGTGGGGACGGAGGAGACTAAGAGGCGAGGGCAACGGGTGAGGGAGAGAGGGAGGTGAGGGAAAGGGAGGGGACTTCGTGGAGGAGGAAGTTAATGGGAGGGAGAGGGTCGGAGGTAAGGAGGAGGGGGCACATGTCCAAGATACGGCCGATGGAAGGGCGAGAGAGACCGACGGAAGAGAGGGAGCGTTCGAGGGAAAGGAGAGAGGAAAGTGGGGTGGAACGCAGGGAAGGGTTTAAGTTGAGAGCTTTGTGGGGATTGATGTTTAAGGATTGGAGGTACAGGAGCTTTTGGCGGAAAAGAAGACCGCCGTCTTTGGGTATGGGTGGGGTGGTGGCCGGATGTTTAAGCACAGGTTGAGGATAATGGAGTTGGAATCTGCAAGCTTGCATTTTTACTTTTCCTGGTGTAAAGGATGACGAAGGAACGGAGATTTTAGAATTTATTTATTATTTATCTTTATTCTATTAACAATATTATTTTGTAAAATTGGTGTTGGATTTTAAAATTTTATTTAATAATATTAAAATTATTATTATTTATTTCGGTTAATTGAATTTATATTATAAATTTTAATATTAATTATTTTAATTTTAGGAAAAATAACTTTTTAGAATACTCTTTTTAGAACTAACTCAACATTAACTGATATTAAGTTCAAGATTATGTCAATTCATCACAATAATCCACACATTAGTAGAAAAGTTTTGCAAAGTGTATGCGAAGTACCTTGACATTCACAGGTGTCGAGTTTAGTGTTAAAATGCATTTATTTAATCGTTAGTCAAACCAATTGAATTTAAAACAATGGAAGTCAACTCACATGGTTTATGACTTCCACCTATAAAACCCTATCCATACATCCTCTGTTCTCGCCCAAAATCTTCCAAAGTTCTCAAGCTCTCAAACTCTCACGGAAAAACAACTTTTTCTTTTGTACTTATTTTTCAAGGAGAAATGCCAATACACATTTCCAACTACGTCATTAATATAGTGAAATCTCCATCTCATTTTTTTGAAGCTTGATCCTTATATTGAAAAATGCTTGAAGGATGCCAATTTATATGTGGCATCTGCAACATCAAAGTTGAAAATCATTTAGAATTCGATTGTCGCCTTGGTGGGAATAGAGAGGTTGAAAATATTTACATACCATTTTCCAAACAAAGAACTGATCATCACCCTTGAATATGTTGCCTTAATAATACAAATTTCAATCGACAAAGAGGCGATAATTGTAGTTATTACAATCAATTTAGAGTACTAGTGTCGTTGGTTAGGTATTGTGCTATTAAGGGAGAAACTGAAGAAAGATTTAAACGGGTGCTGGTTAAAGTTCACATAGTTGGAAACAACCCCTCCACTGCATGTAACTACGGAGGGGATGGATCAACGCCAGATCTTGGATGCTCTGGATGGATGGAGGGTTTGTTGCCAAACAAGTTTGGTTACAAGGTCCATATCATGTTCTTCCTCTGTTCGAATATTTTGAGGCGATCAGTAGATTTAGCTGGGGTTTTATCACTCTAACATATCTATAACACTCCATACCCGACCCTATCGTCGAGTCCAAGTTACAGGATGCCACATAATTTACCGGAGCAATTACTATTCAATTCACAATTTAATGTATGCTATTAACTATATTATTCAATATCATTATGATTTTCAGTCATTTTCAGGTCTTATATGAGCTTACAAAAGCTTTATTGCTAACCGGAGTCAAATTAGGACCAAACTATAATGTTTGCAAATTGTCGAGTTGACGTCGCAACTTCGGTGGTTCCTCATCATGACCCAAAGTCATGATGCAACTCACTGACTTGACCTCATCTTGATGCAAAGGAAATTTTCAAGAAATTTGGGAGAAAACGTGAAATTTCATCGTAAGAGACCAAATTGTAAAGAAATGAAAGTCCCTTTCATGTATATATAAGTGGCATTGGAGCCATGAAGAATTTTCTTCATGTTTCCATACAAATATCTTATTTAATTTATTAATTAAATAATAAAATATCTTCTAAAATAATAAAATATTCAACCAATCATAATTTAACAGTTTTCTTCCTTAATTTATTACACCATATAATTATCTAATTTGAGTAATGATCATTTTTATCCTTCATGTTTCTTCAAAATTTCATCCTTGAGTCACTATTCATGTAATAGCCCAAATTTCAGCGATGTAGGAAATAGTGGTTCGAGACCACCAAATCTGAAAAATGAACTCGTAAATTATATTATTTAATATTTACGAGCCAAATGTAGTTTTTAAAAGATTTTTGAAATAGTAAACTGTGTTTTATAAAGATTTATTTGGTTAAGAAATTGAGAAAAAGAGGTATTGATATCTCGGTGTTATAAACCGAGTCATAAATATTTTTATGAATATTTACCAAGTGTCAATAAGGTAGTATTAAAATTTCGTCAGAAAATTTTAACGTTTCGGTAGTCAATTAGATAAAAAGGACTAAATTGAAAAGGTGGAAAACTTGCTAAAGTGATTAAATAGCTTAACCATTAAATAAGGAAGGACTAAAATGGAAATAGACCATTTTAAAATGGCTGAGGTGGCATAGCGTGAAAAAGATCAAAGATTTTTACGTGAAAAGGACAAAATTGGAATTTTAACAAAAGTTACATGGCCAAAGTTCATTTTAATGATTTCTAGGCCATTTCTTCTTCAACTTTCTGTCAAAAAACAGCCATGGAAGAGGGTTTTGAGCTGGTATTTCATATTTTAGTTTTAAGTAAGTTCAATTCTTACTTTTTCCTTGAATTTTTTATATTTTTGGACTTTTACAATTAGGTCCAACTTAGTATTCTATTAGTTTTTTATTTTGTTGAAAATTTTGGAAGTTAACATTGATAATTTCATATGATTTTTGTTATTTTATGATGAAATTGAGATGTTAATGGATGTTTAAAGGTGTTTTATTTAAGAAGTTTGGATGAAAACATGTTTTAGGGGTTAAATTGAAAAGTGTTGAATTTATGGAAAATTTTGAAATTTCATGGAATTCATGGGCTGTGATTAATATGTATGAGAATAATTAGGCTTGGAATAAGGATTAAATTGCAAAAAATTCATTTTTCGAGCATAGGGACGAAATTGTCATGTATTAAAAGTTTAGAGGAAAATAGTAATCAACATTTTGCACTAAAACAGTTTTGGTCAGCAGCAGTAGTCTAACTTTGAAAAATCACCAAAAATTGTGGGAATCAAATTAGAGGAAGAATAAAATATGAAATTAAAACTTATTGAGTTTAGTTTCTCATAGAAGAAACAGTGAAAGCAATGGAATTGTAAATCATGAGATATAATAAATTTTGTGAGACAAGGTTAAAATGATTTTGGGTTCCCCTGTTCTGACTTTGGAAAATCATCAAAAATTGGAGAAAAATAATTATTGGCTTAAATTTATATTTTTAAATTCTTAATGAGTCTATTTTAAAAGAAACAAATGTTAATATCATTCAAATTTTGTGTTAAGAGATAATTAATTTTTAGTAAGAAAAGGTCAAAGCTGTCAAACAGCGGAACAGGGATAAATTTGAAGATTTTACTGGACTAATTGGCTAAATTATAAATTTTGAAATTTTTATGGTAGAAGGATATATGAATCTAGTTTCAAAAAAATCAAGAGGATCTTAATTTTAAGTTCTGTATCTCAAGATAAAAATAATTTAGTGACTATAATACGGATGAACAACTTTGAATATACATATAAGTACATAGTGAAATTACGATAATGTTACTTATAGCGTGATATATACATTAAGGATGTTGAATGGAGAGGAGGAGGAGGAAAATATATGAATTACTTGTGTATAAATTGATCACATGCCCGATTATAATCGATAAATGTTGAATTAGAAATGATATAATATTTTATTTTAAATATTTATTATGAAATTAAGATTATCGATATGGTATAAAAATCGAATTGTAAGTTTATGTAACTTGAATTGTATTCTTAAATGTTTGAAATGTATGTTTATGTGATGAAAATTTTATTTGAATGCTCAATGTATGATTATTGATGAAATGTTGATAATATTCAATAAAAAGGGAAACAAATCCCGGTTGAATGGAATGGAATTCGATGGATCATCGAAAAGGATCTAGCCCAGACGGATGATCCTGATATAAGCCCTCCCGAAGAATATGTATGAAAAGGATCTAACCCGGATGAGTGATCCTGATATAAGTCGTCCTGAAGAATATGTGTGAAATGGATTTAGCCCAAACGGGTAATCCAAAGTGAATGTGAGTCTGGATTTAGCCTGGACTAGTAATCCAAACAAAGCTCTATAGAGTATTTGTCATTGCAGGAGATTTAGCCTGGACTGGTAATCCCGACAATACTCTTTGAGCATATGTTATAGGGGATTTAGCCTGGACTATTAATCCCGCTGTAAGAAATGAGGTTCGCGAGAGTGTGCTCTCTAAAAAGGACTTATGTATATATGTGTACGAATTGACGGTTAATGAGATTGTACACCATGAGTGTACTACAGGAAATCCATCGAAATTTCGAGGAATTCAATGAGATAAATATGGAAAATAGTAAATACATGGAATTATGAAATTGGTGAGCGTATTCACAAAAATTTGTCATTTGAAGTTGTGATTGACAGGAAGAAATAGCGAATTGCATACTTATGTATGGTTACAAGTATTTATCTGAAATACAAGAAAATAATGGTTATTGATATATGGAGACATGAGACTATGATTTATGAACATGGAATATGTTTGATAAATATGTTCATTCATAACTATAGAATTATGTACCTCATGTGTACTACTTGCATAAAGATGATATTTCAAATACTTTGATGAGTAAAGCTCAAATATAAAATAGTATAAAATCAAGACAAGTTGTCATGAAAATATATTTAAAATACAGAGATATGGTTGCTATATGTTATATGATTACATAATGTGAAATTGTTTATATATATGAGAAATTTAATGAGAATTGAGCCCATACATGTTTCTTGGTATTTATATCAAGTGTACGAATAACAAGGGTGATGAGGTTATGTGCTAGGGCTCGTGATCAAGATGACTGAATATGCCTTGTATATTTATATTAAATTAAAATGAGTGAGTTTTCAGAAGCTTGTTGGTTAAGAAGCTCGACGGAGATCACTCACACTATCCATCGGCCTATTTTGGTATGTATGATAAATGAATTATGGTTATAATGACATGTATATGTTAATTAGTTAATGTTGGCTTATAAATGATCTAACTGTAACTAGCCATTGGTATGACTTGTATTTAGTAAGTTTTGAGTTACATATAATTATGATTTTATCATGTTTGATATGGGTTTAAAATGAACAAATCATGAGATGGTATAAGTATAGGGATGAAGATGATGGTTAAGAATGCTATAAAAATTTATGAATATGTCTATATATATATATATATATATGAATAGTTGATTGATAAATTTAGATATTTAACCATATAAATTGAATCTTGAACATATTTAAATGTTGGTGTAAGTAAAAGACCATTTGGGTGAGAAATGAGGCTTGGATATAGCATTGTTTTTGTCCACACGGGTGTGTGTCCGGGCTGTGTGTGACACACGGTCTAGTAAATGGGCGTGTGTCAAGGCCGTGTGTCCCCTGTATCTAGAAATTGCAAAACAGAATGCCCAGGATCAAGGACACGAGCTCCCACAAGGGCTTATGCCTTATTGTGAGAGGTACACGGCCTGAACCACACGGGCGTGTCCCTATAACACATGGGCGTGTGACCCCTGTAATAGAGAAAAAAAAATTTGGGATTATGCGAAAAATTCCCTATGATCCCGATTTATTCCTGAATTATTTCTAATGTATGTTTTGGGCTTCGGGAGCCTAATAGAGATACATTATAATTATGTTCAAAATATGAATAGTAAAATGACTCAGTTTAAAGAAAAAATGTTTTATAAACTCCGGTAATGCCTCGTACCTTATTCCGACGACGGATACGGGTAGGGAGTGTTACAATTCAATTTTGGCAAAATTAAAATTTAGTCCTTCGTATTTTTTCACTTATTCAATTTGATCCTTGCACACCGATTTCATGTCATAAGAAATTTGGGTTATTTTCTCTTTTAGTCCTTCAATTTTTCTCATGTTTATACTTCATTCCCCCAAATTTCAAATAATTATATTTGAACCTAAAAACTTTTTACATCTTTATGATTTAACCTTACTTTAATTTAGTACACGATAACATAATTTTCAATTTAATTTTCTTTGATACTACTCAACTTTCTTTTTTATCGTTTTCATTTCCTTATTTTACTTTATCAAGAAATCAATTGTACACTATTTCAATTTATAATTTCTTTTAAAATATAAACAAATTAGGGGTGTTACATTTCTCCCCCCTTAAAATAAATTTCGTCCTTGGAATTTCCTTGATTCGGTAATCATTCTTACTTTTCATCAAATAACCTGTAACATCCTAGATTAGGGGTTATGCGTTTGTGCATAATTCAAGAGTAGTAGGTTTTGGCAGTGTTTGGAAGTGAATTAAGTTTTTTTAAAATCCTAAGATGGAAGAGAAAGCTTAGGACAATTATTGGTTTTTTAAGTTAAAAACAAGAAGTGATGTGGAAAAGTGGCAAGGGACGCCACCTAAGGTGCAAGGGTTATGGCATCAAGTGAAGTACTTTGAGGGAAGAGGTTCGAATCCCATTGTGTGCATCTTTGCTTAATTTTATGAAATAGCATGTTTACTGTGATATGTGGTGTGCATTTTTAGAACATTGGAAATGTAAGGAAATGTATGGAAATGTATGGAAATGTAAGGAAATGTATGGAAATGTAAGGAAATGTATGGAAATGTATGGAAATGTATGGAAATGTAAGGCAATGTTAAGTTCAAAGTGAACATTTATGGAAACTAGGGAAATGATTTAGAAATGATTCAAAAGAGGAAAGTGAACATTTCTGGAAACTAGGAAATGTAAGGAAATGTCAAGTTTAAAGAGCCAAACGAAAATTTTGGAAACTTAGAAATGACTTAGAACATCGAGTTTTAAAGTTTAAAGAGGAAATTAAGGCAATGTGGCCTTAAGAGAAAAAGTATGTGAAATTTGACACACAAACAGGCTTGGAAAAGTGGCCGGAAGATGCCACTTAGGGCCTCTAGAAATGGAGCCACATGCAAGTGTATTTGGGCCAGGGATCGAGTCACTTAGGAAGTAAATAAAAGAAGTTTTATTTTGCTACAAAGAGCAGAGAGGTGGACGGCATGAGGGATCTTAAAAGAGGAGTTTTATTTCCTTTAGAATTTCGGCTAATTAGGAGATAATTATTGGATTAATTCTTTTGATAAAGTGATAATTATCACATAGGAAGAGTGGTGGCCAAGTAGGGGACTCTAGCCTAGCAATTTCGGCTAAGATAGGAAGAGTAAGGCTATTCTTCATTCATTCTCCCTCTCTTTTCTTCTGCCGAATTTCTTTCTCCTCTCCTCTCCAAGATTTTCTTCTTCTCAAGCCAAATTCTTGATAGCCTCAAAAGCCGAAAATAAGCAAAGCCCTAGCCGATTTCTTCATAGTTGCAAAAGCCGAAACTTTGTGTTACTTATGAGAGCCATAGCCGATTATTACTAAGGATCATTCGGGATTTAAAAACAAGGTAAGTACATATATGTACATTCGGCCAAAGGTCTATTCCATACTTTAATATTAGATCAAATCTAACGTATGATTATAAGGATTTCGACAGGCACCTAAGACAAAAGATCAATTTCGGGATTTAAGATTTGGAAGGTAAGTCTCTATAGCATTCGACCAAGGTTTATCTTAGTGTTTGGATCTATCTTTTATTATCTTAAAAGCTGAAAACTAATATGTTAAAAGGATCTAGAGTTGGCCGAATACAAGGAAGGAGCATAAGCAAAGTTTCGGGATTTGAGAACTCCAAGGTAAGTGTATTCACATATTCGGCCAAGGCCCTATCTTAAGTACTTAGATCTATTTGTTTTAACCGAAAACTAACTGATTCAAGGGATCTAGTGAGTAGCCGATTTCAAAGGGGAAGAATACAATTTTCTGGGATTTGATTTTTAATTCAATCGACAACAAGGTAAGTTTTAGTGCACAAATCCTACTAGGATTTGGTTTTATGACCGAATGAGTTTTTCATTAAACCTTTAATATGGGCCGAATGTAGGGAGTGAAAGATCTAAGGCAATAGATCGAATTTCGGGATTTCAAATGAAATTGTTAAGCGAATCAGGTGTGTATCCTACCCTAAGTTTTAATATGTTCATGGCTATGTTTTAAATTAAATGTGCATGTTTATAAGAATGTGAATATGGCTAAGGTACCATACTATGGTACAAAGTACTAAGGTACGTTTCCTACTCCTACTAGGAATATGAATATATGTTATTTTTAACATGTGAAAAGTGATAAGAATGTGAATTAAGGCATGATTTTGCATATTGTGTATGAAAAATGGGGGCATATGGGTTATTGAAAAGGGGAATGAATGTGGTGACCTAAGACCACAAAATCTGAATACGGTGACCTAAGACCGCGATATCTGAATGTGGTGACCTAAGACCACGATATCTGAATATGGTGACCTAAGACCACGAATTCTGAATGTGGTGACCTAAGACCACGAATTTTTATAAGAGGCGATGAGCACGCCGATCGCAATGACGCCTTCGATGGTGTGTAGCGGATGGAGGGTTGACTTAGTAGTCCCACGGTGTGCAGGATGGTACGGGTGGTGTGTAGCGGATGGCATATAGGTTTGGGTTCGGGTTGCATCATATTATTTAAATGTTTTATGAACATGTATGATATTGTATGCACGAAATATTAAATTTTAGTGTTGGTTACACATTGAGTCATTGACTCACCCTGTTAGGGAACATGTTTGGTGATGAACAACGATGGACCGGACGGCAGAACTTGTGGTGGCCATGCTCGACTTAAAGTTTTATTTAATTTGGACATTTTATTTTATTTAAATACTCTACAAATTTTATTTTGGGTTTTGTTTTATGTAATAAGGCCATAGTGATGATTTTATTGTTGTTTTAATTACTATGTTACTTAATTTATGTTATTTAAAGATTAAGTCAATTTAATTGAAAATAAACTTTAAATGTTTTGTCACCTGAAATAAATGGGTTTTCAATATAAAAATAAAATTGTTTTCAACTCGAGCCCAACCCACAAACAAACTATCTTCAAAACACACAGTTTTCAAAGTAACTGAAAGATTTTGAACCGATTTACATCGAGGAACATACCAGATCCGGTCCAGGCTCGTGGGCCGGGTGTGGGGTGTTTCAGTTAAAATAGGAATAGAGGTGCAACACGAGGACTTCCCACGAGGTCACCCATCCTAGTACTACTCTCACCTAAGCACGCTTAACTTGTGTGTTTTTAAAGAAAGATTGTTTTGGGTTGGGCTTGAGTTGAAAACAAGTTTATTTCCTAAGTAACAAAAGAATTTGAAATGGTTTACACCGGGAACAAACCAGATCCGGTCAAGGCTCGTGGGCCGGGTTTGGGGTGTTTCATAACCATTTTTCGTTTATTTACCCAACACTATTGGTCTTTCTTAACACTTTTCGTTGACGAAAACAAAACTTTTACTAGTCTAATCCACTTCATTATCACTTCTCGATTTAACAAAACTTATTATCAAAATCATTTACTTGTCATCTCATTGAGTAGCAAGAACTTTTCATCAGAACTTGATTACTATAACTTTTTTATTTTATTGTTATCTTTTATTATTCAATAGGGGCCCAATAGGCTTAACAGAACACATAGGATATATAGAAACAATAAAGAGTAGCACTAGAGTGCCATATTAGAATAGGACAACACCAAAGTACATAATCAAAACAACACCAAATTGCATATTTAGAACAGAGAGCACCGAAGTGTTTATTTCACTTTGTTGCACAGAAGTGACACTTTCCATTCATAACGAACATGTTCATGTATTGTCTATTGGGGCATTTGTATTATCATTTTCATCACTATCATTTATCAATTAATGGCATACAAAACTTTACACTCATTACAATTTAGTCCTTATTTTCAAGAAAATCAATATTCATTAAATTAACACTTTAATATCACTTAGAATTAATAGCATAAAAACTTCACTAAATTCTCCATAATTACTTTATTACACATACTGAATTTTGGTCACTTTGTTATCTAGTCTTCTTTGAATAAACGTCACTTCAATTACTTTAGAATATTTTCTATTTACTCCCAACTAGTATATATTTTCATTTATCACCATCCATTCACTTAATGTTCACTTCACTTCTATATATCATCACACTTGAATATGTTATTTCAAAATCTTAATACACTTAGTCGTTTTTGTATATTTTACAATTTGATCATTTTCAATATGAAATCTATTTGATTTTTATTTTACTACTTAATCACTTTAAATCAATTTTCTTCCATATAACACTTCACTTGAATAATTCTTTCTTACATTTTTATATTTCATACCTATTGTCACGAATCATGCTAAGATTATTATCTAGTCGGGAATGATTTAAGGCTTTTTTTTACTATCTTCTAAAATTTCAAATTCACATTTTACTATTTTATATTCAATTTTCTTATGTGAATTATATTTCTAGACTCAATATTTGTTTGAAAATCAACTAAACCTAAGCTCTTATACCACAAAAAAGGCAACATCTTTATACTTGACCCGATTGTTGGGTCTAGATACCAGGATGCTACATCCGTTGTCAAAGCAACTACAGTCAAATTCAATTTATTTTAAGTGTTTACATAATCAAATTTGGGCCAATATATGTTTCCTATATATTTTATATTTATTTCCATGTCTTATATAACATATAATAGCTTTCTACACAATCTAAAGTCGAACAGGGACTGAAATGCTATTGAACTTATGGGTGTTTATTTGTAATGCAAGTTCTTGAGTTGAACCAATTCACCAGAAGGGACCAAGTCTGGAATGTGCCAAGGTGGTTGATCGTAGTGCGATGTTATGCATACAGAAAGACATTTTTGGGAATGTGTTTTCAAATGATGAATAGTATTATACACCACGAATATGTCTGTCTTATCAAAGATTTAAGTTGTAATGTTTTATACTTCTTTTAAGAGCCAGTTATGAATGATAAAAATTTTATTAAAATCTTTTGACTTAAAGAATATCTTAAATAAATAAGAAATACATCCAGTATGGTTTTTGCCAGCTAAAAATTTTGTTAAGTATGTAAGTATTGTGACGTCCTATATTTGAATTTGGTAAACCAGGTCAGGTATAGGGTGTTACATTTTCTATAGTGGGTCTTAATGTCGAACTCTTGGAGTAAGAGTACCCAGCGAATCAACCTTGGCTTAGCATCTTTCTTCGTAAGTAAGTACTTAATGGTCGAATGATTTGTGAAAACCATCATTTTGTGCTTGCAAGATAAGAATGAAAGTTGTCAAAAGCAAAAACAATAGTAAAGAGTTTTTTTCAGTTACCGTATGGTTAAACTAGGCTCCTACCAAAGTTCTACTTGCGCAGTAGATTGGATGAAATACTTTGTTTCTTCACCGCCCCTCATAGCTCCCATAGAAAAATCGCTAGCATTGCACATCAGCTCAAAAAGAGAGTTCTAATATGGTGTAATGATGATCAGTGCTAAAACTAATCGTCTTTTCTATAGCAGCCTAATTTTTAGTGGTGTCAAAAACAATGATTTGAGATCACTAAATCCGAAGAGTGAGTTAAAAATTTAATAAATTAATATTTATAAGTCAAGTGTGATTTTAGAAGAAATTCTAAATTAGTGAACTTAAAGATTTAAAAAGAATTTATTAGCTAAATTGGGTCGAAAATGAGGTATCGAGACCTCAAATTCATAAACTGAGCCATAAACAATTTTATGTAGTGTCATTGAGTCAGTATTGAAGTTTCGTTAGAAAATTTTAATGTTTTAATAGCTAATTAATTAAAAAGACTAAATTGTGAAAGGTGTAAAATTTGCTAAAGTGATTAAATAGCATAAGTAATAAATAAAGAAGGACTTAAAGGGAAAATTAGCCTAAAGTAAATGGCTGAAACAGTTGAGGCAGAAAAAAACAAAGAAATTGGGTGAAATAAGGGCAAAATTTGAAATTTTACAAAATTAAACAAATAAAATAAAGACTAAGTTGAAAATCTAGACAATTCTTCATTTTTCTTCAGCCAAAAACACCACTAAAGAGTCTCTCTAAGCTGGTTTTTCATATTCTTGCTACAAGTAAGTTCAATTCTTGGTTGTTTCTTGTAATTTTTGTGATTTTGAGATTTTTACAACTAGGTCCAACTATTGAATTCATTAGTTTTTTATTTTATGGGTGATTGTAAAATTTACCATGGATGAGTTCTAAAAGTTTATGATGAATTATCATGGATTTGAAGCTTTAATTTCATTATATGATGATTTTATTAAGTTATTTCAATAGAAATTGATTTTGAGGACCTCATTGTGAAAAGGTTAAGAATTAGGGTTTTGTGCTAAATTTATGAATACAAAATGTTGTGAAGTAGTTTAGAATGATGGAATAAAGTGCTGATTGAGAAAAATTAGTTCAATTGATGGGTTAATTAATTAGGGACTAAATTGTAAAACTATAAAATTTAGAGTAAAACTATAATTTCAATAATTGAAAGGCATAAATTGTGAAGTGAATTAGAATTGAATTAGATACTAGTGAATAGAAAATTTTATATTATAGATCAAGAATCCAAAGATAAACGTGGAAAGAGAAAGTGTGATTAGTCTCTAAATTTCTACAAATTTTACAGATTTACCCATGTAAGTTCATATGGTTGAATTTTTATGTTTAATCGTTAATTTAGTAATGATATAGTGTGTTATTCTATATTGTGTTATTAAATTATGAATATTATAGAAATATGAAAATCGGATCAAAAGTTCAAATTGAGTAGAACGCAAGATTGAGTACGATCGTTCATGATCAATGATGAATTGACGGATAAGACCATGGTTAGACCATCGCAAAGTGTGGAATGCAAAACCATAGCTGGGCTATGCCATTTTAGTGAAAAGACCATAACTAGATTATGGCATTTTGAATGTAAGACCATGGTTCGACCATGGCAGTATATGTGTGAACGTGTAAGACCATAGCAGGGCTATGGCATCGTAATAAAGTGAAAGACCATAGCGAGGCTATGGCATTGTGATATGTGCAAGGTCATGGTAATATATGTGTAAGACCATAGTTGGACTATGGCTTTAAGCAAACGATGTACTCAAATCTGTAAGACGTTCTCTAATTTGACAATAAATGGTCAGTGTTATATGAATTGAAGTGATAGAATTCAATCAATTCTGATATTGAGCTCAATCAAGTGAATTCATCATTTAAGATTGTGACTGGCAAGGAATATTAATGAATTGTTCTGTTTAATGTTTTGTTAGTATTTGTTCAGTAAGATCTATTTTTGAGCCTATGAACTTACTATGCTTTCATAAGCTTACTTTTGTGTGTTAAATGTTCATTGTAGATTAACAAGAGTTCGGAGGATCAGATTAACACATCGGGCAACACTATCCACATTTCACTAGTAGATTTTGCAAAACAACTTAAGGTTTTTATGGCATGTATAGGATGGAATGAAAAGGAAGTAAACTTGTAATATGGTTATGAATGGTTCTTAGACATATATGATAGTTTATGTGCTTGTGTTTAATAGTATCTAATAGTAGTCAATGAATGAAATTACGTGGTAAGTTATGTAAATGAGTAGTGTGATGACATATTAGGTTTAAAACTTGATATTTGACTTGAATTGGTTACTTGGTTGAGTTATATTGGTGTAAGGAAATGTGTATGCAGGTTGATCTTGGAAAGGGTGAGAAAAATGGCCTTAAAATGGTCAATTTTTGTCCACATGGGTAGACACACGAGCGTGTGTCTTGACCGTGTGTGACACGCAGATTGGCACATGGGCATGTGGTTTGGCCGTGTGTCCCCTGCAACTTAAATTTGAGAAACAGAATGCTTAGGATTGAGCACACGGGTAGAGACATAGGCGTGTGTGTCAGTCATATGTGCCACACAGCCTAGAACATGGGCATGTGGCTTGGTCGTGTGAAAATTGCACCTTAATGTTTTGCAAGTTAAAGAGTTACACGAGTTTGAGACACGACCGTGTGATCTATGTAACTTGGCCGTGTGAACCACACGGCCTACTCACGCGGGCGTATGACACCTGTAAATGAGAAAAATTTTAAAATTTTGTGAAAAATTTCTTGAATTCTCGGATTAGTCCCGACTTGCTTCAAATGCATAATTTGGGTCTCGAGGGTCCATTTGAGGGATAATATGATTGATTATGTATGATTTTGAATATAAATAGTAAATGTTATGAATTGACTGTAAATGTTTTGAAAAACTCCGGTAATGCTTTGTAACTCTATTCTGGCGACGAATACGGGTTAAGGGTGTTACATTTATTGGTATCAGAGCTACGGTTTAGCTAATTCTCAGAATGAAAGTGATGTGAAAAGTTTTTAGAAATACATGCCATATAAATCTGTGATAGTGTGATGTGTATGATCCGATCTAATTCTTGTTTTTTATAGATTGTAAAGATGTCAAATAGACCTGAACGTGCTGAACAGGAAGAAGTTAACAGTAGAGTGCAGACATCTGAAAAAGGGATAAGTAGTAGTGGTCCAATTTCTCTGATGCGAGAACAAGAACTCAAAAATATGATTTATGGATTTATGAATCAGTGGTATAATAAGATGATGCAAGAAAGAAGTCAGGCTCAGCAACCTCTTCCCCCTACTGCACTATCAGCAGCACCCCCGGTTGCTCCTCCACCTCCTTTGACAACTGAATCTAGTATGCGAACTCCAATAGAAAAGCTCAGAAAGTTTGGGGCTGAAGAATTTCGGGTTGATCGGATAACAATCCAATCAAAGTTGAATATTGGCTATAGAATTTAGTAAGAGTTTTTAAACAAATGGCTTGTTCTCCTAATGATTATTTGAGATGTGTTATCTCTTTGTTAAAAGAAGAAGTATACAACTGGTGGGAGACTATAGAAGAGGTAGTACTTGGAGAGAAACTTTCTTGGGAATTATTCCAAAGTGAGTTTAAAAAGAAATATGTCGGTAAGAGGTATCTGGACAAGAAGAAGAGAGAATTTCTCGATTTGCGACAAGAGAATCGAACAGTAGCTGAGTTTGTAACACCCCAAACCCGGCCTAAATGTTACAACCGTATCTGGTATGTCACAAGGAAAGGTTGTTGAAAAGAACTTTGGAATGTCAAGGAAACATAGCAATTTTGAAAGCTTTTCGTTTCGTGTTTCTATCTTGAAAATAACATTCAGTTTAAGGGTTTCTTACCAACTCTTATTTAAAAGAACTATTAGTCAAAAACGATTTTGTAATACGAAAACTGAAAACTAGTGGTATTCCGAAACGTGTCATTTTGAAAACAGTGTTTTTGGTTTTAAGTGAATTTTCGAATTGAGTTATTAACTAGCATGTTATCCCCTTGTTAGTATTTTGGAAAACGTTTATTTATATTTTTAAAAAACTTTGTGTTTAGCATTTCATAATATAATAGTAATCGCGTTAAATCAAAAACCCAAATTAAAGTTACGGAGGCCTTATTACATAACAAAATCCCGAATTAACATAAGTTTCAATAAAGAAAACGAATTTACGTAAGAAGTATTGCATGGCCAGGTAACACCCCTATCCCATGTCCGATACCGGATTAGAGTTAAAGGTGTTACCAGACATATCGAAAACATTTACAGAAATAATCGTTCAACCATTCATCAATATCAATCATAATGTCCCTTAAGTAGGTCATCGAGACCTTAACCATGCTTATAAATCGAATCGGGACTAAACTAAAACACACGAGATTTCATGAAAATTTAAAACTTATCTAAAATACAGGGGATACACGGCCGTAGGGGTAGGTCGTGCCTCACCCACGGCTACTGGACACTCCCGTGTGTCCTCTCCGTGATAGAATACTGCCAAAATCAACACGGTCACCAAGCACGCCCGTGTGCTAAGGCTGTGTACAATAGATCACATACTGCCATTTCTCACACGGCCACCAAGCACGCCAGTGTCGAGGCCGTGTGCAATTTAAGCCACATTCTGCCAATTTACCCACGGTCTTAGGCATACCCATGTGCCTCAACCTTGTGACATTATAGGCCCTTTTACAAGGCCAATATGCCACCCATTTTGGGTCTCTCCTACAAGCAATACATACCAAAACATAATATGCATAAATGGCAACCAAAACATATCAAATGGTTCACTTCATCCATACATTCAATACCAATTCCATTCATACCAAATTGCAAACTAAATCCTACATCATTTCCAATAGTTATCATCCATTTGCTTAACCAAAACTTAACCATTTCATATGCATCAAAACATACTAAATATATATGCTTCATAACTCATTCATTCAAACATTTATAAACTCAAAAACTTGCCAATACACATGGCCATGCTCACTTCATAAACATATACACCTATCTAGCCCATACATGCCATATTTAGCCATATACATTTTCAAAAGGGTACCAAAATAAGTTTAGTAGTGTGATGATGATCCTTGACAATCCCGAGCCTTCAGTAGCTTCGACGACCTATAAAACAGAGAAAACACACACAGAGTAAGCTTTCCGAAAGCTTAGTAAGTCATATACAATTAAACACATTGGCACATATATAAATATCTATCACTTAGCAACTATCACATATATAACTTGGTTCATAACTTATAGCCACATTTGCCACATTCAACATTTTAAGATTCACATTCTCATTTTCAATCATACTCTTCTTCATATCAAAGTCATATAGGTACTTACCTTTTATACACACTTAATGTGCATTCAATTTACCTGAAATAGATAATCACTTACTTATTGATCATAGCTCGAATATACCATTTGTATTGCAGACTTACCCGTTGAACCCTTAGGAACCTAGTAGGATACTCAGAAAGCTCAGAATAGTAGTACAATGCCAATGACCCAGACGACGTCTTACATGCACTCGTATATTAATGCCACTGTACTCCAGATAGGGTCTTACACGTACAGATCATAACGATGCCAACGTCCCAGACGTGGTCTTACACGAGTCAATACGATGACGATGTCCCAGACACGGTCTTACTCATAAAGTTCATATCGATGCCTACGTCCCAGATGAGGTCTTTTACATATAATTCATATCGATGCCTACGTCTCAGACGAGGTCTTACATGAAATTTCAAATCAACGCCAACGTCCTGGACGTGGTCTTACATGATAAAATAGAATAGATACCTATGTCATGACATAGCTAATCCTATTTATTCCTAGGTTCATACAGGACTTCTCGGTTTTTATCACTGTATCAAACTTATTTCAGAATTCACGCATTTAGCATCTCACACTCATTCAGTTTCATCGATAGACATATAAATACATATATTCAATTCAATACAGCTAAGTTTATTTGCATAGTAACTTACCTCGGGTTCGGTTTATCGAATGGAAACGGCTATTTAAGGTTATACGTATTCAGAAATAACCCTTTTATTCACTAATTCATTTGCTAAGTCCGGTTTCTTCGGTTCTTGATCTATGCGTATTCAGAAATAACTCTTTTATTCACTAATTGATTCAATTCAATCCATAGACACATTTAGGGCTATTTGCAAATTAACCCTTGTATTTGCACACTTTAGCAATTTAGTCCATTTTCACCAAAACATCAAATTCACAAAATTCACACACACACATGCTTGACCGAACCTCTCTAGGGACTATATAGGCCCAAATATTTCATCAAATTTGTAATTTAGTCCTTCCATTTACCATTTTCTCAATTTAGCCCTATTTAGCTAAATTCAACAAAACTTCAAGAACAAAACATGTTCATCAAACACATATCTTTCATATTTCACTATTAAACATCACAAATCACATGAGTTCATCAAAGTCTCATTTCATAAACATCATCAATTTTCAAAATTAAAGCATGGGTTTAGAAGCATTCGAAGCAACGATTACAAAAACATAGAAATTATTAAAAACCGAAGTAAAAACATACCTTAATCAAGATTACCAATGGCCGAAAGACTCAAGCCCTAACTCCTTCTTTTTCTACTTCAAAAATCGGCTAAGGAAGATGATATAATGGCCATTTTTTGTTTTGTTTTAATATAATGACATTAATAAACAAATTTCTATCTTTACCCTTCCATAATAATTCAAACAAACATACATTAAGGGCACATTTGTCCTTTGTTCATCCACTATCTAATTAGTGGTCTTATTTCCTCATAAGGCCTTCTCTTTTAAAAGCCATAACACCTTGATACTTGACAATTATCATGCTAGTTTTGCATTTAATGCAATTTTATCCTTTTGTTAAATTAAACACGCAAACATACAAATTCGCTTACGAAAATTTACCACATGCTAATTCACATGTCAACAGCACAAAAAATAATATTAAAATATTATACAGATTTGAATTTGTGGTCCTGAAACCACTATTTCGACGAGGGTATAAACCCGACTGTTATAATTTTCCCCCTTAGGGATTTTCGTCCCCAAAAATCTTACCGTTAAACAGATTCGGATATTGTTGTCTCATTGAATCCTCAGGCTCCCACGTCGCCTCTTCTATACCGTGACGATGCCAGAGTACTTTCACTAACGTAATTTTCTTGTTTCTCAACTCTTTTACTTCACGAGCTAAGATACAGATCGGTTCCTCTTCGTATGTCATATCAGATCAGATTTCAATTTTAGATGGGGCAATCACATGTGACGGATCAGACCGATATCTATAGAGCATTGAAACGTGAAATACATTATGAATCTTTTCTAGTTCAAAAGGTAACTTCAATCTATATGCAACAAGCCCAACACGTTCAATGATCTCATACGGTCCGATGAATCTCAGACTTAACTTGCCTTTACGTCTGAATCGGAGCACTTTCTTCCATGGAGACACTTTCAAAAATACTTTGTCGTCGATTTCAAATTCTATATCTTTTCGTTTTAAGTCTGTATAGGACTTTTGACGAATAGATGCTGCTTTCAAATAATCTCAAATCAGTTTCACTTTCTGTTTGGTATCTTTTATCAAATCGACCCCATAAAGCTTATTTTCACTAAGCTCAGTCCAATACAGAGGTGTACGACATTTATGTCCATACAAAGCTTCATAAGGTGCCATTTTGATGCTCGTCTGAAAACTATTATTGTATGCAAATTCGATCAACGGCAGATACTATTCCCACGAACCAATAAACTCAAGTATACAGCATCGCAACATATCCTCTAAAATTTGAATGACTCGCTCAGATTGACCATCTGACTGCGGATGAAAACCTGTACTGAAATGCAATTTCGTGCCCAAAGCTTCTTGCAATTTCCTCCAGAACCTCGATGTGAATCTCGGGTCTCTATCTGACACAATAAATAGTGGCACCCCGTGTAATAACACAATCTCAGAAATATAAACCTCGGCTAATCTCTCGAGTGAATAGTCAGATCTTATCGAAATAAAATGGGCAAATTTCGTCAAGCGGTCAACTACGACCCAAATTGTATCTTTCTTTTTCGGAGTTAGAGGCAAACCAGAAACAAAGTCCATAGTTACTCTATCCCATTTCCACTCAGGAATCAGAATTGGTTGTAACAACCCAGACGGAACTTGATGTTCTACTTTTACTTGCTGACAAACTAAACATTTTGAAACAAAGTAAAAAATGTCCCGTTTCATACCAGACCACTAGTAGTGTCGTTTCAAATCTTGATACATTTTTGTACTACCCGGATGAACAGATAGGCGACTGTTATATACTTCATCCAAAATGAATTGAATCAGCTCCAGATTTCTTGGAACACAGATTTGATCTTGAAATCTCAAACAATCATCGACAACTTGAAATTCAGATTTAGAATTCACACTGAGCTCGTTTCAACAACAATTCATTATCAACCTTCTGAGCATCACATATTTGCTATACAAATAACGGTTTCGCTATCAATTCAGCTATCACAGAACTATCATCAGACAAATCTAACTGAGCATTCAAAGCACGTAGTGCAAACAATGACTTTCTACTCAACGCATCAGCAATCACATTTGCTTTCCCCGGATGATAATCTATCACCAGCTCATAATCTTTTAACAATTCAAGCTATCTTTTCTGGCGCAGGTTCAAATCTTTCTAGGTCATTAGATATTTCAGACTTTTATGATCTGAAAACACGTGACATTTCTCACCATACAGATAATGGCGCCAAATCTTAAGTGCAAACACAATCGCAGCTAATTCAAGGTTATGAGTTGGATAGTTCTTTTCATGAGGCTTCAATTGTCTCGAGGCATAAGCTACAACTTTGCCTTCTTGCATCAAAACACATCCTAGACCGTTTAACGAAGCATCACTGTAAACAACAAATTCTTTGCCCGATTCGGGTTGTACTAACACTGGAGCTTCTGTTAACAAAGCTTTCAACTGATCAAAACTTCTCTGACACTTATCAGACCATTCAAATCTGACATCTTTCTGAAGTAATCTTGTCAACTGAGTAGCTATTGTCGAAAAGCCTTTTACAAATCTGCGGTAATATCCAGCTAAACCCAAAAAACTACGAACTTCAGACACGTTTTTTGGAGATTTCCAATTCAGAATAGCAGAAATCTTGCTCGGATCCACACGAATCCTAGAGGCTGATATAATATGCCCAAAAAAACTGACCTCATTCAACCAGAATTCACATTTGCTAAATTTTGCATACAATTGCTTTTCTCTCAAAGTTTACAACACAATTTTCAAATGTTCTGCATGCTCATTCTCATCATGTGAGTAAATCAAAATGTCATCAATGAATACTACAACAAATTGATCCAGATACAGTCTAAAAATTCTGTTCATCAAGTCCATAAAAATAACAGGAGCATTGGTTAGTCCAAATGGCATAACTAAAAACTCATAATGCCCGTACCTCATTCTAAAAGCAGTTTTCGGAATGTCTGAATCTTTAACTCT
Source organism: Gossypium rotundifolium (assembly GCA_025506655.1). Lineage (NCBI taxonomy): Eukaryota > Viridiplantae > Streptophyta > Magnoliopsida > Malvales > Malvaceae > Gossypium > Gossypium rotundifolium. Next base: position 83,245,796 of record CP106724.1, on the reverse strand, counting down.
CAATTGGTAGTATCCCAATCTCAAATCAATCTTGGAAAACACAGTAGCTCCTTTTAACTGATCAAACAAATCATCAATTCTGGGCAAAGGATATTTGTTCTTTATAGTCACCTTATTCAACTGACGGTAATCGATGCACATTCTCGTCGTGCCATCTTTCTTTTTCACAAATAGAACAGGTGCACCCCAGGGCGAGAAACTCGATTTAGCGAACCCTCTATCGACCAACTCTTGCAACTGTGACTTTAACTCTTTCAACTCTATTGGTTCCATTCTATACGGAGCTATCGAAATAGGTGTCGTACCAGGCAACAATTCAATATCAAATTCAACTTCACGAATCAGAGGTAAACCCGATAACTCTTCAGGGAACACAATAGAAAAATCACAAACAATAGGTACTGATTCAACTTTCTTCTTGAATACTTTTGAATCAATCACATAAGCAATATATGATTCATACCCCCTTTTCACATAACTCTGAGCTTTCAAAATGGATATCACAACAGGCAATCCATTTAAATCACTAGACTCAGTCAGTACAGTCTCATCATTCAAACCTCGTAAATCTATAATCTTTCTTTTACAATTTACAACAACATCATGCATAAACAACCAATCCATACCCAGAATGATATCGAATTCATCAAATGGCAGGAGTATCAGATCAGCAAGAAAACAGATATCTCGAAACATTAACGGACAGTTCTTGCATACTTTGTCGTCCAAGACACTTTTACCTAAGGGGTTCGATACTTTTATAGCAAATTCAGTAGACCTTACAGGCAAAGTCTTACCATATACTAAATTCATGCATATGTACGAATACATAGAACCGGGGTCTATTAAAGCTATCACAAAAGTATTATAAAGAGTAAAAGTACCCGTTATAACATCAGGCGACGAAGCTTCTTCATGAGCTCAGATAGCATATGCTCTGGCAGGCGTTCTAGCTTCAGATCTTACCACAGTGTCTCTCGTGCACCTCTGGCTACCACCAACATTTCTTGTATTCTTTGAAGGTCTACATCTCGCAGGTGCATTATCAGATCTCGAATTCTGAACAGTCTCTGGTTCGACAGGCTCAGGGCAATCACGGATAAAATGATCAAGCGATCCACATCTGAAGCAAGCTCTATCATTTAATCTACAGCTTCACGGATGTCTTTTTCCACAATGTTTACATTCGGTTTTCTCAGATCAAACATTACCAACACTGGCCACTGAAGTTGCTGGGTTTTTGGAACTCACTTGCGATCTAGCTCGATTTCTATTTGAGTGCCCCATATTGTCTCTGGAACGACCTTGATTATCTTTGAATCTTTTCGGAGTAGACTGAAATGATTTGCTTGTAAATCTCTTTCTCATATCTCGGGCTTCAGACTTAGCTTTTTTTTTATCTTTCTCGAGTGCCTCAGCTTTACATGCTCGGTCAACGAGTACAACGAACTCTTTTATTTCTAAAATCCCAACCAGCAAACAAATATCTTCATTCAGACCATCTCCGAATCTTTTGCACATTATAGCTTCAGATGATACGCATTCACGAGCGTACTGACTCAACCTGACAAATTCCCGTTCATATTCTGTAACAGTCATATGACCTTGCTTTAGTTCCAGAAATTCTTTTCGTTTCTGATCAACGAATCTCTCACTGATATATTTCTTCTAGAACTCAATCTGAAAGAAATCCCATGTAACCCATTCTCTCGGGACAACAGAAATTAAGGTTTTCCACCATTGATAAGTTGCATCTCAAAGTAATGATACAACACACTTTATGCATTCTTTCGAATTCAGAGACATCTCATCGAAAACTCGAATAGTATTTTCAATCCAGAATTCATCTTTTTCAGCATCATCAACATTAGTAGCCCAGAATTCTTCAGCTCCATACTTACGGATCTTGTCAATCGGAGGCTTACTCAACAGATTCAGATTTATAGTCGGAGGTGTATTGGATGTCTGAGGGGGATTAATCGAGGGCGGAGGTTGCGAAATAGTCGAGTTATTCTTTACGAACTGAGTGAAACACTCACTCATTATTTGGAAGAAAGCTTGTTTCGCTTCTCCCTCCTGATCGATCGTAGCCGGTCTCGAATCAGAAGGCTCTGTCCCTTGCACTGGAGTAGGCACATTACTTTCTACGTCGTCAGCTACGGCTCTTTTGGGATCCATGGCTATACAGAAATCACATTTTAAATGTCAAGATTCATCACACTATCACAGTTCAAATATATGGCATGTATAGCCAGACTCTAACATGCTACGTTAGTCCGAGAACCGACTAAATCATAGCTCTGATACCAACCAAATGTAACACCCCTATCCCATGTCTGATCACCAGATTAGGGTTAAAGGCGTTACCAGACAGATCGAAAACATTTACAGAAATAATCGTTCAACCATTCATCAATATCAATCATAATGTCCCTTAAGTAGGTCATCGAGAACTTAAGCATGCTTATAAACCAAATCGGGACTAAACTGAAACACATACGAGATTTCATGAAAATTTAAAACTTATCTAAAATACATGGGATACACGGCCGTGGGGGTAGGCCGTGCCTCACCCACAGCTACTGGACACTCCCGTGTGTCCTCCCCGTGGTAGAATACTGCCAAAATCAACACGGTCACCAAGCACGCCCATGTGCTAAAGCCGTGTACAATAGATCACATACTGCCATTTCTCACACGACCACCAAGCACACCCGTGTCGAGGCCGTGTGCAATTTAAGCCACATTCTGCCAATTTACCCACGGTCTTAGGCATGCCCGTGTGCCTCAACCGTGTGACATTATAGGCCCTTTTACAAGGCCAATATGCCAGCCATTTTAGGTCTCACCTACAAGCAATACATACCAAAACATAATATGCATAGCAACCAAAACGTATCAAATGGTTCACTTCATCCATATATTCAATACCAATTCCAATCATACCAAATTGCAAACTAAATCTTACATCATTTCCAACATTTATCATCCATTTGCTTAACCAAAACTTAACCATTTCATATGCATCAAAACATACTAAATATATATGCTTCATAACTCATTCATTCAAACATTTATAAACTCAAAAACTTGCCAATACACATGGCCATGCTCACTTCATAAACATATACACCTATCTAGCCTATACATGCCATATTTAGCCATATACATTTTCAAAAGGGTACAAAATAAGTTTAGTAGTGTGATGGCGATCCTTGACAATCCCGATCCTTCAATAGCTTCGACGACCTATAAAATAGAGAAAACACACACACAGAGTAAGCTTTCTGAAAGCTTAGTAAGTCATATACAATTAAACACATTGGCACATATATAAATATCGATCACTTAGCAACTATCACATATATAAGTTGGTTCATAACTTATAGCCACATTTGCCACATTCAACATTTTAAGATTCACATTCTCATTTTAAATCATACTTTTCTTCATATCAAAGTCATATAGGTACTTACCTTTTATACACACTTAATATGCATTCAATGTACCTGAAACGGATAATCACTTACTTATTGATCATAGCTCGAATATACCATTCGTATTGCAGACTTACCCGTTGAACCCTTAGGAACCTAGTAAGATACTCAGAAAGCTTGGAATAGTAGTATAATGCCAACGTCTTAGACGAGGCCTTACATGCACTCGAATATTGATGCCACTATCCCAGACAGGGTTTTACACGTACAGATCATAACGATGCCAACGTACCAGACGTGGTCTTACACGAGTCAATACGATGACGATGTCCCAAACACGGTCTTATTCATAAAGTTCATATCGATGCCTACGTCCCAGACGAGGTCTTTTATATATAATTCATATCGATGCCTACGTCCCAGACGAGGTCTTACACGAAATTTCAAATCAACGCCAACGTCCGGACGTGGTCTTACATGATAAAACAGAACAGATACCTATGTCATGACATAGCTAATCCTATTTATTCTTAGGTTCATACGGGACTTCTCGATTTTTATCACTATATCAAACTTATTTCAGAATTCACGCATTTAGCATCTCATACTCATTCAGTTTCATCGATAGACATATGAATACATATATTCAATTCAATACAGCTAAGTTTATTTGCATAGTGACTTACCTCGGGTTCAGTTTATCGAATGGAAATGGCTACTCGGTTATTTTCGCTTTCCCGCGATCTAAGTTTGTTTTCCTCAATTCTTGATCTATACGTATTCAGAAATAACCCTTTTATTCACTAATTCGTTCAATTCAATCCATAGACACACATTTAGGGCTATTTGCAAATTAACCCTCGTATTTGCACACTTTAACAATTTAGTCCATTTTTACCAAAACATCAAATTCACAAAATCCACACACACACATGCTTGCCCGAACCTCTCTAGGGACTATATAGGCCCAAATATTTCATCAAATTTGGAATTTAGTCCTTCCATTTACCATTTTCTCAATTTAGCCCTATTTAGCTAAATTCAACAAAACTTCAAGAATAAAACATGTTCATCAAACACATATCTTTCATATTTCACTATTAAACATCACAAATCTCATGAGTTCATTAAAGTCTCATGTCATCAATTTTCAAAATTAAAGCATGGGTTTAGAAGCATTCGAAGCAACGATTACAAAAACATAGAAATTATCAAAAATCGAAGTAAAAACATACCTTAATCAAGATTACCAATGGCCGAAAGACTCAAGCCCTAACTCCTTCTTTTTCTACTTCAAAAATCGGCTAAAGAAGATGATATAATGGCCATCTTTTGTTTTGTTTTAATATAATGACATTAATAAACAAATTTCCATCTTTACCCTTCCATAATAATTCAAACAAACATACATCAAGTGCACATTTGTCCTTTGTTCATCCACTATCTAATTAGTGGTCTTATTGCCTCATAAGGCCTTCTCTTTTAAAAGCCATAACACCTTGATACTTAACAATTATCATGCTAGTTTTGCATTTAATGCGATTTCATCCTTTTGTCAAATTAAACACACAAACATACAAATTTGCTTACGGAAATTTACCACATGCTAATTCACATGTCAACAGCACAGAAAATAATCTTAAAATATCATTCGAACTCGAATTTGTAGTCCCGAAACCACTGTTCCAACTAGGGTATAAGCTGAACTATTATAGGCCACCTCGAAGTCCACCTCGACTCCAAATCCACGACTAGGAGTTACCTGCAAGAATAACAGAGGGGTGAGTCACCAAGACTCAGTGTGTAATTCCCCATACAAACACAATCTGTGCCTAAGCCCATAGAACACATTGGGCCTTAGCCCCCACAACCTAACATAATAAAAGTGTATTCAATGCAACCGCCCAACCTAGATTTCCATCCTCTACGTCACCTGAATCAGCCAAACACCTCTGGCACCAAGCCACTGTGGTACCAAACCACTATGGTTCCAAACCACTATGACAGAGTCACTGATAAATGTATATATGGGGCCAACCCACTGTGGTACCAAACCACTGTGATAGTCAGAGATAAATATATGTGGGGCCAACCCACTGTGGTACCAAACCACTATGACAATCACTGATAAATATATATGTGGTGCCAAACCACTGTGGTACCAAACCACTATGACATAGTCACTGATAAATATATGTGGGGCAAACCCACTATGGCACCAAACCACTGTGACAGTCACTGAATCACACTTTCCCTTTCAATCATATCCCAAAGCCCATGTAAGCATATTATCAATATGTGATGTATGCAATCATATTTCCAATATACGTAGATAATTAAATTATACATATATTTAGATTATGCTATTCGTAAAACAAAATCATACAGGTACTTACCTGGTATCTCCAACCTTACCCACAAGGGTATCTTGACTGTCTATATCGTCATTCCGGCTTTTAGCCAACACAATTATTAACGCAAAATAATAAAGAAAAGTATGAGCATTACACACCTAATACGAGAAGAACTAGACACTTTATATCGTCAACACTCTCACTAGCAAGAATAACTGCGATTTATCTATCTTAGACAGACATCTGCTCTCTACCACAACCCGGTGGAAAGTCTCGAACTGCCGACACTGGATGTCACTTAAACTTAGGGATGAGAGTACGAGTCCACTCTTCTCCTTGGTTTGACTAGCATTCGCATCCAAGAAGAGACTTGATCAGAAGATTGGGTTAAAGCAACGAAAGAGAAAAGGGAGTAGACAAATTGTAATCAAGAGAACCTCCTTACCTTGATTACTCAGAAATCGTTCCACACCAGATTTGGCTATAGATTAATCTAAAACAAACATGCCATGTTGAGAGTAGGACAGAAAATATTAGTTGTGAACTACAATTAAAAATAAGGTAACCACTTTGGCTATGAAAACGTAATAGCGAAGCAAACGAAAGAAAAAGAAGATTACCAAGATTGAAATGTTCAATACATGCCCAACGAGTCCCCTTCTTGCCAACTTTGAAATTAAAATGACTAAACTAGCACTGTGGAGTATTCGGCCTAGAAGGAGAAAATCACTATTTGAGAGAGTTTTATGTTCAACTAAGGATGAGAAAAGACTAGAAGAGGGGTCGGCTAAGGTATTTCAGCAAATGGCAAAAGAAAGTGTTTGCCAAGAGGAAAAAAAAGAAGCAAATGGAGAGAAAAATGAGAAGTAGCAAGGTTCGGCTAGTGAGTCAAGAAATAGATGAGAAGAGATGAATAAAATAGAAGAAGTGTAGAAGAGGAAGAGAGAGATGAAATGAAAAGTGGAATGATATTAGTGAAGAGAGTTTCGTTTATGGTGGAGAAAACAAGTTGTGGAAGATGAACAAGGGGGATTCGGCTTTTGGTATTTGTCCACCACCAAGAAGAGAAAAGAAAACGTTTATGGTGATATGAAGAAATAAAGAATAAGTCCACCAAAGACTAAGGTTTCGGTAATTAGTGAGACAACTAAATGTGGAACACGATTGACCAAAAAGAATAGAATGTTTTCAATGCACAAAAGCTAAGAAAATGCTTCCACAATTTCGGCACACACACCCTCATGACTCAAAACTGAAACCCTCATACTCAAGACCGCCTTCATGACTGAAATTCTCCCCTCCGAGACCCCCACATTCGGCCAACACCTCTACCACACACCAAATCCCTTGTTTTACTCCTAACTTTACTCCCCATCACAAATTTGAATTGGCTTGACCAGTTCAAACTTCTCCAAGCTCTCTTATCCATCCATTTCAAATGGTTTGACTCATTCAAAAACCACCATGAAGAGTCCCAGCCAAATGCCACTTCTTCCTCTCCTGGAGCACAAAAATAAAGTTCTACATGCTGCAGATGAGACTCGAACTCCTTCCCCCTCCTACTCCCTTGTGATGCCATTCCCCTGCTCCTTAAGTGGCATCAGCTTGCCACCGCACCACACTCCTCTTTATGTCAACAATCACAAGTAAATATTCTTAAAACCTGCTTCTACTAGCTTTCCCCCCTAAAGTGCCCAAAAAGTAAAATTTTTCTAAAGCTCTGGCTCGAACCTGAGCCTCCCCAAGACCCTCAAACACACCAAAATAACGTGTTAAACAAGCCAAACACATAGAATAGCATAAAATGCAGAACCCTTAATTATAGAATGTTACAATTCTACCCCTTCAAAGAAATTTCGGCCTCAAAATTTACCTGATCAAAAGAGGTGAGGGTATTACTGTCGCATCACATATTCTGGCTCTCATGTGGCTTCTTCTGCACCGTGATTATGCCATAAAACTTTGACTAGAGGAACTGACTTCCTTTTCAACACCTTGACATCTCGATCTACGATTTGCACTGGTTCCTCTTCAAAAGACAGATCGAGTCTTACTTCAATTTCCTCTATTGGCACTGTGTGAGATGGATCCGAATGATAAAACCTTAACATTGAAACATGGAATACATCATGTATCTAACTAAACTCCGAAGGTAACTCAAGCTGATAAGCCACTGGTCCCACACGTTTTAACACCCGATAAGGTCCGATGAATCTAGGGCTCAACTTGTCTTTCCATCCAAATCTTAGGACCTTCTTCCAAGGTGAAACTTTTAGAAAAACCCGATCACCCAGTGAAAACTCTATTTCTTTACACTTCAGATCTGCATATGATTTCTGCCTGTCAGAAGCTTCCTTCAGCCGAGCCCAAATCAACTTAACCTTTTCCTCCGTCTCTGTGACCAATTTTGGACCCAACAACTGTCGCTCAGCCAATTCTTTCCAGCAGGTAGGAGTATGACACTTACGACTATGCAATGCTTCGTAGGGTGCCATCTGAATACTAGATTGATAGCTATTGTTGTATGCAAATTCTGCTAAAGGTAAGAAATCCTCCCAACTACCTCTGAAGTCTATTACACAACCTCTCAACATGTCTTCCAAAATCTTAATTACCCTCTCTGATTGACCATCAGACTGTGGATGAAACATCGTACTGAAATCTAGTCTTGTACCCAACGCTTGATGTAACGCCTTTCAGAATCGCGACGTAAACCTAGGGTCTCTGTCTGATATGATAGACACTAGTACCCCATGCAACCTCACAATCTGTGCCACATAAAGCTTGACTAATTTCTGCAATGAATAGTCGACACGAACGGGTATGAAATGAGTGGACTTCGTCAACTGATCGATAATTACCCACACTGAATCTTTCCTAGTAGGCGTAAGAGGTAGCCCACTAACAAAATCCATCGTTATCCGCTCCCACTTCCAAAGTGGAATCTTCACTGGCTGTAGCAACCCCGAAGGCAACTGATGCTCTACCTTCACCTATTGACACGTCAAACATTTACTCACAAACTCGGTAACTTCTTACTTCAGACCTGGCCACCAAAACTGTTCACGTAAATCTCGATACATCTTACTCCCACCGGAATGCATAGCGTATGGGTTACTATGTGCCTCCCGCAGAATCCTCTGTTTCAACTCAGAATCCTTCGGCATACAAAATTTTCCACGAAAGCATAATACTCCATCATTGTTCAGACCAAACTCTTCTGTCTCTCTACCTTCCACTTGCTGAAGTCGAGAACTTAACAATTCATCCGACGACTGTTTCTCTTTAATCTGACTTACCCATGAAGGCTTCACTTGAAGTTCGGCTAGCATGCTTCCATCTTCATACAAACTGAGATGAGTAAACATCGCCCTTAGATCCGATATCACCTTACGGCTCAATGTATCTGCCACTACATTAGCTTTACCCGGGTGATACTCAATGAGCAGTCATAATCTTTCAACAATCCAATCCACCTCCGCTGCCTTAAATTCAACTCCTTCTGGGTAAGAAAATATTTCAGGCTCTTATCATTGGTGTAGAAAATTTACTTTTCTCCATACAAGTAGTGTCTCTAAATCTTCAAGGCGAACACTACCGCAGCTAACTCCAGATCGTGAGTGGGATAATTCATTTCATGTGGTCTTAATTTCCAAGACGCATACGCCACTACCTTCCCTTCTTGCAATGAGCACATATCCTAACCCTGTGTATGATGCATCACAGTAAACAACGAACTCCTTCCTAGCCTCAGGTTGAATCAACACCGGTGCCTCAGTCAAAATCTTCTTCAACCTCTCGAAGCTTTCCTACTGTTTATCTGTTCATACAAACGGTACCCCTTTCCGTAACAATTTGGTTAACAGTGCAGCAATCAACGAGAATCCCTCAACGAACCTTCTATAGTACCCAGCTAACCCAAGGAAACTTCAAATTTCAGCTACTGACCTCGGTGGTTTCCAACCTAAAATAGCTTCAGTCTTTTGGGATCAACCCTAATCCCCTAGGCAGACATAACATGCCCCAAGAAGGTAACTTCCCTCAACCAAAATTTACATTTGCTGAATTTGGCATACAACTGCTTCTCTCTCAAAATCTGCAGAACTACCTGAAGATGCGAATCATGCTCCTTCTCAGTCCTTGAATATACGAAGATATCATCTATGAACACTACGACAAATCGATCCAGGTAGGGTTGGAATACCCGGTTCATCATATCCATAAATGTAGCTGCTGTATTCGTCAACCCAAACGGTATCACTAAGAACTCATAGTGACCATAACGAGTTCGAAAAGTAATTTTGTGAATATTCGCCTCTTTGACCTTTAACTAATGATACCCCGACCTCAAGTCTATCTTCGAGAAGACTGAAGCGCCTCACAGCTGATCAAACAGGTCATCAATCCTAGGCAACGGGTATTTGTTCTTAATCGTCAACTTGTTCAATTGCCTATAATCAATGCACATCAGCATCGACCCGTCCTTTTTCTTAACAAATAACACCGGTGCTCCCTACGGAGACACACTTGGTCGGATAAAACCATGGTCCAACAATTCCTAGATCTGAGCTTGAAGTTCTACCAGCTCCTTGGGCGCCATCCTATATGGGGAAATGGACACCGGAGCTGTTCTCGGAACTAAATCAATGCTGAACTCCACCTCGTGATCCAGAGGTAACCTTGGAAGCTCTTCTAGAAAGACGTCCGTGAACTCTTTCACTGTTCTAACATCCTTTACAGATAATTCTTTGGCCTCTAAAGCACTGATGAAAGCTAAGAACATCTCACACCCTTTCTGCACCATTCTTTCAGCCTTTAATACAGACACCACATTAGACAGGTAATTCCTTCTTTCGCCTATCACCAGCACCTCCTTATCCTCAAGAGTCTTCAATATCATGCGCTTAGCCACACAATCCAAGTTTACTTGATACTTAACTAATCAGTCCATGCCTAAAATTAAGTCAAACTCATCAAACGGTGATTCCATCAGATCAGCCGGGAAAACAATCCCTTATACTTCTAAACGCATATTCTTAAAGAGTTTGTTCACCACTACAGATTGTCCTAAAGGGCAAATCACAGTCATCTCCCTAGAAGCAACCTTAGATTCTATACTTAAAGTCTTGGACACAGTACTAGTAACATATGAATGTGTAGACCCAATATCTATCAAAGCTGTAAAGGGCACACCAAAAATAAAGAACGTACCGATTATGACGTCCGGTGCATTACCGTCCTCTCGTCGTCTAGCTGTATAAACCAATCCAGGCTATCTTGCATCCGCATTACTAGCACCTTTGTCCGGTGCTCTACGACCTCGACCAAAACTATTTCCTCCTCTGGCTAGACTACAACCTCTCGGTGGTTGCTGCCCACCCCTTCCGGCTTACACATATCCCTGACTTACTGACCGCGCTCTATTTGGCTCTTGTGGACAGTCCTTTATCTGATGATCCATAGATCCACACCTGAAGCATCCTCTATTACCTACCCAGCACTCCTCCGCGTAAAATTTCCCACATCGAGCACACTGTTGAGACTGACCAACAGCAACAGGCTTCGCAACTCGACTCGGCCCATCAAACCTAGGCCTCTTTTAGAAACCCCCAGTAGATCCTAACGACCCAAAGTTCCTCTTATTCCTGCCCCTATCCTTGTCCTGATTCTGCCTCTTAGACCACTTCACCTCTTCAACTATCTTTGCCTTCTTAACCAGATTAGCAAACTCTCTTTCCCGTTACAGAGATATCAGTACTCATAACTCGTCACTCAGACCGTCCTCAAACTGAACACAATGCTCGTAATCAGTTGCGACGATTCTCGAAGCATAGTGACTTCAACGTAGAAACTTCGCCTCATACTCAGCCACCGACTTGTTCCCCTAGACCAAGTTTAAAAATGCCTTCCTTTGAGCGTCCACATAACTTGTGCCAACATACTTTCCCTAGAACGCTGTCTAATGGTTGAGGCATCATAGTGTGGTAAGGGATCTTGAGTTCGAATCACATGGGATGCAAAGGGGATTTTATTTTATTTTCATGTGGTGAGAGAGGTAGAGTTGGATTAAAACTCTCTTGAGGTGGTTGTTGACTTGGTCTTGGATCAATTTGTTGGAGAGTTTGAATTGGTCTAGTGAGTTGGTTGTGGAGGATATCAAGGAGGGATAAGGGGAGAGGATCATGGAGATTTTCAAGGAGTTTGAGATTGGGAGAAGTTCTAACCGAATTGGGGAACTGGTTGGTGCAAAATTTGACTAAAGGGTTTGGGGATGTGCATTTATGGCATTTGGTTTTTGAATAGGTGCCAAATTTTCTCTTAGGCTTTTGGGGGTGTGCATTTTATCATTTTAAGAGCGGGGGAGTTCCTTTCTTGGTGTAGTTTCAGCTTAGAGTAAGTGGGGCCGAATTGGTATTTTTTCTACTCTTTCTTTTTGCAAGTATAGTCGATTTTGAGTGTGACTATTTGGGCAGTCTTTTTACTTCTCTGTTTCTTTGGAGTGCCTTTCTCGTCTCTTCTTGTTTTGGCATTACTCTTGTGGTATTTGGCCAAGCTATGTTCTTCGTCTCTCACAACCATCGTCGACTACATTAGCCCTTCTCTCCCTCTTTAACTACTTTTCTTCTACCCTTAATAACCTTCCCATTGTTGGCTTAATTTAACCTCTCTCTTGTACTCTGATTCTGTCTTGACCAATTCCTTGTGGAGTTTCTTTTGGTCTCTTCCTAGCCGAACCCACTCTTCATCTCGTTGCCCATCCCTTTTCTATTTTCTTTTGACACACTCCCATTTTGTTAAGCCGAATACTCTTCTTTGATCATTTCTCTCTGACTCAACGCAATACCCAACACTTCTATGTTACTCCTTTAGTTTGGAACCGATTTTGCAGGCTGATTATGGATGAGGGGGAGTCTAACAATTGTTTGAAAGTTGGGGAAATAGGTGTTTTATTGTTGGTAAGGTCACAATAGTTGATTTAGTTTTCTATCGATTTTTTTTTATTTTGTTTTGGATAAAAAATCGTTATGATGTTTTAATCTAGGTGCGAGGATATTTGGTGTGCGGTTCGTTTCACAAGTAGGTGTGTAATAGTACCCTGTATTCGATAGTCAGTGAGAAAGCTGATAGAGTGTGTAACCACACTCTTTCTGATCGTAGATCGACAAAATGTCGAAAAGCCAAAGTACTGGTGAATATTGCCATACGAGCGTGCGATCGCACGTGTGGTGGACTAAGCCCACGAATATAGGCGTAAGATGGTTGAGGCCACCATGAGCGTTCTCATGGGCTTAGGTCGTTTTGGGCCACGTTGGGGCCGAAATAGGTCATGTGGGCCCAATGGGCCTGTGGGCCCCACACATAGTAAATTTGCATATTGTGGTAAATGTTAGATCGAGCCGTGAAGTCCACATGGCTAGGGTCATTTTTGGGCAATGGCCGTGTGGGCCCACTAGGCTGGTGGGCCCCACACATATAAAATGCATGTTATATGGTTTCTATTGGTTTGAACTGTACTGTTCGTATAGTCGAGGCTATTTCTGGGCTAATTGGGCCACATGAGCGTGTGGGCCTACTTTAGCTGAGTAATGGGCCTTAGGCCCATTTACACCGTTGTAACTGTTTAGGTTACTTAAGTCGCTCGAGGCAACGGTGGACCTTCTGTTGGGTCGTTAAGCCCTGATTTGTAAAATTACTAAAATACCCTCGATTTGTAAAATTATCGGAATACCCTTGATTTGTGAAATTATCGAAATACCCTCAATATGTAAAATTATCGAAATACCCCTGATTTATAAAATTATCGAAATACCCCCAATTTGTAAAATTACCAAAATACCCCTAATTTGTGAAATTACTAAAATACCCTCAATTTATGAAATTACCAAAATACCCCAATTTTAAAATTATCGAAATACTCTTGATTTGTAAAATTATCAAAATACCCTTAATTTGTGAAATTATCGAAATCCCCGTAGTTTGTAAAATTACCGAAATACCCCTAGTTTGTAAAATTATCGAAATACCCCTGGTTTGTAAAATTACTGAAATACCCTCGATTTATGAAATTATCGAAATACCCTCGATTTGTGAAATTATCAAAATACCCCTAAAGGGTAGGATTACCGAAATACCCTTATAGGGTAAGATGACAGTTTTGCCCTTGTGGGTAAATGACTGACTTGTGCTATGAATTTGACTGATTTGACTATGCTCGTATGACTGTGTTTCAACTGACTTGACTGTGGTCGGGTGACTGATATGGTTTTAATATATGTTTAAATGACTGTTACTGAGCATGGCCATTTTACATACACAAGTAATGATTGAGCATGACATACATGACATAGTGCATGGGGTTGGTACAGTGATACGGAGGAAGTTCTGATAGGGTCGCACGAAACGACTGTGGACCGACAGACGACTTAAAGCCGTGTAATCTAATTATGGCTCTGTGCCATCTTGATTATGGCTTTGGGCCAATCGTATTTACCTATGGCTATGTGCCTAACATATATATTGATGACTCTATGTCGATCATAATTACCTATGGCTGTGTGTCGATTATATTACCATCACTGATGGCTATGTGCCAAACTTATTACAGTTACCGATAGCTTTGTGCCATCCTATTTATGGCTCTGTGCCATCCTGATTATGGTTTATAACCATTCTGTTTATGTCTTTTAGCCGTTTACATTAATGGCGGCGTTCTTTGCGATATTTATGGCTTTTAGCCATTCTCATCTCTGACACCGAAACATTCTATTGACTTAGTCTCGCAACTGGTGCTAAGCTTGGTGTGTTGGCTGGGTGGTCGATTTAATCCACACAGAAGTGTAGGGTTGGTACGGGTGGTGTATTGGTTGGATCGGGGTGGGATGCATCCTCATACTGTTGCATATCTGTTTATGAGATTTGTCTAAGTACTGGGCTTAGGGCCACTTGTTCTGTATTGGTTTGGGCTGGGCCCAATTGATTTTGTTATGGGCTGTGACCCAAATGATATTGTAGTGGGTTTTGGCCCACGTATGCTCTGAATCGGATCTGTCATCACATTGTTAAAGGGCTTTTGCCCAGACTGTTTCGATTTCTATTTCTATATACTGACTATTACTCTAGTAAGGGGATTACACACTGAGTTTTCATAAACTCACCCGTTTTTAACTGTGAAGGTAATTTCTAGCGTTAGAAGGATCGGTGCTGCGAGGGACTCGAAGGTGACCACACGACTGTGGCTGATAGGCTTTGGACTTTATATACGTTTTAAATTTTGTTTTGGGTTTTAATATCTGTAATAAGGCCTCTCTAGATTTAATTCTGAATTTGGGATTTTGTTACGTTTTATATCCGCTAGACGTAGACGAGTTTTCAACCCAATTACTATTTTTAAAAACATATGTTTTAAACTTCTTTACCTTAAATTAGCTTCCGCAACTAAAAGAAACTTTTAACGAAGCTAATAACATTTTTAACAATGATTAACTTTTTAATGAACCATGTTTTGAAATTGAACGAACACAAATTGAGACTTTAGTTTTTAAGTATTAAGGAAGGTTTTAAATGAAAACATGATTTTCGAAAAACACTTCAACGTGACACGTCAGATTTGGGCCTAACATCTGGGCCGAGTTTGGGGTGTTACATCTCAGATCTGGGTATTATCAGCTAAAAGTTAAAGAGTGTGACATGCCAAAGACTGCTTTCAGAACTCGGTATGGTCATTATGAATTTTTGGTAATGCCTTTAAGATTAACTAATGCTCCTGCCACTTTTATGGATCTGATGAATCAGATTTTTTTAGCCTTATTTGGATAGATTTGTGGTTGTATTTATTGATGATATATTGGTCTATTCCAAGACAAAATCTGAGCATACACAACACTTGAGAATTGTGTTACAGATTTTGAGAGAAAAGCATTTGTACGCAAAGTTTAGCAAATGTGAATTCTGGCTTCATGAGGTAGGATTTTTAGGTCATATAGTGTTAGCTGAAGGGATTCGTGTGGATCCAAGCAAAGAATCAGCAGTGATGAATTAGAAAGTTCCGAAGAGTGTAACAGAAGTGCGAAGTTTCTTGGGTTTAGCTGGGTATTATCGTCGTTTTGTCAAGAATTTTTTGATGATTGCTTCAAAAATGACCCGATTACTATAGAAGAATGTTGAATTTGTGTGGTCTGATGAATGTCAACAGAGCTTTGATCAGTTAAAGAAAATAAAGCTCCAGTTTTGACTCAACCAGAATCGGGTGTGCCATATGTTTTATATAGTGATGCATCTCTGAATGGTTTGGGT
Source organism: Gossypium rotundifolium (assembly GCA_025506655.1). Taxonomy (NCBI): domain Eukaryota; kingdom Viridiplantae; phylum Streptophyta; class Magnoliopsida; order Malvales; family Malvaceae; genus Gossypium; species Gossypium rotundifolium. The sequence goes on along the minus strand of CP106724.1, from coordinate 83,229,712 downwards.
TGTGTATTGATGCAGTCGAGAAAAGTAGTGGCTTATACTTCATGACAGTTAAAACCGCACGAGAGGAATTATCCTACACATGATCTTGAGTTGGCTGCAATTGTGTTTGCTTTGAAAACCTGGAGACATTATTTATACGGAGAGAAATGTTATGTGTATACAGATCATAAAAGTTTGAAATATTTGATGACTCAGAAGGAGCTAAACTTAAGACAGAGACGGTGGTTAGAATTGCTGAAAGATTATGATTTGGTTATTAACTATCTCCCAAGGAAAGCTAAGGTGGTTGCAGTGCATTGAGCCAAAAATCGTCATTGTTTGCACTCTGGGCAATGAATACTCATATATTTGTTAATGAAGATGGTTCCATATTAGCATAATTGAAAGTAAAACCTGTATTTCTTCAAAGAATTCAGGATTTTCAAGATGATGATCCAAGATTAGTGTTAAAGAAACAGATGGTTCGGGATAAGTTGAGTTCAGAATTTAGCATTGATGATAATGGTATGTTACACTATCGTAATAGAATTTGTGTTTCGAATAATGCAGATCTGAGAAATGATATTTTATCTGAAGTTCACAATAGTATGTATTCTATTCACCCCGGTAGTACAAAGATGTAATGTGATTTGAAAAGAATGTATTGGTGGCCGGGTATCAAAAGGAAATTTTGAATTTGTGTCAAAGTGTCTGATTTGTCAACAAGTCAAAGTAGAGCATCAGGTACCAACGGGTTTGGTACAACCTGTTATGATTCTTGAATGGAAATGGGAACATGTTACGATGGATTTTGTATCACGATTGCCTGTGACTTCAAGAAAGAAAGATTCGATTTGGGTTATTGTGGACAGATTGAAAATTCAGCACATTTTATTCCAGTCTGAACAGACTTTTCACTTGAGAAGTTAGCGGAGTTGTATATGTCTGAGATTGTGAGACTACATGGGGTTCCAACATCCATTATCTCGGATCAAGATCCAAGGTTCACATCAAGGTTTTGGAGTAAATTGCAAGAAGCCCTAGGTACTAAATTGAATTTCAGTACAGCTTTTCATCCTCAGACTGACGGGCAATCGAAATGAGTGATTTAGATTTTAGAAGATATGCTGAGATGTTGTATACTCAAGTTCAGAGATAGTTTGGAAAGGTACTTACCATTGGTCGAATTTGCTTATAATAATAGTTACCAGTCTAGCATCAAAATGGCACCATTTGAAGCTCTTTATGGTAGAAAGTGTAAGACTCCATTGTATTGGTCTGAATTGAGTGAATCCAAGTTGGTTGGAGTTGACTTGATCTGAGAAACTGAAGAAAAAGTTTGAATCATCCGGGATAGTTTGCAAGTTGCTTCAGACAGTCAAAAGTCATACGCAGATCTAAAAAGAAGAGAAATAGAATTTAATGTGGGTGATCGAGTGTTCTTAAAAGTTTCTCCGTGGAAGAAAGTGTTATAGTTTGGCAGAAAAGGGAAATTAAGCCCAAGACTTATTGGACCATATGAAATAATTGAAAGAATTGGCCCTATGGCTTATCGGTTAGCTTTACCCCCGAAGCTTGAGAAGATTCATAATGTGTTCCATCTGTCTATGCTAAGATGGTACAGACCAAATCATTCACATGTGATTACTCACACTGAAATTTGAACTTCAATCGGCTATGACTTATTCAGAAGAACCGGTAAAGATTTTAGCTCGTGAAGTTAAAGAATTACGGAATAAACGAGTACCATTAGTCAAAGTATTATGGCATCGACATGGTTTGGAGGAGGCAACCTAGGAAACAGAGGAATCAATGAGATCACAATATCCGAATTTATTTCCAGGTAACAAATTTCGAGGATGAAATTTCCTGAAGGGGGAGAGTTGTAATAGCCTAATTTTCAGTAGTGTCGAAAACAGTGATTTGAGATCACTAAATTCGACGAGTGAGTTGAAAATTTAATAAATTAATATTTATGAGTCAAGTGTGATTTTAGAAGAAATTCTAAATTAGTGAATTTTGTGATTCAAAAAGAATTTATTAGGTAAATTGGGTCGAAAACGAGGTATCAAGACCTTGAATTCATAAACCGAGCCACAAATATTTTTTAGAAATATTTATGGAGTGTCATTGAGTTAGTATTAAAGTTGAGTTAGAAAATTTTAACGTTTTAATAGCTAATTAATTAAAAAGGACTAAATTGTAAAAGGTGTAAAATTTGCTAAAGTGATTAAATAGCATAAGTAACAAATAAAGAAGCACTTAAAGGGAAAATTAGCCTAAAGAAATTGGCTGAAATGGTTAAGGCAGAAAAAAACAAAGAAATTGGGTGAAATAAGGGCAAAATTTGAAATTTAGAAAAAATAAACAAATAAAATAAAGACTAAGTTGAAAATCTAGACAATTCTTCATTTTTCTTCAACCAAAAACACCATTAAAGAGTCTCTCTAAGCTGGTTTTTCATGTTCTTGCTACAAGCAAGTTCAATTCTTGGTTATTTCTTGTAATTTTTGTGATTTTGAGATTTTTACAACTAGGTCCAACTATTGAATTCATTAGTTTATGATTTTATGGGTGATTTTAAAAGTTACCATGGACGATTTCTGGAAGTTTATGATGAATTATCATGGGTTTGAACCTCTAATTTCATTATATGATGATTTTATTAAGTGATTTCAATAGAAATTGATTTTTAGGACCTAATTGTGAAAAAGTTAAGAATTAGGGTTTTGTGCTGAAATTTTGAATACCAAAGGTTGTGAAGTAGTTTAGAATGATGGAATAAAGTGTTGATTGGTAAAAATTAGTTCAATTGATGGTTTAATTGATTAGGGCCTAAAATGTAAAAATTGTAAAATTTGGAGTAAAACTGTAATGTCAAAAATTGAAAGGCATAAATTGTGAAGTGAATTAGATACTATTGAATAGAAAATTTTATATTATAGATCAAGAATCCAAAGATAAATGCGAAAAAGAGAAAGTAACAGATTAGTCCCTGAATTTCTATAAATTTTACAGATTTCTGCAGGTAAGTTCATATGGTTGAATTTGTATGTTTAATCGTTAATTTAGTAATGGTATAGTGTGTTATTCTATATTATGTTATTAAATTATGAATATTATAGAAATATGAAAGTCGTATCAGAAGTTCAAATTGAGTAGAAAGCAGGATTGAGTACGATCGTTCTGTGATCAGTGATGACTTGACTAATAAGACCATGGTTGGGCCATCGCAAAGTGTGGAATGTAAGACCATAGCTGGGCTATGGAATTTTAGTGAAAAGAACCATAATGGGTTTATGGCATTGTGAATGTAAGATCATGGTTGGACCATGGCAGTATATGTGTGTACGTGTAAGACCATAGCAGGGTTATGGCATCGTAATAAAGTGAAAGACCACATCGAGGCTATGGCATTGTGATATGTGCAAGGTCATGGTAATATATGTGTAAGACCATAGTTGGACTATGGCTTTAAGCAAACAATGTACTCAAATCCATAAGACGTTCTCTAATTTGACAATAAATGGTAAGTGTTATATGAATTGAAGTGATAGAATTCAATTAGTTCTGATATTGAGCTCAATCAAGTGAATTCACCATTTAAGATTGTGATTGGCAAGGAATATTAATGAAATGCTCTTTTTAATTTTTTTGTGATTATTTGTTTAGTAAGATTTATTTTTGAGCCTATGAACTTACTAAGCTTTCATAAGCTTACTTTTGTGTGTTAAATGTTCATTGTAGATTAACAAGAGTTCGGAGGATCAGATCAACACATCGGGCCACACTATCTAGATTTCACTGGTAGATTTTGAAAAACAACTTAAAGTTTTTATGGCATGTATAGGATGGAATGAAAAGGAAGTAAACTTGTAATATGGTTATGAATGGTTCTTATACATATATGATAGTTTATGTGCATGTGTTTAATAGTATCTAATAGTAGTCAGTGAATGAAATTACGTGGTAAGTTATGCAAATTAGTAGTGTGATGACATATTAGATTTAAAACTTGATATTTGACTTGAATTGGTTGCTTGGTTGAGTTATATTGGTGTAAGGAAATGTGTATGCAAGTTGATATTAGAAAGGGTGAGAAAAGTGGCTTTAAAATGGCCTATTTTCATCCACACGGGTAGACACACGGGCATGTGTCTTGACTGTGTGAGACACACGGCCTGGCACATGGGCATGTGGTTTGGCCGTGTGTCCCCTGCAACTTAAATTTGAGAAACAGAATGCTCAGGATTGAGCACACGGGAAGAGACACGGGCGTGTATGCCACACGGCCTAGAACACGGGCATGTGTCTTGGTCGTGTGAAAACTACACCTTAATGTTTTGCAAGTTAGAGAGTTACACGGGTTGGAGACACGACCGTGTGATCTGTGTCATCAGACGGCCTACTCACACGGGTGTGTGACCCCTGTACATCAGAAAAATTTTGAAATTTTGTAAAAAATTTCCTGAATTCTCGGATTAGTCCCGACTTGCTTCAAATGCATAATTTGGGCCTCAAGGGTCCATTTGAGGGATAATATGATTGATTATGTATGATTTTAAATATGAATAGTAAATGTTATGAATTAACTGTAAATGTTCTGAAAAACTCTGGTAATGCTCCGTAACCCTGTTCCGGCGACGAATACGGGTTAGGGGTGTTACATTTTCATCTCTTCAAAGGCTTCCAAGCATGACTCATTAAAATCGAATGTTGTGTCTTTCTCTAGTAAAGAACACAAGGGCTTGGAAATCTTCAAGAAGCCACTGATAAATCTCCAATAAAAATTGGCATGCCCCAATAAACTTCTAACGCCTTTAACGGTGACTGGGGGTGGAAACTTTTCAATTACATCCAGTTTTGCTTTGTTAACTTCAAACTTTCTCTTGGATATTTTGTGACCTAAGACAACACCTTCCTTAACCATGAAGTGACACTTCTCCCAATTAAGGACAATGTTTATCTCCTCACATCTTTCTAACACCTTAGCTAAATTACATAGACAATCATCATGCGAATCACCAAAAACTGAAAAATCATCCAAAAATACCTCCAAAAAATTCTCAACCATGTCAATAAATATTTCCATCTTGCAATTTTTAAAAAGAGCATTACATAGACTAAAAGTGTTGGGAAATGTGTCCAACACATTTAACTATTATATTGTAATAAACGTCTAACTATTTTCTATGTATTTCAGTGAGGAATAAATAAAGTTAATTTCACATTTCACTATTATATCTTTTGTGTTTATGTCTTTCATGTTTTGCATGCATAGCGAAATTGTGACAAACAAATATTAGCTTATTAATTGTCTAAGTTCAAACTTATGATAAGTGGCACTATAAGAGCGTTTACATTGCTAGAAAGACAACTTACTTCAGTAGATAATCTAAACGAGTATGTAATCCTATAAAAGAATCAAAGTGAGCATTTAATTCAAATACTTAAAAGGATTATTATGTCGTCTACAACTCCAATTAAGGAGATGGTTAGTCTTGGCTATCATAGCAGTTGACTCCATGGATAGAGACATATATGTATTCATCAGAAGAATGATACATTGGACTAGACCCAAGATGAATTAATTCTGAATTCATTTGTGCATTAATTCACTTGTGACATTCATGGTTTGATATACGTAAATCTTGATTTAGTCATTGACCATGCATATGTAACTCATGTGCTTTGGTTTAAGTGGATGCTAATTATCTAAAGATGATCAAGCCCATAGGCGGTATATTAGGTACATGACTTATGTATGGCATGACTTTTGTAATAGCCTATCCGGCAAAGTCTCTATATCTGGTTACTGTTTGGCGTATAGTTGGTAAAATAAGGGTAGATATGAGTAAGTAAAGAGTTTGTCTTGGCTAAGTATAGAATTATGTATATTGCGCCATTCGGTGAACTCTTAAGTTTTGGCAAGATCTGTGGTTTGGCAAACTCTTCTGTTAAGTATCCATCCAACCCAAATGCTTTGGGTGAACTCATTAAGTTTGCAACTATTAGATTTGTTTATTATTTTAGTATGATAATTTGGTTAGTTAAGTGAGATTTAGTTAGAACGGAAGTAGGCTACTATAGATGAAAAGATGTAAATAATGTTAAGTGCACTTAATCACAAGAATCAATAGTGTTAGTGGAATTATCTGATTCTCCCACTGATCCTTGTCTCCGTGCTTAAGTATATAAGAATAACGATGGTCTTTTTGAACACTTTTACGTTTTCTTCTTCCTTCTTGATTTCCTCTAAAACTTTTTGAAAACTTAAGTTCCAAAAACCTCTTTGAATTAAGGTTCGCAGTATTCAACTAACTTATACGTTAGCACCAGCTCACTGGCAATTACTGATGAACCCTAGGTTATTCTCAAAGTCATTTACGTGTTCTTTGTTTTGCATGCATAGATGTTAGAATGGTGTGTAAGGAAGTAAACTTCTTGATTCTAGATTAGGTGTTTTTGATTATTGCATGCATTATCAGATTTAATAGATTGATAATTTGATATATTTAATTATCTATATTTTAACTCAAGAAGATATCGAAGGTCCATATGATAAAGGCAAAATATCTGCTTTGTAGATTGTGCTAGAATTTCTGGTGAGTTTCTTCTTACTTCCATGTGTTGTAAGTTTCTTTACTTTATAATTCGTGTAAGGTAAGTATTCTTTCTCTGTAATGACCCGAAATTCAGTGGTGTCGAAAATGGTGGTTTTAGAATTCTATTTTCCAATGATAAAGTTAGTAAATATTATTTACAAAGGTACTTCAATATTGATAATACTCTAAAATGACATACTTTTATGTGTTAATTACATATATATTTTAAGTATGATCCTAATAATTTGGGTTGTTTATGTTTTTTTATATTGTAGGGGCTAAATTGAAGGAAAAAGGAAATTTAGGGGCAAAAAGCGTGAATTTAAAGACAAAATGAGTCAGCATGCGAAATAGGAAAGAAATGGTGCCGAAAATATAAAGTGTAGAAGACTTGGGGCAAAATTTCAAAAAAAGAGATTTATGAACATAAGACTTTGTTTAAATATGAATTTTATTTTTAGGATTATTGTTAGGATTGTTATATTGTTTAGATTTAATTTCAAATTATATCTCTTAAACATTATCATCTAGAGTTTAAATAGGAATAAACTAGTTTATTTGATGTACTATAAATAGGGGATGGAGTGACATGAATATTCACTCATCACTTCTGTAAAAAAAACTCCCCTAAGGCTTTTAGCCTTTTTGTTTCTTTTCCTTTCCAATAAAATTCCATTTCATTAAAACTTGTGTTTTTTTCCCAAAAGCATGAGTAACTAAACCCATCTAACCAAAGGTTATCAAGACTTCTCCAAAAGAGTTCATGAGGTTTAGAACCCGTAGTTAGCCCTTCCCGATGAGTATTCATCATTTCTCCGCATTATGGCACCGACGCTTCTGTCCATGTCCTTCCAAAAGTAATTTTTTCCTCTTCTGCAAAGACAGTCGCTTTGTATGTTTTGGGAAGGTTGCACAGTCGGTTCACTAACTTACTGCGTCAGAGGTTTTTAAGCCCAAGAGATGAAATGGTGTGGCATTCGCCATTAAGAAACGATGATCTAGTGTAAGACGGTCCCACAAAAGCGACAATTGACTAGAGTCAGGTTCCTCTAAATCGTAAGGTTAAAACCTAAGTGGAGCTGGTGGTCGTAGGCGTCCTCATCCACTATAACTAGCTTATTAGGTCATGAGAAGGATCGTCTAAAGCCTATGATTGAACCAAAGGAAGATCGAGATAATCGGAGGCTAGGATCCCTCAATTGGAAAATCCATTTATCTCAATTCTGCTTCTTATCACAATTACGATTTTGATCTATTTAATTTCAACTCATCCACATTTTTAATTCTATTTTTTTCAGGTCAATTGTTTTTCTTGAGCACGACTGTGCCCGAGATTTCAGGAAACAATGAGCTGTGGCGATCCAGTCCCTGAGGATTTGACCCTACTCCCCTATACTATTTCTTTTCATTTTTTAGGAATAGGATATATTTGGTGCTTTCAACGACACACCAAATATTAAATTGAAGCTTGGTCTAATAATTTTGGTTATTTGGAAAGTTAGACAAGGTACAAGTTTATCGATTCTAAAGTCTTTGGTTTTGGAGATTGAGGTATCAAGACCTCATTTTCATAAATCGGACCTATAAATATTTTTATTAAATATTTACAGAGTTATGGTGGAAGTGAATTGAATTTTAATCGAGTAATTTTATTGAATTAGTACTTATTTAACGTACAGGGACTAAATCGTGTAAGTGGTAAAAGTGTGAATTGCTAAGGATTTATAATTAGAATTTAATATAAAGGACTTAAATGGAGAATAAACCTTAATTATAATATATGTCTAGTTAACTAAGTGTGATACATGTGTATATTATATAAACATAAATTGACTAAAATATTAAATAAAATAAAATTAAATTAAATTAAAAAGATGATAAACTAGTGGATTGAAAGAGAAAAACATTATTTTTCTCATTTCATCCCAAAAAATTCAAAGCAAAGAAACAAGGGAGTAGACCAACTGCCTTAGGTTTTCAAATTTCAAGCCTTAATTTAGTTAGTTCAATTCAGTCCTTTTTCTTGCAATTTTTATATTTTTGGAATCCTAGTAGTTCAAATTACCCAACCCATGTTGAGTTTTTCAGTATTGTTAAAGAATAAGGAAGTTGTCATTGTTAGATAGTCGAAGCTTTTGGTAATATTTTGATAGATTTTAAGTTTTGTATTAAAAAAAAGGACTAAAAAAGTCAATTGTTAATCTTGTGCAATAGGGATTAAATTGCATAAATTTCAAAATTTGTGGTAGAAATGAGAAATAGGAAGTTAAATTAGGTCTATCTTGAAATCAAAATAAAAATTTGAGGCTTAAATTGAAAGTTATGTTAGTCTTGGTTTTAGGGACTAAATTGAATAAAATGCAAAAGTCACATAAATTAGCAATGGAATGTGAAAATGATTGTGTATTAATTTTTTTGGTGTATTTATGTTAATCCGTAGCTAACGTCAACCCGGATTCCTCAAAACGAAAAGGAAAAGATAAAGTCAATGATAAATAGCTTAGAGTTTACGATTTGTATTTCTATAACCTGAATCTTTTCAATTGCTACATTTTTGAACTAAGTTACATGGTAATAACATAAGGTAAGTTAGAAATGATAGAACAAGCTGAATTAAATTCGATTCGAATTAGTTTTTGTGATAATGACTAAATTAAATAGATTTGAAAATATGATATATTGTTATAATCATGCAATTGAATTCGATTTGTAATGAGTTACACATTTTGACATGTAGATAGTCATATTAATTTGCATTTGAAATCTCATTTGTTGATTCATGCATTACATGACTTATATTATGATTTAAAGTTTTGATTTAGAAATATCACTAAGTTATACTGAGCATACGGTTTTGTTTTCCGTGTATAAGTTAAGTACATAAAGAACCGATTGTCGATACTGTTGGGAAATGTGCCCATATTGTAGTAAACATGTAACTATTTTCTATTTATTTGAACGATAAATAAATAAAGTTAATTTCACATTTCACTATTATGTCTTTTGTATTTGTGTCTTTTATATTTTGCATGCATAGCAAAATTGTGACAAGCAAATATTAGCTCATTAACTATCTAAAGCTCAAATTGAAGATAAGTGGCATTGTAAAGGACGTTTACATTGCGAGAAAGAAAACTTACTTTAGTAGATAATCTAAATGAGTCCAGAATCTCATAAAAGAATCAAAGTGAGCATTTGATTTAAATACTAAGAAAGATTATTTTTTCGTCTACAATTCCAATTGGGGAGATGGCTAGTCTTGGCTATTAGAGCAATTGACTCCATGAGTAGAGACATAGATGTATTCATTGGTAGAACGATACCTTGGACTAGATCCAAGATGGATTAATTCTGAATCCATTTGTGAATTAATTCACTTGTGACGTTCATGGTGTGATTTACCTAAATCTTGAGTTAGTCACTGACCATGCGTATCAACTCATGTGCTTTGATATAAGTGGAATTCATAGCCAGTATGTTGGGTACATAAATTATGTATGGCATGGCTTTACTAGAAATAATGGAATTCATAGCTCAATTAAAGAGTTACTGATATCCTTTCATTGGCATTGTGTGGATTGATAAATATGGAACATGGCCATGGGTTGCTTGTTCTTGAATGAGAAATTTATCACAGTCATCCGTTGACAATAATCATATTAATCATTAAGAAGACATAATGGTGACAATGAGATAAAATAGGATTGTATTGAGTGAACGAATTTAACTCAAAGAAATTAAGAATATCATATGAAGGTAACACACACATGATAAGTCATTGGACAATCTAATTGGACAAATTACTTTCGTAAAGAGTATACAATAAGGAGTTTTCAATCATGGTACTTTTTGTGGACTGACTCTATGATTAAGTAATTGCGAATTATCAGAACGGTGCTTTTGGACATAATTACAATCTGTAACCCATTAAACCCGGCCTAGATGTTATGGCCAAATCTCGAAGATCACATTGGTCATATTGATGGTGCAGAAAATCATTTTGCTATTTTCTCTTAATAATCATCGTTGCTAAAAACATCCATGTTGAGAAAACTGAATTTTGTTTGAAATTGTTTATCTTTATAAAACTCAAATTTTGATATTTTTTTCAAAAAGTGTCGTACTTCAATTAAAACATCGTAGTAGATAATTTGCATATCTAAAACTTGTTTTCATTTTCAAAATGTAGAATTAGTGTATATCTCATAAAATATCAATTTTGTAAGAAAATAGTGTTGAGTTTAAAAAACAAAGAATTGAATTTTGAAAACACCCTTATTGGGCGTTGTTTAACTTAGTTATGTAAAATCCATCATAAATTGTCAATTTCACAATCTTTTAAATGATCATTTTAAAACCTAAATCATACAGAAAAATCCTACATAAAAAATAATCTAAAGTCCAAAAGAAAATCTCGAGCAAAAGTCCACAATAATAAAAACACATCCCCAAAATATTTAGTACCAAAATAATATATTTTTCTAAAAATGGCTGAGAGCACCTTCGTAAGTCGAGCCCGTCCTAACCTCGATTATTAATATGAAATGTCAGAATTAACAAAGGGTGAGTTTTAGAAGCCCAATGTGAGATCAACAAAAATATAATCACATACATATCAAAATATCAATCTCATCATATCAATCATCATAATAATCACAAGTTCTAATACTGATACTTATGCATGAACATGTCGATGCATACTTTAAAAAAGATGCACATTTTATAAAATTTCCTACCCATCTCTATTACACACCAATATCGAGTTCCCAAGAACTCGTCTATCCGATAACACACCATTTGTAGACAAGCCACCACATAATTGCCGAGAACGACCATAGAATCGCATTTAAACTGCCACATAACTTCCTCCTTTTGCAATCCCACCCCATGCATGCAACACCTCTTACCCGGATTCTATGCCGGAATCGGGTACGAGGCATTACCGGACTTGACTTGCTTGATCATTCCACTTTAGACTATAAAAATTCTCCCAATTTAAAAACTTTTCATTCACCAGCATAACGTCCTTATCAGGGGTCAACGAGACCCATTACACCTGCTCGGGACATCGAGGAACCAAACCGGAACTTTTCAAACACTTAGAAAATTTTCACCTAAACAGGGGCCACACACCCGTGTGAAATGGGACACGCCCGTATGGCCTTAAGACATGCCCGTGTCTTCCACCCGTGGTCGACATTGACTAATTTCACACGGCCTTAACACGCCTGTGGCCTTGGCCTGTGTGCCAAAACCTTGGCATTCTGACTTATCCACACAACCTATACACACGCCCGTGTGCTTCAGTCATGTGGCAATTTCAATTCCAAGTGCAAGGTGCAGACTTCTCACAGCCTGGGCACACACCAATGTGCTAGCCGTGCCTCCCATACAGTGTAGACACATGCCCGTGTGTCTACCTATGTGGACAATTAGCAGGCTATCTACCAAGCCCTTAAGCCACCCACACTGGCATACATTCATACACCATCACATAAACTTCTACATCATCAATCATAACTCTTGAATTATCACATTTAAACTGTAAAATGAAGTCTTCGTCCCATACACGAGGGAAAACTATTTTTGGTATAATTACAAACAACTTAAGCCATCATCTATGGCTATACACAATTGAACCATAGACTCTCTTAGGCCAACACATTTGGTTATATCAACTATGACTTAATCAACTTTAGATACTATCCGTATACATGCCATAACTCGTAAGGACTTGAAACCTCATACCAAGTGTCTGCTCGATAGTGTGAAAACTTCTCTGGCGATCTCCAACCCGAGATAGTTAAATTAACCTATAAGAGATGGGAAGAGAAAATGGGTAAGAAATTATGCTTAGTAAGTTCATATGCAAATAATAATCAACTATTGATATTCATTGATTATACATAATCCCAAGGTATTATAGTGAGTTTTCACTCTTACACTCATGGTTACCTATTCAATCATTCATAATGCTTACTCATTTTGTCTCTTACCACGTTATAACCATATCTCGAGCTTAGGGCTCACATTCATTAACTTACATCCCTGCAGTTAACACCACTTAATCACATGATACAACACATCATACTTTTCAATGAATCATTCATACTACCAGTCACTCGGTGGTTTCGCACTTAGTCCACCACCAATCTCTAATAGGGTGGTATCGCACATAGCCCTCCGTTAGTATTCATTCACAGATATCTATCCACATGCATTTATAAATACAACATATGCAATTAGGATGCATCATTTACTCATGACCCACTATGGGTTCATCATATACCAAATTCACCTCAATTTAATTCTAACACATACCTATACCCCTCATGGTACAACCACATACTTTCTCATTTTCAACATACCTGTTGAATCACTCATATTGTTAAATAACACTTTTGAATCACATACATATAATTTCACATCGGCATCATGCCTCCAATAGGGTCTTACATGAAATATCATATCGATGCCATGTCATTGACATGATCGTTTTCCATATCTCACATTGAGGCTATATTCCAATATGGTCTTACACAAGATATCATATTGATGCCATGTCCCTAACATGGTCTTATTTAATATTTCACACCGAGGCCATATTCCAATATGGTCTTACACGGGACCTTAACTATCATCCTATCATTCTATTTGCATTTCCCATTATTCTTATATTCAATTCTCTTGACATCTCGTCAAACATATTTAATACATTCCTAGAATAATTACACATTCCATACAGCATTGGAATATTAAATAACCCACACATAATTGCAACATTTGCACACGAACTTACCTCGATATCGGAAATGGTAGAAAGGGACCTTTTTGCCCACATTTCTCTTTTCTCCCGTTCTAGGTCTGAATTTCATTTTATTTGATCTAGAGCAATAAAATTTACTCATTTAATCACTTTATTTATCATAATACATCATAATCTACACTTAGGAAAAAATGACTATTTTGCCCTTATACTTTGGCAAAATTACGATTTTGCCCCTAGGCTCGTAAATCACTCTTCATCAAATTTTCTTATTGAACAAGACTAGCTGAATATTTAATCCTCTTACAACTATCCACAATTCCAACTATTTCATGCATTAATGAACAAACTACAATATTTGCATCTTAGTCCAAATTAGGTGTTTTCATGACAACACCTTTCACAAAAGTTGTTTCTCATCTTCCTAACATTCATTTTCTTACATAAAAACTCAGCTAACAACATAATATATCTCATGGAAAGTCCTTATACTTTTAACCATAGTGCAAATTAGTCCCCACATTAGCTAGCTTAAGCTTTAAGGATTCCAAAAGTACAAAAATTATCAACTAAAACCATCAAAATCACTTACTAATAAGGAAGAAAGCTTGGCTAAAATTTTAAGCTCTCAACCTCTATTTTTGTTGCTCATTAGCAGTGGAGAGAAGATGGAGAGAAAGGTGATATTTTTGTCTTTATTTTATGATAAAAAAAAATTTTTATCACCAAATTTCCACCTAACCCTTGACAAAGTCCTTTCTTTGTCCCCCTATGGTCGGCCATCACTCCTCCCATGGCCTATTTTCACTTTAAGGACCTCCAATTAATATTCTTTAGCTAATTGGCACCTCTAGCAATTAAAATAGAGTTTCACACTTTTTGCAATTTAGTCATTTTCAAAATTAAGCCCTCAATTGCTAAAATTAAAGCACCAAAATTCTCATACCTCTTTAAAACATATAATAACACATAAAATAATATCAAAATATTTTTCTTCAACCTCAAATTAGTGATCTCGAGATCACTGTTCCGACTAGCCCCTAAATCAGGCTGTTACAATGCTCCCCTCTTAGGGATTTTCGTCCCCAAAAATTTTACCAAGAGGAGTTGCTCTTAACATTCCTGAAACGTCTCCACCAACTCTTCAAAAATCACAAATCGATTTATCCTCAAGTTTTCTCTCGCCAACAACCTTTAAGCTATAGTACACAAGGTCAAAGCATAACTTTAAGACCTAGATTACTCTTCCTCCCGGGCACATATACTCAGTAATCTTACAACTGTGAACTCGGCACTTGCCAAAATGATCATTCAAATCTTTGTCACATAATTCACCACAATTCGAATGACATCCCCCTCCTTGAGAAATCATGTCAATCCAAGTTTGAAATTTATAGTATTTTATCTCACTCTATCACTAGGATATTCACCGACTGTAATAGTCCTGACTTGCATGCTTAGAAAATTCAGCTTTTAGTGGTCGACTACTTCTAACCATAAACTCAATCATATCGTGAAATGTACTCCATTATCAAAACACTTATGCATATAATTGCACTTTTTCTTAGTCTTGCATGAGTAGACATACTATTACTAAGTCTCATACCAAAACCTTCTGTATAAGTTCTGAATTTATCAACATACAAATTCTACCTCAAGGTAACATCAACAATGGAAATCTCATTCGACCTGAATCTTAACATCTTAATCAAACTCACTCAGAGCTTATTTAAAAATACTATCCATGGCATTAACTAACCATACACAAGTCATAGGCTTCTTGCAATACTTACTTACAATTGCCCTTATTTAGCACATACCGTGCTACACATCATAATCGTTTCTTCGCGACTCATACACGAGTACCTGTATCCACTCATTCACATGACTTTAGTACAATTCTCATTTTTACTTCTAAACTCATTTACTTATCCCATTAATCACTAGGGATAGTCAAAGACGCATTTTAATCGTCATCCAAGTGGGTAAGAAACCAATGCCACATCCCAGAGGTGGTCTTATATGGAGTCACTTTTAAATGCTAATGCCATATCCCGGATATGGTCTTATATGGAGTTACTTCTGAATGCCAATGCCATGTCCCAGATATGGTCTTATATGGAGTTTCACATCAAGAATTGATGCCATATCCCAGATATGGTCCTATACGGGATCTCAACTCGGTGCCGAGGCCATGTCCCGAACATGGTCTTATACGGGACCTTATCTATTTCATATCTCGACAACAGAATTCCATATTCAATATAGTCCACTAGGACCTCAACATCTCATTCAATATTAACTACTCAATTTAGTAGAGCAATAAAATACAAAGCATTGTCAATTATGCCAACATAAATGTTGCATTGATCACATACAAACTTACAAACTCTTTTTCTCGATTCATACAGAACTCAATGCTAAAACCTTCAGTTAATAGTACCTTTAATGACTTCCAACTTAACCATCACGGTTAAAATATTTCAATGAGCATACCTCTGTATCATGCTCCCTACTCATGTACACATAGAATTTCATTCTCTTTATTGATTCATGAGTAAATATACACATAACTCGAATCATATCTCAACACATCAATCTATTCTTTTCTCCTTACTGAGAATATATTTCAAACACACTCTCATTTGAGTTTCTCTTGATGTGCTAATTTAAAACCTTTACTATCGTCTTATCTTAAGACAGCAGGAACATCTCGATCGAATGCATTAACTCTATTCGGCTTACCGAAAACCCATCTCACAATTTGGAACTTGTGATTTCACTTCTTATACTAGAATTATCACTTTTCTATGATCAAATCAAAAGCACAATCATAGTAGATACAACTATCACAACTCAAAGAACACATACCTTAAAGATAATCATGATCAGCAGAAATATAAGAGTAGTCTCACATAAAATTTTATCACCAACTTCCTCATCAAAATACCATAATAAAACTACGAAGAGGTAAAGGAATGTCAATTTCAATTAACCACATCGACAACCATTTGTCTGATTTTACAGTCAGCCAACATTCTCACACGATCACAATTTCAGAAAAAGAATAACCACATCACCCCGAAAGGCAACAGATATTAATACGTAATACTCAAAGAGATCATTATGATCTATACAACTATGGTTATCATGATCAAACACTTTCGCAGTTCAAATATTGTTTCTCTAACCATTTTCGTTATCAAAAACTCCTTGACTATTCCTTTCATTAGTGAACATCAATTCAGGAAGGTCTCGATAAGCATACACCTCAGGCTTCCTACTCAATTGAGTCAAATAGCCTAGGCTAACCTTCTCTTTGCTCTTAACATCGCTTATCAATTTAGGGAATGTCTTACGGGTTTGAGTACGTCATTTACTTGATGGCCATAGTCCAACTATGGTCTTACTCGTATCACAACATCATAGCCCAGTTATTACCTTACATATCGTCAAAATGCCATAGCCTCGCTATGGTCTTACACGAAATTTCATATCAATACCAATGCAATATCCCAGATGCGGTCTTACATGGAAACTCATGTCGATGCCGATGCCATATCCTAGATATGGACTTACACGAGATCGTACATAGGTGCCATACTCCAGACATGGTCTTACACGATTTTGTACCGAGGCCAGGTCCCAACCGTGGTCTCACACAGGATCGCTATTCGATGCCGATGCCATATCCCATATATGGTCTTACACGGGATCATGTATCGTTGCCCATGCCATGTCCCGAACATGGTCTTATATGGGATCACATGTATTGCCATGGTCCAACCATGGTCTTATTCATCAATTTCTCATTGAACGACCGTACTCATCTCCTGCATTCTACTTAGTCAAACTTTTGAGTTTAACTCTCACACTCTAATATGTGTGGCTTCATAACAAAGTCATAAAACAAAAATTATACATCCTCTATTTTAACAGTCGCACATGAGATTCAACTATGTGTACACACTGATCGTACATCATTCAAGCAGTTGTACATACACACATATCCCATCCTCTAGGTAAATTTACTCACTATATGCCCTCAGCCAGATAGGTTGAGTATATAACACCGTATGTATATCAAACCAATATAGATAAGCTTATCTCTTATAACTCTCGTTTCATTTCTCAACTTAGGATTATTTCATTTCATACCTTATCAAACATATGTCATAAACTTCTATTCATACCTCTCTGAATTTCAACAATACATAAGCACATGTCAATTACCTCATTATCACTTACAAAGTTATTAAAATTAGCTCGGTTGGAAATCATCTCTGTCTTCACAAAACAATTTCGTTAGAGCCAGAAGATATCACACTATCACGGTCCACCTATGGCATGTATAGCTAGACTCTTACTCACGCTAGGTTAGTATGAGAACCAACTAAACCATAGCTCTGATACCACTAAATGTAACACCCCTTACCCGAATTCTATGCCGAAATTGGGCACGAGGCATTACCGAACTTAACTTGCTTGATTATTCCACTTTAGACTATAAAAATTCTCTCCAATTTAAAAACTTTTCATTCACCAGCGTAATATCCCTATCAGGGGTCAACGAGACCCATTTGTAACACCCCAAACCCGGCCCAAACACTACAACCGGATCTGGTATGTCACTAAGGAAATTTTGCAAAACATGTCGCATTTTTGGAAAATATTTTTCCTTGAGTTTAACCTTTTATTCGGGAAAAATTTATAATTTATAGTTTTAAATAAAATATGCCTTTATGAATTAAAAACCCAAATTTAAATACATGCCTTAGTTCAATTAAAAATAAAAATTTAAATAACTAAAAGTAATAAAAGCCCGTAATAAAAAAATATATAAACTGGTGGCCCATGGCCTTATTACAACGAGATTTCAAATCCATTTAATAAGAATATAAAATAATAACTAGATTCTTTTTGCTGGATCCAAATGTTCTTTTGCATGGCCACCTTGCGCTCCTCTCCAGCCCGGTCCGATGCACTAAATGCTACCTGAAATGTTAATTAATTGGTTGAGTCGTGAGACTCAGTGTGCAACCCTCATGCACCATTAAATTTGGGCCTTAGCCCCATAAAACTAAAATAATTAGAATTAATATACATAATAAAAATAATATGCAAGCCCAACCTAAATCCTAGGTTTCCATCTGCTACACGCCCCCGTACCAGCCATTCACACCATTGGGGATTTCTACAATCAATCCACACCGTTACACGCCTTAGTGGCAGTCGTGCTGCTCATCATCAGATCATAGCCGTAGCCACTACAACAGATCACAGCAAAAGTCACTACAACAGATCACGGTAAAAACCACTACAATAGATCACGGTAAAAACCGCTACAACAGATCATGGTAAAAATCGCTACAACAGATCACGGTGAAAATTGCTACAATATATAACTTCCTCCTTTCATCAAACCCAACCCATGCAATCACATAAAATCAATATCCTTATATCATTTAATTAGAACATTCACTAACCTGATGATTTGTTTTTACCCTCTTTGGGTTTCCTCTATTATGCCCGGATTTCGGCATTTATCAAAACATATAAGACTTATAATCATATATTAATCAAATAGATCTAGATGGTGAGAAAGTGTTACACACCTGATATCACGAAATCCAATATTCTTAGTCGATATCCTTGTTATCCCGATCTACAACTTTGCTCAAAAAGCCAAAAGATGTGAAAATAGGGCCTCTCCTTGAAATCCCAAAAATAACATGACTTGAGTGTTACTGATCTTTGACTTAGAGATCTAAGCGTTGGACTCCTCTATTGTTTTCTTCAGATTCGGCACAAGCAGACTTTACTCAAGAAAATTCGGCAACTTCAGGAGACAAGATCTAGAGATTTCGACTTTTAGGAAAAATCCTAGAAAGATGAACAAGAGAGGGATGATGTGTTTTCGGCTTTTAGAATACTTGAGTAAGGGGTTTCAGCTTTTGAAGAAAGAAAAGAAATTGTAGAGGAAGAGACTAAGAATTTCGGCAAAAGAATGAAGAAGAAATTAGGGTTCAAATGCCAAAATTGATGAGATACTACCCCTATTTATAGTGAATTTCAGCACTCATATATATATATATATATATATATATATTCTAAAATAAATAAATAAATTAATAAATAAATAATTAAACCTACACTCCCTAATTGAGTCAAACTTATCACCAATTAAATTCCTTTATTATCTCTAAATTTTATCTTCCATATTATCCATTATATTATCTACATTATCCTTATCAAAACACCTATCTCAAGAGACTTAATTAACTCTAACTCTTCCTTCCATTATCACTTTAATATCCACCTAATTTAAACACTAAAATTCCTAAAATATAGCCTTGTGCTGTCCACTCCTCCCTTTAGAGTGTCGAATTTTAGCCCTAAAGATTGGGCCCCAAGCGGCCAAACTTAAGCCCAATCCTTCCCTTAGTGACGCGACCTATTTGCTCCCTTACTACACCACCTAATTTTGGGCCAAAAGCCCACCTTGATATTTTAAACACAGGTACTACCTTTTAAGTCCTATAATGCCCAAGCAGATAATTTTAATCAAGGCCTCTGCCTAAGCCTGAGCCTAATTTGGACCCCTAACCCTTAAATTAACTCATTACACATTTTCACTCATTAAACGTATAGGCCCAAAAATTCAGGATGTTACACCATTACACCCGCTCGGGACATCGAGGAACAAAATCGAAACTTTTCAAACACTTAGAAAATTTTCACCTAAATAGGGGCCACATGCCCGTGTGAAATGGGACACGCTTGTGTGCCCCTAAGACATGCCCGTGTCTTCCACCCGTGGTCGACACTGACTAATTTCACACGGCCTTGACACGCCTGTGGCCCTGGACCGTGTACCAAAACCTTGGCATTCTGACATATCCACACGGCCTATACACACGCCCGTGTGCTTCACTTGTATGGAAATTTTCATTCCAAGTGCAAGGTGCAGACTTCACACGGCCTGGGCACACACCCATATGCTAGCCGTGCCTCCTACACGATGTAGACACATGCCCGTGTGTCTACTTATGTGGACAATTAGCAGGCTATCTACCAAGCCCTTAAGCCACCCGCACTTGTATACATTCATACACTATCACATAAACTTCTACATCATCAATCATAACTCTTGAATTATCACATTTAAACTATAAAGTCTTCATCCCATACACGAGGGAAAACTATTTTTGGTATAATTACAAACAACTTAAGCCATCATCTATGGCTATAAACAATTGAACCATAGACTCTCTTAGGCCAACACAATTGGCTATATCGACTATGACTTAATCAACTTTAGATACTATCCCTATACATGCCATAACTCGTAAGGACTTGAAACCTCATATCAAGTGTCTGCTCGATAGTGTGAAAACTTCTCTGGCGATCTCCAACCCGAGCTATTTAAATTAACCTATAAGAGATGTGAAGAGAAAATGGGTAAGAAATTATGCTTAGTAAGTTCATATGCAAATAATAATCAACTATTGATATTCATTGATTATACACAATCCCATGGTATTATAGTGAGTTTTCACTCTTACACTCATGGTTACCTATTTAATCATTCATAATGCTTACTCATTTCGTCTCTTACCACGTTATAACGATATCTCAAGCTTAGGGCTCGCATTCATTAACTTACATCCCTACACTTAACATCGCTTAATCACATATACAACACATTGTACTTCTTAATGAATCATTCATACTACCAGTCACTCGATGGTTTTGCACTTAGTCCACCACCAATCTCTAATAGGGTGGTATCGCACATAGCCCTCCGTTAGTATGCATTCACGGATATCTATCCACATGAATTTATAAATATAACATATATAATTAGGATGCATCATTTACTCATGACCCACTATGGGTTCATCATATACCAAATTCACCTCAATTTAATTCTAACACATACCTGTACCCCTCATGGTACAACCACATACTTTCTCATTTTCAACATACCTGTTGAATTACTCAAATTGTTAAATAAAAATTTTGAATCACATACATATAATTTCACATCGGCATCATGCCCCCAATAGAGTCTTACATGAAATATCATATCGATGCCATGTCCCTAACATGGTCTTTTTCCATATCTCACATCGAGGCCATATTCCAATATGGTCTTACACAAGATATTATATCGATGCCATGTCCTTGACATGGTCCTATTAAATATTTCACACCGAGGCCATATTCCAAATGGTCTTACACGGGACCTTAACTATCATCCTATCATTCTATTTGTATTTCCTATTATTCTTAGATTCAATTCTCTTGACATCTCGTCAAACATATTTAATACATTCCTAGAATAATTACACATTCCATATAGCATTGGAATATTAAATAACCCGCACGTAATTGCAATATTTTCACACGAACGTACCTCGATATCGGAAAGGGTAGAAAGGGCCTTTTGCCCACATTTCTCTTTTCTCCTGTTCTAGGTCCGAATTTCATTTTCTTTGATCTAGAACAATAAAATTTACTCATTCAATCAGTTAATTCATCATAATACATCATAATCTACACTTAGGCAAAAATGACTATTTTGCCCTTATACTTTGGCAAAATTACGATTTTACCCCTAGGCTCGTAAATCACTTTTCATCATATTTTCTTATTAAACAAGCCTAGCTGAACATTTAATTCTTTTAAAACTATCCACAATTCCAACTATTTCATGCATTAATTAACAAACTACAACATTTGCATCTTAGTCCAAATTAGGTGTTTTCATGACAACACCTTTCACAAAAGTTATTTCTCATCTTCCTAACATTCATTTTCTTCCATAAAAACTCAGCTAAAAACATAATCTCTCTCATGTCAAGTCCTTATACTTTTAACCATATTGCAAATTAGTCCCCTCATTGCTAGCTTAAGCTTTGAGGATTTTAAAAGTACAAAAATTATCAACTAAAACCATCAAAATCACTTACTAGTAAGGAAGAAAGCTTGGCTGAAATTTTGAGCTCTTAACCTCTATTTTTGCTGCTCATTATCGGTGGAGAGAAGATGGAGAGAAAGGTGATATTTCTTTTCTTTATTTTATGACAAAAATAATTTTTTATCACCAAATTTCCACCTAACCCTTGAGAAAGTCCTTTCTTTGTCCCCCTATGGCCGGCCATCACTCCTCCCATAGCCTATTTTCACTTTAAGGACCTCCAATTAATATTATTTAGCTAATTGGCACCTCTAGCAATTAAAATAAAACTTTCACACTTTTTGTGATTTAGTCTTTTTTCGAAATTAAGCCCTCAATTGCTAAAATTAAAGCACCAAAATTCTCATACCTCTTTAAAACATATAATGACACATAAAATAATATCAAAATATTTTTCTTCAACCTCGAATTAGTGATCCCAAGATCACCATTCTGACTAGCCCCTAAATCGGGCTGTTACAATGCATGTGATATGACCATTTTAACACATATGTCTCACTTTTCACATTTTCCACATATTCATGCTTGTAACTCATATTTCTCAGTTTTTACACATATGTATGTATTATGCTCACTTTTTTCACATATCACATAGTTTTCACTTTAGCATGCTTTAATATACATATGTATATTAAAAAATGGATCTTAACATACACATACATATATCACATGTTTAGATCATCACATATCAATCTAGCCATAAATCACATAACATAGAGTTGAGATCAACATTACATACATCACATATCATAAAATCATGGATTTTCACAACACTTAATAGTTTAAGACACTTACTTGGATTCCTCTTTAATTGTGTTTTTCAACTCCACTCAAGTACTTAATGTACTAAAAAATTAATTAATTAATTAACATTTTATTAAAGTAATTAACATTATATTTCACTTAAAATGAAAGTTAGATCCCACACCTTAAACCATAGCTTTGATTGCCACAATCTTATTAGAAGAGATTTCATTTAGATCTAAGTAGATAGACGAATCTATCGCATCAAACACATATTTTAATTAGATTTATCAAAATTGATTTTTAACACTTAAATTTTATAATCGTTCGAAATAGTTCTCACCATCACTTAACCTTAAATTAAGACTTGGATTAGTTGTCTTTTTATCACACTAAGGATCTCTTTGATCGGCGTCGTTTGGACCTTCAAGTTAATATGAAATCACATTATCACCCTATACCATTTGACCAAACCATGGTATTTCTAAAATGAAGAGTTTTACGAATCAAACAACCTTACTTACACTTGATTTCATACGAGATGATCGAAGGATTGAGAATGGAATGAGATCGATGTTTGAGTGATCTAGAAATAAATAATCAAATAAGTGAAAGAAAAATATGATTTTTAGTCACTAAGGAATCAGCAAAAGAAAGAGGAAGCAAAAAGGAAATTTTTGGTCACCAGCGACGGCTCAGTGGTAGTCCAGTTATAGAGGAGCAGCAATTCAACGGTGGTGAAAAAATATTAAAAGGAAGAGGTTTCAGTCACTATAATTGGAAGAAAGGAGAAAAGAGAAAAGAAAGAAAATAGGTGGTGGAGAAGGAGACCCACAGTGGTTTGTGACAATGGCCATGGCGGCTCACGGCGATGGAAAAGAGGAGGAGAAAAAATGGGTGGCGTCTATGGTGGTTAAGAGGTCTTTAATGGTTGTGGAATGCTCGGTTGTGGTGGTTCTATTTTTATTTGAGAGAAAAGGAAGATGAAGAAAAAAAAAAAAATGAAGATTAGGGTGCAAATGAGGGTGGTGGATGGCATAAGGGATGTCTGTAGCTTGGTCAACCATGACCAGGTTCATCATATCACAATCTTATAGCAATAGAGGCTGTTTTGGCAAAGGGGTGAAACAATGAGTGAAAAGGGGATGTGTCTCACAATATAAGGTAAGTTTGACTTACTCTAGGAGGAAAGGAATCCTCCACATAAGGCAACAATGGCGTGGACGGTGGCATCTATTGTGCACATGGGAATTGTGCCAAAAATAGAAAAATAAAACAAGGGTGAAAAAGGAATCGGGCTAGGGACTTCTAAGATAGTTAACGAGCTTCCTACCACTAAGCCACAACACTTCCTTGTTTTCAAACTTGTGCAAATAAAGAAATAAAAATATGGGATGAATTTACTAAGGGTTTGAAAAATTTTTGCACCAAATAGAAATTAACTAGAGCGAAGGGATTCGAACTCAGATCATCAAGGACAGCTCCACCACTACTCAATCGCTATAATTGGTATTTATTTATTATCAAATAAGAAAAAGATTATCTAAATAAAAAATTCGGTCGTGACCACTCTCGGTTCATTACCCCAATTTCTACTAACCCGATTTTTGGGATGTGACACAATCACTAGAGCCTAACTATATATGTCTAATTGGTCCCTCTACTAGCTCAATAAAAGCTAGATCGAATTGCATTTGAATCAAAAGAAAATTCTACAAATTTGGGAATAATTTAATTGAGTCGATTTATTTATGTGGAATTAAATTAGGTGGTCGTAAGAATTGTTCAACTAGAGAATTTGATTAAAGAATTTTCTTGAAAAATTAATTTGGAAAATCTAAGTGATTTTTGGAAAAATTAATTTTGATCAAGTAAAATTAAATTAATCAAATTAATATAATTAATATAATATTTTTGGAAGTTAGTTTTCAAGTTAGATAATTGGCCCAATGGGTAATTGAACTTGAAAATTGGAACTAAGATCGTAAATTTGGCCCAGGAGTCCAAAATCGAGACCAAGATCCAAAAATTAGTTGAACCGGGCCCGGTATGTAAAACCAGGCTGACGGTCCAACAGGTGGTTAGACCGGACTGGTCGAGTCGTCATTGACCCAGACTGAATTGGTAGCAGCCAAATCGACTCAGGGTTCCGTAAGGGTGTCGCACTTGCATCACTAGACACGACGGTGTCAGAGGCCGGCGGTATTTGGTCGTAGGTGGTTGAGTAGTGGAAGAGTTACATTGCTATTGGAATTCCACCAGAGAATTTGGTTTCAGATTAATCATTTAAAAATACTATTATTTTATTAGTTTAATATTAAATTAAATTTAATACATATATTAATAGTATTTTATTAATTTAATATTAAAGTGATTATCTTAATATTAAATTAAATTTAATGTTTATCTTGTAGATAAACATTCTACTATTTTAATAAGATTAAATATTAAATTTAACCTAATATTTATTTTGATAAATATTATATCAATTTAATATTAAAGTGATTAAGTTTAATAATAGTTGAACTCTCTAAGCTCTCCCTATATAAAGAGAGCCTTGGGTCATTATTTACATACACTTGAATTCAAGAGAAAGTTGTAGAGAGAAAATTATCTAAAGAGATTATTCTAGAAAATTTCTAGAGATATTTTTTTATTTACAGCTTGACCCAAATGTTTAGAGAAATTATGAAATTACCCCGATGGTAATTTTTGTGAAAAATTTTCTGAATCGAAACGAGCCCACACTCGGTAGACGTGAGCTTAAGGATAGCGGAGAAGACTACTTGGTCGAAACGCTCATCTTAGATGAATCGAAAAGGTACAATTTTGATTAAGTATTTATTATTTTCGATATCACAACCAAGATCTTATTTTGGAAAAAAAGTTTAAAACTCTGGTTTTTCCCTAAATTTATTTTTCGCTGCATTTTCCAAACCATTTTTTCAAACATATATAGCATCCAACGACAATCTTGAACTCAAGTGTTGGCGAATGGTTCTTTTTTGTCTTGTCATGTACATTTTGTATCTTGTTGGCCTTTTTGAGAATATGAAAATATGTATAACCGTGATGACAATGGTCATGTGGTTGATAACTTGATAGGTTGCTTTGGTTATATGCTTAATGTTTTCATAGTTGAGAAAAATATCATGCTATGCATTGTGTTTGGTTGATGCTTGGTTTTGTTTGATGGATGTGCTTAGGTTATAATTAGGAGATGTTTTGGTAAGTTTGATTCTTAATCATGTGATGGTTGAATGGTGGAATGTATACAAGTGTGGTTTGAATATTTGAGGTACCATTGATGGTATATTGGCATGAATGAATGTGGTCATTTGGTTAGTTTTGAATTGTTGATTGAGGTGCCAATTGTGATATATTGGTTAGACACTTAGGATGGTTGTTTTAAATGATGATTTTGACTTGAATTAAATGATTTTGAATAGCTTAAATTGTGACTTAAATGGTAGCTTATGACATAAGTGTTTCAAGGGTAAATAGCTTATTTTGGAAGGCATTTTCCAGGTACACACGGTCGTGTACTATACACGGGCTCATGGCATAGTCGTGTGGTCTATGAAATTTTATGTGATTTTGGTGCACATGGGCACAAGGTGTTACACGGTTTGCTCACACAACTATTTAATCCACTCACATAGCCATGTAACCTATCTCACACGAGCACAACTCTTGTACACGATTTAGCGACACGACTATGTGGTTCATCACAAGGGTTGAGTTTTCACACACGGCCAGGGGACACGACCTTGTGACCCCTATTTCCAAAATTTTCTCAACTTTTTTTTGTTTTTAATTCAAATCGATCCCTGTTCATTCTTGGATTGTTTTTAAGCTTTTGTATACTCAATATTTACCTGAAATAGATTGAATAATGTATTTATACATGCTCGTATATGTTTATTTAATAATTATTTAAGGTTTTCATTAATAAATTGTATGATATTGTTTGGTAATTTTTCGTAACATCTCATTACTCGGGCCCGACGAACGGACCAGGTAAGGGTTGTTACATTCTCTGTAATGGATGAAAGATGTATATGTGGATAATGATTATCCAGAGTCTTCAATTTGAGTTCAGTCTGACTGTGATGAGAGGAAAACATCGTTCTTCATATTTAAGCTTCTATCATCTGCTTCTAATATGTATGATATGATATGATCTAAGATTTGGTAGTGGAGATGAGGAGATAAGTTTGTGTAGCCTCCGGTAGAGCAGATATATTACAAACCGGATTGACGGTTCATGATAAAACATGCTATTTTGAATGAAAATTATATGAGGATTTAAGGGAGTATGTATGTATATGAGAATTACATGTATGCCTCTAATTTTGAATTCTGGGGATGTGGCTAGCATGAATGTAACAACCCGTTTTTTAGTGGTTTTGACACCACAAGTCTAACGAGTAAGTTCGTATAATTAATATTTAAATTATACGAGTCAATAATAATTTTTATAATGAATTTTGATTTGAGGATTTTAACTAATTAAATTAAAAGTTAGTATAAGTGGTTCAATTCAAAAGGCAAGTGGTCACAGAAAACGTGGTATTAGGACCTTGTTTCCGTAATTTAAAGTGTTAAATATTTTTATTAAATATTTACAGAGTCGTATTATATGTGAATTGAAGTTTGTCTGGTAATTTTGATGATTTATTGCTTAATTACTATAAAAGGATTAATTTGTAAAAGAGGTAAAAGTTAAAAGGACCAAAATGTAATGAAACCATGGTCAAAAAGTCCAAGCTGTGGTGGATATGATTAATCCACCAACTTTTGGGCTATTTACTCTTTTAGTCCTAATTAGTTTATGGCTAAATTGAAATTAAGTTTGATTAGTTGGAATTTAAAAAGAATTGAAGGACCAATTGTGCAATTAAAACTTCCTTAAATGGTAATTATACCATATTTATATATTATGGACAGGACATGATTTAGTAATTTTATAAGTTTTATGATAAGGTTAATTTTGTAAAAAGTTAAAAAAATTAAAGAAATAAATAACAATATCATGAATTTCCTCTCTTTTTCTTGGTGGAGAATTGAATACACCATAGAAGAGATGAACAAGCTTCGGCCAATCTAGGGTTCTTTAATTTGGTGAGTAAATCTCGCTCATTTTTAATAATTTTTATGTTTTTCAGCTTGTATTGGCTTAATCTAGCTAACCCAGGGAGTAATTTGTAATATTGTTAAATGTTTTGGATTATTCCATTGATGAATTTAAGTTGCTCTTGAAGTTTATGGTAAATTATTAAGCTTGGTTGTTAGATAGGACTATTTTGTAAAGTAATTTTAGTAATTTTAATGTTTAATGACTAAATTGTTAAAATGATAAAATTACAAGGACTTGATGTAAAAACAACAATTATGGAATGTAGTGGAGTATTACACTATTCAACTGAAATTAAATTTAGTTAAAATTGGTTAAATTGCAAGTTTGAGCTTAAGGACTAAATTGTATAAAAGTGAAATATTGGGGGCAATTTTGTAAAAATTCCTAAAAGGACTTAATTGCATAAAATAAGTTAATTTTACTATTGAAATTAGTTAAACAACAAATAGGATTAAAACATTTATGGCTTCCACATAAATAAGGAGTCAAGTAAAAGACTACAAAATGAGAATTTGAGAGAATATAAAATAAGGATATACAAACAAGAACCAATCCCAATGAAAAGGCAGAATAAATTGGATTGGTAAGTAATGCCACTCCCAGGCCTCCTAATATAAGACCCGATCCCAGAAAAACTAAAAGAAAATTGTGTATTGGTCCAAGCAAATCCATTCTGTGTTGTCTATCGTTGGCCTCTATGGTAGAATCAGTCGGGGGCCTGAGAGGTGGTGGTTTACCCTATGGCGGATGTCAGCGGTTCGAGTCTGCTTATCTCCAACTTGTGAACTTAGCTAAAACAAAGCTACATGATAGTACCCAATTTTTCGATTCGATAGTTAGTTCGATCTATGATTTATCATTATGGACGTTGATAAGATCCTTCCATTTCATTTAGCAGCACCTTAGGATGGGAATGAAAAATATTATTTTAGATCAAGAACGAGTGGAAAACCGATGAAAAGAGAAAATTACCGAATACTCCTTGTACCTTTGTCATTACTGTAATTTAGTCAGGTAAGTTCGTTCGGTTTAGTTTTAGTACATTTATAAATGTATTATATAAGCCAATTGCATATTGTTGAATTATATTGATGTGTGTAATTGAAATGCAAATAATGAATTGAAATAATGTTGATCACTAACTAAGATACTCTGAGTCGTTACTGCAATTCAATCTTGTAAGTTCGTACATTTATTTATACTTCTAATGATTTTTATATTCTTTGTTAATATAAGTTTCTTAAATGTTATATTTTATAATGGTATGATCTTGGAAAAGAAAAGAAAATGAATATCGATTCTACTAAAGTGCTCAACGAGCAATATCTATTGGTTCTACTAAAAGTGCTCAAACGAGCAATATCTATTGATTCTACTGAAAGTGCTCAACTAGCAATGTCCATATATCCTACCGCATGTGCTCAAACAAGCAATGTCTACTGATTTTACTGAAAGTGCTTAAACAAGCAATATCATTTGATCTCATGAAAGTGCTCAAACGAGCAATACCTATTGATACTACTGAAAGTGCTCAACAAGCAATATCTACTGATCCTATTGAATGTGCTCAAATGAACAATGTCTACTGATTCTACTAAAAGTGCTCAAACAAGCAATATCCACTGATTCTATTAAAAGCGCTCAATGAGAAATATTTTTTGATCCTATTGAATGTGCTCAAATGAGCAATGTTTATTGATTCTACTGAAGTGCTCAGATGAGCAATATCTATTGGTTCTACTAGAAGTGCTCAACGAGCAATATCTACTGATCCTACTGAATGTGGTCAAAAGAACAATGTCTACCGATTCTACTGAAGTGCTCAAACGAGCAATATCTACTGATTCTACTTACTAGTTGCTCAAACGAGCAATATCAATTAATTATACTGAATGCTTGCTCAAACGATCATTATCCACTAGTTATACTGAATAAGATTTTTTGTACCGATGATTGGACACGAACACTGAAATAATGCTCGGATATTATTCATTTGATGGAAGTTGTGATTGACAGAACTCAGTAACATCCTAAAATTGGGCCTAGTAGAATTGGGCCCAATAGGCCTTGAGAATGGGAACGTTTAAAATTTTGAGATGCATGTAGCACTTAGAATGTTATGGTAAGGTATTAATGGGCATGTGCATTGTGTGTAATGTTATGTTCAATATGTTAATTTGCGATTCAGTTGGGCCCAAAGAATTGGGTCAAAATTTGGCGACCAAGGTGAGCTAAGGGGGACGGCACAAGGCTATAATTTAGGGATTATTTTATTTAATTAATGAGGATAACAAGTGATAAAATAAAGGGAGAGTTGGTACAAATGTGGCCTCTTATGGATGAGTGTTTTGATAGGGATAAGGGATAGAAGGATAGAGGAGAAAAGATAGGAGTTATCTTACGAGTCTGAGTTGGCCAAAATTCCATCTCCTAAAGGAGTGTCGAAATTCCTATAAATAGGGGTACCTCTTCAATTCCGAATTTTGAACCCCATTCTCTTCTCTCATCTTCGTCGCGAAATTCTCGGTTCTTCTTGGTAATCTCTTTTCTTTTGATTTCTTCTAAAAGTCGAAACCCTAAGTATTCTTTCTCTCCACTTTCTTTTCACTTTCCTTCTAAGTCAAACACTTCACTCGGTTTTTCTAAAAGTTGAAAATGCATCAGTTCATCTTTTCGGGATTTTCATAAAAGTCAAATCGCTAGATCTCATCTCTCGTGGTTGTCGAATCCTCTTTAATGGAGTCCGCTTGTGCTAGAATATGAAGGAAACAATAGGTAAGTATTGATTTTGGGATTTCATTGTTCTTCGACTTTTCAAAGTCCTTAGCGAATGGCTATTAGAAACTAATCTCTTATTTCACACTTCTTTTCGGCATTCCAGGATTTGAAGAATGAGGCCAATTGCATAGATTTCTAAGTTATAGAATCGTATTACTTTCGGGATTTCAAGGTAAGAGGATTTGTTTATTTATATATATAAAATCAGGTAGAATACTAACCATGGCCGAATATAGGAGAGGGCATATTTTCACAGTTTTTCGACTTTTAAGTAAAGTTATAGATTGAGGATAATAGATCCGGATAGCAAGGACATCGACTAAGAATATTGGATTTCGCGATATCAGGTGTGTAATACTTCCCCACCATTTAGATTTGTCTGTTAAATACCTGTTTATAAGTATTATATGTTGTGATAAATGTCGAAATCCCAGCATAAAGATGGAAGCCCAAAGACGGTAAAAGCGAATCACCAGATCAGTGAATATTCTGATTATATGTTATAAGTGTATTGATTTTTGTGATTGCATGGGGTGGGTTTGATGAAAGGAAGAAGTTATACGTTATATGTGTAGTGGTTTTTACTGTGATCTATTATATTTTGGCATTAGAGCCAAGTTCAAAAGCTCGACTGTGGGCTCGAGGCCCAAAATGCTTTAAGGGAGGGGCTTTGAAAAGTTTTTGGAAAAGGTACATGGGTTGAACAGCATGGCACCGAGTCTCCTGCACCAATCCGCCTGTAAGTATTCCTAACTATCCGCCCCGGTAAGTATTCCTAAGCATTGTGTGAATTATATTTGGGAAAATGGGTATTTCAGGATCGTAGATTAGTAGAATAGGAGTTATTGAACCTTAGGAATAGCTTACTCCAACACAATTACATAAGACTTAAAGATCCATTAAACAAACACGTGAGTGCGTCACTAAGTTAAGGGTGTGGCAATTGTGCAGCGCATGTCTAGGAATGGATTCGGGGGAGCTTGGTATTTAAGCGATCCTAGTGACTCACCTCCTCTCCACTCGAATCCTACAGTGCGTGGTGACGATTCATCCTAAGCGAGGCGATTTATTCACGAGGCTAAATTTAATAACTAAAACCGAAAGGACCAGCCATTTTGTTTCGAAACACTTTAAACCTTAGTTTTGAAATTACCACAATACCCCTGATTTGGAAAAAGACCAAAATACCCCTGATTTGAAATGACCAAATTACCCCTGACTTGTAAAAAAATTTACCAAAATACCCTCAGTATGGAAAATTGCCGAAGTACCCTCGAAGTGAAAATTTTCAAAATACCCTTATTTTGTAAAATGACCTGGAACCATATTTTGGAAAAAAATTACGAAAATACCCCTGGATTATGAAAATTATGAAAATACCCCTGGTTTATGAAATTACCAAAACACCCCTGATTTCTGAAATTTCTGAAATATCTACGTTTTGTAAAAGTTTTTGAATTAACCCTGTTTTATTACTAAAATACCCCGATAGGTTAAATTACGAAAATACCCCCAGATAGTGAAATGACGAGAATACCCCTACACGTGGAATGAGGGTAGGAAATTGAAATGAAAACTTTGTGATGATTGAAAGAACCACTACCAAATTTCTCTACATAAAACTTATTCGTGTGTAATCAGTGAAACAGAAGCTAATTCATAAAAAATTTCTTAAGCAGATAAATCGCGATTATAGACATGAGTACTAGGGGATGTGGGCGTAATGTGTGAGGACACGACAGAGGTAGAATGACCGTATCAGAATCGGTCAGGTCTGGTCAAGGGTCCGATAATGAGATACCACCACCACCAGCTGCTGGCGTAGAGTACCAGGATCAGACGGGGGAGATGCAGTGTCGCAGGCAATACTGCGAGTGCTTGAGAGAGTGGCTGGAGCAGGTGGAGGCGCAGGAGCTCGAAAATCTATATCTGAGCGACTCCGAGCTAATGGGGCCGAGGTATTTCGAGGTGTTTCTGGTGTGGCTCCCAGTACGGCTGAGTATTGGTTAGAGGCGACGGAGCGAATCATAGATGACTTGGATCTGACTGTTGAGGAAAAATTGAAAGGGATATTGTCGCTTCTCCGGGATGAGTCATACCAGTGGTGACTCACGGTTTGGGATAGTGCAGCAGTGGATGATCTCACTTGGGACTATATTAAGGCAGCTTATCAGAAGAAATATGTTGGGTCTAACTATATTGATGCATAGCGGAAGGCATTTTGAAATTTGGTTCGGGGAGTAAGTCGTATCGAGTCTGGCCGAATTTTAAGGTTGAGCCCAAGATGCTAGGGGCATCATGGCTCTGAGAACATGAAGCGATGTGTCGGGTTTGAGGATGGATTGAGAGATGAGCTAAGATTGCTGATCGCTCCACAAGAGGAGCGAGTTCTTGTCTTTGGTGGAAAAGGCTAAGGTAGTGAAGGGGTAAAAGTGCGTGAGGCGAGAATCTGGATAGGAATAGACACAAGAGGTTTGGAT
This sequence comes from Gossypium rotundifolium, assembly GCA_025506655.1. Taxonomy (NCBI): domain Eukaryota; kingdom Viridiplantae; phylum Streptophyta; class Magnoliopsida; order Malvales; family Malvaceae; genus Gossypium; species Gossypium rotundifolium. Next base: position 83,196,237 of record CP106724.1, on the reverse strand, counting down.
CATCGGGGTCGGTAATCCGCAGAAAAGGGCTAGAAGCAGTGGGCGAATCAATCTGGAAGGCCTATTGCTACTAATCGGGGACCGGTAGCGATTATGTAATCGATGTGGGAAATCTTATTGGGGAGGATGTTGGAGTGGTGGAAAGGGATGCTTTGAGTGTGGTTCATTGGATCATCGTGTGAGGGACTATCCATGTAAGTTAGCCAAGATTCGGTCTGAGGGTCAAGGTCGTGCTCAGTTTAGAAATGAGGGACTACCACCGCAGAGGGTCGTGGTAATCTTGGTAGAGAGGTAATGGTTACGGTGGGACCCACGGAGCACTAAGCGGAGGTGCGAGCAACCTTGAAGTAAGGCACTGGGTTGGTATATCAATGAGACATCAGGAGGAGGCGGACGATCAGACGTCATAACCGAAATCGTTCTTAATCTTTGGATTCTGAGTATCTTGCTTTGATTGATGTGGGTTCGACGCATTCATATGTTACTAGTAGCATAGTAGAGACCATGAACCTAGACTTTGAAACTACTTCTAGAGAGATGACGATAATTAGCCCTCTAGGTCACTCTGTAGAAGTAAATAAGCTATATAGGGATGTACCCTAAAACTCCAAAGGGTAGTGTTTATAGGTGACACGATGGAGCGCCATTTGGGGAGTTCGATCGATTTTAGGATGGTGGTTGGTTAAGTATCGGGCCGGTTTGGATTCTTGTGACTAAGCACATGGTTTTGAAACGGTGAGGTGAAGAAGTGGTGATGATAGGTAATAGAAGAGATTATCTATCCAACGTGGTATCTGCGTTGAAAGTTGGTGAAATGGTCAGGAAGGGCTGTAAGGCGTTCGTGGTTTATATATGTGCTTTGGAGGCTAAGGAGTCTGCTGTAGAGAATGTTCGAACAGTAAAGGATTTTGCTGACGTATTTTCAAAGGAACTTTCGAGTCTGCCTTCGGATCGGGAAGTTGAATTTGGTATAGATCTGTTACCCGGAACTGCACAAGTGTCTATTGCCCCGTATAGAATGGCACCGAAAGAATTAGTAGAGCTGAAGGCTCAGATTCAGGAGTTGTTGGACCGAGGTTTTATATGGCCAAGTGTTTCACCTTGGGGAGCGCCGGTACTCTTTGTCAAAAAGAAAGATGGTACAATGCGGATGTGTATAGACTACCACCAATTGAACAAGCTGACGATCAAAAACAAGTATCCGTTGCCGAGGATAGATGGCTTATTCGATCGACAAGGGGCATCAATTTTCTCAAAGATTGATTTAAGGTGCAGGTATCATCATTTAAAGGTGAAGGAGGCGATATCCACAAGGCGACATTTATTACTCGGTATGGGCACTATGAGTTTACGTATCTTGTTTGGGTTGTGAGCGCACGCGGTATTCATGAATATGATGAACTGGGTGTTCTAGCAGTATTTGGATCAGTTTGTCGTGGTATTTATAGATGACATCTTGGTATACTTAAGGTTAGAGGAGGATCATGATGCGCAATTGCGAGTAGTGTTGCAGATACTGAGGGAAAAGCAGTTATTTGCCAAGTTTCGTAAGTGTGAGTTCTGGCTTAGGGAGGTGACTTTCTTGGGTCACGTGGTGTCAATTGAGGGAATTAGAGTGGATCCTGGCAAGATTGAGGCAGTATTGGACTGGAAACCGCCTAAGTCAGTGGCAGAAATTCAGAGTTTTCTAGGACTGGTAGGGTATTACCAAAGATTTGTAGAGGGATTTTCTTTGATCGCAGCACCAATGACCAAGTTACTGATGAAAGGAGTTCCATTTGTGTGGTCTGAGAAGCAGCAAGAAAGTTTCAACAAGTTAAAGAAGATTCTGACTGAAGCTTTGGTTTTGATTCAGCCTGAAGTAGGAAAGGAATTCACGATATATTGCGATGCATCACATACTGGCTTGGGATGTGTCTTGATCGAGGAAGGAAGGTAGTGGCTTATGCATCTCGGCAATTTGAGACCGCATAAGGTTAACTACGACGTATGACTTGGAGTTAGGCTGCGGTGGTTTTCATACGAAAATTTGGAGACACTATTTATGCGGAGGGAAGTCGATAGTCTACAGATCACGAGCACTCAAGTATCTTGACTCGGAAGGATTTGAACTTGAGGCAACCGAGATGGATTGAGCTGTTGAAAGACTACGACTATTCAATTGAGTATCATCAGGCAAGGCTAACGTGGTGGTAGACGCGTTGGCCGTAAGGTTATATCGGACTTGAGGCGATGTTTGCTCATCTTAGCTTGTATGACGATGGGAGTCTTTTGGTAGAATTAGAGGTTAAGCCGACTTGGGTAGAAGCGATTAAGGAGAAGCAGTTAGTGGATGAGGTTTGAATGCTTGGAGGTTGCAAGTCTGAGTAATGGGTTGGAAGGTTCTGACTTGACTCACAATGGAGTGTTGTGTTTTCAAGGGAGAGCTTGTATCTTAGAAGGACATCGAGTTGAGGCAAAGGATTCTTGGGATGCACATAGTAGCCCATCGCTATGTATTCGGAGGTAGCAAGATGTACCGGATTTACGCGATTACGGTGGCGAGGGCTAAAGCGGAAGTGGCCGAGTTTGTGGGTAAGTGTCGGCGTGTCGTGGTCAAAGCCGAGCATCGGTATGTCGGTTTACTTGGTGGTAAAGATTCCTCAATGGAAGTGGGAAAGGATTACCATGGACTTTGTCAGTGGGCTACCCCTCACGCCTAGCAAGAAAGACTCAGTCTGGGTGATTGTGGATCGTTTGACCAAATCAGCTCATTTTATACCGATGAGGGTTGATTATTTGCTTGAAGTTAGCTAAGTTGTATGTGGTGAGATAGTAAGGTTGCATGGTGTGCGGTATCAATTATCTCGGATAGGGATCAGAGGTTCACGTCGAGGTTACGAGAGCTTTGCATCAAGCTTTGGAAGCGAGGTTGGATTTCAACATAGCTTTTCACCCCATGATCAAATGAGGCGATCTGAAAGAGTAATTCGGATCTTAGAGGATATGCTAAGGGGTCGTGTTCGGATTTCAATGGTAGTTGGGAGGAGTATTTACCATTGGCAGAATTCGCTTATAATAATAGTTATCAAGCGAGTATCCAGATGGCACCGTATGAGGCACTGTATGGACGAAAGTGTCGTACTCCTACGTGTTGGACAGAGTTGGGTGAACGGCAGATATTAGGTCCGGAGTTGGTGGCAGAAACTGAGGATAAGGTTAAGGTGATTCAGGCTCGTCTCAAGGAAGCGTCGGACAGGCAGAAGTCTTACGTCGATCTTAAGCGGAGGGATATAGAGTTCATCGTGGGTGATAAGGTCTTTTTAAAGGTCTCGCCATGGAAGAAAGTGTTGAGATTTGGAAGGAAAGGCAAGTTAAGTCTGAGGTTTATTGGGCCGTATAAGGTGTTGAGACGAGTGGGACCAGTAGCTTATCAGCTCGAGTTGCCAGGAGAGCTGAGTCAGATTCACGATGTGTTCCATATCTCCATGCTCAGGCGCTATCGTTCAGATCCATCGCATGTCGTAGCAGTGGAGAAAATAGAGGTAAGTCCAGATTTGACTATGGAAGAGGAACCAGTGCAGATCCTGGATCAAGATGTGAAGGTTTTGCGCAAGAAGTCAGTTCCATTAGTGAAGGTGATGTGGCAGAATCACGGCGAGGAAGAAGCTACGTAAGAACCAGAGGAAGTGATGAGACAGCAATACCCTCAACTCTTTTGACCAGGTAATTTTGAGGCTAAAATTATTTTTAAGGGGGTAGAACTGTAACATCCTTAAATAGGGGTTATTGTGTTTGAACTTCTTTGCATGTGTGTGGGTTGTTGTGTTGTTGATTGAGGTGTTCTAGAGGCTGGTTATAAGCCAAAGGTAGGCCCGAGCTGTAGGAAAATTTTTGTTTTTAAGATTTATTTAAAAATGAAGGAGCTAGAAGTTAAGTATATTTAGGTGGGGAATTTCAGCACAAGAATGGGCTTGGTAGAGTGGCAAGGAGGAGCCACTTAGGGCCTTGAGGTGGCGCCACATGTAGGGAAGGGAGAGCTCGAGTTGAGCGTGAAACCCCATTTTCTGCTTACTTTTTAACGCTAAAAGGGGGAGGAGTTGTGCTCAGTACAAACTCTGTCAGATAAGCATGGATTGAGTCAAATTAATTTGAATTGGTGGCAAGGAGAGGATTTAGGAGTTTGACTAATTCAAACTCATTCGAACTAGTGGCCAGGAGAAGTTTGTAGTAGTTGCCGAAATTTAAACTCCTGTTTAGGAGGAGTGTTCGGTTTGGGAAGCTAAGTAAGGGGGTTGCCAAAATTCCATAGTTAGCTTGGGGGGTCATTTCCAGCTAGCAAGGCCTTGCTGCATTCGGTTGAGAGGCAAAACTGAAACCCTTTTTACACTTGTCGATTCCTCCCTAGTGCATTTGTTGAAGCAAACCCGAAGCCTTAAGTGGCACCTGTCGAATTCTCTTGAAAGCATTAAGTCGAATGTCCATCTGAACTTCTTTTGGTTTATTTCTTTTCTTCTTTTCAAAGGCTTGGTGAATCTTTTCTCCCATATCTCTCTTTTCTTTCTCCCATTTTCTTTTGCTCAAAGCCAAAGCATCCATCTTTTCCTTTCATCTTTTTCTTTTCTCAAACCCTTGTGCCGAAATTCTCACCATCATCCTTGCCGAATCCTCCCTCTTTCATTTCATTCTTCTTTTCCTTTTCCTTTTTCCACTCTAGTCGAATCTCATTTGTTTGCCTTCTATCAACCATAGCTGAATCTCTCTTCTTGCTTTTTGTTTTGTGTTGGCCGAATAACAATCAAGGCTAGCTCTTCTTCGGTTTTTCTCTAATCGGATCTAAGAAGGGGGTAAGTAAGTTTAATTTGAAACTTTATTTTATCTTTCTCTTTTCTCTGTCGACATGGAAGACAAAAGTGAATTCGACATTTGTTGATAGTATTGCTAATCATGTATAGGAATCAATTTCTTTTAGGTTCTTGAGATTTTGGAAGCGGTGGATCTGAGCGGTTATTCTCTAACAATCGAATTTCGTAAGGCGGAAAGGTAAGGATTGTGTTAGTTATGCGTTATCACACTCTTGGGATTTATTGGTATTGCCAAATGGCCTTTGGTAATAACCTAAGTGTTGGTAGAATGTAGGACAAGAGGTTCTAGTCGATGAGAGCGGGTCTTGGGATTCGATGCTTGCGTTAGTACAGTGTGTAGCTTACACACTTTATAACTTAGTAAATATATTAATAACCTAAATTTGTTAAAAGTCAAAGCGTGTAGATCTTGACATGATACCTTTATGGGTATGAGCAAGGATTACGGGTAAGTCCGTTTTGATGAGATATTGCTATATGATGATTGATACTATGATTTACGATAGATTTGATATATGTTTAATTTTAAGGCATGTTGGCATGATTTACACATGTATTGCATTGTCATGGGCGATATGAGAGGAGGGAAGATTTGATATCCGTGTCTTTGGGACACGGTGGTTTAGTACCACGATTAATTTCGTGACTTTGGGTCACGGAGGTTTGTCACCTCATTGTGACTCGTCCGATGGCTTAGTACCACGATGGGTTGGCCCCATAGTTGATGTATTGGGATTGTCTTGATGATTTGGTATCACACGTGGGTTGGCCCCACACTTGGATTATTGATATTTCATGACTTTGGGTCACGGAGGTTTGGCACCTCATAGCGACTCGTCGGTGGCTTAGCACCACGATGGGTTGGCCCACATTTGATATTACTGAGATTGTCGCGGTGATTTGGTATCACAATGTGGTGGCCCCACATGGATTATTCGTGACGTTGGTTCACCGGTGGTTGGGCACCACATTATTATTAGATATCGTGACTTTGGGTCACCGGTGGTTTTAGTACCACACGGGGTAGAAAGCGGAGTTATGGATGGCTAGGTTTGGGTGCATGATATATTGCTTGGTTATGATTTGTGTAAGCTTGTTGCATTAGCGGGAGGGATTATGCACTGAGTCTTGGTGACTCACCTTCTCCCTTATCTTTTCAAGTGATGCGTAGATCGCGGATGAGGAGCCAGGTGGACTTGAGGTGGCCATGCATTAAATGCATTCGGTTATACATGGACTTTGATTTGGGTATTTATTTTTAAATTTTGATTTTTATTTGGGTTTGTAATAAGGCCTTTAAATTATGTTTTTGGATTATTTTGCATGTTTTAGATTTGATTTCAAACTGTCAAAGTAAATTATTTGACTTGATTAAACAATTTGAACATAAGGTTTTCTAAACTATAATACACAACGGTTTTTAAAACTTTACCATCGGGTAATACAATTCGCTTGACAATAACGACAACTCAAATTATTTTCAAACTTAAGTTTTCCACACTTAATTCAAACGATTTCTAGAGGTACTCGGGATTTGATGGACATAAATGTCCTCCGTAGTAATGATTGTCAAGCGGGTGAAAAAAAAAAACTTTCGGAAGTTTTAAAGTTAAGGTAGTATTTTCAATTTCACATACACAAGTTTTCCAAAACGTTAAGCAACACTAGGGTTTTCACCGAAGATAAATCGGTGACTCATTTTCTTCAAAATGTTTTTTTTTACTCTGTAATACGTCAGACTCGGTCGTGGTGTATTGACTGGGTTTGGGGTGTTACAGGGTGAATATGTGGAATGAGTTAATTTAAGTGTTAGGGGCCCAAATTTTAAGTTTTAAGGAGCCCAAATCTTCTAATTTAAGTTAGTTAAATTTGGCATTAAGGATTAGGGAAGTGGACGGCACAAGGCTATTTTTTTGGGGAATTTTATTATATTAATTCTATGTGGATAATAAACAGATAAAGACTATTATTTAGGGATTTAGTCTTTAAGGATAATAAGCAGATAAAGACTATTTTGAGAAGATAATAGATTAAGATAAGGGAAAAGGGATAGGAGCTATCATGTGTGGCGGTGTTATTTGAAAATCAATCTCTGCTAAAGGGAGAATCGGTTTCTATATAAAGAGGGGTGTGCGAAATTTTGGAAGCCTTTCTTATATTTTCTTTTCTCATCTTCTTCCTCTCAAAAGTGAAAAGCACCATTTTCTTCACCCTTTCTTTCTCTCTAAAATTTCTGGTTGGCCTAATCTTTTAACCTCTGTTGTTATTTTTCTTCTAATCCTAAAAGCGAAATCACATCTCTATTATTCTAATCTTCTCCTTAATATTCATTGGCCAAATCTCTCTAGCCATCTCTTCAATTCTTAAATCTTCTAAAAGCTGAAATTCTTAGATCTCACCTCCGAAGTTGCGAATTTTCTTGATGAAAATGCCTTGCGAATTTGAAGAAAAAAATAGCTATGTCGATTTTGAGTTTCCAATATATATCTCTGGCTTTTTAAAGTCCCTAGTCGAATGGCTATTTAGTGACTAATCAAGGGTTTTTCTTATTTTCGGCATTTCGGGATCCGAAGAGGAGTCCAACGCTTAGATCTCTAAGTCAAAGATCAGTAACACTCAAGTCGTGTTATTTTCGGGATTTCAAGGTAAGGAGATTGGTTTATTTATAAATATATGAAATCGGGTAGAATACTAACCATGGTAGAATATAGGAGAGCCCTATTTTCACATCTTTCCGGCTTTTGAGCAAAGTTGTAGATCGGGATAATAAGGATATCGACTAAGAATATTAGATTTTGCGATATCAGGTGTGTAACACTTCCGCACCATCTAGATCTATTTGTTAATACATGTTTATAAGTTTTATATGTTCTGATAAATGCCGAAATTCTGGCATAACGATTGAAAACCAAAGAGGGTAAAGCAAATCACCGGGTTAGTGATCCTGTCATTCTAAGTGAATGTTACGATTAAATGAGATGTGTCTGTTGACTTTACGTGATTGCATGGGCTGGGTTTGATGAAAGGAGGAAGTTATACGTTGTAGCGGTTTTATCGTGATCATTTAGGCAGTTTTTTACCGTATACTGTTGTAGCGATTTTTCCGTGATGCATTGTAGAGGTTTTGCCATGATCTATTGTAGCGGCTTTTGCGTGATCATTGGAGCTACTGACCATGATCGACGATGAAGCGACGACGCCATCCAAGCGTGTAGCGGTGTGGGTTGATTGTAGAAATCCCCAATGGTGTGAATGGTTCGGTGATGCAGGCGTGTAGCGGATGGAAACTTAGGATTTGGGGTTGGGCTTGCATATTATTTTTATTGTGTATATTAAAGCTATTTATTACATTTTATGGGGCTAAAGCCCAAATCTAATGGTGCATGAGGGTTGCACACTGAGTCTCGCGACTCAACCAATTAATTAACATTTCAGGTAGCACTTAGTGCATCGGATAGGCGGGGAGAGGAGTGCAAGGTGGCCATGCGAAAGAACATTTGGATCCAGCAAAAAAACTCTAGTTATTATTTTATATTCTTATTTAATGGATTTTAAATCTCGTTGTGATAAGGCCATGGGCCACCAGTTTATATTTTGTTTTATTACGAGGTTTTATTACTTTTAGTTATTTAAATTTTTATTTTAATTGAACTAAGGCATGTATTTAAATTTGGGTTTTTAATTCATAAAGGCATATTTTATTTAAAACTATAAATTATAAATTTTTCTCGAATAAAAGGTTAAACTTTACCAAAATGTTTTTCTGAAAATGCGACATGTTTTACAAAATTTTCTTAGTGACATACCAGATCCGGTTGTAGTGTTTGGGCCGGGTTTGGGTCACATACACAAGTTTTCCAAAACATCAAGCAACACTAGGGTTTTCACCGAAGATAAACCGGTGACTCATTTTCTTCAAAACGTTTTTTTTTACTCTGTAATACGCCGGACTCGGTCGTGGTGTGTTGACCGGGTTGGGGGTGTTACAGGGTGAATATGTGGAATGAGTTAATTTAAGTATTAGGGGCCCAAATTTTAAGTTTTAAGGAGCCCAAATCTTTTAATTTAAGTTAGTTAAATTTGGCATTAGGGATTAGGAAATGGGCGACACAAGGCTATTTTTTGGGAATTTTATTATATTTATTCTATGTGGATAATAAGCAGATAAAGACTATTATTTAGGGATTTAGTCTTTAAGGATAATAGCGAGATAAAACTATTTTGAGGAGATAATAGATTAAGATAACGGAAAAGGGATAGGAGTTATCATGTGTGGCGATGTTGGTGAAAATCAATCTCGCTAAAGGGAGGAATCGGTTTTCTATATAAAGAGGGGTGTGCCAAAATTTTGGAAGCCTTCCTTATATTTTCTTTTCTCATCTTCTTCCTCTCAAAAGCGAAAACCACCATTTTCTTCACCCTTTCTTTTCTCTAAAATTTCTGGTTGGTAGAATCTTTTAACCTCTGTTGTTATTTTTCTTCTAATCCTAAAAGCGAAATCACATCTCTATTATTCTATTCTTCTCCTTAATATTCATTGGCCAAATCTCTCTTAGCCATCTCTTCAATTCTTAAATCTTCTAAAATCGAAATTCTTAGATCTCACCTTACGAAGTTGCGAATTTTCTTGATAAAAAGTGCTTGTGCGAATCTGAAGAAAACAATAGCTATGTGTCGATTTTGAGTTTCAATATATCTACGGCTTTTTAAAGTCCCTAGCCAGAATGGCTATTTAGTGACTAATCAAGGGTTTTCTTATTTTTGGCATTTCGGGATCGAAGAGAGTCCAACGCTTAGATCTCTAAGTCAAAGATCGATAACATTCAAGTCGTGTTATTTTCGGGATTTCAAGGTAAGGAGATTGGTTTATTTATAAATATATGAAATCGGGTAGAATACTAACCATGGCCGAATATAGGAGAGGCCCTATTTTCACATCTTTCCGGCTTTTTGAGCAAAGTTGTAGATTTGGATAATAAGGATATCGACTAAGAATATTAGATTTCGAGATATCAGGTGTGTAACACTTCCACACCATCTAGATCTGTTTGTTAATACATATTTATAAGTTTTATATATTCTGATAAATGCCGAAATTCTGGCATAACGATTGAAAACCAAAGAGGGTAAAGCAAATCACCAGGTTAGTGATCCCTGTCATTCTAAGTGAATGTTCTGATTAAATGAGATGTGTACACTGACTTTCTGTGATTGCATGGGTTGGGTTTGATGAAAGGAGGAAGTTATATGTTGTAGCGATTTTTATCGTGATCTATTGTAACGGTTTTCTTGTGTTTGTTGTAGCGGTTTTACCGTGATACATTGTAGAGGTTTTTGCCATGATGCATTGTAGCGGCTATTACCGTGATCTGTTGGAGTAGCTACTGACCATAATTTGACGATGAGCAGACATTCGCCATCCAAGTGTGTAGCGGTGTGGGTTGATTGTAGAAATCCCCAATGGTGTGAATGGATTTGATGCGGGGTGTGTAGCGGATGGAAACTTAGGATTTGGGGTTGGGCTTGCATATTATTTTTATTATGTATATTAAACTGTTTATTCTGTTTTATGGGGCTAAGGCCCAAATCTAATGGTGCATGAGGTTGCACTTTGAGTCTCATGACTCAACCAATTAATTAACATTTAGGGTAGCATTTAGTGCATCGGACCAAGGCGGAGAGGAGCGCAAGGTGGCCATGCGAAAGAATATTTGGATCCAGAAAAAAAACTCTAGTTATTATTTTATATTCTTATTTAATGGATTTGAAATCTCGTTGTGATAAGGCCATGGGCCACCAGTTTATATTTTGTTTTATTACGGGCTTTTATTACTTTTAGTTATTTAAATTTTATTTTAATTGAACTAAGACATGTATTTAAATTTGGGTTTTAATTCATAAAGGCATATTTTATTTAAAACTATAAATTATAAATTTTCCCGAATAAAAGGTTAAACTTTACCAAAATGTTTTTACGAAAATGCGACATGTTTTACAAAATTTCCTTAGTGACATACCATATCCGGTTGGAGCGTTTGGGCCGGGTTTGGGGTGTTACAGATTCTTTCCTCTTTTAACTAACAACATGAGATTAAATGCTACATTATATTTGATATTTTTTACAAAATAATTTCTTTTTTATATTTTGTTAATATTTTCTTATATTATAAAATTATCTTTTGAGATCTTTAATCTTGTTGCATTTTAGAATTGTTAACATATACAAAAGAACTATGAGAAAAAAAAGAGAACAAATTGCACATATGAAACTTGTACATGCAATAATCTTCTATTCAATTTTAAAATTTTGAAGTTAATATCAATGCAATTCTAATTTTTAAAAATAATTTTCTATTATTTAAATTTAGAAGTTATACTTTTAATTTTTTATTTTATATTATGAATGTTTGATTAATAAATAAATGGTGAGTATTTGGTACTCAAATAGTATTTTTTTGTAATTTTAAAAATTGATATATCTTTTTAAATATTTATTTATTTTTGATATTTTACTATACTCATTAATTTTTTAATTCTAATTCTAATTTAATTTTCATCACCTAATGAATGCCGATAAATTTATTTGAGATATATTTTGACTAGATAGATAATCTATTTAAACATAGTATATAATTATGATAAATAAGTTTTTTAAAGAAATATATAATATACATAAAATATAATAATTATTTTTCATATTTTATATCTAGATTAAATTATATTAGTAGTCACTTAATTATATTTTTAGCTATCGAATTATAAAACTTACAAAATAATCACTTAAGTATTAGTAATTTTTAAATATTTATTTTTAATATTTTACCATACTCATTTTATATTTTATATTTTTTTACTTACGAGTTTAAAAGTTTTATTTATAATGTAACAAATATTAACTTTTGTAAAAAAATTAAACTCTAAATAAAAAATATCAAATATAATGTAGCCTTTAATCTCATGTTGTTAGTTAGAAGAGAAATGAATCCACATTATTTAGAACAAGTTGCAAAACTATTCATGAATCTATATATACACATATCTCATATCACATTGTTTAAGAAAACAAGGAAATAAGACTTTAAGTTTATATAAAGATTTGCTTTGTAAGTTATATTTACATATTAATTAGTGACACCAAAAAAAAAAAAGGTGTTGTCACTTTGAGCTTTTATGAATATTTATTATCGTAAATTTTTATAAAAATTGGTCTATTTTATAATATCTAAAAATAATATTTTTAAAAATTTAATTCGAGAATAATTTTTAGAAAAAATCTGAGTTAAAATCGTCCCAGGAAGCGTTTTGTCATATCAAGATAAAGTCGCCCTCAAGGAAAAGCTTTGTGCTAATATGGACAAAACGCTCCCCTAGGGACGTTGCGCGTTCTTAAGCACATTCCTTAACATCGCGCTGATATGGACGTGTTTTCAGAATAATTAATCCATTCCGATAAATAATTAAAAATTTAGTCCATTTCCATAAATAAAATAAAATATATATTTTTGGATAAAATGCCCTATGACTCCCTTATATGACGACACCCTTTTGAAAATTAAAATATTTTATTATTTTATTATTTTATTATCTATTTTATAAAAAATAATTATTGTTTTTATAATAATATCGCGTGAACCATTCCAAATAATTTTACTTTCCAGCCCGTTCCTATTATTAATGTAAAAAACCGTTATGTCTATGCTTATAACTAATAATTTTAATAATCTGGAACATGTCTCTTGAATTAATTGGATAAGACAAGACAAGACCCTGCTTTGGCACTTGTATGAGCTCAAACGTGTCCAACCGGGAGAAAAGATGAAAAGAAAAAGTGGGCATATGTGGCAGTGCTGATATCTAACTCTGCAACAAAGTTGTCCATTATGTTGTAACAATGCACTGCGCCCACCAGACAGAAAATATTCATGGATAAGATCACAACTAGAGGTATGCATAGGTCGGTCGGGTTGGGTTGAATTGAGCCCAATTAAAAATTTAGGTTTATTTATTAGGTTTGAGTTAGGCGGATCCAAAAAATAGGCGCGAAATTTTCTTACGGCCCATATATAAAATATTAAAATTAAATCAACCAACCAACTCATCATATTAATTTTTATATTATTTTATATAATTTTAAATATATATAATACATCAAAAATATTAAAAAATTAAAATAAATATTTTTTAACAAATTAAAATGAATTTTAAAAAATATGTAGACTTAAATAACACTAAAATAGATGCAACTTAACAAGTAAATGCCTCTAAAATAATAACAAAATTAACAAATGTCTTTAAAATAATAACAAAATTAACAATAAAATAAGTTTTATATAATATCTAAACAATAACAACAAAATAATAGAAATATAATAGTAAAATGATAGTAAAATAAAGAGAAAAACAATAAGAAAATAATATTTAAAAATATTTTTTTGCCTTTAATGATTCGAATTTGGTAGGGCAGAACTCGGGCCAAGAAATTCTTACCGAGGCCGACTCATTTTTAAGCAGGCCTCATTTTCTCATCAAGCCCATTTTGAGCCTATATTTTTACCCTAACCCTCCCATTTTTAGGCGAGCCTTGGGCAGAGTAGGGTGGCCGACCATGCTCGGCTCTAATCACAACACCTTGAAACTTGCCTTTATATTCCCTAAAATTTTGATCTGGGTTTAAATTATTTACAAAATCAAATGGAAAAGGATCCAGAAGTTATTGTGGATGGTTTTGATTCAGAAAATTAATTTTATTTTATTAAATTTAAATTGATTTTTAGTTTTAGAATATATTATATTTAAAGTAGTAAAATAATTAAAAATATTATATTTTTATTTACTTAAAAAGTTAAATTTTTAAAAGTATTTATAAATATGGATTTTGAAATTTTACCAAATAAATCATTTCATTAAATTATAGTTTAAAAATTTTTAAACCTAAAGTTAAATGTAAAGATAAAAAAAATTATAACGAACAATTCAGAAAAAAAAAAAAACCTAACCTAACTGTACTTGACTCAACACTAACTCTTATTTAAATCGAAGGTATATATGTATTTTCATAAATTTAAATTTTAGTTATTATACTTTTATCTTGATTTTTAATATTTGTCTAGTGAATAGATAGAGTTTCAGTTTTTTTTTTTTTAAATCAGAACAGTGTGCAAATTATTGTGTGGTTGGAATTTTTTCTTTTCGGAATGTGAAAGTGTTTATGATTTTGTAGTTCTTAGAGGTATATTAATGGAGTTATTGTGTTAGAACAAAGATTAAAACCATATCCTTGAATCATAAGTAAGAAAACCCAAAGATTTTTTTTTTTAACAATGGGACTAAGCATAATAATAGTAAAGAATAACTTCAAACTGCTTTTGAAATTGAAGTTTCTGGCGAAGCATTGTTACAATAGAGTCAATCTGGTGAACTCTAATAGGAATTGTCATTCCTAAACTTATATGGAATTTCCTTCCCAATGCCACTTGTTCAAGTTTATGTTCTTCTTTACACAATGTATTCAATGGAACATCAATATTCACAACATGGAGATTGGTAACCAATAGGGGTGAGCAAAACTCGATTCGACTCGAAAAAATCGAAAAAAAATTAAATTTCGAGTTAAACGAATCGAATTATTCGAGTTAATCGAGTTATTTGAGTCAACTCGAATTTTTTTGAATTTTGAGTTCGAATCGAGTTAAGTTTTAATTGAATAATTGAATAATTGAATAATTGAATATTAAAATATAATATTTTATTTTTTACCCCAAACTCCCAAACCTTTTACTTTTCCTCAAAATTTTACTCCTTCCCACTTTTCCCCAAAACTTTTATTCCTCCCATCCCAACCTCCAATCTACCCAAATCCATTTCCACCAAACTTTACTCTCCCATTTACTTTTCTCAAAATTTTACTCCAAAAACCCTCAAAACTTTTTATTTCCCCAAATTTTACTCCTCCACTTTTCCCTAAAACTTTACTCTCTTCCCATCCACTCTCCATCTACCCCAAACCCATCCCCCCCAATTTTTTTTATATTTTTTCCAAAATTTTACTCCCTATTTACTTTCCTCAAACTTTTATTCCCCAAAACTTTTATTTCCCCAAAACTTTTACTTCTCACCTTTTACCCTCAAATAAAAATTCAAAATTATCCAAAAAAATCACTAAACATAAATAGCAATAATTTTATTTATATCTACTATTTATATTATTAAATTAAATTTCACATTTTATATTATTTATATTATTGAATTGTTTAGTCATATTGAATATTTATATTAAAATTGAATTATTAATTATGCCATAAAATATTCAGTATTAAAATTTTATATTGGTATCAATTTCATATTTTATCTTTAAAATAACTTTTATTAAAAATCACATTTTACATTTAATATATATTTTAATTCCAAAATACATAGTGACAAGAATCAAGATAATTGAAATAACTAAGCAAGCAAAAAAGCTAACCAGTATATAAAAGATTAATAAATAAATTATGAGGTGATGAAAGTTAATAAAAATTTGATTAAGGTGGACAAATTTTATTACGATGAGTGATAGTGGTTACAAGGACCCAAAATTATTTTTTAAAATTTAACTCGAACAAATATATTGATTCGATTCGATTAATTCCATCTCACTCGACTCGATTAGAAAATTTCAAATCAAATTAGGATGATAAAATATGATTAAATCGACTCGATTAACTCGAAATTTTTCATTCGATTCGATTCGATTCGATCGACGCTCACCCTAGTAACCAATGATGAAACTCTCTTCAAAAACTAACCCATCTCTTTCTTTGACATAGATGGCATAAAACTAAAATAATTAACATAGTAAATAAAGAAAAAAAGGCATCCATTCAATTCAATATTATCGGTAAAGAAATTTGGTCATTCAAAAAAATACCTGGAATGTAAATGTGCAAAGCATAGTTACCTTCGATGTGAAAGAAGCTTCTCACTCTACTAGGCTGATCAGTTTGTAAGTAATCTAAAGATCCTTTTTCATTATAAGAAAAAGAAATGGTTGATGAGCAAATTCTTAAATCTTCTAAAATCGAAATTCTTAGATCTCACCTTACGAAGTTGCGAATTTTCTTGATAAAAGTGCCTTGTGCGAATCTGAAGAAAACAATAGCTATGTGTCGATTTTGAGTTTCCAATATATCTACGGCTTTTAAAGTCCCTAGCCGAATGGCTATTTAGTGACTAATCAAGGGTTTTCTTATTTTTGGCATTTCGGGATCGAAGAGGAGTCCAACGCTTAGATCTCTAAGTCAAAGATCGATAACATTCAAGTCGTGTTATTTTCGGGATTTCAAGGTAAGGAGATTGGTTTATTTATAAATATATGAAATCGGGTAGAATACTAACCATGGCCGAATATAGGAGAGGCCTATTTTCACATCTTTAGGCTTTTGAGCAAAGTTGTAGATTTGGATAATAAGGATATCGACTAAGAATATTAGATTTGAGATATCGGTGTGTAACACTTCCACACCATCTAGATCATTTGTTAATACATATTTATAAGTTTTATATATTACGATAAATGCCGAAATTACGCATAACGATTGAAAACCAAAGAGGTAAAGCAAATCACCGGGTTAGTGATCCTGTCATTCTAAGTGAATGTTACGATTAAATGAGATGTGTACTTGACTTTTCGTGATTGCATGGGTTGGGTTTGATGAAAGGAGGAAGTTATATGTTGTAGCGATTTTTATCGTGATCTGTTATGTAATGTTTTTCTTGTGTTTGTTGTAGCGGTTTTACCGTGATACATTGTAGAGGTTTTTGCCATGATGCATTGTAGCGGCTATTACCGTGATCTGTTGGAGTAGCTACTGACCATAATTTGACGATGAGCGACCTGTTGCCATCCAAGTGTGTAGTGGTGTGGGTTGATTGTAGAAATCCCCAATGGTGTGAATGGTTGATGCAGGGTGTGTAGCGGATGGAAACTTAGGATTTGGGGTTGGGCTTGCATATTATTTTATTATGTATATTAAACTGTTTATTACATTTTATGGGGCTAAGGCCCAAATCTAATGGTGCATGAGGGTTTACTGCTTGAGTCTCATGACTCAACCAATTAATTAACATTTCGGTAGCATTTAGTGCATCGGATAAAGGCGGAGAGGGCGCAAGGTGGCCATCTGAAAGAATATTTGGATCCAAGAAAAAACTCTAGTTATTATTTTATATTCTTATTTAATGGATTTGAAATCTCGTTGTGATAAGGCCATGGGCCACAGGTTTATATTTTGTTTTATTACGGGCTTTTTATTACTTTTAGTTATTTAAATTTTATTTTAATTGAACTAAGACATGTATTTAAATTTGGGTTTTAATTCATAAAGGCATATTTTATTTAAAACTATAAATTATAAATTTTTCCGAATAAAAGGTTAAACTTTACCAAAATGTTTTTCGAAAATGCGACATGTTTTACAAAATTTCCTTAGTGACATACCATATCCGGTTGGAGCGTTTGGGTGGAGTTTGGGGTGTTCTGATTCTTTCCTCTTTTAACTAACAACATGAGATTAAATGCTACATTATATTTGATATTTTTTACAAAATAATTTCTTTTTTATATTTTGTTAATATTTTCTTATATTATAAAATTATCTTTTGAGATCTTTAATCTTGTTGCATTTTAGAATTGTTAACATATACAAAAGAACTATGAGAAAAAAAAGAGAACAAATTGCACATATGAAACTTGTACATGCAATAATCTTCTATTCAATTTTAAAATTTTGAAGTTAATATCAATGCAATTCTAATTTTTAAAAATAATTTTCTATTATTTAAATTTAGAAGTTATACTTTTAATTTTTTATTTTATATTATGAATGTTTGATTAATAAATAAATGGTGAGTATTTGGTACTCAAATAGTATTTTTTTGTAATTTTAAAAATTGATATATCTTTTTAAATATTTATTTATTTTTGATATTTTACTATACTCATTAATTTTTTAATTCTAATTCTAATTTAATTTTCATCACCTAATGAATGCCGATAAATTTATTTCAGATATATTTTGACTAGATAGATAATCTATTTAAACATAGTATATAATTATGATAAATAAGTTTTTTAAAGAAATATATAATATACATAAAATATAATAATTATTTTTCATATTTTATATCTAGATTAAATTATATTAGTAGTCACTTAATTATATTTTTAGCTATCGAATTATAAAACTTACAAAATAATCACTTAAGTATTAGTAATTTTTAAATATTTATTTTTAATATTTTACCATACTCATTTTATATTTTATATTTTTTTACTTACGAGTTTAAAAGTTTTATTTATAATGTAACAAATATTAACTTTTGTAAAAAAATTAAACTCTAAATAAAAAATATCAAATATAATGTAGCCTTTAATCTCATGTTGTTAGTTAGAAGAGAAATGAATCCACATTATTTAGGAACAAGTTGCAAAACTATTCATGAATCTATATATACACATATCTCATATCCCACATTGTTTAAGAAAACAAGGGAAATAAGACTTTAAGTTTATATAAAGATTTGCTTTGTAAGTTATATTTACATATTAATTAGTGACACCTTAAAAAAAAAAGGTGTTGTCACTTTGAGCTTTTATGAATATTTATTATCGTAAATTTTTATAAAAATTGGTCTATTTTTATAATATCTAAAAAATAATATTTTTTAAAAATTTAATTCGAGAATAATTTTTTTAGAAAAAAATACGGGTTAAAATGCGTCCCTAGGAGAGCGTTTTGTCATATCAGCATAAAGTGCGCCCTCAAGGAAAAGCTTTGTGCTAATATGGACAAAACGCTCCCAAAGACGCAGCGTTCTTAAGCACATTCCTTAACATCATGTTGATATGGGCGTGTTTTCGAATAATTAATCCATTCAGATAAATAATTAAAAATTTAGTCCATTTCCATAAATAAAATAAAATATATATTTTTGGATAAAATGCCCTATGACTCCCTTATATGACGACACCCTTTTGAAAATTAAAATATTTTATTATTTTATTATTTTATTATCTATTTTATAAAAAATAATTATTGTTTTATAATAATATCGCGTGAACCATTCCAAATAATTTTACTTTCCAGCCCGTTCCTATTATTAATGTAAAAAACCGTTATGTCTATGCTTATAACTAATAATTTTAATAATCTGGAACATGTCTCTTGAATTAATTGGATAAGACAAGACAAGACCCTGCTTTGGCACTTGTATGAGCTCAAACGTGTCCAACCGGGAGAAAAGATGAAAAGAAAAAGTGGGCATATGTGGCAGTGCTGATATCTAACTCTGCAACAAAGTTGTCCATTATGTTGTAACAATGCACTGCGCCCACCAGACAGAAAATATTCATGGATAAGATCACAACTAGAGGTATGCATAGGTCGAATTCGGGTTGGGTTGGGTCGAGCCAATTAAAATTTAGGTTTATTTATTAGGTTTGAGTTAGGCGGATCCAAAAAATAGGCCTGAAATTTTGCCAAGCCGCCCATATAAAAATATTAAAATTGGGCCCAACCAAAATTTCATACATATTAATTTTTTATATTATTTTATATAATTTTAAATATATATAATACATCAAAAATATTAAAAAATTAAAATAAATATTTTTAACAAATTAAAATGAATTTTAAAAAATATGTAGACTTAAATAACACTAAAATAGATGCAACTTAACAAGTAAATGCCTCTAAAATAATAACAAAATTAACAAATGTCTTTAAAATAATAACAAAATTAACAATAAAATAAGTTTTATATAATATCTAAACAATAACAACAAAATAATAGAAATATAATAGTAAAATGATAGTAAAATAAAGAGAAAAACAATAAGAAAATAATATTTAAAAATATTTTTTTGCCTTTAATGATTTCAAATTTGGTAAGGCGAACTCGGGCCAAGAAATTCTTACCGAGGCCGACTCATTTTTAAGCGGCCTCATTTTCATCAAGCCCATTTTTGAGCCTATATTTTTACCCTAACCCTCCCATTTTTCAAGGCGAGCCTTGGGCAGTAGGGTGGCCCGACCATGCTCAGCTCTAATCACAACACCTTGAAACTTGCCTTTATATTCCTAAAATTTTGATCTGGGTTTAAATTATTTACAAAATCAAATGGAAAAGGATCCAGAAGTTATTGTGGATGGTTTTGATTCGAAAATTAATTTTATTTTATTAAATTTAAATTGATTTTTAGTTTTAGAATATATTATATTTAAAGTAGTAAAATAATTAAAATATTATATTTTTTATTTACTTAAAAAGTTAAATTTTTAAAAGTATTTATAAATATGGATTTTGAAATTTTACCAAATAAATCATTTCATTAAATTATAGTTTAAAAATTTTAAACCTAAAGTTAAATGTAAAGATAAAAAAAATTATAACGAACAATTCAGAAAAAAAAAAAAAACCTAACCTAACTGTACTTGACTCAACACTAACTCTTATTTAAATCGAAGGTATATATGTATTTTTCATAAATTTAAATTTTAGTTATTATACTTTTATCTTGATTTTTAATATTTGTCTAGTGAATAGATAGAGTTTCAGTTTTTTTTTTTTTTAAATCAGAACAGTGTGCAAATTATTGTGTGGTTGGAATTTTTTCTTTTCGGAATGTGAAAGTGTTTATGATTTTGTAGTTCTTAGAGGTATATTAATGGAGTTATTGTGTTAGAACAAAGATTAAAACCATATCCTTGAATCATAAGTAAGAAAACCCAAAGATTTTTTTTTTTAACAATGGGACTAAGCATAATAATAGTAAAGAATAACTTCAAACTGCTTTTGAAATTGAAGTTTCTGGCGAAGCATTGTTACAATAGAGTCAATCTGGTGAACTCTAATAGGAATTGTCATTCCTAAACTTATATGGAATTTCCTTCCCAATGCCACTTGTTCAAGTTTATGTTCTTCTTTACACAATGTATTCAATGGAACATCAATATTCACAACATGGAGATTGGTAACCAATAGGGTGAAAGAAAACTCGATTCGACTCGAAAAATCGAAAAAATTAAATTTGAGTTAAGCGAATCGAATTATTCGAGTTAATCGAGTTATTTGAGTCAACTCGAATTTTTTTCAATTTTGAGTTCGAATCGAGTTAAGTTTTAATTGAATAATTGAATAATTGAATAATTCGAATATTAAAATATAATATTTTATTTTTTACCCCAAACTCCCAAACCTTTTACTTTTCCTCAAAATTTTTACTCCTTCCACTTTTCCCCAAAACTTTTATTCCCTCCCATCCCAACCCTCCAATCTACCCAAAATCCATTTCACCAAAACTTTACTCTCCCATTTACTTTTCTCAAAATTTTACTCCAAAAACCCTCAAAACTTTTTATTTCCCCAAATTTTTACTCCTCCCACTTTTCCCTAAAACTTTTACTCTCTTCCCATCCCACTCTCCATCTACCCCAAACCCATCCCCCCAATTTTTTTTTTATATTTTTTCCAAAATTTTACTCCCTATTTACTTTCCTCAAACTTTTATTCCCCAAAACTTTTATTTCCCAAAACTTTTACTTTCACCTTTTACCCTCAAATAAAATTCAAAATTATCCAAAAAATCACTAAACATAAATAGCAATAATTTTATTTATATCTACTATTTATATTATTAAATTAAATTTCACATTTTATATTATTTATATTATTGAATTGTTTAGTCATATTGAATATTTATATTAAAATTGAATTATTAATTATGCCATAAAATATTAGTATTAAAATTTTATATTGGTATCAATTTCATATTTTATCTTTAAAATAACTTTTATTAAAAATCACATTTTACATTTAATATATATTTTAATTCCAAAATACATAGTGACAAGAATCAAGATAATTGAAATAACTAAGCAAGCAAAGAAGCTAACCCGTATATAAAAGATTAATAAATAAATTATGAGGTGATGAAAGTTAATAAAATTTGATTAAGGTGGACAAATTTTATTACGATGAGTGATAGTGGTTACAAGGACCCAAAATTATTTTTAAAATTTAACTCGAACAAATATATTCGATTCGATTCGATTAATTCCATCTCACTCGACTCGATTCGAGAAAATTTCAAATCAAATTAGGATGATAAAATATGATTAAATCGACTCGATTAACTCGAAATTTTTTCATTCGATTCGATTCGATTCGATCGAACGCTCACCCCTAGTAACCAATGATGAAACTCTCTTCAAAAACTAACCCATCTCTTTCTTTGACATAGATGGCATAAAAACTAAAATAATTAACATAGTAAATAAAGAAAAAAAGGCATCCATTCAATTCAATATTATCGGTAAAGAAATTTGGTCATTCAAAAAAAATACCTGGAATGTAAATGTGCAAAGCATAGTTACCTTCGATGTGAAAGAAGCTTCTCACTCTACTAGGCTGATCAGTTTGTAAGTAATCTAAAGATCCTTTTTTCATTATAAGAAAAAGAAATGGTTGATGAGCAAAAAGAGTAAAATATTTTAGCAAAATAAAATTATGAGAATAAAAAAATAATCAAGGTCACTACTAAAGAAAACCTACTAGACTCCTACTAAAGTACTCGCACTATGGAAGGTCCATATGTCCCCTTGGACAATTTAATCTCCTTACAATTTATGTGAGCAAAAAGATGTTGCATTATTACTTCATTGGGAGAAAAATTGTAACACCCCAAACCCGGCCCATGAGTCCTGACCGGATCTGGTATGTCACTTGGGTAAAATATTTTGGGCCAATTTGAAAGTTGGGTGAAAATTCGATAAAATTTGGCTAAGGTATTTAAAACGGGATTTGAAAACTTAGTTGGGCCTTTTTATAATGCAGTTGGGCTTTATAATCCCTTTTGAAAACATTGATCATGTATCATTTTAAAATCATCAAAGTGATAGTGGACTTAGTTTATTTTAAAAAAACCCGTAGAAGTTTATTAAGTTTGAAAAATTATTTTTAACCGGTTTACTTATCATTTGAAAATTTCATTTGTAACATAACATAAGCAAAATAAAAAAAAAATATAACATCCACAAAATAAATAGCGGCCTTATTACAATCCCAAAATAAAAGACTTAGAAAAATAAATATGATTAACTAAAACAAAGTAATTTCAAATCCAATGATGGCATGGCCGCCTCGAGTCCTCTCGGCTCCATCTCGCGATCTACTCATCGCAAAATGTTAAGGGAAAGGGGTGAGTCGCCAAGACTCGATGTGTAAATCCCCTCTAGGAAAATATAACTCATACACAATTTATTAATTAAACATGCACATGCAACCCAACTAGCCATCCATACTCCTTTTCTACCTCGTGGTCAAAACCATCGATGACTTAAAGTCACAATTTAAATGATGGGGCCAACCCATCGTGTGATCAAAACCACTGATGACCATAGGTCACAAATAATCAAGTGTGGTCAAAACCACTGGTGTTACCAAACCACTGGGACTTAGTCGCAAATAATCAATCGATGTGGTCAAAACCACTGATGACCATCGGTCACAATTAAACCGATGGGGTCAACCCATCTTATGGTCAAAACCACTTGATGACCATAGGTCACAAATAATCGATGGGGCCAACCCATCTTGTGGTCAAAACCATGGCGGCAGTCCAAAATCATCCCCTCCTCTCATCAATCCCACCATCACATGCTTTTATAACAATTTTCATATATCATGTCATAGCATTTAATGTCATGTGATGGTATGCAAATCATACATCAAAAATCACAAGTTAGGGGACTTACCCGAAATCCATGATTATGCCACAAGCTAATCACAACCAAAAGATTAAAGCAAACAATAAAGTCATGAAATTAATAAAGTGTGTATAGAGATCTTACACACCATTACTATCGTAATTCCTAGATCTCGAAACTCTGATCTACAATGCTAGATCTTGACCCTACACGTCCTTTGAATACTAACCACCTTACGATATATAAATCCGTTTCACTTCCCTTAGGGGAATAAATCCCGAAAGCTTTCCTTAATGGCTATGTCTTCCCACACTTATTGAAAATTGGCAGCACCCTTTTCCTCAAGGGAGATTCGGCCTAAGCACAATTGGAAGGCTGAAATTTTAGAGAAGAGGAGAAGGGTAGGTTGACTAGTGGAGGAAGAAAAAGAAAAAGAAAAGACTTAGGGAGAGGGGGTGGTTTGACTTGCAAAGGAGAAGAGAAGTGGATTTTTTTGATAATTTGGGCAATACACAAAGGGATTTCAAGACACAATGAAGAGAGGAAGAAAAGAAAGAATTTGTTGGAAATTTTCTCTCAAAGAGGAGGTATATTCGGCTAAAAGAAGCAAGGAAAGCTGGAAGTTTTGAACAAGTTTTGGCTATGGTTTAAGGGAGATTTTTGACACCAAGAAGAGAGAAAAGGAAAGAGTTCTTTGGAGTTTTTTGACACTTCTTTCTTGTACAAACCGATTATAGTCACCCCAAAGAGTCCAAATTTCAGCAAACACCCTCTATTTTGTGATAATTTTTTAGCCTTGAATTATCACAATTAATCTAGCTTTATCATACTTTTTAATCTCCTAATCCCTCAACAATTTAATAGCAAATAAAACACTATTAGTTCCCCTTCCAGTAGATAATAGGAAAAAAAATAAGCAATTAAGAGTCCTATATGCTACCATTACTCCTCCAACATGGTGCTTTGAAAAAAATAAAAGAACCCAAAGTGCGACCCACAGGGTTGAACCGGCAATCTCAGCGGTGGCAGCCTCCTTTTAAGCGCCCCAAACCAACTCTTCCAACCCGACTTTCATGTCAAATCCCCTCTCCACTTATTTATAAAGCCTTTATAACCAGGCCCTTTTTTCTTTCAACGCCAAAGCCTAAAAAATAACCTCCTTGCGCCTACCATGACTCGAACTCGAGTCCTCATACCAAGGCCCTTAAACCACGCCCCGTGCCACTCCACCGCACCTAACTTTCATGTCACAAACCTCCTTTATTTAATTATAAGGCCTCCCTAGCCCTAACTTAAAAAAGCCCACAAGGGAAAAATATTTCCTCCTTGTATCTCCCATGGATCGAACCAAGACCCTTTTTAAACCCTTAGGCGCACCAAGCCAATGTGCAATTACTTTCTTGTGTCATGTTTCCCTCAATTTTTATTTAAACCCTATCTCCACCTAGCTCCCTCCTTTTAAGCCCTTAAAAGAGAGTTTTTTATTCAAATCGACCTAATTGGGGTTATTTCTAGACCCTAAATCATGCCAAATAAAATCATATTTATTTCTTCAAGCACATGGGAACAAATAATTAAATTTTCAATAACCCCTAATTCAGGGTGTTACAGTTCTACCCCCCTTAAAAATAATTTCGTCCTCGAAATTACTTACTAACGAATAGTCGTACATCTTAACTCACCGTACTATGCTTATGCTGCGCACTTTGATCTTAATAAAACTATCTTACTTCCTAGGCACAATCTCTACCACGTCCTTGACGATTGCGTCCTCTAGAACTCATATCTAACGATGCGCTTTAATCTGCTTAAGAATTTTATGCATTAGTATTTCACTTGATTATCCACGAAGGAATTTTATGGCAAGAGTTTAGGAGTGGTTCTTTCGTAATCATACATGCACACAGTTTCCCACTACCCAGGGGTATTTAGTAATTTGTCCTACGAGGTTATTTTCGTAATTTTTCAAAAATCTGAGGTTCTCGGATGATTTTGTCAAAAATTATTTTAAAACTCTTAATTTCCCAGGGTATTTTGAAAAATTTTGAAATTCGGGGGTCTTTCGGTGATTTTGAAACTCAGGGGCATTTTGGTAATTTTCCACAAATCAGGGTGAATTTGTAAAATTGATAAATCAGGGATGTTTCAAAAATTTGTAAAACTTTGGGAGTTATTTTTAAGAATTATCTTCCATTTTGATGGTGTTGCAACAATTTTGAAAACCAAGGTCATTTTGGTAATTTTCTTTGGTGAGGGCAATTTTGTAATTTTACAAAATCATGGCGTTTTTGAAGTTTAAGGTTTTTAAGCACTTTTTATGAAATGAAAATTTTGATTAAAACTGTGGGAATTTTGGAAACTTCATAATTCAAGGGCATTTTCGTAATTTTACCCCTAAGGGTATTTTAGTAATTTCACACATAATCAGGGAATTTTCACAAAATGATTTCCAAAAATTGGGTTCTAAGTGATTTCACAAAAGAATGATATTTTGAAAATTTTCTATTTGAAAAAATTTTCATACGGAGGGTATTTTGGTAATTTACAAGCCAGTGGTATTTTGGTCATTTTTCAAACTGAGGGGTATTTTGGTCATTTTTTTTTCAAAACAAGGTTTCAATTTCTTCAAAACAAAATGGCTAATCCCTTTGGGTTTTGGTTATTAAGTTTAGCTTTGTGGTGTGTCGTCTCATTTAGGATGAGCAGATTACTACGCGGTAGGATTCAAGTGAGTAGGAGGTGAGTCATGAGGATCTGCTTAAATACTGTGCCCCAACCGGATCCAATCCGAGACATGCGTATAACGATTGCCACATCTTTTACTCAGTGACAACTCACAGGGTTTGTTTAGGGAATTTATTAAATCTTATGCAATATCTGTTGGAGTATGCTAGCCCAAGGTTCAACAGTTTCTATTCTAGTAGTCTACGTTCCCATTTTACCCTTCTACCCCTCATCAAAAGAATTCACAAAAATTGATAGAAGTACTTACCTGGGAGAATAGGTGCCGGAGACTCGGTGCCATGCTGTTCAAGCCAAAATAATTTCTCAAACATTATAATAAGGCCTACTATCCAAAAACCAAATATTTTGGGCCTTGGACCCCCCACAGTAGAGTTTTGAACACGGCTCGATACCATAAATGTAACACCCCAAACCCGCGCATGAGTCTGACCGGATCTGGTATGTCCTTTGGGTAAAATATTTTGGGCCAATTTGAAAGTTGGGTGAAAATTGATAAAATTTGGCTAAGGTATTTAAAAGCGGGTTTGAAAACTTAGTTGGGCCTTTTTATAATGCATTGGGCTTTATAATCCTTTTGAAAACATTGATCATGTATCATTTTAAAATCATCAAAGTGATAGTGGACTTAGTTTATTTTAAAAACCCGTAGAAGTTTATTAAGTTTGAAAATTATTTTTAACCTAGGTTTACTTATCATTTGAAAATTTCATTTGTAACATAACATAAGCAAAATAAAAAAAATATAACATCCACAAAATAAATAGCGGCCTTATTACAATCCCAAAATAAAAGACTTAGAAAAATAAATATGATTAACTAAAACAAAGTAATTTCAAATCCAATGATGGCATGGCTGCCTCGAGTCCTCTCCGGATCCATCTCCGCGATCTACTCATCTGCAAAATGTTAAGGGAAAGGGGTGAGTCACCAAGACTCAGTGTGTAAATCCCCCTCCCGGAAAATACAACTCATACACAATTTATTAATTAAACATGCACATGCAACCCAACTAGCCATCCATACTCCTTTTCTACCCCGTGTGGTCAAAACCACTGATGACTTAAAGTCACAATTTAAATGATGGGGCCAACCCATCGTGTGGTCAAAACCACTGATGACCATAGGTCACAAATAATCAAGTGTGGTCAAAACCACTGGTGGTACCAAACCACTGGGACTTAGTCGCAAATAATCAATCGATGTGGTCAAAACCATTGATGACCATCGGTCACAATTAAACTGATGGGGCCAACCCATCTTGTGGTCAAAACCACTGATGACCATAGGTCACAAATAATCTGATGGGGCCAACCCATCTTGTGGTCAAAACCACTGGCGACAGTCCAAAAATCATCCCCCTCCTCTCATCAATCAAACCATCACATGCTTTTATAACAATTTTCATATATCATGTCATAGTATTTAATGTCATGTGATGGTATGCAAATCATACATCAAAAATCACAAGTTAGGGGACTTACCCGAAATCCATGATTATGCCACAAGCTAATCACAACCAAAAGATTAAAGCAAACAATAAAGTCATGAAATTAATAAAGTGTGTATAGAGATCTTACACACCTGTTACTATCGTAATTCCTAGATCTCGAAACTCCGATCTACAACGCTAGTCTTGACCCTACACGTCCTTTGAATACTAACCACCTTACGATATATAAATCC
This sequence comes from Gossypium rotundifolium, assembly GCA_025506655.1. Taxonomy (NCBI): domain Eukaryota; kingdom Viridiplantae; phylum Streptophyta; class Magnoliopsida; order Malvales; family Malvaceae; genus Gossypium; species Gossypium rotundifolium. Next base: position 83,168,219 of record CP106724.1, on the reverse strand, counting down.
GTTTCACTTCCCTTAGGGGAATAAATCCCGAAAGCTTTCCTTAATGGCTATGTCTTCCCACACTTATTGAAAATTGGCAGCACCCTTTTCCTCAAGGGAGATTCGGCCTAAGCACAATTGGAAGGCTAAAATTTTAGAGAAGAGGAGAAGGGTAGGTTCGGCTAGTGGAGGAAGAAAAAGAAAAAGAAAAGACTTAGGGAGAGGGGGGTGGTTTCGGCTTGCAAAAGGAGAAGAGAAGCTGGATTTTTTTTGATAATTTGGGCAATGCACAAAGGGGATTTCGGCAGCACAATGAAGAGAGGAAGAAGAGAAAGAATTTGCTGGAAATTTTCTCTCAAAAGAGGAGGTATATTCGGCTAAAAGAAGCAAGGAAAAGCTGGAAGTTTTTGAACAAGTTTTGGCTATGGTTTAAGGGAGATTTCGGCAGCACCAAGAAGAGAAAAAGGAAAGAGTTGCTGGAGTTTTTTTTGACACTTCTTTGCTGTACAAACTGATTATAGTCAGCCCCCAAAGAGTCCAAATTTCAGCAAACACCCTCTATTTTGTGATAATTTTTCAGCCTTGAATTATCACAATTAATCTAGCTTTATCATACTTTTTAATCTCCTAATCCCTCAACAATTTAATAGCAAATAAAACACTATTAGTTCCCCTTCCAGTAGATAATAGGCAAAAAAAATAAGCTTAATTAAGAGTCCTATATGCTGCCATTACTCCCTCCAACGCCAGCTGCTTTGAAAAAAATAAAAGAACCCAAAGTGCAGCCCCTGGGGTTCGAACCAGCGTCCTCAAGCAGCAGGCAGCAGCCTCCTTTTAAGCGCCCCAAACCAACTCTTCCAACCCAAATTTCATGTCAAATCCCCTCTCCACTTATTTATAAAGCCTTTATAACTGGGCCCTTTTTCCTTTCAACGCCAAAGCATAAAAAAACAACCTCATTGCGCCTACCATGACTCGAACCCGAGTCCTCATACCAAGGCCCTTAAACCACGCCCCGTGCCACTCCACCGCACCTAACTTTCATGTCACAAACCTCCTTTATTTAATTATAAGGCCTCCCTAGCCCTAACGCCCAAAAAGCCCACAAGGGAAAAATATTTCCTCCTTGTATCTCCCATGGATCGAACCCAAGACCCTTTTTAAATCCTAGCGCACCAAGCCAATGTGCCAATTACTTTCTTGTGTCATGTTTCCCTCAATTTTTATTTAAACCCTATCTCCACCTAGCTCCCTCTTTTTTAAGCCCTTAAAAAGAGAGTTTTTTTTTATATTCCAAATCCGACCTAATTCGGGGTTATTTCTACACCCTAAATCATGCCAAATAAAATCATATTTATTTCTTCAAGCACATGGGAACAAATAATTAAATTTTCAACAACCCTAATTCAGGGTGTTACAAAAATCCACTATTATCAAATGCCACTTGCAAAGCGTTTTGCATATGTGTATTTGTACATGAGATTGAGCATAAACATACAAATCATCATAAATATGATACATAGTAGATTTCTTTAGAAAATGGGGTAGCAGTTTTGGGGTTGAATTGCCTTGTTGGGAATGAAGGGTCAATGGTCTTTGATCTTTCATGATAAATGCTTTATGATTTTACCAATAGATAGATATCTCACTCTTCAAATTATTATTTTATATATATATAATATTGGGTTGATGAAAGAAAGTAATAAAATTTGAATTTTGTATCATCTAGATTCATGATAAAACCTCTAGCCATTGCTTTACATAAGTTAATGCTTTTTTTTCAAATTATTAATAAAAATTTAAAAATAGGTTCATTGTATTCTGGAATCATTTATTGCATCATACCATTAAATTCTTATATTTTTAGCTTATCGATTTTTTTATATTAATTTAAAGAGACCAAGACACGCTTGAATCCTCTCAAACTCATAACCTTCAAAAGTCTACAACATTAAAGTATATGGCTAAATGCTAGTAAACAATTTGTTAAAGGTGTTGAAGTTGGTTCACTTAAGTCTTTTTATAATGGTTTGGAAGTTAGTTTGTAAAGTTAGCTAGTATTAGTTTACATATTTGGTGAAATAAGTTGAAAAAGCTCAAGCTCCATCTATAAGATTTGACCATAACTGTAGGGTCTAATTTTAGCTCGGGGCCTACACCATACTAAAAACAGTAAACCAAAATCTAAAACTAAAAAAAAATAGCATAACCCAATACACAATGGCCCAATACATTGCGAGGCCCAAATGGCCCAAAATTTGTTAAACCAACAGAAACCCTAGCCATCACTTTGAGCCCTTGCACCGCACGTCCCGTGCCAGCAGCCCCCACGTCGCGCTCGGCCACGTCGCCACGACCTCCGCCACGTGCGCCCCCACGACACTAGCACCTACAAAACAGAAAGAAATCAGTTGCAAAAGAGAAGGCTATAAGAGCCGAATAATACAATGTAAAATGGGGACGGTTTTTTATAGAGATAGAAGCAATATACACGATTTTTACATAGAGAAAAGCAATATACACAAGCAAATAGGCAGCATATACAGAGATTAACACCAAGAGTAAAGGTTTTCTTTTAGTTATTTTTCTGTTTTTCCAATTTCGAACACTGATTTTTTTATATTTTGCTTTATTTTTGTTTTAAACCCTTACATATAATACATATATCTTAAAATAAAAAAGGAGAAGATTTTACCTATTTTCGAGATTCTAGCCATCGTGCAGTGGTGGTGTGACAACGATGGACGGAGGAGTGGCCGGAGATCAGGGGTTTGAGAGAATTGAGGGAGAGGGCTGAAGGTTTTGTTGAGAGAATGAAGAAAATGAAGGTTTTTTAAAAATTCTAACTTTTATGCCCCCTACCAAACGGCGTCGTTTTGGAAATGGGGTCGAGGCCAAAACGGCGTAGTTTGGTGCCTCTACCATGACCGACCGCACGGGAGGAAGGATCCACGTATTTTCTTATTTTGGGCTAATTACACATTTGGCCCTTCCGTATTTTTCAGTTTTTTTATTTCGTTTTTTATTTTAAGATTTGCCCAGTAATTTTACTTATTTTTCATTTTAGTCCTTAATAAAGCCTTGATAGCATAATGGGCGAGGATATTTCCTTTTCACCCGCATATCTTTAAGCGCATTTCAATTTAGCCCGTTTTCTTTCTTTTTATTTATAATTAGCCCCAAACTTTTATTTTCGGTTTAATTTCGTCATTTTTTATTTTTCTTGTGATTTTCTTTTATTTATTATTATTATTATTATTATATCTATTACTATTATTTTATTATCATCACTATCCGTTTCAATATTGTTACTATTATTTTATTATTAATATTTTTACTATCACTTTTATTATTTTACTACCATTAGTATTATTATTTTATTATTATAGTTATTTATTTTAATATTACTACTATTATTTTTCTTTTATTATTTTATTTACAATTAACTTTATTATTACAATTTATATTATTAATATTATTTTATTTTAACCTATTATTACTATTTTTATTATTAATATTATTTTTGGTTTTAAACCCTTTTTTTCCTCCACTATTATTTTACCATTAATATTATTCGATTTTTCTATCATTTTCATTATTTTATTATTATTATCACACTTATTGTTATTATTACTACTATTATATTTACAATTATTATTAGAATCATTATTTTCACTATTCCTACCATTCTTTTTTATTTTCTATTATTGTTACCTATGTTTTCGACCATCTTATTTTTATTACGCATGTCAATGTTGCAATTTATCTTCTCAAATTCGTGTTACACTAGTTTTACTCGATACATAATTCTTTTCAAACAAAGACAATGTTTTGTGTTTGGAAATTGAAGAAATCGTGCCCTAACGTGCTGGGTCTCGGTTTTTGTTTGACCAAATCATTAAATATCCTTTAAGATTGTGCCCGTGTTTCTGTAAATTAAGAACAAGGCAATATTTTGTGTTTGGAAGTTTTGAGAAATTGTGCCCTAACGTGCTGGGTTTCAATTTTTCACTCGTCCAAAGGACTAAATATCCTTTTAAAAGTTTGACCATGTTTTCTCAGCTTCAAAATAATAAGGCAAGGTTTTGGGTTTGGAAATTCAAGGAATCGTACCCTAACGTCTTTGGGTTTGGTTTTTTGTTTAGTCGTAAGTTCGTTCGGTTTAGTTTTAGTACATTTATAAATGTATTATATAAGCCAATTGCATATTGTTGAATTATATTGATGTGTGTAATTGAAATGCAAATAATGAATTGAAATAATGTTGATCACTAACTAAGATACTCTGAGTCGTTACTGCAATTCAATCTTGTAAGTTCGTACATTTATTTATACTTCTAATGATTTTTATATTCTTTGTTAATATAAGTTTCTTAAATGTTATATTTTATAATGGTATGATCTTGGAAAAGAAAAGAAAATGAATATCGATTCTACTGAAGTGCTCAACGAGCAATATCTATTGGTTCTACTAAAAGTGCTCAAACGAGCAATATCTATTGATTCTACTGAAAGTGCTCAACTAGCAATGTCCATATATCCTACTGCATGTGCTCAAACAAGCAATGTCTACTGATTTTACTGAAAGTGCTTAAACAAGCAATATCATTTGATCCTACTGAAAGTGCTCAAACGAGCAATACCTATTGATACTACTGAAAGTGCTCAACAAGCAATATCTACTGATCCTATTGAATGTGCTCAAATGAACAATGTCTACTGATTCTACTAAAAGTGCTCAAACAAGCAATATCCACTGATTCTATTAAAAGCGCTCAATGAGAAATATTTTTTGATCCTATTGAATGTGCTCAAATGAGCAATGTTTATTGATTCTACTGAAGTGCTCAGATGAGCAATATCTATTGGTTCTACTAGAAGTGCTCAACGAGCAATATCTACTGATCCTACTGAATGTGGTCAAAAGAACAATGTCTACCGATTCTACTGAAGTGCTCAAACGAGCAATATCTACTGATTCTACTTACTAGTTGCTCAAACGAGCAATATCAATTAATTATACTGAATGCTTGCTCAAACGATCATTATCCACTAGTTATACTGAATAAGATTTTTTGTACCGATGATTGGACACGAACACTGAAATAATGCTCCGGATATTATTCATTTGATGGAAGTTGTGATTGACAGGAACTCTGTAACATCCTAAAATTGGGCCTAGTAGAATTGGGCCCAATAGGCCTTGAGAATGGGAACGTTTAAAATTTTTGAGATGCATGTAGCACTTAGAATGTTATGGTAAGGTATTAATGGGCTTGTGCATTGTGTGTAATGTTATGTTCAATATGTTAATTTGCAGTTCAGTTGGGCCCAAAGAATTGGGTCAAAATTTCGGCAGCCAAGGTGAGCTAAGGGGGGACGGCACAAGGCTATAATTTAGGGATTATTTTTGTTTAATTAATGAGGATAACAAGCTGATAAAATAAAGGGAGAGTTGGTGCAAATGTGGCCTCTTATGGATGAGTGTTTTGATAGGGATAAGGGATAGAAAGATAGAGAAAAAAAGATAGGAGTTATCTTACGAGTACGAGTTGGCGAAATTCTATCTCACGGAGGGGTGTCGAAATTCCTATAAATAGGGGTACCTCTTCAATTCACGCATTTTGGACCCCATTCTCTTCTCTCATCTTACGTCTTAGAAATTCTCGATTCTTCTTGGTAATCTCTTTTCTTTTGATTTCTTCTAAAAGCTGAAACCCCTAAGTATTCTTTCTCTCCACTTTCTTTTCACTTTCCTTCTAAGCCGAAACACTTCACTCAGTTTTTCTAAAAGCCGAAAATGCATCAGTTCATCTTTTTCGGGATTTTCATAAAAGCTGAAATCGCTAGATCTCATCTCCTGTGGTTGTCGAATCCTCTTTAATGGAGTCTGCTTGTGCTGGAATATAAAGGAAACAATAGGTAAGTGTTGATTTTGGGATTTCGATGTTCTTTCAGCTTTTCAAAGTCCTTAGCCGAATGGCTATTAGAAACTAATCTCTTATTTCACACTTCTTTTTGGCATTCCGGGATTTGAAGAAGGAGGCCAATCACATAGATCTCTAAGTTATAGAATCGTGTTACATTCGGGATTTCAAGGTAAAAGGATTTGTTTATTTATATATATAAAATCGGGTAGAATACTAACCATGGCCGAATATAGGAGAGGGCATATTTTCACGATTTTTGGCTTTTAAGCAAAGTTATAGATTGAGGATAATAGATCCAGGATATCAAGGACATCGACTAAGAATATTGGATTTTGCGATATCGGTGTGTAATACTTCCCCACCATTTAGATCATGCATTAAATACATTTATAAGTATTATATGTTGTGATAAATGCTGAAATCCCGACATAAAGATGGAAGCCCAAAGAGGGTAAAAGCGAATCACAATGTCAGTGAATATTCTGATTATATGTTATAAGTGTATTGATTTTTGTGATTGCATGGGGTGGGTTGCATGGGGTGGGTTTGATGAAAGGAGGAAGTTATACGTTTTATGTGTAGCGGTTTTTACCGTGATCTGTTATATGTTGTAGTGGCTTTTGCCGTGATCTATTATAAGGGCTTTGGCCATGATATGTTGGTGAGCAGCACGACTGCCATCAAGGCGTGTAGCGGTGTAGGTTGATTGTAGAAATCCCCAATGGTGTGAATGGCTGGTACGGGGGCGTGTAGTGGATGGAAACCTAGGATTGGGTTGGGCTTGCATATTATTTTTATTATGTATATTAATTCTGATTGTTTTAGTTGTATAGGGCTATGGCCCAAATCTAATGGTGCATGAAGGCTGCACACTGAGTCTCACGACTCAACCAATTAATTAACATTTCAGGTAATACTTAGTGTATCGGCCTGGGCTGGAGAGGAGCGTAAGGTGGCCATGCAAAAGAATATGTGGATCCGGCAAAAAGACTCAAGTTAGTTATTTTTATATTATGTTTTATTTAATGGATTTTAAATCTCGTTGTGATAAGGCCATGGGCCACCAGTTTATATTTTGTTTTATTACGGGCTTTTATTACTTTTAGTTATTTAAATTTTTATTTTTAATTGAACTAATACATGTATTTAAATTTGGGTTTTTAATTCATAAAGGCATATTTTATTTAAAACTATAAATTATAAATTTTTCCCAAATAAAAGGTTAAACTTTACCAAAATGTTTTTCTGAAAATGCGACATATTTTACAAAATTTCCTTAGTGACATACCAGATCCGGTTGTAGTGTTTGGGCCAGGTTTGGGGTGTTACAAATTGGTATCAGAGCCCGTTCAAAACTCGAATTTGGGGTTTTTGGGATCAAAACATTTTCTAAAGGTGGGCTTTTGAAACTTGCATGTTATTTTTTTGAAATGATAACAGGTTTGTTAGCTCGGCATGGCGCCTACGTCTCCGGCCCAAGTCCGCCAGGTAAGTATTCAGAACTCCTTGTGTGATATATATATGAATATGGGCTTGATGGGTTTTATGAGACGTAGGTTAGATTAGTTAGACTTTGATGGACTATAGGCTTAGGTTAAACAACTTCTTAAATTACATAAGACTTAAATTATCCAAACAAATCCTGTGAATTGATCACTGACTTAAGGTGTGGCAACAGGCACACGCATGTCTAGGAATGGATACGGTGAGAGCTTGGTATTTAAGCAGTCCTAGTGACTCACCTCCTCTTCACTAGAATCCTACCTGGTGCGTGGTGATTGTTCACCTTAAGCCATGTTAGGGTGTGGTAATGGCTATACGCATGTCTAGGAGTGGATCTGAGGAAAGCTTGGTATTTAAGCGGTCCTAGTGACTCACCTCCTCTTCACTGGAATCCTACCTGGTGCGTAGTGACTGTTCACCCTAACCATGAGGACGTGTTGACAGACCAAAACCCATAACTAAAACCCGAAAGGGACCAGCCACCCTATTTTGTAAAATTACTAAAATAACCTCTAGTTTCAAAAATTTCCAAATTTCTCCTGATTTGTAAAATAACCAAAATACCCCTGGTTTGAAAAGAAATTACCAAAATACCTCCGATTTGCAAAATTACCGAAATACCCCTAAATTTCAAAATTATCGAAATACCCTCAGATTTTAAAATTACTGAAATACCCCAGATTTATAAATTATTGAAATACCCCAGATTTGCAAAATTACTGAAATACCCCAAATTAGCGAAATTACCGAAATACCCCTGTAGGTTAAAATTATGAAAATACCCCTGGGTAGTGAAATGACGGAAATACCCTTAGGTGATGGATGCTATTTGTATGTTGGTGTGTATAGATGTTGAATGTGCATGGTTCCTAGAATTAAGAAGACTGAAACTTGTAGATAGGTTTGAATTCGAAAGAACTACTTTTAAAACTATTATTCAAAAGATTGTTCGTGGTTAATCAGTGCAAGAAAACTAATAATTTATAAAATTCTTAATCAGATAAACGTGAATCGATAGTATTAGTACAAGGGGACGAAGACGCTCTAGAAGCGAATAATGGTGCGTATCCTACCATAGTGTACTAAGTGTTTATTTGGCTTTGGAATTAGAGTGCGCAGCAAAAGCATAGTGATGAGACTTGGGTAGTACAATTACTATTTAGTCAGAAATTTCGAGGACGAAATTTCTTTAAGGAGGGTATATTTGTAACATCCTGAAATTGGGCCTAGTAGATTTGGGCCCAATAGGCCTTGAGAATGGGAACGTTTAAAATTTTTGAGATGCATGTAGCACTTAGAATGTTATGGTAAGGTATTAATTAGCTTGTGCATTGTGTGTAATGTTATGTTTAATATGTTAATTTAAGGTTCAATTGGGCCCAAAGAATTGGGTCAAAATTTTGGCAGCCAAGGTGAGCTAAGGAGGGGACAGCACAAGGCTATAATTTAGGGATTATTTTTGTTTAATTAATGAGGATAACAAGCTGATAAAATAAAGGGAGAGTTGGTGCAAATGTGGCCTCTTATGGATGAGTGTTTTGATAGGGATAAGGGATAGAAGGATAGATGAGAAAAGATAGGAGTTATCTTCTGAGTACAGAGCTGGCCAAAATTCCATCTCTTGGAGGGGGTGTCAAAATTCCCTATAAATAGGGGGTACCTCTTCAATTCAGCATTTTGAACCCCATTCTCTTCTCTCATCTTACGTCTTGAAATTCTCGGTTCTTCTTGGTAATCTCTTTTCTTTTGATTTCTTCCAAAGTGAAACCCCTAGGTATTTTTCTCTCCACTTTCTTTTCACTTTCCTTCTAAGTCAAACACTTCACTCGGTTTTCTAAAAGCCAAAATGCATCAGTTCATCTTTTGGGATTTTCATAAAAGTGAAATCGCTAGATCTCATCTCCGTGGTTGCTTAGAATCCTCTTTAATGGAGTGCCTTGTATAGGAATCTAAAGGAAACAATAGGTAAGTGTTGATTTGGGATTTCAATGTTCTTCGACTTTTCAAAGTCCTTAGCGAATGGCTATTAGAAACTAATCTCTTATTTCACACTTCTTTTCGGCATTAAGGATTTGAATAAGAAGGCCAATCGCATAGATCTCTAAGTTATAGAATCGTGTTACTTTCAGGATTTCAAGGTAAGATGATTTGTTTATTTATATATATAAAATCGGGTAGAATACTAACCATGGCCGAATATAGAAGAGGACATATTTTCACAGTTTTTCGATTTTTAAGCAAAGTTATAGATTGAGGATAATAGATCCGGATATCAAGGACATCGACTAAGAATATTGGATTTTGTGATATCAGGTGTGTAATACTTCCCCACCATTTAGATCTATCTGTTAAATACCTGTTTATAAGTATTATATGTTGTGATAAATGCCGAAATCCCGGCATAAAGATGGAAGCCCAAAGAGGGTAAAAGCGAATCACCTGGTTAGTGAATATTCTGATTATATGTTATAAGTGTATTGATTTTTTTGATTGCATGGGGTGGGTTTGATGAAAGGAGGAAGTTATACGTTATATGTGTAGCGGTTTCTACCGTGATCTGTTATATGTTGTAGCGGCTTTTGCCATGATCTGCTATAAGGGCTTCGGCCATGATATGTTGATGAGCAGCACGACTGCCATCAAGGCATATAGCGGTGTGGGTTGATTGTAGAAATCCCCAATGGTGTGAATGGCTGGTACGAGGGCGTGTAGCAAATGGAAACCTAGGATTTGGGTTGGGCTTGCATATTATTTTTATTATGTATATTAATTTTGATTATTTTAGTTGTATGGGGCTAAGGCCCAAATCTAATGGTGCATGAAGGTTGTACACTGAGTCTCGCGACTCAACCAATTAATTAACATTTTAGGTAATACTTAGTGCATCGGATCGGGCTGGAGAGGAGCGCAAGGTGGCCATGCAAAAGAATATGTGGATCCGGCAAAAAGACTCAAGTTAATTATTTTTATATTATGTTTTATTTAATGGATTTTAAATCTCGTTGTGATAAGGCCATGGGCCATCAGTTTATATTTTGTTTTATTACGGGCTTTTATTACTTTTAGTTATTTAAATTTTTATTTTTAATTGAACTAAGGCATGTATTTAAATTTGGGTTTTTAATTCATAAAGGCATATTTTATTTAAAACTATAAATTATAAACTTTTCCCGAATAAAATGAAACACCCCAAACTCGGCCCACGAGCCTTGACCGGTTCTGTTATGTTCCTCAATGTAAACCGTTTCAAAATTCTTTTGTTACTTTGGAAAATCTGCGTGTTTTGAAAGAAAGATTGTTTTTGGGTTGGGCTCGAGTTGAAAACAAGTTTATCTTATATTGGAAACCCCTTTATTTTAGGTGACAAAACACTTAGAGTTTATTTTAAAATAAATTTACTTAATCTTTTAATTGATAAAAATTTGTAAACATAATAAATAAAAGTAAAATAAAGTAGTTCTACTATGGCCTTATTACATCAAATAAATCCCAAAATTAAATTCAAAGTACATAAAGTAAAAAGAGTCTAAGACAAAGTAAAATCTGAACTTCACATGGCCACCACTAAGCTCCTGCCAACCCGGTCCATCACTGATCGTCACCTGGAAGAAAATGTTCCCCAACGGGGTGAGTCAAACAGACTCAATGTGTAACCAACACTAAAATTTAACAATTCAGGCATACATTCTCATATCACATACATATTTATATAACATATAGGAAATAATGATGCAACCCGAACCCAAACCTATATGCCATCTGCTACACATCACCCGTACCATCCTGCACACCGTGGGGACTACTAAGTCAACCCTCCATCCGCTACACACCATCGAAGGCAGTCGCTGCAGTCGACGTGCTCATCACCCTTATAAAATTCGTGGCATAGCCGCTAGATTAAATAATTGTGACCGAAGTCACCACATTCAGATAATGTGATCGAAGTCGCCACATTCAGATAATGTGACCGAAGTCACCACATTCAGATATCGTGGTATTACCACCACTTTCACTTCCCCTTTCACAATGACCCGTATGCCCATGTCATACAAAACATGCCAAATTCTTAATTCACATTCTTATAGTTTCATATGTGTGTCATAACAGATATTTATCATAATCCTAGTAGGAGTAGGAAAAGCGTGCACAGTACTTTGTACCATTGCATGGTACCTTAGCCATATTTTACACATTCTTATAAACACATATAATAATCTTAATGCCTTAAATCTAATAAATCTTAGGGAAGGGTACACACCTAATATTCTTATCGATTCACTGATTTCCCGAAAAACCCGATCTAACGCTTTAGATCCTAAGTTCCTTGCTGTCGATTTGACTATCACTCAATTCCCGAAACTTTGTAGTGTTTTATCCTTGCAATCGGCTAGCACCAAATCACCTCATAGGTTAGTTTTCGGCTTTTGAACATGTAAGAAATAGATCTAAGTACTAACATAGAGTTTGACCGAATACTCATGTACACCTACCTTGCGATTTTAAATCCCGACAAGTGACCTTGGATTGTAGTATCTGTCGAAATACCTATAAACTTATATTAGATTAATTTCTAACATTAAATCATAATAAATGGCCCTTGGCCGAATACTTGCCTTACCTTAGATCTTGATACCCGAAGCTCTCCTTCTTGTAGTCGACTAAAGAAAATTCCCGAAAGATCCTATGTAGTTTGGCAACCAAGGATATTGATGAGATTAGTTCCTAACTTTCAGCTAAAAGAAAGAAAAAGATGATGATTATAGATCCTTACCCCTTATATTGAAATCGGCAGCACCTTTTCTTGAATCCACAAGGCTATTCAGCTATGGCCTAAATGTTGATCACTTGATTTTGGCTTTTGATGAACACTAGAGGATTTTGGTTTTACAAGGAAAGAAAAGAAAGATATAAAACTTAGAGAAATTCGGCAAAACTAGGGGATTCTGTTCTTGGTTTTGGGAGAATTGAAAAGAAAGAGAAGAATAATGGCAGAGAGAATTCGGTAGAGAGAAAAGGAGAAAGAAAGAATGATGAATGGCCTTGTTTTTCCTCCTCTTGCCGAAATTACTAAGCTTAGAGTCCCTTACTTGGCCATCACCTCTCCCTTATCATAGCCCACATTTTCTTCCTTTATCACTTCGTTTAAAATTAATAAAAATAATCCATCAATTATCCATCATTTATCTCTAAAAATAAAAGGATTTAAACTCTTAAAATCTAGCCTTGGTGCCGTCCCCCTACTCCCCTCTTATTGACGTCAGAAGCAAAATAAAAACCTTAAAATTTTGCTTCCCACGCGACTCGAACACAAGTCCTTCCCCTAGCTTATGGCGTCATTTCCAAAGGCCCTAAGTGGCACCTCCAAGCCACTTTTCCAAGCCCAATTGTGTGTCATATTTCCTCTATTAATTTTCTTAAGGCCCTGTTAGGCTTAGCTCCCTTATTAAAACTTAAAATACGATATTTTTCTAAGGCATTTCTTATTATTCTAAAGTTCACAAATTTCATTAGACATATTCACAACATACTCAAGCATGCTATTTCATACAATTAAGCATAAATGCATAAGCCATATTTCGGGATATTACAGTTCTACCCCCTTAAAATAATTTCGTCCTCGAAATTACTTGGCTGAAATAAGTAAGGGTATTGCTGTCACATTTCCTCTTCTGGCTCCCACGATGCTTTCTCCGATCCATGATTTCTCCACAATACTTTGACTAGGGGAACTGACTTCCTCGTAACACTTTCACATCTCGTTCTAGAATCTGAATCGGCTCTTCCTCGTAGGATAAATCTGGCCTTATCTCTACCTCTTCAACTGGTACCACATGAGATGGATCCGATCGATATCGATGTAGCATGGACATATGGAATACGTCGTGCATCTGCTTCAACTCGAGTGGCAATTCCAACTGATATGCCACTGGTCCAACTCACTTCAACACTCGATAGGGTCCTATAAACCTTGGGCTTAGCTTCCCTTTCCGACCAAATCTCATCACCTTCTTCCAAGGCGAAACCTTAAGGAATACTTGGTCTCCCACATCAAATTCTATTTCCTTTCGTTTGAGATCTGCATATGACTTCTGCCTGTCCGATGCTTTCTTCAATCGTGCACGAATTATCTCAACCTTCTCTTCGGATTTTGCTACAATCTCTGGACCCAAAACTCGACGTTCTCCTAACTCTGTCCAACACGTAGGAGTTCGACACTTTTGACTATACAACGCTTCATATGGCGCCATTCGAATACTGGCCTGATAGCTGTTGTTGTAGGCAAATTCCGCTAGAGGCAAATATTCCTCCCAACTTCCTCTGAAATCCATCACACAGCCCCTCAACATATCCTCTAACACTTGGATTACCCGTTCAGACTGCCCGTCCGACTGTGGATGAAAAGCCGTAGTAAAATCCAACTTAGTACCTAAAGCCTGATGTAACACTTTCTAGAACCGAGAAGTAAACCTTGGGTCCCTATCTGAGATAATCGACACTGGCACTCTATGCAACCTTGCGACTTCCGCCACATACAACTTTGCCAACTTTTGCAGTGAGTAGTCAACTCTCATTGGAATGAAGTGCGCGGACTTGGTCAAACGGTCCACTATTACCCATACCGAGTCCTTCTTAGTAGGCGTAAGGGGAAGCCCACTAACGAAGTCCATGGTAATTCTCTCCCACTTCCACTGCGAAATCATGATTGGCTGAAGCAATCCTGACGGAACCTGGTGTTCAGCCTTAACTTGCTGACACGTTAAACACTTCTCCACGAATTCAGTAACTTCTTTCTTCAGACTAGGCCACCAAAACTGCTTCCTCAAGTCTCTGTACAACTTAGTGCCTCCAGGATGCATAGCATAAGGGCTACTATGCGATTCCTGAAGAATCCTTCGTCTAAGTTCCTTATTCTTAGGCATACAGACCTTTCTCTTGAAACACAACACTCCTTCGCCATTAATGCCATAATCTTTCAACTCTCCATTCTATACTTGCTGTAGCTTAGCACTTAGGTCCTCATCAGCCAACTGTCCCTCTTTCACCTTATTCAACCACGTCGGCTTGACTTGCAGCTCTGCCAATAGACTTCCATCATCATACAAGCTCAGATGTGCGAACATCACCCTTAACTCCGTCACTACTTTCCGACTTAGGGCATCTGCCACCACATTTGCCTTGCCCAGGTGATACTCTATAGAGCAATCGTAGTCCTTCAATAATTCTACCCACCTTCGCTGTCTCATGTTCAGCTCTTTCTGAGTCAGCAAATACTTCAGGCTCTTGTGGTCCGTGTAGATCACTGACTTTTCTCCATATAAGTAGTGCCTCCACACTTTAAGAGCAAAGATCACTGCTGCCAATTCCAAGTCATGCGTCGGGTAGTTAACCTCATGAAGCCTTAACTGCTGAGACGCATACGCGACTACTTTCCCATCTTGCATCAATACGTATCCCAATCTTGTATGGGAAGCGTAATAATACACCACGAAATCCTTTTCGGCCTCCAGCTGAATCAGGACCGGAGCCTTAGTCAAAACCCTTTTAAGCTTCTCAAAGCTCTCCTGTTGCCTATCTGACCAAACGAAAGGTACTTCCTTTCTCAGTAACTTCGTCAAAGGCACGACTATTGATTAGAACCCTTCCACAAACCTTCTATAATAGCCTGCCAATCCTAAGAAACTGCTAATCTCAGCTACAGACTTAGGTGGTTTCCAATCTAACACTGCCTCAATCTTTCGAGGATCCACCCTTATTCCTTCAGCAGATACCACATGTCCTAGAAACGTCACCTCCTTAAGCCAAAATTCACACTTGCTGAATTTGGCGTGAAACTCTTCTCCTCAACACTTGCAACACTATTCGGAGGTGCTCATCATGTTCTTCTTTAGACTTGGAGTACACAAGAATGTCGTCTATGAACACAACAACGAACCGGTCCAGATAGGTTGGAAGACCCAGTTCATCATGTCCATAAACGCGGCTGGGGCATTTGTCAAACCGAACGGCATTACTACGAATTCAAAATGCCCATACCTTGTCCGAAAAGCCGTCTTATGGATATCTACCTCCTTCACCTTAAGCTGATGATATCCGGACCTCAGATCTATCTTTGAGAAAATCGCGGCCCCCTTAAGCTGATCGAACAAGTCGTCAATCCTTGGCAAAGGATACTTGTTCTTGATGGTCAGCTTGTTCAACTGACGATAATCTATGCACATGAGCATAGTTCCGTCCTTCTACTTCACAAACAAGACCGGTGCTCCCCATGGAGACACACTGGGTCGAATAAACCCGCGGTCTAAAAACTCTTAAATTTGAGCCTTGAGCTCAACCAACTCCTTAGGGGCCATTCTGTATGGGGCAATGGACACAGGAGCTGTACCCGGCAGTAAGTCAATTTCAAACTCCACCTCCCTGTCCGGGGGTATTCCAGGTAATCCCCCCGGAAAGACATTCTCAAACTCCCTTACGGTTCTAACTCCACTAACTCCCCCTTCTTTCTCATCCAAAGTACTAATGAAAGGCAAAAACGCCTTGCATCCTTTCCTAACCATCTTATCCTCCTTCAATGCCGAAACTACGTTAGACAAGTAGTTCCTTCTTTCTCCTATCAAGATTACCACCTCATCCTTCGAGGTCCTTAACTCCATTCGCTTGGCTACACAATCCAATATAGCTCGATGCTCCACTAGCCAATCCATGCCAAGTATAAGATCAAATTCCCCGAAGGGTAATTCCATTAAGTCGGCAAGGAATACCGCTTCTTAAAGTTTCAAAGGTACTCTCCGAAACATCTTATTCACCACTACAGTTTGTCCTAGTGGGCTTACTACAGTCATCTCCCTACTAGAAGGTTCAGAGGCTATGCCTAGTGTTTCAACTACACTACATACAACATAAGAATGGGTCGAGCCCACATCGATTAAAGCAACATAAGGCTTGCCATAAATAAGGAACGTACCGGTTATAAAGTCCAGTGCATCTCTATCCTCCCTACGGCAAACCACATACACCAAGCCCGGCTGTCTTACCTTTGTATTACCACCACCTCAGCCCGGTGTTCCACGTCCTCTTTCGACACTATTTCCTCTACCATTCAGACCACGCCCTCGCTGAGGCTGCTGTCCGCCTCTACCAGCCTGATTAACATTCTGAGCTACTGGTCGATTCCCATCTGGCCTCATCGGACAATCCTTAATCATATGGTCCTTTGACCCACACTTGAAACATCCCCATGTCTTCTTCCAGCATTCACCTAAGTGCTTTTTCCCACACTAATCACAAGTACGATATTGCCCTCCAGTAGCAGCTTGCTGACCTCGCAGCCCATTAACTCTAGGCCTCTTCTGAACACTCCCAGCTAATCCAGATGACCCAAAACCTCTCTTATTTCTATTCCGATCAGAGTTCTACCTTGTAGAGTCCTTAATTCCTTCGACTACCTTAGGCTTCTCTACTAATGCCGAAAACTCTCGCTCTTGATACGGAGAAATTAACAACCTCAGGTCATCCCTTAGTCTGTCCTCAAATTGGACACATCGCTCATGTTCCGTAGCCACTAATCCTCGAGCATACCAGCTTAGCCTCAGAAATTTAGCTTCATACTCTGCTACAGACATATTCCCTTGGACCACCCTAGAAATGCCTTCCTCTGCTCATTAATATATCTGGTTCCCACATATTTCTTCTGATATGTCGCCTTCATATACTCCCAGGTTAGATCCTCAGCGGTGGCACCATCCCGAACTGTGAGCCACCATTGATACGCTTCATCACGTAGCAGCGCCACCATTCCTTTCAGTTTCTCCTCGAGTCAAATCCAACTCATACATAATTCGTTCTGTCACCTCCAACCAATATTCAGTTGTACTGGGTGCCACACCAGATACTCCACAGAACACCTCACTCAGTTAGCTCGAGTCATTTGAGGCAGACTTTCGAGCTCCCATATTTCCACTGCTCCACCACCATTTCGAACTCGCAAGACGACTGCGATACAACATCATCCCCATCGATCTTGCCGATCAACACCAACAGTTGGGGGTGGTGGTGGCGGTGGTACCTCATTGCAGATCCTTGACCCGATCTAACGGGTTCTGACACAATCATTCTGCCTCGACCGCATCCTCGTACATTGCGACCACGTCCCCTAGAGCTCATTTCTACGATCGCGCTTTAATCTGATTTAAGAAATTTTATGAATTAGGCTTTATTTCACTGATTATCAGAAAAGAAGTTTTATGGAAGGAAGTTTATTAGGGGTTCTTTCGATCAATCAAAGTTTCAAGTCTTCTATCCTAATTCAAAGAAAACTCATCCATTCCATATTATCTCCCATACACATTCACTCTTCGAACATTTTTGTCCGTTCTTATCCTAGGGGCATTTTCATAATTTGTCCTACAGGGGTATTTTAGTAATAAATCGGGGTCAATTTGAAAATTATAAAAGCCATTTCAAAATTTTCCAAACTCATGGGTATTTTGAAAGAAAGATTTTCCAAATCAAAGGTATGGTCAAAATTTCGGTAGGCATGGTCATTTTAGTAATTTTGGTAAACCAGGGGTAATTTCGTAAATTTTCAAATCAGGGTATTCTGGACTTCCGCAAAATAGGGTTTTTGGATACTTTTACAAAGTAAGAAAATTTTTATTGAAATCGAGGGTGATATGGTAATTTTAAAACCAAGGGCATTTTAGTAATTTTACCACTAGAGGTATTTTAGTAATTTTGTAAATCGGATACCAAACTGAAACACCCCAAACCCGGCCCACAAGCCTTGACCGATTCTGGTATGTTCCTCGATGTAAACCGTTTCAAAATTCTTTTGTTACTTTGGAAAATCTGCGTGTTTTGAAAGAAAGATTGTTTTTGGGTTGGGCTCGAGTTGAAAACAAGTTTATCTTATATTGGAAACCCCTTTATTTTAGGTGACAAAACACTTAGAGTTTATTTTAAAATAAATTTACTTAATCTTTTAATTGATAAAAATTTGTAAACATAATAAATAAAAGTAAAATAAAGTAGTTCTACTATGGCCTTATTACATCAAATAAATCCCAAAATTAAATTCAAAGTACATAAAGTAAAAAGAGTCTAAGACAAAGTAAAATCTGAACTTCACATGGCCACCACTAAGGTCCTGTCGACCCGGTCCATCACTGATCGTCACCTGGAAGAAAATGTTCCCCAACGGGGTGAGTCAAACAGACTCAATGTGTAACCAACACTAAAATTTAACAATTCAGGCATACATTCTCATATCACATACATATTCATATAACGGATAGGAAATAATGATGCAACCCGAACCCAAACCTATATGCCATCCGCAACACATCACCCGTACCATCCTGCACACCGTGGGGACTATTAAGTCAACCCTCCATCCACTACACACCATCGAAGGCAGTCGCTGCAGTCGACGTGCTCATCGCCATTATAAAATTCGTGGCATAGCCACCAGATTAAATAATTGTGACCGAAGTCACCACATTCAGATAATGTGGCGGAAGTCGCCACATTCAGATAATGTGACCGAAGTCACCACATTCAGATATCGTGGTATTACCACCACTTTCACTTCCCCTTTCACAATGACCCGTATGCCCATGTAATACAAAACATGCCAAATTCTTAATTCACATTCTTATAGTTTCATATGTGTGTCATAACAGATATTTATCATAATCCTAGTAGGAGTAGGAAAACGACTGAGTACTTTGTACCATTGCATGGTACCTTAGCCATATTTTACACATTCTTATAAACACATATAATAATCTTAATGCCTTAAATCTAATAAATCTTAGGAAGGGTACACACGATATTCTTATCAATTCACTGATTTCCCGAAAAACCCGATCTAACGTTTTAGATCCTAAGTTCCTTGCTGCCGATTTGACTATCACTCAATTCCCGAAACTTTGTAGTGTTTTATCCTTGCAATCGGCTAGCACCAAATCACCTCATAGGTTAGTTTTCGGCTTTTGAGCATGTAAGAAATAGATCTAAGTACTAACATAGAGTTTGGCTGAATACTCATGTACACCTACCTTGCGATTTTAAATCCCGACAAGTGACCTTGGATTGTAGTATCTGTCGAAATACCTATAAACTTATGTTAGATTAATTTCTAACATTAAATCATAATAAATGGCCCTTGGCTGAATACTTGCCTTACCTTAGATCTTGATACACGAAGCTCTCCTCCTTGTAGTCGACTAAAGAAAATTTTCGAAAGATCCTATGTAGTTTCGACAACCAAGGATATTGATGAGATTAGTTCCTAACTTTCAGCTAAAAGAAAGAAAAAGATGATGATTATAGATCCTTACCCCTTATATTGAAATCGGCAGCACCTTTTCTTGAATCCACAGGGCTATTTGGCTATGGCCTAAATGTTGATCACTTGATTTCGGCTTTTGATGAACACTAGAGGATTTCAGTTTTACAAGGAAAGAAAAGAAAGATATAAAACTTAGAAATTCGGTAAAACTAGGGATTACATTCTTGGTTTTGGGGAGAATTGAAAAGAAAGAAGAATAATGGCGAGAGAATTGGAGAAAGAAAAGGAGAAAGAAAGAATGATGAATGGCCTTGTTTTTCCTCATTTTGCCGAAATTACTAAGCTTAGAGTCCCTTACTTGGCCATCACTTCTCCCTTATCATAGCCCACATTTTCTTCCTTTATCACTTCGTTTAAAATTAATAAAAATAATCCATCAATTATCCATCATTTATCTCTAAAACTAAAAGGATTTAAACTCCTAAAATCTAGCCTTGGTGCCGTCCCCCTGCTCCCCTCTTATTGACGTCAGAAGCAAAATAAAAACCTTAAAATTTTGCTTCCCACGCGACTCGAACATAAGTCCTTCCCCTAGCTTATGGCGTCATTTCCAAAGGCCCTAAGTGGCACCTCCAAGCCACTTTTCCAAGCCCAATTGTGTGTCATATTTCCTCTATTAATTTTCTTAAGGCCTGTTAGGCTTAGCTCCTTATTAAAACTTAAAATCGATATTTTTCTAAGGCATTTCTTATTATTCTAAAGTTCACAAATTTCATTAGACATATTCACAACATACTCAAGCATGCTATTTCATATAATTAAGCATAAATGCATAAGCCATATTTCGGGATATTACATAAAAGGTTAAACTTTACCAAAATGTTTTTCTGAAAATACGACATGTTTTACAAAATTTCCTTAGTGACATACCAGATCCGGTTGTAGTGTTTGGGCCGGGTTTGGGGTGTTACAAACTCTATTCATTAATCTTTATATGATTATTATTTATGTTTGATTTGATAAGTGTTACTTTTCAATCGAAAAACTTACTAAACTTTACGTAAGCTTACCTATATTTGTTTTATTTTTTTAGATTACATTTTTTTTATGTACTCAAAAGATCAGATCAACACGAGAAATCACATTATCCAGGAATCTTTGGAAGATTTTAATTTTATATGGCTTATATGGCATGTAATAGGACCCCTTTTTGATATGTGGTATTAGTTCTTGATTTTGAGCAAGTTTACACTTGAGCTTGTAATGTTGTATTTGAATAACTATGAAAATATGCATGTTTCACCTAAGTTGACTTGTTGTTCAAGCATAAAATACAATGATACTATGTTGAGTTATGGTATGAAATGGAATGGAGGTAAGATCTTGATGTGTAAGTTGTGACTTGTATATACAACTATGGAAGTGAATTGTTATGAAATATTGAAGTGTCAATGATGGCATATTAGTTAGGCACTTAGATTGATTGTGTTTACAGGAGTTGAATGTATTTGAAGGTCTTTAATGACATATGAGATTGTATGTTTGAATATGTTTAAGTACTTAGGCATATGGGTGAAGAAAGAGACATGGTTTAGGTAAATTTTGGGTACACACGGTCTGCAACATGGGCTGTCACACGATCGTGTGTCTCACATGGGCAACCCACATGGGCGTGTGCCCTGAGCGTGTTTAGGTGTAGTTTTCACACGGATTGACACGTAGCCTGCAACATGACTGTGTGATCCAACATCAAATTTTACACGAGCTAGCACACAGCCAACGACATGGTTATGTGGCATCATTTCGAAAGGTACACAATTTAGCACAAGGGTAGCGACACAGCCGTGCCCGGCACCTCACAGTCTAGATCATGTCACACGGTCATGTGGCCCTATTTTAAAAATTTATAAATGTTTCATAAATATTATGATTTGTTTCAAATTGGTCCCTGATTGTTCCCAAACTAATTTTACGGCCTTGTAAGCCCGATTTAGGGTCCATAAGTGTATGTTTACTTTGATCTGACTTATTTTTAAAATATATATATATATTGTTAACTATTCTAGTGAACTAGATGTTATTGTTACTAAATGTTCTGAAATGTACAGTTATACTCTGTAACCCTAATCCAACGACAGAAGCGATTATGGGTGTTACAATGAAGATGAGTTGTTTGAGTTATGTTAAGTTGGTGTACAGTATACGCCCAAGTGATAAGTAAGGTGTGGTCATGAGTCTGTCTATTTTTTGTATATGCCATTGGGCGTATTATGTGAATGTGTGAAAATTTCTTAGAAAGGTTCATTAGTAATATAATAGATATTATGCATGATTTCTCTTTGGAACTCACTAAGTTCTTATGAATTTACTCTGTTGCGTTTTTCCTTCTCAGGCTTGCTAACTGGAGGAAGGCTTTGTTAGAAGGACTACGCTAGAATTTGACTGTTTTGTTTGTATCATGCATGACACGTGGGGATGGCGTATAAATGTATTTTTGAAATGATTTGTAAGAAAAACTCTTGTTCTGATCGGACTTTGTTTTTTTTTTTTTTGAAATCTTTATTATATGTCAAAGTTTAACTTAAAGTCTTATATTTTGATTAATGAAGTTGTCTATTTGAACTTATATATCATGTGACTTGATCATTGTTATAAATTATTAATGTTTTCATTCAACCTTTATTAAAATAATAGTTATAAATTGTTATATTTTTAACTTGTAAATTTTGTAAAGCTACCACCAAAATGTTTTGAAGTCAGTTTGATTTTTAAGTAGTGACACACCATACTCGTATTCTATTACAGGGTCGGGTTTGGCGTGTTATAGCTTTACTAGAAACAATGGAATTCATGTCTAGATTAAAGAGTTAATGATATCCACCCATTGGCATTGTATGGATTAATAAATATGGAACGTGGCCACGAGTTGCTGGTTCTTGAACAAGCAATTTATTACAATCATTTGTTGACAGTGATCATATTAATCATTAAGAAGACACAATGGTGATGATAAGATAAAATATGATTGTATTGAGTGAACAGATTTAACTCAAAGGAAATAAGGATATTATATGAGGGTAACACACATGATGAGGTCATTTGACAAAGTAGTTGAATGAATTGCCTTCGTAAAGAGTATCCAATAAGGAGTTTTTAATCATGATACTTCTTATGGACTTACTTCATGGTTAAGTAAATTGCAAATTATCGGAATGATGCTTTTGGACATAATTGCAATTACTTGAGCCTAATTGTATATGTCCAATTGGTCATTCTGCTAGCTTAACAAAAGCTCGATCGGGCTACATTTCAATCAGAAGAAAATTATACAACTGTGGAAATAATTTAATTGAGTCGATTTATTCAATATGAAATTAAATTAGGAAACTGTGAGAATTGTTCAAATAGAAATTTTGATTAAAGAAATTTCTTGAAAAACTAATTTGGAAATTCTTAGTGATTTTTGGGAAAATTAATTTTGATAAAGTAAAATTAAATTAATTGAATTAATTAAAATAAATATGATATTTTTAAAATTAATTTTCAAGTTAGAAAATTAGCCTAATAGGTAATTGAACTTGAAAATTAGACTTAAGATCGAAATTCGAGCCCGAGAACCCAAAACCGAGATTGAGACCCAAAAACTGGTCAAACTGGGCCTATATGTGAAATTGAGCCGATAGTCTAAAAGGTGGCTGCACCGGATCGGTCGAGCCGTCACTAGGATCGAATCGAACAGAAAACAATCGAACCGGCTCGGGGTGTCGTACCTGCGATGGCACCACCAGACACGACGATGTCGGTGACAACTACGATTGCATTCTAGTGGTCGGCAGGTGGTCCTTTGACAATTGAACAATGGAGGAATCACACTCCTACTAGGACTCTACCGGATAATTTGATTTCAAATTAACTATTCCAAAAATAATATTATTTTAATAGATTTAATATGAAATTTAGTTTAATACTTTCTTGATAGAATTTTATTAATTTAATTTAATACTTATCTTGATAGTATTCTATTAATTTAATATTAAATTTATTATCTAAATATTAAATTTAATCTAATATTTATCTTATAGGTAAAGATTTTATTAATTTAATAGATTTAATATTAAATTTAATCTAATACTTATCAAGATATGTATTACATTAATTTAATATTAAAGTGGTTAAGTTTAATCATAATTGAACTCTCTAAACTCTCCCTATATAAAGAGAGTCATGGGTCATTATTTTTCACAAGCTTGAATTCAAGAGAAAGTTGTAGAGAAAAAATTCTCTAAAGAAATTATTTCAAAAGATTTCTAGAGATATTTTTATTTACAAATTGACCCAAAATTTTAAAGAAATTACAAAATTGCCTCATTGGTAATTTTGCGGAAAATTTTCTAATTCGAAGTGAGCTCACACTCGACAGACGTGACCTTGAGGATAGCGGAGAAGACTATTCGATCGAAGCATTCATCCTAGATGAATCAGAAAGGTATACTTTTTATTAAGTGTTTATTATTTTAGATATCACAACCAAATTCTTGTTTTTGAAAAATTTTTAAAACTTAGGTTTTTCCCTCAAACTTATTTTTCGATGTGTTTTGCAAACCCATTTTTCCAAAAGAAAGGCATACGTCTAAAAGCGAATGTAACGTATAGGCAAGTGAAAGTTGTCTTATGTTGGTCCTCCAGGTCTAAAGCTATCTGGTTGTATCCCAAGTACACATCTAGAAAGCAATAATACCCCTTACCCACGAGTCAGTCCAACATCTGGTTCATGAATGGTAGCGAAAAATGGTCCTTCCGAGCTACCTTATTCAACTTTTTGTAATCTATACAGATTCTCCAACTCGTGTCCCTAGTTGTCAGAATTAGCTCGTTATTCTTATTTCCACCACCATAGTTCCACCTTTCTTTGGTACCCACTATACCGAACTCACCCATGAACTATTCAAGATGGGGTAAATAATTCCGCATCTAACCACTTGATTATTTTCTTTTGGAATACCTCCTTCATGATCAGGTTAAGCCTCCTTTGCCCATCAATTATGGCTTTCTCAACCTACTCTAATAGAATCTTATGCATGTAAAAGGAGGGGCTTATTCCTCAGATGTCATCAATAGTCCAACTGATAGTCTTTTTAAATTTTTTTTCAACATTTAAATCAACTTTCTCTCTTTGCTTTCGGTTAACTCTACCAAAATAATCATAGGAAAAGTAGAGGAGTTACCTAGATAGACATATTTTAAATGGGAAGGTAGTACCTTTAGTTCCAATTTGGGCAGTTCCTTGTTTGATGCCTTAGGTTGTATGTACTCTCGAGACTCTAGCTCCAATGATTCAAATCGGGCTTGTGACACACAACCTGTAACACCCCGTACCCAAGACCGATACTAGGTCTGGATACGAGACATTACTATGCTTGAACTCACTGAAACATGTACTTACGGGCTATAAAATTTCGTTCCGACTTAAAAACTTCACTTTCTTAGTCAACACATATAACAAGGGCCTACGAGGCCTTTAACTCATATCAGAAAACTTTCGAAATTAAATCAAATAACTCATTTTTGAAGCAGGTTTCACACGCCCGTGTGACTTGGAACACGCCCGTGTACCCTTAAGCACGCCCATGCCCTCAAACCGTGGAGAGCTACTGACTATTTCCACACAGCTTAGACACGCCCATGTCTTCCAACCGTGGAAGGTTACTGACTAATTTCACACGGCCATGACACGCCCGTGGGCTTAGACCGTGTGCTAATCCTTGATATACTGACTAAATTAACACGGTCTGGGCACAAGCCCATGTCCAAACCATGTGACTTACACGGCATACACACACGGCCGTGGGATTTGCCCGTGGCCTATTCTGATTAATAATACTAAGGTGCAGGGTTAACACGGCCTTGACACACGCCCATGTGTCCAACCATGCCGGCACTTAAAGGCTATTTACCAAGCCATTTGACACCCTGAAAAGAAGATCATACTTAAACTCAAATCAACAATGCAATAACAACTCATCTTTCATGAATAATACTACATGCTTCATTGATCTCAATAAACATACATACTTAGTCAAATACAAAAGAATAATGAACTTGATGGCCTATACAATGGCCTTTCTTAAAGTATATACACAAAATGAATGCTTCCTATACATGCCATACTTAGTAAAATAACTTGGCTATACCAAAATAAGAGTTGATAGTGTGCTGCAAGCTCCGACTTTAATGATCCACTAGTTAGCTTGGCGGGACTGCATAGTAAGAAAGAATCATAACGTAAGCATATAGCTTGGTAAGTTTGTATGTACAACACATATCAATATACTTGCTTAACATAAGCCATTTAGCTTACAATGGTATCATAATTTTAGCTATAAAGCTTACTTACTCATACTTGATTCTTACATGTCTTATGATACTTAACATTCTCATACTTGTAAGGTAAACATGGTACCTGTATTACTTGATCACATTGATCAGTATACTTTAATAATAATAATAATCATAATCTTTACTTTCTCATTCATAACATGAATAATACTCAATTTCATCTTGATATTAACTTTGCTTTCTTAACTTTCTTGATATCTTCTTTTTGACTTACTCGTTTGGCCGATGAATTTTGCGAATAATCGAGGATACTAAACCTCGACCCACATAACTTGATACCAAAGCCATATCTTCGGTATGGTCTTACATGGAATATCACATCTTGGTTTCAAGACGATGTCTTGACATGGACTTATATGAAGTCTAGCTCTTCATAACATACTCAATGCCAAGCTTGCCTTGGACTTACATAATAAATTGCTTGCTAACTTGATCAATGCCAAGCTTGCCTTGGACTTACATGATATCTTAATCAATGCCAAGCTTGCCTTGGACTTACATGATAACTTGCTTGCTAACTTGATCAATGCCAAGCTTGTCTTGGACTTACATGATAACTTGCTTGCTAACTTGATCAATGCCAAGCTTGCCTTGGACTTACATGATATCTTGATCAATGCCAAGCTTGCCTTGGACTTACATGACATCTTGTGTGGTAGATCGAGTATCCTAGGAAATTTATCTTCAATCGGGACTTGCTCTTACTTACTATCATGATTTCTTGCTTGAACATAACATGAACATTTCACAATTTTATTGTACATTATACTAAGCAAATTAATGATAAAAATCATAAAGCTTAGAAATCATACAAACTTACCTCAATATACAAAATGTATATAGATATGCAATTTAGTCCACAACTTTGTTCTTACCTTGGTTTCGATCTGGGCTTCGTTTTTCTTGATCTATAATCATAAATAGATCATTTAATAATCATATTGACTAAATTAACACATAACTCATATTTTGGCAAAATTACTACTTTGCCTTTATACTATCTAATATTTGCATTTTTGCCCCAATTCTCGTAAACTGATTTTAATGCAACTTTCTTAAACTTCATGCTTAGCTAAATCATTTTCTCTTCTATAACAATCATCAATTCCCACTATTTCTAGTAGGTATGACCAATTTTATAACTATTACAAAATGGTCCCTACTACCACTTTTCATGAAACTCATTAAGGAAAAGATGTTTATCTAACATCAAACTCTCTTAAACTTCCATAAAATATCATTTAACAAGCATATCATTCAAGGGTAAATTTTTGAACATGCATCTTAGCTCATTTTATAGCTAAAATTAGCTAATTCATAATACGAGAACTTCAAAAATACAAAGAACATTAAAAATAGGGCTAAGAAGAACTTACTATGAGCTTGAAAAAAAATGAAGAACCCTAGCTATGGTGTCTTCAAATTTTCAGCAGCACAAGGAAGAAGATGAGTGAATTTTTCTCATCTTTTTCCCATTTAAAACACTTAATAGGAAAATGACCAAAATGCCCTTCCTCAAAAAAATCCTATTTAACACCATGTTAAGGTCAATTTTGTCCAAAATTTTATTTTTGGGCAAATTGCTATTTAAGGGCTCATAATTATTATGCTAAAGCTATTTCATGCAAAAAGCTTCTAGAAACTCTTATATTGCAACTTTTGCAATTTAGTCTTTTTTGGACCAATTGACCTCAACTTAAAAAAAATTGCTTTACAAAACTTTCATACTAACGTGCAAACATGGCATAAACTTGAAAAACTCATAAATTCACCTCGGGTTCATGGCCTCGCACCACTATCCCTACTAGGCCCTAAATCGGGCTGTTACAATTCTCCCCCTCTTAGGGATTTTCGTCCTCGAAAATCTTACCAGCAAAAAGGTTTGGATATTGGTTTCTTATACTCTCTTCTAGTTCCCATGTAGATTCTTCAATTTCGTGTCTTTGCCACAATATTTTTACTAAGGCAATACTCTTATTCCTCAGTTGTTTGACTTCTTGAGCCAAAATCTTGACTGGTTCTTCACCATAAGTCATGTCAGGGCGAATCTCTATTTCTGAAGGGGTAATTACATGTGAAGGGTCTGATCTATAGTGTCGTAACATTGACACGTGAAACACATCATGTATCTTTTCTAATTCTGAAGGCAAAGCCAAACGGTAAGCTACCAGTCCAACTCTATTAGTAATCTCGTAAGGTCCAATGAAACGTGGAATTAATTTGCCTTTTCGACCAAATCTGAGGACTTTTCTCCATGGTGACACTTTCAAGAAAACTTTATCCCAAACTTGATACTCTATCTCTTTTCTCTTTAAATCCAAATAGGATTTACATGCATGCGATCGATGACCTTTAAACATTCTCAAATCACTTTCACTTTCTCTTCAACTTTTTAACCAAATCAACCCCGTGTATTTGGTTCTCTTTAAGTTCAGTCCAAAACAAAGGAGTTCTGCACTTACGCCCATATAGGGCCTCATAAGGTGCCATCTTTAAGCTCGACTGAAAGCTATTATTATAGGCGAATTCTACCAATGGGAGAAACTTTTCCCAACTGCCTTGGAATTCCAAAACACAACATCCGAGCATGTCCTTGAGTACTTGAATTAACCTTTCGATTGACCATCGACCGAGGGTGAAAAGCTGTGCTAAAACTCAATTTTGTACCCAAAGCTTCTTGCAGCTTCTTCCAGAATCTGGATGTGAATCTCGGATCTCTATCCGATATGATCGATAAGGGAACTCCGTGAAGTCTTACTATTTCTGAAACATACAAGTTTGCCAACTTGTCTAGTGAGTAATCCACTCGTACAGGTATAATGTGGGCTGACTTCGTGAGTCTATCAACCACTACCCAAATAGTATCTTTCTTGCTCGAAAACAACGGTAAACCCGTTATGAAATCTATGGTGATACGGTCCCATTTTCACTCGGAAACCAAGATAGGCTAAGCAAACCCAAAGGTACTTGGTGCTCAGCTTTTACTTACTGACAAATCATGCACTTGGAAACAAATTCTAAAATGTCTTTCATCATTTTCGGCCAAAAATACTATTGCTTTAAATCATTATACATCTTGGTGCCACTCGGATGTACAGATAAACATCTGTTATGTGCCTCGTGCAAAATTTTTTGAATGAGCTCCTCTTTTCTAAAATTTTATGGATCATAAGGTTTCGATATAATTTCGATAGCCCTCATAGGTACGAGTGAAGTCTCGTAGGTCGAATATGGACTTGTTGAAGTGACTCAAGAAGAGTAGTCGTGTTGAGCCTAAGTGGCAATTAAGTACTTTTTTACGGTAACGCCTCATACCCTATTTTGGCAGGGATTACGGGTAAGGGGTGTTACATCATGCATTCATCAGGGGTGCAGGACAGCTCGTTAAATACCCTGATGGTATTTTCTAACCAGAACTCAACTCTTTCTGGATCATCATCTTTTCTAGCTCAGAATTCTTCTGCCCCATGCTTCCTTATCCTATCACTTGGAGGTTTACCTCCTCTTACCACCTCTACTACTTGAGGGGCTACTGAAGTAGGTTGTGGAACAGGCGGGGGTGGAGGGGGTTGTGCATTCGGGTTTGCTTGAACGAACTCCGTGTACTATGCATTCATCATATGGAGGAAGGCTTCTCTAACCTCTTCTCCTCCTCCTCTTTGACTCACCGTAGTGGGTCTATTCTCATTCTCATATGGTACCGTCCCTTCTACGGGAGCTGGTGCATTACTTTCTACATCATCTGCCTCAGCTCTTTCGGGATCCATTTACTATATGTATAAACATAATTTAAGTCGTCAGGAGTCGTCACACTATCATTATAAAAACATTCTTACGTATGGCATGTATAGCTAGACTCATGCTCGTGCTATGTTAGTCTTAGAACAGACTAAATCGTAGCTTTGATACCACTAAATGTAACATCCTGTACCCAAGACCGATACTAGGTTTGCATACGAGACATTACTATACTTGAACTCTCTGAAACATGTACTTACGGGCTATAAAATTTCGTTTTGACTTAAAAACTTCACTTTTTTAGTCAACACATATAACAAGGGCCTACGAGGCCTTTAACTCATGTCAGAAAACTTTCAGAATTAAATCAAATAACTCATTTTTGAAGTAGGGTTTACACGCCCGTGTACCCTTAAGCACGCCCATGCCCTCAAACCATGGAGAGCTACTGACTATTTCCACACGGCTTAGACACGCCCATGTCTTCCAACCATGGGAGGTTACTGACTAATTTTACACGGCCATGACACACCCGCGGGCTTAGACCGTGTACTAATCCTTTATATACTGACTAAATTAGCATGGTCTGCGCACACACCCATGTCCAAACCGTATGTCTTACACGGCATACACACACGGCCGTGGGATTTGCCCGTGGCCTATTCTGATTAATAATACTAAGGTGCAGGGTTAACACGGCCTTGACACACGCCCGTGTGTCCAACCATGCTGGCACTTAAAGGTTATTTACCAAGCCATTTGCCACCCTAAAAAGAAGATCATACTTAAACTCAAATCAACAATGCAATAACAACTCATCTTTCATGAATAATACTACATGCTTCATTGATCTCAATAAACATACATACTTAGTCAAATACAAAAGAATGATGAACTTGATGGCCTTAGTCAAATACAAAAGAATAATAAACTTGATGGCCTATACAATGGCCTTTCTTAAAGCATATACATAAAATGAGTGCTTCCTATACATGCCATACTTAGTAAAGTAACTTGGCTATACCAAAATAAGAGTTGATAGTGTGCTGCGAGCTCCGACTTTAATGATCCACTAGTTAGCTTGGCGGGACTGCATAGTAAGAAAGAGTCATAACGTAAGCATATAGCTTAGTAAGTTTGTATGTATAACACATATCAATATACTTGCTTAACATAAGCCATCTAGCATACAATGGTATCATAATTTTAGCTATAAAACTTACTTACTCATACTTGATTCTTACATGTCTTATGATACTTAACATTCTTATACTTGTAAGGTAAACATGGTACCTATATCACTTGATCACATTAATCAGTATACTTTAATGATAATAATCATAATCTTTACTTCCTCATTCATAACATGAATAATACTCAATTTCATCTTGATACTAACTTTGCGTTCTTAACTTTCTTGATATCTTCTTTTTGACTTACTCGTTTGCCCGATGAATTTCTGTGAATAACCGAGGATACTAAATCTCAACCCACATAACTTGATACCAAAGCCATATCTTCTGTATAGTCTTACATGGAATATCACATCTTGGTTTCAAGGCCATGTCTTGACATGGACTTATATGAAGTCTGGCTCTTCATAGCATACTCAATGCCAAGCTTGCCTTGGACTTACATGATTACTTGCTTGCTAACTTGATCAATGCCAAGCTTGCCTTAGACTTACATGATATCTTGATCAATGCCAAGCTTGCCTTGGACTTACATGATAACTTGCTTGATAACTTGATCAATGCCAAGCTTGCCTTGGACTTACATGATATCTTGATCAATGCCAAGCTTGCCTTGGACTTACATGATAACTTGCTTGCTAACTTGATCAATGCCAAGCTTGCCTTGGACTTACATGATATCTTGATCAATGCCAAGCTTGCCTTGGACTTACATGATATCTTGTGTGGTAGATCGAGTATCTTGGGAAATTCATCTTCAATCGGGACTTGCTCGTACTTATTATCATGATTTCTTGCTTGAACATAACATGATCATTTCATAATTTTATTGTACATTTACTAAGAAAATTAATGATAAAAATCATAAAGCTTAGAAATCATACAAACTTACCTCAATATACAAAATGTATGTAGATATGCAATTTAGTCCACAACTTTGTTCCTGCCTCGGTTTCGATCCGGGCTTCGTTTTTCTTGATCTATAATCATAAATTGATCATTTAATAATCATATTGACTAAATTAACACATAACTCATATTTTGGCAAAATTACTATTTTGCCTTTATACTATCTAATATTTGCACTTTTGCCCCAATTCTCATAAACTGATTTTCATGCAACTTTCTTAAACTTCTTGCTTAGCTGAATCATTTTCTCTTCTATAACAATCATCAATTCTTACTATTTCTAGTAGGTATGACCAATTTTATAACTATTACAAAATGGTCCCTACTACCATTTTTCATGAAAATCATTAAGGAAAAGATGTTTATCTAACATCAAACTCTCTTAAACTTCCATAAAATATCATTTAACAAGCATATCATTCAAGGGTATATTTTTGAACATGCATCTTAGCTCATTTTATAGCTAAAATTAGCTAATTCATAATACGAGAACTTCAAGAATACAAAGAATATTAAAAACGGGGCTAAGATGAACTTATTATGAGCTTGAAAAAAAATGAAGAACCCTAGCTATGGTGTCTTCAAATTTTCGGCAGCACAAGGAAGAAGATGAGTGAATTTTTCTCATTTTTTTCCCATTTAAAACACTTAATAGGAAAATGAACAAAATGCCCTTCCTAAAAAAATCCTATTTAACACCATCTCAAGGTCAATTTTGTCCAAAATTTTATTTTTGGGAAAATTGCTATTTAAGGGCTTATAATTATTATTCTAAAGCTATTTCATGCAAAAAGCTTCCAGAAACTCATATATTGCAACTTTTGCAATTTAGTCCTTTTTGGACCAATTGACCTCAACTTAAAAAAAATTGCTTTACAAAACTTTCATACTAACGTGCAAAAATGGCATAAACTTGAAAAACTCATAAATTCACCTCGGGTTCGTGGCCTCGCACCACTATCCCTACTAGGCCCTAAATCGGACTGTTACACAACCCTTTGAATTGGTTTTGAACAAAGCCAAATGTTCTATACCTTCTTCATAACACAATGGGTTAGACACTAAAACATGCTCTAATGGGTCATCTATAGAATTAAGCTCCCATTCTGTAGAGACTAAGGACTCTAACTCCGACATTATAGAGCATTCTTCAATCAGATCAAGGAATTTCATAGCTTTGAAAACATTAAATGTGACCAAATCATCCTGAAATTGCATAATTAGTTTGCCTTTTTTGCACATCAATTAATGTCCTACTGGTCGCCAAGAAAGATCTCCCCAAGATAATTGACACGTCCTTATCTATTTCAAAATATAAGATAATGAAGTTAGTAGGAAATATGAACTTATCTGCACATACCAAAACATCCTCGATCTTTCCTTTCAGATGTGCTAAAGATCGAACCACCAGCTCAAGTTTTACGGTTGTTGGTCTAACTTTTCCTATACCTAACTTCTTAAAGACATACATGGGAATCAACTTGATGCTCGCTCTTAGATCACATTGGGCTTTACCACAATAAGAATCTCTGATATTCCAAAGTATGGTAAAGCACCCTAGATATTTCATCTTTGGAGGTAGCTTATTCTGTACGAATGCTCTTCTCTCCTTTATCAATGCTACAGTCTCAAATTCTCTGAGTCTCCTCTTCTAATATAGAATGTCCTTCATGAACTTTATGTAATTTAACATTTGTTTTAAGGATCCTACCAATGGAATACTGATATGACGCTACTTGAGAACATTCAAAAACTTCTTGATTTGCACCTCATACTTTTGTTGCTTAAGCCTTTGTGGATAATGAGGTGGTTGAACTTTGGCTTGGATTGGACAGCTCTTCTGATGTGATGTTTCTACATCTAACACAGGTATTAGATTATCATAATTGACTTGTTTAGGGTTTACCTCATTAGATTTTTTAGAATTTGACTTTTGAAGAGAGGAAGTTTCAACTCTCAGTTGAACTTCCTCCTTCCTTAAGCATTAGTGAACTCATCTTCGATCTCAACCACCTTAGGCTTCATTGTCTTCCAACTTCTTAAAGTAACCGCTTTGCAATGTTTTTTGCCCAAAACTCTTGGATTTTTAGTATCACTTGGCAATGCTTCTTGGGGTCTATTCCGAAGTTCAGTGGCTAGTTGACCTACTTAATTCTTCAAATTTCTCAATGTGGTGTCATTCTTCGCCATATACACATTTCACAAGTTCTCCAAACTATTGAAAGGTTTAGGTTGTGGTGGTTTTTGAACTTGTTTCTGGAACCTTGGCAGTTGATTTGATTTGGGTTGCATGTAAGTGTTATCTCCTTGGTTACTCCATGAAAATTTTAGAAGGTTCCGCCATAAAGGGTTATAAAAGTTGGATTGTGGTCCCTGCCCACCTCTATTCTGATTCTGACTTCACATGTAATAAATGGACTTTGGGTTTGATGGCCAATTTTCAAACAAGTGCCCATCCCCACAGTATACACAGGATATGTTTTCAAATTGACTTGGTGGTTGGGCTGCAACATTATTAAGACCGTTAGTAGTAAAATATTTAAGCATTAAGGATATAGAAGATACTTGAGTTGCAAGTGAAGTGAGGGCATCGACTTTATGTACTCCTACTATTCGTCTTCCTGAAGTTGCATAGTTGGTTGGCCACTGTAGTTATTACTGGCAATTCTCTTTATGTCTTCATAAGCCTCATTATAAGACTTAAAAAGGAGAGCACCATTTGCAGAAGTGTCTACAACCATCTTCGTGTGCTCGTTATGACCATTATATAATGTCTCCAGCTAGATGCAATGCAAAATCCCATGGTGAGAGAATTTTTGTAATAACTCTTTAAGTCTCCCCACACCTCATACAGAGATTCATCATCCATCTACTAAAAATTAGTGATCTCATTGCGCAATTTAACATTCTTTCTAGGTGGAAAGTATTTCATTAGGAAGCGTTCTGCTAGCTCTTGCCATGTAGAAATTAAACCAGGTGGCAACAAATTTAACAATGCTCTCGCTCTATCCCTTAGGGAGTATGGGAACAACTTCAACCTTAGTACATCCACAGTTACTCTGACCAGCTGGAAAGAGTCACTCACCTCCATGAATAATCAAAAGAGGAGGTGTGGATCCTCAGTAGGCATTCCACTAAACTGACCCACTATCTTAAGCATATGGAACATAACAAGCTTCAACTTGAACTGTGATACTTCAATCTCGGGTCTTCTAATACCTGAATTATGTAACACCCTTAAACCCGGCCTAGACGTTACGATCAAATCTGACGTGTCACATCGAAGTGTTTTGCGAAAGTAAGGTTTGTTCGGAGAAATCGTTTGCTAAAATCCATTTAGTTTATATTTCTTGGAAAATAATTGGTAAGTTATAAAAACCAGCACTTAGTAAAACGATTGCCATGTTTGTTTCCACTTGTTTCTTAATTAATTAAAATTCCCTGAAGCTATTCTAATTAAAAACATCTTGCCGTTTGAAAATGTGTGTTTGTCTTCAAAACAGTTATTATTATTTTAAGACTTGTTTGCAATAGGTTGGCAGTTCAAAATAAGAAATTAAAAACCCAATCAAAAATAAAATTAAATCCACCAAGGCCTTATTACCAAAATCAATAGCCCAATATAAAAGAAATATATAAGTCTAAAACAACAATCGTAACGTGTGGCCACCCGAGTCCTCATGGCTCCAAATCGTCTAAGGTCGGGATTACATGCAGACATTAAAAGAAAGGGTGAGTTTATGAAAACTCACCGTATAATCCCTATCATTCGATCAAGAATATATGCGATATGATGCATGGGCACGAGCGCTTTTGATGAAGAACACTGTGGGCTTTAACCCAAAACAGTAATAGCGTAGTGTGGGCCTTAGCCCATTCTGATGTCGAATCGAAATGAATACATGTGGTCCTAAACCCGATATAAAGGATGTGATGTCGAATGTAAATGCAACAATGCAATCATGCAACCCATCCCAATCCAGCCAACATACCACCCGTACCAACCAACATACCACCCGTACCAACCAACACACCACTCGTACCAACCAACACACCATGTGGGGATAAAATTGACCCACCCAGCCAACACACCAATATCAACATTGGTTGCGGCACTAATCAATACCGCAGCAAAGCTACCAGTAATTAGAATAGCTAAGAGCTATAAATAGGATAGCTATAACACCATGAGTACAGTAATATGATTGGCACAAAGCCATCGGTAGTAGTAATATGATCGACACAAAGCCATCAGTAACGATAATATGATCGGCACAAAGCCATCAGTAACAATAATATGATTGACACAGCCATCAGTAACTGTAATATGATCGGTACACAGCTATTAGTAATAGTAATATGATCGATTACGTACCATCAAGCATCGTAGCAAAGTCGCCAAAGAGCGATATCTCAAAGAAAGTCGCCAATATAAAGATATGTGGCAAAGCCACCAGTAACAGTGATTGTGGTATTGCCACCAATTAGTACTTCTTCCATAACAGTATCCCAACCCCATACAGTATGTCGTGTATGCAAAATGTCATGCTCAGATTCAGTCATACAAATCATAGACAAATCAATCATTTAAATCACAGATAGATCAGTCATTTACGTCACAGACAAATCAATCATTTACCCTCGAGGGGCAAAATAGTCATTTTACCCTTTGAGGGTATATCGGTCAATTCACCTACAGAGGTATTACAATCATTTTACTTACAGGGACATCATGGTCATTTTACCCCACATGGATATTATGGTCATTTAACCCTATAGGGGTATTATGGTCATTTTACCCTACAAGGGCATCACGGTTATTTTACCCTACAAGGGCATCACGGTTATTTTACCTACAAGGGCATCACGGTTATTTTACCCTATAGGGGCATTACGATCATTTTACCCTACAGAGGTATTACAGTCATTTTACCCTACAGAGGCATTACGATCATTTTAGCCTATAGGGATATTACGGTCATTTTACCCTACAGGGGCATTAAGGTGATTTTACCCTACAGTGGCATTATGGTCAATTTACCCTACAGGAGCATTACGGTCATTTTACCCTATAGGGGTATTACGGTCATTTTACCTACCTTGGGGTCTCGGTACAATTAACGACCTTTCCAAAGGCCTACAGTCACCTCGAATGACACAGATAATCCATTTGGTCAAAATAGAGTAAATGGGCTCAAAGCCCAATATTCGGCCTAAATGGGCCCACACGCTCATGTGGCCTATTTAACCCAAATTCAGTCGCGGCTATGCGAACTACATAGCCCAGTCCAGTATTTACCACTTAACGTGGATTTTATTAGTGTGGGGCCCACGATCCCCTCATTTTGGCCCAACAAGGCCCATAACGGCCCAAGTGCATGAGAACACTCATGGTGCCTCTTCAGTCTATCGCCCACGGTTGTAGGCTCGATTTTACCACACGAGCGATCGCACGCTCGTGAGGCCTCAAATGCCGAAGTTTTGGCTTTTCGGCTTTTGCCGATTCACAACGGAGATAGTGTGATTACACACCTTTTTCACGAAAGCTAGCAAAACTCCTCTTGGTACCAACCTACATTGATTCAAACTTTTAGTTAGGCTTATACTTAACAGTGTTCATAGTCATCTAACCCCAAACAATACTCCTGCTTGCCTTGACCGAATGGAGTATGGCCAAATGTACTTAGATCGTGGCCAGAATCAACCACACGTATCCTGGCGCTTAACTACACACACGACAGATAGATAGATAGAACCGATTAAAATGTAGCCCAAAACCTTATACATAACACTTCTAGAATCTAAGAATAATTGGCCTATACCCAACAACAAGGTGTCAAAAATACCTTTATCAAATATTGGGAGACCGGGTTTTGACACTCGAGAACACTCGCACCTTTCACTCCTCGGTAATACCTGGAATAGCGAACTAGAGAAGGAACATACAAATGCCAACCGATTTCTCTGAAGTCTTGTAAAACCGAGACCAAAATACCAAAGAGTAGTCGACTTAGTATTTAAGAAGGAAAAATGGAGTTCAAGGGACAAGAAAAGAGGAGAATTGACTTGTAAAAGAATAGAGGAAACAAAATATGAATAATTAACTAAGTTAAAAATAATAGAAAATAAACCAAATTGCAAAATAATTTCACAAATAATGATTAAAACAGCAATCTCCGACAACAGTGCCAAAAACTTGTCTCGATATTATTTGACTTATGTGTAAATATGTACAATCTTTGACAAGTAATAAAGTAGTGAGTAAGAGTTATCTTCTCCATAGGGATTGTTTATGCAAATCAAGAATTGTAAAATTAATACTTAGCAAATTGATCGATGATGAAAATTGTAACACCCCATACCCGAGTCCGACTGGAGCTTCTGTCAACATTGCTTTCAATTTCTCAAAACTTTGTTGGCATCGTTCTGTCCACTCAAACTTCACATTTTTCTGTAACAATTTTGTCATCGGGGTTAAAATTATGGGAAACCCCTTGACGAATCATCTATAATAGCCGGCTAAGCCTGGAAAACTTTTAATTTCAAAGATATTCCTTAGTGGTTTCCAGTCCATTTATAGTCGAAATCTTGCTTGGATCCACTCGGACTCTATCTCCCAAGACAATATGTCCCAAAAATCTTACTTCCTTGAGCCAAAATTCACTTTTACTGAACTTGGCATACAACTGATTTTCTCGTAGAATCTGTAAAATTGTCCGTAGGTGCTCAACATGCTCATTCTCATCCTCGGAATAAATCAATATGCCGTCAATGAAAATAACTACAAACTTGTCGAGGTATGGTCTAAAGATGTGGTTTATTAAGTCCATGAATACCGCAGGAGAATTGGTCAAACCAAAGGGCATGACTAAAAATTCATAATGCCCATACCTTGTTCGAAAAGCTGTCTTGGACACATCTGAATCCTTTACTCTTAGCTGATAATACCCTGATCTCAAGTCTATTTTAGAGAACACATTGGCTCCTTTCAATTGATCGAACAAATCATCGATCCTAGGCAATGGGTGCTTGTTCTTCACTATCACTTTATTAAGCTGACAGTAATCTATGCACAATCTCATGGTGCCATCTTTCTTTTTCACAAATAAAACTGGAGCACCCCAGGGAGAACAATTCGACCTAGCAAAGCCTTTATCTGTCAACTCTTGCAACTGTATCTTCAGCTCTTTTAACTCTGTTGGATCCATTCTGTAAGGAGTAATAGATATCGGTATAGTACCGGGAGCTAGCTCAATATTGAACTCAACCTCTCTAACTAGTGGTAGTCCTGGTAATTGCTCGGGAAAAACATTCACGAACTCACATACTATCGGTACTGACTCAATCTTTAGCTCTGTTTCTTTAGCATTCATCTCCATACCCTTTTCTTATATATCTCTGTGCCACCATATGAGAAATCATTACCGACAATCTACTTTGTTCATCTGATTCTATATGAAGAGTGTCCCCATTCTCACATCTCATCTCAATGTATTTCTTCCCACAATTAACTATTACATCATGGGTGGTCAACCAGTCCATTCCAAGAATGATGTCAAACTCATCAAATGGTAGCAACATAAGATTTGCTTTAAAATAATGACCTCTAATCATTAATGGACAATCTTTACATACTTCATCAACTAACAAACTCTTACCTAAAGGATTAGACACCTTAATCGTAAATTCTGTAGAATCTATAGGCATATTCATAATGTATACTAGTTTCATACAAATGTAAGAGTGTGTGGATCCGGGATCTATTAAAGCAATAACTTTGATATCATAAAGAGAAAAGGTACCCGTAATAACATCAGGAGAAGATGCCTCTTCACGAGCGTGAATGGCATAAGTCCTCGCAGGTGCCCTACCCTCGGGTCTTGCAGCCTGCTCTCTAGGGTTACCTCTACCACCTATCCCACTTTCAAGGTTCCTCTGCCGTCGGCCTCTGACCATACCCCCAGATCTCAGGTTCTGAATTCTCTCTTCTTTCATCATCTCAGGACAATCTTTTATAAAGTGATCTTGGGAACCACATCTGAAATAAGCATTTTCATGCGCTCAGCATTCTCCAAGATGACGTCTGCCACACTGTGGGCATTCAAGTCTATCAGATCGAACATTCCCCACACTAGCGATTGAAGTAGTCTGTGCTTTTTTCCCCGGATACCGCTTACTCTTATTCTTCTTTGAAAACCTAGTGGAAGTACCCGATCGGGTGGAAAAATCTCTTGACTTCTTAGAAGAGGGGTCGAAGTAGTTATTCCACTATCTCTTTTTAAAGTCACGAGACTCCATTTCAAATTTTTTTCTCTTCTACTAACTCTTCGGCCTTACAAGCCCTCTCCACTAACACCACAAATTCTTTTAATTCAAGGACAGCAACAAATAACTTGACATCACCATTTGGTCCATCTTTAAATCTCTTACTCATGATGGCTTCAGTGGAAACGTATTCTCAAGCGTATTTGCTGAGTCGTACAAACTCACGCTCATAATCAGTCACTAACATCTTGCCTTGCTTCAGTTTTAAGAATTCCTTCCTTTTTTGGTCCATAAACCTTTGACTGATATACTTTTTCTTGAACTCTTCTTGGAAAAATTCCCATGGGATCTTTTCCCTCGGTACTACTAACACAAGGGTGTTCCACCATTGATAGGCAGCATCTCTTAAAAGAGAAACTACACATTTCATGCATTCCTTAGGTGTGCATGACAAATCATTAAATACCTTGATAGTATTTTCTATCCAGAACTCAGCCTTTTTCGGATCATCATATTTTCTAGCCCAGAATTCTTCTGCCCCATGTTTCCTGATCCTATCAACTGGAAGTTTGTCTCCTCTTACCACCTCTACTACTTGAGGGGCAGCAGGGATAGGTTGTGGAACAGGCGGGGGTAGAGGGGGTTGTACATTCGGGTTCGTACAAACGAATTTCGTGTACCACGTATTCATCATATGGAGGAAGGCTTCTCTAGCCTTTTCTCCTCTTTCTTGACTCACCGTAGTGGTTCTATTCTCATTCTCATCAGGCACCATCCCTACAGGAGGAGCTGGCGTGTTACTTTCTACATCATCCACCTCAGCTCTTTCGGGATCCATTTACTATATGTATAAACATAATTTAAGTCGTCAGGAGTCATCACACTATCATTATAAAAAAATTCTTACGTATGGCATGTGTAGCTAGACTCATGCTCGTACTACGTTAGTCCTAGAATCGACTAAACCGTAGCTCTAATACCACTAAATGTAACACCTCATACCCGAGTCTGATGCTAAGATTGGATACGAGACATTACCATGCTTGAACTCATTTAAAACATGTACTTACGGGCTATAAAATTTTGTTTCGAATTAAAAACTTCACTTGCTTAGCCAAATCATACCTTTCATGGGCCTACGAGGCCTTAAACACGTATCTGAAAACTATCAGAACTCAAATGAAAACTTTTCCTTAAAATAGGGGTCACACGCCCATGTGACTTGGGACACGCCCGTGTACACCTAACACATGCCCGTGTCTTCCACCCTTGGTCGACACTGACTAATTACACACGACCTTGACACGTCCATGGACGTAAATCGTGTGTTATACCTTGATATACTGACTTATTTCACACGGCCTGGGGCACACGCCCATGTTCTGACCGTGTGTCATACACGACTTAAACAAATAGCCCCTTGGGATTTGCCCGTGGCCTATCCTGACTTCAATTATAAAGGTGCAGGGTACGCACGGCCTAGACACACGCCTGTGTGCCTATCGATATGGGAACTTGAAGGTTATTTACCAAATCAATTGCCACCCTGAAATCAAGATCATCTCATACTCAATTCAACAACTCAAGCTATTACATCTTTCATGAATAATACTACATGCTTCATTTATAACATTGAACATACATGCTTAGTCAACTTTGGCCAATCACTTGGCCATATACAAAAGAATAATAAACTT
This sequence comes from Gossypium rotundifolium, assembly GCA_025506655.1. Lineage (NCBI taxonomy): Eukaryota > Viridiplantae > Streptophyta > Magnoliopsida > Malvales > Malvaceae > Gossypium > Gossypium rotundifolium. The sequence continues at coordinate 83,126,320 of CP106724.1, read as the reverse complement.
GATAGCCTATGCATTGGCCCTTCTTAAAACATATACTCAAATGAAGTGTTTTCTATACATGCCATACTTAACATAAACAACTTGGCTATACCAAAATAGTGATTGATAGTGTGCTCCGAGCTCTGATGACGATGATCCGCGAGATTAGCTTGGCAGGACTACATGGAAAGAAAGAAATAAGGACGTAAGCATTTAGCTTAGTAAGTTTTCATATAACACACATAGCAACATGCTTGATTAATATAAACCATTTGATATAAACAATGGTATCATAAATTTCAGCTATAAAGCTTACTTAATCATACTGATTCTTCCATATCTCATGATACTTACTAGTCTCATACTTGTGAGATAACTAAGGTACCTGTATCACTTGATCACATTGATCAGTATACTTTAACGTGATAATCATAATCTTTCATTCATCATACATAACATGGAAATACTCATTTCCATCTTAACAGTAGTTTTACTTACTTAGCTTTCTTATTATCTCATTTGAGCTTTACTCGTTTGCCCGATGAATTTCTGTGAATAACTGAGGACACTAGATCTCGACCCACATATGACTTGATGTCAAAGCCATATCCTAGATACGGTCTTACATGGAATTTCTCATCTTGGTGTCGAGGCCATGTCTTGACATGGACTTATACGAAGTCTTTCTCGTGTCTTCCCTTGGGAACTTACCATTTTTATGTCTTCGCATGGTCTTAATTGGTATCTTTGCTCATGAACTGATCAATACCAAGCCTTAGCTTGGTCTTACATGAAATCTTACTTGTTCTCACCAATGCCATGCTTTGGCTTGGATTTACATGGGATCTTTATCTCTTGCTAACTTTTCAATGCCAAGACTTGTCTTGGACTTACATGATAACTTTTCAATTCCAAGACTTGTCTTGGACTTACATGACATCTTTGCTTGAGAGACTCACCATGCCTTGGCTTGGGCTTATGGTCTTCATCTCATAATAACTCTTCAAATCCAATTGTCTTGGTCTTACATGATAACTTGCTTGATTGCCGATGCCATGCCTTGGCTTGGTCTTATACGGACTTTCTCATTTCATGTGGTAGATCGAGTATCCTAGGTAATTCATCTTCAATCGGGACTTTCTCATGCTTAATCTCATTGATTTCTTTGTTTATCATAACATTAAACATTTTCATGATACTATTGTACATTACACTAAGCATTTCAATGATATAAATCATAAAGCTTAGAAATCATACAAACTTACCTCAATGTACAAAATGTATGTAGATATGCAATTTAGTCCTCGACTTTGTTCTTGCCTTGATTTCGATCCGGGCTTCGTTTTTCTTGATCTATAATAATAATTTAACTCATTTAATACTCATAATAACTAAATGAACTTATAAATCCTACTATGGAAAAATTACCATTTTACCCCCTAAACTTTCTCATAATTACACTTTTGCCCCAAGGCTCGTAAAATGATTCTCATTCAACTTTCTTAAACTTCATGCTTAGCTGATTCTTTATCTCAAATATAGCAATAAAAATTCTCACTATTTCTACCATGTATGACAAATTTCCATAAAAGTTACAAACTAGTCCCAACTAGCATTTTTCATGAAATTCACTTAGGAAAAAAATGTTTATCTAACATCAAACTCTCATAAACTTCCTTAAAATATCATTTTACAAGCATATCATTCATGGGTAGATTTTTGAACATGCATCTTAGCTCATTTTATAGCTAAAAATAGCTAATTCATAATACGAGAACTTTAAAAATACGAAGAATATTAAAAACGAGGCTAGATGAACTTACTAGCAAGCTTGAGAAATGAACAAACCCTAGCTATGGGGTTCTTCAAATTTTCGGCACCAAGGAAGAAGATGAATGAAATTTTTATCATCTTTTTCCTATTTTAATCATTTAATGACCAAAATGCCCTTCTCTTAAAAATTTTCACATTTTACTAACTCATGTCCATTTTTGTCCAAAAATTATAATTTGGGAAAATTTCTATTTAAGGACTTCTAATTAATATTCTAAAGCTATTTCATACAAAAAACTTCTAGAAAATCATATTTTGTAACTTTTGCAATTTAGTCCTAATGGACCATTCAACCTCAATTTAACAAAATTGATTCATGAAACTTTCACACTAGCATGCAAACATGGCATAAACGTTAAAAAAAACTCATAAATTTACCTCAGATTCGTGGCCTCACACCACTATTCCGACTAGGCCCTAAATTGGGCTGTTACAAAAATAAATTAAAGTGTGATAGATTTCTAATTATATTAACCTAAGTATGCTTAAAATTAAATTAAACCAAAAAAAGAAAGAAATAAGTATGCAAGTTTAAGAGTAATCACAATAGCATGCATATGTTAGAATAATTTTCCTTCCTAACATAGAAATATTTAAATAAAACTAGCGATGTTACGGAAAAATCTATGGCAACTCGACTATTTATTAACCATGTTTTAATTATGAGTGCTTTGGATTCGCTCGAAGACCTAAACTCCTTTTAGTCTGCATATTTCTATGTTTATTCCACCTTCAAGGTTACCATTTCAAGCATCATTTAAGAAATCATACTTATTAAATTATTAAAGCTAGAATATGTCTAGGTCAAACAACTTAGTATTTTTAATAAGCAGAAAAAAGATTTATGTAAGGTAACAGTAATATTTCTATACTAAAATAGTTTAATCACATTAACCCTAGGGCTATGCAAGGTAATAAATAGATTAAAGATGCACCATTCGTAAATTGTGTCAATTAATTAGAATCATTTCTAATTTAATAATTAACTCAATTGCATCCCTACATTTATAATTCACAAATAACATGTTCATGATATTATATAAATGAATAAGCAACCAAGGCACATAACATCATTAACAAAATTAAATAATCTAAGCTACTAATTTAAACCATTCTAACACTAACAAAATTAAGCAACCATTATTATATGAAATGCAAAAAAAATTAATTGCAATCATGTTTCTTGAATTGAACAAAAATAAAATATTGAAAGGTAAAGAATGCAAAGCCATTTTCGATGATTCTCCGAGGCACATATCTCTTTGCTCCTCCTTCGTTCTTCGCTTCTTTCCATGTAACAGCCCAAACCCGGTCAACACACCACGACCGAATTTGGCATGCTACGGAGTGAAACTTTTTTTTTAAACCAAAAGTTGTCAGATAATTTTCCTAGAAAACCCTTTTGTAGTATGAAAAGTTTAGAAATCCTTATTTAAGATGATTTTGAGTGATGGCTGCTTCAAAACTCATGCTTGAAAAACCTACTGGTTGTTGCAAGTTTTAGAAAACATACAAGTTACCTTTGTTATCATCTTATAACTGATGTTACCCGATGGCAATGTTTTAAAAAAAACTTAAGGAGTTATGGTTTTGAAAACATTGCTTTTTGCCGGTTAATTTAGCAAGTCCATATATCCAACATAGGCATAATATAATCAAAATAAAAGCAAATGCTAAAAACCCAAAATAATACTTAGCGGCCTTATTACAAACCAAAACCAAATTTAAGTGAATAAATAAACTAAAATAGTAACTTAAAAGAAATCAAAACCCAAACTAGCATGCATGGCCGCCTCAAGTCCTCCCCGGCTCTATATTCGCAATCTACGCCCCATCTGCAAAATATAAGGGAAGGGGTGAGTCACCAAGATTCAGTGTATAAACCCCCAACCCGATAGTGCAAGCACTCACACAAATCATCAGTAAAATGTGCAAATCATGCAACCCAGAACCTAACCAACCGAATCTCCTTTAAGTACCCGTGTGGTCAAAACTATCGGTGGTCAAAACCATCGCGCATCAGTAGTCACAAATATGTCGGTGTGGTGAACCACCGATGACCGAAGTCACAAATCAAGTGATGGGGCCAACCCATCGTGTGGTCAAAACCACTGATGACAATCCCATAATTAACATGTGGGGGCCAACCCACTGTGGTACCAAACCACCAGGACGAGTCACAATATTCATATGTGGTCAAAACCACTGGTGGTCAAAACCACTGGGACTTAGTCACAAATATAATATCAAAGAGGGCTAACCCGTCGGTGGTCAAAACCACTGGTGACAGTCCAAATATTCCTTCCCCCTCCTCTCGTCAATCCCATCATCATGTCCATAACATACGTGACATAATATCATGTATCATGCAATAACGCATAGCATAGCATATATTAATAACATGATGATGTATATCAAAAATCACATAACAGGGGACTTACCCGGAATCCAGGCACATACCACAAGGCATAACCACTGATTTCATTAGCTAAAATAGTAACATAATAGGCATATTATACTAAAAAAGTGTGTAAGCGTTACACACCTGTTACTAACGCTATCACTAAATCCCGAAGACCCGATCTACTGCACTAGATCTTCTTGATCCTACATTCAGCCAAACCCAAAATCAGTAACAAGGCCATTCGGCCACACCAACAAATCTCGAAGGGTTAACGCATGGAACCCCAAACCTTACCTTGATGCTCTTTGAATACTAGCCACCACCCAAAGTATATGAGATTGAGCCTTCCCCTACAATCACTCATTTCAATAGCCCTCGGCTTTTTCAAATATCTAATGGAAAGACTGAACTAACATGGATCCTTACCACTGACTTACCGAATTTGATTGTCAGAGAATAGAGGGCTCAGATCTACTGCTTTAAAACCCTAGAGATCCTAAAAGAAATTGGTCCCTACAGATGATTAGCATTACTTATCAGCAAATGCCAAAATTCACTTTTGCTCTCATGAGAGTCGACGAGAGAAGAGAGAAAGAAGTAATAAGATTTCGCCATGGACACTTACCCTCTTCAAATCCGATTAGAGAAGAACCCAAGAAGATCTACTCTTGGTTGATATTCAGCAAAAATAACACTAGAAGAAAGAAGGAAAATTCGGCAAAGAGTTGAGTGATGAAGGGAGATTCGGCTATGGTTGATAGAAGAGAAACAAATGGGGTTCAGCTAAAGTGAAAAGAAGAGAATGGAAAAGAAAATATGGAATAGGAGAGGGAAGATTCGGCAAGGGAAGAGGATAAAGATTTCGGCACAAGGGTTTGAGAAAAGGAAAAGATGAAGTGGACTAAGATGGTTTCGGCTTTGAGCAAGAATAAGAAGAAGAAAAAGAGAGAGAGATGGAGGAGAAGAAGATTCGGCCAAGCACTTTGAGAAGGAAAAAATAAGAAATAAAATAAAATTAAAGAACTTAGAGGGACATTCGGCTACACCAAAAGCTCCCCAAAACTGATAGCCCCCTTGCCCACAGTCCACCATTCGGCCAACTCTTCCCAAATAAGTTTGATAAGATTCAAGATCCTAACTTTCCTCACCTTTATCTATCCAATTCAAATCCGATGATCACATCCTCATCCATTCAAGAGAGTCCCTCCTGAGCACTCCTCTTCCTTGCTTGTGGCGTCAAAATAATAAGAAGAAAGTGAGATTTTTGCTGCTCGAACCTGAGTTCTCCTCCCCTGCATATGGCGTCACTCTTTAGACACCTTAGTGGCGCCTCCTTACCACTTTTCCACTGGTATTCTTGTGTCTAAAACTCCCAATAATTTCTTTTAACCCCTAACTCTCCTAACTCCCTTTTACTAAAACTTAAAACAAAAATTTTCCCACAGCTCGGGCCTACCCTTGGCTTATTCCTAGATCTTAAAACACCTTAATTACTAACACAATCAAGCTATACCCATGCAAAAACAATTTAAACACAATAGCCCCCCATTTCAGGATGTTACAGTTCTACCCCCTTAAAAATAATTTTGGCCTCGAAATTACCTGGTCAAAAGAGTTGAGGTTATTACTGCCGCATCACGTCCTCGGCTCCCACGTGGCCTCCTCCGTACCATGATTTCACCATAAAACTTTCAACAGGGGTACTGACTTCCTACGCAAGACCTTGACATCCCGATCCAAAATCTGCACCGATTCCTCTTCGAAAGTCAAGTCAGGGCTTACCTCTATCTCCTCAACTGGTACCACATGTGACGGATCTGACCGATAGCACCTAAGCATCGAAACATGGAAGACATCATGAATCTGACTTAACTCTGTTGGCAACTCGAGCTGATACGCTATCGGTCCCACTCTCCTCAACACCGTGTACAGCCCGATAAACCTAGGGCTTAGCTTCCCTTTCCGTCAAATCTCAAAGACTTTCTTCCATGGCGATACCTTGGAAAAACCTTATCACCCATCTGATACTCTATATCCTCGCATTTAAGATCAAGTAAGACTTACACCGTCCGACGCTTCCTTAAGATGAGCCCGAATCACCTTAACTTTATCCTCAGTTTCTGCCACCAACTCCGGACCTAATATCTACCGTTCACCCAACTCTGTCCAACACGTAAGAGTGCGACATTTTCGTCCATATAGTGCCTTGTATGGTGCCATCTAGATACTCGCTTGATAACTATTATTATAAGCGAACTCCGCCAATGGTAGATACTCCTCCCAACTACAACTGAAATCCAGAACACAGCCCCTTAGCATATCCTCTAAAATCTGGATTACTCTTTCAGACTGTCCATCAGATTGTGGATGGAAAGTCGTGCTGAAATCCAACCTCGTTCCCAAAGCCTGATGCAAAGCTCTCTAAAATCTCGACGTGAACCTAGGATCCCTATCTGAGATGATTGACACTGGCACACCATGCAACCTTACTAACTCGGTCACATACAACTTAGCTAGCTTCTGAAGAAAATAATCAACCCTTACCGGTATGAAATGAGCTGATTTAGTCAAACAGTCCACAATCACCCAGACTGAGTCCTTCTTGCTAGGCGTAAGGGGTAACCCACTGACAAAGTCCATAGTGATCCTTTCCCACTTCCACTGAGGAATCTTCACCTTTCAAGTAAACCGACAAAGATCTCGATATTCGATTTTGACTGGCGACACGCCGACACTTACCCACAAACTCAGTCACCTCCCATTTCAATCCTGGCCACTAGAACTGCTTTCACAAATCCCGATACATCTTGCTACCTCCAGGATGCATAGCATATGGGTTGCTATGTGCATCTTGAAGAATCCTTTTCCTCAACTCGACGTCCTTCGGCATACAAGCTCTCCCTTGAAAACATAATACTCCATCGTGAGTTAAGCTGTAACCTTCCATACCATTATTACAGACTTACAACCTCCGAGCATTCAAACCCTCATCCACTAACTGCTTTTTCTTTAATCTGCTCCACCCAAGTCGACTTTACTTGCAATTAGGCAACAAACTCCCATCGTCATCTGAGACTAAGGTGAGCAAACATCGCCATAAGTCTCGCTACCACCTTACGGCTCAACGATCAAGAACTACGTTAGCCTTGCGGATGATACTCAATCGAGCAGTCGTAGTCCTTCAACAACTCAATCCACCTTCACTGTCTCAAGTTTAAATCCTTCTGCGTCAAAAGATACTTCAGACTCTTGTGGTCCATATAGACTATCGACTTCTCACCATATAAATAGTGTCTCCATATTTTCAGGGTGAAAACCACTGCAGCCAACTCCAGATCATGCGTCGGATAGTTAACCTCATGCGGTCTCAAATTGCCGAGACGATATGCCACTACTTTCCCTTTCGATCAAGACACATCCCAAGCCAAGATGTGATGCATCACAAGAGACCGTGAATACCTTTCCGCCTCAGTCATGCGTAGCCTGAGCTTAGTCGTAATCTTCCTCAACTTGTTGAAACTTTTCTGCTATTTTTTCGTCCACACAAATGAAACTCCTTTCCTTAATAACTTGGCCAACGGTGCCGCGATCAGAGAAAATCCTTCCACAAATCTCTGGTAATACCCCGCCAGACCTAGAAAACTCTGAATTTTTGCAACCGACCTAGGCGATTTCCAATCCAACACCGCCTCAATCTTGCGAGGGTCCACTCTAATCCCTTCAGCAGACACCACGTGACCTAAGAAAGTCACTTCCCTAAGCCAAAACTCGCACTTACTGAACTTGGCAAATAACTGCTTCTCCCTTAGAATTTGCAAAACCAACCGCAAGTGCATATCATGATCCTCTTCAGTCCTTGAGTACACCAATACGTCGTCTATGAATACTATGACAAACTGGTCCAAGTACTGCTGGAACACCCGATTCATCAAGTCCATGAATGCTACTGATGTATTGGTTAACCCGAACGGCATTACCAAAAACTCGTAGTGCCCATACCGAGTACGGAATGTCGTCTTATGAACATTAGCCTCCTTTACTTTGAGTTGATGATACCCCGACCTGAGATCTATCTTCGAGAAAACCAAAGCACCCTTAAGTTGATCAAACAAGTCGTCAATCCTGGGCAACAGATACTTGTTTTTGATCGTCAACTTGTTCAGTTGGCGGTAGTCTATACACATCTGCATTGTACCGTCTTTTTTTTTCACAAAGAGCACAGGTGCTCCCCAATGAGATATGCTTGGTCGAATGAAACCTCGGTCCAATAAATCCTAAATTTGAGCCTTCAACTCCACCAATTCCTTTGGCGCCATTCTATACGGGGCTATAGAACTTTGGCATTTATCCGTAATGTGTCTATACCGAATTCAACTTCTCGATCCGAAGGCAGACTCTTCAAATTCCCCTACAGTTCGAACACTCTCTACAGCTGCATCCTTGGCTCCCAAACCACAAACATGTACCATGAAGGCCTCACAACCCTTCCTTACCATTTTCTCCGCCTTTAGTGTAGATACCACATTAGATAAGTAATCCCTTCTATTACCTATCATCACCATCTCCCTACCTTCCAATGTTCTCAACACCATGCGCTTGGCCGCGCAATCCAAACTGGCCTGGTACTTCACCAGCCAATCCATCCTGAGAATCAGATCGAACTCCCCAAACGGCAGTTCCATCAAATCAATCAAAAACACGACCCCTTGAAGTTTTAGGGGTACATCCCTATATAGTCTACTTACTTCTACAGAGTGACCTAAAGGGCTTATCACAGTCATCTTCCTAGAAGTAATCTCAGAATTCAAGTGCATAGTTTCCACTATGCTACTGGCTACATATGAGTACGTCAAACCCACATCTATCAAAACATTATAAGGTAATCCAAAGATTAAGAACGTATCGGTTATGACGTCCGGTGCGTCACCCTCCTCTCGATGCCTCACTGCGTAGACCAGTCCAGGCTATCTAGCCTCTGTACTACCTGCACCTCTTCTTAGTGCTCCACGGCCTCTACTAGAGCCATTACCTCCCCTAGTAGCACCACGGCCCCTCTATGGCTGCTGACCATCCCTCCTGTTCTGAGTACGATTCTGATCCCCAGACTGCAACCTAGCTGACCTCTGTGGACAATCCCTCACTCGGTGCCCCATCGATCCACACTTAAAACATCCCCTATTTCCAGTCTAATATTCTCCCGTGTGAGACTTTTCACATCAAGCACATCGTGGCAGCCACTGAGTATCAGCAGTAGTAGGCCTAGCAACTTGATTCGGCCCACTATATCTACCCTATTTTTGCTGATTCCTGGCTGACCCAGATGATCCGAAATTCCTCTTATTCCAACCCTTGTCCTGGTTCTGTCTAACCGGCTGTTTCACTTCCTCTGCAACTTTGGCCTTTTCCACTAAGACCGCAAACTCTCTCTCTCTTGTGGAGCAATCAGCAACCTCAGTTCATCCCTTAATCGTCCTCGAATCTGACGTATCGATCATGCTCTGTTGTTATGATGCCCCGAGCATATCGGCTCAACCTTAAGAATTCCGCCTCGTACTCTGATACAGACTTACTCTCCTGAACCAGCCTCAGAAAAGTTTTTATCTGCGCATCAATATAACTGGTCCCGACATACTTCTTTTGATAAGCTGCCTTGAAATAATCCCAAGTGAGATCATCCGTTACAGCACTATCCCGAACCGTGAGCCACCACTGGTATGACTCATCTCGGAGAAGCAACACTACTCATTTTAGTTTCTCCTTAGCCGTCAGATCCAAATCATCCATGATTCGTTCTGTCGCTTCCAACCAATACTCAGCCGTATTAGGTGCCACACCAGATACACCTCGGAATACTTCAGCTCTATTGGTTCAGAGTCGCTCGAGATCACAATTTCGAGCTCCTGCACTCCCCACCGCTCCACCACTCTCTCCAAAGACTCGCGGCATCACCGCGATAATCGCATCTTCCCCGTTTGATCCTAATACTTTACACCAGCAGCTGGTGGTGGTATCTCATTCCCAGACCCTTGACCAGACTTAACGGGTTTCGATACGGTCATTCTGCCTCTACCACGTCCTCTCACATTACGACCACGTCCCCTAATACTCATATCTAAATCGCGATTTATCTACTTAATGAAATTTATGAATTAACTTCTGTTCCACTTATTAACCACGAGTAAGTTTTATGCAAAGTAGTTTGGTAGTAGTTCTTTCGATCATCACAAAGTTTTCATTTCAATTTCCTACCCTAATTCAGTGAATCACATTTACTCATCAATAACCTTCTCCACCTACATTCCACGTGTAGGGGTATTCTAGTCATTTCACTGCTCGGGGGTATTTTCGTAATTTAATCTATCAGGGTATTTTAGTAGTAAAACAGGGTTAATTTGTAAACCTTTACAAATCGTAAGTATTTAAGAAATTCTAGAAATTGGGGGTATTTTGGTAATTTCATAAACCAAGGGTATTTTTCGAAATTTTTTTCCAAAATATGGTTCCAGATGATTTTACAAAATAAGGGTATTTTGAAAATTTTCAATTCGATGGTACTTTGGCAATTTTCCATACTGAGGGTATTTTGGTAATTTGGACAAATTAGGGGTAATTTGGTTATTTTTCAAATCAGGGGTATTTTGGTCATTTCCTAAATCAAGGATACTTTGGTAATTTCAAAACCAAGGTTTAAAGTGTTACCAAGACAAGATGGCTGGTCCTTTTCGGGTTTTAGTTATTGAATTTAGCCTGTGAATAAGTTGTCTCAGTTAGGGTGAACCGTCACTACGCACCAGGTAGGATTCGAGTGGAGAGGAGGTGAGTCACTAGGACTGCTTAAATACCAAGCTCCCCCTGAATCCATTCCTAGACATGCACACAACGGTTGCCACACCCTTAACTCAGTGACGAACTCAAAGGTTTGTTTAGTGGATCTTTAAGTCTTATGTAATTTGTGTTGGAGTAAGCTATTCCTAGGGTTTAATAACTCCTAATCTACTATTCTACGATCCCATAATACCTCTTTTCCCCACATATAATTCACACAATAGTTAGGGATACTTACCTGGGCGGATTGGTATCGGAGACTCGGTACCATGCTGTGCAAACCATGTACCTTTTCCAAAAACTTTTCAAAACCCTACTTTAAAACATTTTGGGCCTCAGGCCCACAACCGAGCTTTTAAACTTGGCTCTGATACCAAAATTGTAACACCTCAAACCCGATCAACACACCACGACCAAATCTGGCATGCTATGGAGTGAAACTTTTTTTTAAACCAAAAGTTGTCGGATAATTTTCCTAGAAAACCCTTTTGTAGTTTGAAAAGTTTAGAAATCCTTGTTTAAGATGATTTTGAAATCGTGTGATGGCTGCTTCAAAACTCATGCTTGAAAAACCTACTGGTTGTTGCAAGTTTTAGAAAACATACAAGTTACCTTTGTTATCATCTTATAAGTGATGTTACCCGATGGCAACGTTTTAAAAAAAACTCAAGGAGTTATGGTTTTGAAAACATTGCTTTTACCTAGGATTAATTTAGCAAGTCCATATATCCAACATAGGTATAATATAATCAAAATAAAAGCAAATGCTAAAAACCCAAAATAATACATAGCGGCCTTATTACAAACCAAAACTAAATTTAAGTGAATAAATAAATGAAATAGTAACTTAAAAGAAATCAAAACCCAAACTAGCATGCATGGTCGCCGAGTCCTCCCCCTACCCATATCCGTAATCTACGCCCCACCTGCAAAATATAAGGGAAGGGGTGAGTCACCAAGACTCAGTGTATAAACCCCCAACCCGATAGTGTAAGCACTCATACAAATCATCAGTAAAACATGCAAATCATGCAACCCATAACCTAACCAACCGAATCTCTTTTAACTACGCTGTCTGGTCAAAACCACTGGTGGTCAAAACCACTGGTGACCGTAGTCACAAATATGTCAGTGTGGTTAGAACCACTGATGACCAAAGTCACAAATCAAGTGATGGGGCCAACCCATCGTGTGGTCAAAACCACTGATGACAAGCCCATAATTAACATGTGGGGCCAACCCATCGTGGTACCAAACCACCGTGACGAGTCACAATATTCATATGTGGTCAAAACCATCGACTTAGTGGTCAAAACCATCGGTGACAAATCCAAATATTCCTCCCCTCCTCTCATCAATCCCATCATCATGTCCATAACATACGTGACATAATATCATGTATCATGCAATAACGCATAGCATAGCATATATTAATAACATGATGATGTATATCAAAAATCACATAACAGAGGACTTACCCAAATCCAGCACATACCACAAGGCATAACCACCGATTTCATTGGCTAAAACAAGAATATAATAGGCATATTATACTAATAAAGTGTGTAAGCGTTACACACCATTACTAACGCTATCACTAAACTCAAGACCCGATCATCGCACTGCATCTTCTTGATCCTATACTCGGCCAAACCCAAAATCAGTAACAAGGCCATTCGGCCACACCCACAAATCCTGAAGGGTTAACGCATGGAACCCCAAACCTTACCTTGATGCTCTTTGAATACTAGCCACCACCCAAAGTATATGAGATTGAGCCTTCCCCTATAGTCGGCAATCATTAACACTCATTTCAATAGCCTTCAACTTTTTCAAATATCTAATGGAAAGACTGAACTAACATGGATCCTTACCACTGACTTATCGAATTCGATTGTCAGAGAATAGAGGGCTCAGATCTACTGCTTCAAAACCCCAGAGATCCTAAAAGAAATCGGTCCCTACAGATGATTAGCATTACTTATCAACAAATGCCGAAATTCAGCTTTTGCACTCATGAGAGTCGATAGAGAGAAGAGAGAAAGAAGTAATAAGATTTTAGCCATGGACACTTACCCTCTTCAAATTAGATTAGAGAAGAACCCGAAGAAGATCTACTCTTGGTTGATATTCAGCCAAAATAACACTAGAAGAAAGAAGGAAAATTTGGCAAAGAGTTGAGTGATGAAGGGAGATTCAGCTATGGTTGATAGAAGAGAAACAAATGGGGTTCGGCTAAAGTGAAAAGAAGAGAATGGAAAAGAAAATATGGAATAGGAGAGGGAAGATTCGGCAAGGGAAGAGGATGAAGATTTCGGCACAAGAGTTTGAGAAAAGGAAAAGATGAAGTGGACTAAGATGGTTTCGGCTTTGAGCAAGAATAAGAAGAAGAAAAAGAGAGAGAGATGGAGGAGAAGAAGATTCGGCCAAGCACTTTGAGAAGGAAAAAAAGAAATAAAATAAAATTAAAGAACTTAGAGGGACATTCGGCTATACCAAAAGCTCCCCAAAACCAATAGCCTCCTTGCCCACAGTCCACCATTCGGCCAACTCTTCCCAAATGAGTTTGATAAGATTCAAGCTCCTAACTTTCCTCACCTTTATCTATCCAATTCAAATTGATGATCACATCCTCATCCATTCAAGAGAGTCCCTCCTGAGCACTCCTCTTCCTTGCTTGTGGCATCAAAATAATAAGCAGAAAGTGAGATTTCTACTGCTCAAACCTGAGTTCTCCTCCCCTGCATATGGCGTCACACTTTAGACACCTTAGTGGTGCCTCCTTGCCACTTTTCCACTGGTATTCTTGTGTCTAAAACTCCCAATAATTTCTTTTAACCCCTAACTCTCCTAGCTCCCTTTACTAAAACTTAAAATAAAATTTTCCCACATTTCTGCCTACCTTGGCTTATTCCTAGATATTAAAACACCTTAATTACTAACACAATCAAGCTATACCCATGCAAAAATAATTTAAACACAACAGCCCCCCATTTCAGGATGTTACATTCCATGACTACAAAGCTTGAATGCTCCTAATATGACTGAATGGGGTTGCTCTCAAAGCTTTCCAAAACTCTTTGAAGAATGGAAAAATATGAAGATTGAAAGAAGAGAAGAGATGGTGAATGAGAGATGAATAAAATGGGTGGAATGGCAAATGGTATTTATACTTGTAAGGCGCCCTTGATTTTGATAAAAATAGCATGTCAATTCCCCTTTTTTCTCTCATGCATGGTCGGCCCCATTGAGTGGAGGGAGGAAGGTAGATGACTTTGCTAGAAAATAGCTAGTCCAAGCATGATTCATGGGAGGGAGTTTAACAGTCACATGAAGGATTTGTTGGGGCTGATGTGTGATTTTTTTTAAGTCTTAGGTGTCTAATGTAATTATTTTTATGGATGCTTGGTCTTCCAATAGCTACATTTGGGCTCTTTCCTCCTTAATGGACAATTTGGCTTCAATTTAAGTAGCAATCTTATCCACTTTAGTGATCCAATTATGAGTTGGGTCAAATTGAATTTGGAAGTCTAATCAATAATTTTGGGACTCCTATACTGATCAACCATCTATCCATTTTTGCATGGCCTTTGCTGCAGGAAATGCTACAACATCAAACATTGAACATGTGAGTTTCAAGTCCAACTTTTCTCCTTTTGCACCAATCTACATCAATTAAGAAAAAATATGTAAAATTAGCATGTAAATAAGTAAGATTACAAATTTATCTTTAATTTTTTCCTACTTATCAAATTTGTAGTAAAACTAAAAATTTTGTTGCTAAAATACTCAAAATTTGCATGAATTATTAGTTAAAAAGTGCTATAAATGAAACACCCCAAACCCAGCCCACGAGCCTTGACCGGATCTAGTATGTTCCCCGGTGTAAACCGTTTCAAATTCTTTTGTTACTTAGGAAAAACTTGTGTGTTTTTAAAGAAAGTTTGTTTTGGGTTGGGCTTGAGTTGAAAACAGGTTTATTTCGTTATTAAAAGTCCTTTTGATTTAGGTGACAAAACGTTGGGCTTTGAATTACATTAATTTTACTTAATCTTTTAATAAATATAAAGATTGTGTGCTCAATAAATAAAAGTAAACGCTACTACGGCCTTATTACATCAAATAATTTCCCAAAATTAAAACCAAAATAAACTATAAATTACTTAAAATTAAATAAAAGTCCAAGTCGTAAATTTCTTGTTGTGCATGGCCATCCCTAAGCTTCTACCGAACTCGGTCCATCACTGATCGTCACCTAAAACATGTTCCCACAATGGGGTGAGTCAAACAGACTCAATGTGTACACAAACACTAAGTCTTAACAAATTCAGGCATAACAAATCATATTCATACGTATCATAATTTCACATTTAATGATTCAAGATAATGATGCAACCCAAACCCAAACCTAGATGCCATCCGCTACACATCTCCGTACCAACCTGCACACCGTGGGGACTACTAAGTCAACCCTCCATTCGCTACACACCATCAAGGCGTCATTGCAATGACGTGCTCATCGTCCATATAAAAGTTGTGGCATAGCCACCAGATTAAATAATTGTGTCATGTGACACCACATTCGAGATAATGTAACCGGGTTACCATGTGACCAAGTCGGATAATGTGACCGAAGTCACCACATACACTTCCCCTTTTTCATATATCCCGAATGCCCCATATTATTTATATCATTCATATCATACTTAAATTCACATTCATGTCACTTTTCACATGTTAATATAACATATTTCGTAATCCTAGTAGGAGTAGGAAAACGTACCTGGGTACTTTGTACCATAACATGGTACTTTAGCCACATTCTTACACTTTCATATTAACACATATATCAAGTTTAAACCATAAATCTATTAAGATTAGTGTGGGGTACACACCTGATTCGCTTAACTATTTCACTTGAAATCCCGAAATCCGATCTACTGCCTTAGATTTTTAATGCCTACATTCGGCCAACATGGTGATATTTAGCAAAGGCCTATTCGGCCATAAAACCAAATCCTAGTAGGATTTGTGTACTTACCTTAATGCCGATTGAATAAAAAATCAAATCCCTGAAACTTGTATTCTTCCCCTTTGAAATCGGCAAATCACTAGTCCCTTGAATCAGTTAGTTTTCGATTAAAACAAATAGATCTAAATACTTAAGATAGGGCCTTGGCCGAATATGTGAATACACTTACCTTGGAGTTCTCAAATCCCGATACTTTGCTTATGCTCCTTCCTTGTATTCGGCCAACTCTAGATCCCTTTAACATATTAGTTTTTGGCTTTTAAGATAATAAAAGATAGATCCAAACACTAGGATAAGCCTTGGCCGAATGCTATAGAGACTTACCTTCCAAATTTTAAATCCCAAAATTGATCTTTGCTTCCTTAATGCTGTCGAAATTCCTATAACCATATGTTAGATTTGATCTAATATTAAAGTAGGGAATAGACCTTTGGCCGAATGTACATATATGTACTTACCTTGTTTTTAAATCCCGAATGATCCTTAGTAATAATCAGCTATGGCTCTCATAAGTAACACAAAGTTTCGATTTTTGCAACTATGAGGAAATCGGCTAGGGCTTTGCTTATTTTCGGCTTTTGAGGCTATGAAGAATTTGGCTTGAGAAGAAGAAAATCTTGGAGAGGAGAGGAGAATGAAATTCGGCAGAAGAAAAGAGAGGGAGAATGAATGAAGAATAGCCTTACTCTTCCTTTCTTAGCCGAAATTGCTAGGCTAGAGTCCCCTACTTGGCCACCACTCTTCCTATGTGATAATTATCACTTTATCAAAAGAATTAATCCAACAATTATCTCCTAATTAGCAAATTCTAAAGGAAATAAAACTCCTCTTTAAGAGCCCACATGTCGTCCACCTCTCGCTCTTTGTAGCAAAATAAAACTTCTTTTATTTGCTTCCTAAGTGACTCGATCCCTGGCCCAAATACACTTGCATGTGGCTCCATTTCCAGAGGCCCTAAGTGGCATCTTCAGGCCACTTTTCCAAGCCTGTTTGTGTGTCAAATTTCACATACTTTTTCTCTTAAGGCCACTTTGCCTTAATTTTCTCTTTTAAACTTTAAAACTTGACATTTCTAAGTCATTTCTAAGTTTCCAAAAATTTCCGTTTGGCTCTTTAAACTTGACATTTCCTTACATTTCCAAGTTTCCAGAAATGTTCCCTTTCCTATTTTACTTAGGTTTCCAAAATGGTCACTTTCCTATTTTACTTAGGTTTCCAAAATGTTAACTTTCCTCTTTTTAACGTATCATTTCTATACATTCTTAGGTTTCCAAAAATATTCAAAATTTATTCATAACACATAAGACATGTCATTTCGTACAATTAAACCAAAAATGCATAGGCCCTTTTCAGGATGTTACAGATCTACCCCCCTTAAAAATAATTTCGTCCTCGAAATTACTTAAATAATCGTACATCCTAACTCACCACACTACACTACTGCTGCGCACTCTGATCTTAAAACTAACACATCTCCTATGCACAATTCCAATGTTCACATCCAAGGTTTCATACCATTCATTGGCAATACAAGAACGAACTAGCTCTATAATAAATAGGGCAATAAAGGCATCCGAAAGTAAGAAACTTACCCGTTGTCATATCTGGCACATCACTCTCCTCGCGACAGCCAACTGCATAAACCGACCTTGATTGCCTTGCATCAGAACCTTCAGCACCTCCGCTTGGTGCTCCAAGACCATGGCCAGAACCATTTCCTCCATGGTTCGGACCATGACCTCGCTGAAGCTGCTGTCCACCTCTACCAACCTGATTAACATTTTGAGCTGCTGGTCAACTTTCATCTGGTTTCTTAGGACAATCTTTGAGCATATGGTCCTTGGACCACACCTAAAACATCCTCCCGTCTTTTTCCAGCACTCCCCTAAGTGCTTCTTTCCACAATGATCACAAGGACGATGCTGCCATCCTGTACCAACTTGCTGACCCTTCAGCCCATCAGTTCTAGGCCTTTTCTGCACATTTCCTGATGATTCGGACGACTCATAATCCCTCTTGGGTCTATTCCTATCAGAGCTCTGCTTAACCGAGTCCTTGATTCCCTCGGCTACCTTAGCCTTTTCTACCAACGTAGAAAACTCCGCTCCTGATGTGGAGCTATCAGTAACCTTAGGTCATCCCTTAGTCCGTCCTCAAAATGGACACAGCATTCATGTTCGCCATGATTACTCCTCGAGCATATCGGCTTAACCTCAAAATTCAACCTCATATGTCGCTACCGACTTGTTCCTTGAACTAGTCCTAGAAAACTTTTCTCCGCTCATCAATATAACGTGCCGACATACTTTTTCCGATATGCCTCCTTAGCATACTCCCGTGTCGATCCTCGGAAGTGGCTCCATCCTCACCGTTAACCACCATTGATACGCTTCATCGCGTAGTAGTGCCATCATTCCTTTCAACTTCTCCTCCGGTCGATCGAGCTCATCCATAATACGCTCGGTTGCTTCCAACCAAGACTCAAGCGTATTGGGTGCCACATCGATACTCCACTAAACACCTCTCGGCTCTATTGGCTCGAGTCGTGGGTACAGATTTTGAGCTCCAGATTTCCACCGCGTCACCACCATTTCCAAAACTCGCAAAGATAGCCTACGACACAAAGATCATCCCCGTCGAGCTTCTTTCGCCCGACACCAACAAATTGGGGTGGTGGTGGCGGTGGTAACTCATTATCAAACCCTTGACCCGATCTAACGGGTTTCGACACGATCATTCTTCCTCATCTGCGCCCATGACAATCTGCGTCCTCTAGAATTCATATCTAACGATGTGCTTTAACTGATTTAAGAAAGTTTTATGAATTAGCCCTTATTCCACCGATTATCCACGACGAAGTTTTATGAAAAGAATTTTAAGAGTGGTTCTTTCGTTTTCATACATGCACACGCCTTCACATTCATACATCCATCAATCAATTATGAACTTCCGCTCATTCGGAGAAAGGTTGTAGTTTTCATTGTTGTTGTTTTTCCACTACCTGTGGGTATTTGTGTAATTTGTCCTCTGAGGTATTTTCGTAATTTGTCAAATAGGGTTCCTTGATAATTTTGTCAAAAGTATTTCAAAATTTTATAGTCCCGGTTCTTTGGTAAATTTGGAAATTTCGTGGGTATTTGGTAATTTTTAATTTTGGGGTAATTTGGTAATAAACCAGGTAAATTTGTAAAGTTTAATAATTTAGGATATTTCAAAATTTGCAAAACTTTGAGGGTTCTTTTGAGAAATTTATTTTCCAAAATGATGAAGTTGCAGAAATTTTGGAAATCAGGGTCATTTTGGAAATTTTGGTAAGTTAGGGCAATTTCATAATTTTCCAAAAATCAAGGTATTTTTGATAATTTGCAAGTAAGGGTTTTTGGACTTATTACAAAATAATGAAAATGTTGATTAGAACTGTGGGTATTTTAGACATTTTTATAAACCAAGGGCATTTTTGTAATTTTACCACTAGGGGTATTTTTGTAGTTTTATAAATCAGAAATTTTTCAAAAAATTGTGTGGGAAAAAATAGTTTTCATAAATTAAAGAAAAATGATTTTAAGAGTTTTAAAATTAGGGTTCTTTTAAAAAAAACATGGCTAGTTCCCTTTCGGGTTTTAGTTTTTGGGTTTAGCCTATGACCGAGTCTTCTTGGTCAGGGTGAACCAAAGCTACGCACCAGGTAGGATTCGAGTGGAGAGGAGGTGAGTCACACTGACTACTTAAGTACCAAGCTCCCATCGAAACCATTCCTAGGCATGCGCTTGTGGTTGCCACACCCACTAAGTCCTCCGGGTTAGGGTGAACCGGCTACGCACTGTAAGATTCTGCAAGAGGAGGTGAGTCACTAGGGCGCTTAAATACTGTGCTCTTCTGGATCCAATCCTAGACATGCGTACCATGGTTGCCACACCCTAACTCGATTGACTTAGCCATAGGTTTGTTTAGTGCATTAAGTCTCATGTATTTGTGTTTGAGTAGACTAATCCTAGGGTTCAAGTTCCTATCATGCTATTCTACATTCCATTCCTTTTCTACCCTTCTATAATTCACATAATCACACAGATAGTTAAGGGTACTTACCTGGTGGACTGCGGGTCAGAGACTCAGGTGCCATGCCATCAAACCTGCCCATTTTAGATATACTTCCATAAAACTCATTTGGGCTAGTTTTGAAAACGTTTTGGGCCTTAGGCCACAAGCCGAGAGTTTAAAACTGGGCTCTGATACCAAATTGAAACACCCCAAACCCGACCCATGAGCCTTGATCGGATCTGGTATGTTCCCCGGTGTAAACCGTTTCAAATTCTTTTGTTACTTAAGAAAAAACTTGTGTGTTTTTAAAGAAAGTTTGTTTTGGGTTGGGCTTGAGTTGAAAACAGGTTTATTTCGTTATTAAAAATTCTTTTGATTTAGGTGACAAAACGTTGGGCTTTGAATTAAATTAATTTCACTTAATCTTTAATAAATATAAAGATTGTATGCTCAATAAATAAAAGTAAAGTAAACGCTACTACTACTTTATTACATCAAATAATTTCCCAAAATTAAAACCAAAATAAACTATAAATTACTTAAAATTAAATAAAAGTCCAAGTCGTAAATTTCTTCTTTGTGCATGGCCATCCCTAAGCTTCAAATTAGACCCAGGTCCATCACCGATCGTCACCAAACATGGTCCCACAACGAGGTGAGTCAAGCAGACTCAATGTGTACACAAACACTAAGTCTTAACAAATTCGGGCATAACAAATCATATTCATACGTATCATAATTTCACATTTAATGATTCAAGATAATAATGCAACCCAAACCCAAACCTAGATGCCATCCGCTACACATCCCCGTACCAACCTGCACACCGTGGGGACTACTAAGTCAACCCTCCATCCGCTACACACCATCGAAGGCGATCATTGCAATGACGTGCTCATCGCCCATATAAAAGTTGTGGCATAGCCACCAGATTAAATAATTGTGTCATGTGACACCACATTTAGATAATGTAACCGAAGTTACCACATTCAGATAATGTGACCGAAGTCACCACATTCAAATAGTGGGACCGAAGTCACCACATACACTTCCCCTTTTTCATATATCCCGAATGCCCCATATTATTTATATCATGCATATCATACTTAAATTCACATTCATGTCACTTTTCACATGTTAATATAACATATTTCGTAATCCTAGTAGGAGTAGGAAAACGTACCTGAGTACTTTATACCATAACATGGTACTTTAGCCACATTCTTACACTTTCATATTAACACATATGTCAAGTTTAAACCATAAATCTATTAAGATTAGTGTGGGGTACACACCTGATTCGCTCAACGATTTCACTTGAAATCCCGAAATCCGATCTACTGCCTTAGATTTTTAATGCCTACATTCGGCCAACATGGTGATATTTAGCAAAGGCCTATTCGGCCATAAAACCAAATCCTAGTAGGATTTGTGTACTTACCTTAATGCCGATTGAATAAAAAATCAAATCCCGGAAACTTGTATTCTTCCCCTTTGAAATCGGCAAATCACTAGATCCCTTGAATCAGTTAGTTTTCGATTAAAACAAATAGATCTAAATACTTAAGATAGGGCCTTGGCCGAATATGTGAATACACTTACATTGGAGTTCTCAAATCCCGATACTTTGCTTATGCTCCTTCCTTGTATTCGGCCAACTCTAGATCCCTTTAACATATTAGTTTTTCGGCTTTTAAGATAATAAAAGATAGATCCAAACACTAGGATAAGCCTTGGTCGAATGCTATAGAGACTTACCTTCCAAATTTTAAATCCCGAAATTGATCTTTGCTTCCTTAATGCTGTCGAAATTCCTATAACTATATGTTATATTTGAACTAATATTAAAGTAGGGAATAGACCTTTGGCCGAATGTACATATATGTACTTACCTTGTTTTTAAATCCCGAATGATCCTTAGTAATAATCGGCTATGGCTCTCATAAGTAACACAAAGTTTCGGCTTTTGCAACTATGAAGAAATCGCTAGGGCTTTGCTTATTTTCGGCTTTTGAGGCTATGAAGAATTTGGCTTGAGAAGAAGAAAATCTTGGAGAGGAGAGGAGAAAGAAATTCGGCAGAAGAAAAGAGAGGGAGAATGAATGAAGAATAGCCTTACTATTCCTTTCTTAGCCGAAATTGCTAGGCTAGAGTCCCCTACTTGGCCACCACTCTTCCTATGTGATAATTATCACTTTATCAAAAGAATTAATCCAACAATTATCTCCTAATTAGCGAAATTCTAAAGGAAATAAAACTCTCTTTAAGAGCCCACATGCCGTCCACCTCTCTACTCTTTGTAGCAAAATAAAACTTCTTTTATTTGCTTCCTAAGTGACTCGATCCCTGGCCCAAATACACTTGCATGTGGCTCCATTTCTAGAGGCCCTAAGTGGCATCTTCAGGCCACTTTTCCAAGCCTGTTTGTGTGTCAAATTTCACATACTTTTTCTCTTAAGGCCACCTTGCCTTAATTTCCTCTTTTAAACTTTAAAACTCAACATTTCTAAGTCATTTCTAAGTTTCCAAAAATTTTCGTTTGGCTCTTTAAACTTGACATTTCCTTACATTTCCAAGTTTCCAGAAATGTTCACTTTCCTATTTTACTTAGGTTTCCAAAATGGTCACTTTCCTATTTTACTTAGGTTTCCAATATGGTCACTTTCCTATTTTACTTAGGTTTCCAAAATGTTAACTTTCCTCTTTTTAACGTATCATTTCTATACATTCCTGTGTTTCCAAAAATATTCAAAATTTATTCATAACACATAAGACATGTCATTTCGCATAATTAAACCAAAATGCATAGGCCCTTTTCAGGATGTTACAATAAAAGTCTATATAATTTAGAGTTATCAATCCTTACTATTTTTAGGTCAAATTCATTTACCAAATATAATCATATTTTATCTCATGATAACCGTTACATCTTCCTTCATAAAAAATTATTAATAATTAATAATTAAATAATTTTTCCTAGACAAATGATACGTCGTCAAGTTACCTTTCCATCTATCATGTAATGCATGTAAGAGAAAATTATTCACCCATTAATGGGCTATGAGTTCCACTATTGCAAGTGAAGCTATGTCATGCAAAATTTGTATACCCAACGTACCAGCTTTCAGCTCTATTACCAATTGAATTCAGGCTTTTAATACATTAAAGTATACAAGTCACACACACATAGTCCGTTACTTACTCAGGATTGAGGTAAGCCATACTATGAACATCACAAGTGAATAAATCCATAAATGAATCTAGGATTTATTCTACTTGGATCTTTTTTGATGTATTTTCATTCCAAGTAGTCACATCTATGTTTCTATCTTATATGAATCGTCCATTCCAATCCTAAGACAAGGTATCTCCCTAATTGGACTTTATAGATAACATAATAGCCTTTCAATAAACTTGCTCAATTTCAATTAGACATCGAACCATTTAGATTATGTACTAATATGAGTTTCTCATATTATGATCCAACCACATAATGCAACTTAATATTAGTTAAAAATTAAATAATCAGGGAGTTAATATTTTTCTTAAATTTTGCTTTGTGTGCAAAAATCGTTGAGGACATTATACAAAAGATATTAGTGAGATTCGTGGAATTTTACTAAACCAATCTGTTTGAAAAATTACAAGTACATTTGATGGCAGCACTACATTAATGGCACTAGATCCCAACATATCCATCATAGCGTGTCCGACAAGAAACTGAAACCCATAAGGTTGTGGAACACATTCACCGCATCAATGTCACTTATACATTCTTTTTTATTAAATGTATAAAACCTTTTGTAAATTATGACATTTTTATGTGCTATGATTTTTTTTATTTGTATTTGCAATTACATATCGAGTTTAGGAATTATTGAGTTCGGTTTTTCATGTAACAATATGGAGGCTAGAAAGTTTGTAAAGTAAATGAAGACATTAGATTGTAAGGTTTTCGAAACTAGTATATATAACAACATAAAGGTTAAAATACAAATATATAATGAAATTATGATTCTTTTTAAATTTAACCGCAACATCACATATGTATAAGGAGAAAATATAATAATTACAAGTATTTTTGTAATGCCCTCAATTCAACTCAATCTATAGGACCCGAATCTTGACTGTTACGTCCTTCTTACATATGTATCTTAAAAATTTCTTTCTTTCTTTTATTCATCTATGTAAATGTCTATCATATGGGTGAAACAGAATCTCTTATTGGCATGCATTACATGGTTACATTTCCATTTCGCCTAGGTACAAACTACTATCTATGGCTACTATAAAGTTCCTTGTAAAAATACAATGTATGGTTATTATTTCGACTCAACAGAAATTTCAAACTTTCCTAATTTAATACTTAGTCTACTAGATATACTTTGGGATACTACCTAATGAACTTATGCTCAAACTTTAGCTATAAACATATTAAGTTCCTATTTGAATGTGTAACACCCCAAACCTGGCCTAGACATTACGATTGAATCTAACGTGTCACATCAAAGTGATTTTTTGAAATTTGGACTTGTTGATAAAAATCCGTATTTAAGTTAAAACCCATTTTGTTTTTATTGCTGGAGAAAATTCAAAAAATTAAGTTATTACAAGCTGAAAACAGCTTATCAAAACAATTGCCATATTTGTTACCGTTGGTTTCTTAAACTGAATAAAACCGCGGAAGCTTCTCTAAATTAAAAAAAAAACCTTGAAGTTTAAAATGCGTGTTTTTCTTGAAAACAGTTGTTATTTTGAAAACTCTTTTGTATCCGATTGGCAGTTTAAAACAAGAAATCAAAGCCCAATTAAAAGATTAAATCCCCCAATGGCCTTATTACATAATCAATAGCCCAATATGAAATTTAACTAACTAATTCTAAAGCAAAACATCAGTGATCGTGTGGCCACCTCCGAGTCCCTTGCGGCTCCAAATTGTCTAAGGCTGAGGATTACCTGCACAGTTAAAAGAAAGGGTGAGTTTACAAAAACTCAGTGTGTAATCCCCTATCAGTCAGTCAATAACAATATATGCAAGAATGATGCCGGCCCGAGCCCTATTCAATAAAGGCAATGTGGGCCTTAGCCCATTACAAGAATAAATGTAGGCCTAAGCCCAATCTGAAGTCAGCGGTGCAAATATGCAACCCACCCCAATCCAACCAACACACCATCCGTACCAACCAACACACCATGTGGGGATAAAGTCGACCCACCCACCAAAGACACTCAATATCGCAAAGATAGCCGCCAAGAATAATAATAGCAGCAGAGTGCCAAGAATAAAGATATGTAGCAACGCCACCAAGAATAAATGAATATGGCAGAGCTACTAGTACGGTACTTCCTCCATATTAGAATCCCAACCCCATACAGTACGTCATTTCATAAATAGTTCATGTATGTAAAGTGTCCTACTCAGTACAGTCTTACAAGTACATACACTCATCAGTCAACCTACCACTAGGGGTAAAATGGTCATTTCCATATATTAGGGGTATAATAGTAATTTTACCCTTTAGGGGTATTTTGGTCACTTTACTTATTTTGGGGTCTCAGTGCAGATAACAACCTCTCCAAAGGTCTACAGTCGCCTCGAGTGACACAAATAACCTAAATGGTCATAACAGTGTAAATAGGCCAAAGCCCATTATTCAGCCCAAGTGGGCCCATGCACTCGTGTGGCCCATTTAGCCCAAATTCAGTCACGACTATGCGAACTACATAGCTAGTCCATTATTTTCCACTTATTTTGGATTTTATCTATGGGGCCCACAAGTCCATTGGGTCCACACGGCCTATTTCAGCCAAAAGAGGCCCATATCGGCCCAAGAGCACGAGAACGCTCGTGGTGGCCTCTACAGTCTATCGCCCACAATTTTTGGGCTCGATTTACCACACAAGAGATCATGTGCTCGTGAGGCCTCAAATGTCGAAGTTTTGGCTTTTGGCTTTTGCTGATTCACAGAAGAGAGGAGTGTGACTACACACCTATTTGCGCAATGAACGGATTACCCCACGCGCGATCAACCTACAATCATCCCAAAACAATTAATCCTTCATCCTTTCAAGATCATTAACACTAAAGCCCCAAACCGATATCACCACTTACCTTGACTAAAAGTTATGCGATTATTACTCTTAGATCGCTGGTTGAAAACGATCGCACCCTTCTTCTCGATTTACTGCGCATATAACGGATTTCATTAGCAATAATTGTTTAATACAAGGCTTGAATTGATACCCATAGTCCAAAGAATTAGAGTTAGAGCAGATTGGGTATTCGGCCAATACTACAAAACAAACCCACTTACCCCATAGTATTCGGCCAAAGAGGTATTCGAAGAAGAAAGCAGAGATGTGCAGAGAAGCAAGGCAGTCGATGCTCCACCGATTGTCAGAGACTATCATCCAAATGGTTTCGAAATAACAAAACAAGATTTATGATATTCAGCCAATATTGGAAAAAGCAGAGAAACAAAAGAGAGAGCAAAAAAGAAGATGTAGGATTTGGCTTACCAAAGTGTTATGAACATAAGAAGAGATCGATGCTCAATACCAAACCGACTAGCACAACATAGAAAGAAAAAGAGAGTAGGCCACTCAGTCAAAGAGGAAAGGAGAAATGTTAAGAAAAGGTGAAGGAGAAACAAGGAGAGAAGAATGAATTTGGCAAAAAGGAAAATAGCAGAGAAAAAGAACCCAAAAGGTACCGAGAGGCACTTGACTTACTAGGTATCAACCAAAGTGATTTACGATGCCAAGACACAAAAAAAATAATTCAGCCAGGGAGAAACAAAAAAAAGAAAACAAAATGCCAAAAGAAAGAAGCCAAACAAGGACTATACCAAAAGAAGTGTCTGCCAAATTTCTGAGTAGCTAGACACCAAATTCGGCACTACTCCCCCCCAACAACCAAACTCATTGATTTCCTCCTAAAATCTCTCTCCATTCCTCTCCACGATTTGCACCACAATCCACTCCTCAAATCTTTCCAATCTCTCATCTATCAGAATTTTACTGCAACTCAACTACTAGCCGAATCCTCAGCAAAATAACTACCCTCTCATGCTATGCTAACACTTGAACCTCAGACCCTTTTGCCACACTTGTAATGCCACAACCACTGCTCCAATAGGCTTTTTATGACTTAGAACAAGCACAATAATTAATAAGACCTATGTGCTAGTGTCCAAATTCATTTAAGAGTAAATTTTAAAAATTCTGAAAAAGCCAATACTTGAACCCAGGCTTCTCAAACACTCCCACACATACCCAAATCACTTAGCCATTAAAGCAGACAACCAATTTGTGTTAGATCATGCAAAATTAAAGACCTTATATTTTTGGGGTGTTACAACTCTACCCCTTAAAAGAAATTTCTGCCTCAAAATTTACCTAGTCAGAATAGGTGAGGGTATTACCGACACATTGCCTCCTCAGGTTCCCATGTGGCTTCTTCTGAACTATGATTACGCCAAAGCACTTTGACTAGTGGAATAGATTTCTTCCTTAGTACCTTCACTTCACGGTCCAATATTTGTACTAGTTCTTCCTTGAAGGTCAGACCTAGCCTAACCTCGATCTCCTCAACAGGCACTACATGTGTAGGATCAGAGCGGTAACGTCTCAGCATGGAGACATGGAACACATCAGGAATTCGGTCTAGTTTTGGAGGCAACTCAAGCTGATAGGCGACCGATCCCACATGCTTTAGTACACGGTAAGCCCAATGAACCTAAGGCTAAGCTTACCCTTCCGCTCAAACCTCAATATCTTTTTTCATGGGGAGACCTTGAAAAATATGAAGTCCCCCACAGAATACTCAATCTCCCGATGTGTAAGATCCACGTAAGACTTTTGTCTATCAGATGCTTCCTTCAACCGGTCTCAAATCAGTTTTACCTTCTCTTTTGTATCAGAAACTAACTCTGGCCCCAGAACTCGCCGCTTGCCCAGCTCAGTCCAACCAGTAAGAGTACGACACCTACGACCATACAACACCTCGTACGGTGCCATTTGAATATTGGACTGATAGCTATTATTATGCGTAAACTTTGCTAGTAGCAAAAAGTCTTCCCAGCTGCCTCGAAAATCAATTACACAACTTTTTAACATGTCCTCCAGTATCTGAATCACCCTTTTTGACTGGCCATCTGTCTGAGGATGGAACGCTGGACTAAAGTTCAACCTAGTATCCAAAGCCTCTTGTAATTTATTCCAGAACTGAGATGTGAATCGTGGGTCTCTGTCAGATATGATGGAAACTGGTACCCCATGTAGTCTCACAATCTCAGCCACATACAACATTTCTAGTTTCCGCAATGAGTAATCAGTATGGACTGGTATAAAATGGGAAGATTTAGTCAATCGATCTACAATAATCTATATCGAATCCTTTTTAGTAGGCGTTAAGGGCAGCCCACTCACAAAATCCATGGTTACCCTCTCCCACTTCTAAAGTGGGATCTTAACTAGCTACGGTAACCTTGAAGGCAGCTGATGTTCAGCCTTAACTTGCTGGCACGTCAAGTACTTACTCACAAAATTAATAACTTCGCGTTTCAGTCCTGGCCACCAGTATAGCCTACGAAGATCTCGGTATAACTTGTTTCCTCCAGGATGCATAGCATATAGACTACTATGCGCGTCCTGCAGTATAGACTGCCTCAGATCAGAATCCCTCAGTACACAGACTCTCCCACGAAAACATAGTACTCCTCTACAATTCAGCCCAAAATCTGAAGTTTCCCCATTCTCAACTGGTCAAAAACGAGGAACCAGTGACTCATCCAACAACTGTTTACCCTTAATCTGTTCAGTCCATGTCGGTCTAACTTGCAGCTCAGCCAACAAGCTACCATCATCAAACAAGTTGAGACGAGCAAACATTGCTCTCAAATCAGATACAGCCCTATAGCTTAGTGTGTTAGCTACCACCTTAGCTTTACCAGGGTGGTACTCAATCGAACAATCATAATTCTTAAGCAGCTCTATCCATCTTCACTGCCTAAGATTCAGCTACTTCTGAGTGAGGAGGTACCTGAGGCTCTTATGATCTATGTAGATAATACACTTCTCACCGTATAAATAGTGCCTCTAAATTTTCAGTGTGAATACCACCACGGCTAACTCTAAGTCATGTGTAGGGTAATTTGCCTCCTGAGGCTTAAGTTGACGAGAAGCATATGCAACCACCTTACCCTCTTGCACTAGCACACAACCCAAACCAACGTGTGATGCATCACTATAGGCAGTGAATTCCTTCCCAAACTCTGGCTGCATAAAGACAGGGGCCTCGATCAGAATCGTTTTTAGTTTTTCAAAACTTTCCTGCTGCTTATCAGTCCAGTTAAATGGTACCCATTTACGCAGCAACTTAGTCATAGATGCAGCAATCCAGGAAAGCCCCTCTACAAAACGTTTGTAATACCTTGCTAGACCTAGAAAGCTTCAAATCTCAGATACAATCTTAGGTGGTTTCCAATCCAGTACAGCTTCAATTTTATGAGGATCAACCCTAATCCCCTCGGTAGATACCACGTGACCTAGAAATATCACTTCTCGTAGCCAGAACTCACACTTGTTGAACTTAGTGTACAGTTGTTTCTCCCTCAAAATCTGTAGAACAATTCAGAGATGTGCATCATGTTCATCCTCGGTTCTCGAATACACCAAGATGTCATCTATAAATACCACCAGAACCGATCTAGGTAGGGCTAGAATACTCAATTCATCAAGTCCATGAAGGCAGCCGGAGCATTTGTTATCCCAAACGGCATCACTAGGAACTCATAATGACCATAACGAGTCTTAAACTTAGTCTTATATGCATCAGCCTCCTTAACTCTCAGTTGATGGTACCCAGAACGAAGGTCTATTTTGGAAAAATCGAAGCTCCTCGCAGCTGATCAAATAAATCGTCTATCCTCGGCAAAGGATACTTATTCTTGATAGTCAGTTTATTCAATTGCCGATAGTCGATGTACATGCGCATAGACCCATGACTAACACTGGTGCTCCCCATGGAGACACACTGTAACAGCCTGATTTAGGGCCTAGTAGGGATAGTGGTGCGAGGCCACGAACCCGAGGTGAATTTATGAGTTTTTCAAGTTTATGCCATGTTTGCACGTTAGTATGAGAGTTTTGTAAAGCAATTTTATTAAGTTAAGGTCAATTAGTCTAAAAAGGACTAAATTGCAAAAGTTGCAATATATGAGTTTCTAGAAGCTTTTTGCATGAAATAGCTTTAGAATAATAATTATGAGCCCTTAAATAGCAATTTTCCCAAAAATAAAATTTTGGACAAAATTGACCTTGAGATGGTGTTAAATAGAATTTTTATGAGGAATGACATTTTGGTCATTTGCCTATTAAGTGTTTTAAATGGGAAAAAGATGAGAAAAATTCACTCATCTTCTTACTTGTGCTGCCAAAAATTTGAAGACACCATAGCTAGGGTTCTTCATTTTTTTTAAGCTCATAGTAAGTTCATCTTAGCCCCGTTTTTAATATTCTTCGTATTTTTAAAGTTCTCGTATTATGAATTAGCTAATTTTAGCTATAAAGTGAGCTAAGATGCATGTTCAAAAATTTACCCTTGAATGATATGCTTGTTAAATGATGTTTTATAGAAGTTTAAGAGAGTTTGATGTTAGATAAACATCTTTTCCTTAATGAGTTTCATGAAAAATGGTAGTAGGGACCATTTTGTAATAGTTATAAAATTGGTCATACCTACTAGAAATAGTGAGAATTGATGATTTTTATAAAAGAGAAAATGATTCATCTAAGCATGAAGTTTAAGAAAGTTGCATGAAAATCAATTTACGAGAATTTGGGCAAAAGTGCAAATATTAGATAGTATAAGGGCAAAATAGTAATTTTGCCAAAATATGAGTTATGTGTAAATTTAGTCAATATGATTATTAAATGATCTATTTATGATTATAGATCAAGAAAAACATAGCCCGGATTGAAACCGAGGCAAGAACAAAGTTGTGGACTAAATTGCATATCTACATACATTTTGTATATTGAGGTAAGTTTGTATGATTTCTAAGTTTTATA
Source organism: Gossypium rotundifolium (assembly GCA_025506655.1). Lineage (NCBI taxonomy): Eukaryota > Viridiplantae > Streptophyta > Magnoliopsida > Malvales > Malvaceae > Gossypium > Gossypium rotundifolium. Next base: position 83,095,136 of record CP106724.1, on the reverse strand, counting down.
ATTTTTTTTATCATTAATTTGCTTAGTATTATGTAAAAAATTGTATGAAATGATCATGTTATGTTCAAGCAAGAAATCATGATAATAAGTACGAGTGAGTCCCGATTGAAGATGAATTTCCTAGGATACTCGATCTACCACATAAGATATCATGTAAGTCCAAGGCAAGCTTGGCATTGATCAAGATATCATGTAAGTCCAAGGTAAGCTTGACATTGATCAAGATATCATGTAAGTCCAAGGCAAGCTTAGCATTGATCAAGTTAGCAAGCAAATTATCATGTAAGTCCAAGGCAAGCTTGGCATTGATCAAGATATCATGTAAGTCCAAGGCAAGCTTGGCATTGATCAAGATATCATGTAAGTCCAAGGCAAGCTTGGCATTGATCAAGTTAGCAAGCAAGTTATTATGTAAGTCCAAGGCAAGCTTGGCATTAAGTATGTTATCAAGAGCAAGAATTCATATAAGTCCATGTCAAGACATAGCCTTGAAACCAAGATGAGATATACTATGTAAGACCATACCGAAGATATGGCTTGGGTATCAAGTTATGTGGGTCAAGATTTAGTATCCTCGGTTATTAAGTAGAAATTCATCGCAAACAGTAAGTCAAAAGAAGTAAGTCAAAAGAAGATATCAAGAAAGCTAAGAAAGTAAAGTTAGTATCAAGATGAAATTGAGTATTATTCATGTTATGAATGAGGAAGTAAAGATCATGATTATTATTATTAAAGTATACCGATCAATGTGATCAAGTGATACAGTACCATGTTTACCTTACAAGTATGAGAATGTTAAGTATCATAAGACATGTAAGAATCAAGTATGAGTAAGTAAGTTTTATATCCTGAAATTATGATAC